>CM024597.1:31033969-32306469 GCA_014182555.1 Eucalyptus erythrocorys
AGACATGTCCTTCCAAACTCTCCATATAACAAGAGCCAAGCAGGAAAAATCATACCACCTGTACCCAACGAAACCTGCACAATAGAAACAGGCAAACCTAGTCGATGCCAGAGGTAATTCAATTTAACTCTAGGTCCCAATGGTATCAAGCCATCATACTTGCAACATTAAGGCTGGGAGATACTACAAGCCTAGTCTGCACACTATGACACCCTCTGTGATTCTCTTTTCGATGACTTCAGTGTTTCTGCAACTTTACCTTCATCAGGCATTATGAAAAACTAAATCAAATGTACACTTTTATGTGCATCATAAAACAATGATTAAGTAAAAACTATGTCCACTTTAATTGATATGAATCTGGTAGATAACCAGAAAACCATAAGCACTGGGCAGGTACTTGTTATATATAATCATTGCGATATGCTTGTTGGCCTATGTGAAGATGTTAATACTCTCAAGCCTAAGAGAAGGACTTCCTATTCGAGTATCTAATTGGTAAAAAATGTCCATTAGACAAATAACCAGCAGATGTTCAGAAAAAAAGCACAAACGGGCATTCTTTGTGTGCAATAGGTGCTGCTAATTTTAAGGCCTCTTGGAGGTAAAATGATAGTCTAAAGCCTGAGCAACTGGCTTTCTATGTGAGTAATTGATTGATCATCGTCGCCACTGATTTTGCATAGAGACACTAGAAAGAAATGTTAGACGAAGAAAAATAGAATGAATACTACCGGTTGTCTTAATCAATGCATTTTCATTTGTACCATCAATCTTCAGTTTAAACATTCCATGACATCTGAAATGATCATCGCGTAAAGTAATCCTATTGTAATGTTAAACCCTCCCCACATAGAAACCTTCCCAGTATCGATAATCCACCACCCTGACTACATCTCAAAGACAGAGCCACAGAGAGAGAGAGAGAGAGAGAGAGCAAGGATCTTGTAACTGAGTGTAACTTTTTAAGTATTCATAACAGCAAAGCTGTAGCATATAGCCTAGGAGAAAGATGAAAACAACAAGGTAAAGGGTTCTAAATAGCTACTTCTATGACCAATAAAGTACCAACAAACACTGTTTAGAATCACCATCCACGCGACAAAATAGGATCAATGGACCTCAGCCCAGCGATCACCAACTCAGTGGGAGGAAAAACTTTTTACAATGCATGAAACAATCAATTATAGGGGGGGCCACTAGGGGTGAGCGGTTCCCGGTTCCTTACAAGTTCCGTCTGGAACCTAGAACCTATCCTCGGGTATAGGTTCCTTATTTTTTGGAACCTGGAACCTAACCGTTAGAACCAAGAACCTGGAACCTACCCTGTCATAGGTTCCGGGGTCGGTTCCAGGTTCGAACAGGTTCTTTTTTTTTTTTGGTTTCATTTTCAGGGTAAACTATGCAATAATCAGTCCCGCCATTGGGTAAGTTCTTAAGGAAAATCTGTGTATGATGTTATAAGCCAACATTTTCAGGTTCCAACAGGTTCTAATGAGGTTAAAACAATAAAATCAGACTGCCTTTGTTTGAGCAACCGCACATAGCTTTAAGTAGAATCTAAAACCAAAAACATAGTAACTCATTTCCCAAAGAAAACTACGTAAACACAACCATAGAGCCCAGCATATCAGAAATATACCTTTTATTTTGGATTCTAGTAATTTGCTTTTCATAAACACTACATCCCTTTACAAAAAATGGGTGACAAATAAATTGTGAACAAAAAAAAATGGAAGAATAGACAGTACTTGTCCCATTCAAGGAAGAAATCACAATGAACAGAAAAATGGAGGAACTGTACAATGGGTTCAAGAATAAACTACGACAAAGAGTGGACAATCGAGAGTTGAAGTTTTGTACTCCCCTCCTCCTCCACAAAAGTTAATTCCATACAACCTGGACGAGGTTCAAAAGTGAGAAAATGCCAGTAAATCACAGTCGATGCACAACAAGAAGATAACAACATGCTTTGTAACTAACACTTCCTTACATACTCTTTCAATTTATGGAGGTATGAGTACAAGAAAGAGATATCTTTCCCCAAATGCTTTTCAGGGTTCAACCCCATAGCCGCCACCTGTCACATCCATTTGTCTTAGAAGAAAAAATAAAAGCCATCTAATAGAAAAACTGTAAAACATATATTTTTGGATAAGAATCTACTATGTTAGATCTCAATTCGTACTTGACAGCTAAAAAAGCACAGTACATCCACAGGCATGCCAAATAAACCTAGAATGACTCGTTAACTACATGAATTTAGGCTTTTAGCCAACCTGAAACTCATCTTTTGCACCCTCTAAAAACTTTACTACCACTATTTTCAAACATATCAAAGCATAACATCTGTCTTCAGCAGCAACTATGTCACAAAAAGAGCTCATTGTGAACAGACTCTTTCACTAAGTGAGAAGGGACAGGTGAAAGAAAGAAAGAAGGGGCAGTATAATCTGAGGTAAGAGATGTGACTTAAAAACCATACAGGAAAAAAAAAATAGCATTCTACTTTCAAATGCTGATTAAAGCATGATAAAAATTTCAATCAATAAATGCACTGTAATGAACTGGCAAACAGGACTAATGGCAAACTTGCATGGTGGAAGAGTATCGACATCAGTTTATACATAAGAAATTCATATCCTCATGGTCTCATTCTAGGCATGACTTTCACCTCACAAAATAAATATACAACTTATAAAACTCGTGTTTTCACCCAAAACCTTTACTAATCTGCATAAAAAGCATAAAGTGAAGCACTTCATTATCAAAATGAAATAGCTGCAG
The DNA here is from genome assembly GCA_014182555.1 of Eucalyptus erythrocorys. Classification (NCBI taxonomy): domain Eukaryota; kingdom Viridiplantae; phylum Streptophyta; class Magnoliopsida; order Myrtales; family Myrtaceae; genus Eucalyptus; species Eucalyptus erythrocorys. The sequence goes on from CM024597.1 coordinate 31,036,757, forward strand.
CAGATTAAAAAAAAAAAAAGGTTTCACCTTCACCATGATGGCCAATATTCCATTGTCAATCTGATTTAACAAAAGAAGGAATCCTGTAAGTCAAAATAAACCGAACAACTATCTAATGCCACATCAAATGATAAAACAATTTACCTTTTCTTGAAGAAGCATTGACTGATCTTGTTTCCATAAATATGCCAGAGAAACAAGCCCTAACCTTGAACAGACACTTTCCACCAGTAGCCTTTGATAATCAGAAGTTATTGCCCCGGAAGATACCGCCTCAATTGATGGTATCTTCTGTTTAACTTCTTTCAACAACTCATACATATCTTCAACTTCATCCCCAGGAGTCGCTTTGTGGCTAAGCTTCTGGTGCCTGTCTGAGCACATAGTCCAAAATTAAGAGAAATTATACAAGAAATGGTATGGCTCCATAGTAATAGTGAAATTCTTCTCTGCAACAGATCAGCAGGTTCTTTTGCACCGAGTGAAAAAGCAACCTGGCCAGGTAATTTTTACTAGAATGGAAGATGTATGCTAAGGGGAAGTGGATAATGACAGCTTCAATCATAATGACTAAAGAAATTAATCCGAATCTAGTGATGATGCTTTGCGTAACTCAGTAAACTAGCTGTGTCCAAAAATAAGTTTCAGGAAGAGGCCACTTTAGCATCTTGACTAATCTATGCCCCCAAGCTAATGGACAAGAAGCAAACCCCTTTTCTAAACAGAGATTTGTAAACATCTAATGTTTTCAAGCAATAACTATTAATTCTTTTTGCTCAGCCAAGAAGGATGGGTAGGGGCGACCAGCAGTGACTACCCTCATAAGGATTACCATAAGGGTCCCATACCCACGATAAAATGTTCAGCATTCACCAAACCAAATCATCAGACTACTGATGCAAGCAAGGTTCAACCTTGTAACTTGGAGATGGGAATATCAGCGTGAGACCAACCATAAATCATTACAACACAGAGAAACTAAAATAATGCGTTCTGGCTATCAAACATATCACAAAATCAAATGTCTCCTTCAAGCGCAACATGCAAGTCTTAGCAAATTCTTGTTCCTAGTTCTGTGGTCTAATTTGAAAGACCAATACCAGAGAATTTCAGATAATTGTAGCATCTCTATTAACAAAAGCCAAATAAGGAACAAGACGATGCAAAGGTACTAAAGAATCAAAAAAGAAAAAAAGAAGCCAACCCTGCACAGGCTCTTAATCACAAAGTTGTTCTGTTGGAAGAAATCAATGGCTAACTTACACTGATCTTAAAAGTCTACACAGTCAACTATAAACCATCATCACTATTTAACAGTAATTTAAATAAGTCAATAGATGGATAGATGGGAGTGCCATAAGACTAGATATTGAGGAAACAAATGAAAATTACAGAAGCATAATTGGTGGAATGGAGCTAGTCATTTTCCACCACTATTATGACACTGAACTTTGGAAGACTACGACATCAACATTGGACAGTCTCTGTCTCTCGTACATGCAAGAACATAGAAGTGCCCGCACATGCACATGGACGACGTCATTGCGCAATCTTATGGCAGGTGCTGTGTAGGTCCTGTTACTTATTTTCATAAATCCAGGCTTACCCAAAAAAGAACAAAAAGGTTTATATCTTTGAATCCAGCAGCTCACTGTTTTGGCTCAGAACCGCACATTGATTCTCCTTCATGTGTTAAAAACAGAAAAATGATTAGACAATAGGCACATGTTTGCAAACATATACTTCACAGAACTATGTACAACCAAGAGCCAGATGTATAAAAAGAGTTTCTCAATGTACCAAATCTATTCAGTCTTAATTCATCAATTAGTTAAATTTGAAACGCAGACACGGTTTAAACCATAACAGCATTTCTTCCGAAAAATATATATATTACCAAAAACAGCCACACAATTTTTTGTGAAAAAAGCCTCGGTGGAAAGCTGTAATCCAGCTCTGATTAACAAAATAAAGTACAGCATGGGAAAAATGGGAAAAGTGGCACAGCAAGTACTACAAAAACATCAAAGACACATGAGAACGACGAAAAAAGAAGAAAGCAGAAGGCTTGCACATACCTTGGACTCAGCAACATGCTCAAAGATTCTAATACCTGAAATCACAAAGAAATCAACATCATAGAGACTTGACAATACTTAAAAATTAGCATGCTTATTTGTCAGGGAAATCAGTTCTCAGCATGCAAACAAGTCTTTACAGGAAATCTTTTTTCAGAGTTTCAACAGGAAAAACAGAAGCTAAGGAATTACACCACAAAATACAGAGGATAGTTTGTATGAAAATGAACAGAAATATTTTGAGAATGACAGTTGAAGCCTCTACAAAACCTCAGTATTCTCTCATGAAATACACACCATATGATCCTGAAAACCCCAAATGGAGCAGCTTTAACATCATCTTATGCTGATTACCCCAGTGCAGATCTCCAGAGCAAAAGCACTCTCTAGATTTTTTACCATTAGTTTAAGGCTGTTTAGTCATAATCAGTCAGGCCAGATTCGTGTTTACTCTTGCATTGGTCTAGAGTGAACCTATCTAACTTTAACAGATTTACACGATTTAGAAATGATCTAATTATTACCACTCACAATCGTATGTTTGAAACAATCCAAGTCTTCCGCCACCTCACTTCACAAATCTGTTGAAGATCGATGATTTTACTTAGGAGCATCTCTGGACCTGCAAAAACAGAGACAGTGGTGCAAAACATCTCTGGACCTGTAAAAACAGTCATGCATATTTCTGGATGACGCATTTCTACTTCTCAGTATTCGTATGTGTTGAGATTACCGGCACAAAAGGCGAGCGGCGTCAGGGGCGGCTGGGCGAGCGGCTTCGGGGGAGGCCGGGCGAGCGGCGTCGGGGGCTGCTGGGCGAGCGGCGAGCGGCGTCGGGGGCCGACTGGGCATGCGGCGTTGGGGGCGGCTGGGTGAGCAGCGAGCGGCGTCGGGGCGGCTGGGAGAGCGGCGAGTGGCTTCTACCAGGAGGACGAGCGGCGTCCAGCGGCGGCGTCGAGGGCCAGCAGCTGAGCGGTGAGGCGAGGGAGGGGTGACGGCGTCGAGAGGGCAGGGGTGAGGGCAAGGGCAGGAGCGAGCGGGCCGACTGGCGTCCAGCGACGGGACGAGCGGCGTCGAGGGTCAGCGGCGTCCGGCGACAGCGTCGAGGGCGAGCAACGTCCGGCGGTGGCGTCGAGGGCAAGGGCGTCGGCGACGGGACAGAGGCAGAGAACAGGAGAGGACTCAGAGGAGAACTGACTGAGGGGAGGGTAAACCATTAAAATTGATTTAGGATTTACCCTCCCTCACTCAGTTTTTTTTTAACCCTAACCGGTTCCCGGTTCCGGTTCCGATGGGAATGGAACCGGAACCGCCGGCACTCAGAAAAATGAAATTGGGAACTGGAATCGGTCTCTTTAGAATCGGAAATCGAACCTCTGTTCCCGGATAAAACCGGGAACCGCGCTCACCCCCAGGGACCACGATTCATGATTCCCTCGCAGGTCGCCGCGAGCGAGGAAGCAAAGAGAGAGAGAGGATTTTGTCCGGCCAGACGATGACTACAGAAGCATTTGGGCGCGTTGCAGGGATGACAATTAAAAAAACAAAAGGAGAGAATTTGTTTGCTCTGCCCTGAGTGTATTCGCTCTTCCGGGATACGTATTTCAATAACTTTCTCTCTTTAATAATTAGTGAATCTTTTTTTTTTTTTGGTCAAATATAATTGGTGAATTAGTTTAGATTAGATTGGGAGATTTTGTAACATAAATCACGCTCTTTATCGAGAAAAAAATCATATGAATTTTCACTATTTTCGTAAGTGCAACTTACATAATCATTGATAAAAAAAAAATAATTGATATTGATATATTAAAGAATTCGGTTAACCAATCTTAGAAAACTCGATAAAATTAAATGCGAAAAAACATGATGAAGGAGGTAACACAGTTAATATTTAAGTGGGAAAAAAATGATGAGTTGATTTTATTTTTAATAAAGAAATGGGTAGGGAGGAGTGATCACCGTGGCTCATCTGTTGATTGTGATGTGTATGTATGGGTGTCATATTCATGAATGGTGAAGATAAGGGTATGTTTTCTAACTTGAACTCATATTTGATATCAATAAACTTTATTTTGATTTATGATCATTTTAATGAATATCTTGGGTACTTATTAAATATTTTTATTGAGGGGATCTTCGATCTTCAATGTGTAATCGGGTATTTTACAATGACAATCAATGTATTAGGAGTTGTGATATTTTTATATTTAGTTGCTTAATAAGTGTTTTCAAGACACTTTTTAAGTAAATCTTTTTTGTATCAAGTCTTTATGCTCTTTAAAAAATAACTTCACTGCTTCAACTCAAGTTAGTAAGTTCTTCAAGAGGAAAAACCTAGTGGAAATTTCTAAGTATCATGCAAAGAATATAATAGACCGGTAAACTTTTTAGTTTTATATGATCAATTTCTAAGTCCTTTATAAAGAGAAAAAAATCCTCCCACTGGAAATTTTCCATCATTACTATAAAAAGCTGCCTAAAAGCGCATACGTCAAATCAAATAAGGTATAATCAAAAAAATTTATGATATTCTTTCCTATAAAAAAATTTCAAGATTCAACTAATCCTAGATTTTGAGCTTGGTTGCATTTGTCGTGCAAGATTTTGGACCAAGTATTCTTTTTCCCCCTCTCATTTTCCGTCCTCCTACCATACCAATTTCGATTTTTTGCTTTTGGCCTTTCTTCTTGTCTTTCTAACTTTTTTTGCCGCATGGTGCATGCGAGGAGACTATATAAAGAGCCTACCATGTCCGAGGTCATCAAGGCATTAGAGGGCATCCTGAAAGTTCAAGAAGACTTGGATTACAACTTCTCTACTCAGCCTTCCATTGGCGGAGCAGCGAGATTCGGTTCAATGGACGTCGAATTCAGTGTTACTGTTGCATTATTACCCTCAGTCCTAAGCGGTCCACAATGACATGGCAAATTTATAAGAACTTTTCTTCAAAGAAAGTGTGGGCAGTGGAATTTTCTATCTGTGAGGACTCTAACTTGTCATTCTCTTTTTTAAGCCTCGAAAAAAGCCTATGGCATAATATCATTTCTCGTTTCCACTTTGCTAAGAAGTGGACTTTGCCATAACTTGGTGAAGGATTGAGTTGATTAGGATATTGCGATTGGGTTTTATTGCTTATGTAGAAATTTATCGTGCTCAAGTTTATTGTGTCCAAGTCATTTGTGGAAAGAGCTGCTAAAAGACTAGTAAACTACTAGTAATCTTTTGGTAGCTTTTCCATGTCATGGATCCAAATCTAATTTGCTTTTTGTTCCAACAGCCGATATCCTTCGAATTCAATGACTACCTCCGTATCTTCCTCATATCAAAATTAATAGGCTATTTTTCAGTCCATTCTACAAGCACGTAATTAAAACCAATAAAGATTATCGGGAGAATTTCATTATTGGTAAGTCGGATTTTTCCTAGTGACTTATATTGTATCGTAAGTTAATAATAATCTTAACTTCCAGCTTCTCAAAGATCCATCAAGGTCGCTTCGAGGCATATGTTTGCCAAAACTAGAAAACCAACATGTCTGGGCATTCAAGATTTGACTTTCTGATCTTTAGATAACACTAATCGGGTTATAAGAAGCTTGTTCGGGTCTTGTTTAGTCCTGGAACTGCTTGCATAATTAACAAAAGTTCAAAGCGATCGGACCTGGCTCCCCCAGCGATGCTGTGGCGCCTCTTGATTGGATCTGACAACAGCAGGTCAACAAACTATAAGAGTTTTCCTCTAATGTGGACTAAATTAATTGACATTGTTATTGTAATTTACCGTTTAACGTTTACCATTTTACGGGGTTTGGTCTTAGGTGAGATAGAAGGTTTCTTAATTAGTCTAATATGGGATTGGCTAGTGTGGGCCGAATTGAGCCTGGCCCGTAATGAGGGGGACTGGCTGGAAACTCTATAAATAGTGCTCAAGTCTCTCCTCTAGCCCTAATCTCACATATCCTCATCTAAGGGGCATTACTCTAACGCTAATCGTGAGGGGCCGCCTCATTGAGCCAGTGATTCGGAGGGTAATAGAGGAGAAGGATTTCCGCGAGGAACATTGTGTTCCTGCTTCTATTTCAAGAAAGACGATGGATCCTAAAACAGGTGCGTTGATCTTTCAATTTACAATTGCATGTTTATGTTCTGGTTATGGAGATCTTGGGTTGTGCATAATCTGCACGCAACACATGGTATCAGAGCCTCCATAACCCTAGAACATGAACGCAATTGGTTTTATCCTAATCTGTGCGAATTTGCCCTAAATTATACTGATTTGCCCTAATCAGTATAATTCTTGCCCTAATTTGCGATTTTCGAGATTTAAAGTTCAATAAAAATCAAACTAAATTGCAAATTGGGATTCGGCTCGACGAGACGGTGAAAACCGTCGGCGGCGCGTCCCCGTGGGACGCCGCACGCGCCCCCACGCGCGGCCACGCGCCACTGGGGGTGTCGAGCACGCGCGGCCACGCGCGGGACGTGCGTCGCACGCGGCAGCGTGACGTCAGCGACCCGGGTCTGACCCGATGCGTGCGTCGCACGTGACGCTGACGTCACGGTGACGCGTCGCAACCCGGGACCCGGTGACCCGACCCGGTGACGCCGCACCGCCCGATGACGTCACCCGACCCGACCCGTGGTTCGACCCAACCCGGATGCCGACCCGACCAGGCCGGTGACCGAACCGAACCGGCGACCGACCCAACCCGAGACCCGACCCGAACCGCGGTCTGACCCGGCCCGGAGTCCGACCCGACCCGGGATCCGACCCGACCCGGTCAACGGTTGACCGGTCCGGTCAGCCGGTCGGACCGGGTAACCGGTCGAACCGCCAGCGGTCGGACCGACTCCAGGTCGGTTAGACGTCTGGCGCGTGAGCCCCACGCGCCGCGCACTCAGGCGGCGCATGCGGGCACATGGGGACTCCTTTCGGCGAGTGGCTGGCGGTGTTGGATTCGTATGGAGATTTCCTATCTTGTGGTATATTTATTTTATATGTTTGATGATTTTATTGATATGAAATTGCATATAAAGCCCTAAATACGTTTATTTTAAATGAATTTTTGCGTATTTTTCTTGTATTTTTCTGTGATTTTGGAAATACAAGTGCTGGGTTACAGGTATGCTATTTTAATTAATGTATGAGACAGCTAAATTAGCATGAGATGTGATTTGAGTGATATGTGCCCCTATCACTAAAGTTAAAATCACATGTATATGATGTATGTGAGGTAAATATATCCCTGATATGAGAGAGTTTCAAGGATTCGATTGAGTTGTGACCGCCAAAGTGGCACACTTGATTGGGTTTAAGAAATTTCTATCTCGTATGTTGTCTGGGATGTCTCCTAGTCTAATGCGTAGTCATACTCCCAAAGGAGGTGATTATGTATTAGCTCATGGAGGGATACATGATGATGTGGTGGAGGATTGTCTAGTCTTAGTGGTTCTTCGCCCAAAGGTGATGAATTCACGAAGATTGGAATATATTCTCCGACCTGTCATGTGGGGAGCGTACAATTGCATGTCATGTATTCCGCCCAAAGGTGATTATGTGATTTTGCATGTAACTCTCTCGGATATGTACTTGTGTACACAATACTCACATGATGCTAATTGTTATATACTGCTGTCTTTCAATCACCTTTTCTGTAAACAGTAACTCCGTTACTATTGAGGTTCTCACTGGTTCAGTGGAGAGAAGATTTTATGTTTGCCATGGAGATGGCAGATGTTCATTTGGCTCTTACTGCTGATCGGCCGGCAGCCATTACTGCTGAGAGTACAGAGGATCAGAAAGCACACTTTTTCGCTCGGGTTAAGAGCAATAGAATTTGTTTGCTGTCTATGAAGCATTCAATTCGGGAACACTTGAAGAGTGGTTTGCCGTAGACCGTAATGCTAGGCAAATGATGGAAGCTTTGGTGGCTAGGTACCGTGTGTCGTCTAATGCTGAGATAGGGACACACATTCATACATTGTTTACCATGAAGTATGATGGTTTAAGTGGGATAAGAGATTATATTCGAGGATGGTTGATTTGCGGACCAAGCTTCAGCTCTTAATGTTGCTATTCCCACTACCTGCATTGTGCATCAAGCTTTGAATACTCTTCCTCCTGATTTTGGGATTATCAAGACTAATTACAGTTCCCAAGATGAAGCCTGGACAGTTAATGAATTGATTTCCAGGGTGGTGGCAGAGGAAGAGAAATTGAAGAAAGATAAAGGGCATATTGCTCTTTATACTTCAAGTTCTGCCACTAATAAGAGTAAAAGTGTGAAGACTCAGAAGAGAAATTCTGAAACAGCTGGACCTTCTAATAGTAAAGGAAATTCTGATGGTGCAGGTCCTTCTAACAATGCAGGTCCTTCTAATAGTTTGGGTCCTAAGAAAGCATTCACCAGGAGAAGGGCTGTTTTTTGCTACTTTTGCAGAGAGAGAGGACATGTAAAGAAGGACTGCAAAAGGTTTAAGGATTGGTTGTCTAAGAAAAACAAGAAGAGTGAACCTAAAGGTAATAATTCTTTGGCATTAGTTTATGAATCCAATCTATCTGAAGTTCCCACTAATTCATGGTGGCTGGATAGTGGTGCAACTAATCATGTTGCGTTTACTATACAGGGGTTCATAAACAAAGGACGCCAAATCAGGATGAATCAAAACTCACTATTGGAAACAGCATTGGAGTTGACGTCGAGTTCGTGGGAGATGTCGTTTTGGTTTTGGATTCTGGTTTTAGGATGATGTTAAGAAATATTTTTTATGTGCCTTCATTTAGGCGGAATTTAATTTCAGTGTCTTGTTTGAACATGTGTGGATATTCTTTTGAGATAAAGAGTAATGTTATTGCTATCTTTTATGATTCCAATAAGATTGGGTGTTGCAATTTATCCAATGGATTATATCGATTGAGTTTATCTCCCAACGACATGTATGTTGCATATTCAGCTGAAAAAGTTGTTTCCAAAAGGCCTCTACCTAAGGAACAATCTTATGACTGTGGCATAAACGACTTGGTCACATCTCTAAAGAAAGAGTAGAAAGGCTTGTAAAGGCTAACATCTTGCCTACTCTTAAAGGTGATCAAGAGACTTGCATAGATTGTTATAGAGGTAAGATGACGAAAATAAAGAAGAAATCAGCCGTTCGAAGTTCTGGGTTGTTGGAGTTAATTCACACTGACATTAGTGGACCATACACGGCTACTTTATGCAGAAACTTTTATTTCATCACATTTATTGATGACTATTCCCGATATGGATACTTATACTTGATTAAAGAAAAGTCCGAGTCTCTTGATAAATTCAAAATTTTTCGGAATGAAGTGGAAAAACAGTTTGGAAAAGTTATAAAGATTGTCAGATCTGATCGTGGTGGTGAGTATTTTGGTAGGCATGGTGACGCTAGACAACTTAAAGGGCCGTTTGCCAAATACTTAGAGGATTCTGGGATAGTTGGTCAGTTTACTATGCTTGGAAGTCCTGAACAAAACGGCGTAGCTGAAAGGCGCAATCAAACTCTTATGGACATGATGAGAAGTATGATTAGTAGGACCAATTTACCTACTTTTCTATGGGGTGAAACTTTGAAAACAGCTCTTTATATTCTTAATCGTGTTCCTAGTAAAGCGGTTCCATTGACTCCTTTTGAGTTGTAGACTAGACGTAAACCTAGTCTGAATCATCTTAGAGTTTGGGGATGTCCAGCAGAGGTGAAGTTATATAATCCTACATTGAATAAGCTGGATTCCAAAACTACACGGTGCTATTTCGTGTCTTACCCAGATCATTCAAAGGGGTATCGGTTTTATAACCCCAATGGAGGTACAAGAATTGTGGAATCTCATACTGCAAAATTTCTAGAATTTGATGTGGCTGAAAAGGGTAGCTGCTTACAAACTATCGAAGATGATGGTTTGGTGGAGGTTCCTGGATCCTCGTCTCATCCTGTGCAGACAATTTTGAAACCTCTTGCGCCACAAAATGAACCTGTTGTGGCTCAAGATCCCATTGGTGAGACAGTTCCTGATGCAATTCCTCAAGTTCCTCAAGTTCAGAATGAGGTTAAAGTAGCTCCACTCAGAAGATCTGCTAGGGAAAGACGTTCTGCTATACTATCAGACTATGTGGTCTACCTAGAAGAGCATGATTATGATATTGGCTGTGTTGTTGATCCAGTCACTTATAAGGATACTATCTCATGTCCTCAATCGGATTTGTGGCTAGATGCGATGAAGGATGAGATGCAATATATGAAACATAATGGTGTTTGGGAGCTTGTTGAATTACCTGAAGGTTGTAAACCTATTGGCTATAAATGGGTATTTAAGACTAAAAAGGATTCCAAATGAAAGATTGAAAAGTTTAAGGCCAGACTGGTGGCTAAGGGTTTCACTCAAAGAGAAGGAATAGATTATGAAGCAACATTTTCTCCAGTTTCTTCTAAAGATTCCTTGAGTGATCTTGGCATTAGTAGCTCATTTCGATATGGAGTTACACCGGATGGATGTTAAGACAAAGCATTTCTTAATGGAGACCTCAATGAGGAGGTTTATATGGTGCAACCCGAAGGCTTTACAAATGATGATTCAGGTAAGCTTGTTTGTAGATTGAAGAAGTCTATTTATGGCCTTAAACAAGCTTCTAAACAGTGGTATTTCAAATTTCATAGTGTTGTCACTTCATTTGGATTTATTGAAAACAAAGTAGATCAGTGCATATACACCAAGGTTAGTAGGAAAAAATATATTTTTCTCATACTTTATGTGGATGATATCCTGCTTGCAAGTAGTGACATCGGTTTACTGCATGAGACAAAGCAGATGTTATCGAAAAATTTTGATATGAAAGACCTTGGTGAGGCATCTTTTGTTCTTGGCATTGAGATTCATAGGGATCGCTCATGCCGTTCATTAAGTTTATCTCAGAGGGCATATGTTGATCGCATTTTGGAAAGATTCAATATGCAAGATTGCAAACCAGGGGTTGCTCCTGTTATTAAGGGTGACAAATTGAGTCTTTCACAATGCCCTGATTCAGATTTTGAGAAAGCTCAAATGAAGAATGTACCTTATGCTAGTGTGCTTGGAAGTCTCATGCATGCTCAAGTTTGCACTAGGCCAGACATTGCTTTTGCAGTTGGGCTTCTAGGTAGATATCAGTCAAATCCAGGACGCAATCACTGGGTTGCTGCCAAGAAGGTTTTAAGGTACTTAAAGAGAACAAAGGATTATATGCTGATTTATAGACATGTTCCTGACTTGCAACTAGTAGGATATTCTGATGCAGATTTTGCTGGTTGTCAAGATGATAAGAAGTCGACAACAGGATATATATTTATGTTGGCAGGAGGTGCAGTATCATGGAAGAGCGAAAAACAGAAATCCATATCTTCTTCTACCATGCAAGCAAAGTTTATAGCATGTTTTACTACTGCTACTCAAGCTATTTGGCTCCGGAACCTCATTAGGGAGTTATCAGTTTTTGATTTTGTGGATAGACCCATACAGCTTCATTGCGACAATAATTCTGCAGTGTTGTTTATTAACAACAAGAAGTCTCAAGGGGTCTAAACACATGGAGGTCAAGTTTTTAACTGTAAAGGAATCAGTACAGAATGGTGACGTTGCTGTAGATTATGTTCCTACAGATGATATGATTACAGATCCACTAACTAAAGGCCTACGCCCATGTGTATTTGATCGACATGTCATTAGTATGGGCCTAGGAGCATCTTGGAATGCCGTCATTTAGTGGGAGTTATATTTTATTTTTCTAAAATAAAATTTATATCTGCATTTGTTACAATTTAGTAACGATTTATATATATATATATATTTCAACTTTTGCATTTGGTTCTAAGTCTAGGCCCCCTCAATGGTATCAGAGCCATGGATTTGTTTGTAACAGTATTCGTTCCATGCGCTTGGTAGGTGAATCCAGTGCAGAGAAGATTCTTTTTCCACTATGTCTGCAGAACCAGAAATTCTCGAAGCTCCTGTTTCTCTTGCTCCTTCATCATCCACCCCTCCCGAATTCCGTGTCTCTAATGCTTCTAAGATAGATTATCTTTATGAAGTCTCTCTTAGTGATGAAACCAAGATCTATGAAACCCAACTTCCTCTCATGAACCCATACTCCGCTTTTGCTAAACCCAGTTCATCCTTTTCACCCATCCGCTCTATTCGTCAACTCATCCATCAAACCCCAAAACAAGTAAAAGAGTACGTTCAGTCCTCCAAGTTTGACCAGCACCCTATTCCTGCTACTGATCGAAAAAAGTACTTTGTTACTCTTCGATTCCTCCGAGTTTCCCTGCAGTGGACCCAAGCAGGTTACACTCACATTCATTATGGTGCCGTTCGTCTTGCTCTCACCTTCCATGGTCGTAAAGGTTTACTGTTGTTGCAAGGATAGCATTATTGGATACTCGCTTTCTAGAGTACCAACATGCTTGTATTGGCACAGATTCAAACCACTTTGAATGCTTGCACAAAGTGTTTGTCACTTTATATCCAAACTTTAATATTGCTCTTTCGAGATCCACAGTTACTTTCTTTTATGAAAGTACAGTCCACTCACCGGAGCCCCTGCATCGCCGACTCGTTGCTGCAACGCTCCACTACCAGATGGTTTATCGAGTGCAGAACCATGCTCTTGATCTGAACTTCAACAATGGAAATGAAGATGCTTTGTTCATCTCCATGCAAAACGATCAAGCTTCTTGCATTCATGTTCCCAGACAGATTCCGAAGGAGAAGTTAGCCACTCTTCTCCCAGATACATGGATCACAAACTATGAAAAGCTGCACCATAACAGTAAGCCCATCCAGTCCTCGGATTCTGAATTTATCCGAAAGAAAGATGGAACTGTTTCCATCAAGTTCGGCAAAGAAAAAGAAGAAGGTAGTCCATCTATCTTCCAAACTCTTTTTATGATTGAACCATGTGTTCCTGAATCTATTTCCGAGCCAGACCCAAAAAAGCACATCCGACATTTTCAAAGTGATGGACAGTCAGTCCATTACTATAAAGACCCATATGGTCATTGTTTTTGGGATCCTTTTTGCCAGTGCTCCTCTTGCATGAAATCTCCTGATGAGGTTGATCCATTCGAAAAACCTCCACCTCGGCGAAAGAAAAGGAAAGATCCCCGTTTCAAACGGTACTTAAACGGATCCATCTATTGATACTCTTGGTGAGTGTGACAAATACCAGTACGTAGTTTCCTACGCACCTCCTCCACCACCAAAATATACTGTTGCACCGACAAACTCTCCACCACCATCACCTCCACCTTCTCCTCCTCAGAAGAAACCAGCTCTCTCCCCGTTTTATAAGCCAATTCTGAAATGGGCTAAGAAAAACTCTTACCCATTTGAAGTTCCACCAGAAAAGCAAACTGTCTCTTCCATCGCCATGTTCCAAGATACGGACTTCCCCCTCTTGTCCGTGAACAGTCCAGACTTACATTCCCTGCTCCAGAAGAGTATACTGATCCACAAAAAAGGTTTTGATAACTCTATAAAAATAGAGTTATTTTACCTATTTTAAGCAACAATTAATGCAATATCTTAGAGAAAATATTTGGATTTCCTTCTGATTATTTGAATTTTCTTTGTTTATGCAGAATAATGAGATATGGAGAAGATAAGGAAAAGAATGGCAAATATCGGAATTCAAATAAAAGCAAAGAAGTGGAAGATGGATATCAAATCAGGAAATTCTTGATTTTGTTCCCTAATGTTATCGCAAGCGTTGGGAGATAGATATTTTGGATCTCCTATAAATAGGAAAAGAGAGAGGGGGTTAGATCGTTTTTCATTCTTCGAGGAGAGTTTTTCAAGTATTTTGAAGAGAAGACAAAAGTGGTGACAGAATTCTTGTTCTTTGATTCAAGATGCTGGGTTTGATTTATATTTTTATTTATTCTTCTACTATGTTCTAATTTTCTTTTGTTAGGGCTACGATGTAGCCTAACCATGATAATGTGAATTTCACGATTTTTATGTTTTACAATTGATTTCATTCATGTGAGTTATATATTATTGTGTTTAATGCTTTTAAGTGACTGGCCACCACTTAGATGATCTGATGTGCATGTTTGAGACGAGAAGTGATAATATGCAATTGCTCATTATAATGTATAACCATGAATTAAACGTGGATAGAAATATACCGCGTTATTTGTGTAGCTTTCGGTGATAAAGTGATCCAAAAGACTCATTGTAAGCCGGGAATATTCATAGTTTTTAATGCACTCATGTTTATTTTAAATCACATAGAGATATAGTGGATTAATAAGCTGAGTAGATTTGCTATACCTAGAGATAGGATAGTAAATAGGTTAGGAAATTCCGCTATCATATGTTTGATATCGTTCTTGTATTCATAATAATCTGAAATTCATATCTATTGGTTATGGTGAAATCGGATGCTCTAACATATTTATCTGATCGATTTGCTGCATTTAGTCTACAATTGTCGTTTTTAATTTATTCTTAATTATATTTTGATTTGTTAGACAAATTTTAGAATTAGTCTATTTTAATATTTAATTGGTTTATTAATCATCGATCTTCGTTGGACGATACTTTTTCTCATCATTATATTACTTGTTCGACACGTGCACTTGCGTTTAGAATTTCACGAACAAGTTTTTGGTGCCATTACCGGGGATCGTTTGTTTAATACTAATTAATATTGATACCAAATAATTCTAAGTTTAATCTAGCTTTCGTTTTGTTTTATTTTTCAGGGTGTACGTCGGTTTATGACACGTAGCCAACAAGGGAAACTTGTTGAGCTTGATCCAGAAATCGAGCGTACATTCAAAAGGCGACTGAGAGAACAGAGAAATCACGCTAAGAAGATGGCAGACGGTGAGAATGAAAATCCACGTAGACTCTTAAGAGATTATGCTGCGCCAACAATTCAAGGAACCACATCAAGTATAAGAAGACCTGCAATTCAAGCAAACAACTTTGAGATCAAGCCAGCACTCATTCAAATGCTTCAACAATCGGTGCAATTTAGTGGGCTACCAAGCGATGATCCAAACGCTCACATCGATTCTTTTCTTGAAATCTGTGACACCATTAAATATAATGGAGTTACAGATGATGCTATTAGATTGAGATTATTTCTATTCTCTCTTAGAGACAAAGCTAAGAGTTGGCTTTCTTCTCTTCCTGCAGGATCAATCACTACATGGAATGATATGGCTCAGAAATTTCTTAGTAAGTTCTTTCCACCTGCAAAGTCTGCGAAGATGCGTAACGATATTACTAATTTTATGTAGATGGATAATGAATCATTATATGAAGCATGGGAAAGATTCAAAGAATTTCTTAGGAGATGCCCACATCATGGACTACCTGTATGGATGCAGGTACAAACTTTTTATAATGGCTCTAATGCAAATCTTCGTTCTATGATTGATGCAGCTGCAGGAGGAACTCTAAATAATAAAACACCAGAAGAAGCCTACAACTTATTAGAGGAGATGGCGTCCAATAGTTATCGGTGGCCTACCGAGAGATTACCAATGCGAAAAGTTAATGGAGTTCATGAAGTTGATGCTTTTGCTGCAATTGCTGCACAATTTGAAGCACTCAACAAAAAGCTAGATAATATGAGTGTTTCAGCCATGAAAATTCAGACTTTGACATGTGATTTTTGTGGTGGAAGACATGCTAGCACAGAATGTCAGGTAGGTAATACTTTTAAACAATCTAGCGAAAATTCTAACTTTATTGGAAATTTTAACAGGTCACAAAATAATCCCTATTCCAACACGTACAATCCGGGATGGCGCAATCATCCAAATTTTTCATGGAATAATCAAAATGTGACAAGACCACCAGGATTCAAACAATTAGAGGAGACAAAGTCAAATTTGGAAGATGTAGTCACCAAACTTGCTAATACGACTCATGACTTCATCAAAAGCACGGATGTGAGATTTCAAAACCAAGAGGCTTCAATCGAAACTGGAGATGCAAGTTGGTCGGTTAGCAAGCATGATGTCGGGAGACAACGGGGTTCTTTGCCGAGCAACACCGAGAAAAATCCAATTGAAAACATAAAGGCTATTACCCCGAGAAGTGGTAAACAAGTTGGAGAAGAAGAGATTGTCAAAAACAATGAAGATGTGATCAATAAACAATCAAAGGAGACAAGCAAGAGTAAACTTTTTCCAAATAATCCCAAGCCATATGTGCCGCCAATTCCATTCCCTCGCCGACTCCAAACAAAGCACAAAATAGATAAGCAATTTTCTAAATTTCTTGATATATTTAAAAAATTGCACATTAACATTCCTTTTGTAGACGCTTTAGCGCAAATGCCTAGTTATGCAAAATTTTGAAGGAAATTTTGGCAAACAAAAGGAAACCGGAGGATTATGAAACCGTGAAGTTAAATGAGGAGTGTTCAGCCATCCTACAAAACAAATTGACTCCGAAATTAAAAGATCCAGGAGTTTTACTATTCCTTGCACTATTGGAGATTCTTACTTTGAAAAAGCATTATGTGATTTAGGTGCAAGTATTAATCGATGCCTTATTCTGTTTTCAAGAAATTAGGATTGGGCGAGGTAAAAGAAACCACAGTGTCACTTCAACTAGCCGATCGATCAATTAAATATCCAAGAGGTATTGTGGAAGATGTTTTGGTAAAAGTTGACAAATTCATCTTTCCTGCAGATTTCATAGTTCTTGACATGGAGGAAGATTTTGAGGTACCACTTATCTTAGGTCGACCTTTTCTAGCAACAGGAAGAGCTCTTATTGATGTACAACAAGGGAAGTTGATTCTTAGAGTTCAAGATGATATTGTTTCATTTAATGTTTTTAAAGCAATGAAATATCCATCTCGATGATAATTCTTGTTTTAGAGTTGAGACAGTTGACAAGTTAGTGAATAAGGTTTTTCAAGAAAATATTTTTAAAGATCCACTTGAAGCATGTCCGACTCAACTAATGGACAAAGATATTCAGAATGAGGAGATAAAGGAGTACGCAAATTTCATGGAGGCAATTCCACCATATTCAAGGCAAAATGCAATTAAATTTGAGGAGTTGGGACAACACATTACAAAGCCTAAACCATCAATTGAAGAGCCTCCAATTCTTGAACTCAAACCCTTACCTTCCCATTTGAAATATGCTTATTTAGATGGAGTTTCTTCTTTACCAGTAATTATATCTTCTTCTTTGACAGATTTGATGGAGGAGAAATTGCTCAGAGTATTAAGAGAGCATAAAGGTGCAATTGGATGGAAAATAGCTGATATCAAGGGAATCGGTCCTTCAATTTGCATGCACAAAATTTTGATGGAGGAACAATATAAACCCGCTATCCAACCTCGAGGCGTTTGAACCCGAAGATGCAAGAAGTAGTAAAAGCCGAGGTAATTAAGCTACTTGATGCAGGTATCATCTATCCTATCTCCGATAGTTCTTGGGTAAGTCCTGTACAAGTTGTGCCAAAAAAGGTGGTATGACTGTTCGAAAAACGATAACAATGAATTGATTCCAACTAGAACAGATTCTTGGGTGGCGTGTATGTATGGATTATAGAAAATTGAATGATGCCACTAGAAAAGATCACTTTCCTTTACCATTTATTGATCAAATGTTAGAAAGACTTGCAGGACATGAGTTTTATTGCTTTCTTGATGGATATTCAGGGTATAATCAGATTCCTATTGCACCAGAAGATCAAGAGAAAACTACTTTCACTTGTCCCTATGGTACTTTTGCTTTTAGAAGAATGCCCTTTGGTCTATGTAATACACCAGCTACTTTTCAGAGATGCATGATGGCTATTTTTTCTGATATGGTTTAAAAACATATTGAGATTTTCATGGATGATTTTTCCGTTTTTGGCTTATCATTTGATTTTTGTTTAAATAATTTGGCTTTGGTCTTACAAAGATGTGAGGAGACTAACCATGTTTTGAATTGGGAGAAGTGTCACTTTATGGTGCAAGAAGGAATAGTGCTCGAGCATAAAATTTCTCAAAACGGAATAGAAGTTGATCGAGCTAAAGTGGAGGTCATTGCAAAATTGCCTCCGCCAACATCTCGTGAAACTTGTCGAGGATTTTTGGGACATGCAGGATTTTACAAGCGATTTATAAAAGATTTTTCCAAAATTGCTAAACCTCTTTCTAATCTTTTGGAAAAAGATGCTCCTTTTATTTTTCTATTGAATGCATGCAGGCTTTTAAAACTTTAAAGGAGAAGTTAATATCAGCACCAATTATGGCGGCACCAAATTGGGATTTACCTTTGAGCTGATGTGTGATGCTAGCAATTCTGCGGTAGGAGCTGTTTTGGGACAAAGGAAGAATAAAATTTTCCAAACCATATACTATGCCGTCGAACCTTGTCGGGTGCACAATTGAATTATTCAATAACGAGAGAAAAGGAACTTTTGGCGGTAGTATTTGCTTTTGATAAATTTCATTCTTATTTAATTGGCTCAAAAGTTATAGTTTATTCGACCACTCGCTCTTAAGTATCTGCTAGAAAAGAAAGAATCAAAACCCGGAGTTGATCAGGTGGATTCTTTTATCGCAAGAATTTGATTTGGAAATCAAAGATAAGAAGGGGACTGAAAATCTAATTGCAGACCACTTATCAAGAATTCCAAATTCAAAGGAAGAGGTAAGACCAATTTTGGAAGAGTTCCCTGATGAGAAAATATTTTCCATTAAGTCCACAAAAATTCCCTAGTACGCAGACTTTGTAAATTATTTGGTAAGTAATGTTCTTCCTCCCGAATTATCATATCAAATGTAAGAAAAATTCTTTTCTAATGTTAAAAATTATTTTTGGGAAGAACCTTTCTTGTTTAAAGTATGTGCAGACCAAGTCATAAGGAGATGTGTTCCAGACGAAGAGAAGGTAAACATTTTACATCATTGTCATGATGGAGAGATAGGTGGCCATTTTGGTGCCACCAAAATCGCAGCTAAGATTTTGCAATATGGATTTTATTGGCCTACACTTTTTAAAGATGCATACTCCTATGTAGCTTCATGTAATAGATGTCAGAGAACTGGAAATATTTCAAGAAAAAATGAGATGCCTTTAAACAACATTATTGTGTGTGAATTATTTGATGTTTGGAGTATTGATTTCATGGGACCTTTTACACCTTCTTATGGAAATTTATACATTTTAGTGGCTGTGGAGTATGTGTCTAAGTGGGTAGAAGCTGTAGCATTGCCAACTAATAATGCTAAGGTTGTGGTCAAATTTTTGAAGAAAAATATTTTTACCCGATTCGGCACTCCTAAGGCAATCATAAGTGATAGGGGGACACATTTTTACAACAAACAATTTGAAGCACTTTTGAGTAAGTATGGAGTCACACATAAGGTTGCAACCCCTTATCATCCTCAAACTAGTGGTCAAGTAGAGATTTCAAATAGGGAAATCAAGAGAATTTTAGAAAAAAACAGTGAATGCCTCTAGGAAAGATTGGTCAATAAAACTTGATGATGCACTTTGGGCCTATAGGACAGCATTCAAAACTCCAATTGGGATGTCTCCTTTTAGACTAGTGTTTGGAAAAGCTTGTCACTTACCAGTGGAATTAGAGCATAAAGCATATTGGGTATTGAAATTTCTGAATTTTGACATGCGTCTGCAGGTGAAAAAGATTATTGCAATTGAATGAATTGGAGGAATTTTGCAATGAGGCCTATGAAAATTCTAAGTTGTACAAGGAGCGTACAAAAAGATGGCATGACAAGCACATATTCGAAGAGAGTTTCAAATTGGTCAAAAAGTCTTACTTTATAACTCTCGTCTTAAACTTTTTCCAGGAAAGTTGCGGTCTCGATGGTCTGGTCCTTTTACGGTTACACGGGTATTCCCATATGGAACAATTGAAGTTGCACATGACACGAGGGCACATTCAAAGTGAACGGTCAACGTTTAAAGCCCTACTTCGAAGGTGGTTACAACAAGGAGAAGACCACCATTGAACTTCATCCTCCAAAATAGTGACATCCGAGATAGTTTGGCTGAAAACTATAAAGCAAGCGCTTCTTGGGAGGCAACCCAAGCATTTTAATTATGTTTTTATTTATTTTTAAGTTTATGTTTTGCAAAAAAAAAAAAAAAAAAGATTAATTTTTCTCTGTTTTATCCAGGTTAACTTTTTATGGAGCACCTTTCAAGATTTTAATCATTACAATCATCTATGGACTTATCCTACAACCAGGGGAGTTTTCTTCTTCCTATTCTATTTTTCGCATTGAGGACACTACTTCATTCAAGTTTTGGGGGGGAGATAAAAAATTTTGTCTAAATCTATTTTTTTATCATGATTGCTGTCCTAATTGTGAATTTTTACGATTCTTAGGAAAACTTAAATTTTATTTAAACTTGCAATTGATGTGTGAGTTAATCTTAATTCGATTATGTTGATCCACTTACCGAGCACTAAAAGTCCTTAATTTTTTAATTGTGTGTAAATTTAGAGAACATTCATGTGAAGTATGTGATTTTCTTAAATTTCACCCAAATCTTAGAATTTGTTTGATTTTCTCTTGAGGCGAAATCCTAAGCTAAATCTAACGAGAAAATGATTTAGGCAATTTTTGGATCGATTGAGCCTTTCAAGCTAACCCTGTTTATTTATCCCTAGTCACCCCGTTGAGCCTTAATTATTACCCAATTTTTCATTGGCACCCATATATATTTAGCCTAGCCATTATCAAATTATATCCTTATCTCATGCCCTATGAACACGTTGATTTTCTTTTGGGATTAAAAAAAAATTATTTGAGCTTGATAGAAATTTGGGAGGAATGATGGAGTATGAAAAAAAAAAGTGATTGCTATGGTTGTTGGGGTGTATAAAAAAAAAATTGCTTTTATGGTTCCCTATCTAACTTTCAATTGAGTGAGCCTTTTGGATACTCAATGGGTTGGAAATTTTCATGTTATATTAGGAGGGACTTTGGGAGAAACTCCACCATAAAGCAATTCAAAAAAAAAAGGAAAAAAAGAAAAAAAAAGAAAAGGAAGAAAGAAAAAAAAAAGGACTGGTGATATATGGTGGCAGAAAAATCTTGAAGGAGTGAAATTGGATAGTGACATTGACTCTAATTAGATCCTAGAAATCAACGTGTTGATGGGTTATTTGAGCTTAAAATTTCCATTGTCTCACCTTTAGCCCAGCCTTACATTGCAACCCGAGAAAAGTCCTATTGATTTTTGGTTGGATAATTAGCTTACATTAGTGGAGAGAGAAATGAAAAGCAAACCTATGAGATTTGGTCATAATTATTGAGAATTTTTTAGAGGTTACATGTTAATGTGAATTTATCTGGATTGCATATAATTCGAAAAAGATGAGGACTTTCACACACACACTTGGATCATATAGTTAGAATTGGTTTTAACTTATAAATCGATTTCAATGTTTGGATGAAGTTTGTTTTTTTCTTTGAATTGTGAATTTGAGCAATTATGGAAAGATGTCATGGAGGAGGTTGCTAGTTTGATTATGTGTTATGTCTTACTTTTGCTCGAGGACTAGCAAAATGTTAAGTTTGGGGGTTTGATAACTCTATAAAAATAGAGTTATTTTACCTATTTTAAGCAACAATTAATGCAATATCTTAGAGAAAATATTTGGATTTCCTTCTGATTATTTGAATTTTCTTTGTTTATGCAGAATAATGAGATATGGAGAAGATAAGGAAAAGATGGAAAATATCAGGAATTCAAATAAAAGCAACAGTGGAAGATGGATATCAAATCAGGAAATTCTTGATTTTGTTCCCTAATGTTATCTGCAAGCGTTGGGAGATAGATATTTTGGATCTCCTATAAATAGGAAAGAGAGAGAGAGGGGTTAGATCGTTTTCATTCTTCCGAGGAGAGTTTTTCAAGTATTTTGAAGAGACAACAAAAGTGGTGACAAAATTCTTGTTCTTTAATTCAAGATGCTGAGTTTAATTTATATTTATATTTCTTCTTCTACTATGTTCTAATTTTCTTTTGTTAGGGCTACGATGTAGCCTAACCATGATAATGTGAATTTCATGATTTTTATGTTTTACAATTGATTCCATTCATGTGAGTTATATATTATTGTGTTTAATGCTTTTAAGTGACTGGCCACCACTTAGATGATCGATGTGCATGTTTGAGGCGAGAAGTGATAATATGCAATTGCTCATTATAATGTATAATCATGAATTAAACGTGGATAGAAATATACCGCGTTATTTGTGTAGCTTTCGGTGATAAAGTGATCCAAAAGACTCATTGTAAGCCGGAATATTCATAATTTTTAATGCACTCATGTTTATTTTAAATCACATAGAGATATAGTGGATTAATAAGCTGAGTAGATTTGCTATACCTAGAGATAGGATAGTAAATAGGTTAGGAAATTCCGCTATCATATGTTTGATATCGTTCTTGTATTCATAATAATCTGAAATTCATATCTATTGATTATGGTGAAATCGGATGCTCTAACATATTTATCGATCGATTTACTGCATTTAGTCTACAATTGTCATTTTTAATTTATTCTTAATTATATTTTGATTTGTTAGATAAATTTTAGAATTAGTCTATTTTAATATTTAATTGGTTTATTAATCATCGATCTTCGTTGGACGATACTTTTCTCATCATTATATTACTTGTTCGACACGTGCACTTGCGTTTAGAATTTCACGAACAGGTTTCGTCATACTCCTAAAATATCTACCCCTACCGAGGTAGATGAGCATGGAAGACCAAAAAAAACTACTACTGCTGAAGCTGTCCTAAATTGGCAATCAGAGACTTTGTTAGCACAAAACAATGCTTTCAAAGTCATTGATTACAAGATCGGGAATGTGCAACAAGATCTTCAAAGACACGATGAGTCTACCAAAAAATTGCTTTTCGAATTCCACAAAAGGCTTGAGACCTTGGAATCAGGACAACGCCTCGGGTATCATTCTCTTGAAAGCCCGCAGCCAGAAATAGAGAAGCTCAAAAAGCAGATTCAAATCCTTGAAGAAGGAAGGTTTCGACCTTTCGATCCGCTAGCACCTACTGTGAGAACCGGTTACGTGCCTCCCTCGCCTCAGACGTCTATCTTTGCTGCCATTCCAGAAGATCCTTACAGAAAGGAACCAGATATGGCGAGCATGAGAGATCGTCTTAAAGAGCTCACTCGAAAACAAAAGGAGAAAGGAAAAGAAAAAGAAAAGCCAGAAGGGCCAACTAGGCCAACCTCTACTAGGCCAACCTCTTCTGTGGTCATCAGAGAAAGGCCAGATCAGATGATGCTTTCAAACCCTCTAGAATCCTTTCTAAAGGATTTGGGTAATCAAGAACAATCTAATCCTGTTGATTCTGCCATTCAAAAAGACCAGACTCTCTTTCCAGCAGAACAAACTTTTCCTGACATCTTTGATTCCGAACCAGATTCGGTATCTCTTGCATCCTCCTCATCCTTTTCAATTCCTGCTATTCATTCCCCTCCTGAAGCACCAATCACTTCATCCATATATATGGCCGATCCTCCAGCCCCAGCTATTGAAATGGAATCTAATTATTCTGATCCAGAAGTTGTCCAACATAGTACCGGACAACATGTGTCCATGGCATCAAAACAGTTCTTCACCATTGATGATATTCCTTGTCACAAATGGCCAGAAAGATTTGAAGAATTTCATACTTGGTTGAACACTCAATCCCTCACCAACCATGATATGAATGATGTCCTCTACAACTTTGTCACAGGTTTTTGGAAGCCTCAAAACTGGTGGAAATCGATCCGACCAAGACCGATTCATTTTCGATGTCACCAGATTTTGGCCATGCCATCACCATCTTATATCATTTCTTTGTGGGGAAACCCACTGACCTTGTCGAACTAAAAAGAAGAGAATTCTTTGAAAGAAAATGATGTTCTCTCCAGAAGAAACATCTTGATAAACACTACAGGGAGATGCTTAAACTCTTTTATCAGCTTGGAGCTGATTCAAATTTGAAGCATGTCTTCCTGACTTCTATTCCCAAATAATTGACCCAGATGGTTAAAAGATCCTTTTTTGGAAAGCAAAAAAGGGTACAAGACATTCATTTGGGAGAAATACAGCAAGAAATTCATCTGTGTCTTGAAGAGCTTTGTTTGAAGCGACAGATGGTCCGCTCTTACATTATAGAAGACAAAGGCCTCGAAACAGCCTGTTCCCGACAAAAACTGAAAATAAAGTGTTCCAAGCAAGATTGCGACGGCGATTGTGGAAAATATTGCCGGAAGAAAAAACACTTCAAGAAATTCAGCATCAAAAGGCACAAATATGGCTCTAAACATTACCGGAGAAAGAAGAAATGGCGATATCTACGTAAAAGGAAAGATCGCGCAGGCCACAAGAAATCAAACAGATGTTTCATCTGCAACCAGAAGAGACATTTTGCCAAAAATTGTCCTCAGGCTAAAAAAGGTCAGAATCGTTTAATTCATCATATTGAGAATGAAACTGGAATTTCTCTTGAAAATGATGATATTGAATCTTTATTCTCCGTTGATTAAGAGCCATCAGAACATACTCCTTATATCATCCCTTCCTATCAAACTTCCAGTGAAACTGAATCTAACACAGAATCTGAAGAGATTTTTCATATATCTCTTGCATCCTCGTAACAACCTCCCGACATATTCTCAAGCCAAACCCAAAGTGTCCCCATTTTCCCGTAAAAATCTTCACTTCCAAGTTTGCAAAACCAATCAATGTCATTGCTATTATTGACACAGAGCAAGTTGTTCCATCTTGGACACCAAAATTCTGCCTGAAGAATATTGGACTTCTCATGTCCGATACTTCAATTCTCGCGTCTGGAGATACTTTCTCCACAAATGTCGAACTACTCCTATAACTGTCCAATTATTTCCCAGTGTTCTATCACAACCAAAATCTTTGGATCCAGTCTCCCCAAAAAAGATCTGATAATTGGGTGGGATATTATGACTCAAATCGCTAAATTTCGAATCATCCCTGGAAAAGGTCTTAAGTATAGGGACCAATTCTCTGAGTTCGTCAATATTCAAAGACTCTTTTCCATTCACATGAGTCTATTAGATCCAATCATGCAAAAGTTGCTTGAATCGTGTTCGAATCTCACTCGAGTTAGCTCAAAAATGCTCTCATCCTTTATGGGAAAATCCGAGTTCTTTGTTCGCCTTCCGTTCAAAAAAGAATGAAGATATAAATCCAACCAAGGCGAGTCACTCGGGAATGAATCAGAACATTTAACTCTAGCACAAAGGGAATGCTCGTAACTTCTCCAGCAAGGACTTATTGAACTTTCCAACTCTCAATGGGCTTGTGAAGCCTTTTATGTCAATAAGCGTGCTGAGCAAACCAGGGGAAAAATGAGATTAGTGATCAACTATCAACCTCTCAACCTTTTTCTCCAAGATGATAAGTTCCCTTTACCTTCAAGAGATTCTCTCTTTGCTGGTCTAACCAAAGCCCATATCTATTCCAAATTTGACCTCAAAGCCGGATTCTAGCAATTGGGCATTCATCCTGATGACAGACCCAAAACAGGGTTCTGTATCCCAAACCAGCACTTCCAGTGGAAAGTCCTTCCTTTTGGTTTGAAAGTTGCCCCATCCCTCTTCCAAAAGGCCATGTGTCGAATTTTCCAGCCAATACCGTCAAGTGCTGCAGTCTACATTGATGATATTCTCGCTCTATAGTCCCGATGAGCGATGACCGCCAACTCCTTGAACAGTTTGTGGAAATTGTGAGGAAGCATGGCATTATGCTTTCTCAAAGGAAAATGAATATTGCCTAGACAGAAATTGAATTTCTTGGTATGCACCTCAATAAAGGTACGTACTACCCGGGCCCACACATTGCACAGGAATTATTGAAGTTTCCTGAAGAAAACCTTACCACAAAGGAAGTTCAGCAATTTCTTGGGATAATTAATTATCTCAGGGATTTTGTTCCAAACATCGCAAAACCGCCGATCCCACTCAATCAATGCTGAAGAAGAATCCCCCATCTTGGGGAAAGACCCAAACCAAAGCGATTCTTTGAGCTTAAGGAGATTATGCAAAATCTCCCACCGCTACAAATACCATCAACAGGAAAAAGAATCCTTCAGACTGACGCTAGTGACGAATACTGGGCAGCAGTCCTATTCGAAAAAATTGATGATAAGAGGCATCTCTATGCTTATAAAAGTGGAAAATTTTCTCAAGCTGAAATGCATTACCATTCCACCTTCAAAGAAATCTTAGTAGTCAAAAATGGGATCAAAAAATTTGAGTTCCATCTCATCGGTCACCATTTCTTAGTAAAACTAGATATGGCATCTTTTCCACAGATGACCAAGTTCAAGCGAAGCAAATCCCGAATTCCCAGTTGCTTCGATGGGCTGAATGGTTTTCAAAATACTCTTTCGAGACCAAACACATTCCTGGAAAGAAGAATGTGCTTGCTGACTTCTTGTCAAGACCGAAAGCACCTGCAGAAATCAACATGTACATCAAGAGACCTGCCTTCCATATGCTCAATTATGGAAAGAAATACAAGATTGAGAAGATCAAAGATCCGCCCACTGAAATATCCCAGAAATTATTGAAGAAATCCAAAGACGACCGTCTTAGTGAAAACATCGATAGTCTCATGTGGCAATGCCATACTGAACTATTCCGATTCAACGGAGGTTCCATTCTCTATCCTTTTGGGTTGAATGCAGATTATCCATTCATTCATCCTCTTACCTGGAAGGAAGATGATTTTCCTAATCAACTCAAAAAGTTATTATGGTACTTAACCAACAAGTACCTAATAGCTATGGAGATTCCAACCGAGAAGATTCATTGCCAACCTAACAAGGATTTTTATGCTTGGAAAAGGTAATGTTGAAAGGGAAAGTGACAAAAATCTTTTAGACTTTTCAACTGGTTTTATCCTCCAACTCATTGGAAACATCTTTTAGAGAAAGAACTAAGAACCGCAACACCAAACCCCGAAGTCCATACCATTTTGTTTTTAAGCGTCCATGGTACTTTTCGAAACAATGGTAGCATAATTAATGAACCACAGGAAATAGGAACCACATCCTATAAACCTCACTTGGATAGCAGAGAAGCTCGAATTCATAAATCGTATCCAGGATCTGTTAGATGTTGTGAACACCAGTACCGATAACTTCAAAGAATCCTATGTCAAGAAAACAAAACCGTTCCGCATGAAGTCTGGAATTATAATGACCCTGCTACATGGGATCATTATGAACTCGCACCAGAAGCCAAGGAAGCACTCGATGATTTCAGACAAGCTGCGTCATCCCAGGAGCATGAAATGACAAATGCAGATGAAATTGTCCAATCCACTCAAGACCCCTATGCTAGATGGGGAGGTCCTCTGTCTCAGGACCCCTATGCTCCAGGATCCTCGTCCTTATCTCAAAACATGAATGTATCCTTCTACAAGGATCCAATCCACTGGCCTCAGCCAAACATCCCTGATCTTGACAACAACACCGATTGGGCACAGGAAGAAACCTCACATTGGGCACATGAAGCATCCTCGTCAAGACAAATTCTCTCACCAGCAGATCTTGAAGCTCTTGAACAAAAGTATGAAGAACACCTCTTTGCATCAAATTACAGCTCAGATGACTCCCACAACAGCTACAATGCCCGTGACGGACGAGACCGCTGAAAATGCCGTTGTCCGTACAAAGTCACTATAGCAAAGTTTCTATTCACTAGGCTAGGAAAAATCGTAGCGGTTTCATCGTTCACGATGCAGTGCTGTTCATAGTGTGCGAATAATTCCCTCCCGGAAATTTCGTTCCGGAGCCTTTGTTCCTAGACCCGTTAGTTGGTCTTTGTCTGTTTGTGTCTCCCATTGGCCTATATAAGGCAAGGAGTTTGTATTGTGTAGGGCAGAGTCCCTTGAATGAAGTGAGTGTTTTTGTAAAAAACTTCTCATGGCTTTCTAAACTCCTCTCTTCTTCTCTAACCTGGTAGGATCCTCCAAGAAATGCAGCTCGAATATGTTAGAAACGTTCCCATCCTGGCATCTCTAAGTGTCTCTAGGCTCTGAACTAAATGACTGAGTGGTTTTCTGCTAAAAGGCTGTCCCTAAAGGGCTTGAACGGGAGTGTTCGCCCACTGTGGGATGCATACCTGTAGAAAATTGACTTTGTCTTCCCTGATTCTAAGTCTAGGCCCCCTCAATGGTATATATATATATATTAGAACCATAATTTTATTCTCTTGTGGCCCAAATTTTTGTGTCGCCTAAGTAAGAGAATGGTGACTGACAAATGGATCTCTCTATGAGAGATGTTAGCCATTTGCCACACTACCATATTGAATCCATATCAAATAAAGTTGAAAACACTTATGACCATGGAAGGCTCTGTGTGTATACATGCAGTTACCGCCATGATTCGGTGTTGGAGACTTTATGAGATAGGATTGACTATTAAGAATTATTTCTGGACCAATGTGCGCACATACAATATAATTTCAATTAATATAGTCCAAGTGGGAGAATGTAAGAGTTTTCCTCTAATGTGGACTAAATTAATTGACATTGTTATTGTAATTTACCATTTAACGTTTACCGTTTTACAGGGTTTGGTTTTAGGTGAGATAGAAGGTTTCTTAATTAGTCTAATATGGGATCGGCTAGTGTGGGCCGAGTTGAGCTCGGCCCGTAATGGGGGACGGCTGGAAACTCTATAAATAGTGCTCAAGTCTCTCCTCTAGCCCTAATCTCACATATCCTCACCTAAGGGGCGTTACTCTAACGCTAATCGTGAGGGCCGCCTCATTGAGCCAGTGATTAGGAGGGTAATAGAGGAGAAGGATTTCTGCGAGGAACATTGTGTTCCTGCTTTCGCTTCAAGAAAGACGATGGATCCTAAAACAGGTGCGTTGATCTTTCAATTTACAATTGCATGTTTATGTTCTGGTTATGGAGATCTTGGGTTGTGCATAATCTACACGCAACACAAACCAGAGCCCACGTGGAGCTCACCTCCTGGTAAGCTCGGATTTTTCCCTCGCGATTCAAGCCGCACACAAAATTACCAAAATGAGGTAAAACGCGACATTTAGAAACGAACCACCGCAAAACGACCGGAGACGAAAGGATCGAAAAAGGTATCACCGAACTGATTCTCACAACAGGTGATCGGAGCCGGATAATCGAGAATTCTGCGGCACGCTATCATGATTGGACCGACAACGCGACCATATGAACACACACACCGAAAAGGAGTTTGGGACACCTGGAGTACCATAACTTGGCACGGGAGGACACTTAAGTGCCATAACTTTAAAATGGTACACTTAAGTGCCAATATCGGAGTAAAATGGTACACTTAAGTGCCACTCCGGCGAAAATCCGGCCAAATGGCTGACGTGGCGATTTTCCGACGACGGAGGTCCAAAACGGCGTTGTTTTGCATGCTGACGTGGCGAAAAAACGCAAAAACGACGTCGTTTCGCGTCTGACGTGTAAAAATAATAAAAATTAAATTAAATTAAATTAAATTAAAAATTAATTTTAATTAAAATATTCTAAAAATTTAAAAAAATTAAAAAATTAAAAACTAAAATACTAAAAACTAAAAACTAAAAAACTAAAAACTAAAAAACTAAAAAAAAAAAAAAAAAAAAAAAAGAGAGGGCATCGGGGGGGGCGGCCGAGGGCTGAGACCTCACCGCCGCCACCTCCCCGCCGTCGTCGGGAAGGGCCGGCGACGGAGGGGGAGGGTCGGCCGGGTCGCCGGGGCTCCCGGGGGCCCCCGGCGACCCCGGCCGACCCTCCCCCTCCGTCGCCGGCCCTTCCCGCGACGACGGCGGGAGGCGGCGGCGGCGAGGTCTCGGCCCTCGGCCGCCCGCCCCCGATGCCCTCTCTTTTTTTTTTTTTTTTAAGTTTTAAGTTTTAAGTTTTTTAATTTTTTAATTTTTTTAAAATTTTTAGAATATTTTAATTAAAATTAATTTTTAATTTAATTTAATTAATTTTTATATAATTTTTTACACGTTAGCGACAAAACGGCGTCGTTTTGCGTTTTCTCGCCATGTCGGCCGTGCAAAACGACGCCGTTTTGGACCTCCGTCGCCGGAAAATCGCCACGTCGGCCCGTTTGGCCGGATCTTCGCTGAGTGGCACTTAAGTGTCCCATTTAATTTCGAAACTGGCACTCAAGTGTACCGTTTTGAAGTTATGGCACTTAAGTGTCCCCCCGTGCCATAAGTTATGGCACTTGCGCTGTTCTTTACTCCACCGAAAAGAGAACACCAACAATCTCAAGGGCAAGGATGGATCGAAGCGAGTTAGTAGAGCTTCTGCGGGGGAGAGAGTACCTTCGGTTAAAGATCAAAGATCCCTTAATAATTGACATTAGAATATTTGAGAATTGGGTTAGCCAGTCTTGGAAAACACAATAAATTAAGATGCGAAGAAACATGATGAAGAAAGTAACAAAGTTATTTTATGAGCAAAAAAAAAAAAATGATGAGTCTATTTTATTATCATTATTATTATTATAAAGAAATGGGTGGGGAGAGGCGATCCCCAGTGGCTCCTCTATTTGATTGTGATGTGTATTGCATGGACATCATATTCATGTATGGCAAAGATGAGGACACATTTTCGAACTTCAGCCCGTATTTGATATCAATAAACTTTATTTTGATTTATGGCCATTTTGAGGAGTATCTTGGGCATTTGTTAAATATTTATATTAAGGAGATCTTTAATCTTTGACATGTAAGGGTATGTTTATGGTGACAATCGATATATTGAGAGTCGTAATATTTTTTTATTTAGTTGCTTAATAAGTATTTTCAAGGCACATTTTAAGTAAATCCTTTAAAACTTGGGTCATTACACTTCTTAAAGATATTTCACTGCTTTACCTCGGATTAGAAAGTTCTTCGAAAGGAAAAAACGTAGTGGATTTTTTCTAGTATTATGCAAAGAATGCACTCGACTGGTAAACTTTTTGGTGTAGTACAATCAATTTCTAAATTTTTCATGAATAGAAAATTTCAATGAGATCCTCCCACTGCAAATTTGCCATTGTTATTATTTAAAAACCACTTTAGTGCCCGTATGATAAATTAAAACAGGTATAGTCGAAAGCATTTTCTGATACTCTTTCTAACAAAAAAATTTCGAGATTCAACTAAACCAACGAAAGGTTTAAAGCTTGATGGCATTTTTCATTTAAGATTTTGGACACGGTATTTTTCTTTTTCGTCATTGTATCGTACCGACTACAAGCGGAAAGAAGAAGAAAGACAGGCGGATGCGTCACGCATATGAAGGTGTGAAGAGGGAAGATTAGGACAAACACCACCAGTAGGACCGGTTGTTTTTGGCCTTTCTTCTTTTTCTTTCTTACTTGTGTGGCGTCTGGGCAAAGACGCGTACTTCTTTTCTTGTTTGACAGGATGCAAGTCTCTTCTTCCAACCCAAACCACCCAAAAGCGAAAAAAATTAAAAATTAAAGAAAGAGTTGCGAGATCACGCTTGACTACATTCCATTCACATTATTGAGAGGACTTCCTGTGCAATTTTCATGTTTTGCTTTCATCTTTTGACTCAAAGTCGTCGTCTCTTATTTGCATCTTCTTCCCTCCTCTCTTCCATTTCTCAATCATCTCTCTGCTCAAAGTTTCACTGCAGGCCATGGTTTCACTTTGCGGTCTCCCTTCCTTCTTCCTTTCCTTTTCCTTGGTTTTTCTATCGTCATTCTCAAATTTCATTGACGCTCAAGCTCAAGATTATGATTACCCAACCGCCACGATTTCGACTCGGTGGGTGAATAACGTAGCAGCTACTAACTTAACTCTATATGGAGATGGATCGGTCGTGCGAACAATTCTACTCCGAGGCAAAGGAGGTTCTAGCTTTGGCTACATCGCCGGCTTCTACTATAATGGTAACTGCAACACTTACCTCTTTGCTGTTTGCATCGTCATAGTTCAAAGTAATGCCGTACCTGCTTATGCCGCTAGTCCACAAGTAGTGTGGTCCACCAATCGAAACAATCCCGTAAAGAATGGAGCGACGTTGGAGCTCACGTCCGAAGGCAATTTGGTGTTGAAAGATGTTGATGGTATGGTTGCTTGGTCCACAAATACTTCTGGAAAGTCCGTTATAGGCTTGAACTTGACAGATTTGGGGAACCTCGTGTTGTTTGATAAGGACAATGTGATTGTTTGGCAATCTCATGATGAGCCAACCGACTCGCTTGTCCTCGGACAAAAGTTGAAGAAGGGGCAAAGATTGATGGCGAATGTTTCTGAGACAAATTGGACCGTTGACGACATGATTACGCTTTCCCTGAATCGCAATATTTTATCTGCTCAAGTGGAGACCAATCCTCCTCAAATCTATTTCGAAAATACTACAGCTATGCCTTTTGAATATGATGAGATTTTATATGTTGAGTTTGTAAATGGAAGCTTATCTTGGTTCTCAAATTCTACCTCAAATGGGATCTTTATTTCAGTCCCTCAAGCTTCTTCTACTCAATACATGAAGCTGTGCTCGGATGGGCATTTGAGATTGTATGACTTTTTTGGATCCGAGTGGATAGAAATGGCCGATCTTTTTGCAAAGGACAACTGTGACTATCCAACAGTGTGTGGGCGATATGGAATTTGCTCTGATGGGCAATGTAGTTGTCCGGCTTCAAAGTGGGGGATGAGCTATTTCCAGCATGTAAATGATACGAAGCCTAATCTTGGGTGTTTTGAGAATGTTCCATTGTCTTGTGGGGCTTCAAAAAATCAAAGTTTTCTGGAGCTCGAAAATGTTAGGTATTTTGGTCTCGAGTATTTCAGTCTCACAGAAGATCTCACTGAAGATCTCAAGTACATAAATGCTTCAAGTTGTAAAGAGGCCTGCGCAAAGAACTGTTCATGCAAAGCAGCTATATTCTGGTATGAATCAGAGCTCACTAGCGGCAATTGTTACCTACCAACTCAGGTGTTTTCACTTATCGACATTACCCATAGCAGATTTTTCTATGATTATACTTCATATAATTCTATTGCTTACCTTAAAGTGCAAAATGTGGCCAATGATGCTCCTTTTACTCCGGTTGATAATCATATGAGCAACCATCTCCCTGTCATACTTGGGTCCAGCCTAGGAGCTCTCTTTGCCATGATGATTTTGATTGTAGCCATAGTTTTGTTTGTTCAAAAGAGAGATGATAATCAAGCGGAGGAGGCTTACCTTGATCATGTACCTGGAATGGCCACTAGATTCACGTATGACGATCTAAAAACCATCACAGAAGAATTCAGTAAAAAGCTTGGCGAAGACGGTTTTGGTTCTGTTTTCGAAGGTACTCTAAGGGATGGCACAAAAGTTGCAGTAAAACGCCTTAATGGTTTTGGCCAAGTTAAGAAATCTTTTCTAGCCGAAGTTAAGACTATTGGCAACATCCATCATGTAAACTTGGTAAGACTCGTGGGATTTTGCGCTGAGAAAACCCACAGGCTCCTTATCTATGAGTACATGTCGAATGGGTCTTTAGATAGATGAATCTTTCACAAATCCAATGAATGTGTTCTCAACTGGCAACAAAGGAAGAATATCATTCTCGATATAGCAAAAGGACTTAATTATCTTCATGAAGATTGCAGACAGAAGATAGTTCACTTAGACATTAAACCCCAAAATATCCTCTTGGATGGAAATTTCAATGCTAAGGTTGCTGATTTTGGGCTATCCAAGTTGATAGACAAGGACCAAAGCCAAATTGTCACAACCATGAGAGGAACTCCTGGTTATTTGGCCCCTGAATGGCTGAGTGCGGCAATCACTGAAAAGGTTGATGTGTACAGCTTTGGCGTGGTTATCTTGGAGATATTGTGTGGGAGAAAAATCTTTGATCGCTCTCTAGATCAAGAAGACATGTATTTACTAAGCCTTTTTAAGAGAAAGGCAGAAGAGGAACGATTGCTGGACATTGTGGATAAGTCTAGTGATGACATGCAACTGAATGGATCGAATGCAGTGAATATGATGAGGATTGCCGCATGGTGCTTGCAAGGAGACTACATAAAGAGGCCTCCCATGTCCATGGTCATCAAGGCATTAGAGGGTATCGTGAAAGTTCAAGAAGACTTGGATTATGACTTCTCTGCTCAGCCTTCCAGTAGTGGAGTAGCGAGATTCAATCCCATGGACGTTGAATTCACTGCTACCACTACATTACTACCCTCAATCCTAAGTGGTCCGCGATGACGCAACAAATTTAAAAGATTTTTTCTTCCCAATATGTCCAGTAGTAGAACATGTGGGCGATTGAATTTTTCAGTCTACGAGGACTCCAACTTATCATTCTCCTTTTCAGGCAAAGAAAAAAGCCTTTGGCATGATATCATTTCTTGTTTTCACTTTTACCAATTGAGTGGACTTTGCCATAACTTGCCAAAGGATTGAATCGGTTATGATTTTGCAATTGGGTTTTATTGCTTTTATAGAAACCATCGTGCTCAAGTTTATTGTGTGCTAACCTAGGGAAAAAGCTGCTAAAAGACTAGTTAGCTGCTAGTAACATGGATCCAAATCTGATTTACTTTCTGGTTCCAATACCTGATATCTTTCGGGTTCAATGACTCTACCTCCCATGTCTTCCTCATTTCAAGGTTAATGGGCTATTTTTAGTTCGTTCTGCCAGCGCACAATTAAAACCACTAAAGATAACAAGAAAATTTCATCATTGGTAATTTTGGATTTTTCCTAGTGACTCTTAATGTATCCTAGGTTAATACCATTAATTACCAACTTCTTAAGGATACGTCGAGGTTGTTCCAAGGCATATATTTGCCAAAAATAGAAAATCGGGATGTTTGGGCATTCAAGATTCAACTTTCCGATCTTAAAAAAACACTGGTCATTCTCAATAACCTCGCTTTTCCACTGTCTTTAATCATCATGATCGAAGCGTGCTGAGAAGCTTGTCCGGGTTTTATTTGGTGCTGGAACTGCTCGCACAATTAATGAAAGTTCAAAGCGATCTGACAAGCTTGTCCGGGCTTTATTTGGTCCTGGAACTGCTCGCACAATTAATGAAAGTTCAAAGCGATCTGACGTGGCCCGCTGCCATGCCATGGCATCTCTCGATTGGATCTTATCGTGGCAGGTCAACAAACCAGAGCCCACGTAGAGCTCATCCATTGGCCCGAGCTACGTGTAATCTCTTGCAAAGTTCTCCCTCTTCCCGGCACAAACTCACTAGCGACGGAACTTCTTCGCTCGTAGTCGCGATGGTAAGTTATCACGAATCGCACAGAGAAACGATCATCAGTGCATAACGTCCCCAAAACGTAAAAGACAAGACAAGAAAACCAATGCGATTATGAAAATAAAAAAGATACGCACGCAGAAAGAAGGCTGAGAGGAAGAAAGAAGATGACATACGGTACATGACTTCCCCATACATCTCGAGCATAACATAAGACCGTAGGAAATGCAAAAGCATCAGAAATACAGCATATTCAATATCAATAAACAGTGGTCCATTTCTTTCTTTACAGTAGCCCAAACTGGATCCAGCTTATAAAAGAGGAGTTAACTCTTGTTTCACAATGTCAGCTCGACATGCGAATAAACAAGAGTGTAAAGAGACACGGCAGCATTCTTTTCTTCGCTTGTTTCCCCCTAAAAGATGTCAAGGTGGTCTACATATAACTATGAAGCTCAAAGTAAGAGACAATTACGTAATGCTGTAACATTTTCTTCCTGATAGTTCATGCAACAGATATTGGACAAATGGAGAGCCAGAAGTGCATACAGCCACACGGAGAGGGCTCATTAATTCATTAACATTAAGGAGCAGAATACCAAGACAGAAAAAGTATAAATATTAGAGAATGCCAAGCCACACTAAAAAACCCTTGCTGTTTTAGTAATGAGTGAATCAAGGTTTACTGTGTAAGATTTTGACTTGGTGACTATTTTTCATTTCTCTGGAGAAGTAAGCTGTTGAGTAACCTGATAATGGAATTGACAAACTCATCACAAGTTACATAAGGAATAACAAAATTTCCAAATACTGCTCACATTTTCATTCCCTGTAAGATTGGTACATCTATTCTCCATGAGAAGCACGTAGTATTAAGTAGGTCTCTCCAATATTGACAAAACAACCACCAAAAAGCCCACCAGCAGAGCCAGGGCGATCACTATCTTTTCTTCAAGCATGTGTGTTTACTAATACAAACGGACGGAGAAACTCCTAGAAAGCTGGAGCCTTGTGAACATAGTCAACTGGACTTCCTGGATACAACCATCGTCAAGCTAAGAGAAAACCCCGCTGCAAAATTACTTTTGCCAAAATCTGATGAACAATGTTTTGAGAAGTCATAGCTTGACAATTGTATATATCCTACAATCAAGACCATATGCACCTCCATAAAGAGTGATAACCATCTCATCTCATAACATCAGGCCCCTTCATTTTGAATTAATGATCACACCAATATAAAAGCCAATCGCTCATTGGAAACTCAATTGTATCTCACAAGGCCCTCCAATGGGGAGCACACTGAGCAAGCATTATTCCACTTCTTGTTAAAGGGCTCCTAACTCCCAGTCCTCAACACTATGGGAGAGTGTCGCCGCAATAAATGAAACTTCCATAGGAGTGCATGCAGATCTGAAGGACCAGAGCTAGTCAGTAAAATCCTCATACTCACTGTAACAGGCTTTCCTTCAAATAGCGGACAGTAGTAATGTACAACTAGAACCCTGTGGGAAAGTTAAGTCGAGTTGTGGAGATCTATATTGATCAGAGGAAATCGAAAAGTCTTACTATAATAAAGACCAATTGAAATTCCAGGAACTAGACCATCAAAAAACACTCCAAGGAAGCAGGGCACCATAAAGTCCAGAAGATGGGATCACACAATCAAATTAGGTAGCTTCTTCAATCACCTGATAAATCAAAAAAGGGCCTGCATCACCATTTGCAGTTCAGAATGTACATAGCAAAGGCTATGACTAAGCTAAAATTAGTCATCAACATCTAACTAAACAAAGCCCCTCTAAAATAACTACCAAATGAAGTAAAATGAAGACTACATAACCCGTTTCATTCTGGAAAAATGAAGAGAAGGTTGCATAACCTCTTAAGCATTCTTATCAACTCAAACATGACCGAAAAGGGCACTCAGACAAGACTTTCTCAGAGAGATAGAGAGAGATAGGGGAGAGAGAGACTCATGTAGGTGGATGCCACACGATCCAACAATCCTCACCTGCATATGAAGACATGTCCTTCCAAATTCCCCATATAACAAGAGCCAAGCAGGAAAAATCATACCACCTGTACCCAACAAAACCTGCACGATAGAAACAGGCAAACCTAGTCGATGCCAGAGGTAATTTAATTTAACTCTAGGTCCCAATGGTATCGAGCCATCGTACTTGCAACATTAAGGCTGGGAGATACTATAAGCCTAGTCTACGCACTATGACACCCTCTGTGATTCTCTTTTCGATGACTTCAGTGTTTCTGCAACTTTACATTCATCAGGCATTATGAAAAACTAAATCAAATTTACACTTTTATGTGCATCATAAAACAATGATTAAGTAAAAACTATGTCCACTTTAATTGATATGAATCTGGTAGATAACCAGAAAACCATAAGCACTGGGCAGGTACTTATTATATATAATCATTGCGATATGCTTGTTGGCCTATGTGAAGATGTTAATGTACTCTCAAGCCTAAGAGAAGGACTTCCTATTCGAGTATCTAATTGGTAAAAAATGTCCATGTAGACAAATAAACCAGCAGATGTTCAGAAAAAAGCACAAATGGGCAATCTTTGCGTGCAATAGGTGCTGCTAATTTTAAGGCCTCTTGGAGGTAACATGATAGTCTAAAGCCTGAGCAACTGGCTTTCTATGTGAGCAATTGATTGATCATCGTCACCACTGATTTTGCATAGAGACACCAGAAAGAAATGTTAGACGAAGAAAAATAGAATGAATACTAGAGGTGACAATGTGGGTCAAACACCCATATTATGACCCATTTTTAGTAAAATGGGTCATATATGGGTCAAGTAAAAGTTGACTATGGGTCGGAAATGGGTCAAGTGAAGATTAAATATGGGTCGAAATGGGTCAAGTGAAAGTTAAATATAGGTCAAAAATGGGTTAGTGAATGTAAAACACAAAAAGAAATAGTCTAAATGGGTTATAAGGAAACCCATTTTAAAGTTTAAACCCTTGACCTTTTTTTAATTTATAAAAATATCTTTTTAATAAAAAAATCGAAATTATAATTATTTTTCATATTTCAATTTTTTTCTTTTTCTTTATTTTTCTTCATTCCTCACCGGCAAAATTGGTAGGGCTCGGGCCGGCGACAGCCTCGCCGAGATCTCGGGCGAGGCTCGAGCTCGCCGGCTTCGGGCGAGGCTCGATCTTGCCGATCCGGCAAGGCCGAGCCTCCGCCCGACGCCGACAAGCTCGAGCCTCGCCCGGTCGTCGATGTGGCCGAGCCTTGCCGAATCTGGCGAGGCTCGAGCTCGCCGGTGTCGGGCGAGGCTCGGCCTTGCCGGATCCGCAAGATCGAGCCCCGCTCGACGCCGGTGAGCTCGATCTCACCTATGGCCAGTCGCCGGCTGTCGTCGTGGCCGGCGGCCAACTGAAGGAGAAGAAAAAAAAAAGAGAAAAGAGAAAAGAAAAAAGAATTAATAAAAAAATAAAATTATATTTTAAAATAAAAAAAAAAAAAAATATTTTTAAAAATAAAAATAATTTAAAATTATATTTTTAAAAATAAATAAAATTAAAAATTATATTTTTAAAAATATATTCAAAAATTAAAAATTCGGTTTTTTTAAAAATATTTTAAAAAGAATTATAAAAATTTTCATTAAATTTGTATTGCATAAAATTTTTAAAAAAATTTGTATTACATAAAAATGTTTAAACAATAAATAGACTTTAGCAATACGGGTCGGGTTGGGTATGGGTCGGATACGGGTCGGGTCGGGTATGGGTTATTAACTTTACACTACAAGAATATGGGTCAAAACGGGTTAAATGGGTCGAATATGGGTTGACCCATATTCGACCCGACCCATACCCGACCCGACCCACCCATTTGCCACCTCTAGAATACTACCGGTTGTCTTAATCAACGCATTTTCATTTTTGCCATCAATCTTCAGTTTAAACATTCCACGACATCTGAAATGATCATCGCGTAGAGTAATCCTATTGTAATATTAAACCCTCCCCACATAGAAACCTTCCAATAATCCACCACCCTGACTACATCTCAAAGACAGAGCCAGAGAGAGAGAGAGAGAGCAAGGATCTTGTAACTGACGTTGTAACTTTTTAAGTATTCATAACAGCAAAGCCGTAGCGTATAGCCTAGGAGAAAGATGAAAACAACAAGGTAAAAGGTTGTAAATAGTAGGGGTGTAAAAAAAATCCGACCCAACCCAACCCGACCTAAACACGACCTGAACACGAAACAAGTTGAATACGTGTTTCGGGTCGTAAAATTGTTCGGGCAACAGATATAAAACAAGCGGAATACATGTTTCGGGTCAGGTTCAGGTGTGGCACAGTGTTTGACCCGGAACACGTTAACATCGGTATTCCAACTAAATAGCAACTTCTATGACCAATAAAGTACCAACAGACAGTTTAGAATTGCCATCCACGCGGCAAAATAGGATCAACGGACCTCAGCCCAGCGATCACCAACTCAGTGGGAGGAAAAACTTCTTATGATGCATGAAACGATCAATTAAAGGGGGGGCCACGATCCACGATTCCATCGCAGGCCGCTGCCGCCGAGCGAGGAAGCGAGAGAGAGAGAGAGAGAGAGAGAGAGAGAGAGAGAGGGATTTTGTCCGGCCAGACGATGACTACAGACGCAGTTGGGTGCGTTGCAGAGATGACAATTAAAAAAATAAAAGGAGAGAATTTGTTTGCTCTGCCCAGAGTGTATTCGCTCTTCCGGGATACGTATTTGAATAAGTTTCTGCTCTTTAATAATTAGTGAATCTTTTTTTTTTTGGGTCGAATATAATTGGTGAATTAGATTGGATTAGATTAGGAGATTTTGTAACATAGATCACGCTCTTTATCGAGAAAAAAAATCATATGGATTTTCACTATTTTCTTAAGAATAACTTACATAACCATCGACAAAGAAATAGTTGATATTAATATATTAGAGAATTCGGTTAACCAATAATAGAAAACTCGATAAAATTAAATGCAAAGAAAAGGAAGTAACAAAGTTAATTTTTAAGTAGGAAAAAAATGATGACTTGATTTTTTTTTTTTTAAATAAAGAAATGGGCAGGGAGGGGTAATCGCCGTGGCTCTTCTGTTGATCGTGATATGTATGTATGGGTGTCATATTCATGGATGGCGAAGGTAAGGGTATGTTTTCTAACTGGAACTCGTATATCAAACTTTATTTTGATTTATGATCATTTTAATGAATTTCCTAAATACTTATTAAATATTTTTATTGAGGGGATATTCGATCTTCAATGTGTAATCGGGTATATTATAATGACAATCAATGTATTAGGAGTTGTAATATTTTTATATTTAGTTGCTTAATAAATGTTACAAATCCTTTTTATATCGAGTCTTTACGCTCTTTAAAAAATAATTTCACTGCTTTAGCTCAAGTTAGTAAGTTTTTCAAGAGGAAAAACCCAGTGGAAAATTCTAAATATTATGCAAAGAATACAATAGACCGGTAAACTTTTTAGTTTTGTAGGATCAATTTCTAAGTCCTTTACAAAGAGAAAAGTTCAACAAAATCCTCCCACCGGAAATTTGCCATCATTACTATAAAAAACTGCTCAAGAGCACATACGTCAAATCAAATAAGGTATAATCGAAAAAAAAATTTGATACTATTTCCGATAAAAAAAATTTAAAGATTCAACTAATCCTAGATT
Source organism: Eucalyptus erythrocorys (assembly GCA_014182555.1). Taxonomy (NCBI): domain Eukaryota; kingdom Viridiplantae; phylum Streptophyta; class Magnoliopsida; order Myrtales; family Myrtaceae; genus Eucalyptus; species Eucalyptus erythrocorys. The sequence continues at coordinate 31,077,851 of CM024597.1, forward strand.
TTGAGCTTGGTTGCATTTTTTTGTGTAAGATTGTGGACCAAGTATTCTTTTTCCCGTCCCCCTATCAAACCAATTTCGACATTTTGCATTTGGCCTTTCTTCTTGTCTTTCTGACTTTATTTGCCACATGGTGCATCGATGGAATTCAATGCTACCGTTGCATTATTACCCTTAATCCTAAGCAGTCCACGATGACATGGCAAATTTATAAGAACTTTTCTTCAGAGAAAGTACAGGCAATTGAATTTTCTATCTGTGAGGACTCTAACTTGTCATTCTCTTTTTTAAGCCTTGAAAAAAGCCTATGACATAATATCATTTCTCGCTTTCACTTTGCTAAGAAGTGGACTTTGCCATAACTTGGCAAAGAAATGAGTTGATTAGGATATTGCAATTGGGTTTTATTGCTTATGTAGAAATTTATCGTGCTCAAGTTTATTGTGTCCAAGTTGTTTGTGTAAAGAGCCGCTAAAAGACTAGTAAACTACTAGTAATCTTTTGGTAGCTTTTCCATGTCATGGATCCAAATCTAATTTGCTTCTTGGTTCCAACACCTGATATCCTCCGGATTCAATGACTACCTCCATATCTTCCTCATTTCAAAATTAATGGGCTATTTTTCAATCCATTCTACGAGCACATGATTAAAACCAATAAAGATAACCAGGGGAAATTCATCATTGGTAAGTTCGGATTTTTCCTAGTGACTTACATTGTATCGTAAGTTAATAATAATCTGAACTTCCAACTTCACAAAGATCCATCGAGGTTGCTTCGAGGAATATGTTTCCCAAAAATAGAGAACTGACTGTTATAATTATGGTTATAATTATGGTTAATGGATCAACGAATGCCAATAAATTAAGATACGTCTTTTCTATTCACGTGTCTTTTTTGGATTCATGAATTTCTTAAACTTTTCCGTTCACGTATCTATTGAATTCATGAATTTCCTAGATTCATATATCTTTTAGTTCATATATTTATTGAATTCACAATTCTCTTGAATTCACGTATCTCTGGATTCGTGAATCTCTTGAATTCATGTATCTCTTGATTCATGAATTTCATAGATACATGCGTCTATTTAATTCACATATCTCTTCAGTACATGAACTAAAAATCTCTATAAATCGATTGAAGCATAGAGCTTCATTTATAGTTTTTAGATTTCTCAACTCGATTCCAAAAAGCTCTAATATACTTTTCTCCTCTTCTGATTATTCTGAGTGTGCTGGTTCAATTGAACGGTTCGACTGAGTCCTGTTTGCATAGTGCTAATCCAAACAGGTTCGAGATGTTGTATCTTGGGAGGCATAGTTCGTGAATCTGCGGAGCACCATTGGCAGGAACTAATCGCCTTAAGGAGATTCGGATATCCGTATCTCACCTCCAATTTTATGTTATATCTTGTTTTCTTCTTTTACAAGAGCTGTAAGTTTACATAAAGAGAAGAATATTATATAACTGTTATCGTCTTCTCAATTTCATGTTCTGATTGCAACAAACAAAGTGTCTTCTCTGGATTATAATTTCCAACAATCTTAAGGCGATTATTTCACTCACTTATTGTTTGTTGTTCTTGTTAGATTATTGAGATGGCTGGAAACAATCAAGTGCCTTTCAATGTCCAAAATGTTTCAGGAGACGTTCCTATGGTCGATTCGACCATTGCTATGGAAGATGTTCAACCCTCTGGGTCTGAATTTGTAGCAGCCAATGCTCCGGGCCATTGGGCTAACACCAATTTTGGTGGTGCGGGTATAAGTCATTAGACTGGTATGCCCGAGACTATTTTTCAGAACAGTACAAATCAAATGGCTTTTGGCTCTGTATCTAGAGGGATAGTTCATCGAACTTTGCCTACTGTGATGGCAACACCTCCAGTTACATCTAATGAGAAACCGGAGAAATTCACCGGAGTAGGCTTCAAACAGTGGCAGCAGAAGATGTTCTTCTATCTGATCAATGCTCAATTTGACAAAATATTTATTGGAGGTGTGCCCGATAATTAGTCCAAATGAGCAAGATGTCACAACGCTCGGTGCATTGGAGGCTTGGAAGCATGGGGACTTCTTATGCCGAAATTATATCCTTAACTGTTTAGTGAATTCTCAATATAACTTTTATTGTAATATTGAATCCGCTAAATAGTTATGGGAGTCCTTAGAGAAGAAATACAAGACTGAGGAAGCTGGCACCAAGAAATTTGTGGTTGCCAAATTCTTGGACTACAAGATGGTGGATTCTAAATTTGTCATCAGTTAGGTTCAAGAATTGCAATTAATTCTGAGTGACATCTCAGCTGAGAGAATGATACTTAGTGAATCATTTCAAGTGGTGGCTATGATTGAGAAACTACCTCCGAGCTGGTCAGACTTCAAAAATTATTTGAAGCACAAATAGAAGGAGATGAGCCTTGAAGATCTCATTTTGCGCCTCAGAATCGAGGAGGACAATAGAAGGAGTACAAACCCTTCTTCTGAGCCAAAGGCCAACGTTGTGGAATCTTCCAAATCCAAGCAAGATAAAAAAAGAAAGATGTCTTTTCAAGGAAAAGGCAAGCAGAAGGAACAGTTCCAGAAATTCCAAGAGACGTGTTTTATATGCAACAAGCTTGGCCATCGTGCTAAGGATTGCAAGAAGCGCTCAAAAAAAGGCAAGAACGAAGGTGCAGCCCAACAACTGAATTTGACAGAGCATGATAATATTGAGAGACTGTCTGCTGTGGTAATGTCCGAAGCATCTCTGGTGTCGAACACTAATGGCTGGTGGCTAGACACAGGTGCCACAAATCACATATGTGCAGATAAACATATGTTCTCATCTTATGAGAAGGCTGAAGAAGATGAGAAGCTTTATATGGCTAACTCTGCATCAGCAAAGATTGCCGGAAGAGGAAAGGTGATCCTGAAGTTTACATCTGGCAAGGAGGTCACCTTGCTGAATGTGCTGCATGTACCGGAAATTTGGAAAAATCTAATTTTTGGCCCTATACTTGTCAAGAAGGGTTTCAAAGTTGTATTTGAATCTGACAAGTTTGTACTTTCAAAAGGAGGGATGTATGTGGGGAAATGGTACTTGTGTAATGACCTATTTAAGGCCAATGTGGCTGTCATTGATGTAAACTCAAAGTATGTGTATCCAAAGACTATTAATAAAAAAAAGTCTTCAGTTCTCCTTATCTATGGCATGGTAGATTAGGACATGTAAACTATGGTACAATGAAAAGAATAGCAAATTTGGGTTAATTCCAAGATTTGAGTTGGATGCCCGTTACAAGTGTGAGACTTGTGTTGAAGCCAAGTTTGCTAAGAAACCTTTCAAATCCATTGAAAGATCAAGTGAACCTCTACAATTAATCCATAGTGATCTATGTGATTTAAAATTTGTAGAAAGTAAAGGTGGAAAAAAGTACTTCATCACATTTGTGGATGATTGTACTAGATTTTTCTATGTTTATTTACTAACTAGCAAAGATGAGACTATGAGCATATTTGTCAAGTATAAAAATGAAGTTGAAAACCAACTTGATAAACGAATCAAAGTGCTTAGGTCTGATAGAGGATGAGAATACAGTTCAATCAATTTGAAAGAGTTTTGTGTTAGTTTTGAAAAAATTCTCCAAACGACTGCACTTTATACTCCACAACAAAATGGAGTTGCTGAATGATTGAACAGGACACTAAAGGAGATGGCTAACGTCATGCTTTTGAGTTCATGTTTACCTCAGAACTTGTGAGGGGAGACAGTTTTAACTACAAATTATATTCTTATTAAAATATCCCACAAAAAGACAGGTAAAACTCCATACGAGTTATGGAATGGAAACTTGTCATCCTACAATTTTCTAAAAGTGTGGGGGTGCTTGGCCAAGGTGGCGATTCCTCCTCTAAAACAAACTCGGTTGGGACCTAAAACGGTGGATTGCATATTCATCGGTTATGCTCAAAATAGTAGCGGATATAGATTTTTGGTTCATGAATCTGAAAATGCGGAAATTCATGTCAATACAATCCTAGAATCAAGGGATGCTGAATTTTTTGAGGATATATATCCTACAAAAAGAAATCAAAGAGAACTTTCTCAGAAAAGGCTTAGAGAATCAGAATCTGAGAATGATGAAGTTGTGACCAAAAAAGTCGAACTTTGAAGGAGTAAAAGGTCTCGAATCGAAAAATCTTTCGGACCTGATTTTCTAACATACATGTTAGAAGGTGAGCCCCAAACATATAAAGAGGTAATGTCATCTCCAGATGCTCCTTTCTGGAAAGAAGCTATTGACAATGAAATCCATTCTATCCTAAGTAACCATACTTGGGAATTGGTTGATCTTCCACCTGGAAATAAACCAATTGGATGTAAATGGATTTTCAAGAAAAAACTAAAAGCTGATGGTTCCATTGATAAGTACAAAGCTCGGCTTATAGCCAAAGGGTTTAGACAAAAAGAGGGTCTTGACTACTTTGATATTTATTCATCTGTTACAAGAATAACATCAGTAAGGATGTTGATTGCTATAGCTTCACTATACAATTTGCAGATACATCAAATGGATGTAAAAACTACATTCTTAAATGGTGATCTCGATGAGGAGATGTATATGGAACAACCTAAAGGGTTCAAGGTCAAAGGACAAGAACATAAAGTGTGTAGACTTGTCAAATCATTGTATGGACTTAAACAAGCTCCTAAGCAATGGCATGAGAAATTTGACCGGGTAATGATTCAAAATGGGTATAGAATCAATGAGTGTGACAAATGTGTGTACACTAAATCCACTACAGTTGGATATGTACTTATTTTGTCTATATGTTAATGACTTATTAATTCTTGGAGATAATATTGAGGTCATCAAAATCACCAAGAACATTCTCAAGAAGAACTTTGAGAAGAAAGATTTAGGTGTCGCTGATGTTATACTCGACACCAAAATTCTAAGAATTTTGATGGCTTAGGTTTAACATAATCTCATTACATTGAAAAGGTATTTGAGAGATTTAAAGGATTCGGCATTAAAGATGCAAACGATCATTTTCTTCCACACCTAACATTAAGAAAAAACACTGGAAATAGTGTAAAACAGCTGGAATACTCTCAAGTAATCGGCAGCATCATGTATATTATGAATTGCACTAGACCTGATATTGCATACTCAATAAGCAAACTGAGTAGATATACCAGTAACCCAGGTAACGAGCATTGGAATGCTTTGATGAGAGTATTAGGATATTTGAAAAGGACAAAAGACTATGTTATACAATATGTCAAATATCTAGCTGTTTTAGAAGGTTATTGTGATGCCAGTTGGATTTCAGATTCTGATGAATCGAAATCGACTAGCGGATATGTGTTCACGCTAGGAGGTGCTGTAGTGTCATGGAAATCCTCTAAACAAACTCTAATAACGCGCTCTACAATGGAATCAGAGTTTTTTGCTTTAGATAAAGCTGCTGAAGAAGCAGAATGGCTTCGACATTTTTTAGAAGATGTTCCAATGTGGCCAAAACCTATGCTTGCAATTTGCATACATTGTGACAATCAAGCGGTAATTGCAAAGGCGCATAATGTGATTTATAATGGTAAGTCTAAACACATTCGTCGTAGACACAATACCGTAAGGCAGTTGCTCTCAAATGGTATCATTTCTTTAGACTTTGTAAAGTCAAAGGAAAATATTGCGGATCCGCTGACAAAAGGTTTGTCAAGAGAGCAGATAAACTGCGCATCGAGCGGAATGGGTTTAAAAGCCTTAACCAAATAAAGAGATTCCAAGGTGGAAACCTAACCTATGCAATTGGAGATCCCATGGTCTAGGTTCAATAGGACAACGCAAATTTTGGAAACTTTAGTGTAAGCACTGTCTCCCATTCCTATGATGCAACAGTGCTTTCCTACAGCGTTATTAAGGGTACGCTATGCGTTTAATGATTCCTATAACTTGGAATGTGACATCCAAGTGAGATATAGTAGAATATCTTTAATAGGAATGCACCTATATGCGTGGAGCTGGCCGACTCTATGAAAATCTTTAAAGGCTAGATTTTCTAAAGCACGCATGAATCCCGAGAGGTTCAAGGCCGAAAGAACGAACACAACCGAGAACCAATCTTGAATTGGAAATACTCTGTGTGAAGTTTATTGTCTAGGCTTACACAAACAACTGGCGATTCAAGGCTTAATCCATCGACTAGTTAAATAAGTCCGATAGGCTTTCACTAAAGAAGGTTTAAGGTGAAAGCTACCTATCTTGATGCAGTGTATTTCAACAAGTATGCTTAGATTCCTTCGAGTCAAAAAATGTTTTGTTGATCCATTAATGTGGGGGATTGTTATAATTATGATTAATGGATCAACGAATGCCAATAAATTAAAATACGTCTTTTCTATTCACGTCTCTCTTTTGGATTCATGAATTTCTTAAATTTTTCCGTTCACGTATCTATTGAATTCATGAATTTTCTAGATTCATATATCTTTTAGTTCATGTATTTATTGAGTTCACGAATCTCTTGAATTCACGTATCTCGAATTCATGTATCTCTTGATTCATGAATTTCATAGATACATGCGTCTATTTAATTCACGTATTTCTTCAATACATGAACTAAAAATCTCTATAAATAGATTAAAGCATAAAGCTTCATTTACAGTTTTTAGATTTCTCAACTCAATTCCAAAAAACTCTGATATACTTTTCTCCTCTTTTGATTTTTCTAAATGTGCTGGTTTAATTGAACCGTTCGACTGAGTCCTATTTGCATAGTGCTAATTCAAACAGGTTCGAGGTGTTGTATCTTGGGAGGCATAGTTCGTGAATCTGCGGAACACCATTGGCAGGAACTAATCGCCTTAAGGAGATTCGGATATCCGTACCTCACCTCTAATTTTATGTTATATCTTATTTTCTTCTTTTACAAGAGTTGTAAATTTACATAAAGAGAAGAATATTATATAACTGTTATCGTCTTTTCAATTTCATGTTCTGATTGCAACAAACAAAGTGTCTTCTCTGGATTATAATTTCCAACACTGACATGTCTGGGCATTCAAGATTTGACTTTCTGATCTTTACATAACGTTAATCGGGTTATAAGATGCTTGTTCGGGTCTTGTTTGGTCTCGGAACTGCTTGCATAATTAACGAAAGTTCAAAGCGATCTGACGTGGCTCCTCTGGCGATGTCGTGGCGCCTCTTGATTGGATCTGACAATGGCAGGTCAACAAACCAGAGCCCACGTGGAGCTCGCCTCTTGGTAAGTTCGAATTTTTCCATCGCGATTCAAGCCGCGATTCGTGCACAAAATTACAGAAATGAGATAGTTAGAGATGAACCACCGCAAAATGACCGGAGACCCCTCGATTTCGAAAGGATTGAAAAAGGTATCGCCGAAATTTTTCTCACAACAGGTGATCGGAGCTGGATAATCGATAATTCCTCGGCATGCTATCATGATCGGATCGAGTACGCGACCATATGAACACACACACCAAAAAGAGAACACCGACAATCTCAAGGGCAAGGATGGATCGAAGCGAGTTAGTAGAGCTTCTGCGGGGGAGAGTGTACCTTTGGTTAAAGATCAAAGATCCCCTTTGTCGCGACCTAATTTTTCCGGGTGCACCACCTAGAATTTAGGTTAATGGACTACTAAGCTTTAAACTTAGCTCAGGCCCTTCCAGGCCCATACCAATTCGCGACTTAGGGTTTAAGTTTTTAAACATGCAGATGAATTTTATCTAGAGTCGCCACTAATCATTTTCCGGTAGGCTGATTAGACACCTAAGTAAAATAACGGGAGAATTATTTTACTCCTACGAACCAGAGACTAAGGGTACGGGGACTTGGTTACATTAGACTTCTCTAATGCCATTTCAATACCATTTCTTTTTATTTTTTGAAAATGTTTTATGTAAGCAGCTTGGATTTGTTTTAACCTCATTACTATCATGCAAAATATGGTAACCACACAGGTGCTCATCCACTATTAAACATTCAATATAAATAAATAAATAAATAAATTGCATCACACAAAATAAGTAATTATTTTTTTGGGTTTTTCTTGAAATTATGATTTTATCACATGCATTTTAATTGAATGACTTAATTTTCTAATATGCAAATTCTAATTAAATGGGCCTATTATGCAAATTAATTAATATGCACCTAATATTACTAAAAAAAAAAATTAACTAAATGAACCTATCATGCAAATTACTTAAAGTGCACCTAGTATTTTTTTGATTTTTTATCTGAAATTAATAAAAATCCTAATTGAACAATCTAAAATAAATAATTTTCTAATTCATGCTTGGGATTAATTTGAATTAACCCTATTCGACTTAGAAGACCATTTTATTTATTTATTTATTTTAAATATGCCAACTTTTCTAAGAATAAAGTTATCTAGGTCTAACCCTAAAAAGATTTCTAAAGATATAATCCTAAAAAAAAAAGCAATCCCGACTTACTAAACCTAAAAATGCAATTTAATTTACTAAATCTACATGTCCGATTTACTAAACCTACATGTCTAACTTAAATCTATATATCTAAATTACTAAACTATATGCTTATGCAAGGTTTTAATTTTTTTATTTTTTTATGATTTTATGATTTTTTTATTTTTCAAGACAAATAAATATTAAATTTAAAATATTAAAATAATCGAAAAAATAACATGTTGTCTCACGAGATCAAATTAACGATTAACCTAACCCTAATTATCACAACAGATCAAAATAATTAAAAATCTGATCCGAAGTCTTACGGACCAAATTAAATAATTATTGTGATTTAACAATTGAAGTTTCACCAAAAAGCCCAAAAATTAATATAATTAAAAAATAATCCGATGTCTCTCGGATTAAATTAATAATTACAATAATTCCGGATAAAATCCTAGCGGATAATGCCTACAAAAATTATAGATGTTAACATCCAATATTTCAAATTAAATACCTAAACTAAAAATGCTATAAAATAAAATAAACGGAGAAATAAGATGAAAAATAAAAAGAGTTAATAAATAATCTAAACTACCAAAAAAATAAAAAGTAAAAGTAAAATAAATAAATAAATAAATAAAACTACCTAGGGAAAGAAAGGGGGGATGGCACCGGTGGTGCGTCGTGGGCGGCAATGCAGTGGCGTCAAGCTCCTGCGTAGGGAACGGCAGGCAAGGGCGAAGCAGCAACGGCGAGTCGCGGGCCGGCGTGGATCGCAGGTGAGGCGGGAAGCGAATGCGGCGTCAGCGAGATCAAGAGTAGCCGGCGATGTTGCTGCGCTTCAGGGGCGGCAGGTCGAGAGCGACTCGTGGAGGAGGCGCGGCGGGGCGACAACGCTAGTGTCACGTTCAAGCTTGGCTACAGGACGCGTCGGATTGCTAGTGTCGGGTGATCAGAGGCGTGCGATGATGGGCGCTGCAGATCGCGGTGGGCTTCGGTGGTGATGGCAGAGGCGCGGAGGCGGGGTCGCGAGTCGCTGGGCAACGGCGTCGATTGTAGTGCGGAGCTCGGACTGTGGGATTTCGAGCAACGGGCGGACACGCCGATGACGATGCTGGGCTGCAGGTCGCGGGCGCAGAGGCGCGACGGTGGGCGTCGATCCGAGTAGCAGGGATCACCGGCGGGGGAGAGGCGCGGTGGCGGAGATGACCGGTGAGGGCTCGAGTGCTGCGAGGGCGTCGCGAAGGACTCAGGTGCGGCTGTTGGCGTCGCGGGACGTAGTGGTGTCGAGTTGCTATTACGGAGGCCATGTAGGCGGCGGCGCGGCGAAGGGGCTGAGGCAGGGGCAATCACCATTGGGGTCTTCACAAGGAAGATGAACAAAGTGCTTCATCTTTCTACTCTTTTAAAATTTTTGCCGGACGCCTCTTCGGGCGCATTTGGTAACGATTCCGTTCCCGGGACTGATTCTGACAAGAATTGATTATTTTTTATTATGTTCCCATACTGATTCTGAGTAAAAAAAAAATGTGTTTGGTAACTGTCCAAAATTTCTGATTCTAGAATAGAATTGCGTTTGATAACGTGCTCATTGATTATGTTCCAAATTAATTTCTTTTAATTTTTAAATAATTTTTTTTACTTTTTTTCTTTTCTTTTTTTTTCCTTTCCTTTTTCCTTTTTTTTTTTTTTTTCCCCCTTTTCTCCTATAACCCTTCTTCTTCTTTTGGCCGATCGACGGACCGGCGACCGGCCGGACGAGGGCCGGCGACCTCACCGGAGCGTCGCCGGCCCTCGGCGAGGCTGGCCCTCGTCGGCCGAGCCTCGCCGGGGCTGGGAGAGGCTCGCCTGGCCACCGGCGGGGCTAGGGGCCTCGCCGGTGGCTGGGCTCACCTCCGGCGAGCTCACCAGACCTCCTGGCCTGGCGAGCTCGCCGGACCGGCGGCCGGCGGTGAGCGGTGGTGGGTAGCGGCGGGCGGTGGTCGCGGGATGGCGGAAGGAAGAAGAGAGTTTTAATGTGTTGATTCTTTTTTATTCTCGACGCGTAATCAACTTTTTTTTTATTCTCAAATCTTGTCCCAAAGCGATTAGGGAACGTATTTGTTTCCGGGAACAAAAATTTTACCAAACACGATTCTCGTCCCAAACTAATTCTGAGAACAAAAAATCAGAATATGGCACTATTGGGATGGTTACCAAATAGGCCCATCACGTCTTCTCTCCCTCTAACATTGCTGTACTTGCTTTTTCCTTTTCCTATGCCTTGTCAGAGAAAAGAAAAGAGAAAATGTCCCCCCTTTTTTATTGATTGAAGATGGATGGAGGTTCTCTTCCTCTCTTCTTTTCACTCTTTCTCTTTTGCACAATTTTTTACGAATTTGCTCTCAAATTTTTCGTTTTTTCCTTGTGCTAAAAAATTATGGCCCTTTTATAGTGATTTTCAGACGGCTACTTTTTCTAGCAACTTTCGGATTTCCATTTTCTGTTGCATTAAATCAATGATGTAAATCAGAGCGTGATTTCGCAATCAGCTCGATTTTGCTCATATTTCTTCCACTTTGTAAAATCCTTGCCCTTTTTTCACTTGATTTCAAAATTGTTGCTGCATTTAACAAAATTCGAACATCCATCAGAATTCCATATTTCCTTACATAATTCAATCAAATCAATTTCCCCCATTTTCAATTTTTTTATTTGTTCAAAATACAATTTTATTTTTCCAAAATTAGGTGTCAACACCCTTAATAATTGACATTACGATATTTGAGAATTGGTTTAGCCAGTCTTGGAAAACATAATAAATTAAGATGCGAAGAAACATGATGAAGAAAGTAACAAAGTTAATTTATGAGCAGGAAAAAAATGATGATTCTATTTATTTTTTTTTTATTATTATAAAGAAATGGGTGGGGAGAGGTGATCTCCGATGGCTCCTCTATTTGATTGTGATGGGTATTGTATGGACGTCATATTCTTGTATGGCAAAGATGAGGATACATTTTCGAACTTCGGCTCGTATTTGATATTAGCAAATTTTATTTTGATTTATGGCCATTTTGACGAGTATCTTGGGCATTTGTTAAATATTTATATTAAGGAGATCTTTGATCTTTGACATGTAATCCGGTATATTTATGGTGACAATCGATATATTGAGAGTCGTAATATTTTCTTATTTAGTTGCTTAATAAGTATTTTCAAGGCACATTTTAAATTTTTAAGTAAATCCTTTAAAAATTGGGTCTTTACACTTCTTAAAGATACTTCACTGCTTTACCTCGGATTAGAAAGTTCTTCGGAAGGAAAAAAAACGTAGTGGATTTTTTCTAGTATCATGCAATGAATGCAATCGACCGGTAAACTTTTTGGTTTATTACAATCAATTTCTAAATTTTTCATGAATAGAAAAGTTCAACGAGATCTTCCCACTACAAATTTGCCATTATTATTATTTAGAAACCACTTTAATGCCCGTATGACAAATAAAAACAGGTATAGTCAAAAGCATTTTTTGATACTCTTTTTAACAAAAAAATTTCGAGATTCAACTAAACCAACAAAAGGTTTAAAGCTTGATGGCATTTTTCATTTAAGATGTTGGACACGGTATTTTTCTTTTTCGTCATTGTATTGTACCAACTACAAGCAGAAGGAAGAAGAAAGGTAGGCAGATGCGTCATGCATATGAAGGTGTGAAGAGGGAAGATTAGGGCGCGTTTGGGAACGATTCTGTTCCCGGAAATCGATTCTGACAAGAAATGATTATTTTTTATTCTGTTCCCGAGAACTGATTATGAGTAAAAGAACGTGTTTGCTAACTGTCCAAAATTTCGATTCGGAATAGTATTGCGTTTAATAATGTATTCAATGATTCTGTTCCAAATTAATTTCTTTTAATTTTTAAATTTTTTTTACTTTTTTACTTTCTTTTCTTTTCTTTTTCCTTTTTTCCTTTTTTCCTTTTTTCCTTTTTCCTTTTCTTTTTTTCCTTTTTCTCCTATTCTTCTTCTTCTTGTTGTGGCCGGTCGCCGGATCGGCGACTGGCTGGACGAGGGCCGGTGACCTCACCGGAGCGTCACCGGCCCTCGACAAGGCCGGCCCTCGTCAGCCAAGCCTCACCGGTGGCTAGGCTGGCCTCGCCGGGGCTGGGCGAGGCCTACCTGGCCACCAACGGGGTTAGACAAGCCACGCTGGTCCGGCGAGGCTCTAGCGAGCTCACCGGACCGGCAGGCGGCAACCGACGGCGGGCGGCGGTGGACGACAGCAGGTGGCGGCGAGCGGTGGTTGCAGGATGGCGGAAGGGAAGAAAAAGAGTTTTATTGTGTTGATTCTTTTTTTTTTTATTCTAGGACGCAGAATCAACTTTTTTTTTTATTCTCAAATCTTGTCCTAAACGATTCCGAAAACAAATTTGTTCCCATGAACAAAAATTTTACCAAACGCGATTCTCGTCCCAAACTGATTCTGAGAACAAAAAATCAAAATCAGTCACTGTTGGGCATGTTACCAAATAAAACCTTAGTACAAACACCACCAGTAGGACCGGTTGTTTTTGGCCTTTCTTCTTTTTCTTTCTTACTTGTGTGGCGTTGGGCAAAGACACATACTTCTTTTCTTGTTTGACAGGATGCAAGTCTCTTCTTCCAACCCAAACCACCCAAAAACGAAAATAATTAAAAATTAAAGAAAGAGTTGCGAGATCACGCTTGACTACATTCCATTCACATTATTGAGAGGACTTCCTGTGCAATTTTCATGTTTTGCTTTCATCTTTTGACTCAAAGTCGTCGTCTCTTATTTGCATCTTCTTCCCTCCTCTCAATCATCTCTCTGCTCAAAGTTTCACTATAGGCAATGGTTTCACTTTGCGGTCTCCCTTCCTTCTTCCTTTCCTTTTCCTTGGTTTTTCTATCGTCATTCTCAAACTTCATTGATGCTCAAGCTCAAGATTATGATTACCCAACCGCCACAATTTCGACTCGGTGGATATATGAAGATGAATACTCTTTCCAGTAAAAAAAAAAAAAAAATTCAAGATTCAACTAATCCTAGATTTTGAGCCTGACTGCATTTTTTGTGTAAGATTTTGGACCTAGTAATTTTCCCCCCTCTCATTTTCCGTCCTCCTATCTTACCAATTTCAACCTTTTTACTTTTGGCCTTTCTTCTCGTCTTTCTGACTTTATTTGCGTTTGGGCAAAGACGCGTTCTTCGTTTCTTGTTTGACGGGTTGCAAGTCTCTTCTTCCAACTCAAACCACCAAAAAGAACAAATTAAAAAATTAAAGGAAGAGTTGCGAGTCTCTTCTTGCTGCTTTTTCCTGTGTTGCTTTCATCTTGACTCGAAGTCCTCTGTCTCTATTTGCATCTTCTCTCCTCCTCTCTTCCATTTCTCGATCATCGCTCTACTCAAAGTTTTACCGCATGCCATGGTTTCACTCTACAGTCTCCCTTCTTTCTTCCTTTCTTTTTCCTTCGTTTTGCTATCGCCATTCTCAAACTTTGTTGATGCTCAAACTCACGATTATAGTTCAACCGCCACGCTTTCAACACGGTGGACGAAAAACGCAACAACTAGTCACTTCCCCAAGTTTGATGAATCGATTGTGCTAGTTCGAGGCACAGAAACTTCGGGCCTTGCCTTCGCCTGTGGCTTCTACTGTAATGGTAACTGCAACTCTTACCTCCTCGGTGTTTTCTTCGTCGAACTTGAATATGATGGCCTAATCGATACTCCACAAGTATTGTGGTCTGCCAATCGAAACAATCCTGTAAATATTAACTCAACGTTGGAGCTCACGTCCGAAGGCGATTTGGTGTTGAAAGATGCTGATGGTACGGTTGTTTGGTCCACAAACACTTCTGGAAAGTCCGTTGTAGGCTTGAACTTGACGGATTTGGGGAACCTTGTGTTGTTTGATAAGGACAATGGAACTGTTTGGCAGTCTTTTGATCAACCAACCGACTCACTTGTCCTCGGACAAAAGTTGAGGCAGGGGCAAAGATTGACGGCGAGTGTTTTCAAGACAAATTGGACCGATGACGATATGATTTCTCTTTCCTTGACTGGCGATGTTTTTCGTGCTCAAGTGGAGACTAATCCTCTCAGATCTATTTCGAGCGTGAATATCAAATTGATGTAAATGGGACTCCTCCTGGTCATAGCTATATCCCGCATATAAATCCGTATGATCGGAATGCAAGTATCGAGTATGTTGAGTTTGTAAATGGAAGCTTGTCCTGGCACTTGGGTTTTCATTGGGAGTCGTTATTGATACAAATCCCTCAAGCATCTTCTATGCAATACATGAAGCTGGGCTCGGATGGCCATTTGAGAGTGTATGAGTTTGCTGAGTTTGCTGAGTTTGGTCATTCCGATCAGTGGAAAGAAGTGGCTGACCTTTTCAATGGGGATCTCCGCGACTGTGACTATCCGACAGTGTGTGGGCAATATGGATTTTGCTCCGATGGGCAATGTAGCTGTCTGGCTTCAAGTGGGGGGACGAGCTATTTCCAGCAAGTAGATGATACAGAGCCTAATCTTGGGTGTCATGAGAATGTTCCATTATCCTGTGGGGCTTCAAAAAATCAAAGTCTTCTGGAGCTCAAAAATGTCACGTATTTCAGTTACACTCCAGATCTCAATAACATAACTGTTTCAAGTTGTAAAGAGGCCTGCGCAAAGAACTGTTCATGCAAAGCAGCTATATTCCGGAATGAATGGAATCACACCAACGGCGATTGTTACTTACCAACTCAGGTATTTTCATTCATGTACGTTAACAAGAAAATTACTTTCTATAATTCTACTACTTACCTTAAAGTACAAAATGTGGCCAATGAAGCTCCTTATACTCCGATTGATAATCATATGAGCAACCATCTCCCTATAATACTTGGGTCTAGCCTCGGAGCTTTCTTTACCATGATGATTTTCATCGTAGCCATAGTTTTGTTTGTTCAAAAGAGAGATGACAATCAAGCCGAGGAGGATTACATTGATCGAGTACCTGGAATGTCCAATAGATTCGCGTACGATGATCTAAAAACCATCACGAACGAATTCAGTAAAAAGCTTGGCGAAGGTGGTTTTGGTTCTGTTTTCGAAGGTACTCTAAGCAACAGCACAAAAGTTGCGGTAAAATGCCTTGATGGTTTTAGGCACGTTAAGAAATCCTTTCTAGCTGAAGTTGAGACTATTGGGAGCATCCATCATGTGAACTTGGTAAGACTCGTGGGATTTTGTGCTGAGAAATCCCACAGGCTCCTTATCTATGAGTACATGTTGAATGGGTCTCTAGATAGATGGATCTTTCACAAATCCAATGAATGTGTTCTCGACTGGCAACAAAGGAAGGAGATCATTCTCAATATTGCA
Organism: Eucalyptus erythrocorys; assembly: GCA_014182555.1. Lineage (NCBI taxonomy): Eukaryota > Viridiplantae > Streptophyta > Magnoliopsida > Myrtales > Myrtaceae > Eucalyptus > Eucalyptus erythrocorys. Next base: position 31,093,676 of record CM024597.1, read on the forward strand.
AAAGGACTTAATTATCTTCATGAAGATTGCAGGCAGAAGATAGTTCACTTGGACATTAAACCCCAAAATATCCTCTTGGATGAAAATTTCAATGCTAAGATTGCTGATTTTGGATTATCCAAGTTGATAGACAAGGGCCAAAGTGAAGTCATCACAACCATGAGAGGAACTCCTGGTTATTTGGCCCCTGAGTGGCTGAGTGCAACAATCACTGAAAAGGTCGACGTGTATAGCTTTGGCGTGGTAATCTTGGAGATAGTATGTGGGAGAAAAATCTTCGATCGCTCCCTAGATCAAGAAGACATGTATTTGCTGAGTCTTTTTAAGAGAAAGGCAGAAGAGGAACGATTGTTGGACATTGTAGATAAGTCTAGCGATGACATGCAACTAAATGGACCGCATGCTGTGAATATGATGAGGATTGCCGCATGGTGCTTGCAAGGAGACCATATAAAGAGGCCTTCCATATCCATGGTCATCAAGGCGTTAGAGGGCATCGTGGAAGTTCAAGAAGACTTGGATTATGACTTATGTGCTCAGCCTTCCGATAGTGGAGCAGCAAGATTCAATCCCAAGGACGTCAAATTCAATGCTATCACTACATTATTACCATCAGTCCTAAGTGGTCCACGATGACGTGGCAAATTATGAGAACTTTTCTTTGTAGAAGGTGTGGGCAATTGAGTTTTTGTGTCTATGAAGACTGCGGCTTGTCATTCTCTTTTTTAGGCCCCGAAAAAAGCCCATGGCATGATATCATTTCTCGTTTTCACTTTGCTAAGAAATGAACTTTACCATAACTTGGCGAAGGATTGAGTTAGTTAGGATATTGCAATTGGGTTTTATTGCTTATGTAGAAATTTATCGTGCTCGAGTTTATTGTGTCCAAGTCATTTGTGTAAAGAGCTACTAAAGGACTATTAGTAAACTACCAGTAACGTCTTTTGGTAGCTTTTTCACGTCATGGATCCAAATGTAATTTGCTTTTTGGTTCCAACACCCGTGTGCTTCAAATTCAATGTTTACCTCCATATCTTCCTCATTTAAAAATTAATGGACTATATTTTTAGTCCATTCTACAAGCATGTGATTAAAACCAATAAAGATAACCAGGAGAATTTCATCATTGGTAAATTCGAATTTTTCCTAGTGACTTATATTGTATCGTAAGTTTATAATATATTAACTTCCAGTTTCTCAAGGATCCGTCGAGGTCGCTTCGAGGCGTATGTTTGTCAAAAATAGAGGACCGACATGTCTGGGCACTTTCCAATCTTTAGATAACAATAAGGGTTAATACCCTAAAAAAACCCCAAACTGGTACACCTGTGACAAATCTACCCCAAACTATTTTTTTGACCACCAAAAACCCCAAATGTGTATACCTTTGATAAATTTACCCTAAACTGGTACACTTGTGACAAATTTACCCTCTGTTAGTTTTAGTTAAATTTTCTTGTTAAATTATAAAATTAAATGACACGTGACAATTGACCGGCATACCAATTTGAGATTTTATACTCTATTTATCACAGTTTACAATTTTTGTAATTTTTTTGTGGTATTAATCTAATTTAGTGAGGGGTATATTAGTCACAAATTTATCACTTTGGGGTTTTTTTTAGTCGAATAAATTAGTTTGGGGTAAATTTGTCATAAATATACCAGTTTAGGATTTTTTATAGTTAGTCGGGGTAAATTTGTTATAGATATACTAGTTTTGAGTTTTTCATGGTTAAAAAAATAATTTGAGATAAATTTGTCACAAATATACTAGTTTGAGGTTTTTAAAGGTATTAACCTAACAATAATCGGGTTATAAAAAGCTTGTTCGGGTCTTATTTGGTAACGGAACTGCTCACATAATTAACGAAAGTTCAAAGCGTTCTGACCTGGCTCTTCCGGCCATGCCGTGGCGCCTCTTGATTGGATCTGATCACGGCAGGTCAACAAACCAGAGCCCACGTGGAGCTCGCCCATAGGCCCGAACTACGTGTAACCTCTCGCGAAGTCCTCTTCTCCACCCTCTTCCCGGCACAAACTCAGTAGCGCCGGAACCATTTCTTCTTCTTCTTCTTCTTCCTCCAAATTCCTCTGCCTCGTGCCCTCTCCTCTTCTCGTAGTCTCCGAATCGGAGTCGCCATAGTAAGTTATCCATCACGAATCGCGCAGGGAAACTACAATCTCGCGATGAATCTGTCGATCTTCTCCTCGGCCACGGAAGGCATCGCGTGGAGGGGATGGCTCTACGCGGCGTTCATCCTGCACTTCGTGGTCGCTTGCCAGTTCCTCCTCCTTCAGCCTCTCGTCTCTGCCCAACGTACGTTCTTCTCGCTTAGATCTGCGGACCCGTTGCCGGATGGAGATTCTTCGAGGGGTTTGTCGCGTGGGGGTGAATGGGTGCATCTTTTCGTAGGGATCCTCTCGGGATTAGGCAGGAGTTTGTGCGGAATAGGCGAGATGAGATGGACTTAAAAGAGTCTTGAAATTTCCGTGCTGGATTAAAAATCTAGTTTCGGAGGGATATTTTTGGCTCTCATGTGATGCATGTGTTGCACGATTGATGAATTTACTGCCTGTCTGGGGACCGGGGCGGTTTATCTAATTCTAGTTCGTCGTCGTCCTGAGGGTGGCGGCATTTTGGGACTTTCCATGGGTCGAGATTGTAAGATTGTAGAGCAGTTCCCGGGCCCCAGGGAGTATTGGGTGGTGCGTTGGATTGAAGTATGTTGAGGTTAAAAGGGTCTTGAGCAATGAAGTACTTTCTAATCTGCTCGTGCTCTTTGATTGCCAATAGTTCCCGCATCAGTTTCTTCACGGATGTTGTGGATTTGCTAGCGAATGGGCATTAGTCTAATAAGAAAGCTGTATGTTAGCTTAAGATTTACTACCATTCTTTGGTTTGCGTAGTCTGAAATATCTTGTCTGTACATTGCGTAGTCTGAAATATCTTGGCTGTACATGGTTTGTTATGTCCAAGTAGACAACTGGTTTAGTGGAGAAAGTAATTCCCACACTTTAGCAGAACTACAATGGAAAGCTTAACGACTGTAGGTTTTTGTCCCCCACATTGGAAGATAGTTCTCATTAATGTTTATGGTATGCTTTAGAATATATTTCAGTAATTAATCGCTGGCTCATATGTTCCTTTGGAATTTTTTTGGCTATTGGGATGCGCAGATGGAAAAGCTGATGCTGCTGACTTACTTGATAGGGCATCGCAAAGTATCAAGGTGAAACGTTATAATGAGGCACTTGATGATCTTAATGCTGCCATAGAGGCAGATCCAAAACTTTCTGAAGCGTATCTTCATCGAGCCTCCACCCTTCGGCAGCTATGCAGGTCCTCTTCTTATTTTGTGTTTCTCCCTCCATATTTTGGTTTCAATGTAGCACATTCTGTCCTATTTTGAGCTCATGGCATGGAATGCTTCTTTAACTGTTGCCATGATGCCTTTTTTGGATATTAAGTCACACATTCATGTGATATAAGTTGGAAACTTGAGTTATTTAGATGATCAAGCATAATTGAACATATTAGCCATCCTGCCACCGCAGTACCTCCACCTTTAGCACCACCTCATGCAATACTACAATAACCTATCACCGCAACCATCGTTGCTGCCAACGATTACCTAGCATTGCCATCACTGCCACTGGAAGTCCACCATTCTGTCATCACCAATTCTACTCAACTACATGTGGTCCCTTTTCTAAAATTATTGACACGATCATTCAAAATTGTATGTAGGTCCCATTGACTTAAATGATTTAGTGATTTTTGACTGAAATTAATCAGTTGAATTCCATGAGGTACTAAATGACTGAAAATTGTCAGCTCTTAATGAAGTTATTAGACACATCCTTGGACTTGTGGAGAATATAACCAGAGTGCCTGGTCTGTACCGTAAGGCAACATGTTTTCCTCCAAACAATTGTGGATCTCCATGTTTGGTTAGATTATTTTCAATGTTTTGAATTGTGATCACTATATTCTTCTTTTGTTTTTTTTAAGGATGCCTAATCTCACAGGATAGTGATTTTGTGGAATTAGGGAAATGCATTATCATTTAAAGATATGGAAGAATATGAGCTGATCGTGAGACTACTTCTGCTATATGGTTATGAGATCAATCATATTCAGTGACATGGAACATGATGCTGCTGTTGGATCATTTTATGACCTTGCCTCTGATTCAAAATATAAATTGAGACGGATGTTATGGAAATAGGAGGAAGTTAATACGTTCGCTTTTGTCTTTATTACATGAAGAGGAACTGACCCTCCTCCTATTTCTCATTGGAGTACTAATTATGATTCAGGCAATTTTTGGCTGATGTAGATACCAGGAGTCAGAATCGAGCTACAGAGAGTTTTTGGAGTTAAAACCTGGAAATAAAGCTGCAGAAAAGGAACTCTCTCAACTATTTCAGGCACGGAGTGCTCTCGAATCAGCAATTTCTCTCCTTGACTCAGGAGATTATACTAAAGCTTTGGAATATGTTGATAAGATTGTACTCGTCTTTTCTTCAGCCTGCTCAACGGTAGGATCATGATCCGTTTACTTGTTTTAGATTCATAGATGATGGCAGAATGAGATTGCCTTCTGATCTGGCTGACTTTTGGCCACTGTATGCAAGTCCTTTTTAGTTATTGTTTTTTCCATTAAAAATATATCCTCTGTTGTATTTCCAGGCCAAACTTTTGAAAGTGAAGTCGTTGTTGGCAACTAAAGACTATTCCAGTGCCATCGCTGAGTCTGGATATATTCTCAAGGAAGATGAGAACAATTTAGAGGCGTTATTGCTTCGTGGCCGTGCCTACTATTATTTGGCAGATCACGACGTGGCTATGAGGTAGGTTATTTATAGTGTATCGAGTTTTAAGGATCTGTAGTTATTTAGCATTGACTTTATGTTTTTTATCAGGCATTATCAGAAAGGTCTCCGCCTGGACCCTGAGCATGCTGACTTGAAGAAAGCATATTTTGGGTTGAAAAATTTGCTCAAGAAGACTAAGAGTGTGAGTTCATTGAATTTGCAACCATTTAGTTATGTAGGGTCTGTCATGTGTATTTTTTGTGGGATTGTCACTAAATGTGTTTATTTCAGTTAAACCTTTTAGAATTCATCAAGATGATTGGTTCTTTCATTTACTGAACTTTCATTTGTTTTATTCAGGCAGAAGATAATCTGAACAAGGGTAAATTGCGACTTGCAGTAGAGGATTATAAAGGAGCTATTGCTTTGGACCCCGATCATCATGCTCACAATGTACACCTTCATCTTGGTTTATGTAAGGTGTTGGTGAAGCTTGGTCGGGGAAAGGAAGCTTTGACTAGTTGCACTGAAGCACTTGACATTGATGGAGATCTTACTGAAGCTTTAGTCCAGGTATGGTGTTATTCTTTTTCGGTCATCCTGAAACTGTGATGACCTCTATATATACGTTTGGTAGCCCCTCATTCTTTCAGACAGAGATAATTCCTTGATCTGTATCTATAATGCATACTTACGAGTGTTTATTGTATTTCTAGAGAGGCGAGGCAAAACTTCTAACTGAGGACTGGGAAGGTGCTGTGGATGATCTAAAGGCGGCAGCTCAAAATTCACCTCAGGTTAGTCGCGCTATCTCTGTTGTTGATTGAAGGTTCCCATGTGGATTATATTAAGTAAGCCCAGTACTGCAGATACCAGAAGTTTTTATGTCTTCTACCAAAGGAAAATATGTGAACAGACTTTAAGGTTACGGTTATGTTCTTCGGAATATATGGCTATAGAATATAAGCTAGCTTATTGTCCGGACATGCATTTTTTAGCCTCTTTTCCAGAGCCACATAACTTTGGGCTCTTGTTATAAAATACAATCCTGTCTGCCTGTTAATATCAGCAGAGCAGAGATTGAAAATGGGACTCTTCTTTTGAGAGGTAATCATAATGTAGCAGTGACCTTTTCTTTAAGTAATGCTTTTGTCTTTTCTTAACTGTTAAATCGAGATTGATTGGATGCATCTCTGATGGCCATCAGATTTGTCTCCCTTAATGAGGGGGTAAGGTGATTATAATGTTGGAATTAGTGTAGAACTAACTTTTGTTTGCATTCATTTTATTGTATACCGAGATCTGACTGATAAAGCATCGATCATGAACTTGTGCCTTGCCATGAAAGAACTCTAACCGCTGAAAATGCAGGATATGGCTATTCGTGAAGCACTTATGAGAGCTGAGAAAGCATTGAAGATGAGCAAACGGAAGGACTGGTACAAGATTTTAGGAATTTCGAAGACTGCATCAATTGCTGAGATCAAGCGTGCCTATAAGAAGCTTGCTTTGCAGTGGCATCCTGACAAGAACGTGGACAATAGAGAAGAGGCAGAGAACAAGTTCCGAGAAATCGCTGCTGCATATGAGGTCAGAACCTCATATCAAGCACTACTTTTAAGTTAATAGTTTGCAGGTTTTCAACTCCATGATAGCTCTTAAATGATATTAGGATAGAGAGGTTGACTTGGTTATTGGCGTTCACAGGTGCTTGGTGATGAAGAAAAGCGTACAAGATATGACAGAGGTGAAGACATTGATGAAATGGGCATGGGAGGTGGCGGCAGTGGTTTCAACCCGTTTGGCGGCGGGGGACAGCAATTCACTTTCACCTTCGATGGTGGGTTTCCCGGTGGCTTTGGTGGGTTCCAAGGAGGAGGCTTTCCTGGTGGGTTTGAGTTCAATTTTTGATCCAGTCAAAATGCGGGGATCCTGACACGGGAGGTAGACAAATTTAATGCACTTCAGGGACCCAAAACACCAGCTGACTAATTCCTGGTAGGTGCTCGGTATATAGTTTAGGTCATTCGGGAAAGATTCGTGACAATTGAAAAAGGTAATCTTTGAGAAAGTGTTGCTTTGCGGGACATTGTAGATGGAAATTTTACGAGTTAGTGAAATTCAAATTCAATCGTCTAAAATTGCAGAGAACCAAGTCATAGTTCCCGTTTGGCCTCGTGACCACTGTCCTGAAATGCGAACATATTGCCCTGTTTGCTGTAAAGCGTAAACAGGAATCATAACATGATTTTATGCGGAAGCTTGAATGCGCGTCGGACTTGGATGATGATGATGATGAACTTGAAACGACTTTGTTGCATCAATTGAAAGTGGGCCAGATGTAGATGTTTACGATAATCTTTGGGTGACAGGAACTAACTTAAGTTAGAAAAGTATGGACTTGATACATCGACTTTTTGTAAAAGCATCACCAGATGTTATCTTCGAAAGCTCTTGTTGGTCCAGCGTAGTCAGATGAGATCCGAACGTCATCGATGTTATCTACGAAAGTCTAGCCCTGGTTACGCAATCACTGCGATGGCCACATAGTGGCATCAACCATTGACGGTGGCCGCCCTTGATATCAAATTATGATAATTTACCAGTAGTCATGGCACAAATTCTTCGAGTGGAAAAATCGTAACCCAAGCGCCCGATCCCAACCGCCGTCAATTTTAGAGAGTACATAGTAGTAATCCCGACAAACGAATGCAATCTCGGAATCAGTCGGGCGGCGATAAGGTAATTTCGTTGTAAATCTTCTGATCTTGGCGTGAACGACCTGTCCTTTCGTCCACGTTGAAGAGAAGAAGTCGCTGCGGCGCACATAACACTAGCGTAACATCGACCGGCACGCTAAAGGGAAGAAGTCGGTCTCGCGTCGTGATAGGGCTTTGGTCGGCCATGTTTATATGGCCTGAGATGATACGAATCGCCACCGCCCGGTGCGTCCCCATGTTTTCTACTCGTGCGCACGTAGTGCCGTACAGATTGAGTTGTTCTTGCGTTTTTCTATCTTTGAAATCAAACATCGATGACTTTCCTATCTTTTCAGACCAGGACCTTCATAGATAACATCGAGGCGATGCTTTTACCAATTTGTACCTTTTATTGACTTTACGCACTTGTAACGGTATGCTTTCTTCTTTTCATTTTGTTTCCGCCGTAACTTTCAGCACAAGTGTTTGGCAGCAACCCTCGAAAAGATGTATCTAGTCCTACATTTTCTCTAGCTTACGTCAGTTCAATCCGCGTGACCCAAAAATCATCACAATGCGGTACCTAAGACTCCACTTATTTCGGAAAAAATATTTAATTTTTGAAAAATATCTTTCTCGAAATAATTATTTATGTCGCTAAAAATATTTAATCAATGAAAATAGTTAATTATTCATATCTAAATTTTTTCATAGATGGTGAATATATATATTTTAATATATTTTTATAAGAGATACGAGCGATTATTTTTACAAATTATTCTTTTTTCATTAAATAAATAAAATCTAAAATTAATTCAATCTTAAGCGATGCGAGAGGGTGGTTCCAAGCTCTCCGTCATCCAAATCAGGCGTGCCTTTAAGCTTTCACGCGAAGTCAAGTCATCATCCGTCTCAATACGTTCATCTCATGTGCCTCGGGTTGCATAAACTATTGCCACCACATGGAAGTCTGAGGAGGCCGATCTTTACTCTTTTTCTGAGGGAGAAAATAAATAATTTTAAAAAACTCCATAATCAAAGACACTTCACCCTTACTCGTGCATTTTTCTTGAGAAAATAAATAATTTTAAAAAATATTTTTTAATAATAATTACTTATATCGCTTTAAATAATTTTTTTGGGTCAAAGCTTGAAATAATTAGTTGATTAAAATGGTTTTATTATCGATAAAATTTTATATCTAAATATATTCGTGGAATGTGAAAATATTTTTTATTCATATATTTTTGTAAGAGATGCAAGAGATTATTTTTATAAAAAAATTTCTAAGACTATCCATTTTCCATAAAATAAATTGTCATGGATTTGATTTGGGTTGATTGAGGAAAAATATTTCTTATCATTTTCGATTTCCTTAAAATATATCATCATTCATTGTACATCTTTGTACCTATATGAATTTAAGGCTAATATTATTATTTTTTTCAAATTAGAGGATCTTTAAGAGATCTTCTGACATTATAATTCACATTTTAAAGCTGAATGAGCCACTTTGTTACGGGCATAATGTTATTTTCCTCTTAGCTAAGTCGCTCTTTCTTCCACTCCTTAAGTTTCCCTTTCACATGTGATTTAACAAAAAAAATCATAGATTGAAATAATACATACAACCAATAGCTTCAGCTTTACGAAATCGTGAATATTAAGATCTATTAAAATAATCTCGCAGAGAAAGACATGCATTTACATATCAATTAATATTGATGCAAAGAGAGAACAGAAAATTCAAAGATGTATATTAATTGACAAGAGTTATTTAAATAGTTGTTAGATGAGGAAAAATTCAAATTCAAATTCAAATTGCCAAAATAAATTATTTTAGGATGTATCGGTTTTGCCACATCATGTTTTTATTAAATATATGGGAAATTAGAATGACTTTTCATAGCATTTTTCTTAATGAAAGTCTGAGGTTGAACTATATTGTGCCATCAGATTGATTCATCATCATCCTCAAAACATTAATTTTGTTTTACCTATTTGTAATTTATTAAAGTGTTCCCACACGATTGATTAAACATTTCGTGCTCGTTTAAAATATCACATTTAATGTCTAAATATGTTATCAGTGAATTATTTCATTTTTGGTGATGGCATGAGGCTCCGTTCTAGTGAAGGGTTCTTCTATAGTCAACTCTCCAAAATTCAACTATATCTTCACCAGACCTCCTTCCCCCGATAGTGCAAAAAGACGTAATCTTCAAACTTAGACTTTTCTCCCAATCAATATTTCAAAGATTAAATCTTCCTCATTAAGTTAATAAGTGTCAAGAGGTCATACTAGTGGACCAAACAAGATCTTGTCCTTTGGGAAGCTTGAGGCCTCGAATTTTGATTCACACTAAAAGGAATTACTCTCACCTCGATCGGTAGCCTTTGTAAGTTACTACATCCCATATTCGACACTACACTCTAGACGGGATAAAACCGCTTGAGGTGGGTAAAAATCCCAAATAAAGTACTCGAAAGTAGATCAAATAATTATTAACATATATACATATATCCATCATTTAATTTGTACTACCCCCAAATTAATCAAATTTCACACTATTTCCCGAATAAAGTCATATCCTATATGCAGTGTCGCTAATTTCCACCACGATGCATAATAACTGCCCTGCCATTGTGCCAAAAAGGACCGTGCTTTTAGAACATGCTCTCACATCGCGGTAAAACGTAGCCGATAGGATTACCCCTCACGAATCAGGCAATGCCGCAGTGGGCTTGGAACTCGCACAATAATATCCTCGGACCCCGACCTCTTATCCTAAAAGGCATATCCATCGCCGCAAGAAAAACCTCCGGCGCAGGGTCCCGATCCCGGACGGCAGCATCTCCCAATGCCAGAGGAAAAGCGCACCACGGCCTAATCCAACGTAGGAGATTAAAAAGAGATCCGCATCAGGAGACGTCCGTTTCGTTGACCGGATCAGCGTTACGGTGGGTCGCGATCCACGCAACCCAGGCCCGCCTCCACCCATCATCCCCACTCCTTTGATCCCGTAGCCATTGAAAAAAACAAGGCCCGCAAAAGAAAGAGAGAGAAAGAGAGCGAGAACCAGCGAAGGAAAAACCAGAGCCGAAACCAAAACACCAGACCTCGAAGCTCTCTCTTTTTTGTTCTCGCGGAGAACTACAGCTTTGCAGAAAAGAGACGGGAAGACGAAGCGAAGTGAACTCTCTCGCGGAGGGGCGGAGAGGGAAACCCTAGGGGAGGGCGGGGGGCAGCGGGTCCATGATCACATGCTCTTCGGGCTGTTGTTGCGGCGAGCGAGGGCACCATGATCAACTCAGCGAACGGGATGGCGTCGGCGCAGGCGGCATCGTCGTCGTCCTCGTCGGCGGCGGCGGGGGCGGGGGCGGGGGAACGCGCCGTCGCCGGGGCTCAAGACCTACTTCAAGACGCCGGAGGGGCGGTACAAGCTCCATTACGAGAAGGGACACCCCTCCGGCCTGATGCACTACGTCCAGGGCAAGACCGTCACTCAGGTGATTCCGCGTGATTCTTCTTCTCTTCTCTTCTTCTCCTTTTTTTTTTTTTTTTTTTTTGGGGCCCCCTTTTTGCCTTTTTCCCTTAGGTTGTTTTCGGGGGCGCAATGCTTCTCCGGCGAAGTCAACCCCCCATTTTTTTTTTAGGGCGGCCGGTTGTTCCAATCCCGATCGAGCCGATTGGCGTCGGGTTGGATGTCGCGGGTTCGTTTTAGATTCGATGTTAGGGCTGTTGGTTTCGGAATGATTGCGAAGTATCGGTCTTTAGCGGGTGAGTTTTGGGGAATTGATTTTCGAGGATTCAGTCTCATTGTGCTCTTTCCGATGCGATTTCACGAGTCCGACTATCGATTCGTTTCAATGGAAGTTAAAGCGATACTGACGAGGCTTTCTTTTTGGGCATTTTGGGTCTCGTCTATCAATCTTATCTAAGCCGATTCGTGAGCTTCTTCCTCTTAGTTTCGTATCTAGAGTTCCCGCACGATGACCATATTTTAGGGCCATTTATTTGGGTGGACTTGTATTTTTTGCAATTCCTCTTGTCTGTGAAAACTTTGGTCAATGGTGGATGCTAAATGGTGGGGTGTGATGTTGAACTCGATTGTCAGGCAACTCTTGCTCATCTGAAGGACAGGCCGTCCCCGCCGACTCCACCGGCTCAATCGTCGTCTGGCTTTAGTGCCAGCAGCGGTGTACGATCGGCTGCTGCGAGGCTGTTGGGTGGCAGCAACGGGAGCCGTGCTCTAAGCTTTGTGGGAGGAAATGGTGGGAGTAAGAGTATCAGTGCAAGTAGTAGACTTGGTTCATTGGGCGTCTCGAGTTCGAGTAATTCAACTTCGACTTCAAGTTTTGACGGTAGAGGAACTTACTTGATCTTCAATATGGGAGACGGACTTTTTATAAGTGATTTGAATTCTCAAGACAAGGTAAGTTTTACTTAGTGGGGATTCATTAAATTAAACATTGAGAAGCTTCAGTTGGTAATCAAGAGGTTGAATTTATATCATAGGAACCTATGAAGGCCATCTACTTTAACAACGTCTACCCGGTTTGCCATGCGTTTGACCAGGATGCTAAGGAAGGGCATGATTTGGTCATTGGTTTGAGTACTGGTGATGGTATATTTCTACATCTAGAGCTAACTTTCACGTTGATTAAAAAAATTTTAACAGAAAAACTCAGTGTGCTTTTCTCATTTTATTCTAGTATATTCTGTGTCGCTGAGACAACAATTACAAGACAGTGGAAAGAAGCTTATTGGGGCTCAGCATTATAACAAAGATGGTTCAGTTAATGGCAGGTAATGCAAATTATAATTTCCATAGAAGATCATGCAATTTTGTGTCAGAATGCTTTGCTTTTTATTCTACATATTCCTTTAATCCATTTGATGATCACTCCACTATCGCCCACAAACTGCCTCCTTCCTTTGCTGTATTAGAATTGATCAAGATGTAAATGTTACTTCATTTTTGGGATATCTAAAAGTTAGTGGGAATACATACGCATGGACATATAAAATTTAGAAGCCTTTGATTAGGTGTGGAATGTGTCCTCCAGGTTCCCTCTATCTTTTGCAATGAGAAGATGTTTTAATTATTTAATATTTGGCTTTTGAATGGTACTTTTGTATGAGATTTTACAGTTTAAAGAGGTCTTAAATGTTGTAGAGTTGGTTTGGAGAGGACTCATCCATATTTTGTTTTATAGCTCTAATTATAGGATCTTTTTTGGATGGAAATAAAACCACTCCTTAAGTTTCCACCTTTACATATCTCAGTAAGTTTAAGCAATTTGTGCTTGACGGTAGCCTTTAACTGATAGAACATGATAATTGTTTCAGTAAAATTTTCAAAGAAGAGTTGGGGTGAGCTTTTTCCCCCTTGTGCGAGAAAAGTGGGGCAGGTACTCTTGTCATATGCAGTAACTCATTCAAAATCTGTTAATGTTGCATGGCTTCAGGGTCGCCCTGGCTTAACCATTTGCCTCTTATAGTTGACAGTATAGATGGTGATATAACCAATTCTTCTTTTTTTTGGTCAGTATATAACCCACTCTTAAGAGTACATGATATTCTATCAAGTGAATTGTCCTACATGACCATTCTTAATACCTGCTATCTTGGGTACTTGAAGCAAATTTAAATAATTGTTTCATGCACGTTGCTTGTAAAAAGCTGAGTGTGTCTAGCTGTGGAAAAGCTTTCTGGTTCTCATCTCTAGTGCAGATTTGATTAAAATTGGTTTGGTCTTCACCTTTTCACTTTTCTGGAATTTTGCTAGGGACATTGTTTCAATTTCCTTAAGTCAATTTTTTTAAGAAGATTTTCTCTCTTGTGTTAGTTGGGATTATTTGAACCACAAAGTTCTTTATTGACTCATAATTTCTCATCATTAGGATGTTACTGAAAACAGCTCAATGAAAACTGGAAATGTAATCAATTTTCTAGACAGCTAAATATCTTTAAAAAGCCAAAAACCAAAATGATGACCAAACTCATTTTCCATGCAGTATTTTGTGTTTCCTGAGGACAAACTGACATGGATAAATTGCTCCGACCAAACAGACCCTTAGAGTGTTTGCCAAGGCCTTATTATACCAGTCTCAAAAGTCTAATTGTTTTGTTTTTTTTTTTTTTTTTTTCCTTTTGCCTGGTACTTTAGGGTTTTCCAGTTCTAGTAACATCATTGGGCAGTCATCTCCAGCCACTAAACTCTCTTGCTTACAAAAAGCCTGTTGTGGTGACATGGCAAGAGATAGCAGTTTATGCCTCCAGCTTATATTTTGCTCAGTCCCTTCCTCTTTCAACATGAACTTGAGTATGATTCATTGCCTAGTGCCTAGCCATGAATTGCTATTATTAAGATATGTGGTACGCATATACTGGAAGTGTCTAAACATGTAAAGGTTCCTCGTAAATTGCTAAGGCCTTCACCTAATAGATAGGGAGAAAATGTAATTAGTTGCTGCATGATTTCTACATATTCCAATTATATAAGAATTAATTGGTTTGTAGTCCACCTACCCACAATTGTATTGACTATCTGCTTTTTCTTCAAACAGTCGCTGTACTTGTATCGCATGGGTGCCTGGAGGCGATGGGGCTTTTGTTGTTGCACATGTTGATGGAAATTTGTATGTTTATGAGAAGGCAAGCCTCGATTGTTACATTTTCTATGCGTCCAAAAATCTGTTGGTTTCTTGAATATCATCATATCTAGTATCTTGATTGGTACATGTACATTGTATTAGAGCAAAGATGGTGCAGGTGATTCTTCATTCCCTGCCATCAAGGATCAAACTCAGTTTTCAGTGGCACATGCACGCTACAGCAAGGTAAAATAGTTTATGCCGGTTAACTTTGTTGCTCACTTTCACAGGTGCTTATAAGTAATACCATGACATCATTAATTTCCCATAATAACCACTGGATGCATACCCCAAGGTCTAATTGCATGGAGCATGTTAGTCTTAATGATGTTTTTCTCTCTTGCAGATCTTTAATTCTGCTTGCATATGTTTCAATTTTTTAAGGAGTTTTTTTTATGAGGCTTGTTAGAATACTTTCTGCTGTATATAATGTTGGTGTGGAGATGCTTTAAATAATTTTGACAACATTTTGATGCAATGATTAAGATGCATTTCGTTACTTGGTTACCCTAATCTCTGCATGTCTTGTGTAGCAGCTATAGTGTCAACCTTGCCTATGAACTGGTTTATGGAGTCTTCTTCTTGCCTTTTTCTGTTGCCTGTTTTCTGGCTTATATTTATATGAGTAATGAAAACATTAAGTGCTTCTTATCTATATGGTTATTGAAATAAGGTTGTCATTGGTATGCCAGACTTGGACCTATTTGTCTGTTCGTGTGGATGGTCAATCAGTATATTTTAAGTTAGATGTCTATGCAAATTAGTGTGGTACTGCATTCTGATGCAATTTCTAGCAACCATTGCCTTGAACAGAGTGGGTGAGAGGTGGTTTGTTCATTTTCACTATACATGGTATGCTTCCTATCTATGTACACCTAAATTTGGTTATATGCATTTGATGAGATCTGGCCAGAACATATGAGTGATGTTGGAGTGATAGTTGTCTTGACTGACTGATATACAGATAGTTGGCAGAAAACATATTTGCCAAAAGCCACTGATAAGTTAACTCCTCGACAGAATTGAAAGCGTGCTTGTCCTATGTTTCTTGCAGGATTCGCTCTACGTGAAAATATGCTCTCATTTTTCAAGAATAAGTTGAAGGCTCTCAAAGATTCTTTTGAGCTTGTGTCTCTTCTTTTGAGCCTTTGTAGAGTCCGCATAAACGTCTTGCATTAACTGCATAGAGCTTCATTTTTTGTTTTCAGCTGTTTTCCCTGATATATTCAATGTTCCATAACATGTTAAAGAAAAGAGTCCACATCTGGAAGAGCAGCTGTTTTGGTGCAATAGTTTTACCTGCCATTTGCTTTTGTGATTTCCTATGTGCAGAGTAACCCCATAGCCCGGTGGCATATTTGCCAAGGTTCAATTAATAGCATGGTATTCTCAACAGACGGAGCCTATTTAGCAGCTGTTGGAAGAGATGGTAAATCATCTGAATCATTGGCATGTCAACTTCATTCACTTTTTTGCTTCTTTTCTATGTGCTTGAAGCATATCTGAGTTCAGGCAATTTGTTGATCCAGGATATTTGAGAGTCTTTGACTATTCGAAGGAACAGCTGATATGTGGTGGCAAAAGTTATTATGGTGCTTTGTTATGTTGTGCTTGGAGGTAGCTAAACTTCTTGGCATTGATGATGCAACATTTGATTGGGCTTGGCCATAAGATTGTGACTACTTTTGGTACTTTTAATTAATAGAGAAGAAATTGTATCTTGCACTATCTCATGCATCCGAAATAGTAATACTTTAGATATTTTAAAATGTGAGAGGATATGTCCCTTGACAGCATGGACGGAAAATACATCCTTGCTGGAGGTGAAGATGACTTGGTGCAGGTCTGGAGTATGGAAGAAAGGAAGGTTGTTGCCTGGGGCGAGGGGCACAATTCATGGGTGAGATTTAGCTTAGCGATTATGAGCTTTATTCCGTGTGTTAAGTTGCAAGGTTTTGTATAAGTTATGAGACTTGACGGTGCTGCAGGTCAGTGGAGTGGCTTTTGATTCATACTGGTCACCGCCCAATGCTGATGACACAGGGGAGTCTGTGATGTACCGGTTCGGTTCAGTGGGTCAGGTATTAATAAATGGTTGTGGTCTTGTCTTTCTGTTGCTTACCTGATGATAGATTTGAATATGTTTATCTGGTCCCACTCTTTCGTCAATTAAAATCCTTGTGCTCGATTGGGGCAATAGTTTCTTTGTAATATTAACCCTCATAAGAAACAGATTGTTCGATCCAGTAAGAGTTGAAGGTGGATCTCTTGGCTCATTCAGTGATTCCTCATCACAGAAGCCGAAATGCATGCACCACACCTTTTACTACCAAGGTTGTAAGGATGTCAATATGGATAGTTTACTGTCAAAAGTAGTGGCTGCTAGGGTACTGCTTAACTTATTTCATGTGGCTCAGGTGTCGACCTCTGGGGTTCATGAAACCTTATGGTAATTGCCAAACTATAAAGGGAAGAGATTATTGAACTCTAGAGTTGACAAATATGATATTGGTTGGCCAAACAAAGTTTTCAATGGAATGAAGGATGTCTCAGTTCTTGGCTAAAAAATATCTTTCTCTACATTGAGCTTCAATTCTAGTGTGAAAATGTAGTTCCAGGATCACTTTTCTCTAGAAATGCTCTACCGAGTGTTATCAGGTGGAAAATTGTACTCAGTAAATGTCATATTTGCAAATTTTCAAGTCACTCATTATTTATCTGTGTGTGGTTTTGACTAAACTTTATGGTCCATAGGGCAAACGTGTCTAGGAGGGAGTTCCTCGCTGGAAATAAGATATTAGACGACTCCCCCCTTTTCATCTAGTACAGATCATGTTATGTACCATTACTCTAATCAGTCTAGTTCAGTTTTGGTTGGTCATTTATTTATTTTGGAATGAGGAAGAATGGAAATCTGGTCTGTGATGCAGCAGTGTGAATCCTAGATTAACCTCTTGAAATTAAGAAAAAGTTACTCGCAAGGAAATGAGCGGGACCCATGAAGCAATACGACGCAGCATGGCGTAGTGACTAAACTCTGACAAGACCCCTTGCCTGAGGTGGGGAGTCTTGAGTTTCAAAATAAGAGAATCTGAGGAGGATTGCTGGAGACTATATATGCAAATGAAATTTTCTGTCTCTATCTGCAATGTAGTCAATAGATTGTGTTGATTTGAATGATGTATGTACTAATTGTGGATTAAGATTAATCTCTTCTCGAAAGCAATGTGGGTCCTGGAAAATGAATTAATGTTGAGAATAAAACCGAATAGGATGTAAATCGCTATTCTGAAAGCCAAATAAGATTGAGTGCCTGAAAGATGTCCAAGCAATGGCTAGATATAAATCATTGTTCACATGTTTACCGAATCTTATTTTATTTTACCTTTGTTGGCTTCTTTATGGACTTTCTTCCATCTTGGACATAGTAACCTGACTTTTGAGCCATTAGGAAAGTGCAAATCTGATACCCACAAACTGAATGTGTGACTATACAGTTGGAGATACTCCAGTAAGATTTTGGTTTTATTTTTTTTGGGGAATTATCTTAGACCATTGACCGCTGAAATTTTCTGAACTGAAGGATTTAACTGGAATACTGCATTGTCTCTGTTCATTTTATGTTTCTTCCTGTATTCAGCATCTTCTGCTTCTGGGTTAATGGTGTCAGTTTAACTTTGTTCTGATGTGCCTGTCTAAGCAGGATACGCAGTTGCTTTTGTGGGACTTGGAGTTGGACGAAATTGTGGTCCCACTGAGGCGCCCTCCAGGTGGCTCGCCCACCTTCAGTACTGGAAGCCAGTCTGCACATTGGGACAGCACTCCTCCAGTAGGTATCCTCCAACCGGCTCCTAGCATGCGAGATGTCCCAAAATTATCTCCTCTGGTTGCTCATAGAGTGCACACGGAACCTCTCTCTGGCTTGATATTCACCCAAGAGTCAGTTTTGACGGTATGCCGGGAGGGTCACACAAAAGTTTGGATGAGACCTGGGGGTGCCGAAAGTCAAGCAAGCAACGTGGAGACAGTTTTGAGTACAAGCTTGAAGGATAAGCCTCCATCAACAAAGGTTAGTTATTCCGGCTACAAGCAATGACCAGTAAAACTGGTGTTTTATTTTTTTCCCAGGATACAAGTTTGAAGGATAATCCTTTCTTGTCAACCAAGGTTAATTATTCCGGACAAGCAATGACCGGTACCAATGGTGGTTTTTTCCAAGGAAGCAGAATATTTGGTCACTGACGTGGCCCTGTCATGTTGTTCATTCAGTTGGTTTGTGTAAATGTAATCTAATTTTTGTTGGGTTGGCCAACTGGTTCCTTTGTATATTCGGGATAAAGGTGCAATTGATGGCATCGATGAGTATGGAAAGGAGATGTAGGTAGTACAAGGATTGAAGCATGAAAGTGACAGTCGACAAAATTGAATTCTGCCCAAATGAGTTATTTATAGAATGGCCCTTTTGAGTATGATGCTCCAGTAAACTTCATTTTGTGCGCCTTTTATCTTTAGTTTTCTGTTTGCTGTTGCCTTCTAATGCTTGATGGAGCTTTAGTTGTTCAACCTGGTAATTGCTAATACCTAAAACGAGTTATCTGGAGATGTTGAGCAATAGATGTCATGAGGGCTTCAGCAGCCAAGCCTACTTGATCCGGTGGGCATCCTTCCGTTTTCTACCGCTCAATAGTGTGACCTTGATGCAGCAGATTATACGGCCCAATGTATTCATTAGTCAATTTAATTCCCAAACATCCCAGTTGATGCCTATGCACATAACCCACAGGTACAGACTTACATTTCAATGAACTCTTTTGAGAGGGGAACTTGAAATCAGCGGGTTATCATGCTGAGGGTGTTCTGAAGTAGCCTTTGGCTCGTACACAGGATATCTATTGACTTGCAATGATGCCTAGGCGGTAAAGTCGTTCTAAGTAGAGATTCTTTCCCTTAAAAACAAACAGGCTTAATATGATGACCTTTTAAGTCCTCGATAGTAGTTTCGGCCAAGGAAATAAGTCCCTGATGGTACTTGATTTTGGGACCCAGGAGATTTGGAGATGACGACAGCCAAAACGATGTATTTGATGCAACGATGGACTACCGGTTGACAAACGAAACTTCTCAGACCTTTCATGGAGCATCGCCTCCCTGGAAGATGAAGTGGTTTTACCGCATTCATGTGGTCGTGAAGCATTTTGCTAATTAGCTACTAATGATCCAAACATTCAGGTTGACAAAAAGCAAAGACAACATATTTTTATGCTTCAAAGTATATGCCAAGGGCATCGAATGTATCCACAGCTAACAAAGACTCTAATTAACCAAACGAAGAAGAGGAGGAACATGTAACGGCAATAAAACCGGGCACCAAATGTAACCACAGCTAACAAAAGACTGGAATTGGCCAAGAAGAAGAAGAAGATGACGACGCTTTTATATACAGTTGACGCAGTTTACTTTCATATGGCTGCTTGCAGCCGCATGCACTCTTATACGTATCAAGTCAGTTACCACGTGAAGTTTCTGAGTTCCCTGGTTCAGTTTCCTGATGCTGTCGTTGCATATGGTTCTGCTCCACAGCCACGGGCATTTGATCAGACTGCGAGTTCTCCCGGGCGTTACGTCTTTGTGCTGATAGGGCCAGCCACCATACCCTCCATTTCGAAATCTCAACTAGGAAAGAAGTCCCGCACATTGTCATCCCAAATCCGGCGAAGGTAGCTAGGAGAACTGATAGAACAGCTTGCATGTGAAGCTGCAAATAGAAGACAGGATAGAATTTCTCAAAATACTTTATAACTAACATGCTCTCTGCGATCAAGTATGGCCCGGAACTTGAAGCCAATGGTGATTCATCTTCACGGAAAGATGGGTGCCATCTAACTACAAGGCCTATCAAGGTTCTTAACTTTCTCGAGAAAACTACATCAGATCTGCTCTCCGAGCAGCATTATGAAACTTCCAAAATAACATTTATGACTTGAGTTCTCACCAGTGAATAAAAAAGATGTGCTGATAGAACCACCAGTCCAAACTGAAAAGTGGCATAAACCCAGACAAATCTTCTGTGCACTGAAACAAATTACAAATCCATCAGTGTTAAAATGCAAATTCTTGTAAAGAAGACAGGACATTGCCATTCTGAACAATAAGAATTTAGACTTACCCATGGTGGAGGATGTCATGGATGCAAGAAGCCCCAAAATACAGGAAAAAGGGAGAGAAATGGCAATTGCGCCAGAACCCATTTTGCCTACCTGTGAGGACAATAATTAAGCATTCTTGACCTTGAAGGCTTAGAAAAGTAACATAAGAATGTTCAACACTTACCAGAAGCTGCTCCAGAAAGCAAAAATAAGCGAGCATGCTGACAATGACTAGAACCGGGACATCCTGCCACAGCCTGTCATGATTTTGCAACAATTCCATTATTATCAGTCTTGAAAATCAAAATAGCATAGAAGCTTGCTACTCTTGTTTTGTTCATTACTGGCCACACTAGGCATGAATGAAGATGCGAATCTGTGGTAAAACTCAAGTGCATGAACTGGTCATAAAGGCACTGATCAACTTGTGATTTGGTACAGCTTGTATGGCATTACATTGCTCAACAAGATCTTCAATGATTTACACTCCTTCTACTTGTTGTACAGGACAATATCTAAGAGGACATCCACTTACAAATGTGTTTGTTCTCTTGCATAATACAACGGAAGATAGTGATTTGATGAAGGGAAATAGTACTATTTACAGTAGCAGTACTCATATGAATGTACCAATTACCTGTATCGAACAACCTCAGGAGCTCCAATTCCTTGCAAGTTACGGGCTTGAAGATTTTGAATTCTCAAAAGAGTAACAGGTAGGTTCTGGACTTCTTGCATGCACACATCGCATATCTTATTACCTTTGATGCTAAACCATTTTATGGCACATGCTTGATGAGCCAGTGCCAATTCACCTTTGCAACTACATTCCATCTTAAGTGTGTCAGAGCCCTCTCCAAGTTCGATAAAGCAGATTCGACAGACTGCTTCTTCTACAGGAATATCTTCCCCATTGTCACGGTTTTCATCTGAACCACAGGACTAAGATGAATTGTAGGTCAAATATCATATATCACAAGAATGAACGATATTTTATGCGGTGAGATTGACCTATTATAACAGACCAAAACAAATTTTCTGAACTGACTGTGTAAGGGCAGACTAAGTTATGACTAAAAGTTTGAGGGGCAAAGAGACGTGCTGGGAACTCCACAACTTAGCCGGACTTGTCACAGAAGGAACTTTGCACACAAGTGAACGTCTAACAATTGAAAGTTCAGTTCAAATGAATTAGAGATCTCAAAGGTGCATGAAATCAGCAATAGACAACGAACGAGACCTCTGTCCTGGTTCAGTGATCAATTTTCAGGACAGCGGAAAACCTGAAGTAGAACACAAGACTTCACTGCTTTAGGACACAAACCAGGTTAAATCTGCATTCAGATGAAATGTTTTAACTTTTCCCACTGCGTTTACATCATATGCAGAATGAAAACCTGGGTCTCTCAATGCAAGGCCAGCAAGGAACTTCAAATTTCCGGTTTCAAATTATACTCTTGTGACCACATCCAGGATGAGGGTTGGGACAGACAACTGCAGATATTTCACTCGAATGATGTATTTACCAGTATCACTTGCAGGAGCTGCATCTGATACACTGGCATCTGTAGTGACCCGGGGAGTAGTGGGAACTATGCGAAACACATTGCCTAAAGAATCCATCGGCCTTATGCTCCCATCTTTGTTAATCACGGGGACTGAACGTGATCGGTGAATAGATGGTTTGACCTCAGCTTTCTGAGAAGAAAGAAACCAGGTCAGGAAAATCCAACAATAAGGAAATACATCAAGGATATCAACTAGCATTATACTCCATTATTAACAAATAATACTGTTTTATTGATCTAAAAGTACCAAAAGCAGAGAACAGATATATTGATCTGAAGGAGGAATCAACTACTAAATTTGTAACTAAGAATCTACCAGTATAAACCATAAATGCAAGAAAATAATACACCACAATGGTCAGAGAATTTCACTCTACAAGGGTCATCTTCCACTCAATGTGCCGGTGACCTTAGCTCTGTGCAGAACAATGCTGTGAACTGGTGAATAGGAACAAACCAATCTCGCAGTGGCCAAACTATAGACCACAAGTTATAAAGCGTAAAGCTGATTCTAATTTAGAGAAAAGCAGTTTGCTATTAAATGCTTGTTTCACATCTTTAAAAGTCCTTGCGACAATGATTTCACTCATGGAGAAGCTACAGATTCTGGTGCCAGCTAATACTAAAAGCAAGGAAACATGGCCTGGGTTCCAGGCATCTGCAATGATTACCAGCATAAATTTGTAAGATTTAGAATGACGTGATGTTTTCAAGAGAGAGTCTAGAATGTCGTCGCTAAGAAAATTGCAGTAATTTTGGGTGTACTATAACATTATAAACAATAAATAGACTGGAAAGAGCACATTAGATCAATTTAGTCAACTTGAGAGTACAGGACTTCATGGTTGTTGTCACAATCCGATTAGTGATAGAACACTGAGATTTGACAGGATAAAACTGGAAACTGCATTCATGTCTGGTACTTGCCACCTTAAAAATGGTCAGCTTATGTGATCGATAAGTCCTCCAGCTAAGTAATACCATAATGCAAAACCAAACACAAAATGGTTATCCTCACCACAGAACCTAGCTGTTCAGTTGTGTTCCGTCCATGCATAGACTCTGGATTAGAATGAGCAATTGGAGTGACAGGTAAGGACGACGATGTTTTCGTTCTGGGAGTGAAAAGCCTCGTTAAAGAGAACGTCCTTGGAATGAGAGGTCTCTCCCTTCTTCTTGCTGGAGAAGCACCCAATGCTAGCATTGCCGCCTTCTCGATGTCAAAAGTATTATTTCGAAACTTAAAACTCAGTTTGGGAAGGAGGCTTTTCATAGTTGCTCTGCGATTAGATGGGGAAGGGGCGGAGGTTCCATCCACTTTGGCAAAACTGGGACTGGGCATGGGCGAAAAGTTGACTCTTCTGGGAGTAAGGTTAGGCGTCGTTGGAATATCTATTACCGCAGTATCCTCTGCCTCTCTACCAAACTCGGAGGTTCTTGGGGGAACCTCTAGGACCAGGCTCTCCCGTCCTTGATGACCAGCGTCTGGGATCTCTTCAATTATTTCTGGAGCACTTCTGACCTACAAAACAAGCGGAGAAGTTCTTTCACACATCAAGAAAGCGTTGCTGCATCTAAGCAGCCAAAGTTAACCACCTCCAAGTCAAGGAATAGCAAGTGCTGGCAGGAAAATGTTGCCTGGGAAGACCGACCCTAACGAATTTTGCATGGCAAACAGGATGCTGTAGACAGTCCCGATGGCCGCGAGATCGGCTTCATTGCCTAGTGAAGAATTTCCCAACAAATTTCGCCACGCACGACAGAAAATCAGCTCATGAAGAGTAAAGGGATTTTCCTAGGGAGTGCTAGAACCCCTATCGCTCAACCAAAGAACATAATCGGCCAAGCAGTGTCCAATTACCTTCAAAAGGCTATCAGACAACAGCTAAGGACGTGGTGGTTGCGCCGAAAAATCATAATTCCCGCCCTCTGTTCAAGCGATGCGTTCGCGTGTTCCACGCACTCCACTACAGCATGAATCAAGTCTCCAAAAACTAGCCGCACAACGCTCAGCATGCGATAACCACAGACAAATCAGACCCAAACCAGGCGCGAGATCAATCACCCCGATTCCAGCTCGAAAGCAGCGCGACAATTCAGAACCGCGCGAGGAAGCCGACAAGTACCCAATAAGCCAAAACCTCGAACGCTCAAAACCCAATTCAACCCAATTCAAGCAGAAGGAAAACATGGAGATAAAAAGAGAGAAAAACCAAAAAAAAAAAAAAAAAAAAGAAACGAAAGAAGAAGCAAGACGAGACGAGAGCGAGTCAGCGAGTACCTCGGGATCTGGACAGCCGGCGCCCGCCTCGGGAGCGTCGACATTATCTCTGGCGGCGGCTCGTCCGTCTTCGTCTCCGTTCGCCATGCCGAAAAGAGAGCGGAACCACCTCCGAGAAAGGCAGCAGAGAGACTTTGCGAAACCAAGAGAAGCCGCGAGACCCCGTCACACGCGTCGCGGAAACCAGCTCTGCCGCGCCACTACTCGGTTCGCGACCTTCGCCAGCAGAAAAAGGGCGAGCGAGAGAGAGAGAGAGAGAGAGAGAGAGAGAGAGAGGAAGGATGACGACGACGAAGGAGAAAAGGACGAGCGCGAGCGAGCGAGCGAGAAAGAAAAGAGAGAGAGAGAGAGAAGGGAAAGAAAGCAAAACAGAAATCGTCGTCGTCGTCGTCGTCGTCTTCTGCTTTGGCTTTGGCTTTTGGCCTCCTGCTTTTTAACGTTGTTCCAAAGTCGCCCTGGCGAGTGCAACCTCCGGATCAGACATTCATCATCATCAGACTCTACTCTTTACTCTACTCTGCTCCGCCCCGAATAAAAACAAAATTAAAAATGCAAGTCAAGAAAAATGGGATATTCGATTAGAAATAAAAAATATGTAACGTCCAAATCCGTTGTGGTAGCGCGGAACTTTCTTTTGTCGGTCGAACCTCACCACATCCTCTGTCACGCGGATTGCTATTCAGTAACAGCAAAATGGCCCAATTGCGATATGAGTCAAGAAAGTCATTGAGTGGGGCAAAGATTCGGAGAGAGACGAAGAGAAAATTAGGGTTATGATCTAATAAGTTAGATCTTAAAAATTTCAAAAATTATATATGTATGTAAGTTTGGTCCGAGTTGAACGAATGGATGGGTAGATGAGTGGATGGATGATTTTACCCTCATAATTGAGAAATGGACCGGTGATAAACGACTTTAGTAAATTGAAATCATGAATTAAATTAATCTATATGGGAACCACCGGTCCGATCCGATCCGATTGTGACCCTTAATTATAACAATTCACATATGATCATCAAATTTGATGAATAGATACAATGCATATTTCGTTCATTTTGAAGATTATATTAAGGTGATTTGTGGACATCATGTTGTCATGGTTGGTTATCTGTTTCCACTCTCGGCCCCTCTTTTCTCTAATTTACATATATATCACGTCATGCATATGCTTTAGCCCCCTCCCCCCATGAAAAAAAAAACATATATTTTTTTTTTCTTGAAAAGGAAAGCCTTTGTAAACTGTTGAAAGGAAAACAAAATATCTTGTGGACATATTGCTCGGTCGGTAAACTTTACCATAATTGCACAATTCGAAAATCGTGAGCCACTTTCCCCTGCTGATTCCTCCAATCTAATCATGGCGAAAGTGCAATAATTGTAAGAAGCTGCACTGGTGAAAGTACAACAACGTAATGCTGCTCCCCTCTTTCCCTGGCCACTGTCGATCCTTTTAATAAAGCACTAACCGAAGGCCGTTGATGGGATTAGGAACTTGGGAAATTCGGACACGGATGCAATAACGAATTTTTATTTTCCTCTCTTTTTCTAATTTAATTTTTCATTTCTTTCTTTTCCTTCCATCATTCTCTAATAAAATTTTATTTATAGAAATCTGTACGAATATACCTAAAATACTAGAATACATCAAATATGTAATAAATATAAATATATTTATATATGAATTTTATATTATAATATAGAATTAAACTTGAATATATAAAAAATAAAAAGATTAATTTTAAAAATAAAAATGTATTTTTTTTTTTAATTTACTATATTAGAATTCAAATATTATTTATATTGAAATATAATTTTAAATTTGTTAATTTAAGAAGTTTTTTTTATTTGAGAATAAAATTTCTCTTTATAGATACTAGAAATCATATCCGCTTTCATCACACCTCCTATATGGAATAATTTTATTTAACTTGTATCTCATTTGTCTCCGACTTATCCTGTATCAAGGGTATCAAATGCGGGATATGATAAATTTTATCTTAACTACCAAACACAGCCTAAGGGTTAATACAACGCCTTAAAAAGAAAATAATTCAATTCGGAGACTCGGGTTCTTTTAAATTATGGGTCAATCTTGGAAAGAGCATAAAATACATAATTTTCCAAAATAAAACGATCTAAAACTATATGAAAATTATTTATTTTACCCATGTAAAAAAGTGTAATTGGAGTAATATCACCTGCAGGATTGAAGAAACACGCTTTTGCTTTAGTCTCATGAACTAAGCAGTTTTTTTTTTCTTTTTCTTTTTTTTAATGAATGCAGGGTGCGTGAATTGGGAATACCAAATCCATCTTATCTTTGTTGGAAATGAAACATGTAAAAAGCATGTAAACTCCGCGAGAGATACCAAAAAGCGGGATTAGATGCGTCCTTTCGCCACCCGCAAATGCTTGTCCAACTGGTTGCCCAAAGTGATAACTGATAAGGCTTTGCAATCGGAGTTCCGGTCAATTGCCGGGCGGGGTTCGTACGTTCGCGATGATCACATGTGAGATGACAGGATTGTCATATTCGTTGAAAATTAGCCGGATATTCCAAAAGTCTCCACCCACCATTAAGGAAAAAGTGGAAAACAACACTCCTCACGCTCGAATTTCGCAAAATAATGATCGACCACCCGCTACCCTACATACGAAGCTAACTTCTAGCCTGCCCATTATCATATATGATAATATAGTTTTTCTCTTTTGAAATCATTCCGATATGATGATCGCTTAAATAATATCGACAATGACACATGACACGCGACACGCAACATGATACGACACGATACATCAATATATCATTTTTCAAAAAATAAAAAATTCCAACACGTCGAGACATATTGTATATCAAATACGCATTTTTATAGATTGAAATTAATTTAATTCAAAGCCTAGAATGAATTTAAACTAAAAACATTAATCCACAATTTATTAAAATCATCCATTATTTTAATTTGACAAATTTAACTTTCTTCTAATAATCCATAAAATTTTGAAGGAAAAAAATAAGCAATTCACATCCTAGACTCATGTATTAGACTTATTAGAAGAGAAGAGAAAGTCGGGTTTTTCTTCTTTCCCCATTTATTCTTTTTATTTATTTATACAAATATACATTTTGATTCCTCATTTATTGAAAATTTTTAAAATGAATCGTGCATGTCGGAATCATATGTCGGAATTTCGACTCGAGTATCGAAGAGTGTAGGAAAAGTTGACTAGATGTTAGATTTTTCAACACGTGTTGACTGAATGTTCAAGAGCATCAGACACGTATCGGAGTGTCCGACACGACATGAAAGCTTTAGAAAAGTGTCAGTACTTCTTAGATGATCACGTGATAGACAATTAACCAAGATTTTTGCTTTCTTAATGTCTATGGAATACTTGTTAATTATATTTAATTAGAAGATATATTCATTTTTTAATCTAATGCTTACACAAAAAAAAAAAAAAAGACATTAGAAGAAATAAATTTTCTTTATTTAGATGTCTAATAAATGCCTTGAAACAGTCGTTAGGAAATTTTCAATAATAGATAAATATATGCGAATCTTTTTTTCTTTCTTTTGATGATCGGAGAATCACCGGAGATCGCTTTTCGAGGATCACACGACCCTCTGGTGCTACCCGAATCTTTCATGTCGGTTGATCTAGTTATATACATCTAGTAAGCGGCTTCAAAACACCCCTAAATAGTAGAACTGAGATTTAGACAAAGGGATTTGTTGCATCTAAACGGACGGCTGGTAAATTCCAATCAACCCCATACAAAATTGAGAGAGTTTTCTTTTTTTTCAAAGAGCCAGATGAATCTGCATATCTAGAGAGATGTTTATCGAGATTACGACGCGATTTGGTCAACAGAAATTATAATCTGAGGCGACCATCCATTTTATTTTTGGTTCTGTTTTCGTTTGCTAGGTACGATTGGATTGTCGCAAAGGCTAATCGGATTGGCGTCGCAACGTCCGACCCTAATGCGGCATCATATATCTATGTTTCCAACCCCACAAATATATCTTGGGAAGTGACAACAGCCAAGTATAACGTCGATTGGTGCAGATTAAAGCAACGACCTTTTCCAGTTGGAGTTTAGTCAACAACCATCAGCTACGGGCCCTCCAACTTTGCATTATTAACTAATTAAATAATAATAATAAAAAGAACCTTGTTCAAAGGAAATTCCCTTTGAGACTGAAATTTTAGTGAAGCTAGTATCAACTGTTCTAAGATTTGTTAATACTACACTTCTCCTCACGTTTAGTCTGATTTTTTGCTTAATACTAAGCATGAAAATAGGGAAAGATTCTAATCTCTAACTCTGATATTATATAAGATTTTTGAATGATTATTATCGACTATTATAAAAGGTTAAACTTTTAGATGATGGCTTGGTATTGAGATATTCTTAAAAAAATGGTGTTAAGAAAAAAGTAGCGTCAATCAAACTCTCTTGATTTTGACCTCCATATAAGTTAAATAGATTACTTGATAAGAAGATGATTAGGGTTGGTGCCCGTGCATAATGGGATGTACCGCAAGCTCGCACTGCAACCAGCAGTAAAATCGAAATTGATATCGAATTTGTCCTTTCTTTGGGGATGTGACTTCATTCAAAACATCTGGTTTCATGGAAATCTGGGTCTGCGTGGAACATAAACGATAATTGATGGATTGAGTTTAAAATTTCGAAATCTTGGACGGACGACACCTATGCTAAAAGTGATGACTGTACCCAAAAGCACGAAATTTAATTAGTTCAAGGAGATTGTGTCATCGTAAAAAACTACCCCGGCCTCCCCCATGCTTCCACCCGGATTGCATTATTATATAGCATCTAGTGGAATAATGATTATAATAATACTCCACAAAATTAGTTAATACATACATTAGAAAGCTACTTTATGAGCTAGTATTAGTATAATGAAAAGCACAAGAGGAAGTCAAACCCCATTAAGAAAGAATTTAACTGATGGAGGAACCTTATCCTGAATTATAGAATCGGGCATTTGCATTATCTAAAACACTCGATGTGGTCACTTGTCACATTCCTGTTGAAAATGCAAAAAGCTTGGCCTTCATCTAGAAGAGGAAGCCAAACTTTGCCCACTCCCCGCTTGAATGGCACACTCAGTTTGCATAAAAATGGAGACCATCCAATAGAAAAACCTCAACTAAGTTCGGTCGTCTAGACATTTTTATTGGATCGGATTTTCCCATCCAATTTTTGCTGACGTCTGGATATATATGAATTCAAATAAATATTATCCAAATGATTATATAATTTCCAGGCTTAAGATTAAAAATAAATCAATATTAAAGATTCCCATTGGCGAAGGCTTCCTTAAGTTGTGCTCCACATATGTAACCTCATAATTTTTTAGTTTTCCAAATTTCACATATCCTATCTAAGATCTATCCCACTTCTCATTTGCATTTTTCTGTCTGGACTCATATCTGGATTTCGCGTCACTCCAAGTATTGAATAAAAAAAAAAAAAATTTCTCCAATCCAGAGTTTATTGGGTCCACCAAACAAATTTTCAAAAGTTTCGACTTTTAAGGTTAATGCATCATTTTCAGGATTCAAAGACCAAGTCGATGCATCGTTTTCAAAACACGGTTATCAATACGGTATCTATCTCTATGGCGTCCTTCCTGAAACGTCAAGGAACGATTAATGTGAGCGAGAACTACTTTTACAGCAGTTTACATCCAGAGTTCATCTAGATCCAGGCTCGATTTAACCGAGCTCTTCCTAGACAGCATCATCACCAAATGCAAGCTAGAGATAAGGTAAGGCCCTTTCGCAACCATACAGTATGTGAGGATCGCAAGCAGGGTTCGATCTCGCAATCGGGCAACAACATGGAGACATTTCCTCCTTCACAATCTTAGAAAGAACTGAAAAGAGAAAGGAGTATGGGCCACTCGGCAGGAGGATTAGGGCTTGAAGCTTCTGATGGACCTACCATCTCGTGCCTTCTTTTGTCTTCAACTCTCAAGGGCTGCTGATGTTGATCACACGGCGTTCAGCCCGATGGCTTGGGCTGAGATCGGGCCAAACCGACCTGGAGGGTTATGGGACCGGATCCTAGCGACGAGGCAGGAAAAAAAGCGCTGCCAAGATGACATGTGCAGAAATTGATTTCCGTTTCAGAAATTTTGCCACACGCACCAAGCGCTCTCATTTGACTTCTCCCGCAAAATGAAAATACTAATTTCAATCATAACTTACAAAGAAAATTGGAATCCTTTGTCAAGTTTTTGGCACAAATGGTGGTCTAACATTTCTCGACATGAGGAACTAATCGATCATATTGCTCATTAATAGAACTCAATGTCTTATTTCTGAGTCTTTAAAGCCCTTCACACCCATCAGATAGATTACAAATGGTGCGAAATTTCTGGCCAAAAATTAATTTCTCAATTTTTATTCCATAGACGAGTTTTTGAGCAAAGAAACACATTTGAGTATGATTCAAAATTTCTATTTCTAGAATAAAAATTCGTTTGATAAAAGAATAAAATTTCTATTTCTAGGAGCGACAACGACCGGTATCCGATGGCTGAAGTTCGACGTCCGACAATTGGCGACGAGCAGCCAAAGTCTGGAGTCCGACGTTTGATGTTTGACGTCCGAAGTCCGGCATCCGATGGTCGGCGGCCGACATCCGGCATCCAACGTCCGGAGTTCGACGTCCGGCATTTGACTAGCTGGCAATTGGCATCCAACATCCAGAGTTCAGCATTCGATGTTTGGAGTCTAACAATCGGCATTCGATGTCCAGAGTCTAATAGTCGGTGGCCAACAGCCGAAGTTCGGCAAGTGGCAACAGGTGGCCAACATCCAACGACCAATGGCAAGCGACAGGCGATTGGCGGTGAACGTTCAGTGGTCAACGATGGGCCTCTGACGTCCAACGATTGGTGATGAGCGACCAATGACCGACACTTGACGACGGGCGGTCAAAGTTCGATGGCCGGCAATCAGCGGCGGGTGGTTAGTGAGCGGCGGCGAGTGGAGGGCATCTAGCGTCTTACGAGCGATTGGTGGGCGATGAATAGTAACAGAAGTGAAGGATGAGAAAAATTTTAATTTCTCATTTCTAGAAAAGCTAAAAATTTTAACTTTTGATTTCTCCTTCAAATCTATTTCTGAAATAGAAATCTGTTTCAAAAATAGAAAAACGGATTTCTATTTCAATCCTGTTTTGAGGAATTAAAAAACAGAGAAATCGAGAAATAGAAATGTTGTCATGCATGCCTAAAGTCAGCTGTGATGGGGGGATTAAACAGCGCAGAACCAGAATTTCATTACAACATCATCTTGAGCAGCTAGAGGAGTTAAGATTGCATGAGATGCTCAAAATTTCAACATAAACAACACCCAGAAGTATAGAAAGCAGTAAGTTCTTTGATGCATTCACAGCGAACGCTTCCTCGTGCCTCGGTGAGTGGAACTTGCCATGTGATCATTCCACAGGCAAGACTAAATAAGCACAGAGACAGGAAGAAGAACAAATAATTTCAAAGAAAATAAAAATAAAAAAGGAACAAAACCGGAGGACTATGATACAGCATGAGCATGCTAATTAATGGCAACTTCATTCGTCAGGAGCACCGCTGACCTTGATCTCCAGAAGCCTCTCGACCGGTTGCCGGCAAATGGGACACCTGTTTGTCTGGAACCTCAAAACCTTGGCACACCCGCTACACATACACTGTACCATGAAGAGAGAGAGAGAGGAAATCAAAACTGCCCTCTTGATAGACCAGTTACATTGTGTAAGTAAAGGATTGTTGAAGGAGGGAGGAAAGTGAAGAATTTAGTGCTAAAGCTGACCATAACACACTGATGATATGAATGCCATATGATGTTGTCACCGTTAAACCCAAACAAGCAAACACCAAATAAACAATTCAATCAGAAATTTTCACTTCAGGATGCGTTGAATACTTAAACATTCCTAAACCACCATCATGAGCAAAATCGGATGCTGGAAACCCATCAAAGCATTCAGTAACCTTCAATGATAAGAGTAAATTAATGCAGAATAGCATGTATCTTACTCTAGGCTTGGAATTAATTAACCTTTTTACCTTTTCCTTATCTTTATTCAGAAAGTTGCTACCATGGAGTGAAGCAATTAACATGATCCTCTGGTGATTGAACAACTCTTGTATAATTCGGTAAAGCAAGATTTCACACTGGTTTTGATAATTCGACAAAGAACTCAAAAGAATTCAGGCAAGAATAAAACAAACTTTTCTAGTCATACACACCTTGACAAGCCTCAAGCGAGAATTTACAATCCAGTGAGGCTTCACAGTGCTACACCAAAAAGAAAAATTAGGGAAGCATAATTACCATGTGTCGGCAGGGAAGGACAGTTGTGTCCCTTGGTTCTGACAGGCAGATCACGCATTCCTTTCCGGGGTCATTTCCATCAACATCACTCTCAACCGAGTTCCCGATGCCATAAATCTCCTGCAGCTCATACCTCATCCCATTCACCCACAAGATCTGCTTCACAACCCGCACCTGATATTCGCCCTTCTCCTTCTCA
Organism: Eucalyptus erythrocorys; assembly: GCA_014182555.1. Classification (NCBI taxonomy): domain Eukaryota; kingdom Viridiplantae; phylum Streptophyta; class Magnoliopsida; order Myrtales; family Myrtaceae; genus Eucalyptus; species Eucalyptus erythrocorys. Next base: position 31,126,429 of record CM024597.1, read on the forward strand.
AACACAGCCTGAGTCATCTGAGAGTTCACGGCTCCAGACATGGCATTCCCGTCAGGACCTTTCTGGGTACCCAAGGATGCCTCTGCCTTCACCGCTAGAGGATACACGTCAGTGTTACTATATCTTAATTCTGTCTCCTCAAACATTGAAAATTCGATTCCTGTTCCAGAGGGCTGTTTAAACTTCTGGCCAAGACCTTCCTTGAATTCCACCATTACTAGTGGTAGAAGGTCTTGTTTCATTGCAACAAGACTACAGTCCTCCCCTTCCTTTGCAAAGAAAACCACAGTGATTCTGTAGCAAGACTATAAAATTAGACGGATGACAAAATAACAGAGAATGGATTATTTAACCAATGTCAGTTGACAATTTTTCCAGTCTATTGGGTCAACAACATAAGAATGAAGACAACAGATGAATAAGCTCTCCCAAATCAGAGGTCTGACAAGTTCCGATCAAATTTATGACACTCTAATACAACGATTAGACAATTTCTACTGCCAAAAAAGAAATTGTTTAACACAAGCGACATGCCTAAAATGATCAACGCACAGCAATCCCATTAAACCATCTTTTCAAAAGAGGAGATATGACCATGGAGTCCCACATTTAGATCGACAGTGCAAGATGTTAGTGACATCAGCAAGAAGAAAAACGAGCAGTGCAAAATGCTCAAAGATGCACCTTAACTACAGTCAAGCTCACAAGCCAATATTTAATTTCTTAAGAACCCATTCACTACCAAAACTCTGCACCTCTCGATGAAAAGAAGCATTTCAGCACTTGCTATATCTCTCTTTTGCAATCCATAACTCTGTTGAATTATGTGTTCTTATCACGATATAGAGAACTCCTCACAGGCTATCAGCATGAAAAAAGGGAGAAACATTCAAGAAGTGTTCATTCGTTTAGACAACGCACCAGTATCTGTTGCTTGCATCTCCTTTATAATGCTCAGTGTTTGTCCCTTGCAAACCATCCACAATACTCTCGCTTCATTACAAACTCATAATATCTTAGGCTATGGTATGTCAGGTTGATTACATTGTCATCCCCCATCAATAAGTCTGCTAAACTACAAAAGCTTATTTCCAACCTGTCATACTTTAAGAATCTCCTTGACATTTCATCCAAACACAACATGAGTATATGCCGAACTGAGTTGCAGCGTACAGATTTTATATCCTTCCTAAGCATCCGAACATCAACTTCACACTATAAGTTCGTTACATTGTGAGGACAAATTAACAAAGAAAGTTGGTGCATCAAGGCATGAGGACAATTAACCAAACAGAAAGTGTTATCGTCCCTCCATGGATCAAATTAGTGAAAACATACACGCGACGTACTTATATTACAGAAAATCCTTTTCTACCAGATAACTCTATTCTCTGCAGTATCACATCACATCAAATAATACCATTATCCATGGAGAGAGCAACCTAACGTAAGGTAAATTACAGATTGCACTTCAAGACCATGATCGAACAAAAGCTAGATTCTTACAAAACCAGTACAGAAGCTAAAAAAAGCGAATACCTTCCATCGACAGTGGCGTCAAAAGTGAAGGAAACCAGAAACTTCCCAGGATTCTCCTCATCAGGCTCAATCCTCAGTGTCTCCTTCTTTATGTTCACTTCATTCCTAATGGTAACCGCCTTCTGGTGCTCCACATAAGGCATCATCATAACCGGCCCGCACGGGTACCTCCCGCCGACCCAATTCCCGTGGACCTGCTCCGCATGCGGCGGGCCGCCACCTCCCCGCGGCGGCTGCTGGTGGTGGTGGTGGTCGTACGGCGTCGGGAGCGGCATGGGCATCACAGGCGGGGGCGGAGGGTAATAGCCAGGGTACTGGTAGTACTGCGGAGGGGGGTTAGGGCTCGGGTACTGGGGCGGGTACGTCGTCGCGGCCGCGACGACGTACCTGTTGGAGGTGACCTCCGGGGGCTGCGGTGGCTGCTCCCCCGGGGCGTAAAGGTGGGGGCGCCGTCTCCCGTGCCTCCGGCGGCCGCTCCCGCCGGTGCTTCCGCTGTTGCCCATGGAATTCCTTCGGCCAAAAAGGAAAAAAAGAAAAAAAGGACAACTGGGTTTTCCGATCCAATCGAAATCAGGCGACTAGCCAAGAAGCATTGGACTGTTCAGGCATCAAAAAGCGAACTTCACCATCAAAACCATCACAAATCGCAAGGATGCAGAAGAGAAACTCTGCGATCCAGCAGAGTCATAGAGAGAGAAGGGAAGAGAGAGAGAGAGAGAGATTGAAAGGTAATGGGATTGAAGTGAAGCTATGGAGGAAGATATTGATCAAGGGTAGGGGTGATTGGTTGCGTAAAGCTCCACCCAAAACGCCATTGATGAGAGAGAGAGAGAGAGGATGCCAAACCCACAAAGCAATTCTCTCTCTCTCTGCCTCTCCTGCTCCTTTAACCAACTTTTTTTTAGAAATAATTTAATTAGGGTAAGTAATATTTAATTTTTTTTTTTGCAATTACATGAAATTGGAGTTTCCTGGTTTAAAGAAAGATGGGACACAATGGAGGTAAGATTCACTGACAGACATGCCAGAGCTCCACTTCCTGCGATTATGCAGGTTTTTGTTCCCTCCCGGGCAAAAATCCTCCCACCTGCATTTGCTTTGGATCTTCAACTACCATGTTGCGTTACGGAAGCATTTTCAGAAAATAGCTTTTTTTTTTCGCTCTTCCTTTTTTTTTTTGGGGGCGCACGGGGGAGTTAGCCATATTGTATTTCCGTGCAAAATTCATGAAACTCATGTACTTGGTCAAGTTTTTTAATTTAAAAAAATAGATCTTTATTGGGATAATATCTTGAAAAACCCCAAACCTATTACACTTGTGACAAATTTTTCTTTGTTAGTTTTTATTAAATTTTATTATTAAATTATTAAGTTAAATGACACATGACAGTTAATTAATATACCATTTTGAAATTTTACGCTCCATCTATCGTAGTTTACAATTGTTGTGACTTTTTTGTATTAATCCAATTTAGCAGAGGGCATATTTGTTATAGATTTACCAGTTTGGAGTTTTTTGTGGTCAAATAAATTAGTTTGGGGTAAATTTGTCATAAATATATCAGTTTATGATTTTTTATGATTAGTCGAGGTAAATTTGTCGCAGATGTACTACTTTGAAGTTTTTTATGGTCAAAAAAATAATTGGGATAAATTTGTCACAGGTATACCAATTTGAGGTTTTTCAAGGTATTAACTCTTTTTTTTTTTTTTTTTTTTTATCAACAAGCTGTGCATAACATATCAAAAGCACATCCCATTTTATCACTTGTAATAAAAATCTCAAACCTCCATTTCACCATTGAATTAGCTATCATCGTATGGATTAGTCATCGTATTGTTGCATTAAGGAAAAACATAGATGCTACTGCCGAGGTTTATTATATTGTTCGATTTGTAAAAATCAAGAATTTCATAAATCCAAAAAACCAGAGATGTATATTCTCTCTCAAAAAATTGGAATTACTAGAGTATAGATATGTTGTAGGGCAATTTAATTTCTACTAGTTGTCATAATATCACATAATGTGGTCGGAGAATTTCAATATGCTCGATCCTGCCGTGACACAGAAGAAATCACAAACAGGTGAAATCCTAGAATTAGAATGGCGGGAGGAGTTTGGTCTGAACCTTGCATTCCTTGAGAAGGGTATTTTGTTGAAGTCAAACCCTTCCAAGACAAAAGTACCTTCCTCGTCCACAGAACACGTTCTGACCACGGAATCTTGAGGAACCATATTTTCATGAGTTCGACAATTTGACTTTCGAAATTTGGTTGGAGGAGTAGGCGATTTATTAAGCGTGTATGGTCAATCAAACCATGATCAAATGAAAGACAAAATATCAAGCAAAGCATCACGCCCTCAAAACTTTAACAAAAGGCGAGCGTGTTTTTGCGTGTTTCGTCTCGTCACGAATATAAAAAACAAAAGGGAGCTTGATGGTCGAGGGAGACGCATTAGTCGTTTTCCTCATGATTGCTGAATCCAAGTCTTTGGGTAGGCTTGATGCAGCCTCAAATTTAGAATTAAGGGTTTAAAAAGGTTTATTTGTCTGGAAAAAATTATTTTTTAAAAAACATTTTTAATTTGTCGACATTTGAATAACCACAAACTAATCGACCAATGAAAGGCATTTCTCATATTGAAAAATAACAAACTTAGATTTTCATGTAAAAAAAATGAAAGCTAGATATTCTGGCAAGAGAAATCACTTTTTCTAAACCACTAAACAAATATCAATAAAATATTTAATTTGAAAATGATTTCACAGTAACCTCATCTTAAGAAAAAGATTAAAGTTGTAAGAAGCTCCCTTAAGCTTTTAATCACTGGAAAGACCAAGTGGGAAAGCACGCGGATACAATTATGCTCTACACGTGTAATCCACCACGCCATTAAAGAAACGGCGGCCAGAAAAAGAACGAGAACAGCCCATCTCTCTCTCTCTCTCTCTCTCTCTCTCTCTCTCTAATCTCCACTTCGAATTCATATTCATCTTTTCGCTTCGAAGTACAAGAGAGGAGTCTTCAACACCAGTTTCCTCGTTAAGTAAAAACGACAGGTTGAAGTTCAAATGTCTCTGCATCTTCAGATAGAAAAGAGAAAAGGGGTGTAGATGCCTCGAGTCAACGAGGAAGGGTGGTGCATGTATTCCAAATTATATATTCCTTAACCACGGCAGACTTGCCATGTTCGAAAAGATATTCGTTATCCAGCCATCATGTCGACAAAATGCAGCAATTCGGCAGGCAGCAGCAGATACATAAATTATATAGGCAAACGGGAGATTGTTTACTCACTCCACAATACTCCGTAAATTAAGTTTCTCCCCGGAACGGGCAGGAGAGAAGCCGCATCACACAAATAAAACTCACAACATGCTTATTTGAGTCACAGGTGCTGTCTGCCTATGTTTAAACAATCACTGAATTTAGCCATTCATGATGCATCTCAGACATGCGACAGTGCGGCGCCAATTGCACAAGCTACCAGATTACATGAAGATTACTTCTTTGCAAGCAAAGGCCTAATTCTTCACAGTTGTCACCTGCTTCAGAAGCATCTGCACAACATCATGTGATATTCTGCCAGCTTCTAATTTTAGGTTGGTTATCTTGGTGTCAGTCTCTTCTTCGAGCCGCTTCACATTGGCTCCTGAGTCTCCGCTACTCTGTTGATTGATCGCAAGGCAACATGGAAACCAAGTCAGCAGTTATCAAAATTCTAAAAGAGGCCGAGTCTACAAGATAATTGATGTTTCGAGAACTCAAAGATGATCAGGGACCGTTTCTTTGCAGACTAGAAAGCATACTAAGGATAAGGAAACTAATTTGTTTCCTCGTATCAATAAATCAACACAAACTTACCGCTGCAACCTTTTTCTGGAAAGCAGAATCCGTCTGAGACCGATATTCTGCAATTTCCTGTTCAGCCTCTTCTTTGGCTTGTTTCAGTCTGGTCATTTTCGCTGAAAAGGCAGAGTTTAAGTTACGATAGGACTAGCCTTAAAAAACACAAACCTGAAAGCTTTTAACAAGTGCTGAAGAAATCACTTGCGGTCGGCATATTATTAAAAAGCATCATCCCACTTTAGTGCTGAAGAAATCAAGAGTGGAAGCGATATGCTGATGCATCAAATTGTCAGGGAAGCTCATGATGTTATACCATTTCGGGCAGCATTAACAATTTGTTGAGCTTCTTGTTCTGCAGCAAGCAACTGCTGAATCCCACCCTGACCCCTATTGGCTTCCATTCCTGTACAAAGTTATCCAATTTAACCAGTTATAGGGGAATAAAAAAGCACACTGGCAATTACATGTGGCTGAAAGTAGAACCGAGTAGATAGGGTAACTATTTCGAATTAGGGGAAGAAGATTTACCTTAATCACTATCCAGTCTACCTCACAATCTTAAATATGATTGAACATATGGCATCAAATATAGGGAAACATAGGGCGTGATTTTAGATGCTAGTCGATTCCAAGCCTAATAGGCCATACATAAAACACGTTGTTTCCCACTAATAGCCCAATACAAGTAGTAGTCTGCTGTTAGCGTAAATACACCAAATCCATAGCCTATTGATTGCATGGTTTTTGAAGTACTAGACTTCTGCTAGCTGTTAAATCATTTTCATACATTTATATAAGACCTATAGCAACTAAGAACATACATATGGAGATTAAGTTGATAAACAACATTAGAATGCTTCCATTTCTTGGCCTAGAACCAAGAAGTCGGGATTATGTTATAAAAACTCTATATTGGCAAATGAGAATCATATTTATAAATGTAAATCCACCGTCTAGAATGCAGAAGACAATACCCCAGGAGGAGGCAAATGCAGCGACAATTAATCTCCTCAATCAACTGCTTCAATAAGAAGCAGAGTTCTGTCTCATGTGATTCATACAAAACCAGAAAAGTCTAATTGACTGTAACACAAAATTAAGAGAGGTGATGCCCAATAAAACAGAGATGTCTTACAAGATCAATAAAAGGAAAAGCTACATTAAATATAGTTTTAGCTACGAAATGGTTCTACAAGTAGACAATTACAAGGGTCACCTTCCCTACCATCAATTATAATGCTATTTACACGGTTACATGCCTTGAATAAAGGTAAAGCATTTTAATCTTGAAATAACAGCAGAGTGTATCGATTTTTTAAGATTAAGGCAGTGTACTATTGTGGTGGTTTTGGCAGGAATCTTGATAAAGACATTTCGAAATGCATACAACTAAGGGGAACATCCTGCACATTTGTCCGTTCTGACTCCAAGATGCCAGTGTTCATAATCATTACAATTTGATACTGTAAGCTCTGACCTTGTCAAACGCCAACGGCTGCTGTCTTATTTGTCAAAGGGTGCATTAGACTGGTCTTATTAAAAGAAAAACCTTCTGCTAGAACACACTCAACTTCATCTTGCCTAAGGTCTTATTTTCCTCGAACAAAGTGGACAAGCCAAGAGCTCCCATTGCTGTTGCAACATCCTAACTAGCTGACGCTAATGCATCCAATCAACTGATGAAAATGTCATCTGCTCACATAAGCAACATGGGTGCCGCTATACTTTCGCCACCGAATGCACAAACTTGGCCATGGATAAACCCACTTCTTTTGTTGTCAACACTAATCCTGATTTTGCTAATGTTCCAAAGGGAGTAGCTAGGAAGAGATTAGCACATTGCGCTGACTTCAGTAAGAAAACTTGCTTAGGGGGATACAGGAGCCTTTGCTTGAATCGGGGTATTAGCGAGCTATAACATATGTGTTCTTACTGAGATGTAGCAGGGACTTCGATCTCTCTGCTTCTTCAAGCACTCTTTTTTATAGCATGCAGCAGGTTTAGCTCACCTGCTTTGTAAGAAATTCGGTCCCCAAATACAAATTCAGTCTCATCACGAAATATAGAAGCTAAACTATTTCACGCCGGTGAAAATTCCGCCGGAAGGTAAAATCAAGGGCCTATTTTCTCACACTAAACTGATCAAGGACAGAGCGAGGCCAATAGATCTCGACTCGCCATTACAACCTAGAAAGCTACTGCCGGCTTCGATTCCCGATCGATTCCGAGCCTTTATCGACCCCGAAAATCGGCGGGAGCCGAGAATCGAGCACGGAAATCATCCCCTTTCCCTTTCCGCGTGGTTCCGACACAAGCGAATTTACGGACTCGACCGCGGAAAGAATACCAGGAAAGAGAAATCCAGCGCGAAAGAAACGACCGAAACGATCGGATCCCGGAACGAGGTAAAAAGAGAGCGCGATCGCAGATCCGATCGAGCGGATCTAATCGGAGATGGGAATAAGCAGAGAGGATCGAGTACGGCGGAGGCAATCGGCGTACCTGACGGGGCTCGGCGTCGCTGCGACTGGGAATTTCTTCGCGGAAATGGGAAGAGGAGGGGGACCTTCTGATGGAATTCGCAGTACGGAGGCGAACGGAGAGTCTAGTGAATTAATACAATGAAAGCTTATCAATATCCGGCAGAGATAACGCGCGGAAAATTGCATAAATCTATCTCTTAATTTTGATTTGTTCAATATAGTCCCTAAATCTTTGATACATTTTCAATTTATTCTTTATTTTATGGGAAAATATTTAATGTTACCTCTAAACTTAAATTAATGAAATAATGACAGCTACTAAAAAGTTCTAATATCATATTAAACACCATATTGGAGTAAAATCTAAGAATTATGATGAATAAATGAAAAGATCGAGAACCATACTGTATATATGGTGAAAGTTCATGAACTATATTATAAATTTAGCCAAAATTTAAAAACTATTTATATAATTATCCCATTATGTTTTTCTTTAAATTTTTGAAATCATTGAAAGCTTCCCTAAACTTTCAAACTTTCAACAATCACAAATTGATCCCATGAACTTTCAATACGATTAACATCTCATTTTATTCTCCATCTAACATCCACAATACACATCAATTTTAGGGGATACATGTATACTTTTATATGCTTTTCAAATAAAAATCTTTTCACCAAAAAAAAAAAAAAAAAAAAATCTCTCTTTTACCTCTGATTTCTACTAAAAAAAAGAGAGGCATTAAAGAAGCTAGACAACAATAAATTAAATAAGCATTTATATCACTACAAGATAAATACTAATAATATTTAAAAATAAAACGGTCAACAAACAAAAATCGAATATTGATTACGCAATTTTAAAGGTTAACTGATGCTAGAGTATCGCTAGATCAACAAAAAATGCATAATGAGTATCCAATTTTTGTCACTTGATAATTTTGTGATTGACGAATTTTCCTATTTTATTTAATTTGTGATCATCCTTTTTTCGTAAAACGACTTATTTAGGTCCATTTAAATGGCTACATTTATCAAATTTTAATAATTTTTCTATTTATTATAGGTACTTTTTTTTGTTATTAGTCTTTTAGTGAATTTGGTTGTCTCCCATTTTTTATATTTTCCTGCTTTTTGTGGTAACTAAGGGTAGAAGAGAGGTTCTATATAAAAAATGATATAAAAATACATTTTTGTCTCTTAAAAGTCATGTGAATTGTACATGCTAATAGAAAAAATAACATATGGCTAACAACTATAACTAAATGAAAGTTTAATAAGCATGTAATAGTTGAAAGTTCAAAGGCAAATACGTATTACCTTCAAAGTTACCATGAGGTTTTGTGTAATTTTCCTTCACTTTTAGTAGTCAAGTGGTGTTCGGAGTTGATTTTCACACATTTCAGTAAATCCACCTTCCTAGGCAATCTTAAGAAGTATACTCTCCTATATCTGTCCGATGCATTCGAGATATTACTTTTAAAGTGCTTCCCATAAGATTTGAATCCAAACGACAAAGAGAGGAGTAAATTCCCTCATCATCTAAGCAACACCTTTTATGTCTTACATTATCCAATGCAAAAATGAAATTGATTAGCAAGTGTGAGAGTAGTTAATTATATGACACTAAACAAAGGCTATGTCTTAACGTCTTATAAACAATTATCAATCTTGAAATCAAGGGGCAGTTGAAATAAGAAATGAAGTTGCAATCATCGCAACGCGACCGGATAAAGATATCTTCAAAACATCTAACCCCGGACATTCTTTTTTCGTCGCGCTTTTGCCTCGAAGTTCGCTTACATGGCAAAAAGCACCCGATCCCAGTAAGTAAAAACATGGAAAGTGCCCCTTTTGCTGTCATAGTTTCCTCTTTTAAGGTGCAAAACGGAAGTACGACACAGTAAAATGACGCAATAACGAGTACATGATCATCAACGGCGGGCTCAGCTGGACTGGACCAGTTTGTCATCAGTCATCAGCAGCATCAACCTTGGGGCGTCCCTTTCAATTGATGTGCACAAAGGAGCAAAAATCCCAGCAAAGAAGGTTGCTGGCAGCGTCGGTTTGGCTGTTCTCGGGATGAAGTTGACAACTGAGGTTCAATCTGATCACGCCCTTCATAGTGCAGAACCAGCTTTCTCCATGCGAAACCTCATGGCAATTTCGCAATCGCCTGCACATACACATTCTTACAACTTGTGTCCACGGCGCTACACGATGCGAACGTGGCTATCAGAGCCTCCCTACTTTTTTTGGATCGTTTTCCCCTTACGTGTCTAACCGAAACACCCCAGAAAGAATCACCCCTCATCTAATCTTTCAACCCCTCTTTTTATAATATTCAAAATTTTCTGTTAGACCAACTCCAGCGATTTAAACCAAACTTGTTCACATGCCTGATCCCAGGCCTTTCCAAAGCAACCCTACCCCACTAGGCCCGATATGCATTCCGAGCACACCCAGTAAAAGCATTCCCTCTTCGAGGCTGTGCCCGCCCATTCAGCCCGGATTAGGTTCGGTCAGACCCGATCATGAAATCAAGAATCATACATTAATATAACAGATCAATCTGGATAAGGAATTCAGCCCCCGCAAGGGGCTCATTCCCAGCACATTGATAAGGTATTAGTAAGTGGCATTTGGAGGAAGTGCATTAGACTCTCGTATTGACACAACTTCACAGTTCCACAAATGACCCAAATGGAAAAAAAGAACTACGGAAAACCCACCCCTACTTAGGCACACACAAGGGAATAAAACCCAGTGCCTCAAGCGCACACTACATACCAACACACAAATAATTTACACAATACAACAACTAAAAACCCCAAAGTTCTCTCTCTCCCCTCTGTGATGATGTCTTGAGGGCATTATTCGGAGTTACAAGGTGGAAGAGCTCCTGAAGGAACCGAGAGCCTTGATGGCCGCAGCTCTCAGGATGTGCTGGTGATAGAAGGCTGCAATGGCCGCTCCGATGAATGGCCCCACCCAGAATATCCACTGCGCAAATTCAATATACAGAGACGTGAATCCTTAAAGATATGATTGATTTATAAGATGAGTGTACGAGAGATCTAGCGACAGAGTTCGAATTCATTACTTGGTCATCCCACGCCTTCTCCTTGTTGTAGATCACCGCGGCCCCAAAGCTCCTGGCCGGGTTGATGCCCGTGCCGGTGATGGGGATCGTGGCGAGGTGGACCATGAACACCGCGAACCCGATGGGCAGGGGCGCCAACACCTTAAAAGCACAATCCGCACAATTTCAAGTCAGAGGATAGAAAAGATCAAACCCGAGGGGGGAAGGCGAATGGGAAAAGGGGGGTTAAGGCTTACGGGGACGTGGGAGTCCCGGGCGCTCCTCTTGGGGTCGGTGGCGGAGAGGACGGTGTAGACGAGAACGAAGGTGCCGATGATCTCGGCGCCCAGCCCGGTGCCCTTGCTGTAGCCGCCCTGGAGCATGTTGGCCCCGCCGCCGTACCGCTCGTAGTAGGCCCTCTGGAAGGCCTTCGCGAGGCCGCAACCGCACACCGCGCCGAGGCACTGGGCCACCATGTAGAGGATGGCCCGCACCAGCGACACCCTCCTCGCCAGGAACAGCCCGAACGTCACCGCCGGGTTGATGTGCCCCCCTGCCCATCACAGGCATAGCAAAAAAATCAATTCGAGCCGAACAAAGATCCAGAACAAAAGAAATATGAAGCCGGACTGGCGTCGCCCGGACTCGAACCGGAGACCTTCAGTGTGTTAGACTGACGTGATAACCAACTACACCACGACACCATTTCGTTTCCCAAATCGAAATTGTTTAACCTTACTTGAGCTTAGCATAAACTATATAACTACTAGTATTCTAATCGGTTACGTTGTGCGCACCAGAAATGCCGGCGGTGCAGTAGACGAGGATGAAGATCATGCCGCCGAAGGCCCAGGCGATGCCGAGGAGGCCGACGCCGCCGCAGATGTCCCCGCCGTGGGTCGTGTCGCTCTGCCTGCTGTACCCGATCACCGTCAGCACGGTGATGTACAGGAAGAGGAGGGTGGCGACGAACTCGGCGATGAGGGCCCGGTAGAAGGACCACTTGGCGAGCTCCTCAGAGTCCACCAGCGGCGCCGGCGGCGGGTCGCGGTAGTCCTTGCCGTGGAACTCCCCGCCCTGCTGCTCCACCACCTCGTCGTCCTTGGCCATGTCCCTAAAAACCCTTCAAAACTTTTTCCGAGGACGGAAATCCTGACAAGAGGTTGGTAAATTTGTGGAGAGCGTGGTTTGCTGATCAGCGAAAAAGCGAAGGGGGTGAGAGGGTTGGGAGAAGGAGTGCTTCTTTTTATGGAGGGGCCTTGTGTGCGTAGAGAGTACGAGAGTGTGCTCGACTATCGAGTGAACCAACGGGAAGGATGTAGTGAGATCTTTTTCCTTTTTTAGATTATCGTTTTCTTTTCTGGGCCCCACTCGGGTTTGATTTTCCACGGATTTTGATGGCGATCTGACCCTCTCTATTATTTGCTCCTTGGGATCCGAGGACGTTCCAGCGTGCTCCAGAGGGTTGCCAAGAAGAAAAAAAGGGAAAACGTAACTTAGTAAATGAGAGGACGAAAAATACTAATTTGTTTCGGTGATCATCCTTTCAATATAAAATAAGAGGTGGAGAGTTTGAATCTTCATCTTCTCGCAGATTAGAATAGAGATGATATAGTTTAAGGAGTGAATTTCGACTTCTATACATTGTTTAGATCCTATAAATGAATTTCGACTTCTATACACTGTTTAGATCCTGTAAAGAAGTAGGATAAAAATCTGAAAGTGAATATGAAAATAGAAATAGAGTATGATCGATAAAAAAAAAGGGGACGATAGAATTTTTTTAGCGGGATATTTCATAGGTCGTGATCGAATTTACCTATCTCATGTGAATTTTGGAAAAAGAATTGAAATTAGCTGGATTTTCTCCTGGAAATTCAGTCCCGTACTCTCTTTTTCAAACAAAATTTCCGTTTTAATTCATCCATGAATGCTCTTCTTCTGTTAAAAGCCAGTAATGGCGGAAAAGCACGTCGTAGATTCGCAGTTTGTGAAAATTTTTCCCTGCAAATATTCTAGTGTTAGCAGAATATTCTTCACACTAACAACCAAAATATGCCAAGCTAAGGTAACGAGAGCCCACGTCGTCTGTCCCGTTTTATCCCCCATCAATCATCTATCGGAAGGACACATGTCATTACGTTATTTAATATTATTCTTGAAATAAAACTGCAATCACAGAAGTTAGATAACATTGCACGTTTTTCAGGCAAAGTCGTGCGCCGGAAGTCTCCAATCACTGACTCATGTTCAAGACTGGTTAGCAATTTTCCTCGCGAGTTCTGTATAAGCATGCCCGACCGACCATCCCATCCTGGCCTTGAACTTCACCACCACCGTCCGACCCCACTCCAATCGAGCTCGCCCCGCCGATCTTATCCATCCACGTGGCACCCTCTCTGGGCCGGGCAGTAGGGGGTGGGCCCCGCGCCGTTGTTTTCACTCCAATCCATTAAATGCGACCCGTGCTGGGGAGGGGACGACGCGACAGAAGAGCCTCCAAATACGGATCAGAAAAAAAAAAAAAAGAGAGAGAGAAAGAAAAAAACAAGAACAACTTGGCTCTCGTGGTGCCACGTGGCGGGGGCCCGGAGTCCTATGAAAAGGATTTTGTCTGCAAGACGTTTATAGCTAAGCTCGTGACAGAGAAGGGCGGGAGGGGAGGGAGAAAAGGGAGTGGCCGATGAGGTGTTCGGTGGCCCTTCCGTGTCGCCGTCATCGGTTGGGAATTTGTCGCGATCCGACACGTGGAAATCCGATCGCCGTTAGCCGCAACTGGACGGTGGGTCTATCGAGGAACCGGAGGGCCCTGTTCTGTTTGTTCAAAGAGTCGCCAAAATCCAAAACGTGATCGGGCACATGTTAAAAAATGTACTCGCCCTTTCGCTCGGACAGCGCATTATGTATCGCTATTTTTGAAAATAGCAATTTACGTCTAGAAACATCGATCGTCAATGTAAATTTGGTGGGTCTTTTTGTCGGAATAAAATAACCTTCATTTTCTCCCCTTTTCTTTTTTGGTAATTTCTTTTAAGGTATATGTCAACGCCTAAAATTCAATTGTTATGTTAATTATTACCATGTAGCTTGTCATTATTTACCGCGAAGAAGTAATCTGGGAACACATTGAGTGTAATGATTTTTTGGCCCCTCTTCCTATTATATTGATCAAGTGTACTCATCGGTATCGCCCTGATTTCAAATTCAAATTTTAAGTTAAAAATGGATAACCTCACCACGCCCCCCCTTCCCGTCCTCTTTCCTTCCTCCCTCTTCCTCCTCCGTGCTTTCCCCATTACTGCTCTAGTGCTTGGTCGGGGAGGTGGAGCAGGTCGTGGAAGCCATGGACGACCTTGGTTCGAGGTTTGCTGCTGAGTGGGCGACCTCGACGACCTCGCCATGGTCATCCTAGAGGCCGAGGGCGTGCGGGGTTGGGGGGGAGTGGGGAATATGTTCGTGCAAAGAGTGAGAGGAGGGGAGGAAAGGGGTTTGGTCTTTTTCATTTTGGGTTAATGGTAGGGGACTGAAACGCGTGTTTTGAAAAAACAGTTTATGTAAATGGTCGCTAGATGAAAATTCAACTGTGCAATGAGTATTTTTCCAAAAATTTTCTTTTCTTTCCCACCTAAGTTTTAATAGAGTTTTTCGAGTCGAGACATAATTAGAATGCATAAATCACAAGATTTATTTTTCAAATCACCTCGTTAATCAAAATAAACAAGCATGGTTAGTTAAATAAAATCAAGAAATTTGATAAAAAAAGAAAGAAGGATGAAAATAATGAATCGGCGATTGGATTCATGATCAACCCCTGATTTTAATTTTTTAAAAACAAGTCAACAATCTCTCGTGCATAAAGATATATGATCATGCATTCTAGGCCATTGATAGAGCAATTTACAAGGCCCTTCTACCCTTGTATAATCATTCCACCGTAATGGACACAATCTTAAATCTTGAAATTCAGGTGCATTTTGGCCAAAATGAAAAACATACTTAACAAATTCGTTTCGTGGAAAATCTCCATTTCAAAAAATGGTCTTTTTAAATGATTGCCTTTATCAATTATAATGGGTCAATCAGAATTATATTCATAGTTGATTACTGAAGGATGAGCAACAGTTCCACATCTCACCTAACAAGCCATTTCAATTTTGTATAGTGGACACGGCTCGAGCGGTTGGGCTACTTTCTCCTGGGCTTTGTTCTGGAGGAGAGGAAAGGGAAAAAGGGGCAAAAGCAAAGATGAGTGATGAAAGAAGGACGGTGTAATTTTCTTTTGTTCGGGAAACGAAGGAAGATTGAAAAGGGCGCAAAGTGAGATGAAACACTTTGTCCTCGGCCCACGTAAAATAATCCCTCCAATTTGATGAAATATTCGGTGGTTCCATAAGGCCACGTGAGGTGCGCATTTATGTACTCAAGTCCAATTATAGATTGACGCGTGGACATTGCTTTGAAATTAAAAGGTAAAAATCTCAATTTTCTTTTTCTTCCTTCTCTATCCAAAGAGCACCGCTCGTCTGGTCAGCCAGACTTGCGTCCGCTACCAGTCATGGACTACCAGCATCAATGGCTGATGGCCAGGCCAAGCCGTTTTTAGACCCTAATTTGGACGGGCATCCATTGATTCATTCAATGGCTTTAAAGATCAAGATAGGTGAGGCTAGAAATGGATGAGTAATCATGGAGCTGACCACGAGTGACAACAGAGTGGATAGCAAGTTACCATCTATGGACAAACATATAAGAGTGAGCATGTCAGACCACCCAAATGAAGAATCGCTTGGATCGGACTAGACTGGAAAATGTGGTTTGATTCTCGAAGGGATCGGTTCGGTTCTCGATTCCTTAAAAATGAAACCAGTGATTGTTGGTCCGGTTCTCAATTTCATAAAAATGGAATTCGATGATTATCAATCTAATTTTCAGTTTCATGAGGAAATTGGACTGTATCAACTCTTTTCTTTTTAAATGTATTTTTTAATTTCTTATAATAGCAATAAACCCTAAAAATAGTAACAACTATAATATATTTTTTTAATTTTTTTTTTGCTAAGAGATCGGTTCCCGATACTAGGACTTTCTGGTCTAGTCCCTAATCCCAAAATTGGGAACCAGTTCTTCGAGTTTGATTCTCAATTCCTAGATAGAGTTGGACTGGATCAGATTGGGAATTGATCACCCCTAACAAACAAGACTTATCCATGTGGATGAGCCATGGACCAGTGACTATGATTAGTGATGCTACTAGCTCTCCAAAATCAGCTGTCGATGTAGCTCGTACCTGCTGACCACGCTAGCTCTCTAGATTTGGCCGTCCATGGCCGTCGGTGTCTCTTGCGAGCCTTACTCGTCCATGGGCGGTGATGCTACGGGCCCTCTAGATTTGAGCCTTACTTGTCCATGGGTGGTGATGCTACGGGCGCTCTAGGTCTAGCCAATCGTGGCTGTCGGCATCGCTCGTGAGCCTCGCTCGTCCATGGCTAGTGGCGCAATTCCTGGTCGCGAGCCTCTGTCGTCCAAGGCACGCAAAAGGCAAAAAGAGAAAACAAAAGCGAAGTGACTTGTCTGAGGTCCATGACCGATGGAGGAAGAATTCCTCATCAAAATGCACATGTCAATTTATGAGTGGATGTGAGGAAAACGAAAAAAAATGCGCTACTTTAGCTGTTGATATGGCGCGATGGAACCGCCAACGAGAGTGTAGACAAAATTAGTGGAATCGTGCTTTTGGCCTTTAGGACATTTTCATCGTTGCTTGAAAGACGAAAAGTTATCAGACAAAAATGCTACTAGCCAAATTTAAAATGTTGGATTCCAACATTCATCCCACTTATTTTCGCTTTCAATAGAAGGTGGAGAAAAAAAGGGATAATTATCGGTAAATAACCCACTTATTCTCCCAATTGCTTGTGCTTATATTTTTCTTATTTTTATCAGTTAATAATCCCTTTGCTCGTGTTGTCCGTTCCTTCTGGAGTAGTAGCAAGACTGTCGTGACTTTGATTTTTCCTATGTGCAGCTTAGCAATATCAGGGATATAAAATTTGTTATCCCTTCTACTTTATTCAAGTGTTCACAACAAATTCACATGCAATTTTTTTTTTTTTTTCACGATCATAGAAATTTTGAGGGGAAAAAAATAACCTTATGAAAGAAAAGGCCTTTGCTTAACACGATAAATTGACTTTGATAGACATGATCATAGACAACCCAAAAATTTCCACAAATCCATGTCCGCCCGTCACCGGCTAAGCTACTTTACATCAATGTCACAACTTCGCAAGTGACAAGTTCGCAGCCCACGGGGTTAAACTCATAGCAAAGGGGGGTTCAACTTCGAATATTGGCTTTAATAAGTCAATAATTAAAAATAATATTACAAAGGTCGGAAACATAAAGTTATTGAATCTCCGGCATATTGTAATAAGGGAGGGAAGTAGCGATGACTCCCAAACGATATTGCTACTCGTCCTCGAGATCCTCGGCTTCTTGATCTTCAGCGATTGTCTCCAATTCCCTATGTCTGAGACTTCTGTCGCGAGCCGGGACGAGAAGAGCCAGCGCCGCCTCCATCCATGGACTCATCGGTGCTTTGATTCCCTTCACCATGTTGCCGTCGTGGTTCTCGACGCCGATTCAAGAGCTCAAGCTTTACTGGACTCGACTGAATGAGCTCCGGTTGGAATCGCTGGAAGAAGAAAAAGAGAATTTCACAACTCCTATAAGATCGAATCTCCCGTTGTCCCTCAGGAGCTCGGTGGTAGAGCCGTTGACCGTTAACTGATCTGAGAGAGTGAGAGAGCGTTGGCTGGCTGGAGAAAATCGGGGGCCGGGGGGCGGTTTTTTATACGGAGGGCAAGGACGACCTTATGATTGCTCCAAGAAAAACGCGGGGTTTGTCGCTACTTGGGGAAGCTTCGTCCTCCCTTCACTTTCGCGTGTTTGGAGACCGAAGGCAAGTGGGGAACAAGGAACGTGTGAACGCGGGCATTGGACTTTGATCGGGCCCCCTTAATTAAAAGGAAAATCTCACCAAAGTGATTAATTTTTTTTCCCGAGCACAACGTGATGCAAACTCTTTCCGTAAAACCATTACCCAAGATTTGTACTAGTGATATACTTTCCATCAATGGTAATATTTTAGATTAATATTGCGAAAAATCACAAGCTAGTACGCCTATTACAAATATAAGGTAAAATCTCAAACGGATATATTTGTTAGCCATCACGTATTATCTAATTCAATAATTCAATAGTAAAATTTAACGGAAGTTGATATAGGGTAAATTTATTATAAATATACTAGTTTATGGAGTTTTAGGAAGTTAGAAAATTAGTTCGGAGTAAATTTGCTAAAAAATGAAAAGCTGTTTGCTATCCCCAACTAACAAACACCACATGCCATTTTTTAAGGGACCGCCTCTTAGTTTCTTGACCCTTTACTCTTGAATCCGGATCTTAGAATCTCAAATTCTGATCCACAAGTTCCACAAAGTGGCAAATGAAGACCATACTTAGAATCATACCATCTTACCAAGCTAATAACAAAATTCTAATCAAAATAAGCCATTCTAGGGGAGGAAGAAAAAGGACTTAGAAAACCATGAGAGATATCACAATACAGATTCATTTAGGGAGGGCTAGTTTGCCCCTTCAATACACAATGCATTGCCTTGTATAGGCATGAGCTGCATCGAACAACACAAGGCATCTAGAGGATAAGTCCCTCTAATGATGCTACAGATAATAGACACGAAAGCCACATAATATGAAGGATGCTGGAAGCATTACAAACAAAGCACACTCTACACCAAGCTTGCTAAAGCATGTGGTAAAGCATAAAGCACCCTCCAAACCTAGTACACTAGCAAAGCACACTATTCTATCTTATTACCGAATTCCTCCTCAATGTTTTTTGCTTTATGAAAGGCACAAATAAGGCTGTCAATCTTCCACTGTGACAAAAGTTGATTATCAGCAAGATTGTCAGGGATTCTTGATGAAGATGGAGCATCTACTCTTTTTTTCTTAGAGGGAGATGACTGGTCTGTCTAGGGTTATGGTTGGTGAGACCAATCTTCGAAAGTGGTGGAAGCCAACTATAAATCTGTGGAGATGAATTCAGATGAGTGTGGGTCTTGGACTAGTGGTCCACCCCATGGATCTTGGGAGGACTAAGCGGGCACTTCATCATGGTTGGAACTAAGATCCTCTCCATGGTATTCTCTTAAGGCCCAATAAAATTGATAGCTTATTTTGGGGAACTCCAGATTAGTGTGTTGCCAGATTGTGTTACCTTCTTGCCAAATCTCTAGAGGAAACACTCTGTTGTGTTAGCACAAAATTCTTTGGAATTCCTTATATTCTTGTGGGATTTGTTTGATTTTTGCCGAGATGGTTTTGAAAATATCATTGTACTTGGTTGAGGCTTGAAAGTGAAAACACCAACCTTTGTCGGAGTCTAGTGAAGATTTCCACTTAGCTTAAGAAACATCCACGATCTGTGAAATATGATTAGAGTGTGAAGTTTTGGATTTGACGGGCAAACTTTCGATTGTTCTTTAAAAACTAATCTCCAGATTCCTAAGGGTTTAAACCATCACTAGAATTCTCCCAAATGCGCAAAATCTAATTGTCCTTGGATAATCTGGCTAATGATGAGAGGCATTTTAGCTATAGGAAATTCGACAACTACTATATGCAGAATAAGTAGATACCAAATGAGCCATTTAAGGTATACATGAAATGGGTCTATGGGTGAGATGATCAAAGGATATATGAATTGATACTTAAGATATAATCCCAAGGGTCTCAAACATAATCCACCATATCTGTTGAAGATTCTTAGCTGATAAACTAATAGTAGATTAATTAAGTTTTCAAAGACACATTGCCTTAAATGAGTCCTAGAATTTGAGAAGGATATTCCCTACTTGGCCATTTTGGCAACATTGTTTAAGCTCGAATTTGGTCACTGGCTACATGAGTATTTCGAAAATCATTCTAACCACCTTAGAAGCTATGGGTGCGAAATTGTAACTTGCTTGACTTTCAACATTTGGGGAAAAGAAGACATGTCCAATTCGACAAGAAAATGGTGACTTAAGAGATGGAATTTGAATTTCTTAATCTCATACTTAACAGCCAAGATTGCTTTGAGTGTAGAATAGTAATGAATTTTTGCTCGGGAGAATCTTCCACTCTCGTGTCCACAAATTCTCCTATGAGATGGTGACAAACAAGACCCATGCACATGGATGAGCCACGAACCAGTGACTATGGTTAGTGATGCTACTAGCTCTCTAGATTTTGGCCGTCTATGGCTGTCAGTGCCTCTTGCGAGCCCTACTCGTCCATAGGTGGTGATGCTACGGGCCCCCTATATCTGGCCAATCATGGTTGTCGGCATCGCTCGTGAGCTTGCTCGTCCGTGGCTTGTGGTGCCGCTATCCATGGCCGCGAGCCTTTGTCATCCAAGGTTCGCATATGGCAAAATGAAAAAAACAAAGGCGGAGTGACTTGTCTGAGGTCCATGACCGATGGAAGAAGAATTCCGCATCAAAATGCACATGTCAATTTATGAGTGGATGCGAGGGGGAAAAAAGGGGCCACCGTAGCTGTTGATCTGGCACTATGGAACCACTAACGGGAGTTTAGACAAAATTAGTGGAATTGTACTTTTAGCCTTTTTGACATTTTCATCATTGCTTGAGAAAACAAAAATTATAAGACAAAATGCTACTAGCCAAATTTAAATGTTGCATTCCAACATTTATTCCACTTATTTTCCCTTTCAATAGAAGGCGAGGAAAAAAAAAACAGGATAATTATTGGTAAATAACCCACTTATTTTTCCATCTGCTTGCGTTTCTTTTTCTTATTTGTATCAGTAACTAATCCATCTGCTCGTGTTGTTCATTCCTTCTGGAGTAGTAGCAAGATTGTCATGACTTTGATATAAAATTTGCTCTTCCTTCTACTCTATTCGAGTGTTCACAACAAATTGACGTGTAATTTTTTCACAATCGTAGAAATTTTTAGGGGGAAAAAATTACTTTATGAAAGAAAGAAAGGGCCCTAAATTGGCTTTGATAGGCATGATCATAGGCAACCAAAAAAATTCCACAAAACCATGTCCGCTCGTCACCGGCTAGACTACTTTACATCAATATCACAACTTCGCGAGTGACAAGTTCGCAGTCCACGAGCTTTAAACGCAAAGCAAAGGGGAAAAAACTAAAGAAGAAAAAGGAGCGAACTAGCGACGACTCCCAAAAGAGACTGCTACTCCTCGTCCAGATCTTCGGTTTCCCGATCTTCTGCGATCGTCTCCAGTGCCGTATGTCTGAAACTCCTGCTGCGAGCCGGGACGAAAAGAGCAGGCGCCGCCTCCATCCACGGGCTCATCGGTCCTCCGATTCCCTTCGCCATATGTCGTGATCACGATTCCCGACTCCGATTCGAGAGCTCAAGCTTTGCTCGACTCGACTGAGTGAGCTCCCGTTGAAATCGCTGGAAGAAGAAGAAGAGAATTCCACAACTGCTCCGAGAGAGATGGAGACTGTGTGTGAGAGACTGAAATTGTTGGGTGTTGTAGAAAATCTGGGGGGTGAGCGGCGGTTTTTAATACGGAGGGCAAGTACAACTTTTTGAGTTGCTCCTAGGAAAACGTGGGGTTTGTTGCTACTTGGAGAAGCTTCGTCCTCCCTTCACTTTCACGTGTTTGAAGGCCAAAGACGCGTGGGGAACAAGAGACGTGTGAATGCGGTCGGCCCGTTAATTAAAGGAAAAAAGTCACGAAAAATTTTAAATTTTGTCCCGAATGACACATTTATCCCGAAATTTTTTTTATGCCATAAAAAACCCCAAACTTTCCAAATCATGACACATTTACCCTAAACTTTTTTTTTTTGTGACACTAAAACCCCGAACTTTTGTTGTGTGACACATTTACTCCAAAATGGAGGGCATTTTTGTCTTTTTATTTTTTTTCTTTTTTTTTCTTCTTCTTCCCTCCTCCGCGGCCATGGCGGAGGGAAGCCGGCGCTCTGGCGAGGGTCGCCCTCGCGGCGTCGGGCGAGGGCGGCCCTGGCTGGTGTCGGGCAGCCCTCGTTGGCGTCGGGTGAGGGCTGCCCTCGCCGGATCCGCGAGGGTACCCCTCGTCCGACGCAGCGAGGGCATCCCGCCCGACGGCGCGAGGATGCTAGTGTTGTCCATGGCTTGGCGGAGGTTGTCGAGGGTCTCCTGGTGGTACCCGTGGGAGCCGTGGGAGAAGTTGAAGCGGGTGACGTTCATGCCGACCCGCAGCGGCTTCTTGGTCATGGCCACGGACCGGACGCCGGCCCTGTGGTGCACACGATCTTCATCTTCGGCCTCGCCTCCCCGCCCCCGCCCCTCCCACCGTCGCCCCTCCTCCGACGAAGCCGTTGACCCGCACCATCTCCGCCCTCGATCGCCACCACGCCTTCCGAATCAGGCGAGGAGCCATGGTCGGCGGAGGGAAGAAGAAGAAAAAAGAAAAGAAAAGGAAAAAACAGAAACTAAAAAGACAAAAATGCCCTTATGGGGTAAATGTGTCACGGTTTGGAAAGTTTGGGATTTTTCACTGCACAAAAAAAAGTTCGGGATAAATGTATCACTCGGGGCAAAGTTTGAGGTTTTTCGTGATTTTTTCCCTTAATTAAAAGGAAAATCTCCCCAAATTAATTAATTTCCTTCCCCGTACACAACGTCATACCAAACTCCTTCCATAAAACCACTGCCCTAGATTTGTACTAGTGACATGATTATACTTTCCGTCGAAAATAAGTTTTTCAGTTAATATTATAAAAAATTATAAACTGGCATTCCTATTACATATGTAGCATAAAACTTCAAACAGATATACTCGCCGACTGTTAAGTGTCATGCAATTCAATAATTTAATTAATAGAAGGTAAAATTGTCATAAGTATAACAATTTTGAAAGTTTTAGGAGGTTAAAAAATTCGTTTAGAATAATTTTTTTTTAATTCTTACCATTTACCAAAAAAACTTTCATTTTTTTAATCTTCGATGTAGCAGAGTGCATGAACAACAATAAATCGAATTTTCTAGTGCCATTATAGACGACAGTTCAATAAAATGTATTTTTGGATCATTGTTACAAATTAGGATATTAATAAGACAAAAAAATTTGAGGTATTGATATCCACCGGAACAAGTTTACGAATTTTGGTGAATTTTTTCTTAATTAAATGACGGAATTGATTGGAAAATGATGTGGACCGTGGTGCCATCATAACGGTTCCTTGTGCACTCGAGCCTCGAGCAACCCCACCTATTGCGCGTACCAGATGCATCCCCGAAACCTAGGCATTTGCAACATTCGATTGCGGTAGGATTCATCTGTTTTACACGTAGGCCAACCGCACTCAATAAAGCATAATAATAGGGGGTGCATGCATTCTCTCTGTACAATAATTTTTCCTAAACAATAATCGAACTGTTAGATCGCATGAGTTAGCACGTAGCGGCCAATTTGATTCAAGGACGCACGCATACACATCAAAGGACAGGCTAAACTTTGGAGGGAACTTGGTTGGGTATATATATATATATATATATATATATGTATATGTATATGTATATATATATATATATATATATATATGTATGTATGTATGTATGTATGTGTGTATGTATATGTATGTATGTATGTATATGTTTGTCCATCTGTGGAATACTTTCGCTATCTAAATTTCTGATTAGTCAATGATGAATAAAGACATCACCCATTTTTAATTCTAGTTAAGTTTTGATCTTCATGTATTGGTTCGAAAAACACATACATGTTGATTTCACGGACCAATTTAAACATAATTATTTCACGATTTTTAAATTTTTCTTTATTATATTTTTAATTTTGAGGGAACTGGAAAAGAAAAATTACTTTATGAGAACAAGAGGCCCTTTCTTAATACAAAAAGTCGGCTTTCATTGACATGATCGTAGACAACCAAAAAAAATTCCACAAATCCATGCCACGGCTTCCCAGGTCACGCTGTTAAATATCAGAGTCGCAGAACTTTGATAACACTCTCACAAGAGAAGCTCTTAAGGAAGGAGATGAATACACTACTTTACTTGCCAAAAAAGTCTCTTCACTCTACACCACAAGACTCGTTTATTTGTAGGCTTAAAACAAGACTCTTGACATACCTTAGATATATGAAAAGACATGTTTAAGTAAATAGTAATAAAGACACTTTAATATGTGTGTCTAAATGGCTTCCGTTAGAAACTGAATAGCCTTTCGACCTAAACAAGAAGAGTTACGAGAGATAGACGGTGATATCTTCAATTATCACCCTCACTAACTACTCTCTCTAAGGATAGTCCTCGTCACCATACCAAGCTGAGCTCGAAATTCTTCAAACTTTGCAGCTCCAAGACCTTCGATGAAGATATCAGCAACTTGATCACCTGTCCTGATGTACTTCATCTTGATCTCACCCTCCAACAATTTCTCTCGTAGAAAGTGATAATGGACTTCCCCATGCTTAGTCCTAGCATGGAAAATTGGATTCTCTACCAAGCTTATAGTGGATAGATTATCACAATACAATATTGTTGAATAACCTATTGACTGATGAAGATCATCCAATAATTGCACTAGCCACGTGCTCTCCTGAGCTGTCATTACTGCTGCTCTGTATTTAGCTTCTGTTGTAGACAAAGACACAGTCGACTGTCTTTTACTGCACCAGGACACTACTGTTGATCCAAGATTAAACGAGTATCAGTAATTGATCGTTGTGTGTGTTGATCTCCAGCGTAGTCAACATCACAATGACTGACCAACTCACTCGATGATCCCCTTTTATACAAAAGCCCAAAATCAAAAGTCTTCTTTACATACCTCAAGATACGCTTGGCTGCATCCAAGTGAGGCTTCCTTGGCTTCTTCATGAATCGACTCACTACTCCCACTGCAAAAGAGATGTCAGGCCGAGTTATGGTAAGGTAAATTAGACTACCTACCAGTTGCCTATACATAGTCGAATCTTCTAGCTCTTGACCTTCTTCAGCACATAGCTTTGTGTTCCCATCCAATGGAGTAGATATAGGTTTGCAATCAAGCATTCCAATTTTTTTCAAGAGATCTCGTGCATACTTTTGTTGACATAGGAATAATCCTTCCTTTGTCCTATCAATCTCGAGCCCCAGAAGGTGTTTTAGTTCTCCAAGCTCCTTCATTTGGAACTGCACAGAGAGGTTGGCTCTAATTTGACATATCTCATCTTCATCATCTCTAGTAATGATGAGATCATCCACATAAACTAGCATAGCTGCAACCTTTCCATCTTTTACCTTCACGAACAGGCTCAAGTCTGCTGGAGCTACATTATAATTGTTCTTCAATAAGAATTCTGCAATCTTTCCATACCACGCTCTCGGGGCTTGCTTCAAGCCATACAATGCTTTCTTTAGCTTGCAGACATATATTCTAGATGAATTTTGCTCTTGAAGCCATTCGGTTGCTCCATGTATATCTCTCGCTCGAGTTCTCCATGCAGGAAAGCATTCTTCACATCCATCTGTCACTCATTCCATGACTTGCTTGCTGCAAGTGCTAATAGAACTCGAACAGTGGTAACCTTTGCCATCGGGCTAAAGGTCTCTTCATAATCAACCCCATATTTTTGCGAAAATCCTCGAGCCACTAGACGTGCTTTATACCTCTCAATTGACCCATCTGGTCGAGTTTTAAGTTTATAAACCCATTTGCAAGAAATAGGACATACCTCTTCAGGTTTCAGTACCAAGTCCCATGTCTCATTCTTCTTTAGTGCGAGGATTTCTTCTTCCATGGCCTTCCTCCATTCTGTACTCTTGGAGGCTTTTTCATATGGACGGGCATCCATTGATTCGTTCAATGGCTTTAAAGATCAAGATAGGCGAGGCTAGAAATGGATGAGTAATGATGGAGCTGATCACAAGTGACGACAAAGTGAATAGCAAGTTACCATCCATGTACGAACATACAGGAGTGAGCATGTCGGACAGCCCAAATGAGGAATCACCTAAACCAGACTAGTCTGGCTATTATGGTTTGGTTTTAGAAGGGATCGGTCCGATTCCTGATTCCATAAAAATAGAACCGGTGATTGTCGGTTCGATTTTCGATTCCATAAAAATGGAACTGTTGATTGTCGGTCCAATTCCCAATTCTATTGGAACTGGACCAGAACAACTTTTTTTAATATATTTTTTAATTTTTTAAAACGGCAATAAACCCTAAAAATAGTAACAACTATAATATATATTAATATTTTAATTTTTTTTGCTAAGTGATTGGTTCCTGGTACTAGGATTGTCTGGTTTGGTCGTAATCCCAAAAATTAGGAACCGATCCTCCCAATCTGGTTCTAGATTCTTAGATGGAATTCGACCGGACCGGATTAGGAACCGATTACTCCTAACGAACAAGACTGATGCATGTGGATGAGCCATGGACCAGCAACTATGATTAATGACGCTACTAGCTCTCCAAAATTGGCTGTCGATGTAGTTCGTACCGCTGACCATGCTAGCTCTTTAGATTAGGCCGTCCATGGCCGTCGGTGTCTCTTGCGAGCCTTACTCGTCCTTGGGCGGTGATGCTACGGGCCCTCTGGATTTGAGCCTTACTTGTCCATGGGTGGTGATGCTACGAGCGCTCTAGATCCAACCAATCATGGTTGTCGGCATCGCTTGTGAGCCTCGCTCGTCCATGGCTAGTGGCGCAATTCCTGGTCGCGAGCCTCTGTCGTCCGAGGCACGCAAAAGGCAAAAAGAGAAAACAAAAGCGAAGTGACTTGTCTGAGGTCCATGACCGATGGAAGAAGAATTCCTCATCAAAATGCACATGTCAATTTGTGAGTGGATGTGAGGAAAACAAAAAAATGCGCTACTTTAGCTGTCGATATGGCACGATGGAACCACCAACGAGAGTGTAGACAAAATTAGTGGAATCGTGCTTTTGGCCTTTAGGACATTTTCATCATTGCTTGAAAGACGAAAAGTTATAAGACAAAAAATGCTACTAGCCAAATTTAAAATGTTGGATTCCAACATTCATTCCACTTATTTTCGATTTCAATAGAAGGTGAAGAAAAAAAAGGGATAATTATCGGTAAATAACCCAATTATTTTCCCAACCGCTTGTGCTTATATCTTTCTTATTTTTGTCAGTTAATAATTCATCTACTCGTGTTGTCCGTTCCTTATGGAGTAGTAGCAAGACTGTCGTGACTTTGATTTTTCCTATGTGCAGCTTAGCAATATTAGGGATATAAAATTTGTCATCCCTTCTACTTTATTCGAGTGTTCACAACAAATTCACATGTAATTTTTTTCACAATCATAAAAATTTTGAGGGGGAAAAAACAACTTTATGAAAGAAAAGGCCTTTGCTTAACACGATAAATTGGCTTTGATAGACATGATCATAGATAACCCAAAAAATTCCACAAATCCATGTCCGCCCGTCACCGGCTAAGCTACTTTACATCGATGGCACAACTTCGCAAGTGACAAGTTCGCAGCCCACGGGCTTAAACTCATAGCAAAGGGGGAAAAATCAAGGAGAAAAGGGAGGGAAGTAGCGACGACTCCCAACAGATACTGCTACTCGTCGTCGAGATCCTCGGCTTCCTGATCTTCAGCGATCGTCTCCAATTCCCTATGTCTGAGACTTCTGTCGCGAGCTGGGACGAGAAGAGCCGGCGCCGCCTCCATCCACGGACTCATCAATCCTCCGATTCCCTTCACCATGTCACGGTCGCAATTCCCAACTCCGATGCGAGAGCTCAAGCTTTGCTGGACTCGACTGAGTGAGCTCCGGTCGGAATTGCTGGAAGAAGAAAAAGAGAATTTCACAACTCGTATGAGATCGAATCTCCCGTTGTTCCTCAGGAGCTCAGAGGCAGAGCTGTCGACCGTTAACTGATCTGAGAGAGCGAGAGAGCGTTGGCTGGTTGGAGAAAATCGGGGGACGAGGGGCGGTTTTTTATACGGAGGGCAAGGACGACCTTATGATTGCTCCAGGAAAAGCGCGGGGTTTGTCGCTACTTGGGGAAGCTTCGTCCTCTTCACTTTCGCGTTTTTGAAGGCCAAAAGGCACGTGGGGAAGAAGGGATGTGTGAACGCGGGTGTGGGATTTTGATCGGGCCCCATTAATCAAAAGGAAAATCTCATCAAAGTAATTAATTTTTTTCCCGGGCACAACGTGATACCAAAGTTCTTTCCGTAAAACCATTACCCCAGATTTGTACTAGTGATATACTTTCCATCCATGGTAGCTTTTTAGATTAATATTGCGAAAAATCATAAATTAGTACGCTTATTACAAACATAAGATAAAACTTCAAACTGATGCATTTGTTAATTATCACATATCATCCAATTCAATAATTTAATAGAAATTATTATAGGATAAATTTATTATAAGTGTACTAATTTATGGGAATTTAGGGAGTCAGAAAATTAGTTCAAAGTAAATTTGTTGAATCAAAACATGTATGCTATCCCCAACTAACAAGCTTCACTTGCCATTTTTCAAAGGACCGCCTCTTAGTTTCTTGACCCTTTACTCTTGAATATGGACCTTACAAAATCTTAGATTTTCTAATCCACAAGTTCCAAAAAGTGGCAAATGAAAAATGCACTTAGAATCATACCACTTCACCAAGCTAATAACAAAATTCTAATCAAAATAAGCCATTCTAGGGGAGGAAGAAAAAGGACTTAGAAAGTCATGAGAGATATCATGATATGCATTCATTCAGGGAAGGCTAGTTTGCCCCTTCAATGCACAATACATTGCCCTATATAGGCATGAGTTGCATCGAACATCACAAGGCATCTAAAGGATAAGTCCCTCTAATGATCTACAGATAATAGATACGAAAGCCATAGAATACAAAGGATGCTTAAAGCAATACAAACAAAGCACACTCCATGCTAGGCTTGCTAAAGCACGTGGTAAAGCATAAAGCACCCTCCACACCTAGTACACTAGCAAAGCACACCATTCTTATTATCGAACTCCTCTTTAGTGTTGTCTGTTGAACTATCTAAGCTTTCTCTGTCTTTTGCTTTGCGAAAGGCGTGAATAAGGCTGCCAATCTTCCACTATGACAAAAGCTTATCAGCAGCAGGGTTGTTAAGAATTCCTGATGAAGATGGACCATCTATTCTTCTTTTCTTAAAGGGAGATGACTAGTCTGTCTAGGGTTGTGGCCAATGGGACCAATCTTCGAAAGTGGTGGAAGCTAGCTATAAATCTGTGGAGATGAATTTAGATGAGTGTGGATCTTGGACTAGTGGCCCACCCCATGGATCATGGTCGGAACTAAGATCCTCTCCATGGTATTCTCTTAAGGCTTGATAAATTCAGTGGCTTATTTTGGGGAATTCTAGATTAGTGTGTTGCCATATTTTGCTACCTTCTTGCCAAATCTCTAGAGGAATCACTCTGTTGTGTTGGCACAAAATTCTCTGAAGTTCCTTATATTCTTATGGGATTTGTCTGATTTTTGCTAAGAGGGTTTTGAAAATATCATTTGTTCTTGGTTGAGGCTTGAAAGTAAAGACACCAACCTTTGCCGGAGTCTAGTGAAGATCTCCACTTGGCCTAAGAAACATCCACAATCTGTGAAAGATGATTAAATTGTGAAGTTCTAGATTTGGCTAGCAAACTTTCAATTGTTCTTTAAAAACTAATCTCTAGATTCCTAAAAGGTTTAAACCATCACCAGATTCCTCCCAAATGCGTAAAATCTGATTGTCCTTGGATAATTAGGCTAATGATGAGAGGCATTTTAGCTGTAGGAAATTCGACAACAACTATATACAGAATAAGCATATACCTAATGAGCCATTTAAGGTATCCTTGAAATGGGTCTATGGGTGAGATGGTAAAAGGATACATGAATGGATACTTAGGATATAATCCCAAGGGTCTCAAACATAATCCACCATATTTATTGAAGATTCTTAGCTGATAAACCAATAGTAGATTAATTAAGTTTTCAAAGACAACATTGCCTTAAATGAGTCCTGAAATTTTAGGAGGATATTTTCTACTCGGCCATTTTGGCAACATTGGTTGAGCTCGAATTTGGTCACTGACTGCATGGAATTCATTGGGGCTTGATTTAGCCTAGATAGAAAATCTACAAGCACATTCTCCCTCCCCCCCCCGGGTAATGCATTTGGTTTCAAAGGAGTATTTGAAAAACCATTTTGACCACCTCAAAAGCTATGGGTGCAAATTGTCTTATGCTTGAATTTCAACATTTTGGGAAAGGAAGACATGTCCAATTCGACAAGAAAATAGTGACCTAGGAGATGGAATTTGAATTTCTTAATCTCATACTTAACAACCAAGATTGCTTTGAATGTAGAATAGTAATGAATTTTTGCTCGGGAGAATCTCCACTCTCGTGTCCACAAATTCTCCAATGAGATGGTGACGAACAAGACTCTTGCACATGGATGAGCCACGGACCAGTGACTATGGTTAGTGATGCTACTAGCTCTCCAAATTTGGCCATTGACATCACTTGTCCCGCCAACCCTGCTAGCTCTCTAGATTTTGACTGTCTATGGCCGTCGGTGCCTCTTGCGAGCCCTACTCGTCCATAGGAGGTGATGCTACGGGACCTTTAGATCTGGCCAATCATGGTTGTCGGCATCGCTCGTGAGCTTGCTCGTACATGGTTTGTGGTGCTGCTATCCATGGTCGCGAGCCTTTGTCATTCAAGGTTCACAAAAGGCAAAATGTAAAAAACAAAGGCGAAGTGACTTGTCTGAGGTCCATGACTGATGACTAATGGAAGAAGAATTCTGCATCAAAATGCACATGTCAATTTATGAGTGGATGCGAGGGGAAAAAAAGGGGCCACCTTAGCTGTTGACCTGGCACTGTGGAACCACTAACGGGAGTGTAGACAAAATTAGTGGAATTTTACTTTTAGCCTTTTTGACATTTTCATCATTGCCTGAGAGAACAAAAATTATAAGACAAAATGCTACTAGCCAAATTTAAATGTTGCATTCCAACATTCATTCCACTTATGATTATCGGTAAATAACCCACTTATTTTCCCATCTGCTTGTGTTTCTTTTTCTTATTTTTATCAGTAAATAATCCATCTCCTCCTGTTGTCCATTCCTTAGGGAGTAGTAGCAACATTGTCATGACTTTGATATAAAATTTGTTACTCCTCCTATTTTATTCGAGTGTTCACAACAAATTCACGTGTAATTTTTTCACAATCATAGAAATTTTGAGGGGGAAAAATTACTTTATGAAAAAAAAAAAGGGCCCTTACTTTAACACGATAAATTGGCTTTGATAGACATGATCATAGGCAACCAAAAAAATTCCACAAAACCATGTCCGCCCGTCACCGGCTAAACTACTTTACATCAATATCACAACTTCGCAAGTGACAAGTTCGCAGTCCACGAGCTTTAAACGCAAAGCAAAGGGGAAAAAACTAAAGAAGAAAAGGGAGCGAACTAGCGACGACTCCCAAAAGATACTGCTACTCGTCGTCCAGATCTTCGGTTTCCCGATCTTCTGCGATCGTCTCCAATGCCGTATGTCTGAAACTCCTGCTGTGAGCCGGGACGAGAAGAGCCGGCGCCGCCTCCATCCACGGGCTCATCGGTCCTCCGATTCCCTTGGCCATATGTCGCGATCGCGATTCCCGACTCCAATTCGAGAGCTCAAGCTTTGCTCTACTCGACTGAGTGAGTTCCCGTTGAATTCGCTGGAAGAAGAAAAAGAAGAAGAGAATTCCACAACTGCTCTGAGAGAGCTGTGTGAGAGACTGAAATTGTTGGGTGTTGGAGAAAATCTTGGGGGTGAGCGGCGGTTTTTAATACGGAGGAGGGCAAGGACAACTTTTTTGAGTGCTCCAAGAAAAACGTGGGGTTTGTGGCTACTTGGAGAAGCTTCGTGCTCCCTTCACTTTCACATGTTTGAAAGGCCAAAGACGCGTGGGGAACAAGAGACGTGTGAACGCGGTCGGGCCCCATTAATTAAAAGGAAAATCTCACCAAATTAATTAATTTTTTCCCCGTACACAACGGTATGCCAAACTCTTTCCGTAAATCCAATGCCCGAGATTTGTACTAGTGACATGATTATACTTTCCGTCGATAATAATTTTTTCAGTTAATATTACAAAAAATTATAAATCAGCATACATATTACATATGCAGAATAAAACTTCAAAATGGTATATTTATTAATCGTTATGTGTCATGCAATTCAACAATTTGATTAATAGATGATAAATTTGTAATTGGTGTAATAGGTTGGGAAGCTTTAGAGGGTGAAAAAATTAATTTAAAATAGATTTGTTATATGTGTATTGGTTTGAAATTTTTCATGAGAAAAATTCCAAATAAAGACATGAAGTTAATCAAATTTCTCAAATAAGGATCCGAAATAAACTTTGTGTCAGATAAAGACCTAAAGTGGTTGAATCAATTCCAAATAAGAACCTAAGCTTACTGGTCGGCTAAATATTCGTCGGCTATCAAGCATATGATATTTCGACGACTAGAGTTTGGGCAATTTTGTCCAAAAAAAAATGTAGGGAAAATTAACAAATCCTAAAACAGAAACAAAAAAAAAATCCTAGGTTTTATACGGTCTTCTTGTTCCTTGTACCCATCCTCTGCAAAGTCAAAGACTGAAGTTCTCCCATTCCTTATACCCATCCTTTGCAAAGTCGAAGACCCAAATTCTCCGCTAGTTGAGGCACGAATTCAAAAACAAGATAAAAACCATATGCTTCTTTCTTTGTTTGCGGAGACCCAAATTCTCCATTGGTCGAGCAAGGCGAGGAGCGACGGTAATCAAGTTGCGATGGTGACCGAGCAACGGGGAGAAGAAAGAAGAAAACGTAAACATCTAAATGAATAACGTAAACTTAATTAATTTAGAATTTTCTCTTTTTTTTCCAATAACAAATTTTTAACAAAATTACCCCCATTTTAATTATCGAAAAATGTCTGCCCGTAAACTAAGATCCTCAATAGAGATTAACTTGATCACTTCGGATCCTTATTTGACATAAAATTTGCTTCAAGTCCTTATTTGAAATAATGAGTTCACTTCGGGTCTTTATATGACACAAAGTTTACTTCGGGTTTCTATTTGCAATTTTCCCTTTTTCATGATATTAACACTAGTTTTTTTAATCTTCAATGCAGCAAAGTGCATGAACAACAACAAATCAAATTTTCTACGGTCATTATGGACGAAAGTTCAACAAAATGTATTTTTGGATCATTGGTATTAATAAGACAAAAAAATTTGAGGTAACCACTCTATGCGGTGGTCGCGTTGGTTCAAACTCCCTCCTTCTCATGAAAGGGGAGGAGTTCGAACCCTAGCGTGGTCGCTAGTGGTTTTAAGTGCGGTGTCATGATGGTGGGTCCTGCGTTAGCGTTGCTTTAGGTTTGCGTCGCCGGTTGTTGGCTTTCGGCAGTTCCTGGGTCATTAAAAAAAAGAATCGTTAGTGTTGCTCTAGGTTTGTGTCGCCGGTTGTTGGCTTTCGGTAGTTCCTGAGTCATAAAAAAAAAAAAAAAAAAAGAATCGTTAGCGTTGCTCTAGATTTGCGTCGCCGGTTGTTGGCTTTCGGCAATTCCTGGATCATAAAAAAAAAAAAAGGAATCGAGGTATTGGTATCCATTGGAACAAGTTTACGAATTTTGCCGAATTTTTTCTTAATTGAATGATGCAATTGATTGGAAAATGATTTGGACCGTGAGGCCGCGCACTCACAACAGTTCCTTCTTGTGCACTCAAGTCTCGAGCAACCCAACTATTGCTTGTACTGGATGCATCGCCGAAACCTAGACATCCGTAACATTCGATTATGGTAGGATTCCTCTGTTTTACACGTAGGGCAACCACACTCAATCAAGCATAATAATACGGGGTGCATGCATTCGCTGTGTACAATAATTTTTCCTAAACAATAATCGAACTGTTAGATCGCACGAGTTAGTACGTAGCGGCCAATTTGATTCAAGGACGCACGCATACACACCAAAGGACAGTTTAAGCTTTGGAGGGAATTTGGTTGGGAACTTTTTCTTTTTTGGTCCATCCGTGGGATATTTTCCCTAACTAAATTTCTGATTAAACGATGATGAATAAAGACATCACCCATTTTTTATTCTAGTTAAGTTTTGATCTTCACGTATTGAAAGGTTCGAAAAACTCATACATGTTTATTTCACAGGTC
The DNA here is from genome assembly GCA_014182555.1 of Eucalyptus erythrocorys. Lineage (NCBI taxonomy): Eukaryota > Viridiplantae > Streptophyta > Magnoliopsida > Myrtales > Myrtaceae > Eucalyptus > Eucalyptus erythrocorys. The sequence continues at coordinate 31,160,689 of CM024597.1, forward strand.
AATTTAAATATAATTATTTCGCGGTTTTGAACTTTTTCTTAATTGTATTTTTATTTTTGAGGGGACTGGAAAAGAAAAATTACTTTATGAGAACAAGAGGCCCTTCCTTGACACGAAAAGTCGGCTTTCATTGACATGATCGTAGACAACCAAAAAAAATTCCACAAATCCAGGCCACAGCTTCCCAGTTCAGGCGCTTATGCACAGAGCAAAGGGGAAAAAAATTAAAAAGAATAGGTAGTGGACCAGCCACAACTTCTGTGACGAGCCCGTACGAGGAGAAGAAGAAGAAGAAGAAAATCTGCTATTCATCATCGAGATCCTCAACTTCCTGATCCTCTGTAATTGTCTTCAATTGAGGATGTCTGCAACTTCTGTCACGAGCCGGCACGAGAAGAGCCGGCACAACCTCCATCCACGGCCTCAATCCTCCGATTCCCTTGGCCATGTCGGTACCGCGATTCCCGATTTCAATTCGAGAAATTTGATTTGGTGTGGTATTGGCCTGAAGAAACCGTGGCGTTGGTCGCCATTTATTTGACACATTCGTTTGCATTCAAAATTTTGTGAACAGCTCGTATGTGTCACCAGTCACGGACTAGTGGTGGTAGTGTCTAACGGCCAGGCTAGGCTGTGCTTAGAATCTTTGGATGGCTTTGGAGATCGAGATAAGCGAGGCCAGATCTAAATGAGCGATGATGGAGCTGACCCCGAGCCACGACGAATGGGGTAGCAGGTTACCATCCATGTACGAACAAGACTCACGTCTGTGGACGAGCCACCTTGCCGGTCTTGGACCAGCGACTGTAGTCGGTGACGTTACTAGCTCTCTAGATATGGCTGTTGATGTAACTCGTCCCACTAACCCTGGTAGCTTTTTAGATTTGGCCATCCATGGCCGTCGGTGTCTCTTGCAAGCCTTACTCGTCTATGGGCAGCGATGCTACCGGCTCTCTAGGTCTGGCCAATCATGGTTATCAGTTGTCGGCATCGCTTATGAGCCTTGCTCGTGCATGACCGTTGTTGGCGCTACTACTCATGACTGCGAGCCTTTGTCGTCAGGTTCAAAAGGCAAAAAGAAAAAAACAAAGGCGAGGTGACTTGTCTAGGTCCATGACCGAAGGAAGAAGAATTCTACATCAAAATGCACATGTCAATTATGAGTGGATGTGAGGGGGAAAAGAAAAGGTGCTACCTTGGCGGTTGATATGGCACTTTAGAACCACCAACGAGAGTTTAGGCAAAATCAGTGGAATTGTACAAAATGCTACTAGCCAAATTTAAAATTTTGCATTCCAACATTCATTACACTCATTTTCGCTTTCAATAGAAGGCGAGGGGGATAAAAAGGATAATTATCGGTAAATAAACCCTCTTATTTTTCCAACCGCTTGTGTTTCTTTTTCTTATTTTTATCAATTGATAATCCCTCTGCCCGTGTTGTCCATTCCTTGTGGAGTAATTAGCAAGACTGTCATGACTTTGATTTTTCCTATATGCGGCTTAGTAATATTAGGATATAAAATTTGCTATTCCTTCTACTTTATTCGAGTGTTCACAACAAATTCACACGTAATTTTTTCACAATGGTAGAAATTTTGGAGGGGGAAAATTTATTTTATGAAGAAAAAAGGAGCTCTTGCTTAACACGACAAATTGGCTTTGATAGACATGATCGTAGGCGACCAAACAAAATTCCGGAAATCCATGTCCGCCCGTCACCGGCTAAACTACTTTACATCAATGTCACGACTTCGCAAGTGACAAGTTCGCAGTCCACGGGCTTGAACTCAAAGCAAAGGGGAAAAAACTAAAGAAGAAAAGGTAGCGAGCTAGCGACGACTCCCAAACGATACTGCTAGTCGTCGTCAAGATCCTCGGCTTCCTGATCTTCTGCGATCGTCTCCAATGCCGTATATTTGAAACTTCTGCTGCGAGCCGCGACGAGAAGAGCCGGCGCCGCCTCCATCCACGGGCTCATCGATCCTCCGATTCCCTTCACCATATGTCACGATCGCGATTCCCGACTCCGATTCGAGAGCTCAAGCTCAAACTTTGGTCGAAGAGTAAGCTCGACTGGGTGGATCAGCTCCGGTTGAAATCGCTGGAAAAAGAAGAAGAAGAAGAAGAGAATTCCACTACTGCTCTGAGAGAGAGAATGCTGGATGGTTGGAGAAAATCGTGGGGGCGAGAGGCGGCTTTTAATATGGAGAGCAAGGACAACTTTTTGATTGCTCGAAAGGAACGTGGGGTTCGTCGCTACTTGGGGAAGCTTCGTCCTCCCTTCACTTTCACGTGCTTGAAGGCCAAAGACGCGTGGGGGAACAAGCGACGTGTGAACGCGGGTGGACTCGGTCCCCATTAATTAAAAGGAAAATCTCACCAAATTAATTAATTTTGTATTTTTCCGTGCACAACGTCATATTTCTCACCAAACTCATCCCGTAAAGCGATCGCCCCATATTTGTACTTCTGACTCGAATGTACTTTTTGTTAATTGTTACGTTCCAAATCTTATAAGCTAGTTTAGTCATCCGAATTTTTAAATATGATAAAGCCTGAATAGAGTAAGATAAGAAATATAAAGATTTATTTATATTTTACCAATTATAAGGTAAATTACAGATTTAAAGTCGCATATTTTCATATCTTATTTTATCAACTGTTCGGTGAATTGTGGATTTAAAGTCGGACATTTTCATAAAAAATTATATTTTTGAAAAAAAGAATACAAACTAACATATTAGATAACAGCAAAATCATTCGAAATGGATTTTTTTCTTTTCAAATGAACATATTCTCTCAAAATCTTACAAAATCAATTCATGATTATGCATCATGTACGAAATGCATAAAGAATCAAAAAGTGATATAGCATATGCTAATATGAGATGAGTCAATTCAGGTTAACGCGAGAGCATTAGAAATATGAGTGGATGAGAAGCTGAATTGCGTCGTAGCATATTCAAACGGCAAATGCTAATATGTAATCTTTGCAATAAGTTGCACAATAAAAAAGTAACAAAAAGTGTGAGGCCGACTTTAATAATTGTGGTCAATGTCCTAAAATATGTGTATAGCGACCCAAATTGTAGACGTTATCAGTGGAGGAAGTATGCGCAAAAGATGATCAAAGGAAACCCATGCCCTCAAGCTTATTATCACTGTTGAATGTGTATTACACTGATCATAAATTGCATGCTTTGGTTGGCATGACTATTTTCATGCGCTTCTTTATACTATTTTCTTAAGTCATTTTATCTTGTTTAAGTACTCTCTAGATTATGCTTTCAAGTTTTAATTTGAGAGAGATTGACGATGTGCATGGTATATCAAATTTATACATGAATAATATATGTAATGTTCACAATAAGTTGCATAAGGAAAAGTAACAAAAAGTTTGACTTTTCAATCATGAGATCCGATTTTAAGATTTTATGGATGAAAAGTCTCTCCTAAAAAGTAGCAAAAGCACTACCAGAGCACTTTGTCAACAAATATCTTGGGGAACAATACATTATTGAATAGAATTTGACCATCATTGAAGACAAACTTTAGCATAAGAATAGCTATACACTTCCAAGTTCAAGATGTTTCATGTATCTGAAGATTCAAAACAAGACTCACTCTGACTATAGAGGGATCACACAAGAAATATAACACATTAAAATATATATATGATTCCATTGAACAACAAAAGGAACATTATTTGATACTCTGATTCGTTATGACTCATCGCTCCAAGTCATCACTCATTCTCTTCTCTTATATCTTGGAGAAGTAGTTCCACAAATGCCTCCCTGTCATCACCTTGAAATCCCAAAATAAGATGAATATTCTTCGGATCCTTAACAATTTTTTTTGCATAATTTTATTCTATTTATTGTACCTAAAAACATTTGGAGAAGCTCATTAATTTTTTGTTTGTCATTATCCAAATCCTTAGCATGTCTAATGCGGCTAATGATCATCTACATCCTCTCGTTAGCTTTTTTCAAAAACAAGCCAAAGGATCCTTCTATCTCAACTAACCCAGCAAGCCATTTGTCACTTGTTTTAGCCCTTTTTCTTCTTGAAGAATTAGAAACATTGTGTGTTTGAGAAGATGATAGTGATGGTAAATTTTGACTCCATCAGTTTCCACATCATCATTATTTTCAGCTTATTCATGATCTACAGTCACATAAGGTTTTGAGGGGTTTACATTGAGATTTCCCTTGGTACGATCTTTTCTAAATACAGTTGTTAAGTCAATCATATTGGGGGAAGGACTTCCCTCTCAAAGAAGTAGCTCATGCATAAACCTACAAAGAAAATATATTGTTTTATTAAAAGTGAAACAAGTAAAAAAAAAAAAAAAAAAGAGAAGTGACAAACCTTGCAATATTTTTGCAACTATCTTTTGAATGAATATCAATACAATACTTTTTATGATCCTACCTAAAGCCACTTTGATCCTTCAAATCATATATTCGATTGTATAACCTTTTCGAGTTTTTCCATCTTCGACTTTGTGAGGATTATCCTTGATGCTAGAACCAGTGAACTTTTCTTTAAACCACTTCTCTAATATAATCATGTAACCACTCTTCAAGTTGTCATTGGCTTTTATTCCTCATATAACTAGTTCATCAAGACCATTTTGAAGTGCATTTTCTTCATCTATTTTCCATTCACGGTAGTTTCTCTTTGTTCCCATTCCTTGAGTTTGATTAAAATCACTACATTCCATTCCTAAACAACTCGTTTAAATTTTAGAAATTTTAATGATAGAGAATAGAATGGTAGAGAAAATATAATGATAAAGACAACATAGTACTAAATATATGAAATGAATCAATGATGAAGCCATAAAGCAAACACTAGCCATGGAAAATATATCTAATGATGAACCAACAACCCTAAACAAGCATAGAAGACAAAATTTGATGGTTTCATCATTTTGCAATGAACAACGCAACCAATAAATGATCTATCTAGAAGAAAACAAGTTGGTGAAATCGACTTGTTGTTGTATTATGAGGAGTTCTCATTTAATGTTTGAGGCTTGTGTTAGCATCATGTATGAATCAAAAAGAATATTGATGAAAGTGACAAAGAGTTATAATGAGCTAAAGTTTTAAAAAGCTAGGAGTGAGGCCTACAATGGCTTCTTTGTAAAGCTTCTTTAGAGTAGGCTGAGGGTTAAACTTATACCATACGAACTCTTACCTGGAGTTGATTTTGTACTTGTAGTCACAAATAATGACAAACAACTATAGACTTTATCCTACTAGATGGGAGTTGTACATATGTTGGTCTCCTAGATGATTCCACTATGTTAATATCTAAGTCTATTCCTATGTAACTGAAGAGAGTAGGAATGAAAGAGACCACTTTGCACCATCTATATATATTTCTTCCTAATCATCAAGTGCATTTATCCCCTATCAGATGCTACGCAATTTTTCCCCTTGTTATTTGTCTACATCCTATTTATTGTTGTTAATGAAAAAACATGTTTTACTCTCCTTATACTCGTTTAAGCTAGTAATGGCATATGTTCTTTATATAGTTGGTTTCGTCCTTTGATTTGATGGGGTATACTTTATGATCCTCTTTAATAATTAGCCTCATTTGGACTTGAAAAGTATCGTTAAAGGAAGTATATGCGTCGCCTCCATCCACGGGCTCATTGATCCTTTGATTCCCTTTGCCATGTCGTGATCGCGATTCCTGACTCCGATTTGAGAGCCCAAGTTTTGCTCGACTCGACTGAGTGAGTTCCGATTGAAATCGCTGGAAGAAGAAGAAGAGAATTCCACAACTGCTCCGAGAGAGATGAGGACTATGCGCGAGAGAGAAGAACTGTTGGGTGGCTGGAGAAAATCGGGGGGCAAGAGGCGATTTTTCATATGGAGGGCAAGGACAACTTTTTGATTTTGTTGCTCGAAGAAAAACGTGGGGTTTGTCGCTACTTGGGGAGGCTTCGTTCTGCCTTCACTTCCACGCGCTTGAAGGCCAAAGGCACGTGGGGAACATGAGACGTGTGAACGCGGGCATGGGACTTTAATCGGGCCCCATTAATTAAAAGGAAAATCTCACCAAAGAAAATTTTTTTTCCCGAGCACGACGTCATACGAAGCTCTTTCCGTAAAACCAATGCCCCACATTTGTACTAGCGACTCAAATATACTTTCCATCAAAGATAGTATTTTGAGTTAGTACTAGGAAAAATCATAAACTGATATACCTATTATAAACATAAGGTAAGACCTCAAATTGATGTACTTGTTAATTGTTAGTAGTAATCCAATTCAATAGTTTAATTGTAAAATTTAACAGAAACGGGTATATAATAAATTTATTATAAGAGTACCAATTAAGGGAGTTTTAAGGGGTCAAAAAATTAATCTAAAGTAAATTTGTTAAAAAGCCGAAACATGTATGTTGTCCCCAACTAATAGGCACCACATGCCATTCTTCAAGGGACTGCCTTTTAGTTTCTTGCCTTTACTTTTGAATCTGGATCTTAGAGTCTTAGATTTTTTGATCCACAGGTTCTACAAAGTAACAAATGAAGAGTATACTTAGAACCATACCATCTTATCAAGGAAATAACGAAATTCTAATAAGAAGAGGCCATTCTAGGGGAGGAAGAAAAAACACTTAGAAAGTCATGAGAGATATCACAATACGGATTTATTTAGGGGAGGCTAGTCTGCCCCTTCAATACACAATACATTGCCTTATATAGGCATGAGTTGCATCGAACATCACAAGGCATCCAGAGGACATGTCTCTTTAATGATGCTACAAACAATAGATACGAAAGCTGTAAAGTATGAAAGATGCTTAAAGCACTATAAACGAAAGCCAAGCCTGCTAAAGCACGTGGTAAAGCATAAAGCGCCCTCCACACTAGTACATTAGCAAAGCACACCATCCTATCATATTACTGAATCCCTTTTTAGTGTTGTCTGTTGAGCTATCTGAGCTACCTCCATCTTTTGCTTTGTGAAAGACTGTCAATCGACAAAAGCTAATCAGTAGCAAGGTCATCAAGGATTCTTAATGAAGATGCTTAAAGCATTGTAAACAAAGCACACTCTGCGCCAAGCCTGCTAAAACACGTGGTAAAACATAAAGCACCCTCCACACCTAGCACATTAGCAAAGCACACCACCCTATTGTATTATTGAATACCTCTTTAGTGTTGTTTGCCGAGCTATTTGAGCTGTCTCCATCTTTTGTTTCGTGAAAGACTATCAATCTTCCACTGCGACAAAAGCTGATTAGCAATAGGGTCGTCAAGGATTCTTGATGAAGATGGACTATATGTTCTTCTTTTCTTAGAGAAAAATGACTGGTATGTTTGGGGCTATGGCCAATAGGATCAATCTTCAAAAGTGGTTGAAGCTAAATGTAAATCTATGAAGATGAATTCAGATGAGTAGGGGTATTGGGCTAGTGGCCCACCCTATGGATCTTGGGAGAAGGAAGTGAGTGTTTCATCATGGTTGGAACTAAGATCCTCTCCATGGTATTCCCTTAAGGCTTGATGAATTTGGCGGCTTATTTTAGAGAACTTTTGATTAGTGTGTTGCCATATTAGGTTACCTTCTCGCCAAATCTATGGAGGAATCACTCTGTTGTGTTGGCACAAAATTCTTTGAAGTTCTTTATAATTCTTTGGGATTTGTCTGATTTTTGCTTAGAGGGTTTTGAAAATATCATTTTTTCTTGATTGAGCCTTGAAAGTAAAGACACCAACCTTTGCTAGAGTCTAATGAAGATTTTTACTTGGCCAAAGAAACATCCACGACTTGCGAAAGATGATTTTTACTTCAAGATGATTTTTACTTTGCTGAAGATTCTTAATTGATAAACCCATAGTAGGTCAATTAAGTTTTCAAAGACAGCATTGCCTTGGCCATTTTGGCAACATTGGTTGAGCTCGAATTTGGCCACTAACTATTGTACTTGCATATATTCTTTTTTCCCGTAATGTGTTTGGTTTTAAATGAGTATTTGGAAAACCATTTTGTCCACTTTAGAAGTTGTGGGTGTGAAATTGCCTTCTTGCTTTAATTTCAACATTTGGGGAAAGGAAGACATGTCAAATTCGATAAGAAAATGGTCATCTATGAGATGCAATTCGAATTTCTTAATCCGTACTTAAAAACCAAGATTTCTTTGAACATAGTTCCACTCTTGTGTCGATAGATTCTCCTCTTAATGTCAGTTTGTTTTTCAAAAAGAATAGCTGCCCAATATATGTCATTAGCATTGGTAGGAATAATTATTTTTCCTTAAGAGGGAATTTGAAGAGGAGGTAAAGATTGTTACTTTTGTTTAAGGTCTGTTTGGTAACGTGCCAAACAAAGTGATCGATTTTGATTTTTTGTTCCCAAAATCAGTTTGGGATGAGAATCGCATTTGGTAAAATTTTTGTTCCCGGGAGCAAATTTGTTCCCGAAATTAGTTTGGGACAAGATTTGAGAATAAAAAAAAAAAAGTTAATTCTGCGTCCGAGAATAAAAAAAAGAATCAACACAATAAAATTCTTATACTAATTATTATTTTACTATAATAATAATAATATAATAGTAATTATATTAGTATACTAATTATTAGTATATATAATATTAATATAATATATATAGTAATTATTACTATATAATATTACTAATTATTGCTATAATATAATTATTATATACTAATATAATAGTTATAATTATATACTAATATATAATATAATTATATAATTAGTATATTAGTATACTTATTATAATATTATAATAATTATAATTATATAGTATAATATTATAATAATTATTAATTATAATTAATAATATATAATAATAATTAATCATTAATAATTAGTAATATTATATAATTATATTAATATACTATTAAGTATACTAATGTTATTAATATTATTAATAATACTACTAATTATTAATATAATATAATAATATAAAATATTATTAATAGTAATTATTAATAAGGAAAATCTCAAATAAAGACCTGAAGTGGAGCTATTTTCTCAAAAAAGGACCTAAAGTGGATACTGTCTCAAATAAGGACTGGAGTGGCTAACTTACTCTCAATTAAGGGCCTAAACTTCTAATTTTTTTTCACAATCGGGGATACTTTTGTCCAAGAACATTGTTGTTTATTTTTAGTCTCTCTTTTTTTTTTTTTTTTTTCTTTCTTCATATTTCTCATTCTCTACATCACCTCCGTTATCAACCCCTCCATCACTCTTTGTGTCATCTCGTTGTATGACCAAGATTGGGTTTTCTTTAACACGAGCCATTACAACGTAGTCTAACTCATTGCAAATTTTACATTTCGCTCCTCAAAATGGTTTGTAGACAATTCCATGAAGTCGAAGTGAGCTTTCAAAAATAAGTTCTTTTTATTCATATATTCATCACAAATTCTGATCTCAAAGCCATAATATGAATCTTCTTTTGCTGAGACTCAACTTCTTGTCCAACTCCTAAGCTAATCCCTTTGGTGACGTATTTCTCTTACCTCGAGAGTGCATCAAACTCCACTTATTCCAAGCCTTCTACTAACCACGCGGCTGCAATTTTTTGTGCTGTTTTCAATCTTACTTGCCAACAATAGAGTAGCAATATCCAAGCATCGCCAAATCATCTTGTTTGACTAACTTATGTCTTTTGGTGATCAACAATTTCACGCTAAAGAATAATTTTGTTGCAGCTGGAGACTATTTCAACCTCGGCAAGGGTTTGCCTCATCAATATCAAATTTGGGTTTGCCTCTCTTGCGTAAATTCAATCTTTCAAAAATCCCCTTCCCCTTTACAATGCCAATGGCTCCTTTCAATAATCCTTAGTCTGGAGATACCCACTCACACTCTTACCATTCTCATCGACACAGCTCTTTTCCTCAATCGATACCCTATCTTGAAATTGATCATTAGTCGTATCTGACATCATTAACTGTAGAAACTGTTGTATTTCATTGCCCCATTGTCGCCATTGACAAGTCCTATACGAGCTCACAACCTCATCGACCACTGCCCCTGATAGAAAATCCAGCATCATTGTCATCAGATGGAGGTCAATCCGAGCTTTAGGCTGAGCATAAGCGAGCTGAGATTTGATGCATCTTGAGGAATTGAGGATTTTAGCATCCGAGAAGGTGGCCAGTAGCAAATAACTCTGACTTCTTGTCACTAGGACTAACTACATGATGACATGAAGCTCACGAGGTCGCTGGTAGGGGCCCTGATTATGGTGTTGAAGAAGGAGGCAATGTAGAGCGAAGGAGGAGGTGTGAGGAAGATGAAGAAAGAAAAAAATTAAAGAGAAAATGTTCTTGGACAAAACTACCCCAAGCTATAAATAAGATTGAAAGTTTGGGTCCTTGATTGAGACGAACTTAGCCACTTTGGGTCCTTATTTGATACAATGTCCACTTTGGGTCCTTTTTTGAGAAAATGAACCCACTTCAGGCCCTTATTTGAGATTTTCTCTTATTAATATTATAATAATAGTTAATAGTTAATATGCTAATTATTATAACATTATTATAGTATACTAATAATAATATAATATATTAGTATACCGATTATTAGTATAGTAATAGTATAAAGTAATATAGTATACTATTAATAATAAGTATATTATATGAATTTTAATAAGTATGTTAAAGTATATTACTAATAAGTAATAATATTAATAGTATAATTAATAGGAGAAAAAATAGGAAAAAAGAAAAAAGAAAAGAAAAAAAGTAAAAAGTAAAAAAAATTATTTAAAAATTAAAAGAAATTAATTTGGAACAGAATCAATGAACACGTTATCAAACGCAATTCTATTCCAGAATCAGAAATTTTGGACAGTTACCAAACGTGTTCTTTTACTCAGAATCAGTTCCCGAGAACAGAATAAAAAATAATCATTTCTTGTCAGAATCAGTTCCCAGGAACAGAATCGTTACCAAACGCGCCCTAAGGGGCTGCATGGTAACTTCTGTTTCTGTTCCCAGGAACACTTTTTTTTCTTTTTTTTTGTTCCCGGGAACAAAAAAAAAAACAGAAATGCGTTTGGACCCGTTTTTGTTCCAAAATGTTTTTTTGTTCCTAGAAATATATTTGAAATAGAAACAAGAAACAAAAAAATTTTGTTTCTTGTTTCTGGAACAACTTTGGAGAACAAAAAAGGAACAAAAGGCAAGAGAAGTGTTTCTTTTTTGGAACAAACCTAATCGTGTTTCCTCCGTCATCCGCCTCTCTCTTGCGTCTTCACCGTCGTCTTCTCCGGCACCACCACTCTCCGGCGCCGACAGCCGCCTCTGTCTCGAGACCATTTGCCTTCTCCACCATCGTCCTCTCTAGCCGACAGCCGCTACTCCTTCACCAGGTACCACTGCTCACTGCTCCTCCTTCATCGATTGACGACGGCTTCGGCGAGAGCCATCCCTCGCAGATCTGGGCGATGGCTGCTCGAAGCTTGACCGTGAGGGCTCGCTCGAGCCAGCGCTTGCCTAGATTTGCGAGACGCTTGCTCGAGCGAGGCTCGCGCGAGGCTCGCAGATCTGGGCGAGACCAGATCTAGGGCTGGCGAGCAACGCGTCTTCTCTTTCTAATCCATGGGAATGCTCCATATGTTGATTGCGCGTTTTGCGCAGGCCAGATCTGAACAGAAGCTCTTTCGAATCTTGACCCCAGTCCAGCCTCTTCTCTCTAGCCGTTTTGCTCGTCTCTCTGCAGCCTAACTCCATTGCCGCCACCATCACCAGGTTAATCCTCTCTCTCTCTCTCTCTCTCTCTCTCTCTCTCTCTCTCTCTCTCTCTCTCTCAGCCCTTTGGGCTCTTTCTTTCTGCGGTTGTTAGGTGTTTATGTCGGAGCATCTTCTGGGCTAGTTCAAGAAGTGTTTTTTTTTTTTTTTTTTCGTTTTCTTGAAATGGTTTCGGGAATTTCTTTCACGTCTTTGTTCTCAAGAAACTCAAAACGAGGGCCTCTCTGTGGGGCTTGGAGGTGCATGGGTCATCATCAAACCCGGATTATACAGAGCACAAAAACATTGCAAAATCAAATAGAATGGTAAGCTGACAGATTGTCTGAATTCATTGTCAATATGGCTGATTATACATAAACTACATGTATGAAAATTGATGGCCTAAACTTCCAAAAGTAGCCTCGCTTTGCAAGGATCATAAAAAACAAACAAAGATGACTATTGAGACTTAGAGTGCCTATCAGCTAGTATCTGCTTTGTTTTTTCAAGTATACCGAAAAATATCGACCCTCCAATACTGATCCAGAGTACCCTTGGTCCCATTCCCTGCAGCACATGATATGAAACATGTCACTATCTATGTCCAGTCAACAACTCTTCCTCATATGTACAACATTGGTTACATTTCAACAGAAGAAAGGTCTCCATGATCTGAAAATTTCTGATTACTTAAAACAAGTCCATCTCTCCATAGATCCAAACTTGAACTTAGTTTTGTCCAGACACCTAGTATAACTTCAAGCGGTATAACTCTAACTGAAATTTGATAAGACATGGTGTTAGAGTAACTTCTGTGGAATTGAAGACATACTAGCAGAACTTGGAAATGCTGGGATAGCATGGCACGATTACTTTAAAAAGTAGACAATAATGCAAAGGCTAGTATGGATATATCTATTGCCTCAGATTATTCCTTAAATTAATAGGACAATAGGCAATACCCGAGAAGCTTACATGGCCGGAAGCAAGTAATGAGACATAATGAAAACCTCAACCAAATAAAAAATAGATGAATCAACCAGCACTCATGCTAATTTTTCTTCTTGTGGTATAAGACATGAAGAAGGCAGTAATCTAAACTTCTATGATGTGAATGCACTCATGTAAAGTGGTCAAACCTTCATAAGAGCAGCAGGTCCTTCTTGGATAATGTTCTTGACACAGTGGGAAATACCTCTATACTGTCCCAGTTTCTATTGTCCTCAGTTCACATGGTTACAGCAGCATACAAATATAATTCATGTACACTTGTATAGAGTATGCTTTATGTGTGCCCTCTTTTATTAGTACTCTAAAGTGAGAATGGCTCATATGCTATTAGCAATGAATTATTCTAATAAATTACCAAGGAAATTAGTAAATTTCACCCGATGAAGGGTAATGAATTTCATTCATCAATGTTGAATTAACTTGATAACTTTAGAGATACATTGTTAGAGCATTGGTACACATAGTTCAAATGGGATGAGTGGGATGTCCCACTTTGCCGCTAAACTTAGAAGCCCAGTGCAATGTTGGTGTTCAACATCGACCTAGTTTAGCGGTCGAGTGATAATTTGTTACCTCATATAATGACGTATTATGTAATTGCTACAAGTCCTATGAAGAGATAGATGCATGGATCCTAACTCAATATTTATATATGTACAAGTATTTTCATGCTTTGATTTTCCATTTGATGGTGTGTATATATATAGAAGTTCTGAAAATATTAAGAACTGTTTCTTGATATAAGCTCGTAGTCAATCTTACGATGACTTAGCGACGGGACCTTCATCAACGTCGAAAAAACTCAAAACATGGTTCCGATTACTTCGTATTTCGGAAGATCGATCCGTCCATAGTTCATTCTGAGTTACATTCCTTCTCTTGGGGTTTTGATCCTTTTTGCACGTTTTTGCTAATAATAATGGTCATGTAAAGTGGTCAAACCTTCATAGGCATGTGGTACTAATGCCTATTTCATCCCTTGGGTATTGATGTTCCTTCTTAATTTATGTTGAGAATGTGCTGATGGCCTAGAACTACTTGAAGCTCCTTTTGTGTATTCCTTCCTATAGCTCCTGTTAGGCTTAATCATTGTTACTAGTGTTGATATATGTGCGACTTCCTTCAAATTTTCAGTTGGTTGCTTGCCGAGTGGTTCCTTGGGCAAAGGCGAACCTAAATTCTACTGCACAGGCACTCATCATATCGGCAGGTACTCCTGAATTTAATTTACCAAGGCATCTGAAATGTTTAAATATATATAGTTCAGTGCCCAATACTCCGTATCATGTGAAGCTAAATATGGATGAATGAATGTTTTGTGTTGTGAAAAACTGAAAGTCTTGGATATTATGTCATTGATTTAATTCATAACTCATATGATGCTCAATCGCTCGAAGATTCAATGGCATCTGAGAGACAGGCATTCAATGCAAAGTGGACGGAGTCTGTAACCAATATACTTGTCGGTTTATTGGTGGATGAGGTGAAAAAGGGGAATCGCACCTCTTCCACTTTCAACAAAGCGGGGTGGAGGAATATATTGACAGAACTCAGTAGATAGACATGATTCCAATATACCATGGTACAGCTGAGGAACAAGGTAAACAAATTGAAAAAACAGTATGCCAGTTTCCACAAACTCATTTCTCAGTCCGGATTTGATTGGGATAATGTGAACAAAAGAGTTGTTGTCGACGATCCGAGTATACGGGAAGCTCATATCAAGGTATTTCTTAACTTTGTGATCATTTTGATATCATTATAGATGTCAATTTTAAAATGTAAGATTATATTGCTGAAATGTCATTATTGTGAAAATTGTAGGATAATGTCGAGTGGGCAAGATTCGGGAAGAATGGATTTCCTCGGTATCCCGAGCTCGTATTTTTTTGGTGGTACATATGCTACTGGGGATCACGCCATAGGAAATGCTCAAGATGTGATGGTGTCGGATGATGATGACAATGGTGATGACAATGCTGGAACTTACAACAGTGGTGGCGATGCAGATGGTGGTGATGCAGATGGTGGCGATGCAGGTGGTGACAATGATGGTGGCAATACAAATGATTTCATTGGACACCACACTGATGACAGACTCTTCACAACAGATGATGCTGGAACTTCAGTTCGGGGAAAGCACAGAGTGGATAGAACTCCAAATAGTAAGAGGAGAAGAAGGAGTAACCAATCCAGTTTTGCTGACACTTGCATAGCCATACAAGATATTCTGAAAGTTAGGTCATCAAGTCAATCTGGTGGTGCCTCTGCGAGCTCAGGGACTACACAACCACCTGTAGACCCTTTCTCCGTATCTCGCGTGGTCAGATTCTACTGAGTATGCCCGATGTAGAGCGAGATGTTTACAATAAAGCAGTGGATCGAGCATGCGCCAGTGCCCCATGGAGGGAGGCTTTCATTACATCCACACCTGAAAGGAGAAATGGACTTCTTGAATGGCTTTAGTAGATGTTTGGAAATATATTATGAATTGCATGGAGTTTCATTAGAATGTATCACTTATATTAGCACTGCCCTCTTTAGTTTATTTATATATGATTAGTGTTGAGATTCGTACTTATATGTAATGGCATATCTTATTGAGTATGACTTATGTTATTGATTGTCATTGGATGTGTTTTCAAAATCTATATTGATTGTTTTATATTTTTGTGATTGTATAGGTACTATGGAAGGAGGATCAAATAGTGTATCTAATGAGCAGGTACAACCAATTGGGCAAGTCTTGGATGATGATGAAATTGACATATTGATAGCGTGGTTGTGCTTAGCTTGGATGGACACAACCCTGCATACGAGAGAACCTATTAGGGACAGTCAATTATCAGGAGCGCAATGGATAAGGGAGATTGTTCATGGACATTCAGATAGGATATATGAAGTATTTAGGATGGAGAGACATGTTTTTCTGAATTTATGTGACTTATTGAGGGTAAGGGGTTGGTTGAAAGATAGTCGATATGTTCAAATTGATGAACAAGTTGGGATATTCTTAAGTTTGGTCACTCACAATAGCTCAAATAGAGATTTATGTGAGAGATTCCAACATTCAGGAGAAACGATCAGCAAATATTTCAATAAAGTGTTGAAAGCAATGATCAAACTTTCAAAAGAGATAATCAAACCACCATCCTTTGATGTCATTCCACAAGAAATTCTCATTGATCCTAGTCATAAACGCTACTTCAAGGTATGATTTTTATATTGATTTTATATCGTCAAATACATGTAGTTGATAATCTTATATGATATTAGATTGTTAATATATTGACAGGGCTGCGTAGGTGCTATGGATGGTACCCATATAGATGCTACCGTCCCCGTGTCTCAAAGCAGATTCCATTTAGAGGTAGGAGTGGGAGAACAACCCAGAATGTGCTGTGTGTTTGCTTTTTGATATGAAATTTACTTTCGAGTATGCTGGATGGGAAGGATCTGCTAACGATTGTCGAGTGCTTTCGGCAGCACTCGAAAATCCTCAACTGCAATTTCCCCGACCACCACCTGGTACTTACTTTGTTTATCAAGATAATTTTATGCTTATATATTATGGTTGAATATCACAACAAATTATATATATATATATATATATATATATATCATGTTATAGGGAAATATTACGTGATAGATTCGGGTTATGCAGCACTTCCAGGATTTTTAACTCCATTTAAAGGCGAGCGATATCATCTTAGCGAGTATAGAGGGAATGGGAGACAACCAAGGACAGCAAGAGAATTGTTCAACAAGAAGCACTCTTCACTAAGAAATGTAATTGAGAGATCATTTGGGGTATTAAAGAATCGCTTCACCATTTTGAGACAGATGCCTCCATTTACAATTCGGAAGCAAGCACTTATTGTAATTGCTTGTTGTGCTCTTCATAATTACATTCGTGATCAAGATGCGATGGATAGAAACTTTTCCCTATATGGAGATCCAGAATATCCATGCGGACCTACAGAAGTGGAGGTTGCAGATAATACATTGCATGATGCACCTGGAATGAACATGCTTAGGACAAGGATTGCAAATAAAATGGCGAGGGATCATAATATGCTTGAGATTTCATGACATTGTGTTTCTATCTTTTGTACTATTGTTTTTAAGTACTCACTTATCAAATTCAATGTGATGAAGTTGAACAATGAACTATATTACTTCATTATTGTGATGTTATGTATTAAAGGGTCTATGTAGAGATCTATGAGATACTCTTATTTTAGCTAGTTTTTATTGTGTAAATTTTACTTACCTCATTTCTTGTTCCAAGTATGGACATATGACTATGGTCAGAATGTTTGTTTTCATACACCATGAACAAAATTAAATTGATGAGCATTTCATGAGAATAATAATGCAATGTGAAATTTACACTTTATTGAAAAAAAAAAAACCACGTGAGAAAAATTTGGTACAAAGTTTATTTATAAAATTTTCTTCAAAGTATGCACTTATAACCATGTTCAAAATGTTTGACTTCACTCACCATGAACAAAATTAAATTGATGAGCATTTTATAAGAATGAGAATTCAAAATCAAATTTATACTTTATTAAAAATAAAAAAATCAATTGGGTTCAAATTTGGTACAAATGTAAAAATTTTTTTTCCAAGTAAGCAAATATGACAATGTTTAGAATTTTTTTTTGACTCACCATGAACGAAATTAAATGGATGAGCATTGTATAAGAATGATAATTCAATATCAAGTATACATTTTATTAAAAAAAAAAACACTTGAAAAAAATTTGGAACAGAAATTTTATACGATTTACCAAACGTGTTTCTATTCTTTTTCTATTCCGAGAAACAGAAATTTTGTGCGATTACCAAACGTGTTTATGTTCTTTTTCTATTCCGAAACAGAAATTTTATACGATTCAAACGCGTTTTTGTTCAAAAATTGTTCCCTGGAACAGAAACACTTTTTTTTTGTTTCTGTTCCTGGAACAATTTTTAAACAGAAACGTTACCAAACGCGCCCTAAGTGACTAGATTAGGAAAAAATGGTAGGATCTAGTTGGGCTAGGGGTAGGGGTAGGGGTAGGGGTTGGGGTTGGGGTTGGGGTTGGCGATAGGGGCGAGGAGGCAATTCAAAGTTGACGTTAAAAATAACTTCAAAAAACTTTAATCACAACCAAACTTGTTATTTTTTGAATTGATTTTTTAATTCAGGGGATAGATAAGTCGGAATGTGTGACCTGCACCAAAAAATGCAAGGGCACAGGAGAAAGGACAAATTTCCCAGCGACCAATCGGACACTCGAAAGCGGCGAAGTCAAATGAAATAATTTAAAGTGCGCTCACAATGATTTTCATATTTAAATTTTACTTAATTTGAAATTTTCGACGTGCAAATTATTGACTTCGTTTTAATCGAAATGCTCGATGCTTTTCATGTATTGATGTTGACAACAAATTTATACGTAATTTTTTTTACAATCAGAGAAATTTTGAGGGGAGAAAAATTACTTTATGAAAAAAAAAAAAAGAAAGGCCCGTGCTTAACACAACTGCTTGGCTTTCATAGACATGATCAGGCAACCAAAAAAAAAATTCCACAAATCCATGTCCGTCACCACGAGCTTAAAAGGGGGAAAAGTCAAGAAGAAAAGGGAGTGAACTAGCGACTGAGTCCCAGAAGATACTCTACTATTCGTCGTCGTCGAGATCCTCAGCTTCCTGATCTTCTGCGATCGTCTCCAATGCCACACGTCTGAAACTTCTGTCGGGAGCCGGGACGAGAAGAGCCGGCACCGCCTCCATCCGCGGACTCATTGATCCTCCGATTCCCTTCGCCATGTCGCGATCGCCGTTCCCGACTCCGATTCGAGAGCTCAAGCTTTGGTCAACTCGACTGAGTGAGCTCCGGTCGAAATCGCTGGAAGAAGAAGAAGAGAATGCCACAACTGCTCTGGGAGAGATGGAGACTCTGCGTGAGAGGCTGAAATTGTTGGGTGTCACAGAAAATCTGAGAGAAAATATTGGGTGGGTCTTACCCTCCACATAGGCGTAGAGTAAGACCACCCAATGACACGTGGCGCCACGTAGGTGATGGCGTTAGGCGTTCAAAATTCGCGCGGGCCACGTGTGGGGCCCACCACTCTGATGCTCTCTCTGCTATGCTCTCCTCTACGACGCTTGTGCCTGTCGAATCGTCCTCTCTCTCCTCTCTCTCTCACCGTTCTCCGTTCCGTTCAGTTGCGGGGTAGAACAAAAGTCGCACAGCTGCTTCTCTTCCCCCCTCTGCTCTCTCTCCATTCTCGCCGACGAGCTCTCTCTCCATTCTCGACTCCCATGCCCCTCAAGCCGGTTGCCTCCGTCGCCCCCGACTCCGACGCCGACGACGTCGCCTCCGCCTCCGCCTCCGTCTTCGCCCCCGACGCCCTCTCGCGACTCCGACGCCCCCGACTCCGACGCCCCTCAAGCCGGTTGCCTTGACGCCGACGACGCCGCCTCCGCCCCTGACTCCCTCTCGCGACTCCGTCGCCCCCGACTTCGACGCCAACGACGCCGCCACCGCCCCTCAAGGTCGTGTTGCGGGTCCGCCGCTTGCCTCCGTCGCCCCCGACTCCGACGCCCCTCAAGCCGGTTGCCTCCGGCGCCCCTCAAGCCGTTGCCTCCGTCGCCCCCAACTCCGACGCCAACGACGCCACCTCCGCCTCCGCCTCCACCCCCGACGCCCTCTCGCGACCCCTGTTCCGCTCTCTCCCTCTTTCCTCTGCGGAGCGCCCTTTCTGGCCAACCCCGACGCCCCTCTGCCTCCGCCTCCGCCCCCAACGCCGTCACCGACGCCCTTTCGTAATTTTTTTTTTGGATGCTTCTTTCATGAGTCTTACAATTTATTCGGTAACTCACATGACCGTTCCAATCCTATTGGTGGAAATGCAGGTGAAGGTCGTGTTGCGGGCTGATATTTCACCTGCTACATATGACAAGGTCGTTGTTATATCAGGTTAATGTTGTCTTCCCTGCATTTCTATGCTAATGTTTTAGAATCTAATTGTGCGCATTGAATTTCTTGAATTCTTATTTTGTCGGTGATGTCCATGGCATCGACGTGATATAGTTGTTATCTTTCAGTTCCTGCCAATGTTTCTATATTCAGAAACACTTCTTTTCCTCTCATTTAGAAACCGTTGATCTGTTCGCAACTCCTCATTCCCCACAGCTTCTACTTCATCTACCCAATTAATTCATTTACAGTTCAATCATTTAGAAGGAAAGTGATGGACTTCAACAGCGGGCCATGATTTATGCATAAGAATATCCAGTTCAATGATCTATGCTATTTCTTTGTCAGGTGGTGGTAGCGGCCATGAGCCAGCTCATTCTGGATTCGTGGGTGAAGGGATGCTAGCAGCTGCAATATGTGGTGATGTTTTTGCTTCTCCACCAGTTGATGCTGTTCTAGCTGTATGTTTTCTAATGGTAAGGGTTGAGCTGCTACTTATTCGATAAAATCTGGATTTTTTAATGACTAACGCTATCCATTGTAGGTTGACTTTTCTCCCTTTCTGGTTCACAATTAGATTTCTTGTCATCTGATGTGATGCATGGAGAAGGTAATCTTCTTGCACATCTAGTGATTGTAGGATTCAAAGTATCTTATCAGCAGGTATGCTCACTCCATTCGTAGTGCTTTTTCAATTTGCTTTGCATGTGTTTCCTCATGCTCGAGACTTTGGGGTCCTAATGTGGGTTTGGAGTATGAACCATTCTACTTTAAATTTGCATTTGCATGAATCAATGTTCACGTATCGCAACACTAGTGTTGCATAACAGGCAATAAGTTACTAAATTATAATATTTGATTTGTGACCTGTCATTTATTGTACTACAATGCCCCCTAATTGAGTACGACTTTAGATTAACTGATGTGTTAGAGGATCTCCATGATGGGGTGCGACTCTGTAGGGCTATCCAGCTTTTGAAGCAAGACTCATCAATTCTATTGGTATGTTTAATGAAATAAGTTTGAGAGGCAACTGACTATAGAGCCTCTCTTCCACAGTTTTAATGATATTTTAGTGATTATGCTATGTGCAGAAATTGGTAGTTCCTGCAGACACTATGAAGAAAAATGTAGCAAACTGTGGCATTGCATCGCAATATCTCAAGCAATCTGGGGTGCCGCTAAAGGATGAAGATGGAATGACAATAGAAGCAGATGATGTTGCCTGTGGAGATAAGGAACTAACCCTTTCTTTGCTCTGGAACACGTTTCTTTACCACCACTTTCTGAAAATTGGATGTGTGAATTTAAACTAAAAATGGTTTGCTTGTGAATTTTGGTATATGGATAATATCCTTTTCATCGGATCTGCAGCTACCTCTCCTTATTGATAAAGAGAATCTAGCAGAGGAGGTCTCACGAGTGCGTGGAGTCTCTGTGGTACGTCCAAAACTGGATGACATCCCATTTTACATAGCATGATGGAGCATGTGCATGCGAATCCCTTTTGTGTCCAGTTGCTTTAATGTATGGGTCTGAACATTAAGCTTATTCTCCCCTCCTCTTCCTTTGGTTTTGGAAAGATAATAAAGTTTCCTTGTATTACATTGCAAGACAAATCAATCATCTATGACTGCACTTTGCTGGATGTCATCTTAAACTGGATTCAGGTACTTTGTTAAAGATATTGTAGTGAGATTCCGTTTGATTATGATATTAAAGTCTAACCTCTTTTATATTATATTGCCTTCAATTGGAACATTTGGCTGTAGAATTTTTTTTGTCCTCCTTGTTCAAAGATACATATATATATATATATGGGAAAAAACCATGAAAAACCCCAAAGTTTGCTCCGTGTGATACATTTACCCCAAACTTTTTTGCGTCGTGAAAAATCCCAAACTTTCCAAACCGTGACACATTTACCCCAAACTTTTTTTTGTGACACCAAAAACCCTGAACTTTCAAGTGTGACACATTTACCCCAAAATTGAAGGGTATTTTGGTCTTTTCATTTTTAAAAATTTTTTTCTTTTTTTTTTTCTTCTTCTTCCCTCCGCCGGCCCGCCGGCGTCCGGCGAGGGTCGCCCGACGCCGGCGAGGGCGAGCCGGCGACCCTCGCCGGGCCGGCGGAGGGAAGAAGAAGGAAAAAAAAAAAAAAAAAAAAAAAAGAAACTAAAAAGACAAAAATGCCCTTATGGGGTAAATGTGTGTCACGGTTTAGAAAGTTTGGGGTTTTTCACGGCGCAAAAAAAAAAAAAAGTTTGGGGTAATGTGTCACACGGAGCAAACTTTGGGGTTTTTCGTGGTTTTTTCCCTCTATATATATAGGACTTTTTCTATTCTAAGGTAGGTTTTGATTTATACCTTATTAATCCCAAACCTTGACCGTTAAGTGTTGAGCTTTGTATCTTTTCTTTCTGCAATGACCATCAAACATTTTGGTCCTGGCCCTCCCGGGTTGTATTGCCTTCAATCTTCAGCCTTTTAAGCACGTATCTATTGGTCCAATTGATCGTTGTCATTGCATGTTTTCAGGCAATTTGCGACGGTTATGGTCTCAAGATTGACAATCTCGATTCCTTGATTGACGGAAAAGCCATATGGTGCTTGCTTGACTATTACTTTCGCAAGGAACTTCATCACTCTTGTCCTTTAAAGGTCTCGTGGAATTATATTTTGTTGACATGAATAATTTCATGCATTCTTTTTGAATAATGCTAGTGTCATTTGTTCGGATGAATAACACCGCTGTTGTTTATTCGGGACAACAATGGAGCAAGAGGTGAAGCATCAGTCATGGCTGCTGCTGATTATACAGATGCAGTGCACAACTTTATTTTATCGCAGAAATTGACAGGTTTACTTGGAGATTTTCTTGAGGTATTTTTTATAGAAGATTTCTCCAGCATGATACCTCACATTATATATTTTTCTTCCGAAAGTTAGAAAAGTAGTTCAGATGTTTACATGGCATCTCTCATCCTTGCTTCCCGGGAAGATCTGTCAGAAATTCTATTGAATTTGTGGATGTAATAAAGTGCACGTTCTTTGTGAGGCTCTCTCCCTATTGAAGTTATGATACTTGCTGGAATTCCATTTTTGCACTTAACCAGCATCATAATGTACGATTAAGATACCTCCACCGCAAGGATAGAACTACAGTCTGTGATTTGTGCGTCACTTTTGACTTTTGAATTTAATGTATCTCCTCCTGTGGTAACATTTTCAATCAAGTTGCATGCAAATTTTGTATTTTGTCGTTGATGGATTACCATTGATGTCCTGGATTAGACAAAGATTGATAGGTTTGAAAATGATATGCATGGTTGCATATGTTTTGAGTGATATTCACTTTTCAGTTAGAATGGTATGCCCAGCATGTTTGTTTCGAAATCTTTTTGCAAACAGTTGCGTCATTAACTCCATATAAACGCATGTCAGCTATATCACCACAAATGGTCCAATTTTAGCCTCTTCCTTTTTATGCATTTGCTGATATCTTGCTACATTGTGTGGACTTTCTTGTGTTGTAGTCCATTACTTTAATTAGTTGTGTTTTTAAATTTTTCTAATGCAGATTCTGCAGATTAGCAATATACTGGAGCATCATGGTGTGTGTAACAGTCGCAGTGTCATTATTTTGTTGGTGTTCCTCGCATGTCATTTGGTTATGAAGAAGAATATGGTAATGGTTTAACTGCTATCCCCATGGATAAATTATTCATTCTCTCTTTTCTTTAAAAACTATACTGTAGAAGTTACAGCTGAGTTTTCTCCCAAGCAGGATCATTTGAATTTTCATAAGCTCTTAAGTTGCACATGTCATCTGGAGAGAAGACACTCAAGCCATCAGCGGTGTCTTGTCAATTCTATTTTAGCAAAGGAAGATGCGGATAGGCCGAGCAACGAAGGTGTGTATGCTAGCATACTAATATCCAATGCGGAGAGCTTAGGTAGAACTGTTGGCTAGCTGTTAGATTTCTATTAATTTATAACAACTAAAATATAGTTTGTACCATAGGTGGAATGTGCCATCAGAGCCTTGGATTATTCCAATTTGATTTTATGAAAGCTATATCAAAGCCATCCATCTTATGAAAGTATTATTCTGATTTGATCTTATGTAATTATTCCCTAGTTTTGATTATTTTTTTGGCTTTCACTAGATATGTCAACCCTCTTGCTTTATGTTTTGTCTCCTTGTCTATGAGATTCATTTTGCTCTATTGTATATATTTCAGGGCATCCGAGCTGTAACTGGTCCAATGTGGTGTCTACTTATTGTCAAGGTACTTCCTTTACTTTATCCTACCACCTTATAGAGTATTTTGGCATACATGGAAACTTGTGTATACAAGGGAAAAACTAAAAATTTTGTAAACGGCACTTTCATTGCCACGGAAATTCTGGGAGTTTATGTAGTTCTAGCAGCCGCATAGACCACAAGTACTTATTTCCCTGTGCTATGACATCTGTCCAAAAGAAAAGATCTAACAGAAGAAGGATTACGATCTCCCTTTTGCAGAATTATACAGGTGATCGCTTGAACTTTGGATTGGCTGCTGAGCTGGCTAAATCTGAAGGTTACATGGTTGAGGTACTTCCCCTGTAATTACTTCTAGATGCGATTGTGATGTTAAAATATGCTGAGGGCGGTGTCAAAAGGTTATGCCTTATTGCAGATGGTGATTGTCGGAGATGACTGTGCTTTACCTCCCCCTCAAGGCATAGTCGGGAGGAGAGGATTGGCAGGGACTTTTCTAGTTCACAAGGTTTATGGTCTCTTTCTCTCTTAAAGGTTGTGCTTTAAATGTCCCTTTTGGCACTAAACAAGAATCTTTTCCTTCCCCTTCTCATGGTCCACGCTTGTATCCTTAATTTTTGCCACCATCACTTTCATCTATTCGAGTGACTACGTCAACTTTAAAAACTCTCGTATTTTCTTGTTGTAATAGATCTTTAACATAGGATGGTCCTGTTTTGGCAAATCAATTTGTAGAAAGTTTTTGAATTTTTAATTAAGAAAGTCAAAAGGACATTCCTTTCAGATTATTCTTCTGAAGTTTTCATGCATTTGGCAATATCTATGGCTCATTGTTGTTGAGAGACTCCACACTTCTTGCCCCTATGTTTATGAGTAGTGAAAGTGAAGAATACTGATATGATTCTTTGCTTTCATTTGTCAATATAAGGTCGCCGGAGTTGTAGCCGCAGTTGGGCTCTGACTTAAGGATGTTGTAGCAGAGGCGAAGCGTGCATCAGAAATGGTTGGGACGATGGGTGTTGCATTATCCGTTTGCACTCTACCAGGTCAAGCTTTTCATGACTATGTAAGCAAGGTTCCCTCTAATTGGATATCTTTGTTTCTCATAAGATTTCCTTTTATTAATTTTTATGCCCATCTGCACATTCTACTTCATGGCAGGATTCAAGATTGTTGGGTGAACTACATGTTGCTCTTTTGAAGTCAATAATTAGAGACATTGAAGATGTTGCAAGGACACCTGCTACTGGTTTGGTTATAAATCAAAATAATGCTGCCAATCTTGAAGGTGGACATCCACAGATTGTTGAAGGGGTAAACTATCTAAACTTTGTTTAAAGAATAATGAACTTTTAAATTTTTTTCATAGGCATATGCTTGGGGTTTTGATATACGCAAGTGGCAGAAGCATTTGAATCCATTGACATGGCCAGAAATACTTAGGCAATTGGCATTATCTACTGGATTTGGTCCACAATTGAAGAAGCCTATGATTATGAATGTCACATAATTCGACCTAATTGGGGAATCATATTCCGTGGAGAGCTCTTCCATTTTTTTTTTTTTTTTTTTGCTAAGATAGAGGTCTTGATCCTGCTTTCCTTCTGATGGAATTCAACATTGACTCTGGCTAGTGAATATCTGTTATTGGATTCACTTTTCTCTGACCCTACATATTGTGTTTAAGAAAAGACAGAGGATGAATTACTCAAGGTTCATTTAAGGCTGGGGATACTCATAGTCGTATCACTGTATATTGTAAACTTTCAATCCCTATGGCTACCTTATCACAATGTGTAAAGCATACCAGCATAGTGTAATCGAGGTTCCAATAATGACATTTCTATTGGGTCACTCCATCTACTATCCATAAGAAACGAATAGAAAGCAGACGTGGCATGTAATACAGCATGTGGATGAAGTGCGACATCAATCTCTACCATGTGTTGCCTGACATTTCAATCACTTATGTAACAAACACATTTGATGTACTACTATTTGCTGGATTTACAGCACCTTTGGAAAATAGGCGAATAATTTCTTCAAAATGTTTTAGGCAACAGGCTTCACCTTGTTGCTGGTATCTTTTTGGGTATTCGAAGAAAATCCAATTTGTTTTGGTCATACTTCATTCATTAAGGATGCAAATTTGGTTGTTATTTGTAACTTGTGTTTATATTTGCTAAGAATGACGATGAAATGCACTTCGAATGCATTCTCTGGTAGTCCATCTTATACCTAGATGGAGTTGTCATGCATCTATACTGAATGGATTCTAGAATGACATTCTCTATTTGTTATTTTTTGCTTTGATGAATTTCAATGGAGGAACTTGTGATTTCATGTTAAAGGTTGTGAAGAAGTCATTTCTACTTTACGTAGTGGTTCAGCTGCAGAGAAAGCGCTCACCATTATGCGAGATAAAGGTTTGTTACTTCCTATATACTTACACCCTACATGTCCTTTCTCGATACTTTTACAAGTTTGTTCTTCTTGTCTTTCTGTATGAAAACTGGAATTGTCTTATTTAATTTTAAGAACTTTAATTGCTCTTAGAAGAATCTAATAAAATTCTGATGCTAGTTTCGCTTGTTAACATTCAATTTTCGAAGTCATATGTGGATTGCCAATATTTGTGTTATGTGTGATTATCCAGGTTGCTTCAAGACTTATCCACCATGAGTATCAGTTGCTGCATGACCAGCCTGCAAGATACCATACCCCTGGACGGATTGCCCAAACTCACTATCTTGATGTCCCAGTGGATGGGCCAACTACCAGAGTGTCATCTATTGATGGAAGTGAGAAGCTGCCTAGTGTTGATGGTGTTCGAGGTCACCGACTGCGAGTATGCCTTGTCTCACAAGAAGATAGAGAGCAAAACAGTGTTTTATCCTCACTGAGAGATGATCATTCCCTTCAGCCGAGAGTCTTTTGTTAACATTCAAATGGATGCTCACCAAGGAAGCCATCCATTTATCGGTCAAGACGATTCTTCTACCCTGCTTGACAGGACAATTTTGCATGATACTTTTGACCTGCATGTCAAGAGAAAACGGAAGGTAATTCTGATGCTTCTGAGAGCATAGTATTGTCATCACTTTTTGATATAGCTTTAGGGTGAGCAAAAATGTCATTTTGTTGCAGATTGAAGAAGCCCAGATCGCTAGGGAAGTTGAAGCTAATGAAAACCGAATTTGCAAAGCAGTAGAGAAAGAAAATATTTTGAGGAGAAAGGTTTTCATTTATCACTTAAGGATATGTGAGCTTTGTGGAGAAAACTTTGGCATGTACTGATATCCTGTATATTTCTATTGCAGGCTGAGGTACGAATGAGGAAAGAGATAGATTTGATCGTGAAAGAAGGAAGGAAGAAGAAAGGTTGATGCGTGAACAGCAGAGAGAGGAGGAGAGATTGCTACGTGAGCAAAGGCGAGAATCAGAGTGATGGGAGAACTATTTACAGAAAAAATCTATTAAGGTAAGTATTTGAGCTTGATATTGCATTTTCGCTGGTTAGTTTCTTTTGCTTTATTTGATTGGTTAAGCAGCGTCTCTTCTTTTCTCTTTTCTTTACCAACTTCTCTGGTTTTTTGTTTGGAAGGCGGAGAAAAAGAGACAAAAAGAAGAGCTTTCTCGAGAAAAAAAAGCAAAGAGACGGAAAGCTGCAGTGGAGAAGGCCACTGCTCGCAGAATTGCCAAGGAATCCATGGAGCTTATGGAGGATGAACAGCTGGAGCTGATGGAATTGGCCGTTGCAAGCAAGGGGTTGCCTTCAATTGTTAATCTCGATCATGCCACTATGCAGAACCTTGAGTTGTTCAGCGGCAGCTTTTTTATAGCGATTATTGTTAAGACCAATTTCACTCCATTGATTCATTGATTGTGTGATATTGTTGTTTTAACTAGGATTCTATGGTAGCTAAGACAAGCTTTTAAATTCCTATGCTCTGTTTTAATCGTGTACCTTAAATTCAGTAGAAAGGAAATAGGGCCCGATCCTTTCTAGAAAATTTACCAGTGTTCCATTGTTGTCAAGAATAATTCTATACAATTACCATCATATTAAATGATGTTAACATTGGATATATGAATAAGTCACCACAATCGACTTTGTTCCCGGAAGAAAGGTACTCTGTTTTAGCTATATGTGAGCAAGATAATTCCTACAAGTGCCTTATTCATTAAGTTTTTTTCTATCTGCAGGATTCAAGAGTTTCTCCAAACGAAGGAAGACTTCCAGATGCTAATCAAGGTATTTTGTTGTGTCAACTTTCCCTTTGTTGTTTGACAGCTGCGAACAAATTAACTTTTACTCAAGAAATTTAATTACCCAGTCTCATGATTCAACTCATAACTCATAGGGACCTGAGATAGTCACGTAATATGTCACCCCAAGAAGAGAGCATAGAAAGCGAAATTTTGTAAACGTGAAAGCATAAAACCAGGATGTGAGTCTTAACAAGCCAATTTGTGAGAAGAGTGAGGGTTCAAGAGAAACTTCGTCATACCGTATCCCGTAAGTAAATTCACGTCTCAACAATTGTCAGTATTTTACTAGGCTGCAAATATGGTTGCCCCTATTTTCTACTTCCTCTGCTCATGTTTCTCTGATATGCAAGATTCTTATTCTCTCACTCCAAGAAACTTCTTCTTCTAAGGTTTTTCCTGGATCTGGTTTGTATTTTTGATGAGATGTTTAGAATGGCCGATTGAGTACGGTATTCTTTTCTTTCGTGGACTGACAGCTGTTTGTGATGCTTTCAAGCTGAAAACCTAATTTTAAGCTTTGCCTCTCTGGGCAAGACTAGACAAACTTTCTTTTTGTGAACCAAAAGTTTCATCATCTACATCACATGGCTATATATATTTGGCTCCTGGAGAAGTTCAAATCCAAGTTCCACCACTCCTGACCTTTGAGAATTTGCAGATAACTTGGTGAAGAATGCCGGATTTGAGGAGGGTCCCCACCGCCCGATCAATTCATCCAATGGTGTACTCCTCCCCCCAAGACAGGAGGATCTCACATCTCCCCTTCCTGGTTGGATCATTGAATCGCTCAAGGCAGTGAAGTTCATAGACAAGAAGCACTTCAACGTCCCCTTTGGACTCGCAGCAGTAGAGCTAGTTGTAGGAAGAGAAAGTGCGATTGCCCAAATCATAAGAACCCTCCCGAGTAAATGCTACAATCTCACCTTCGCTGTTGATGATGGTGGAAGCTTTTGCTGCTAAAGACACCCTCAAAGTCCCTTTCCAATCGCAAGGGAAGGGGAGGTTCAAGACCGCCAGTTTCAAGTTCAAAGCACTTTAAGCAAGGACAAGGCTCACTTTCTTCAGTTCATTCTACCACACCAAGATCGACGACTTTGGCTCTTTGTGTGGCCCCGTGCTTGATGAAGTTAGATTTGTCCCTCTGTCTAGATGTTGAGACAGGAAACCGAATGATTTTCACAAAAAACGTCGTGGAGACTTCACAAGGAGTTTTAATAGGCGTGTCTTGTGTGTTGACATTTGATTGAGGCAAATTTTCTGCTTTAGCGCTTGCTTGTCGTTATGAGTTATGTGAGCACAACTGCCATTTCCTAGTAGAAAATGCGAGTGATAGAGAGATAAGAAACTCCATAGGATCTACAATCTATCATATTGAATAAGATGAGATGGGAATGTTCTCTAGAATGACACCTGGTATATTTGTGGGAAACATTGTCTTCCAATCATGGAGGAGTTTAACCTACCCAGCAGATGGTTTTCAGTCATCTTTTACAAAAAACTACAATATGATTGTTTTTATTTGGTGCACCATTGACCGAGTTCTGGAGCATTTCAAGTACTCACTACAGTAGGACAGAATCTTTTGCAACTTTGGACTACAGTATAGGCAGTATGCATTATCGAACTACTTGTTTGATGTGAATGCATCTTTATTGAGATTGCGTTATTCATAGCTACTTTTCATCCTGTGCTTTTACTTTCTTACTCATGCTCCTCTCTTTGGTTCCTCTTTTTCTCTTCCACTCCAAACCCCTCGACTGACATCTATCGAGGGAGGCTCTATCTTCTTAACTCAAGAATATTTTATTATTCATATATAATTCTTAGTTTTTTTTTTTTTTTTTTTTTTACTCTTTGTTAATACTTTTCGTGGCTCGATATGGCATTTTCTATTTTCATCAATAGGAATCAACCCGCTACTTCAGATCATTAAAATTAAAAAGTTTGACAGACTGACGAGGAAGGGTGAGCTCCCACTGCATTGAAGGTAGTTACACAACTCTTCTGAGCTCTGGAAGCTCTTGTCTCCCAATCTATATATAGATTTAGAAGCTTTTCTCATTGATCTAGATCAAAATTTGGGAGTTCCTTATAGGTGTTTTTGTATTTGTCTAACCTCTCCCGACCTAAATCTAGATCTAGGAGCTTGTTCAACCCGTTTTTGGTGTCTTTGAATGGTGATTATATTGAGAACATTGAATTTAGGTGCACACCCATAAGGCAAATCGTAACTATTGTAGAAGGAGATTATGGTGCATGCTAATCACTGATCACAATGTGAAATTTGATAATCAATCAGCGTCTATTCCATTTTGATACTGAATTAGATCCATTCTTGTGCAATGAGTATACTTATTAAAGCAATTTGTGCTTTGCTCTTTTACTTTATTATTTGGTTACTTTTTTTAAACATCATATGTAATATGTTAAGATTTGAATAAAATATTTACTTTCAACCAAAGAAAACCTATGATTTTGCCCAATCCCCCTATTTTACCTTTTTCTGGTCCGAAGCTAAGGATCAGTGTTCGTTACATTGCAAACAAGAGTATGAAGGGTCCGTTTGAAGATATAATTTTTTTGTTAGTTTATTTAGAGCAATTTTAGGAACGTGGAAATTATTTTTGGTTAAGATTTCTAACCTTTTGAATATTCGTGATAATCCGGCATTTCCGGTGACTATTATTTTGCAATTAGAGTTATAATCGATAGTCATTTTGATACAATGAACTCGCATAGCTTCTGGGCTTATGGGCGGCCATGCCATTCTCTTAAATTTTTAGTAAGGCCTGGAGTTTGTGCAATTTGAATATGAGTATGTTCAAATTTTTTGCCTTTTCCTTTTTTCTACAGCGAAGATTGATTATCGACAAAGAAACAATCGAAACTTTTAAAGTGACTAATACATGCATCCTCTTCTCCTCATGAATTTAGGCTCTTCAGTTACCTGTGTTTCTTTTTTTTTTTTTGGGTGTTATGATTCATATCTTGGAATCGAGTAGAATCGAACTCGGGATGTATTCATCAATCAATTCACTATTGAATCTACCAATGGTTTTGACACGTAGTTTATCATTACTTCATGTGTCACAATGAAAAAAGAACCTCTCTAAGTTGAAGAGACGAACCAAGCCTTTGCCCTCGTCTTCGCTTGTTCTTCTGGTCTCGTGCAGGCCGTAAGCACCTCAAGGTTGAAACCAAGCAATCACAGGTGTTGCATGAAAATGAAAATACCTCATGGGAGCTTCAAAATGCTGCCCGAGCAGGAGGAAACAGAAGCAGACACTCAAAGGACACCAACAGAGCACCATGAAAAATGCCGATGTTACCCGGTTTGCATCAGAGAGTCTTCGTATTCAATATTTGGAACAGTACAAGGATCTGCAGCCGTATGTTCCTGGATTTAACTTAAACTTCCCCAGAACAAATGGAAACCCAAGGTTTATGTCGGCAAATATCAATACACCTAACAGATGCCTTGGCAACTACATTTCCACAACTGGACACTGCCTCTTGTCCTCTTTTGCACAGTTCACAACACTATGACATGCACCACAGGTCTCAACACAAAAGATGTGTGATCACAGATTGGAAACGAAGCAGTCCCTAGAAAATTTGGCAACAATACCCACAACAGGCGCTGGTAGCAATAAAATCATAAATGTCGTAAATGGATGAAAGAGGAAGCGCATGTCATAGATGGATGAAAGAGGAAGCACATCAGCTATCAACATATCCATGTATGCAGCACTCATGGTGGCTGTTAATTTCTCTGTCCGTTTACCAACCCTTCACAGCAGTCATAATAGCTAGCGCAATGGAACATTATTCTACCAAAACTTAACACTTGCCAACAGAAAACAATATGCAGAAACATAAAAGGCCGTGAACATCGTGTTTTACCTTGGTGTAGCTGTGGACATGAGTAAGGCTTTCTGGGACTGTCCATTTCTTGAAGTGGCCGAGAGCAACCTCGAGATGGAACAATCTGGGGGCCAAACTCAAGTCAACCACTGTTATCTTTTCTCCAGCAATGTATGGACCCTGTTACCACAATAATATGCACCAGTAAACCTACAGAAGAAAAGGCAAAATTTTTGACCATTTTTATGTACAGTTGACTGTGAATATGCATTTTACATGAGCCTCGAGATGTTCATCCAGCGCCTTCAGCTCATCAAGCAATGCGTGCTCAGTGCCGTCACTTGGGTCCTTGCTCTTCACAAACTTAACAAAGGAGATGAAAATTTTCGAGCCCCTGCAATTTTAGAAGAAGGCACAACGCTGGTTGAAATTCAAAACTCAAAAACAGAGTCCGATCCATCTATCTGATATAAGAAAAGAAAACAAGCTTTTCAAGACATTTTGGCAATACACATTTTACTGCCCATACATATAGCTAGCCTTAAAAAGAAGGCTAAGAACACGCTAAGACCACTAGAAACCGCACAGCATGAGTACCCATCAATGTCTCTAAGCAAAAGCAAAACGCTAAGCAAAAGGAATTCTTCAATGAAACTGATTAAGAAAACTGCTAGCGAGAAATTTCAAACAAAGAACAGACAGAAAATTAACCAGAATGGTAAAAACATGACAGGACAACAGACAGACGCAGACACACACAAACACAAACACGTACACAGAGAGAGAGAGAGAGAGAGAGAGAGAGCGAGAGAGAGAGAGAGAGAGTTACACAGATGCAAACTCAGGGGGAGGAGTGAGCGGAGGTTCAGGGTATTTCTCTTCAAGATTGCCAACAATCACATCAGAGTCGGGGATCCACTTATCATCGATCTTGATCAGCGGCACCTTCCCTTCCGGATTCACTTCCAGTAACCTATCAGCGAAACATTCGTCACAAAAAGATCATCATAACGACCAAAACCTTTACAATCCCGAAAGACCAAACACCGAAAAAATTACGACATTCCTCGCAAAAATTGCCTAGAGAGAGAGAGAGAGAGAGAGAGAGAGAGAGAGAGGGAGAGAGGGAGAGACTTACCACTGGGCTTCTCATTGAAATTGATGAGGTGGGTCTTGTACGGGACTTTCTTCTCCTCCAAAGTTAGCATCACCCGCTGGCAAAACGGGCCTAAACAAACACGGAGAAAACACCACACAGCCCGATCAGCGAAAACACAAAAATCCCCTCACCCACACGACGAAACATCACTCAGAGGCGAAAATTACAGTCTCCAAGAGAATCGGGTGCTCCAGCAGCAGCCTTGACGCAGATTTCCAACCCCTCGAGAAAATATTGGGTGGTCCCGGATCACCAGGTCAGCATGTCTCCGACCACCCAGGATGCGACACGTGGAGGTGTGGGGCCGGCTCGCAAGCAAACGAATTTATGCACAAAGATAATTTCATTTCTCTCTCACTAGCCTGGACACACTATCTCCTTCCGAGAAAATATTGCGTGGTCCGGGAGCTCCACATCAGCGTGGTCCCCGGCCACTCATGTGGCGCCACGTGGAAAAGTGGGTCCCCTTGCTGTTTTCTCCATTTTTTCTTGGGAAAAAACCACCAAAAATCCTAAACTATGCACAAAGTGACAAAAATATCCCAAACTTTTTTTTGCACCACCAAAAACCCCAAACTTTGCCATATGTGACACATTTTACCCCAAACTATTTTTGTGACACAAAAACCCCGAACTTTCATTTCGTGACACATTTACCTTAAATCTTAGGGGCATTTTGGTCATTTTGCTTTTAAAAACATTTTTCTCTTTTTTTTTTTTTTTGCTTTTTTTTTTTTTTTTTTTAATTTTCTCTTCCCTCCCGGCATCCCGCGAGGGCGCCCTCCCGGTGAGGGCTGCCCCCGCCGGCGTTCGGCCCGGGCGAGGGCCGCCCTCCCGGGTTTGGCGAGGGCCTCCCCGCGTC
Source organism: Eucalyptus erythrocorys (assembly GCA_014182555.1). Lineage (NCBI taxonomy): Eukaryota > Viridiplantae > Streptophyta > Magnoliopsida > Myrtales > Myrtaceae > Eucalyptus > Eucalyptus erythrocorys. Next base: position 31,194,839 of record CM024597.1, read on the forward strand.
CGGCGAGGGCGGCCCTCGTCCGACGCCGCGAGGGGTGCCTCGCGAGGGAGGCCCTCACCGTCGGGCGACCCGGGCGAGGGTGCCGCCCTCACCGCGACCTAGGCGAGGGCCGCCCCGGGCTCGGCGAGGGCCGCCGCCTCGGGCGACGGCGTGAGGGCCCTCGCCGGACGCCGGGCTTCCCTCCGCCGGCTCCGGCGGAGGGAAGAAAAAGAAAAGAAAAAAAAAAAAAAAAAGAAAAAACAAATAAAAAGACGAAAATACCCTCGATGGGGTAAATGTGTCACGAGATGGCAAACTTGGGGGTTTTTGGTGGTGCAAAAAAAATTTGGGGTATTTTTGTCACTTTGTGCATAGTTTAGGGTTTTTGGTGATTTTTTCCCTTTTTTCTTTCTTTCTCCTCTCCGTAGCTTATTCGTACCCTCTCCTAGCCTGCGCACGTCCATTCTCCCCCTAGCCTGCACAGCCTGCTCATTCTCGGGAATTTGCAATCCATTTATCATGGAAAGAGAAGCAAAGGGCCTTTTCTCTTTCCTCTTCATACGAAGGAAAGAGAAGCGGGACTTTTCTCTTTCCTCTTCAAACGAAGCAGAGGCTCCACACGGTTACTCTCCTAGCAGCTGCGATTCTTTCACCTGACGGTCGTCGCTGCTCCGCCGTGCGTCAAGTCGCCATTCCTTGCCGTTGCCGACAACCTACATTACGAGTGCCCTGCTTGTACGCCGCTCGCTTCTCTCTCCGCTCTCATTTCTACTCCGGCGTTTGTTGAGCGGTCGTCCCCCCGTCGACATCAACAAAGTGCGTTGCTCCTCCGCCTTGCTCCGGCGTTGGCTCATCTTCGCTCTTTACGCCAAAGCTCGTTGCTTCTTCGGCTTGTGTCATTGTGTTCCTTCTCCGCTCTGCTCCGATGTGGGTTTCCCTGCACAAGACGGCGAGGAATGTTCTTGCTGTAAGTCGCAGACTCCAAGCGATAAGAAGTTCCAGATCTCGCCGATTCAACTTCGGATCTGCTACGTTCGCGGCTCATAACAATGAGTTGATTTGGCGAGTGCTTGCCGCGACCGGCTGCGGGAGCTACTGGTGAAGGAGATAGAGGGGAGAGCCGGCATGTGCAGCGACGGAGATGGACAGAGTGAGTGGAGGAAGGTGATGGAGGCATCATTCGGAAAGATGAAACGAGGAGGTTGGAGGGAAGGGGGTGGACGCATCGATAAGGACGGCGGGGTTGACGGCGGTGGTGGGGAAGGAGGAGGTTGTGGTGGTAAAATGCGGGGATTCGTGAGCAATGTTGTGTCGTGGCGATGTGGCCATGCCCTTGTCTGTTGATCACAAGGTGAGCTCTCGCTTCGTGTTTGTTTGTTTCCATTGAAGTTGTGTAGCTCAGGGGATTTGTTCTTGTTCTTGCCCCCCCACCCCCTCCAAAAGACACTTCATTTATTCGAACATTTTGCCAGAAATCTTGAAGTGACAAGACTAATCTGATCTACAAATCTTATCCTTTTTGTCTACTTCGTGTCATTTCTGGGTTATACTTCCAAAAGTTCACTTGGTGTTCTTTCAAAGGTGCTTAATTTATCTTATGGTGTTGGTTTTATATGAAAGCATGCGCAAGATATTCCTAGAATGTCTGATTAAGATTAGGTTGACTTTGGGGTCATGCTTTGCAGGGTTGACATCCTATGATTAGGGGAACTTACTACACTGCCATTCTTTGTTTTTTGTTCATGGTTATGTAGACAGGCTGAAGCCCATCTTGCCCCGTTGGTTTAATAAGTGAACTAGAATTTGTCCCTGTGATCTTTTGTGGTCAGCCACGCTTTGTTCATTCTGCAATTCTTTGATTGAACACTGCTGAAATCACTTCAAATCGCCACAAACGGGTGATAGCTAGCGGCACCCCGTCGCAATATGGCATGTTACCAGGTTGATAAATGAACGCAAAAAGCTCTTGCCAATACTTTTATACCATCTCTTCTTCAATGACATGTCTATTTTTTGATATTGAAACAGTAACAAGGTCTTCAGCCAGTGAGAGCGAGTAAAGTCATCTTCATATTGAAATGGTACAGTTTGAAAGGTGGCAAGATTTTCCTGAGCAACATCTTTATAGCATTTGTCACAATAGATACTCGATTAGTTGCCAATGCTAGATCAGTAGCAGACTAAATTACTTGAGCTAAAGTGAAAACAATTATGTCCTGTCATGCATCATATCTTGAGTTAAATCTCTTGGATTTCGATTAAAATGGCTTATTGAGTCCCCTGAATAACCTAACAGGCTTGCTGAGAAGGAGAGTGGAAGCAGCTAGAGGAAGGGTCATAGATTGGAATGGATCCCGTGTCCTAGGCGTGCTTGCTACATTGAGGTCAATGGGTATGTGGAACTTTATCAATCAAATGGCACTAAGGATGGACTTTATTCAATGCTTTTATGCATGGAATGTTGGTTTCCAATTGCATTGGTTACTTCAGCAAGTGCTGAGTAAGTCGAATTTGCGGTTCACATTAGTACTATTGTGGTGCTAAACCTCTGTGCTTGAAGGGAACATATTGAATCACTGAGATTCTAGTTTGTTAACAAGTTGTTTGAGTGCACCTTAGAATTGGTAACTTCAGCCTTTCGACATGTACTGGAGACAATGTTGAGGGCAAATTACAAACAGGGATCAATAACCAACACCTCTCATGCAGAAGTTTTAGCTGGAAATTAGCTTTTTCTCTTGTATGTGTGCCATTGTGTGGTGTCTGTATCCGATAGCGACATTTACTTGCTGCAGGAGATTATTGTTTAAAGCAAGAGAACAGAGTTGGACTACTTCCTCGTGATAGCAACCGATGGGTTATGGGATGCACTCTATAATGAGGCTGCCTGCCAAGTTGTGAGGAGGTGCCTTGACAGATATATAAAGAGGAGGTTCCCTGAGGAGCTGAGAGGAAGTAATGCTGTCAAGGTGGCTGCAGTGCTAGCCAAACTAGCCATGGCTCGAGATAGCCAAGACAATATCAATGTGATTATGGTTGAGTTGAAGAAACCAAACTAATAAAATGTAAATAGGTATTGTGCAATTGAGAATGTTTCTTTATGGCCAGTGTTGGGCTAGTCAATGTTCATCTTGTATAATCTATTGTACGGACTTCTAGTTGGTACTAAAATGCCAGATCCTCCATGTCATTACTTCGTGGTGTTTATTGTTTATGCCTCAAATGATGAACTTTTTTTCCCAAGATTGACAATTACAACATCCATTGTATTAATCTCTACTTGTGATAGATACTTTGTATTCATCCATTAGGTGGAGTCCACTTGAGCTTACTGCTTCACGACGATATACTAGACTTGTTCAATTGGTGAACTTGAGAATCTTGAGGTCGAGGTACGAGTGGTTCCCAACTACAAAAGATAATGAAAATGGGTTGTGTAGAGCTGGCCTTACTATCCAATATACAGATCCTCTGCGTGCATAATGAAAAAAGAAAGTAAAGAGTGCACGAAAGTCATGAACAAAGTCAACATGGGAAGAGCTCTCTCCAAATGAGCAAAAGTAAACTTTTATACCTTAAATTCTTCAAAAACTGAATAGATACAACTATTTTGTAGCTATATCCTAACAAACACAGAAATTGTTGCAAAGCAAGGAAAAAATTCAAGAAACAAAAGGGACCCCACGAACTCTAAGGAAGCCCTTTCTTTTCTCACTTCTCAGCAAACCATCTTTGCTATGACTCTTTCTCTTTTAACCAGCGAAGTTGAGGGGGAAGAGGATAGCACTCGTTTTATAATGTCTCTTCACTCCTTTTGTCCTCCGATCTTCACCCTTATTCAGCTTGGAAGCAGGTTCCGACACCATGAAGTGAAGACGAAAATTTTTGAAAAGAAAGAAAGCGAGAACTTTCGAAGGCCGTATCCAATAGGTATTGCTGCACAATCCTTTACATCCCTGAAACCCAAAAAAACTGTGCAATTACATATGAAGCTGGAGAATCTTCCTATGCCAAAGTGTAGCTTGAGAATGGAGATGTCTGCTAGAGGCAAAGTATGGATGTACACAAACCCGAGGCTCTTCCCTGAAGGTAAGGATTAGATCCGGGAAGGGAACACGTCCAAGTCGCTGGACTTGGTAAGTCCCCACAGAGGACTGTAGAGCTTGGAGATTGACAAGTTGACATATTTCAGCATCTTGTCCGATTTGTTGGTCACCACTGTCTAGCATCTGCGGTAAGTTCTCCTGTTGGCAGTCCATGAAGCCGTTAGCTTCTGCTCGATGGACAGCTTGTTGGAAGCTGTTACTGCAATCAAAAAGGCAAAAGCAGATGAGTGAGGTAATGGAATCACATAATTAATCAAAGAAAGAAGGGAAGGTGGAGGAAATTGTACCAGGAGCTAGACTTGGCTTGGCCATGGCTGCTTTCGGCGCAGGAACAACCACTGCATTGAATAGAAACCCATCCATCAGATGCCGAAATATGTCAAGACATTGCTTTTGTCTGAAATAACAACACATTTCAAAGATCAAATACCTAGAAGGAGTTGACTGTAACCGCCGTGACCACCATTCAACCAGGCTAATATGCCAAGGAGTGGAGCATTGTTGTAAGTAGCAAGCTCCATTTGCTTGTAATTGTCTCTTTGATCAGCAAAGTTATCATATGTATCGGGGCCATTGATGATAGCACTAGTGAGGAGATTGGGTTCACTTGCTTTCCGGCTAAACCGGGCCGCGTAACCACCTCAGCAGCTGACGAAGGACGAATCCTCCTTGATGGACACGATGGAAGTCGCCCAGTGATGGACCTGCCTTGGGTAGTTGTTCCCATACCCAACCATGTAGCTCGTGGCTCTGGGGTTGTCCCCCAGGATATAGTCCACCTGCATATATTCGTTATTCATGGCAAAAATATTATTCCATTGTATCTTGAAGCTAAGGAAAGAAATCGAGATTTTCCGAGCACAAACATCGAATTGTCACGTTTTCCTTGACTAACTGATCGTATTAGTGACTAGGACACGATCAGAAGGAATGTATTACCTGAGATTTCGCAAAGGAGAGGAGTTCTGATGGTTGAATGCTGCCGGATGAGCACTGCAAGCTTTTGCCTGAGGAAGAACAAGAAGGCATAAGTCATAACGATCAGCTAAAATATAACAATAAAAGGGAAGAATAGGCCCTTCCACAAAAAGCACTGGAATCACCAACCAGGACTCTCGCTTCTTGAAAACCTTGTTGCAGAGACTAACAACTCGAGAGGGGTTGACAAAGAATGGACTTCAAAACTCTTCATCATAGAAACCACCGCATTAAGTCGCCCCGAACATGAAGATGGCTGGTCAAATCCATCATTTGATAGTGGAAAATTAGGATAAAGTTCGAGAGGGCTCGATAAGTCATCAACTATATCTTCTTCAACATCATCAACATCTACGAAACAAAACCAGGACGTCAGGGTCTACACATAACTGACTTGCACGTTTTCATTCCTTTCGGGTCCGTTCGTTTCGCGGAAAATGAGCCATCTCCGGAAAATATTTTCCCAGAAGTCATTTGCCAGGAAAATGACAATATTTTCTAGTGTTCAGCTAAAACCTGAAAGTGTTTCGGAAAATATTTTCCGGTGTTCGGTAAGAAAAATATTTTTCATTCACCAAATTAACAAGCGTGAGTGCCAAGCTCGAGGCTCACCAGATCGACGGGCGTGAGTTTAAGATCGATGAGTTTGAGGTTTACCTGGTTCGACGACTAGCCAAGAAAGAAAAAGATAGGAAACAAATAAAAGAAAAAAATAAAAAAAAAAAAAAAAAGGAAAAGAAAAAATAAAAAAAAAAAGAAAAGAAAAAGAAAAAGGAAATTAAAAATAATTCAAATTAAAAAAGAAAAAGAAAACTAAAAAATAATTTGAATAAAAAAAAGGAAGAAGAAATGAGAGGAGAAAGTGAAGATCGATCAAGTGAGGAAAATATTTTCCATTTTTCAAAAGTGAAATACATTTTCCCTTACTTTTAGAAGACTTTTTTCCTTGGATGGAAAACAACTCATTTTCCATAAAACGAACACCGGAAAATCCGGAAAACGTTTTCTCGGAAATTATTTTCCGCGAAACGAACGGAGCCTTCAACTCCTACTTAATTTCATTGTTCTTTTACCATTGCCCCAGCATTCTTGACCTATCAATCCAGCATATTGATGTACACATCAACGGCAAGTAAACTAGTTCCATGCAATTATTCGCAATCAAATACACAGGCAGATAAATGGTCGAGCCAAAGTACCGGGGACGTAGCCAAAGCTCTTAAGGCGTTCCTCGAGCTGGGCGAGGTCACTCTGGTTTTCTTGGAAACCTCGTTGCAGTGACCTAACAGCTCCTCAAATGACACGGTCCCAAACTGACATGGAGTTGAGCAAATTGAGATTGCCGCTCGCAGTCGACACTTGTCGGTTCAGGCACTGAATGAAGGTCGAAGAAGCTCAATCTGCGATGAAAACACCAAAAAATCAATCGGCTGAGAAGAAGGAAAACGCACGACCTGAAATAAAAATCACCCCTTGCAACTTTTCTCCGCTCAATATCCAAAGGAAACGCAAAGTAACTAGCAATAGCAAGTGAAATGAGAAGAGATTTAACTCAGTGATGCGATTCACAGCATTAAGAGCTATGAGAATCAGAAGAAGGGGGGGAGATAGAGAGGGAGGGAGGGAGGGAGGGAGAGGGGACCGAAAGGGATGGGACGGCGATCGATGGATTGCTGGAGGTCGTCGACGCTGCTCTGCAGGTGGTTGCAGAAATGGGAAATTTCAAATCTCGGCTGCCCTAGCAGATTAATGCGCGAAGGAAAGCGGCGCCGGAGCAGAGACAGAGCGAGCAATGGAGCAAAAAGCTAGCGCCGAAGCGAGAGACAGAGGAAGCAACGGGAGCAGCGAGCGAGCGAGAGAGCGCCGGGCGACGGCAGGAACGGCCGCTTGACAAACGAGGCCGGAGCAGCATCAACAAAGCAAACGAGAGCGAAATCAGAGATTTAAAATTTAAAAGCTTCGCTCGCTTGGAATGGCTTTCGTTTTCTCAGAAGGAAAGAATGAGTAAGAGGAAAGAGAATACAATAAATGCGTGCAGGCTCTGCAGAGGAGAGAGAGCGCAGGGCTAGCGTGTAGGCCAGAGGAGAGAGAAAAAAGATTATTTTACCTGCAGAAATTCCATCTTGGCGAGCCGGCCCCACGGCGCCTCGTCGGTCCACGTGGCGCTCCATGATTGGTCCGGGACCACGCTGACATGGCGCTCCCGGACCACCCAATCTTTTCTCCTATTCTTGGAGACTGTAATTTTCGCCTCTGAGTGATGTTTCGTCGTGTGGGTGAGGGGATTTTTGTGTTTTCGCTGATCGGGCTGTGTGGTGTTTTCTCCGTGTTTGTTTAGGCCCGTTTTGCCAACGGGTGATGCTAACTTTGGAGGAGAAGAAAGTCCCGTACAAGACCCACCTCATCAATTTCAATGAGAAGCCCAGTGGTAAGTCTCTCCCTCTCTCCCTCTCTCCCTCTCTCTCTCTCTCTAGGCAATTTTTGCGAGGAATGTCGTAATTTTTTCGGTGTTTGGTCTTTCGGGATTGTAAAGGTTTTGGTCGTTATGATGATCTTTTTGTGACGAATGTTTCACTGATAGGTTATTGGAAGTGAATCCGGAAGGGAAGGTGCCGCTGATCAAGATCGATGATAAGTGGATCCCCGACTCTGATGTGATTGTTGGCAATCTTGAAGAGAAATACCCTGAACCTCCGCTCACTCCTCCCCCTGAGTTTGCATCTGTGTACTCTCTCTCTCTCTCTCTCTCTGTGTACTTGTTTGTGTTTGTGTGTGTCTGCGTCTGTGTCTGTTGTCCTGTCATGTTTTTACCATTCTGGTTAATTTTCTGTCTGTTCTTTGTTTGAAATTTCTCGCTAGCAGTTTTCTTAATCAGTTTCATTGAAGAATTCCTTTTGCTTAGCGTTTTGCTTTTGCTTAGAGACATTGATGGGTACTCATGCTGTGCGGTTTCTAGTGGTCTTAGCGTGTTCTTAGCCTTCTTTTTAAGGCTAGCTATATGTATGGGCAGTAAAATGTGTATTGCCAAAATGTCTTGAAAAGCTTGTTTTCTTTTCTTATATCAGATAGATGGATCGGACTCTGTTTTTTGAGTTTTGAATTTCAACCAGCGTTGTGCCTTCTTCTAAAATTGCAGGGGGCTCGAAAATTTTCATCTCCTTTGTTAAGTTTGTGAAGAGCAAGGACCCAAGTGACGGCACTGAGCACGCATTGCTTGATGAACTGAAGGCGCTGGATGAACATCTCGAGGCTCATGTAAAATGCATATTCACAGTCAACTGTACATAAAAATGGTCAAAAATTTTGCCTTTTCTTCTGTAGGTTTACTGGTGCGTATTATTGTGGTAACAGGGTCCATACATTGCTGGAGAAAAGATAACAGTGGTTGACTTGAGTTTGGCCCCCAGATTGTTCCATCTCGAGGTTGCTCTCGGCCACTTCAAGAAATGGACAGTCCCAGAAAGCTTTACTTGTTGAGAATCGGCGGCGCAGCGGAAGCGGATCGTAATATTTTGCAATTATGTCGGGAGCTATAGAAATCGATTGAAATAAAACGAGGAACAATAAAAGGACACCAGAAATTTACGTGGTTCGGTCTGAATATCGGAACCTACGTCCACGGGGAGAGCCAGCAAAACAATCCACTATAAATCGGAGAATTACAGGATTACAACCACTCAATGCACTCAAGTGTTTCCCAGCCCTACTTTATACCCAATACCCACGGTGTTTAATAACTCACTCAAATGGACTCAACTCAGCACAAATAACTCTATGAGCTCACGGCACTCTCTCTCGAGCTCTATCTTTCGCTCTCTGCCGAGCTCTTTTCTTCTCTGCTCTTATGTCCTCTGAAGCTCTCGCTCCCTTATATCGATGGTAGGGAAGAAAACAAATCAAAATCATACTCCAGAGTTGTCAGAACGGCGCCGGTCTTCAACGCATGCGCCTGCATGCATTTAATGAGAGTGTGCGCGTATGACCATGCAGACGAAGAATACCTTCTGTCTTCCCTCTTTCTTTAATAATAATAAAATAAGGGTAGCCCACAAAAGTTGAACGAAGAGAGGGAGAGAGTTCGGCCTACGTGATAGGCTTCTGAGGCCACAAATGCTGACCAACTTGTTTTCTACGAGCATGCATGCGGATTGTGCATGTGCATGGCCAAAGCATTTAATGAGGCAGAAGAAAGAGTGATGGTAGTCAACAAAAGTGTGCCATTGATCCGTGAAATAAGGTGGGCCGTAGTCTTCAAATTTGTTGTTCCAAGAGAAGCTACGTAGAAGAGGAGTCTTCTTCATGTGGGGTTGAATATTTTATTCAACAAAGATGCCTCCCTTCTTTCTTTATCGGCAGAAAACACTTCTCTGACTTTGCTTGCATGGTTGAAGAATTTAAAACCCCCATGCAACTTTCTTTGGCTTCTTCATTCTATGTATGTGCCCGAGCAAAATTCGAAGACATCACAAAGACTCCATTTAACTTTGTTTATTTGGCTAGACTTATGCATATTTTATCCAATGGGCTTAAACTCGAGACATAACTTAACATTACTCATGTCCACAGCTACACCAAGGTAAAACACGATGTTCACGGCCTTTTATGTTTCTGCATATTGTTTTCTGTTGGCAAGTGTTAAGTTTTGGTAGCATAATGTTCCATTGCGCTAGCTATTATGACTGCTGCGAAGGGTTGGTAAACGGACAGAGAAATTAACAGCCACCATGAGTGCTGCATACATGGATATGTTGATAGCTGATGTGCTTCCTCTTTCATCCCTCTATGACATGCGCTTCCTCTTTCATCCATTTACGACATTTATGATTTTATTGCTACCAGCGCCTGTTGTGGGTATTGTTGCCAAATTTTCTAGGGACTGCTTCGTTTCCAATCTGTGATCACACAACTTTTGTGTTGAGACCTGTGGTGCATGTCATAGTGTTGTGAACTGTGCAAAAGAGAGGACAAGAGGCAGTGTCCAGTTGTGGAAATGTAGTTGCCAAGGCATTTGTTAGGTGTATTGATATTTGCCGACATAAACCTTGGGTTTCCATTTGTTCTGGGGAAGTTTAAGTTAAATCCAGGAACATACGGCTGCAGATCCTTGTACTGTTCCAAATATTGAATAATTGTTTTTTTCCATGAGAAATATCATCTCGGATATATGGCTATGCCTTGGTGGATACTTGACCAGTAGGGCTGCGCATGGCAACATTTCTCGGCTGGGGAATAATTTTTTCGGAAACAGTTCTTTTCTATTTCTTGGCCGGGGAACAATTTCGAGCAAAAACCCGTTTGATAACGCACAAAATTTCTATTTGGAACAAAAAAAGAACAGAAACACGTTTGGTAACTCGCACAAAAATTTCTATTCGGAATAAAAAAAGAAGAAGAAACACGTTTGGTAATCGCACAAAATTTCAATTCCAAATTTTATTTAAAAAAAATTAAAATAAGAAAAAGGAATAAATTTAATATTACATAAAATTGACAATATCAAAATATTATTAGATTAATAATACATTTGCTTAGGTGTAAGCATTCTAGTCGAATATGCTTGTAACATAGGCGGTATTGTAATGGAACGTGAGCTATTATTTTATATCTATATGTGAGGATCTTCACTTATGTTTTATAGCATATTGAATTTATGTAGCGCTTTGTTGAAATCAATATTCACAAACTGATGTTTTAAACTATAATTCTTAATAATATATTTTCTTTTTGCAAATTTTAATGTTTGATATAGCAAATATTGCGAAAAAAAGCACACGTAATATTGTCGGTCAAATTAATTTATACTCATTTCCTCGGTACTAAGTTTTTACTCTTTTAAAAAAAAAAAAATTGTAATTCCAGTGCATGTGTGGCTTGGAGATTTTAGTCTCTCTTAATCTTGACATGGATGTCGAGTTAGGGTTGGAAATTTCCAACTGTTGGAATGGTGCATGCATGGCGTGGCTTTGTTGTCATTATGCATATAATTCATAGCATGCTCCTAAAACACTTAGTAAAAACCTTGATCTCTTGCATTTTGAACCATCGATGCATCCTATCTTACTGCTACTTTTTACCTTGCTTCTTCCGAATTACCTTGATGTCGTTATAAGGTTTTGGCTAATTTTGATAAAGGGATGTGTTTTTCTTCTCATTTTTAGCTTTTTTTTCTTTCTTGACTAGCATAGAAGCTTTGAATGGCGGTTTGTAGGTCTTGAAGTGTCAACTATACAATAGCTCACCATTTGCTTCTCTTCTATTTGTCCACATTTATGATACATTAAATGACATTTATGCTCAGGGAGATAGAATTGGATGACCTTAATGCTATTAATAGAAATGTATTCATAATAATTTACAAACACATCGCAAAAGTTTTCACCAAAAAACAAAAAACACGTCGCAAAAAGTCGGAAATAAAAAGTCATGGAATCTCTTGCATATTGTGATCCCTTGCCATCATATTTGCAATATTTTTCCTGATCATGTTTATCTCAGCCACCTCATCACGTGATGCATCATCTACAACCTCGTCTTACGTAGATCTAAGTGGATAATCCGGATCTCCATAAAGGGCAAAGTTCCTGTCCATCTTGTCTTGGTCCTGTTCTAGATTGCAGGTGTGGTTCGCTCCGATTGGGCTGTACTCGGAGCTGCACAAAGTGCATGCTCGAACTTGTCTATAGAGCATTGCAAGTATGTGATCCTGCCCTCAAATGCATTCCTAGCTTAACCCGTTTAACCAAAGAATGAGAGATGCTATGTAGAGGAAACACCCAGTAAAAGTCACAACAACAATTATGATGATTGTCATTTGAAGCAGTTAAATTTCCACCTGCTTCTGAGCTCTATTGATTAAACATGAAGGGAAGGAAGTCTTTATTTCCTGAGTCCCCTAAAGCACTAACACATGATCGTCAAACTCTTAACACATTCACACAATAGATAGATAACAAGAAACACAAAACAACGATTTTCCAAATTTGTCAGAAATGGTTAAGAATCATGACTTGCTGAGGCACACCAGAGCTGCTAGCCTTGTTATGTCTTTTACAGCTCAATAAATGCAAATAAAGCAAGAAAGGACCATTTCCAGTAACTTACTTGGGTCCTGCAGTCATAGTAGGACAATTTTCAGGAGTACAAAACTCTGTCAGGGTACCATAGAGCAGATTCACCTAGTTGAAGAAATCCACGGCTGAAATTCAAACACACAACCAGCTCATTTAGCTCAGATACTTGGAAGAAAATTAATTGCTTGAGTAAGTTTAGCTACATGAATGTAATAATCTTAGTGCAAATGCACAGTACGCATGCTTCCACATGGACATAGGCACATGCGCATGTGAAGAGAGAGCAAAATTAGGTTAGAAAAGAAACATACTGTTTACAGCAAGCCACTTATTCAGATCTCCGGGAGGAAGTCTCACTTTGCCTCCCTTAGGTTTCCACTCCCGAGAGTAGCATCAATATGCTTCCTGAGTTGCACCCCCTGCATTGTGCCCAAAAAAAAAAAAAAAAAAGAGATTAGATGAGAGACTGTAGAGCAATCACGGCTGTTTATATACAAACACCAGGGAAGCCAAAAAGAGAAGGTATCAATGGCCACTCTGTACCATAAGTGTCACACATTAGTTCTGGTCCAGAATGCCTGGTCCACCAACTAAACTAGGAAACCAACAACTGACCTTCGATGGAAAATAGATAAGCTGCTATAACTCATTTTTCATATTCTAAGTTGTGATGAATGAGAAACTCATGAATTACCATATTGGCAATCATTTCTCTTCAAGTTAAACTAGGAAAACGACAATTGACCTTGTTCATTGGAAAACAGTTAAGCTCATTTTCCACAATCTAAGTTGTCATGGATAAGAAACTCGTGAATACCATATTAGCAATCATTTCTCTCGAGAGCTTCAATTAAAGCATTCATGCATCCTTTGATCTCGTATATCCGGTTAACAGCTTCTGCAGAACTGCAGATCAGCAAACGATGGATGTCATCAGTAATCTATAATCAGAGGCACAACGCCTATATAGTACTCTAGTGACCCACACACAAAATGATCAATTACTGGAGAGTTCAATTATCTTGTCATCTTTCCTCATTCTGTCTCGCATACTACTACAAGCACTTCCAATTCGAAAATCATAATTCGAATTGATAGACAGACCTCCAGCAACTATCAAGATCAGCCGAACAAATTGAGTGAACCCCATTTGGCTCGAATTCCATCTACTAACAGATATAACACTGCACCTCACAAGATTCAACATTTGACCACTTTATAAGTGGGCATTCTTCCGAACACCATGCCTACTGATTAAGAAAGGCAACGGCGAGGTCCAATAGAGGAGCGGCATTTACCAAGCATCGCAAGCGAAGCCGTAGAGCGTATCGGTCGGCACAGCAATCACCTTCCCGACTTGAGAGCTTCGACCGCCTCCGGGCGTGAGCCTCGGTCGCCTCGCGAACCACATCCAACTTGCCCTCGCACTTGTCCAGGCTCCGCGCCATTTTACTCCCGAGTCGCCTGCTCCGCTCCGGAATTCGCACGAACCCGTTTCGGGCACACTGAAAGGCCAACCGAAATGGCACGTCAGACGCCGAACGCACCCAAGACCAAAACTTTCGCCGGAAAACCACAAACCCATGAACGAACGAGCACGCTCACGCTCGCGTTTTGAAAAGAGAGGCGAAGTACAAAGAGAGAGAGAGTGAGAGGACCTCGACGACGCGGGTGGCGTGGCTGAAGCCGTGGCCGGCGACGGCAAAGACGGCGGCGACAGCACCGGCGGCGACAAGATCGGCGGCGACGAAACCGGCGAGGGGCGACCGGAGAGCTTCTTCGGATGAAGGGTTGAAAGCTTCGTGAAAGTGAGAAAGGGGGTGAAATTAGGGCTTGGCCGGTTCTATTTCTCCCTTCTCTTCTTGGGAATTCTTGAAACGAGAAGTAACTTTTTTTTTTACTTCTCGTTTCTGTTCCAAAACTATTTCTTGGCCGGATTTTTAGTCCCGGGAACAAAAAAAATTTACCCGTTATCAAACGGGTTTCTACTCTTTTTTTATTCCCGGGAACAAAAGAATAGAAATTCTTGTTCCCGGGAAAGTTATCATGCACTGCCTAGGTGACCCATCATCGCAGTTCTTGATGCAGGAGGGGCATTGTTTAATCATAGTAAAGATTGAGTTTTCTAGCTCTTTTAAGTGGATTAGGCTAATCCTTGAAAAACTTTCTCAATGATTTTCCATTTGTGTTTTTCCGAACAATGGGTTTTCTTTTTTGATCGTTGTCCAGGTCTTTTCATTTGCTTATCTACCATCTTGTGCAGCTCCTTTGAAAATGCACAGGTTCATGTGGGCACTCCAAAAAACAACTGATGTTTCGTTTGTTTTTGCAGCTGTTGTTTGCTCGGGAGTTCTTTGTGAAGACCAAGCCGGCGAAGGAGCATGTGGTCGCTGGATGGGCGCCGAAGGTCAATGGAGCATGAATCGCAGCTCCTGCGTTATTAGTGTTAACTTTGATCTTTTGTTATGAAAGTGTGGTTTTGGCTCGAGAGGCTCTGCATGTTAGTCAAGTCAATAAATGTACTACTCTCATCTCGCCCATGTTGGGGCTTATGGTATTTATAATTCTACTGGTGTGGCCCGAGTGTGGTTTGAATGGAGGTTGCAAATCTTGGCTTAGGCCCTTCTTGTGGTTTCCACGAGAGATTCTTTCTTCGAGGGTTAACTAATTTTCCTAGCAGCTGCTCAATCAATTCTCTGAATGGGCCGCCTCTATCCCGCTCGGTTCGGAAAATTGGCAAATTCTTGGGAATGTACATAGAGAAGCCGACATCGTCGATGTCATTGGGGAATCAAAGGAATGGAAGCGGGGTGTCAAATCATGTTGGCAATTTGGGGGAAAGAGAGAAGGAGGGATTGCTGATCCCCTACCAACTTTGGGCCCTTTGCAGCACTCGACAACAGACAAGCGAGTAGTAAATTCGATTTTTCGGCCCAAGTTCTCAAAACTGCATCTGGGCTTGGGAGATGCATTGCTCTGGGTTGGTGCTTATGTTAAAATTGAGTGGATCACTCGCGTAACTTTGGTTGGAAAAGGAAAAAAAAAAAAAAAAAAACAGAGGATTGCTCCCTTAGCTGCTTACGTAAAATTAAACTAAGGAAGTTCGATGTAGTCGTGGTAAGTTTGAAATGTCGTGTTAAATCTGTCAAAGTTTGTGTTTTTTTCTTGTAAATTTGAAATCGGGCGAAATTTGTCACGATGGTAAACGTTTTTGTTTTTGTTTTTTTCTGATTTTTGCCTTAGTTTACATTTACATAAGTCAACATGAAATCTAGTAGGTCCCAACATGAAACTTAGTAGGTCCATATCAAGAGTCATTAATTGTATTTAAAAATCATGCGCATTTCCTTTCTTTCTTCTTTCAGTTTGGGAGGACCGTGGATAAGGGTGGGGTAGATGGAAATGAATTCTATTCTTTTTTCACATTTCAATTGGATCATTGGTCTGATGACCAAGGGTGATGTGTTAAGCAACAAATACCGATATGAAGTCCAAATACATCGGCCCCCACTGGCCATTCTTCTGTCTTTGGTCCTTTTTCCTTCTATTTTTGTTCCCTAGCTCATATAACGTTATCATGACAACACGCTACAAGATCGCGACATTGATCAAGAGGATGTAGAAGAAGGAGAAGTTTCATGAAACGAATGTATTATTTATTTATATATACATATATATATATATATGTGGAGATATATGTCTGAGGTACATGAAAAAGCAATAGATCTATGACATCATCAGGACTGTGCACGAGACTCTCTCTAACTAAGAAGCAGAAGCAGAAGCACCACTAGGAGTATGTACTTGACTCAAAAGACTCTCAAACCAGCAAAAGAACACACAGCGGCGACGCAACGAAGGAAGGAAGAAAGGGACTCACGGATCCACCGCGTAAAAAATCGCCTACAGAAAAACCCACATCAGAACCACCACCTTAATATATCATCCCTAGCACGCCATGCTCCGGACTGTGCCCGAGACTCTCTCTAACTAAGAAGCAGAAGCAGAAGCACCACCAGGAGTATGTACTCAACTCAAAAGACTCTCAAACCAGCAAAAGAACACACAGCAGCGACGCAACGAAGGAAGGAAGAAAGGGACTCGCGGATCCACCGCGTAAAAAATCGCCTACAGAAAAACCCACATTAGAACCACCACCTTAATATATCATCCCTAGCACGCCATGCTCCGGACTGTGCATGAGACTCTCTCTAACTAGAAGCAGAAGCAGAAGCACCACCAGGAGTATGTACTCAACTCAAAAGACTCTCAAACCAGCAAAAGAACACACAACAGCGACACAGCGAAGGAAGGAAGAAAGGGACTCGCGGATCCACCGCGTAAAAAACCGCCTATAGAAAAACCCACATCAGAACCACCACCTTAATATATCATCCCTAGCACGCCTACTCGCAATAATAATAGAGTGCTGCAGAGACCCCAAAACTAAAAAATTTTTTTATCTCTGTCCCCATGCTCCGGAAGATCGGCATGCCGCTTCGGATCCTGAGTGTAGAACCGAAGAGGAGGGCCGCGACGGCAGCCACTCCCGCAGAGAGGATGGTCGGGGTGACCGAGCTGGCCGGGGAGGCGGGGCTGGGCGCCGGCGCCTGCTGGGCGATCGCGGCGACTGCCATGGTGGCGACGAGGAGGGCCACCGCAGCCACCTTCGCGAATGGCGGCGACGAGGAGGGCCACCGCAGCCACCCTCGCGAACTTCACGGCCGCCATTGTCGCGATCTCGAGCTTTGGAGAGGTTCCGAAGGGCTTGAGGAGAGGAGCTCGACAAATAGAGAGAGAAGCAAGGGTTTTCGAGTTGCCAAAGCATTGGCAGAGTAAATCCATAGGCGGACCAGTGTGCCTATATATATATATATATATATATATATATATATATATATATATAAAGAGAGAGCGGGCAGCACAAGTAGCTGCCTGTCCTGCCCAGGGTGCACAGCTGGCGATTTTTCGGAAGGGGAAGGAAAACGCGCGTCGCCTTTCGTCGTTTCGGGGTCGAGGAAAAAGAAGCTGGCGTAGTTTGTGACTTCCGTTGGTCGTTTTGAGGGAAAAAGAAGAATCGGTTATCACGCCAAAGACGACGACCCCGTCGGTCGTTTTAGACCGTCCTTTTCCCCCGGCCGAGATGCGCTTTGCGCTGCTGCTCTTCCTCGACCCCGAAACGACGAAAGGCGACGCGTGTTTTCCTTCCCCTTCCGAAAAATCGCCAGCTATGCACCCTGGGCAGGACGGGCAGCTGCCCGTGTTGCCCGCTCTCTCTTTATATATATATAGGTACCCTGGTCCGCCTCTAGATTTATTCTGCCAAAGCTTTGGCAACTCGAAAACCCTTGCTTCTCTCTCTGTTTGTCGAGCTCCTCTCCTTAGGCCCTTCGGAACCTCTCCAAAGCTCGAGATCGCGACAATGGCGGCCGTGAAGTTCGCGAAGGTGGCTGCAGTGGCCCTCCTCGTCGCCACCATGGCGGTCGCCGCGACCGCCCAGCAGGCGCCGGCGCCCAGCCCCGCCTCCCCGGCCAGCTCGGTCACCCCGACCATCCTCTTCGCGGGAGTGGCTGCCGTCACGGCCCTCCTCTTCGGTTCCACACTCAGGATCCGAAGCGGCGCGCCGATCTTCCGAAGCATGGGGACAGAGATAAAAAATTTTTTAGTTTCGGGTTCTCTGCTGTAGCGCGCAAATTATGCGCAACCCAAGATCTCCGTAACCAGAACATAAACATACAATTGTAAATAAAAGGATTGACGCACCTGATTTAGGATCCATTGTTCTTGAGCAGAAGCGGAAACACAATGTTCTTCGCGCAAATCCTTCTCCTCTATTACCCTCTGAATCACTGGCTTAATGAGGCGGCCCCTCACAATTGGTGTTAGAGTAACGCCCCTTAGGTGAGGATATGTGAGATTAGGGCTAGAGGAGAGACTTGAGCACTATTTATAGAGTTTCCAGCCAATCCCCCTCATTATGGGCTAGGCTCAACTCGGCCCACACTAGCCAGTCCCATATTAGACTAATTAAGAAACCTTCTATCTCACCTAAGACCAAACCCCGTAAAACAGTAAATAACAATGTCAATTAATTTAGTCCACATTAGAGGAAAACTCTTACATTCTCCCACTTGGACTATATTAATTGAAATTGTATTATATGTGCGCACATTAGTCCAGAGATAATTCTTAATAGTCAATCATATCCCATAAAGCCTCCAACACCGAATCATGGCGGTAAGCTTTGCATGTATACACACGAGCCTTCCATGGTTTCAAGTGTTTTCAACTTTATTGATATGGATTCAATATGGTAGTGTGGCAAATGGCTAACATCTCTCATAGAGAGATCCATTTGTCAGTCACTATTATCTTACTTAGGCGACACAAAAGTTTGTGCCACAAGAGAATGAAATTATGATTCTAATGAACCCAAGTCACCATTCTCTTACTTAGGTGACACAAAAGTTTGTGTCACAAGAGAATGAAGTTATGGTTCAAATGAACCTACATATGTCTTGTCCTTATGGTTAACCTTTTACAAGAACATATTCACAAGGCTAATAACCAGATGCCCATAGCCTTCACTCAAGGCAAGACCTTGAGACTTTATCAATATGTATTCAACATGATAATAACACATTCAAAATTATTTTATTGAATGCAAAAGTTGATACATATTAAACCGTTACTAAATGTAATGAACCACGGATGTGAACTCTATCAGAGTAAAGCCAAAGTAGCTCCCACTAAACAACAGTATCCGAAGATACTCTTAGGCCGATGCTAATGACATGTCACTCAAATACACATGGGCGTAGGCCCTTGGTTAGTGGATCTGCAACCACATCATCTGTGAAAATATGTTAACATCACATTTCTGTACCGTTTCTTTATGGTCAAAAATATTTGACCGCCATATATTTAGACCCCTTGAGACATTTGTTATCTCAATAATAGTGAGGTTATTAATTGTAGAAAGGTGACTGAAAAACAAGCAATGTATATAATTAGCATCATGTGAGCACCGTGTAACTTGAGGTACAAGTACACATTTAGAGAGTTACACGCATAATCATATAATCACATTTGGGCAGAATACATGACATGCAGTTGTACACTCCCCACATGATAGCGGTTATGAGAATATATTCCAATCTTCGTGAATTCATCACCTTTGGGCAGATGAACTACTAGAACCAGTCATTCCTCCACCGCACCATCATGTATCCCTCCATGAACTAATACACAATCACCTCCTTTGGGAGTATGACCATGCATTAGACCAGGAGACATCCCAATCAACATACGAGACCGAAATTTCTCAAACCCAATCAAGCGTGCCACTTTGGCGGTCACTACTCAATTGAATCATTGAAACTCTCTCATACCAAGGATATGTTTATACCTCACATAAACCATATACATGTGATTCGAACTTCAGTGATAGGGGCACATATCACTCAAATCACATATCATGCTAATTACATTGCCTTATTCATTAATAAAATTAATTATATATAAATATATATAAAGAATCTAAAAGATAGATTCCAATGAGATCACCAATTACAGCAACACAGGAAACTTCTCTTGTGCACCAAAATTACAAATTCCAATGATTCTATTTAATGTTGATCTAGAGAATCTATCAACAATCAACATCAATAGCAATACATGGCACACCAGATTGAGAAGCCTGACAGCTGATCTATTATAGCTCATGAATTTCATAAGGCAAAACATGACTCAAAGGCCAACAACTAATTAATTAGCCAATTTTAAGTAACAAAAAAAAACATTACTTCAACCAGTGGCCTTTTAAATTGAATCATACCACAGAACCAAATATCTAAATTATAACAGTAGATATTATTGCTCTGCATAAATATTGCCATACTCCTTAACCATAAAAATATTCAATTTGATGGATATTAACTAGTGACCAGATGATTTTCTTTAGTACAATGCACAATGACTTAACTGACATGCATTATCCACATTCAGCAGATGTGTAAATTAGTACGATCAATTTGGTCACAGATTCTTAAGACATCCATCATTCAAAGGTTAAAAGGAATATGCATGAGCAATAAAAGTTTTTCTTATTATCTCAAGATATAGTGCAATAACTATTTCATAATAATAATATCTCATCAAGCCAGCTTCAATTCACAATAAAGCTTGATTTTTATTGACAAATCACACTTTTATAATGATTATGTGATAATATACCCATAACCCAACAGTTGTATTTTCAAAATAACAGAAAATACAATAAAAATACGCAAAAAATACATGTATTTAGGGCTAAATATGCAATTTTCACATCAATAAAATCATCAAACATATAAAATAAATATGCTACAAGATAGAGGATGACCATATGAATCCAACGCCGCCAGCCACTCGCCGAAAGGAGTCCCCACGCACCCGCACGCGCTGCCTGAGTGTGCGGCGTGTGGGGCTCACGCGCCAGACGTACAACCGGCTTGGAACCGGTCCGACCGGTGGCGGTTTGACCGGTTACACGGTCCGACCATCCGATCCAACCGCCCGGTCCGACCAGCTGACCGGACCGGTCAACTGTTGACCGGGTTGGGTCGGATCCCGAGTCGGGTCGGACTACGGGCCGAGTCAGACCGCGGTTCGGGTCGGGTCCCGGGTTGGGTCGATCGCCTGTTCGGGTCGGTCACCAGCCGGGTTAGGTCGCCATATGAGTTGGGTCGAACCCCGGGTTGGGTCGGGTCGGCATCGGGGTCGGGTCAGGTGACGTCATCGGGCGGTGCGTTGACGTCATCGGGTCAGTCACCAGGTCGGGTCGACCCGGTTGCTGACATCACCATGACGTCAGCGTCACGTGCGACACACGCATCAGGTCAGACCCGGGTCGTTGACGTCACGCTGACGTCAGCGGCCGCGTGCGACGCACGCCCCGCGCGTGGCAGCGTGTGGGCGTGTGCTCGACACCCCCAGCGGCGCGTGGCCGCGCGTGGGGGCGCGTGCGGCTTCCCACGGGGACGCGCCACCGACGGTTTTCACCGTCTCGTCGTGCCGAGTCCCAATTTGCAATTTAATTTGATTTTTATTAAACTTAAAATCTCGAAAATCGCAAATTAGGGCAAGAATTATACTAATTAGGGCAAATTCGTACAGATTAGGGTAAAACCAATTGCGTTCATGTTCTAGGGTTATGGAGGCTCTGATACCACATGTAGCGCGCAGATTATGCGCAACCCAAGATCTCCGTAACTAGAACATAAACATAAAATTGTAAATAGAAGGATTGACGCACCTGATTTAGGATCCATTGTTCTTGAGCGGAAGCGGAAACACAATGTTCCTCGTGCAAATCCTTCTCCTCTATTACCCTCCGAATCACTGGCTTAATGAGGCGGCCCCTCACAATTGGCATTAGAGTAACGCCCCTTAGGTGAGGATATGTGAGATTAGGGCTAGAGGAGAGACTTGAGCATTATTTATAGAGTTTCCAGCCAATCCCCCTCATTACGGGCCAGGCTCAACTCGGCCCACACTAGCTAGTCCCATATTAGACTAATTAAGAAACCTTCTATCTCACCTAAGACCAAACCCTGTAAAACGGTAAACGTTAAACGGTAAATAACAATGTCAATTAATTTAGTCCACATTAGAGGAAAACTCTTACATCTGCAGCACTCTATTATTATTGCGAGTAGGCGTGCTAGGGATGATATATTAAGGTGGTGGTTCTGATGTGGGTTTTTCTGTAGGTGATTTTTTACGTGGTGGATCCGCGAGTCCCTTTCTTCCTTCCTTCGTTGCGTCACTGCTGTGTGTTCTTTTGCTGGTTTGAGAGTCTTTTGAGTTGAGTACATACTCCCTGGTGGTGCTTCGCTTCGCTTCGTTTCTTAGTTAGAGAGAGTCTCGTGCACAGTCCGGAGCATGGCGTGCTAGGGATGATATATAAAGGTGGTGGTTCTGATGTGGGTGTAGGCGATTTTTTAGGTGGTGGATCTGCGAGTCCCTTTCTTCCTTCCTTCGTTGCGTCGCTGCTGTGTGTTCTTTTGCTGGTTTGAGAGTCTTTTGAGTTGAGTACATACTCCCGGTGGTGCTTCTGCTTCTGCTTCTAGTTAGAGAGAGTCTCGTGCACAGTTCGGAGCATGGCGTGCTAGGGATGATATATTAAGGTGGTGGTTCGATGTGGGTTTTTTCGTAGGCGATTTTTAGGCGGTGGATCCGCGAGTCCCTTTCTTCCTTCCTTCATTGCGTCGCCGCTGTGTGTTCTTTTGCTGGTTTGAGAGTCTTTTGAGTTGAGTACATACTCCTGGTGGTGCTTTCGCTTCGCTTCTTAGTTAGAGAGAGTCTCGTGCACGTCCCGATGATGTCATAGATCTATTGCTTTTTCATGTACCTCAGACATATATCTCCACATATATATATATATATATATATAATAGATTCGTTTCATGAAACTTCTCCTTCTTCTACATCCTCTTGATCAATGTCGCGATCTTGAAGCATGTTGTCTGTCGATGTGTTATGGCTTCAAAAAAAAATGTTAGAATTCTACGGGAAAGCGACTCCCTTTCGGGGGTGGTGCTTGCGTTAGAATAGTGAATGCTTTGTGGGTGCGTTTTCGAGCATGGGATGAAACGCTAATCGGAAGGAAAAGCGATCTACCCGGTTCTTTAACTGCTGAGTAGGCTGGGCCCAAATCGAGCCGCACGAAAGAGAACTAATGTTCGAACATAAAATATTCCATAAAGGCAAAAGAAGAATAATCCACCAATTAAGAGGAAGCATGTTTGCTTGGTGGGGTCGTGCTATCCAATCCACGACGCAATTCTCTTCTTGAGTGCAATAGCTTATCGTGAAATTATAATATTGGGCTAATTCACTTCGGCATCATAGAACAGTTTCTTTTAAATTTCACTGAATTTCAACCCGGCCCAAAACCTGTTCAACAGCAGATGAATAGTCATTTTCACAAAACCATTGAAGTGGTTGACTCCAGAAGTTTCCCATGTGCCTCATCTAAAGTTCTTTGATATAAAACAGGCCATGTAAAAGCGCTTCAACTTCGGCCTCCTGCGACGAAGAAATCCTAGCAGAACAAGTGAAGCCTTCGACCACCTGCCCAGTTGAATCGCGCACAATACCAGCAACAGAGCAAAGGAATTCACTTGGAATCCAAGATGCATCAACATTCAGCAGCGGTTTATAATATGGAGGGCAAGGACAACTTTTTGACTCCTTGAAAAACGTGGGGTCTGTTGCTGCTTGGGAAAGCTTCGTCCTCCCTTCCCTTTCACATGTTTGAAGGCCAAAGGCACGTGCGAAACAAGAGACATGTGAACGCGGTCGGGCTCCATTAATTGAAAGGAAAATCTCACCCAATTAATTAATTTTTCCGTGCACAACGTCATACCAAACTCTTTTCGTAAAGCCATTACCCCATATTCGTACTACCGACTCGAATGTACTTTCAGTCAATAGTAGCTTTTTTAATATCCGATGCAGCAACATGCGAGGATGTCCGATTTTTTTATGGCCATTAGGGATGAAAGTTCAACATCATGTATTTTTGGGTCATTGATACAAATTAGGATATTAGTGAGATAAAAAATAATTTGAAGTATTGATTTACACGAGAAAGAGCTTAAGATTTTCGATGAATTTTTTCTTAATTAAATTATGCAACTGATTGAAAGCGGTTAGACAGGGGAGTGTGTACCATGGAATGGCGTGTTACTTTTCCTCTTGCCGAAATTTATGTTTTGCCAGCAGTAGGGTCGGACCACAGCCCCCTTCTCCTTTCCTTATCTCCTGGCATATGGGGAAACAGAAAAAAGGAGTTTAGATTCGAATCATACTGGCTAGAGGAGGAGGATTGCAGGAAAATTATCAGAGAAGCCTAGACCACTAGCTAGGCAAGTGTTCCCAGCCTTCAACAAAAAATTCAGCAAGTAACAAGGGTTCTATGAGCCTGGAGCAAACAGAAATTCTCTAATGCCGCTACACAAATTAAACAGTTGAAAGAGTAACTGAGATCTCAAACAGCCACCATGATATAGGAACCCAAGAACAAAGTTAGCTCATTAAAGAAAGAATCGACCAATTATGGAGGCAAGAGGAGATGTATTGGGGCCTACGTTCCAGAATTACATGGCTTAAGTGGGGAGATAAAAACACGAAATTTTTCCATGCAACTACCATTCAGAGGAGACAGAGGAATAGACTTACCATGCTAAAGATCGATGACCAGAACTAGACCAGACAACCAGCTACAATATATCAGCATGTCAAGAATTATTTTCGGGAGCTGTATGAGACGACTGGACCTCGAAACCTGCAACCCATCTTGGATCAGTGCCCAAAGATAATAACAGAAGAAACAAATCAGATTCTGATGGCGGTTACCGAGGAGGAAATTAAACATGCAGTCTTCCAACTGGGTTCCATTAAGGCCCCTGGTCCGGATGGTATGAGTGGCCAATTTTATCAACATTTTGGGAAGAAATTAAACAAGACATCGTCCAGACAGTCCAGAATTTTTTTCAGTCTGGTAAGTTTGATCCAGATCTCAATCAGACTTATATTGTGCTCATCCCCAAAATCAGCAACCCAGAATATATACACCAGTTTCGCCCAATTAGCCTCTGCAATTTCAATTACAAAATCATTTAAAAAATATTGGCCAATCGACTGAAACAATGGTTGCCACAGATAATTTCACCAGAACAAAGTGCCTTTGTTCAAGGCCGCTAAATACAGGATAACATTATAATTGTTCAGGAAGTACTGCATCAAATGGGAATCAGAAAGAGAAAGAGAAATTTCCAGGCCATTTTGAAACTGGAAATGCAAAAAGCATATGATCGAGTAGAATGGGATTTCCTTAGAATGAGCATGCTAAAGATGGGGTTTTCAGAGCAATGGGTCCAGCTGATTATGCATTGTGTGACCTCTGTCTCTCTAAATGTCAAAGTAAATGGTGAGCATACAGGGTTTTTTCGACCTACTCGAGGCATACATCAAGGCGACCACCTGTCCCCTTATTCATTCTGATGGCCAATGCATTATCATGGATGATACACAAAGCACTTGCAGATGGCAGCTTAAGAGGCGTCAAGCTAAACAAGTACTGCCCCACTCTAACTCACCTATTGTTCGCCGATGATGCAATTTTCTTTATGAAAGGCTCAATCCGAGAATGTCAGAATTTAGCAGCCATATTAAATCAATACTGTTATGCCACGGGCCAAGCAATCAACCTCAACAAGTCAGGCATGTTCTTTAGCAAAGATTGTCCACAGGTTCTAAAAAGGAACTTGTCTTATGAAATGAGAGTGCCGACTCTTAACAAAACAGGGAAATACTTAGGGCTACCATCAGATTGGGGGCAAACAAAGAAAGAAATGCTTTCATGGATTCTGGCCAAAGTTAACACGAAGCTGGCGGGGTGGAAGGAGAAGTACCTGTCTAAAGCTGGTAAGGAAATCCTGGTTAAAACCGTCGTGCAAGCCTTGCCGCAATACGCCATGTCGATTTTTAAGATCCCTGTATTAATATGCAAGGCAATTGAGAAAAGAATAGCTGAGTTTTGGTGGAGGCAATCAGATTCAAAGAAAAGCATGCACTGGAAAAACTGGGAGACTTTAAAAAACAGAAAAGATCAAGGCGGACTGGGATTCAGGGACTTAATCTCTTTCAATCTAGCAATATTGGGAAAGCAGGCCCGGCGATTGTCCCAATCCCCCTCTGCACTATGGAGTAGTGTCCTTAAAGGGTTATACTTTCCTCAAGGAGATCTCTGGACAGCAAAAACAGGCCATCGACCGTCCTGGGGATGGTAGAGTGTTATTCAGGGCTGAGACACTATCCTACCAGACATCAAATGGAGAGTAGGTGACGGACAATCCATTAAAATTCGTCAAGATCCTTGGCTATTCCAAGGTACTATCTAGGGCCCAGCAAATCGGAATGATCCCCAAACGGTGGCTGAATTAATCGATCAAGACAGTAATACATGGAATGAAACTCTGCTGAATCAGCTTTTTGATCAGAGAATAGTCAACGAGGTACTGTCTATCCCTATCCCGCATCCAAGAAGGGCAGATTCGCTGATTTGGACAGGCAACAACAAAGGCCTATACACAGTAAAAGCGGGATATAACAGGGCAAGAGAAGCATCCGTACCTAAAAACCAGAATAGTGCCTCCTCTTCCTACAGTCCACCCCGACGCCTATGGACAAGATTATGGGATTTGCCAATTCCACCAAAGCAAAAGGTCTTTTTATGGAGTTTATGCCAGAATGCATTACCCACAAAGGAGAATCTATACCGACGAAGGATTATACCTGACCCGCTATGCCCCTTCTGATCAAAGTTCCCTGAGACGATCGAGCATCTCTTTCTCCACTTCTCTTTCTCCACTGCAAAAATACCCAGCAAATATGGTCCGATCAAAGACTGAATCTCGCCATGCTATCGTACCAGCGCATAGAATGGACAAATGGGTAGATGAGTACCTGGCAGCCAAGACGACCTCCATGGACCCAACCCTACTGACCGAGATTCTGTGGCAGATGTGGAAAAATCATAACAACTAAGTTTTTGGCAGAAACCCACAAAAATCGAAACTTTGATTGAAGCAGCCCTCGCACAGCAAAAGGCATATCAGAGGTGGAATTCACGAAATCAAAAGCAGAAGGAACCGATGGCTCCTGTACCTGTACATGGTCGCTGGCAACCACCGAAGCTGCCAGATCTAAAGCTCAACGTTGACAGTTCTTGGACCGAAACGAAAAGCTCAGCTACAGGGGTACTTCGAGACGCCAACGGGAGCTTGATTGAAGGCTTTGCGAGGGATATTCACGCCGGATCTCCTCTACAGGCGGAAACCCTAGCGTTCGTCCACGGTTTGAAGCTGTTGAGAGAGAAAAAAAAACCTGCACGTGGGGGAGATCTCTGAACTGAACCGAAGTCTTTCCTGTGAAACTGATTGTCGGCAGCTTGTGCAGATCTTGATGGGCCGGCAAGAAGCTTCGTGGCCCATTCAACAACTAGTGCAAGAAATCCATGAACTAATGGCCCACCTATCCATAGCAGAGGTCACATGGTGTCCAAGAGCAGCCAACGAAGCGGCAAATTGGATTGCAAAGGCGTTTTGCACTAAATCTCTCCCTCACAATTGGCTACATGAACCACTAGCCCCTTTGGTCTCTATTTTATGTTATGACTCTGATCTATCTTGTAAGGCTTTATGCTAGTAATGAAATATGCATCATTTTCGACCAAAAAAAAAAAAAAAAATTATGCAACTGATTAGATAATGATATAGACCGTGAAGCGATGTAGTCGCAATGATTCCTTCTCATGAAATTGAGTCTTGAGCAATCCCAACTATCACATATTCCGAATGCATCGTCGAAACCTACACATTTACAACATTCAGTTCTAGTAAAATTCTTCTGTTTTGCATGTAGGGCAACCATGCTCAATGAAACATAATTATATGGGGTGCGTGCATCTAGTTTCTATAGTAATTTTTCTGCAACAATAATTGAACCGTTAAATCATATGAGTTATTAAGCAGTGGAAGGATTTGGTTTCGAACATGTTTTCTTCCAACCGTGGGATACTTTCCCTGACTAAATTTTTGATTAGTCGATGATAAATAAAGACGTTAAGTTTTGATGTAGTGTCCATCATGTCAAGTTGTGGTGGAAGTGGCATCATTTGGTGGAGGGTGGAAATGGCAGGAGGAGAGAGAGAGATGAGGATTAGTTGTAATTGAGACTACGATGATAACTGGGTCTCAGTAAATTTTTACTTTACAATTTCTTCACGTATTGCAAGATTCGAAACTTTTATATGTTGATTTAACACACCAATTTAAATATGATTATCTCTTGATTTTTAACTTTTTTTGTTATATTTTTAATTTTGAGGGGACCGGAAAAGAAATTACTTTATGAGAACGATAGGCCTTTGCATTAACGCGAAAAGTTGGCTTTCATTGACATGATCGTAGACAACAAAAAAGAAAAATTCCACGAATCCAAGCCACAGCGTCCCAGTTCACGCGCTTCCGCACAGAGCAAAGGGGGAAAATTAAAAAGAAGAGGGAGTGAACTAGCCACAACTCCCAAAAGAATAAAAGAAAGAAAGAAAATCTGCTATTCATCATCGAGATCCTCAATTTCCTGATCCTCTGCAATCGTCTCCAATGGAGGGTGTCTGCAACTTCTGTCACAAGCCGGGACGAGAAGGGCCGGCGCGACCTCCATCCACGGACTCAATCCTACGATTCCCTTGGCCATGTCGGTACCGCGATTCCCGATTTCGACTCGAGAGCTTAAGCTTTGGTCGACGGAAGAGCTCGACTGGGCCAGCTCCGGTTGTAATCGCTGGAGAAAGAAAACCGCACGCTTCCTCTGCGAGAGAGATGGAGACTTGGAGAGAGAGAGGGAGAGGGAGAGGGAGAGAAGGTTTTGTTTGGTGGTTGGACAAACTTGAGGGGAGAGGCGGCTCTTTTTATATGGAGGGCAAAGCACGAGTGGGGATTTCATTTCGTTGGCGTTGGCTTGAAGAAAACGTGGCGCGTGTCGCTATTTATTCGTGGAAGGTTCGTCCTCCCTTCCTCCCTTTCGACTGGCTGAAAGGCCAGAGCACGATAGAAACACAAGACATGTGAACACGTATTAGTTATATGTGATAATGACATAAATCATATTTAAACTTTAGTTCAATGTGTATTATGATCTATAAATTTTATGTTTCATGAATTTTTTATTTATTTAATATGATTTCAAAAATAAGGAAATCTATACTTCAAAATCAGGGAAAACTGAGTCAATTGTTGCAGGAGGCGAATCTCTTATTCATGCCCTTTAGATATAGCCTTTTAGTAGTAAGCTATTTAGAGATTTAGTTTTGAACTTTTAATACATGTTCGATGTAGTTCATGAACTATATAAATATGTTTAATGTAATCCGTATATAAATTCAAGATGAATGACAATATTGAATATTTTCATATAAATAGGTTAAAGTTTAGAAACCAAATTGCATATTAGAGCAAAATTCATAAATTATTTATGTCATATTTTCCTAATTATATCACGCAACTGATTGAGGATGACATGGACCATGACATGGTGCACTCCCAACATCATCGCATGTGTCATATACATCTTCGATCCCCAAAATTTTGACCCTAAAGTTCATAAACTATTTATGTAATTTTCCAGGTTATATCCCGCAATCGATTGAGGGTGACGTGGGCCATGATGTGGCGAACTCCAAACGTCATGGCATGTGTCATATGCTTCTTCGGATCTTACAGGTCTGCACCGTTTTGACCCTGGTGAGGATTCACTGGATTTTCACGTAGGGCGGCCTCACTCTATAATATTTTTCAATTCGGAGTGCCTGCACCCAGTCCAAACGATGATTTTTTCCGCCCAACGACCGACAAGCCCATGGAATCATATCTAGAGGTTGTACGTAAAGGCATTCCAGAGTGAATTTTCTGTAACCAAAGTTCAGATTACTGGGTGATACAATCCAAGCGTTACCCACATTTGATCATATTCGCATGTAGGTGATATCAATTGCTCATAATTTACTATTTACGGGGTAATGGTAGGAGAAATTTTCCTTCTTCCGGGACAGAGGAAAGCAATTTCTATTTTTCAACGCCAAATTTCGGATGGTGGGTTTAGCGTAAATCTTGACAATTCTATACCTAGTCACGTGCATACAAAAATCTTAACTATTGTGGCTTGACAGAGAGCTCCTCGCCATTGACCCACTCAGACGAGTCTCGAGTAGTGTTGCGGCGAGAGATACGTGTTGCGGTGAACTTATAAGTTATATTCAAAAGTCTCAAGTAATGTGGAGGAATTAATATATTTTAGTTATCTCACAATTTATTAGCCTAAATTTTAAGTTAATGTGGATTTAATTAGATATGATGACAAGCTTCGACGTGACTTCACTCTTGATGATCTACGAAGGTATTAGCTTTCTAATGCACACTCCCAACAAGTGATATCAATATCGATACTAGATTGATGGGCTCCCAAATGAAAACTTAACATGAGATATCTTGGAGCCAAGAGTCGCAAAGGAGAATGGAGGGCTCTCAATGGAGATTCAAGTTGAAATATCTTGATGTAGCACAAGTGATATTAGAGTTGATGGTAGATCGAGGCCCCCTGTGAAGATTCAAATTGAGCTATCTTAATATAGAAGAATACATGAATTAAGGAAGATCACCTAACGTTAAGCTCACAAGTGAGTGAGAAACTATTTAGGTGCATGTATTTCAATTGAAACCATAATTTATTGGTTTAAATTTTTGAAATAAAGATTAATCCAATTGAATAAATCGACAAGTTTAGACATAAACTCTCTTTTAGTGATCTTCTCAAGTAGAGATATCAATTTTTTTTGCGCATCCTCAACAACATGATACATGAACATATACTAAAATTTTTATGCATGTGCCCATTTAATAATGTTAATCGTGCAAAATCATATACCTTCTTGATTAAAAAATTGTCACTTCACATGCCATC
Source organism: Eucalyptus erythrocorys (assembly GCA_014182555.1). Taxonomy (NCBI): domain Eukaryota; kingdom Viridiplantae; phylum Streptophyta; class Magnoliopsida; order Myrtales; family Myrtaceae; genus Eucalyptus; species Eucalyptus erythrocorys. The sequence goes on from CM024597.1 coordinate 31,225,542, forward strand.
CTCTACTTATTTTCCACACGTCTTTGATTAACCTACTATCCTTTTCATTACCCTTTTATGATGACAATGACAAGATGGGTGTAAAGTACCGAAAAGAAATGCCTCTTTTATAATTGTGGAGAATAAAGAAATATTCTTTGTGGCATGCGAGTGTCATTTCACCTAACGAGGATATTTTAAAGATCTTACAAAATTTAAAACTAAAACTTGAAAGTTCTTCTTCCTTTTTTTGCAAACCAAGTGTTATGTCCTCTCTTCGGCCTCCATATCCTTGGGAATTCAAATTGGACTTTGCGAGCTCAAGGCTCGACGAAACCATTCGCGAATTCATCAATTACTCGATGAGGTCCGTCCATGTGAACTTCTGCACTTCACTTTGATTTCCTAATGTAATACACCGAATTTTCAATTTGATAGAATTGATGCATTTTGATTGAGATTAGATCAATATTCCGACCAATTGTTGATGGGGTGTACACATGGCCAATTTTTTAGATAGAGCATCCTTGTCATGTAGCAAGTCATAGAATCACCCTGAAATGAGCCTGACTTCAATTAGGATTCACCCATTAAAACAAAAAATCAGGAGCTTAGAGCATTAGATAATTGAAATAATAGCTTTCATATCGATTGTAACTTTGTTCAAATCAAATATTTGAAATATCTGATAATCTGCATCATTATGAATGTCTCGTTTGAATTATAATTACAATCCATTGAATTGATGCTTCGGGTGAGACCAAGAGTCGAGTTAAATCTCATGGAAAGACCAGTTTTCAACGCAAACCTTTGATGAACCGATATAAATAACTTCCGGCGTGTTTGAATTGACTTTTATTTTTAAAGTTTTCGCATAATTCGAAACTTGTTAGGTAGCATAATGAATTTTTTTCTTTCTTTGATTTTTCAGAATTTGGATTACATTTCCAATTTTGAAGGGAGAGGAAAGATACTACTTTTGGAGAACAAAAAGGCCATTGCTTAACCCAAAAAAACTTGGCTTGGACAGACATGATCATAGGCAACAAAAAATTTCCAAAAATCCCCATCCGTCCATCGCCAACTAAACTATTCACAACAACATCACAACTTCGCAGTGCACGAGCTTACGCACAGAGCAAAGGATTTAAGAATAAGAGTGAGCGAACTAGCGACAGACTCCAACAAAAAGAAAAAAGAAAAAAGTATATGCAATTCATCATAGCCATCCTCAGCTTCCTGATCTTCTGCAATCGTCTCCAATCCAGGATATCTGGAACTTCTGGTATGGGCCGGGACGAGAAGAGCCGGCGCCACCTCCATCCACGGACTCAATCCTCCGATTCCCTTTGACATACCGCGATCACGATGCCTGGTTCCGATTCGGGTTCTAAGAGCTCAAGCTTTGGTCGAAGAGAGAGCTCGACTGGCTTTGAGTGAGAGAGAGAGAGTGTGCTAGGTTGGGTGGCGAAAATTGTGGGGCAAGGGGCGGTTGTTTTATAAGGGGAGGGCGAGGACGAGTGGGATTTCGATCTCGTGGTGTTGGCTTGTGAAGAAAATGTGGCGTTTGTCGCTACTACTCGTGGAAGCTTCCTCCCTTTTTTTTCGCTTCGACCGGGTCGCTTGAAAGGCGAGGAGCACGTGGGAAACAACATCCCCTGTTGTTGTATTATGAGGAGTTCTTATTTAATGTATGAGGTTCGTGTTAGCATCTCATCTGATCAAAAAGGATATTGATGAAAGTAATATAGAGTTATAATGAACTACAGTTTTAAAAAGTTAGGAGTAAGGCCTACAATGGCTTCTTTGTAAAGTTTCTTTAGGACTGGTTGGGGGTTAACTTATACCACACGGACCCTTACTGGGAGCTGATTTTGTACTTATAATCACAAATAATGATAGGCAACTGTAGACTTTATCCTACTAGATGGGAGTTATACATATGTTGGTCTCCTAGATGATTCCACTACGTCAATATCCAAGTCCATTCCTATGTAACTGAAGAGAGTAGGAGTGAAAGAGACCACTTTGCACCATATATATATCAAGTGCATTTATCCCTTGTTAGATGCTATGCAATTTTTCCCCTTGTTATTTGCCCGTTTACTGTTGTTAAAATATGTTTTGCTCTCCTTGTACTCCTTTAAGCTAGTAATAACATATGTTCTTTATACAGTTGGCTTCTCCTTTTGATTTGATGGAGTAAACTTTATGATCCTCTTTAATAAGTAGTCTCATTTGGACTTGAAAAGTATAGTTAAAGGAAGCATATGCGCCGCCTCCATCCACGGGCTCATCGATCCTCTGATTCCCTTCACCATGTCGCCATCGTGATTCCCAACTCCAATTCAAGAGCTCGAGTTTTGCTCGACTCGGCTAAGCTCCGGTTGAAATCGCTAGAAGAAGAAGAAGAGAATTCCACAACTGCTCTGAGAGAGATGAGGACCCTGCATAAGAGAGAGGGACTGTTGGATGGCTGGAGAAAATCGGGGGGCAAGAGGCGGTTTTTTATATGGAGGGCAAGGACAACTTTTTGATTTTGATTTGGTTCTGTTGCTCGAAGAAAAACGTGGGGCTTATCGCTACTTGGGGAAGCATCGTTTTCCCTTCACTTCCACGTGCTTGAAGGCCAAAGGCACGTGGGGAACATGAGACGTGTGAACGCGGGTACGGGACTTGATCGGGCCCCAGTAATTAAAAGGAAAATCTCACCAAAGTAATTTTTTTCCCCAAGCATAGCGTCATAAGAGTTCCAATACCCCACATTTGTACTAGGGACTTAAATATACTTTACGTGAAAGATAGTTTTTTGGGTTAATATTAGGAAAAATCACAAACTACGCCTATTACAAACATAAGGCAAGACCTCAAACCAATGTACTTATTAATTGTTAAGTATAATCCAATTCAACAATTTAACTATAAAATTTAACGGAAGCTAACATATAATAAATTTATTATAAGTGTACCAATTAAGGGAGTTTTAAAGGGTCAAAAAATTAGTCTAAAGTAAATTTGTTAAAATGTTGAAACATGTATGTTGTCCACAACTAAAAGGCACCACATGCTATTCTTTAAGGGACTGCCTCTTAGTTTATTGATCCTTTACTCTTGAAGCTGGATCTTAGATTCTCATTTTTTTTTTTTTTGATCCACAAGTTCCACAAAGTAGCAAATGAAGAGCATATTTAGAACCATACCATCTTATCAAGGTAACAACAAAGTTTTAATAAGAAAAAGCCATTCTAGTGGAGGAAGAAAAAGCACTTAGAAAACCATGAGAGATATCACAATATTGATTTATTTAGGGAAGGCTAGTCTGCCCCTTCAATACACTATAAATTGCCTTATATATGCATGAGTTGCATTGAACTTCACAAGGCATCTAGAGGACAAGTCCCTTCAATGATACTATAGACAATAGATACGAAAGCCACAAAGTATGAAAGATGCTTAAAGCACTATAAACAAAGCACACTCCACGCCAAACCTGCTAAAGCACGTCATAAAGCATAAAGCATCCTCCACACCTAGTACATTAGTAAAGCACACCACCCTATCATATTATTGAATCCCTCTTTAGTGTTGTCTGTCATGCTACTCGAGCTATCTCCCTCTTTTGCTTTGCGAAAGGCGTAAATAGACTGTTAATCTTCCACTACGACAAAAGTTGATCAGCAATAGGGTCATCAAGGATTCAAGATGAAGAAGGACCATATGTTCTTCTTTTCTTAGAGGGCAAGGACTAGTCTGTCTAGGGCTATGGCCAGTGGGATCAATCTTCGAAAGTGGTGGAAGCTAGATGTAAATCTATGGAGATGAATTCAGATGAGTAGAGGTCTTGGTCTAGTGGCCCACCCTATGGATCTTGGGAGAAGGAAGCGAGTGTTTCATTGTGGTCGGAACTAAGATCCTCTCCATGGTATTCCCTTAAGGCTTGATGAATTTGGTGGCTTATTTTAAGGAACTTTAGATTAGTGTGTTGCCCGATTGGGTTACCTTCTCACCAAATCTATGGAGGAATCACCCTATTCTATTGGCACAAAATTCTTTGAAGTTCTTTATAATTTTGTGGGATTTGTCTGATTTTTGCTGAGAGGGTTTTGAAAATATCATTCGTTCTTGATTTAGTCTTGAAAGTACAGACACCAACCTTTGCTGGAGTCTAATGAAGATTTCCACTTGGCCTAAGAAACATCAATGACCTGTGAAAGATGATTAAAGTGTGAAGTTCTGGATTTGGCTGGCAAATTTTTAATTGTTCTTTGAAAGCTATTCTCTAGATAACTAAAGGTTTAAACTATGATAGGAATTCTCCTAAATGTGCAAAAATTGACTATCCTTAGATAATCTAGCCAATGATAAGAGGCATTTTAGTCGTAGGAAATTTGACAACTATTTAATGTAGAATAAGCAGATACCAAATGAGCCATTTAAGGTTCTATGGAAATGGGTTTGTAGGTGAGATGATCAAAAGATATATGAATGGATACTTAGGAAATAGTCCCATATGTCTCAAACATAATCCACTATATTTGCTAAAGATTCTTAACTAATAAACCCATAGTAGGTCAATTAAGTTTTCAAAGACAACATTACCTCGGCCCTTTTGGCAACATTGGTTGAGCTTGAATTTGGCCACTAGCTGTTGCACTTGCATACATGTTGATGGAATTCATTAGGACTTGATCTGGTTTGGATAGAAAATTTGCAAGCAAGTTTTTTTTTTTTTTTTTTCCACAATGTGTTTGATTTCAAATGAGTATTTGGAAAACTATAAGCTGTGGGTGCTTAAGGCTGCGCATGACAACGCTTCTTGGCGGGGAGTAGTTTTTTTCCTGAAATGTTTATTTTTATTTCTATTCTAGGGAACAATTTCTGAGTAAAAGAATCCGTTTAGTAACTACACAAAATTTCTATTCCAGAAATTTAAAAAAAAGAATAAAAATGCGTTTGGTAAAAAATAGTTTCTTTTTTATATTTATTTATTTTTTATTCTTGCTTACAGATTGTCGCCGGACGGCGCCGCCGCCGATGCCAGTCGACCGCCGCCGCTCGCCGCCGCACGCCGCCACCGGCCCACCGTCGACCATTGATTATTGCCCGCCAACCGCCACCGAAGGCCCATCGGCTTTCGATGACCGTCCGGCGGTGGTCGGCGGAGGATGGTTGGCGGACGGCCCGGCCGGCCGGCCGGCGGCGGCAGCCGGTGGTCAGCGGCGGTCGACGGTAGCCGTGGCATAGAGAAAAATAAAAAAAATAAAAAGAGAAATTTCATTTATTTCTAGAAATTATTCCCAAGAACAAGAAGTAACGTTTTTTTGCTTCTTATTTCTTTTCCAAAATCATTCTCGAGCTAACTTTTTGTTCCCAGGAACAAAAAAAACAACTTGGCGTTACCAAACATGTTTCTGTTCTTTTTTTGTTTCGAGGAACAAAAGAACAGAAATTTGGAGGAACATAAATGTTGTCATGCAGCACCTAATTGTCTTCTTGCATTAATTTCAACATGTGGGGAAAGGAAGACATGTCCAATTCGATAAGAAAATGGTAGACTATGAGATGGAATTTGAATTTCTTAGTCTCCTATTTAACAACCAAGATTTCTTTGACCGTAGTTCTACTCTTGTGTCCATAAATTCTCCTCTTAACGTTAATTTGTTTTTCGAAAAGAATAGTTGCCCAATATTTGTCACTAGTATCGGTATGAATAATTATTTTTCCTTAAGAGGGAATTTGAAGAGGAGGTAAAGATTGTTGCTTTTGTTTGAGTCACTGGACTAGGAAAAAAATGGTAGGATCTAGTGGGGAAAAAGAGGCAATTCAAAGTTGAAGTTAAGAATAACTCCAAAAGAACTTTAACCACTACCTAACTTGTTAATTCTTGGATTGATTTTTAAGCTACGGGATAGATAAGTCGGAATGTGTGACCTGCACCCAAAAATGCAAGGGCATAGAAGAAAGGACAAATTCCCTGTGGCCACAATTGGACACTCGAAAGTGGCGAAGTCAAATGAAATAATTTAGAGTGCGCTTACAATGATTTTCATATTTAAAATTTACTTAATTTGAAAATTTTGACGTGCAAATTATTGACTTTGTTTTAATCGAAATGCTCCATGCTTTTCGCATTTTGATGTTCACAACAAATTTATACATAATTTCTTTCGCAATCAGAGAAATTTTGAAGGGGGGGATTACTTTATGAAAAAATAAAAAATTCCACAAATCCATGTCCGTCCCCACGAGCTTAAAAGGGGGAAAAGTCAAGAAGAAAAGGAAGTGAACTAGCGACGAGTCCCAAAAGATACTACTATTCGTCGTCGTCGAGATCCTCAGCTTCCTGATCTTCTGCGATCGTCTCCAATGCCATACGTCTGAAACTTCTGTCGAAAGCCGGGACTAGAAGAGCCGGCGGCGCCTTCATCCACGGACTCATCGATCCTCCCATTCCCTTCGCCATGTCGCGATTGCGATCGCGGTTCCCGACTCCAATTCGAGAGCTCAAGCTTTGGTCGACTCGACTGAGTGAGCTCCGGTTGAAATCGCTGGGATAAGAAGAAGAGAATGCCACAACTGCTCTGGGAGAGATGGAGACTCTGCGTGCGGGACTGAAATTGTTGGGTGATGGAGAAAATCTTGGGGGTGACACGGCGGTTTTTAATACGGAGGGCAAGGACAACTTTTTTGAGTGCTAGAAGGAAAACGTGGGCCTTGTTGCTACTTGGAGAAGCTTCGTCCTCCCTTCACTTTCACATGTTTGAAGGCCAAAGGCACGTGCGGAACAAGAGACGTGTGAACGCGGTCGGGCCCCATTAATTAAAAGGAAAATCTCACCAAATTAATTACTTTTTTTCCCCGTGCACAACGTCATACCAAACTCTTGCCGTAAAGCCATCACCCCATATTTATACTACCGACTCGAATATACTTTCAGTCAATAATAGCTTTTTTAATATCCGATGCGGCAGCATGCGTGGATGTCCGATTTTTTTATGGCCATTAGGGATGAAAGTTCAACATCATGTATTTTTGGGTCATTGATACGAATTAGGATATTAGTGAGATAAAAAAATAATTTGAAGTATTGATTTACATGAGAAAAAGCTTAAGATTTTCGGTGAATTTTTTCTTAGTTAAATTATGCAACTGATTGAATAATGATATAGATCGTGAAGCGGCGTAGTCGCAATACTTCCTTCTCATAAAATCGAGTCTCGAGCAATCCCAACTATCACATGTTTCGAATATATCGTCGAAACCTACACATCTGCAACATTCAATTTTGGTCGAATTAATCTGTTTTGCATGTAGGGCAACCATACTCAATGAAGCATAATTATATGGGGTGCACGCATTTAGTTTCTATAGTAATTTTTCTGCAACAATAGTTAAATCGTTAAATCATATGAGTTATTACGTAGTGGAAGGAATTTGGTTTCGAAGATGTTTTCTTCCAACCGTGGGATACTTTCCCTAACTAAACTTTTTATTAGTCAATGATAAATAACGACGTTAAGGCTCCGTTCGTTTCGCTGAAAATAATTTCCGGAAAACGTTTTCGGATTTTCCGGTGTTCGTTTCATAGAAAATGAATTTCTTGGGGAAAATGTTTTCCATCTAAGGAAAAAAGTCTTCAAAGTAAGGAAATTGTTTTCCACTTTTCAAAAGTGGAAAACATTTTCCTCACTTGATCTCTCTTACCTCACATCTATACAAATCTTCACTTTCTCCTCTCATTTCTTCTTCCCTTTTTTTTTATTCGAATTATTTTTTAGTTTTCTTCATCTTTTTTAATTTGAATTATTTTTAATTTCCTTTTTCTTTTCTTTTCTTTTCTTTTTTTCTTTTCCTTTTTTTTTTCTTTTTTCTTTTTCTTTTATTTGTTTCATATCTTCTTCTTTCTTGGCTAGTCGTCGAACCAAGTGAACCTCAAACTCATCGATCTTAAACTCGTATTTGTCAATCTGGCGAGTCTCGAGCTTGGCACTCGCACTCGTCAATTTGGTGAGCGGAAAACATTTTCCTTACCGAACACCGGAAAACATTTTCCGAAACACTTTCAGGTTTTAGCCGAACACCAGAAAATATTGTCGTTTTCCTGGAAAATGACTTCTGGGAAAATATTTTCCAGAGATGGCCCATTTTCCGCGAAACAAACGGACCCTAAGTTTTGATGTAATGTCCATCATGTCAAGTTGTGGTGGAAGTGGCATCATTTGGTGGAGGGTGGAAGTGGCATCGGCATCATTTGGTGTGGGGGAGAGAGAGAGATGAGGATTAGTTGTGATTGAGACTACGATGGTGGCTAGGTCTCAGTAAACTTTTACTTTACAATTTCTTCACATATGGAAAGATTCGAAACTTTTATACGTTGATTTCACACACTAATTTAAACATGATTATTTCGTGATTTTTAACTTTTTTTGTTATATTTTTAATTTTGAGGGGACCGGAAAAGAAATTACTTTATGAGAACGATAGGCCTTTGCATTAACACGAAAAGTTGGCTTTCATTGACATGATCATAGACAACAAAAAGGAAAAATTCCACGAATCCATGCCACAGCTTCCCAGTTCACGCGCTTCCGCAGAGCATAGGGGGAAAAAATTAAAAAGAAGAGGGAGTGAACTAGCCACAACTCCCAAAAGAATAAAAGAAAAAAAAAAATGAAAATCTGCTATTCATCATCGAGATCCTCAACTTCCTGATCCTCTGCAATCGTCTCCAACGGAGGATGTCTGCAACTTCTGTTAGAAGCCGAGACGAGAAGGGCCGGCGCGACCTCCATCCACGGACTCAATCCTCCGATCCCCTTGGCCATGTCGGTACCGCGATTCCTGATTTCGACTGGAGAGCTTAAGCTTTGGTCGAAGGAAGAGCTCGACTGGGCCAGCTCCGGTTGTAATCGCTGGAGAAAGAAAACCGCACGCTTCCTCTGCGAGAGAGATGGAGACTTGGAGAGAGAGAGAGGGAGAGGGAGAGGGAGAGAAGGTCTTGTTTGGTGGTTGGACAAACTTGAGGGGAGAGGCGGCTCTTTTTATAAGGAGGGCAAAGCACGAGTGGGGATCTCATTTCGTCGTTTTTGGCTTGAAGAAACGTGGCGTGTGTCACTATTCATTCGTGGAAGGTTCGCCCTCCCTTCCTCCGTTTCGACTGGCTGAAAGGCTAGAGCACAAGAGAAACACGGCACATGTGAACGCGTATTAATTATACGTGACAATGACATAAATCGTGTTTGAACTTTATTCCGTAAATTTTATATTTTATGAATTTTTAATTTATTTAATGTGATTTCAGTAATGAGGAAAATAAGAAAAAATTGATAGTGCATGTTCGTTATAGTTCATGACCTATATAAGTATATTTAATGTAATCCGTATATTAATTCTAGATTAAGGTCTATATTGAATATTTTCATATTTATCAATAGGCTAAAGTTTAGAAATCAAATTGTATATTAGAGCAAAATTCATAAATTATTTATGTCATTTTTTCCTAATTATATTAAGCAACTGATTGAGGATGATGTGGACCATGACATGGCGCACTCCCAACGTCATCGCATGTGTCATATACATCTTTAGTCCCTAAATTTTTGACCCCAAAAGTTTATAAATTATTTGTGTCATTTTCCATAATTATATCACGCAACCAATTGGGGGCGATGTGGGCCATGACGTGGCGCACTCTCAACGTCATCACATGTGTCATATGCATCATCAGATCTTACATATGTGCACCGTTTGACTCTGGTGGGGATTTACCGGATCTTCACGTAGGGCAACCACACTCTATAATATTTTTTCAATTCGGAGTGCCTGCACCTAGTCCAAACGGTGATTTTTTTTCCCCAACAACCGACAAGCCCATGGAATCATATCTAGAGGTTGCACGTAGAGGCGCATTCCAGAGGAAATTTTCTCTAACCAAAGTTTAGATTACTTGTGATACAAGCCAAGCGTTACCCACTCCTAATTTTGATTGCATTCGATATCAATAACTTATAATCCACTAGGGGTGCTGGTAGGAGAAAATTTCCTTCCACCGGGACAGAGGAAAGCAATTTCTAATTTTCAACACCAAATTTCGAATGGTATGGTGGGTTTTGCGTAAATCTTGATAATTTATACCTAGCCACATGCATACAAAAACCTTAACAATTGTGGCTTGACAGAGAGCTCCTCGCCATTGACCCACTCAGACGAGTCTCGAGCTTTCATGTACTGTTGGTAATCGGTGACATCGGTATCATTTGGGGGAGTCAAAGCATGCAGTGCTGAGCACATACAACATCGCGGAAGTATGTTGCTATTGTCGTGCTAAACCTCCAATCGAAGAAGGAAAAGAGAGATGTGATGAGAGAGAAGAAGGGAGGGGGGCGGTTGCGGCGAGAGATATGCATTGCTTCTCAAGTTAGAGAATTATTGTGGTGTAGAGTGATTAATATATTTTAGTTATCTCACAACTCATTAGCCTAAATTTTAAGTTAATGTGAGTCTAATTGAATATATTGACACGTTTCGACATGGCTTCACTCTTGATGATCTATAAAGGTATTTGCTTTCCAATCCACACTCACAACAAGTGGTATCAATACTGATAGTAAATTGATGGGCCTCCAAATGAAAATTTGACTTGAGATATCTTGGAGCCAAGAGCTACAAAGTAGATTAGAGGGCTCTCAATCCTCCGATTCCCTTTGACATTCTGCGATCGTGATGCCTGGTTCCGGTTCCGGTTCTGAGAGCTCAAGCTTTGGCCGAAGAGGGAGAGCTCGCCTGGGTTATAGCTCCAGCTGAAATCGCTGGGAAAAGGAGAGAGAGATAGCCGGGTTGGGTGGTGAAAAATGGGGGGCGGGAGGCGGTTGTTTTATAGGGGAGGGCGAGGGCCAATGGGGTTTCGGTTTCGTGGTTGTGGCTTGCGAAGAAAATGTGGCGTTTGTCGCTACTAGACTATTCGCGGAAGCTCCGTCCCCCTTCTTCGCTTCGACTGGTCGCTTGAGAGGCGAGGGGAGCACGTGGGAAACGAGAGACGTGCGAACGCGGTTAAGGTTAAGCAAAAATGACGCCGACCAATTGGAGGATGGCGTGGACCCTGAGGTTGCAAATGCATGTGGACATTTTGCATCGTCGACTGGAGTGGGGTTCGCGACATTCTCAGTGGAGCACATGCAACGTCGCGGATGCTTGTTGCCTCTACCGAGAAGGGTTTGTGTTGCCATCGTCGTTCTAAATCCCATCAACAACAATGATGACTGGACAAACAAGAGAGTGATTGTTTTTATCTGTCCAAACTTCTATCCCCAACTTCCATTCTGTCTCTTTGCAAAGTATGATAGTTGAACCAGCTAAAACTATTTGTCCTCATTTCACCAAATTTTCTTTGTCGCTGGTCTGCCCGGAAGGAGAGTGATTTGATAGCAGAGAAGAACGGTGGCGGTGGTGACAGTGGCGGCGGCGGCGGTGGTGGTGGTGGTGGTGGTGGTGGTGTGAGGGGAGCTGTTGATGGTGATAGTGTCGATTGATGGAAGTGGCATCATCTAGTGGAGAGAGCCAAAGACTCTAGGATTATGATAATTCTGTGCAACGTTTTAGGTTTTTACACATGTAGATGATGGGAGTATTTTCAATTAACCCATCACATTTCATGGCATCATTTCTTGTTTCCTTCGTTCGATTTTGTAGGGGTATTTATAAAAAGAGTTTTTAACCTATATTACAATAATCTTTTATTAGTCACCAATTTAATCTTAAATCATTTGATAATTTATTAATGTAGTCAGCTAAGTTTAATTGGAAATTGCTGATGTGGCTACCGATTGTTTTACGTGACGCAATCAGCATGCTAATGTTGTATAGACAAATTTTACAAATTTTCAAAATTTTTCTAAAATTTTTAATGACTTTTACTCATTTTTCTATTCTTTTCACTATTCATTTTTCGAATGGGGGTCACAGGGTCCATGACAATGGCCAACAACCCTTGCCAATGGCCAAAGCTAGGTCGCCATCCATTGCCAAGTACCCAATGACCCCATCTAAGCTAAATCTGCAACTTTTAAATTCGCAACTTCATCGCCATGACTCCAGAAATGATCTATCACAACAAAGTTAAGGGAAGGATTGTCAACCACAAATACGACAGAGAGGGTTGGATGCCCAGCAATGGTCGCTTTGGATGTGGCGCTGGCAACTACACCGGTGATGGCAACGAAGGGAGGTGCTGAGGTTGCTCAAGGTATTAAATGGAGGAGAAAAAGGAGATGGATGGAGATTCGTGATTTTATTCATCTAAATCCATATTAATATATACATGTCAATTTGTAGTTGATTCAAAATGGAAAAATGCAAGCCGCCTCGCTCACAACCAACGAATATTTTTCCGGTCGTTGATGTATGTATTTGCGATGGCTACGGCAGTTAGTCAAATGTTTTATGCAAGTGTCCTCTTGACCCCGGAAGACACCTTTGGAAACCTAAGAGTCGTGCAACAAATGATGTCTTGTTGGAATGATCACTTCACATATCATGCTTTGCTCATTTTTCCACACGTTTTGATAAATACACTTTCCTCTTCCTTTATCATTTATGATGATAATGATGATGACGGGATCAAGTATCAAAAAAGAAATGTCTTTTTTATAATGTTTAAAAAGAATTTCAAATAGACTTGAAAATGGACATGAGAAGAGTTTAGGGGTGTAAGAGAACCGCTTAATAGAGGATTAGATTGACTTATCAGGAAATGGACATGAACCCTAAAAATTTAATCTGTTGCTGCAAACAATGGGTATCTTCAATTACCAGCAAAATTTTCTATGAACTCCATGGGATCTTGATTTGAGCTCCAAAATCGAAGCAGCTGCACTCATATTGGCGCCCTCAAGATGATGCTAGGTCTTGGTTCCCTCTCGGATGAGAAGTTCGATCTCTAGAAATGGATCAACGGAGAAAATAGTGGATACCCAAGTGGCACCAGTTCAGCAAAATATTAGTATATTGAGCTATATTATGCAAGTTCACAAATTTATGAGTGGCAGGTTGCAGGATGTAGTGCACAGTGAGAAGCGTCTATATCTAGTTTTTGAGTACTTGGACTTGGATTTGAAAAAGCACATGGATTCATGTCCAGAATTTTCTAAGGACACCCCCACAATAAAAGTGAGTGAGCTATCTTTCCCTTGTGGAGTTTATGAATCCATATCATGCTTGGTGATATGGTTAAGTTCAGTTTCTCTGGACATAGTCTTACTGTGTTAGCAGCGGAAGAGATGTTGGTCATTGACCACGTCTCCAAGCGAAAACTTTTTAGGGCCAGAATTTAACCGGGATTTGTCTTTCGTTTCCAGATGGAGAAGGCAATGAGGGAAAGTAAGCCAATAATATTCGCTGGCCATTCTTTAGGCGGTCCGATTGCGATATACGCAACCATTTGGTTGCTTGAAGAGTACAAAAGATTGAGAAGGGCTCTGACTCATGGCCCTTTCTGTTTAATGTTTAGATCCCCTCTTACCACCGACCGCATCTTTTGTCATGCCGTCCGACGAGAGGAGTGGTCCGACCGCTTTGTCCACTTTGTCATGATCCATGACATTGTTCCCAGGATTTTACTGGCCCCTCTTTCCTCCACAAAAGAGTTCCTAGAACAAATCCTCCCGTACCTCAACTCGCTTTCTGTACATCACCAAGCTGATTCGATTGACAAGCCGAAATTGACTGCCTTATTTGACAACGTGATGAGGAATGCATCATGTGTTACAAGCCATGCGGCATGCATTCTAATGGGCAGCACAAATATGCTTGATGATTTTAATTAATTAATCGGATGGGCTTGAGTTGGCCCGTCCGCCCATGTTGGGCCTAAAAGCCCGGCCCACAAAATTAGGGCCCATGGATGGAGAGATATAATGAAGGGGTCGTTTTTGTTTTTTGGAGGGACGTATATAAAGGGGGAGGAGAGAGGGAGAATACACCTTTTGGCATATTCGACGTACGTATTCTCCCTCTCTCCCTCCAAAAAGAGAAAACGAAGAATAATAGGCTAAAAGAGGCGACACCTTTCTTCCTCCAAGGCGAATTGCCGTCACCGGATCAAACAGGACTGTTTTTTCTCTTCCTCTTGGCGTCGTTAGTGTTTAATCTGTGGCTAACAAGGTACGTTCGATTCTGTGATGTGCCTTAGGATCGGTGATGCATATGAATTTCCCGGGCTCATCTTCCGCGCAAGTTTAGGGGTTCGATTTAGGGTCGAATCCGGTTTTTGGGGATTCGACAATCCCAACATTGGTATCAGAGCATGATTTTATGTTTCCTAATCCCTTTTCATGTTTTTCCCGACCCCTTTCATGTCTGTGGATGTTTTCTTATTGATTTTCGTGAAAATAAATTAGGCCGACACCGATCGAGGCAAGAAATCCCGACACCCGAGACTGTTTGTGCATTTTTCCGACTTTCGGTAAGTCAAAATCGACTTCTGATGGCACTAGACGAACGGTCTTGTCGAGACGAGCGCGTCGAGTGGCGGAACGCCGCCGAGACGCGCCCCCACGCGCAGCCAAAGCGTGCACGCGCCGACTTCGTGAACGCATGCGCGTACGCACGTGCATAGGGCGCGGCCCTAGCGCGTGCCTCGCACGCGCCAGCTGACGTCACGATGCTAACGTCATCGTGACGTCAGTTGCACGTGCGCCGCACGTGCCAGGTCGGTCCGTCCAACCCGGCCCGACCTGGCGACCCGACTCGGACCGACCACCCGCCCCAACCGGCGACCCGACCCGGACCGATCGACCGACCCGACCAGCGACCCGACTTGTCCGACCCCGCTGACCGTTGACCGTTGACGACCGTTGACTTCCGTTGACCGTTGACTTTGATCGTTGACCAAAAAAAAAAAAAAAAAAAGAGGAAGGAGAAAAATGAATGTGTTTCTTTTTTCAATTATGTCTATGTGGGTTATAAGTAATCCATTTTTTTTTATTCTGCATTTGTTGCATGAATCATGGAAAATTATGTATTTTCCCTTATATTCATTATGGATTATAAGTGATCCATTTTTTAGTTCTGCATTTGTTGCAGGAACTATGATGCGATATGCACGAATACCTGCATTCCCGAGAACGGACGAAGGACGTGCAAGACTTAAAAGACTGATGAAAGAGTTAGCTAATTATCGATGGCATGACGGTGATTTAGTATCACATGTGGTCAAAGGTCAATCAGATGATACAGAAAATCATCTGGAAGGGTTATCTTATGCCGGATTTTTGAGAAAGTGTCGACCTTCAAGAACACTCTTCCACCAGAATGGCAAGCAGTGTTAGATCGGCTATGGGAGGTCAACGTGGTCCCGGGTTATAGGAGGCTGGTAGAAGCTTTTGTGAGAGAGTACTATAAGATTGAGCTAACCAAAACTTCAACCCTTAGTATGAGTGCCACATGGTGCAAAATGAATGCGCCTTGGAGGCGACAGAGCTCTCCAAGAGTTTTTCCATAGTTGGCAAATGTGCCTTGATTTCTTGGATTTTTTTTTTTAGCGATAGATTAGCAGGGGACTTTCCCTATTTATTTCTTAGATTAGTTTGAGATGTTTTGAGTATATATATCTCTTTCTGTGTTGAGATTTTCATCTGTATGTATTACTTAGTATAATAGATATGTTGAATTATGTGAAAGCATTATTTTATTAGATGTCAAATATTATATGCTTTTTGTTATTGCTGATTGCTGTGGGTAGTTCATAGAAGTTTTTTGTAACTTCATAGAATTTAGTTTGCATAAGACAATTATATTAATGACAGTTTTAAGTTAGGATTTTTGGAGGATGATTGGAAACATAATGACCTTTTTGATTCTGAAACCTTACTTAAAATTATTCATTAATATGATGGGTCTGTGCAAAGTAGATGCATAAATGATAGGCATTAATTATTCGTGCATGTATGTCCGATGTGTTCGGATCGATGGTTTCAAAGCAACTAAGAAAGTAATTGCTGATTTGAACGGCAACAATTGTGAAATATTGAATATGAAGATTCAATATGTGCTGGAAAAGCCGAAGCACTAGAAGCTCTTGACCATGTTATGGAAGATCTTGAGGATGCCGTGTGCCACCTTGAGCTAGTGGAGGACCACCTAACGGCATTTGAGCCGAAAGTAGATATTTGCAATGCTGATTCTAGCTCAGAAAGGGCTTTGAGCTCTAAGCGCAAGCGTATTGATTCATTCAATATGTGGTCATGCAAAGGATCAAGTCCTCCTTGTAAGAAACCAAGAGTTAACCAACACAAGAGAGGAAAACGTCCTCAAGTGAAGAAAATGTCAAGGGTAAGGTGTTACAATTATGACAAGAAGGGTCACTATGCTCAGAATCGTTGTGAGCCGAAAAAGGTAAACACCTCTTGTACATTTGAGAACTTTGCTTATGTGTCAAGTTCTGTATTATTGGCTGAATCCAATCCTTTGTGGACTGTAGATTCAGGAGCAACAGACCATGTAGCAAAGGATAGAGGATCCTTTGTGGAATTCCGACGAATACCAACTGAAACTAAGTGGATCTATGTGGGAAACAACTCAGAGCTGAAGTAAAAGGAATTGGCACTGCCAATTGAACATGCGTGGTGGACGCACTTTGATCCTACATGATGTAATGTATGCTCCGGAGATTCGTCGGAATCTAGTGTCTGTTTTAGTGTTGGTCAAACTAGGTTTTAATATGAACTTCCATAATAGAGGTGTGGATTTATTTTTGGAAACAAATTTCTATGGTTGTGGCTATTTTTTGGATGGTTTCATTGTATTGGATATTGACTATGCTAATGCCAATGTTTGTTATTCCCTTATCACGTCTCCTCATTCATATGACAATAATGTGAATGTGTGGCATGCCAGACTTGGTCATATTGGCCAACAATGTATGAATAGACTAGCCAAAGAGGGCTTGTTGGGCAATATTGAAAAAGTCGATTTGCCCATATGTGAGCATTGCCTAGCAGGGAAAACAATAAGGAAACCATTTGGAAAAGGTAAAAGAGCTTAATTTCCTCTGCATTTAATCCATTCTGACATTTGTGGTCCAATGAATGTGAGAAGAAGGCATGGGGCTGTTTATTTCATCACTTTTATAGATGATTATACTCGATACGAATATGTCTATTTGATTTCTCATAAATCTGAAGCATTAAGTTGTTTCAAAAGGTTCATGGCCTTGGTAGAGAATCAATTAGACAGGAAAATAAAAGCATTAAGATCTGATCGAAATCGAGAATATTTATCTGATGAGTTCAGAAAATTATGTGATGAAAAAGGAATAGAAAGACAGTTCTCTATTCCATATACTCCTCAACAAAATGGTGTTGCGAGAGAGAAGAAAAGAACCCTACTAGAAATGGTTAGGTCCATGATGGCATATGCTAACTTACCTATCACCTTTTGGAGTGATGCATTATTAACAGATGCCTATGTACTTAACCGGGTGCCTTCCAAATCAGTTACTTCCACTTCATATGAGTTATGGACAGGTAGAAAATCGGACTTAGGTTTTCTTAAGCCATGGGTTGCGCTGCCTATACCCATGAGCCCTCTCACAAATTTGGGAAATTGGGTCCTAGAGGAAAGAAGAGTATTTTCATATGATACTCTGAACACTCAAAAGGATATGTGTTCATAGGTGAGCAGGAAAGTGGGAGTGTAACTGAATTTGAATCACGGGATGTCACATTCTTAGAGGATGAGTTTCCTAAGAAGGGCGAAATAGGTGAAGATTACTCCTTATTTGAAACCATGGATCAAGATAATGATATTAGTGGGGTTCGTCCAAGTGGGAGTAATGTGAGAAGTGATGAATTGCATACAACGATTCTCAATTACAACCACATGATGAGACGACATCATCATTATCCGATCCTAGTGGGAGCATAATGGGAAATAATGTGCTAAGTGTACAATCTCCTATACAGCGAACAAGTCGCAAAAGTATCCCCCGCCGACGTTTTGACATTGAAGGGGAAACTTTTATGATTACCCCACAAGATGAGGATGAGCCAAGAAATATACATGAGGCTATAAATTGCCCTAGTAAAGAAAAATGGATGGATGCAATGAGAGAGGAAATGGAGTCAATGAAGTCAAACCGTGTTTGGGAACTGGTTGATCTTCCAAAAGGACGCAAAGCTATTGGGAACAAGTGGGTTCTCAAAATAAAGCGCAAAGTTGATGGCTCGATAGAAAGATATAAAGCTTGCATTGTGGCGAAAGGGTATAATCAACATGAAGGAATTGATTATGAGGAAACATTTTCCCCTCGTTGTGAGATTCACCTCAATTCGCATTATTTTGGCAATAGTGGCAAGTATGGATCTTGAATTACATCAAATGGATGTAAAGATTGCTTTTCTCAATGGGGAATTAGATGAGGAAATATATATGGAACAACCTGTTGGTTTCATTATGAAAGGCCAAGAAAGAAAAGTATGTCGACTTTTGAAATCGATATATGGCCTTAAGCAGTCGTCAAGACAATGGTATATACGTTTTCATAATGCTATGATGGCATATAATTTTACAATGATTGATGAGGATCATTGTGTATGTATCAAAAGATCCAAAGATCAATTTGTGATCATATCATTATATGTTGATGATATACTAATTGCCGGAAGTAATATGGAGTTAGTTAGTACCATCAAAAGTTGGTTATCTTCTAATTTTGAGATGAAAGATATGGGTGAGGCTGCTTACATACTTGGAGTTAAGATTTCAAGAGATCATTCGAAGAGATTATTATCTCTTTCGCAAGAAACATATATAAATAAAGTTCTTGAACGATTTCGTGTGCAAGATTGTAAACCCATAGACACTCCTATTGCAAAAGGTGAAGGATTGAGCCATAGGCGTGTCCAAGGACTCCACAAGAGAAGGAACAAATGAAGCATGTTCCTTATGCTAGTGCTATTGGGAGCTTGATGTACGCTATGTTGTGTACAAGACTTGACATATGCTTTGCAGTTGGAATGGTGAGTAGATACCAATCCAATCCAGGTCAAGCACATTGGAAAGCCGTTAAGAGAATACCGAGGTATCGAAGGGCGCGATTACAAACTGAATTACCAAGGAAAGGATCTCGCAACTTGAAGGCTATTCAGATGTTGACCGAGGAAGAGATTTAGATGAAAGAAAATTACCTCGGATTTGCGTTCTTACGAACAATGGCGCCATATCATGGAGCAGTAAGAAGCAAACGTGTATAGCCTTGTCCACGATGGAAGCTGAGTTCGTGGCATTATCAGCAGTGATACAAGAAGGAGTTTGGCTTAAGAGATTTTTGGATCATTTATGTGTTATTGAGAAAGCTGCAAATCCATTATTGGTTAACTGTGATAGCCAAGCAGCTATAGCGTACACCAAAGATCCAAAGTATCATGGCAAGACCAAACATATAGATACCAAGAATAACTTTGTCAAAGATATGGTTGCACGAAAGGATGTGAACTTACAGTACATACCTACGCATAGAATGGTAGCAGATCCTATGACAAAGCCAATACCTAGAGATGTGTTTTGTGGTCATGTAAAATCTCTAGGATTGCGTAGAGTCTAATGTACTGGATATTGTAATTTCCCTGAGTTGTTCACATTTATGAAATTGTGTTTTTCATCATTAATGCCTATGAATCTTTGTTTGATCTTTATGCATCTTAATGCTCAGTGCATTAAGATGAGTTAAGAAAGTATGTCGGACAGATAAGAGATTAGCCCACTCACACGGGTAATCGCCTCTATTTACTGTGTGATAAATAAAGATGAGACGGTTTTTAAGCTTATTATCTAGGTGATAATCGAGAGCTCAAGCTTAAAATATATATGTCGCCTTAACTAAGTGTTAAGATGAGGACATGATAAGAACTATGTCCGAAAGTAAAATACCCCACATATTTTACTTTATCTGTCTAAAATGCCAGATGTGAGTTCTGATGAATTATGTGAATGAGTAGATACATGAACTCAAGTTAGACATTGGGTATGTCTAAACTATCATCTGTACGGTATTGATTGTGTAGACATACGCTCCATGGGAAAGGAGTTAATACTGTAATACGTATTTCATACTACGTATGCATGAGACGACCAATAAGAGTGGCAAAAGTTTTGATCTCAACTTTTATGCCGTGTGAGACTCTTGAGGAAAATTAGTTCCTCAATTTTAGTCCCCTCAGGACTCTTACTTATTCTCAAGATTTCTATTTAGTGTTTGCTATCTTAGGATGTTGCCAATGGTCATGAGTTGATTCGATCTAATTGGACATTTCTAGAAAAGCAAGCTGGACTGAAATTGAGAGTTTGAAGGAAAGAGGAAGATCAGATTTGGAGAATCACATTGTAATTTTGTATTCACTGGTCGACCAATTATGACTGTCTTTGGGATAATCATAATTGTGAATGCAATATATATCATTATTGAAAAGAGATCAAGAGAGATATAAATGTGATCGATCGATCTAGGGTACTGCATACTAAATCTACTCAGAGTGTGACACCCATTATGAGCTGCTGTATATTCCTAACAGATGTATGGCAACGAGCTCTCAAAGTATGCCGGTCGCACGGATTATTCACTAGTATGAATGTTGAAAAGAGGTTAAGAGGATCCTATTCGGCCCACCATGTGCAAGTGAGAGATGATGATTTTAATTAATTAATCTAATGGGCCTGAGTTGGCCCGTCCGCCCATGTTGGGCCTAAAAGCCCGGCCCACAAAATTAGGGCCCATGGATGGAGAGATATAATGAAGGGGTGCGTTTTTTGTTTTTTGGAGGGACGTATATAAAGGGGGGAGGAGAGAGGGAGAATACACCTTTTGGCATATTCTGACGTACGTATTCTCCCTCTCTCCCTCCAAAAAGATTCCAAAAAGAGAAAACGAAGAACAGTAGGCTAAAAGAGGCGACACCCTTCTTCCTCCAAGGTGAATTGCTGTCACCGGATCAAAAAGAACTGTTTTTTCTCTTCCTCTTAGCGTCGTTGGTGTTTAATCTGTGGCTAACAAGGTACGTTCGATTCTGTGATGTGCCTTAGGATCGGTGATGCATATGAATTTCCCGGGCTCGTCTTCCGCGCAAGTTTAGGGGTTCGATTTAGGGTCGAATCCGATTTTTAGGGATCCGACAATCCTAACAATGCTATTAGATACCATGACTAAATTCGTTGAGCTAAGTGCTTACCGACCGTGTGGGCAGTATGTCTTTTGCACTGGGACTGGCCGGTTGGTTGTCGTGAAGAACCCAGATGTTGTCTTTCAATTGTTGTTTTAATCTTTACAGCTCAAGTCTGAATCGAGTCTCGGGGGAGAAGGCAAGAGCAAGCTTTAAGGCACATCGGCTTATGAAGATGGACTAGACAAAAACCTGGACATGCGCAATGTAATTCATTTGGAGAACCTCCGCGAATTACCTCTCAGCTCAGATAACACTGCGGATATTGCGACCAAGACAATTGTGAATATCGGATTACCTCTTAGCCTTGCCCTTGCACTCTGTAATTACAAAATCATACATGGTGAATATCGGATTAGACTTTCAAAGAATATCAGAGAGTGACTTCGTTATGTATAGGAAAATCTTAGGCCAGATAGCCAACTTACTAGATTAAGGTCATTTAGGGTGTCGACAATTGTCTTGGTCGCAATATCCGCAGTGTTATCTGAGTTGAGAGGTAATTCGCGGAGGTTCTCCAAATGAATTGCATTGCGCATGTCCAGGTTTTTGTCTAGTCCATCTTCATAAGCCAGATGTGCCTTTAAGCTTGCTACTGCCTTCTCCTGAGACTCTGATTCAGACTTGAGCTGTAAAGAGTAAAACAACAATTGAAAGACAGCATCTGGGTTCTTCACGACAACCAACCAGCCAGTCCCAGTGCAAAAGACATACTGCCCACACGGTCGGTAAGGACTTAGCTCAACGAATTTAGTCATGGTATCTAATAGCATATTTGTGCTGCCCATTAGAATGCATGCCGCATGGCTTGTAACACATGATGCATTCCTCATCATGTTGTCAAATAAGGCAGTCAATTTCGGCTTGTCAATCGAACCAGCTTGGTGATGTGCAGAAAGCGAGTTGAGGTACGGGAGGATTTGTTCTAGGAACTCTTTTGTGGAGGAAAGAGGGGCCAGTAAAATCCCTGGGAACAATGTCATGGATCATGACAAAGTGGACAAAGCGGTCGGACCACTCCTCTCGTCGGACGGCATGACAAAAGATGGGGTTGGTGGTAAGAGGGGATCCGAACGTTAAACAGAAAGGGCCATGAGTCAGGGCCCTTCTCAATCTTTTGTACTCTTCAAGCAACCAAATGGTTGCATATATCGCAATCGGACCGCCTAAAGAATCGCCAGCGAATATTATTGGCTTACTTTCCCTCATTGCCTTCTCCATCTGGAAACGAAAGACAAATCCCGGTTAAATTCTGGCCCTAAAAGTTTTCGCTTGGAGACGTGGTCAATGACCAACATCCCTTCCGCTGCTAACACAGTAAGACTATGTCCAGAGAAATTGAACTTAACACAGCGGGTCGGGTGCTGACGTCAGCGGCCGCGTGCGTCGCACGCCCCACGCGTCTGGGCGCGTGGCCGCGCGTGGGGGCGCGTGCGGCGTCCCCCGGCGACGCGCCGGCAACGGTTTTGACCATCTCGTCTCCCCCAGTCCGAATTTGTGATTTAATTTAATTTTTATTAAATAAAAAGTCTCGAAAATCACAAATTAGGTCAAAATTCATACTGATTAGGGCAAATCAGTATAATTAGGGCAAAATCAATAAGGGTTCAAGTTCTAGAGTTATCGAGGCTCTGATACCACATATAGGACGCAAACTGCGCAACCCCAAGATCTCCATAACTAGAACAAGAACACACAACTAAAGAGTAAAAGATTGACGCACTTGTTTTAGGATCTCGTTCTTGAAAGCGGAGCAGAAAAGGATTGCCCACACTCAAGGGGGTTTATCCACGCATCAAATCCTTCTCCTCTATTGCCCTCCGAGTCACTGGCTCAATAAGGCGGCCCCTCACGATTGACGTTAGAATAACATCCCTTAGGTTAGGATATGTGAGGTTAGGGTTAGAGGAGAGACTTGAGCACTATTTATAGAGTTTCCAGCTAGTCCCCCTCATTACGAGCCAGGCTCAACTCGGCCCACACTAGCCAGCCCCATATTAGACTAATTAAGAAACCTTCTATCTCACCTTAGACCAAACCCCGTAAAACGGTAAATAGTAAATGGTAAATAACAATGTCAATTAATTTAGTCCACATTAGAGGAAAACTCTAACAAGGACAAGTGGGGTTTCGATCTCGTGGTGTTGGCTTGTGACGAAAATGTAGCGTTTGTCGCTTATAGCATTTGTCGTTGCTCCTCGTGGAAGCTTCGCGCCTTTTCTTCACTTCGTCTGGTCGCCTGAAAGGTGAGGAGCATGTGGGAAATAACATCCCCTGGGGGGTCACTAATAGTGGTAGCGTCGATTGTGATGGCAGTGGCATCACCATGTGGAGAGAGCCAAAGACCATAGCACTATCATAATTGTTGTCACAAATCATATATGGAGTTATGGCGATGAAATTGCGAATCTAGAAGTTGTAAAATTAGCTGGCTGGGGTCATTGGGGTCTTAACAATGGTTGGTGGTCTAGATTTGGCCATGGACAAGGGTTGTTGGCTATCGTCGAGGGCTTGACGACCCCATTCGAAATTCTCCCATCACCTTTCACAACATCATTTCTTGTTGCCTTCATTCAATTTTGTCAAGAGGTAATTGCGAAAAAGTTCAAGACCTAATTTAAAGTGATTTTTTATTCAGTCATGATTTTTTTTAATTTAATTAATTTAATCTTAAACCATTTGATTATTATTAATATAATTAATTAAATTTGATTGGAAATTGCCAGTGTGGGCACCGATTGTTTTATGTGCTACAACCGGCGAACTAATGTCATCTAGAAAGTATTCATAATTTTTTTAAAAAAATTTTTAAAATTTTTAATGGTTTTTACTTGTCTTTATTTTCTTTTCACTATTTCGAATGGGGTCGTCGAGCCCTCGACGATAGCCAACAACCCTTGCCCATGGCCAAATCTAGGCCACCAACCTTTGGTAAGACCCCAGTGACCCCAGCTAGCTAAATCTACAACTTCTAGAATCGCAAATTCGTCGCCTAGTAGTGGTCACCTTGGATGTGGTGTCCGGAACTACATTTGTGGTGATGGTGAAGGGAGGTGCAAAGGATGTGGATGGGGATTTACGATTTTATTCCTCTAAATCCATACCAATATATACATATCAATTTGTAATTGGTTTAGAATGGAAAAATGCACGCCGTGTTAGTTATTAATGTGACGCTTGCGACCGGTGAATACTTTTCTCGTCATTGATGTATGTGTTTGCGATGGTTAGGGCGATTGGCGGAAAGAGACAAATGATCCCTAGACAATTAGTCCAATGTTTATGCAAGTGTCCTCTTGACAAGTTGATCCCCAAAAGATGCCTTTGGAAACTCTATTCAATCGCGCAGCCAATGATTTGTCTTATTGATTCCAAAATGGTCACTTTGCATATCATGCTTGGCTCTTTTTCCACACGTTTTTGATAAATGCACTTTGCTTACCACTTACGATGACTATGACTATGACTATGACCAGATGGGTGTTAGAAATGCCTATTTTATAATTTTTAAAAAGAATTTCAAATAGACTTGAAAACGGACATGAGAGGAGTTTAGGGGTGTAATTTCAAGAATTGCTCCATAGATTGTTAGATGAGGCTTATCAGAAAATGGACATGAATCCTAAAAATTTAGTCTCTTGCTGCAAACGATGGGCATCTTCAATTACCATCAACATTTTCTATGGACTCCATGGGTCTTGTTGATATGAGCTCCAAAATCGAAGCAGTTGCGCTCATGTCGACACCCTCAAGATAATGTTGAATCTTGGTCCCCTCTTAGATGAGAAGTTCCATCCCAGAAATGGAATAACTGAGAAAATATTGGGCACCCGGGGGGCATCAATTTCGCAAAATACTGGTCTATTCATAACTCTTTCTCTCTCCTCTCTCCTTTATCCGTTACTTTTTCCTCCCTCTCCTTTCTCTCTCGCGCTTGCTTTTTACTCATCTTCTTCTTCGTCCGTCAATCTTCTCTATTTAGCACTTCTTTATTTCTTTCCTCTTACATCTGCCATAGAGCTCAAGTCGGAGCTTGAGGCTCGTGGCAGCTTTGGCCATGGAGCTTGTCCTCAAACCTGGAGCTTGGGGTAGCCTTGGCCACTCAAGTCTTGAGCTTAGTCTCAAACTAGTGGTAATGGTCACCTAAGCTTTGAGCTCATCGTCATGGTGGTCAAGCTTTGATCTTCTTGTTGTAATTATGGTGGATTAATGAATCAATGAATGTGAGCGAAATGAGATGCATTGTTTCCATTCACGTATCTTATTAATTCGTGTATTTCTCGAGTTCATGTATTTCTTGGATTCGTATATCTACTTAATTCTTGATTCATGTATCTCTTGGATTTTTGTATCTATTTAATTCATGTATCCACTAGATTCTTATGTCTATTTATTTCACGGTTCATGCACCGTTTCTGTATATGAATTCAAAAATTCTATAAATAAATTTCTAAATCTTCATTTTGATGAGAAGCAAAAATCACCAACGATTCATCTCTTCAAGTTTTCTCTAAGTGCGCTAGTTTTAAGAAGTGTTCGACTTAGTCCTATTCGTATAGCGCTAATACCAACAGGTTCGAGGTGTTGTATCTTGAAAGGCAAAGTTTGTGAAGTTACTTAGCACCATTGGCAAGAACTAATCGTCTTAAGGAGATTTGTTTAGCCATACCTCACCTGCAATTATTGTTTATTTTGTTGTTATTTTTCGATAAATTTCTGGTTACAACGAACAGTTTTACGATCTGCCGCTAATACATGTCTTCTTTTCCTCCTCATGGTCGCTAGACTAAGGCACTTAAGGACATGAATTAGGATTTGAACCTAGAGCTTGAGGTCAAAGCAGCCATGGTCGCTTGAGCACAAGCTTGCTGTTGAAGAAAAATCCCTTGGAGTTTTGAAGTTGACAAAACAGCCTCCTTAGCAAAAGTCTGAAGAATCCAAGACTCAGTCGGTTAAGTCTGAAGAGTTCAAGACTCAAAGGTTTTCCATCTGAAGACAGTCCGACCCAAAGTTCGGTCTGAAGTTTTTCCGTCTGAAGACAGTCAAGACTCAATTCCAATCTGAAGACCTTCAAGACCCAAATTTAAGTCTAAAGACAGTTTGCGAATTTTGACAGGCTGGCAACAGGTTATTTTTATGATTAAGGAAAGTAAGATTTGGATATTATATTTCCTAACTTATCCATGGAATATCTCTGGCTGTGGTCATGAGCTTGGAAGATTTATTCTTCGGATTTTATCCGTTGAAGATCAAGCGAATTTTTGGAAGGTCTAATTTTGGGAACTCAAGATCCAGATTGTATGGGCGAGCAGGATTGACGAGCTATTGTCTACTTATATTTTCGGCGACGTGAAGATCACTTAAATTGATTCAGTCCAACGAGTTGATTGGATGAATTCTTGGAATGTGCCAACGGGTATGGAGGCATGGAGGTTATTTAAGGTGGATCGTGTTGCTCGAAAATAAGGAGAGACTTGATAGAAAAATCTCGATGTTAGAACCTCTGAAATCACTTGTACTCTAAAATCTCCCGTGTTCAAATTGTGTATCAAAGAGAGTCACTTATAGTGCAAAAACAGCAAGAAGCTGTAGGAGAGGCATCTCTTGAAGAAGTCTAGTTCGTGAATTGTAAATGGCTCTCATTTGCTACATAGTGATTACAGCCAGTCGGCTGCCAGCGTGGAGAGTGGATGTAGGCTTGGAATAAGCCGAACCACTATAATCTTTGTGTCAATTCTCTCTTACCCTACTATATTTACTTTATGAATGCATGATCCATTTGTTATTGATATATTCTTCTTATTAAAGTATTCTTCGGCAAAAGATTCCAAAAGAATTCCGTAATTACCTATTCACCCCCCTCTAGGTGGATTCACTAGCCCATATCAATTGGTCTCAGAGCCTGGTTGTTTATTTATTTGAAGTGTTTATTATTTCTAAAGCAAAAGATCTATGGCTAGTATTTTGGCTCCAGGTTTAATTGAAGGGCAAAGCAATACTAGACCTCCCTACTTCGATGGAAAGGAGTACAACGTATGGAAAAACAAGATGAAGGCATTCCTAAGATCCAAAGATCCTATGGAATGGGATGTAGTGGAGAATGGAATTGCTCCTAAAGCTGCATCCATCACAGGGAAAGAATTACTTGATGGAGTGGGAGCATCGCACACCGATATTTCAAAGAGACAAGCAAAGGCTATCTATTCTCTATATTGTGCATTATCTCCTATTGAATATAATAGAATTTCATCTTGTGAAATAGTCAAAAAAGTTTGGGATAGATTGCACGTCACCTATGAAGGAACAGATCGAGTCAAAGAAACCAAGATCAATATCCTTCTTGGACAATATGAAGCCTTCAAAATGAAGCTAGGAGAATCCATCACCGATATATTCAGTCGATTTACAGAAATTGTAAATGGCTTGGCATACCAAGGACAACCAATCTCAGGACCTATGAAGGTCAATAAACTGTTGAGAGGACTATCCAAGGATTGGAATCACGTGAAGACATCTATAAGAAAAACTCAAAGGATCATGCCTCTTTCGATAGATGAGTTGGTCGGCACACTTCAATCATACGAAGTCGAGCAATTCAATGAGGAATTTGACACCAAAGGTAAGAAGTCAATTGCTTTGAAATCTAATGATGATTCTAATGCTACAGATTCAGAAGAAGACTTGGATGATGAGGAGTTGATACTTCTGATTAGAAAGTTCAGAAGGCTGAATAGAAAAGGCAGAAGGTTCAATGCAAAGAGACAAAACAATCAGAGATTTCAAAAGAAATCAAATTAAGAAGAAGATACCAACAAGGAAGTTGTTTGCTTTGAATGCAAGAAAAAAGGGACACATCAGACCCAACTATCCCCTATTGAAGAAAAAGAAATGAAAACCTGAAAGGTTCAAGAAAGCACTCAAAGCTGAAACTTGGAGTGACACTGAATGTAAGGAGAGTGATGAAGAGTATGCAAATATCTGTCTTATGGCAAACTCAGACTCAGACTCAAACAACGGTATCAAGGTTAGAAATTCAAAAATTTCTACCAAAGTATCAAAATACATTGATGAACTTTGTCTCAGTCTTAAAGGCTCTCTTAAAAGGATTTCTGAGCTGAAAAGGAAGAATTCCAAATTGAAACAACAAGAAAAGATTTTAATTGAAAAAGCCGAAAGTCTAGACAAGTGTCTTGCTGTTTCAAAAGAAAATGAGAATGAACTTTCAAAAGAAAATGCTTGCTTGAAAGAAGATTTGTTGAAAGTTACAAAGAAATTTTCAATGGGTTCTGAAAAGTTGGATAAAATCCTTTCTATTCAAAGACCTTATTTTAATAAATCTGGTCTAGGAATGACACATGAAACCGTTCCTTTGATTGATTTTCTAAAGGTAAAGGAAAGAATCAAGAATAGGCCAACAAAATCTTTTTATAAGAATCATTTCCAAAAGGTTTTTGTAAAGCCTGTTGGTAGAAATGCTCTTACATGTTCAAAATGCAAAAGTGTAGAACATTTTGAGAATGAGTGTCCCAAAGTTTGGAGACCTGATAAGAAGAGCTGGGCAAAGACTGTTTATGCTACTAACAATGATGGACCCAAGAAAGTTTAGGTACCAAAAAAGACTTGAGTCTTTCATTTAAATGTAGGTCACTGTCAAGAAGAAAATCAAGTAGTATTTGGATAGTGGCTGTTCAAGACACATGACGGCGAGACTCAAATTGTTTCACAAAACTCTCTCATGTAAAAGGAGGAAATGTTTCTTTCGGTGGCAACAACAAAGGAAAAATTGTTGGTCAAGGAACCGTGAAGATAGGAAACCTCACAATCAACAATGTTTCTCTTGTTGAAGAATTGAACTACAATCTTTTGAGTATTAGTCAACTATGTGACACTGGATACAAGATCAACTTTCAAGAAGATACATGTTCTGGAACAAGCTAGATCTCTCACAATCCTTTACTGGACGAAGACATGGGAATATTTATTTGCTGGATATAAAGTCAAACAGTCCTCAATATTTGATATCAATTCAAGATGAAGCCATTTTTTGGCATAGGAAGCTTGAACATGTCAATTTGAAGCAAATTACAAAAGTTTCTTCCAAAAAGCTTGTTTGGGGACTTCCTAACATCAAGTATCAAAAGCATAAATTATGCACTCATTGTGTACTTGGAAAATAGGTTAGAAATTCCTATAAATCTATAAATCAGGTATCCACTAATCGTGTTTTGCAGCTGTTACACTTGGATTTGTTCGGTCCAACAAGAACTCAAAGCATTGGAAGTAAAAGATATTGTTTGGTTATAGTTGATGATTATTCTCGTTTTACTTGGGTATTCTTTCTTTGCAAATAAATCTGAAGCATTATCTTATTTTACTAAGTTTGCAAAGGAAATCTAAATTGAGAAAGGGTATGCAATTTCAAGTATTCGAACTGACCATGGAGGAGAATTTGAAAATCATGATTTTGCTAAATATTGTGATGACTATGGTATTCAACATAATTTTTCATCTCCATACACTCCACAACAAAATGGAGTTGTAGAAAGAAAAAATCGTTCTTTGCAAGAAATGGCAAGAACTCTTTTGATTGAAAGTAATATTTCTTCTCATTTTTGGGCTGAAGCTACCTCAACTGCTTGCTATATTATAAATAGAATTTTTCTAAGACCTATTTTAGAGAAAACACCTTATGAGCTTCTTAAAGGTAAGAAACTTATTGTTTCTTATTTTCATGTATTTGGTTGTAAATGTTTTATCCTAAAGAATTCTAGTGATCGAATTGGTAAGTTTGAAGAAAAATGAGATGAAGGAATTTTCTTTGGCTACTCTATGACAAGCAAAGCGTTCAGAGTATTCAACAAACGGACTCAGACTGTGAAAGAATCCATGAATGTGAAGTTTGAAGACTCAGTTCAAAATAAGACTCAACTTGAGGATTATGAGTCTGGCCAAGTGTCTACAAATTCTCTTGAAGAAAATCAAATCTTAGACACTCAGCCACAAACTAATTCAGCAGCTCCAACTGAAGAAGAGCCTCATCAAAGTGACAAACCAACTACAAATTGGAAGCACAAATCAAGTCATCCTGCAAATCTCATCATTGGCAATATTGATGGAGGAGTTCGTACAAGATCTAAAAGGCGTGAAGAATCTAGTGCTCTTGCACTCATTTCTGAAATTGAACCTAAAAACATAGAAGATGCATTGAAAGATGAAAGCTGGATTGAAGCAATGCAAGAGGAATTGAATCAATTCAAAATCAACAATGTTTGGGAGCTAGTTCCGAAAACTAAAGGCAAATCAATTATCGGTACCAAATGGGTTTTCAGGAACAAGCTTGATCAACAAGGAAAAGTGGTGAGGAACAAAGCAAGACTTGTGGCAAAAGGTTACACACAAGAAGAAGGCATCGACTACGATGAAACCTATGCTCCGGTGGCAAGGTTAGAAGCTATAAGATTACTTCATGATTTTGCTTGTTTTAAAAATTTCAGGTTATTTCAAATGGACGTGAAAAGTGCATTCCTAAATGGAATTATCTAAGAAGAAGTTTATGTGGAACAACCACCAGGATTTGAAGATCCTAGAAGACCAAACCTTGTTTTCAAATTGAAGAAAGCTTTATATGGCTTAAAACAAGCACCTCGAGTATGGTATGAAAGGTTAAGTAATTTCCTAACTTAAAATGGTTTCTCTAAAAGTAAAGTAGATACTACTTTATTTATCAAAAGAGAAGGAAAGGATTTCATACTTGTTCAAATTTATGTTGATAATATAATATTTGATTCTTTTAATGAAAAGCTTTGCAAGAATTTTTCAAAGTGTATGCAGAATGAATTTGAGATGAGTATGATGGGTGAATTGAACTTCTTTTTGGGACTTCAAGTCAAACAATCAAGTGAAGAAACTTTTATCCACTAAGAGAAGTATGCAAAAGACCTTATCAAAAAGTTTGGAATGGAGAATTGCAAGAAAATAGAAACTCCTATGTCAAGCTCATCAAAGCTGGATAAAGATGAAGAAGGAAAGAGTGTAGACCAAAAGCTATACAGGAGTATAATCGGGTCACTTCTTTACCTTACAGCATCTAGACCTGATATTCTATTTAGTATTTGCATTTGTGCTAGATTTCAATCTAATGCTAAAGAATCTCACATGACTGCTGTAAAGTGCATTATTAAATATGTTACAACTACATCTAAGCTAGGTCGTGGTATTCCAAACAAGAAGATTTTACTCTCCTTGGATATTCGATGCTTGACCTTGCTGGTTGTAGAGTGGATAGAAAAAGCACTACAGGTACTTGTCAACTATTGGGAAACAGATTGGTATCTTGGTTCTCAAGAAAACAGGGTACCGTAGCTCTTTCAACTGCTGAAGTAGAGTACATAGCTCTTGGAAGTTGCTGCTCTCAAATTCTATAGATGCAACAACAATTGAGAGACTTTGGAGTTGAGGAAACAAGTACAGAAATCAAATGTGACAACACAAGTGCAATCAACCTCACAAAGAATCCAATACTTCATTCAAGAGCGAAGCATATTGAAATCAAGCATCATTTCATTCGAGATCATGTTCAAAGTGGTAAAGTGGTGATACAGCATGTTGATTCAAAGAATCAATTAGCAGATATATTCACAAAGCCCCAAGAAAACGCTCATTTTGAATCAATTCGCACAAGACTAAGTATCACAAGATTTGAAGATGTTCAGACTCAAAACTAGAGTCTTGAAAAGTTCAGACTCAACGCAAGGTCTGAAGGCGTTTCAGACTCAACGCAAGGTCTGAAAGTGTTCAGGCTCAACGTAAAGTCTGATGGCGCTCAGACTCAAAGGTAAAGTCTGAAAAGAGTTCAGACTCTAAGGTAAAGTCTGAACAACTATCAGACTCTGTCTTAAAGCTCCTTTTACGTATTTTAATTTCTTTGTATTCTCGGCATTATATTTTGGATAATTACTTTTCGAATTCTCAAAATCTGTTTTTACTCAATTTCTGACATGCAATTATGGCAGTTTACATTTTCAAAAAGGCAATTTTCTTCTTTCGAAATTACAGTTTATTTTTGGCAGTTTTTATCTTTACTTTTTGGCGACGATTCAGTATCTCGGTTTTATTCCTACTATTTATACTCTCGAATCGTCATTTTCATCGGCTACTACTTCTTCGAAATTCATCTCCACACTATCTCGCTTTCGAAACCCTAAAAGCTCTATTTGCCGTTCCTGTTTCATCATCTTTTACGATAAAAATCCCATCTTTTTAGCGAACAAGTTGAACTTTCTCTTGTATTCCAAGAATGTCGTCTCGGAAGTCTTCCAGAATCGCAAGCAGGGGACCACAGAGACATCCAGAGGGTCCTACAAGGGTGGACCTCATAGGAGAACAAGTCTCCTCAAAGGGAAGCCGAAAGTCAGCATTTTGAGGAAGGGATCACCGAAGCGAGCCGGTAAGAACTCTTAAACCGAATGTTGCTTTTGATCTTTACAAAAGGCTTAAAGATGGAGGAGTAAGCCTAAAGACGATTGAGGATTTCTTGAAAGAAAGAGGATTCAAAAGCGAGTATATCTTCTTGCTGGAAATGGAGAAGATGAAAGTTGTTAGTGAAGGAACTACTCAAAGAGCGCTTGAAAACATTACGAGTAATCCACTTGACAATACTCAAACCGAGACTCTAGACGATGATGAGAGACTTTTCTCTCACTTCCAGCCGCGATTGGCTGTGGCTGCTAACTCTGTTTGTCCTTTGGGAAGTTTGTTTCGGTCTAAAGAGCATTAGCGAGTATACACGAAGTTGTTGAAGAGAGGTGTAGTAAATCCAAGAAGTGTGGACTTCGACTTCCTTGATTCGTTGAAGATAAATCTTACAGGGAAGTTTGCACGGATACGACAAATGCCCATTCTGAACTTATGGCATATTTTTACTCAAATTTGTCATTTTTGGATGCGAATCGATTGTCTTTTTCTTTTATGGATAAGGATTATATAGTTGATGTTGATATGTTGGCTGATATTATTGGGGTGGAGAGAAGGAGTTTCCAACCAATAAAGGTGTCCACAGCCTATGTAACTCTAGATATTGTGCGTGACAGAACTGTAGAGGGCAAAATATCCTATACTAGGATGAATGCCACAAATGTATTGCTGCACAAAATCGTCATCAACTGTATCCGACCCAAGACAACTTCGAAGACCGATGTCTCCAAGACCGAAGCCAAACTGATGTTTGCCATCAACCAAGGCAAACCCTTTTCTCTCCCACATGTTATTCTTTTCCACATGTACGAAGCGTGGTTAAGGATAAGGGTCAATTGCCTTATTCATCGATCATCACCAAGTTGTTCAGGCATTTTGATATTCATATTCCTACACCTCTATGCCTGACCAATTTAAGTCAGATAGTTGTTGGTCACAAGATGGTGATGAAGATGAAGTTTCCAAAGCTGAATGCTGCATTGGAAAGGTTGAGGAAAAAGACACCTTCCAAGGAGATCCCCACTGCTTCTTCAAAGAGAAAGGGCAAAGAGCCCATGGTTGAGAAAAAGCGTCGAAAAATCATCCTACAAGACGAAGAGGATGAGGAAGATGCCATGACTTTGTCTACTCTCTCCAAATTGAGAAGCCCTGTTAGTTTGAGAACAGAGGCTGAAGAGAGGGCAAGAAAAGAAGTAGAGGAGAAGGCAGCTGAAAAATAGAGGTTAGAAGAAGAAAAACAGAGGAAGAGAAGAGAAGAAAAGAAGAAGAGAGAGGAAGAAAGGAAAAAGAGAGAAGAGGAAAGGAAAAGAAGAGAATAAGAAAGAAGGAGAAGGGAAGAAGAACAGAGAGAAGAAGAGGAAAGACAAAGGAAAGATGAAGAAGAAGAAAGAAGAAGAGAAAGAAATGAGAAGAGAAGAAGAAGGAAGAAGGAAGAAGGATGAAGAGGAGAGCAGAATGCAAGAGGATATGGCTGCAGGATTTGAGCCTTCAATTGCTCAATCTGGGGAAGAGACCGACAAACATCACAGTGCTGATATAGATGTAGGCGAGGAATTTTCTACTCCACCCACTGGCATCAACATAAGGGGAGTTGCTGCAGAGCAAGGAACAATTTCGCCTTTACATTTTAGTGATGTAAGTAGGTTAGGTGCTGACCGTAAGGAGGTCTATGCATCTTTTTTCCCAAAGCATGAAGAATCCTCTCCATTAGAGAAGGAAAGGGCTGAGAAGGATGCTTCTAGTTTCCAAACTCCCAGAACTGAATCTGCTGGTCCTAGTGGAAGTAATACTAATTCGACAGCTTTTACACAACTGTTGGATGTTATGTTGGACCTGAAAAAGCGGGTGTTTGGAATGGACTTCGAGCTTAGGGATTTAAAGAAAGCGATGCTGAGTACTTCTGTGAATATGCAAGATCGTATCAACTCACTGAGAGCTCAAGTGGAATCCAATCAGAACAGTGCAGAGTTGATTTCAGTAAAGGAAGCTCTTGCTAATCTCGAGAAGACAGTACATGCACTCAGCAAATTTCAGCTTGTTCGCATTCCTGGAGAGCCCTAAAACCATTTTCAAAACCATCATTTATTCACTCTACCTCCTTTGATGGGACAAAAAGGGGGAGAGTTTGCAGATTTGAAGCTTGTTTTTATTTTGAACTTTTATTTCATTTGCTTGCTTAGACTGTTTTCATTTTTGATTTGGATTTGGATTGGGCTGTTTATTTGAATCTCTATGACTTTATCCTGATGAGTTGATGTTTGGATTTCTAGACTTGTGAATTTGCATTGCAAGATCATTATATTTGTGAGGATAATTGTTATTGGACTAACATTCTGTTTTGCAGAAATAATCCTCAAAGTATATACGAGTTTTCTTTGCAGGTTTTAAATTCGCAAATCTGTCGAGGGTTTTGTCACCATCAAAAAGGGGGAGATTGTTGAAGAAAAATCTCTTGGAGTTTTGAAGTTGACAAAATAGCCTCGTTAGCAAAAGTCTGAAGAATCCAAGACTCAGTCGGTTAAGTCTGAAGAGTTCAAGACCCAAAGGTTTTCCGTCTGAAGACAGTCAAGACTCAGTTTCGGTCTGAAGACGTTCAAGACCCAAATCTAAGTCTGAAAACAGTTTGCGAAATTTGACAGGCTGGCAACAAGTTATTTTTATAGTTAAGGAAAGTAAGATTTGGATATTATATTTTCTAACTTATCCATGGAATATTTCTGGCTGTGATCATGAGCTCGAAAGATTTATTCTTCGGATTTTATCCGTTAAAGATCAAGCGAATTTTTGGAAGGATCTAATTTTGGGAACTTAAGATCCTGATTGTATGGGCGAGCAGGATTGACGAGCTATTGTCTACTTATATTTTCGGCGACGTAAAGATCACTTAAATTGATTCAGTCCAACGGGTTGATTGGATGAATTCTTGGAATGTGCCAACGGGTATGGAGGCACGAAGGTTATTTAAGGTGGATCGTGTTGCTCGAAAATAAGGAGAGACTTGATAGAAAAATCTCAATGTTAGAACCTCTAAAATCACTTGTACTCTAAAATCTCTCGTGTTCAAATTGTGTATCAAAGAGAGTCACTTATAGTGCGCAAATAGCAAGAAGCTGTAGGAGAGACCGTCTCCGAAGAAGTCTAGTTCGTGAATTGTAAACAGCTCTCATTTGTTACATAGTGATTACAGCCAGTTGGCTGCCAGCATGGAGAGTGGATGTAGGCTTGGAATAAGCCGAACCACTATAATCTTTGTGTCAATTCTCTCTTACCCTACTCTATTTACTTTATGAATACATGATCTATTTGTTATTGATATATTCTTCTTATTAAAGTATTCTTCGGCAAAAGATTCCAAAAGAATTCCGTAATTACCTATTCACCCCCCCTCTAGGTGGATTCACTAGCCCATATCACTTGCGACCATGGTTGCTGTATCTCGAGCTCGCAATCTCGGTTACTCGAGATTGAGCTCTATGGCCATGGCGGCCGCGAGCCTGGGACTCAATTTCCGTAGCTGTGGGGTACGATAAAAAAGAGAGAAGGAAAGCAAGTGTAGCAAAGGAGAGAGAAGGATGAGAAGAGAGGGGCGAAACGGTGATGGAGGGGGAAAGAAGGGGGAGATCGTGACTGGCAAATGAGTAGGCCTGTGACATGTGTCGCAAGATGAATGGACTTTTTTTTTTTTTTTTTTTTGACATTGGAGTTGTACATAATATCAAGCTTATACATGAGAGGAAAATTATTGAGATGCACGTATTCCAATTGAATTGTAACTTATTAATTTAAATTTTTAAATAAATGTGAGTCTAATTAAATAAATTAGTGGGCTCAGATATAAACTCCCTCTCAGTTATCTCTTAAGGTGAGGATATCAATTTCCATAGAGTACTCCCAACAACATGGTGCGTAAACAGATACCAAAATTTTTATGTAATTATCCATTTAATAACGTTGATCCACAAAAGATACCCTTATGAAACGTTTTGATCGTGCATAAATCATACACCTTACCGATTAAAAAATTGTCGCTTCACATATCATGCTTTGCTTATTTTCCACTCGTCCTTGATTAACCCGCTATCCTTTTCCTTACCCTATATGATGACAATAACAAGATGGGCATAAAGTACCGAAAAGAAATGTCTCTTTTATAATTTTGGAGAATTTAGAAATATTCTTTATAGTATGTAAGTGTCATTTCACTTAACAAGGACATTTTAAAGATCTTACGAAATTTAAAACTAAAAATTGAAATATTTTTTGTCCTCTTAATTTTATTTTTTAAATAGTGAGAAACATTTTATTAAATCCAATCGTCAGGTCCTCTCTTCGGCCTTCATATCCTTGGGAAATCAAATTGGACTTTGCGACCTCATGGCTCGACAATTGTGGTCCGTCCATGGGAACTTCTCCACTTCACTTTGGTTTCCCTAATGGAATACACTAAGCTTTCAATTTGATACAATTAAAGCATTTTTTATCGGGATGGGATGAATATTCGGACCAATCTTGGATGTGGTAGACATGGGGCCAATTTTTTAGATAGCACGTTCTTGTCACACGTCAAGTCATGGATCGTCCCAAAATGAGATAGACTTCGATTAAGATGCAGCCATCAAAACAAAATTTGAAAGCTTAGAGCATTAAATAATCGATATAATGATTTTCATGGCCGTCCTAACTCTCATCAAAGTCACTTGAATTGAATATTTCAAAAGAGTTGAATTACACCGTTATGAATGATTCATTTAAATTATAATTACAGCCCATTGAGTCAATACTTTGAGTAACTCAAGAAGTTAAGTCTCAGGTAAGGGTCAATTCTCAGCACAAATCTTTTGTTGAGCCGATGTAAATAATTTCGGGTGCGTTTGAATTGACTTTTATATTTTTACAAGTTTTTCGCTTGATTCAAAACTTGTTAGGTAAGTTAATGAATTTCTTCTTTCTAAGATTTATTGAAATTTGGATTAAATGTTAGAATTTGAAGGGAGAGGAAAGATGATACTTTTGGAGAACAAAAAGGCCATTGCTTAACGCTAAAAACTTGGCTTGGATTAGACATGATCATAGGCAACAAAAAAATAGCACAAATCCACATCTGCCCATCACCGACTAACTACTCCCAACAACATCACAACTTCGCAGTACGCGAGCTTACGCACAGAGCAAAGGGAAAAAGAATTTAAGAATAAGCGTGAGCGAACTATCGACAAACTCCTAAAAAAAATAAGAATCTGCTATTCATCATCGACATCCTCAGCTTCCTGGTCCTCCGCAATCGTCTCCAATCCAGGATATCTGGAACTTTTGGTGCGGGCCGGGACGAGAAGAGCCGGCGCCACCTCCATCCACGGACTCAATCCTCCAATTCCCTTTGACATTCTGCGATCGTGATGCCTGGTTCCGATTCCCGTTCTGAGAGCTCAAGCTTTGGCCGAAGAGGGAGAGCTCGCCTGGGTTATAGCTCCAGCTGAAATCGCTGGGAAAAAGGAGAGAGAGATTGCTGGGTTGGGTTGTGAAAAATGGGGGCGGGAGGCGGATGTTTTATAGGGGAGGGCGAGGGCCAGTGGGGTTTGGGTTTCGTGGTTTTGGCTTGCGAAGAAAATGTGGCGTTTGTCGCTACTAGACTATTCGCGGAAGCTCCGTCCCCCTTCTTCGCTTCGACTGGTCGCTTGAGAGGCGAGGGGAGCACGTGGGAAACGAGAGACGTGCGAACGCGGTTAAGGTTAAGCAAAAATGACGCCGACCAATTGGAGGGTGGCGTGGACCCTGAGGTTGCAAATGCATGTGGACATTTTGCATCGTCGACTGGAGTGGGGTTCGCGACATTCTCAGTGGAGCACATGCAACGTCGCGGATGCTTGTTGCCTCTACCGAGAAGGGTTTGTGTTGCCATCGTCGTTCTAAATCCCATCAACAACAATGATGACTGAACAAACAAGAGAGTGATTATTTTTATCTGTCCAACTCTAACTTCTCTCTCCAACTTCCATTCTGTCTCTTTGCAAAGTATGATAGTTGAACCAGCTAAAACTATTTGTCCTCGTTTCACCAAATTTTCTTTGTCGCTGGTCTGCCGGGAAGGAGAGTGATTTGATAGCAGAGAAGAACGGTGGCGGTGGTGACAGTAGTGGTGGTGGTGGTGGTGGTGGTGGTGGTGGTGTGAGGGGGCTGCTGATGGTGATAGCGTCGATTGATGGAAGTGGCATCATCTGGTGGAGAGAGCCAAAGACTCTAGGATTATGATAATTCTGTGCAACATTTTAGGTTTTTACACATTTAGATGATGGGAGTATTTTCAATTAACCCATCACATTTCACGGCATCATTTCTTGTTTCCTTCGTTCGATTTTGTAGGGGTATTTATAAAAAGAGTTTTTAACCTATATTACAGTAATTTTTTATTAGTCACCAATTTAATCTTAATCATTTGATAATTTATTAATGTAGTCAGCTAGGTTTGATTGGAAATTGCTGATGTGGCTACCGATTGTTTTACGTGACGCAATCAATATGCTAATGTTGTATGGACAAATTTTACAAATTTTAAAAATTTTTCTAAAATTTTTAATGACTTTTACTCATTTTTCTATTCTTTTCACTATTCATTTTTCGAATGGGGGTCACAGGGTCCATGACAATGGCCAACAACCCTTGCCTATGGCCAAAGCTAGGTCACCATCCATTGCCAAGTACCCAATGACCCCATCTAAGCTAAATCTGCAACTTTTAAATTCGCAACTTCATTGCCATGACTCCAGAAATGATCTATCACAACAAAGTTAAGGGAAGGATTGTCAACCACAAATACGACAGAGAGGGTTGGATGCCCAGCAATGGTCGCTTTGGATGTGGCGCTGGCAACTACACCGGTGATGGCAACGAAGGGAGGCGCTGAGGTTGCTCAAGGTATTAAATGGAGGAGAAAAAGGAGATGGATGGAGATTTGTGATTTTATTCATCTAAATCCATATTAATATATACATGTCAATTTGTAGTTGATTCAAAATGGAAAAATGCAAGCCGCCTCGCTCGCAACCAACGAATATTTTTCCGGTCGTTGATTTATGTATTTGCGATGGCTACGGCAGTTAGTCAAATGTTTTATGCAAGTGTCCTCTTGACCCAGGAAGACACCTTTGAAAACCTAAGAGTCGTGCAACAAATGATGTCTTGTTGGAATGATCACTTCACATATCATGCTTTGCTCATTTTTCCACACCTTTTGATAAATACACCTTTTGATAAATACACTTTCCTCTTCCTTTATCATTTATGATGATAATGATGATGACGGGATCAAGTATCAAAAAAGAAATGTCTCTTTTATAATGTTTAAAAAAGAATTTCAAATAGACTTGAAAATGGACATGAGAAGAGTTTAGGGGTGTAAGAGAACCGCTCAATAGAGGATTAGATTGACTTATCAGGAAATGGACATGAACCCTAAAAATTTAATCTGTTGCTGCAAACAATGGGTATCTTCAATTACCAGCAAAATTTTCTATGAACTCCATGGGATCTTGATTTGAGCTCCAAAATCGAAGCAGCTGCACTCATATTGGCGCCCACAAGATGATGCGGGTCTTGGTTCCCTCTCGGATGAGAAGTTCGATCCCTAGAAATGGATCAACAGAGAAAATAGTGGATACCCAAGTGGCACCAGTTCAGCAAAATATTAGTATATTGAAGTTCCGTTTGTTTCGAGAAAATAAGGTATTTTTAGAAAATATTTTTCAAGAAGTCATTTTCCGGAAAAATATAATTATTTTTCGGTGTTCGAGATGAAACTTGAAAATTAAATAGAAAATATTTTTTGCTGTTCGGTAAAGAAAATTTTTTCATTCATATACTCATTTTCATTTAGTTTATTTTTTTAAAATGAATTTTTCATATTTTTAATTATTTTAATTGTTTAAAATCTAGTATTAATTTTTTCGTTTTTATTTTTTTTTTTTCTTTGTTTCCCATCTCTTTCTTTCTTGGCCGGTCACCAGCCACGGCTATGGCTCGTGTCGACCACCGGCAAGCCTTGAGCTCGCCGACGAGCATGAGGCTTGCCGCTCCCCACATTGGCAAGCGCGACGTCGAGCTCGAGACTCGTCAGATCGACGAGTGCGAGCTTAAGCTCAACGAACTTGAGGTTCACCTAGCAACGGCCGACAACTAGCCAAGAAAGAAGAGGATAAGAAATAAGGAAGAGAAAACAAAAAAAGAAAAAAAAAAAGAAAAAGAAAAATTTTAAAAAAGGAAATTAAAAAATAATTCAAATAAAAAAAGAAAAGAAGAAGAAGATATGAGAGGAGAAAGTGGGGATTTATAGAAGTGTGAGATAAGAGATATCAAAAAAGTGGAAAACATTTTCCCAAAATAATTCATTTTCCATGAAACGAACATCGGAAAATCCGAAAAATATTTTTTAAGAAATTATTTTCCGCGAAACGAACGAAGCCTCAAAAACATTGCCTCGAGCCCACCTTGCGTAACTCTTTCTCTCTCCTCTCCCCACTGCTCGTTACTTTTTCCTCTCTCCCTCTCTCTCCAACGCTTCCTTTTTACTCATCTTCTTCTCTGTCCCTCAATCTTCTCTATTCATGCTTTTCTTCATTACTTTTGCATCCGCCATGGCTAGAGCTCAAGCCCAAGCCTGGAGCTCATGGCTGCTTTGGCCATGGAGCTCGACCTTGAACTCGGAGCTTGGAGTAGCCTTGGCTGGTCGAGTTTTGAGCTCAGCCTCAAACTAGTGGCAACGGTCACTTGAACTTCGAGCTCCTGGCCATGGTGGCCCGAGCTTTGAACTCTAATCCACAACCGCTAGATTGAGACACTGGAGGACACAAATCGAGGCTTAAATCTAGAACTTGAGGTCAAAGCAATCATGGTCACTTGAGCACAAGCTTGTGGCCTTGAGAATTAGAGTTGTAGCTAATATTTTCTCGGATCAACTAGGCATGCCAAGCACGGCACCCGCATGACTTGCTGGAGAAGCAACAGCTGGATCTGAAGATGAAGCTCCAGATGACGTTGGACGAGATTGCCGCGTTGCTCGAGGAGCAGAGCGTCACTGGCAAAGTCAGAAGGGCGACTGATCTGAATTTCTTTTCGTTTTTTTCTTTTTTGACTTCTTTAGTTTTTTTCTTTTTTTCAATCTTTTTCAATTTTATTTCCATTCCGGTCGCCAGAAAAATCAAATGCTCACCACTGACGAAATTTTAATTTGCCAGTGAGCTCAAGCCAAGATGGATTTGCTCACTTCGAACCCCTATCTGAATTTGCTTTAGGTTATTTATCACGTTTAAAGAATTTTGAAAAAAGAAAATTACTATATATATGATGATACGATATTAAAACCTACATATTTTAAAATATTTTTCTTTTCTTCTTCCAGAAAAACAAAATGGAAAATCCTTTCTTGAAACCCAATCTTAGGTCTGTCCCTTGCCTCAATTTTGACTTCCATATCGTTGGAACTTCATAGTGGACATTGTGAACTGACGGCCCGACAATTAGATCCGTTTATTTAAACTCATACATTTCACTTTGGTTTCGATAATGAAATAGATTACCTTAGATGCGACTAATACACTTTTGATCTAAATGAGATCCATATTCGGGCGACATGTTGATTTGACGTTGGATGCTACGTAATTATCTCACAACAAATCGAGGGTATCCCCGATATTAGGTGTATTTCCATCGGGAAGTATTTGTTAAACAAAAATGGCAGCTTAATGCGTTAGATAATCGAGATCAAACTTTAGACCAAAAAAAAAAATCAAGATCGAACTTCATTTGACTGATTGAAAACCCACTAAGATCGAGCAAAATTAATTCACATCACAACATATAATTAAGCAAATCCAGCATTTGGCCATTACCAAAAGGAGTAATTCACACAAATCTTCACACGAGCGGAGATCAAACTTGGCACTAGCAATCTACACTTATCCCGAACCCCTCTCCCCGAAAGCAACTTCCGATAACAAGTCCCAGAAGTTGGCCGCTGCCACCGCCGCCGCTACGGTCTTGTCTTGAGCTCTTTAGCTTTGGGATCGCATTCTTCCTCCTCTTCTTCTGCGATCGTCTCCAATCCTGGACGGCAAGGAGGAGGGAACGGCGCAAGGAGAAGAGGCGGTGCAACCTCCATCCATGAACTCATGTCCTTGCTTTGCTTCGCCGCTGCTAACATCACCGAGTTGCTTCGGAGAACTAGAATATCGGAGACTGACCTGGTGATGTTTTGTGTGTATGTTGATCGTTTTGGTGATGGAGAGGAAGATGAGAAGATTTAGGAACTTCCTACCACGACGGCAGCTTCAGTTGGTTGGTTGGTTGGTGGTGCTCAGGACGATCAGTGGATTCCATTTATATAGAATTTAAACACTTGACATTTTCTGGAAAATTTGTCACTCTCTATATAAAAAAATTATTTAAAAAAAAAAATCTGTAATCTTATTACCATACGTTTTTGCTTACTGACAAAGTCGTGAACATGTGATAAAAGCCCTGGCCAGCCCAAAGTCAGCTAGCTTCAATGAATTAGTACGGCGATCTAGCAGCAAATTCTGGGGCTTCAAATCTCGATGTAAAATTCTATGAGAATGGCAACAGGAAATGCCACGCAGGATTTGATAAAGGAACATCTGCAAGGAGAAATTTGCTATGTCATGAAAATGGTAAACAATCACACTAAGAATCCACTCAGATCTACATAGACAGAAGAAACAATAAGTAAAGCATAGAAACAACAAAAGAAGCTAATCCATAAGAAGAGCTCAAAGATCCAAAAGTCATCCGCCTCATCCAAAGAGGACTGTGTATCAACTGCAAGTGTTTTCAAATATTGGTCGCTCCATATACAACAGATCCACATTAAGTTTATTGGGCTCTATTTGACATTTATACCCTCATTTTTGCCCATTACAGCCATGTGAATTGAACATGGTGGACATATTATAAAATAAAGAGCCAAAGGAAGAAGATTATAAGAAGTAAGTGAGATAGGCTAGTGAATCAACCTAGAGGGGGGTGAATAGGTTGTTGCGGAATTCTTTTGGAATCTTTTGCGGTAGAATACGTTGATATCAAGGATATATCAATAATAAATAAAGCACGTATTCATAAAGTAAATAGAGTAGGGTAAGAGAGAATTGACACAATGATTATAGTGGTTCGGCTTAGTCCAAGCCTACGTCCACTCTCCACGCTGGCAGCCAACTGGCTGTAATCACTATGTAGCAAACGAGAGCTGTTACAGTATACGGACTAGACTTCTTCAATAGACAGTCTCTCCTACAGCTTCCTGCTGCTTTAGCACTATATCACACTCTCTTCGTTACACAATTTGAACATAGAAGATTTTAGAGAACAAGTAATTTTGGAGATTCTAACATCGAGATGTTTCTACCCAGTCTCTCCTTATTTCCAAGCAACATCGATCCACCTTAAATAGCCTCCGTGCCTTCATGCCCGTTGGCACTTACCAAAAATTCATCCAATCAACCCGTTGGACTGAATCAATTTAAGCGATCTCCTTGTCACCGAAAACGTAAGTAGACAGTAGCTCGTCAATCCTGTTCGCCCATACAATTAGAATCTTGAGTTCCCAAAATTAGATTCTTCCAAGAATAAACTTGATCTTCAAAGGATAAAATCCAAAGAATAAATCTTCCAAGCTCTCGATCACAGCCAGAGATATTCCATGGTTAAGATTAGGAAATATGAAATCCAATATCTTACTTTCCTTAGCCATAAGAATAACCTGTGGCCATCCTGAAAAAATCGCGAACTGTCTTCACACTTAGATTTGGGTCTTGAAGGTCGTCAGACTAAAACTAAGTCTTGAAAGTCTTCAGACTGAAACTGTGTCTTGACTGACTTCAGACGGAAAAACTTCAGACCGAACTTCTGGGTCTGACTGTCTTTGAAAACCTTTAGATTTTGAAAACTTCGAGAAGCG
The DNA here is from genome assembly GCA_014182555.1 of Eucalyptus erythrocorys. Taxonomy (NCBI): domain Eukaryota; kingdom Viridiplantae; phylum Streptophyta; class Magnoliopsida; order Myrtales; family Myrtaceae; genus Eucalyptus; species Eucalyptus erythrocorys. The sequence goes on from CM024597.1 coordinate 31,270,164, forward strand.
GCGAGTCTTGGAATCTTCACACTGAACTATTGAGGCTATTTTGTCAACTTTAAAACTCCAAGGGATTTTTCTTCAACAGTAAGAACATGATTCTTCTAGATATTGTCCACTTATTTGGTGGGACATTTTCATCTCTTACTAACCCATGATTCAATCCGAAAGGACAGTCTAATCATCTTAACAAGAATACGTATTCCGAAAAGTCTCAATGATATCACACTTGAGCATGGTATTACAGGCATGGACTTCTGCCATCCAAATGATAGCACATCCAAACAGATAGAACCAAGATAAGTTACTGCGATATTGTTCTGTAAATTAAAACTCAAATAATGTTATGACACCATCGTGAAAATTACACAAAGCATAAACTCCACAAAGGAAAGAGAGCTCACTCACTTTTATTGTGGGGGCTCACACACTTATGAGTGGCAGGTTGCAGGATGTAGTGCATAGTGAGAAGCGGCTATATCTAGTTTTTGAGTACTTGGACTTGGATTTGAAAAGCCACATGGATTCATGTCCAGAATTTTCTAAGGACACCCCCACAATAAAATGAGTGAGCTCTCTTTCCCTTGTGGAGTTTATGAATCCATGTGCAGTTCAAGTACTCAAGACGCTCGCTCTCTCATCCCATCCTACCACTCATAAGTGCGTGAGCTATATTATGCAAGTTCACACACTTATGAGTGGCGGGTTGTAGGATGTAGTGCACGGTGAGAAGCGGCTATATCTAGTTTTTGAGTACTTGGACTTGGATTTGAAAAAGCACATGGATTCATGTCCAGAATTTTCTAAGGACACCCCACAATAAAAGTGAGTGAGCTCTCTTTCCCTTGTGGAGTTTATGAATCCATGTGCTTTTTCAAATCCAAGTCAAGTACTCAAAAACTAGATATAGACACTTCTCTTGTGCACTACATCTGCAACCTGCCACTCATAAGTGCGTGAGCTATATTATGCAAGTTCACACACTTATGAGTGGCAGGTTGCAAGATGTAGTGCACAGTGAGAAGCGGCTATATCTAGTTTTTGAGTACTTGGACTTGGATTTGAAAAAGCACATGGATTCATGTCCAGAATTTTCTAAGGACACCCCCACAATAAAAGTGAGTGAGCTCTCTTTCCCTTGTGGAGTTTATGAATCCATGTGCTTTTTCAAATCAAGTCCAAGTACTCAAAAACTAGATATAGCTTCTCTCATGTGCACTACATCTCGCACCTGCCACTCATAAGTGCGTGAGCTATATTATGCAAGTTCACACACTTATGAGTGGCAAAGGTTGCAGGATGTAATGCACAAAGTGAGAAGCGGCTATATCTAGTTTTTGAGTACTTGGACTTGGATTTGAAAAAGCACATGGATTCATGTCCAGAATTTTATAAGGACACCCCCACAATAAAAGTGAGTGAGCTCTCTTTCCCTTGTGGAGTTTATGAATCCATGTGCTTTTTCAATTCCAAGTCCAAGTACTCAAAAACTAGATATAGACGCTTCTCACGTGCACTACATCCTGCACCGCCACTCATAAGTGCGTGAGCTATATTATGCAAGTTCACACACTTATGAGTGGCAGGTTGCAGGATGTAGTGCACAGTGAGAAGCGGCTATATCTTGTTTGAGAAGCGGCTATATCTTGTTTTTGAGTACTTGGACTTGGATTTGAAAAAGCACATGGATTCATGTCCACAATTTTCTAAGGACACCCCCACAATAAAAGTGAGTGAGCTCTCTTTCCCTTGTGGAGTTTATGAATCCATGTGCTTTTTCAAATCCAAGTCCAAGTACTCAAAAACTAGATATAGACGCGCTTCTCCTGTGCACTACATCCTGCAACCTGCCACTCATAAGTGCGTGAGCTATATTATGCAAGTTCACACACTTATGAGTGGCGGGTTGCAGGATGTAGTGCACAAAGTGAGAAGCGGCTATATCTAGTTTTTGAGTACTTGGACTTGGATTTGAAAAAGCACATGGATTCATGTCCAGAATTTTCTAAGGACACCCCCACAATAAAAGTGAGTGAGCTCTCTTTCCCTTGTGGAGTTTATGAATCCATGTGCTTTTTCAAATCCAAGTCCAAGTACTCAAAAACTAGATATAGACGCTTCTCACTGTGCACTACATCTGCACCTGCCACTCATAAGTGCGTGAGCTATATTATGCAAGTTCACACACTTATGAGTGGCAGGTTGCGGGATGTAGTGCACAAAGTGAGAAGCGGCTATATCTAGTTTTTGAGTACTTGGACTTGGATTTGAAAAAGCACATGGATTCATGTCCATAATTTTCTAAGGACACCCCCTCAATAAAAGTGAGTGAGCTCTCTTTCCCTTGTGGAGTTTATGAATCCATGTGCTTTTTCAAATCCAAGTCCAAGTACTCAAAAACTAGATATCTTGTGCACTACATCTGCACTTTGCCACTCATAAGTGCGTGAGCTATATTATGCAAGTTCACACACACTTGGACTTTGAAAAAGCACATGGATGAGTGCCACTCATAAGTGCGTGAGCTATATTATGCAAGTTCACACACTTATGAGTGGCAGGTTGCAAGATGTAGTGCACAATGAGAAGCGGCTATATCTAGTTTTTGAGTACTTGGACTTGGATTTGAAAAGGCACATGGATTCATGTCCAGAATTTTCTAAAGACACCCCCACAATAAAAGTGAGTGAACTCTCTTTCCCTTGTGGAGTTTATGAATCCATGTGCTTTTTCAAATCCAAGTCCAAGTACTCAAAAACTAGATATAGACGCTTCTCACTGTGCACTACATCCTGCAACCTGCCACTCATAAGTGCGTGAGCTATATTATGCAAGTTCACACACTTATGAGTGGCAGGTTGCAGGATGTAGTGCACAGTGAGAAGCGTCTGTATCTAGTTTTCGAGTACTTGGACTTGGATTTGAAAAAGCACATGGATTCATGTCCAGAATTTTCTAAGGACACCCCCACAATAAAAGTGAGTGAGCTCTCTTTCCCTTGTGGAGTTTATGCTTTGTGTAATTTTCACGATGGTGTCATAACCTTATTTGAGTTTTAATTTACAGAACAATATCACAGTAACTTATCTTGGTTCTATCTGTTTGAATGTGCTATCTTTTGGATGGCAAAAGTCCATGCCTGTAATACCATGCTCAAGTGTGATATCATTGAGACTTTTCAGAATACGTATTCTTGTTAAGACGATTGGACTGTCCTTTCGGATTGAATCATGGGTTAGTAAGAGATGAAAATGTCCCACCAAATAAGTGGACAATATCTAGAAGAATCATGTTCTTACTTCTTATAATCTTCTTCCTTTGGCTCTTTATTTTATAATATGTCCACCATGTTCAATTCACATGGCTGTAATGGGCAAAAATGAGGGTATAAATGTCAAATAGAGCCCAATAAACTTAATGTGGATCTGTTGTATATGGAGCAACCAATATTCAAAAACACTTGCAGTCGATACACAGTCCTCTTTGGATGAGGCGGATGACTTTTGGATCTTTGAGCTCTTCTTATGGATTAGCTTCTTTTGTTGTTTCTATGCTTTACTCATTGTTTCTTTTGTCTATGTAGATTTGAGTGGATTCTTAGTGTGATTGTTTACCATTTTCATGACATAGCAAATTTCTCCTTGTAGATGTTCCTTTATCAAATCCTGCGTGGCATTTCCTATTGCCATTCTCATAGAGTTTTACATCGAGATTTGAAGCCCCAGAATTTGCTGCTAGATCGTTGTACTAATTCATTGAAGCTAGCTGACTATGGACCGGTCAACCATTGACCGGGTCGGGTCGGTCACCGGGTGAGGTCGATCACCGAGCCAAGTCGATGATGTCATCGGGTCGGTCGCTGACGTCAGCGGGTCGGCGCTGACGTCAGCACGCATGTGTGGCGCACGCATCGGGTCGAACCCGGGTCGCTGACGTCAGCGGTCGGGTGCTAACGTCAGCGGCCGCGTGCGTCGCACACCCGCACGTCTGGGCGCATGGCCGCGCGTGGGGGCCCGTGCGGCGTCCCCTGGCGACGTGCCGGCGACGGTTTTGACCGTCTCGTCTCCCCCAGTCCGAATTTGTGATTTAATTTAATTTTTATTGAATAAAAAGTCTCGAAAATCACAAATTAGGTCAAAATTCATACTGATTAGGGCAAATCGGTATAATTAGGGCAAAATCAATTAGGGTTCAAGTTCTAGAGTTATCGAGGCTCTGATACCACATATAGGACGCAAACTGCGCAACCCCAAGATCTCCATAACTAGAACAAGAACACACGACTAAAGAGTAAAAGATTGACGCACATGTTTTAGGATCTCGTTCTTGAAAGCGGAAGCAAAAAATGATTGCCCACACTCAAGGGGTTTATCCACGCATCAAATCCTTCTCCTCTATTGCCCTCTGAGTCACTGGCTCAATGATGCGACCCCTCACGATTGACGTTGGAATAACATCCCTTAGGTGAGGATATGTGAGGTTAGGGTTAGAGGAGAGACTTGAGCACTATTTATAGAGTTTCCAGCCAGTCCCCCTCATTACGGGCCAAGCCCAACTCGATCCACACTAGCCAGCCCCATATTAGACTAATTAAGAAACTTTCTATCTCACCTTAAACCAAACCCCGTAAAACGGTAAACATTAAACGGTAAATAACAATGTCAATTAATTTAGTCCACATTAGAGGAAAACTCTAACAAGGACAAGTGGGGTTTCGATCTCATGGTGTTGGCTTGTGAAGAAAATGTAGCGTTTGTCACTAATAGCGTTTGTCGCTGCTCCTCGTGGAAGCTTCGCCCCTTTTCTTCACTTCGACTGGTCGCCTGAAAGGCGAGGAGCACGTGGGAAATAACATCCCTTGGGGGTCGCTAATAGTGGTAGTGTCGATTGTGATGGCAGTGGCATGACCATGTGGAGAGAGCCAAAGACCATAGCATTATCATAATTGTTGTCACATATCATATATGGAGTTATGGCGATGAAATTGCGAATCTAGAAGTTGTAAATTTAGCTGGCTGGGGTCATTGGGGTCTTAACAATGGTTGGTGGTCTAGATTTGGCCATGGACAAGGGTTGTTGGCTATCGTCGAGGGCTTCACGACCCCATTCGAAATTCTCCCATCACCTTTCACGACATCATTTCTTGTTGCCTTCATTCAATTTTGTCAAGGGGTAATTGCGAAAAAGTTCAAAACCTAATTTAAAGTGATTTTTTATTCAGTCATGAATTTTTTTAAATTTAATTAATTTAATCTTAAACCATTTGATTATTATTAATATAATTAATTAAATTTGATTGGAAATTGCCAGTGTGGGCACCGGTTGTTTTATGTGCTACAACCGGCGAACTAATGTCATCTAGAAAGTATTCATAATTTTTTTTTAAAATTTTTAAAATTTTTTAATGGTTTTTACTTGTCTTTATTTTCTTTTCACTATTTCGAATGGGGTCCTCGAGCCCTCGACGATAGCCAACAACCCTTGCCCATGGCCAAATCTAGGCCACCAACCATTGGTAAGACCCCAGTGACCCCAGCTAGCTAAATCTACAACTTCTAGAATCGCAAATTCCTCGCCTAGTAGTGGTCCCCTTGGATGTGGTGTCCGGAACTACATTTGTGGTGATGGTGAAGGGAGGTGCAAAGGATGTGGATGGGGATTTACGATTTTATTCCTCTAAATCCATACCAATATATACATATCAATTTGTAATTGGTTTAGAATGGAAAAATGCACGCCGTGTTAGTTATTAACGTGACGCTTGCGACCGGTGAATACTTTTCTCGTCATTGATGTATGTGTTTGCGATGGTTAGGGCGATTGGCGGAAAGAGACAAATGATCCCTAGACAATTAGTCCAATGTTTATGCAAGTGTCCTCTTGACAAGTTGATCCCCAAAAGATGCCTTTGGAAACTCTATTCAATCGCGCAGCCAATGATTTGTCTTATTGATTCCAAAATGGTCACTTTGCATATCATGCTTGGCTCTTTTTCCACACGTTTTTGATAAATGCACTTTGCTTACCACTTACGATGACTATGACCAGATGGGTGTAAGAAATGCCTATTTTATAATTTTTAAAAAGAATTTCAAATAGACTTGAAAACGGACATGAGAGGAGTTTAGGGGTGTAATTTCAAGAATTGCTCCATAGATTGTTAGATGAGGCTTATCAGAAAATGGACATGAATCCTAAAAATTTAGTATCTTGCTGCAAACGATGGGCATCTTCAATTACCATCAACATTTTCTATGAACTCCATGGGTCTTGTTGATATGAGCTCCAAAATCGAAGCAATTGCGCTCATGTCGACACCCTCAAGATAATGTTGAATCTTGGTCCCCTCTTAGATGAGAAGTTCCATCTCAGAAATGGAATAACTGAGAAAATATTGGGCACCCAGGGGGCATCAATTTCGCAAAATACTAGTCTATTCATAACTCTTTCTCTCTCCTCTCTCCTTTATCCGTTACTTTTTCCTCCCTCTCCTTTCTCTCTCGCGCTTGCTTTTTACTCATCTTCTTCTTCGTCCGTCAATCTTCTCTATTTAGCACTTCTTTATTTCTTTCCTCTTACATCTGCCATAGAGCTCAAGTCGGAACTTGAGGCTCGTGGCTGCTTTGGCCATGGAGCTTGTCCTCAAACCTGAAGCTTGGGGTAGCCTTGGCCACTCAAGTCTTGAGCTTAGTCTCAAACTAGTGGTAATGGTCACCTGAGCTTTGAGCTCATCGTCATGGTGGTCAAGCTTTGACCTCCTTGTTGTAATTATGGTGGATTAGTGAATCAATGAATGTGAGTGAAATGAGATGCGTTGTTTCCATTCACGTATCTTATTAATTCATGTATTTCTCGAGTTCATGTATTTCTTGGATTCGTATATCTACTTAATTCTTGATTCATGTATCTCTTGGATTTTTGTATCTATTTAATTCATGTATCCACTAGATTCTTATATCTATTTATTTCACGGTTCATGTACCATTTCTGTATATGAATTCAAAAATTCTATAAATAAATTTCTAAATCTTCATTTTGATGAGAAGCAAAAATCACCAATGATTCATCTCTTCAAGTTTTCTCTAAGTGCGCTAGTTTTAAGAAGTGTTCAACTTAGTCCTATTCATATAGTGCTGATACCAACAAGTTCGAGGTGTTGTATCTTGGAAGGTAAAGTTTGTGAAGTTACTTAGCACCATTGGTAAGAACTAATCGTCTTAAGGAGATTTGTTTAGCCATACCTCACCTGCAATTATTGTTTATTTTGTTGTTACTTTTTTGATAAATTTCTGGTTACAACGAACGGTTTTACGTATCTACCGCTAATACATGTCTTCTTTTCCTCCTCATGGTCGCTAGATTAAGGCACTTAAGGACACGAATTAGGATTTGAACCTAGAGCTTGAGGTCAAAGCAACCATGGTCGCTTGAGCACAAGCTTGCTGTTGAAGAAAAATCCCTTGGAGTTTTAAAGTTGACAAAATAGCCTCGTTAGCAAAAGTCTGAAGAATCCAAGACCCAGTCGGTTAAGTCTGAAGAGTTCAAGACCCAAAGGTTTTCCGTCTGAAGACAGTCAGACCCAAAGTTCGGTCTGAAGTTTTTCCGTCTAAGACAGTTAAGACTCAGTTTCAATCTGAAGACCTTCAAGACCCAAATCTAAGTCTGAAGACAGTTTGCGAATTTTGACAGGCTGGCAACAGGTTATTTTTATGGTTAAGGAAAGTAAGATTTGGATATTATATTCCTAACTTATCCATGGAATATCTCTGGCTGTGATCATGAGCTCGGAAGATTTATTCTTCGAATTTTATTCGTTGAAGATCAAGCGAATTTTTGAAAGGATCTAATTTTGGGAACTCCCGATCCTGATTGTATGGGCAAGCAGGATTGACGAGCTATTGTCTACTTATATTTTCGGTGACATGAAGATCACTTAAATTGATTCAGTCCAACGGGTTGATTGGATGAATTCTTGGAATGTGCCAACGGATATGGAGGCACAGTGGTTATTTAAGGTGGATCGTGTTGCTTGAAAATAAAGAGAGACTTGATAGAAAAATCTCGATGTTAGAACCTTTGAAATCACTTGTACTTTAAAATCTCTCGTGTTCAAATTGTGTATCAAAAAGAGTCACTTATAGTGCGAAAACAGCAAGAAACTGTAGGAGAGACTGTCTGCGAAGAAGTCTAGTTCGTGAATTGTAAAACTTGACTCTCATTTGCTACATAGTGATTACGGCCGGTTGGCTGCCCGGCGTGGAGAGTGGATGTAGGCTTGGAATAAGCCGAACCACTATAATCTTTGTGTCAATTCTCTCTTACCCTACTCTATTTACTTTATGAATGCATGATCTATTTGTTATTGATATATTCTTTTTATTAAAGTATTATTCGGCAAAAGATTCCAAAAGAATTCCGTAATTACCTATTCACCCCCCTCTAGGTGGATTCACTAGCCCATATCAATTGGTATCAGAGCCTGGTTGTTTATTTATTTGAAGTGTTTATTATTTCTAAAGCAAAAGATCTATGGCTAGTATTTTGGCTCCAAGTTTAATTGAAGGGCAAAGCAATACTAGACCTCCCTACTTCGATGGAAAGGAGTACAACATATGGAAAAACAAGATGAAGGCATTCCTAAGATCCAAAGATCCTATGGAATGGGATGTAGTGGAGAATGGAATTGCTCCTAAAGCTGCATCCATCACAGGGAAAGAATTACATGATGGAGTGGGAGCGTCGCACACCGATATTTTAAAGAGACAAGCTCTTAATGCAAAGGCTATCTATTCTCTATATTGTGCATTATCTCCTACTGAATATAATAGAATTTCATCTTGTGAAACAGTCAAAGAAGTTTGGGATAGATTGTACGTCACCTATGAAGGAACAGATCGAGTCAAATAAACCAAGATCAATATCCTTCTTGGACAATATGAAGCCTTCAAAATGAAGCCAGGAGAATCCATCACCAATATGTTCAGTCGATTTACAGAAATTGTAAATGGCTTGGCATACCAAGGACAGTCAATCTCAGGACCTATGAAGGTCAATAAACTGTTGAGAGGACTATCCAAGGATTAGAATCACGTGAAGACATCTATAAGAGAAATTCAAAGGATCATGCCTCTTTCGGTAAATGAGTTGGTCGGCACACTTCAATCATACGAAGTCGAGCAATTCAATGAGGAATTTGACACCAAAGGTAAGAAGTCAATTGCTTTGAAATCTAGTGATGATTCTGATGCTACAGATTCAGAAGAAGACTTGGATGATGAGGAGTTGGCACTTCTGATTAAAAAGTTTAGAAGGCTTAATAGAAAAGGCAGAAGGTTCAATGCAAAGAGACAAAACAATCAAAGGTTTCAAAAGAAATCAAATGAAGAAGAAGATACCAACAAGGAAGTTGTTTGCTTTGAATGCAAGAAAAAGGGACACATCAGACCCAACTGTCCCCTATTGAAGAAAAAGAAAGGAAAACCTGAAAGGTTCAAGAAAGCACTCAAAGCTGAAACTTGTAGTGACATTGAATGTGAGGAGAGTGATGAAGAGTATGCAAATATCTGTCTTATGGCGAACTCAGACTCAGACTCAGACTCAAACAACGATATCAAGGTTAGAAATTCAAAAATTCTTATCAAAGTATCAAAATACATTGATGAACTTTGTCTCAATCTTAAAGGCTCTCTTAAAAGGATTTCTGAGCTGAAAAGGGAGAATTCCAAATTGAAGCAACAAGAAAAGATTTTAATTTAAAAAGCCGAAAGTCTAGACAAGTGTCTTGCTGTTTCAAAAGAAAATGAGAATGAACTTTCAAAAGAAAATGCTTGCTTGCAAGAAGATTTGTTGAAAGTTACAAAGAAATTTTCAATGGGTTCTAAAAAGTTGGATAAAATCATTTCTATTCAAAGACCTTATTTTAATAAATCTTGTCTAGGAATGACACATGAAACCGTTCCTTTGATTGATTTTCCAAAGGTAAAGGAAAGAATCAAGAATAGGCCAACAAAATCTTTTTTTAAGAATCATTTCCAAAAGGTTTTTGTAAAGCCTGTTGGTAGAAATGCTCTTACATGTTCAAAATGCAAAAGTGTAGAACATTTTGAGAAGGAGTGTCCCAAAGTTTGGAGACTGATAAGAAGAGCTGGGCAAAGACTGTTTATGCTACTAACAATGATGGACCCAAAAAGTTTGGGTACCAAAGAAGACTTGAGTCTTTCATTTAAATGCAGAGTCCTTTGTCAAGAAGAAAATCAAGTGGTATTTGGATAGTAGCTGTTCAAGACACATGACGGGAGACTCAAATTGTTTCACAAAACTCTCTAATGTAAATGGAGGAAATGTTTCTTTAGGTGGCAACAACAAAGGAAAAATTGTTGGTCAAGAAACCGTGAAGATAGGAAACCTCACAATCAACAATGTTTCTCTTGTTGAAGGATTGAACTACAATCTATTGAGTATTAGTCAACTATGTGACACTGGATACAAGATCAACTTTCAAGAAGATACATGTTCTGGAACAAGTTAGATCTCTCACAATCCTTTACTGGACGAAGACATGGGAATATTTATTTGCTGGATATAAAGTCAGACAGTCCTCAATACTTGATATCAATTCAAGATGAAGCCATTCTTTGGCATAGGAAGCTTGGACATGTCAATTTGAAGCAAATTACAAAAGTTTCTTCCAAAAATCTTGTTCGGGGACTTCCTAACCTCAAGTATCAAAAGCATGAATTATGCACTCCTTGTGTACTTGGAAAACAAGTTAGAAATTCCTATAAATCTATAAATCAGGTATCCGCTAATCGTGTTTTGCAGCTGTTACACTTGGATTTGTTCGGTCCAACAAGAACTCAAAGCATTGGAAGTAAAAGATATTGTTTGGTTATAGTTGATGATTATTCTCGTTTTACTTGGGTATTCTTTCTTGCAAATAAATCTGAAGCATTAACTTATTTTACTAAGTTTGCAAAGAAAATCCAAATTGAGAAAGGGTATGCAATTTCAAGTATTCGAACTGACCATGGAGGAGAATTTGAAAATCATGATTTTGCTAAATATTGTGATGACTATGGTATTCAACATAATTTTTCATCTCCATACACTCCACAACAAAATGGAGTTGTAGAAAGAAAAAATCGTTCTTTGCAAGAAATAGCAAGAACTCTTTTGATTGAAAGTAATATGTCTCCTCATTTTTGGGCTGAAGCTACCTGAACTGCTTGTTATATTATAAATAGAATTTTTCTAAGACCTATTTTAGAGAAAACACCTTATGAGCTTCTTAAAGGTAAGAAACCTATTGTTTCTTATTTTCATGTATTTGGTTGTAAATGTTTTATCCTAAAGAATTCTAGTGATCAAATTGGTAAGTTTGAAGAAAAATCAGATGAAGGAATTTTCCTTGGCTACTCTATGACAAGCAAAGCCTTCAGAGTATTCAACAAACGGACTCAGACTGTGAAAGAATCCATGAATGTGAAGTTTGAAGACTCAGTTCAAAATTCGAGGAATTATGAGTCTGGCCAAGTGTCTACAAATTCTCTTGAAGAAAATCAAATCTCAGACACTCAGCCACAAACTAATTCAGCAACTCCAACTGAAGAAGAGCCTCATCAAAGTGACAAACCAACTACAAATTGGAAGCACAAATCAAGTCATCCTGCAGATCTCATCATTGGCAATATTGATGAAGGAGTTCGTACAAGATCTAAAAAGCGTGAAGAATCTAGTGCTCTTGCACTCATTTCTGAAATTGAACATAAAAACATAGAAGATGCATTGAAAGATGAAAGCTGGATTGAAGCAATGCAAGAGGAATTGAATCAATGCAAAATCAACAATGTTTGGGAGCTAGTTCCTAAACCTAAAGGCAAATCAATTATCGGTACCAAATAGGTTTTCAGGAACAAGCTTGATCAACAAGGAAAAGTGGTGAGGAACAAAGCAAGACTTGTGGCAAAAGGTTACACACAAGAAGAAGGCATCGACTATGATGAAACCTATGCTCCGGTGGCAAGGTTAAAAGCTATAAGATTACTTCTTGCTTTTGCTTGTTTTAAAAATTTCAAGTTATTTCAAATGGACGTGAAAAGTGCATTCCTAAATAAAATTATCTAACAAGAAGTCTATGTGGAACAACCACCAGGATTTGAAGATCCTAGAAGACCAAACCTTGTTTTCAAATTGAAGAAAGCTTTATAAGGCTTAAAACAAGCACCTCGAGCATGGTATGAAATGTTAAGTAATTTCCTAACTCAAAATGGTTTCTCTAAAGGTAAAGTAGATACTACTTTATGTTGATGATATAATATTTAGTTCTTTTAATGAAAAGCTTTGCAAGAATTTTTCAAAATGTATGAAGAATGAATTTGAGATGAGTATGATGGGTGAATTGAACTTCTTTTTTGGACTTCAAGTCAAACAATCAAGTGAAGGAACTTTTATCCACCGAGAGAAGTATGCAAAAGACCTTATCAAGAAGTTTGGAATGGAGAATTGCAAGAAAACATAAACTCCTATGTCAAGCTCATCAAAGCTGGATAAAGATGAAGAAGGAAAGAGTGTAGACCAAAAGCTATAAAAGAGTATAATCGAGTCACTTCTTTACCTTACAACATCTAGACTCGATATTCTATTTAGTGTTTGCATTTGTGTTAGATTTCAATCGATCCTAAAGAATCTCACATGACTTGCTGTAAAGCGCATTATTAAATATGTTGCAACTACATCTAAGCTAGATCTGTGGTATTCCAAACAATGAGATTTTACTCTCATTGGATATTCGATCTTGACCTTGCTGGTTGTAGAGTGGATAGAAAAAGCACTACAGGTACTTGTCAACTATTGGGAAACAGGTTGGTGTCTTGGTTCTCAAGAAAACAGGGTACCGTAGCTCTTTCAACTATTGAAGCAAAGTACATAGCTCTTGGAAGTTGCTGCTCTCAAATTCTATGGATGCAACAACAATTAAGAGACTTTGGAGTTGAGGAAACAAGTACAGAAATCAAATGTGACAACACAAGCGCAATCAACCTCACAAATAATCCAATACTTCAATCAAGAGCGAAGCATATTGAAATCAAGCATCATTTCATTCGAGATCATGTTCAAAGTGGTGAAGTGGTGATACAGCATGTTGATTCAAAGAATCAATTAGCAGATATATTCACAAAGCCCCAAGAAAAGGCTCATTTTGAATCAATTCGCACAAGACTAAGTATCGCAAGATTTGAAGATGTTCAGACTCAAAACTAGAGTCTTGAAAAGTTCAGACTCAACGCAAGGTCTGAAGGCGTTTCAGACTCAACGCAAGGTCTGAAAGTGTTCAGACTCAACATAAAGTCTAATGGCGCTCAGACTCAAAGGTAAAGTCTGAAAAGAGTTCAGACTCTAAGGTAAAGTCTGAATAATTATCAGACTCTATCTTCAAGCTCTTTTTACGTATTTTAATTTCTTCGTATTCTCGGCATTATTTACTTTTCGAATTTTCAAAATCTCTTTTTACTCAATTTCTGACATGCAATTATGGCGGTTTACATTTTCAAAAAGGCAGTTTTCTTCTTTCGAAATTACAGTTTATTTTTGGCAGTTTTTATCTTTACTTTTTGGCGACAATTCAGTATCTCGGTTTTATTCCTACTATTTATACTCTCGAATCGTCACTTTCATCGGCTACTACTTCTTCGAAATTCATCTCCACACTCTCTCGCTTTCGAAACCCTAAAAGCTCTATTTGCCGTTCCTATTTCATCATCTTTTTGATAAAAATCCCATCTTTTTAGCGAACAAGTTGAACTTTCGCCTGTATTCTAAGAATGTCGTCTCGGAAGTCTTCCAGAATCACAAGCGGGGACCACAGAGACATCTAGAGGGTCCTACAAGGGTGGACCTCACAGGAGAAGAGTCTCCTCAAAGGGAAGCCGAAAGTCAGCATTTTGAGGAAGGGATCATTGAAGCAGAGCCGGTAAGAACTCTTAAACCAAATGTTGCTTTTGATCTTTACAAAAGGCTTAAAGATGGAGGAGTAAGCCTAAAGACGATTGAGGATTTTTTGAAAGAAAGAGGATTCAAAAGCGAGTATATCTTCTTGCTGGAAATGGAGAAGATGAAAGTTGTTGGTGAAGGAACTGCTCAAAGAGCGCTTGAAAACATTACGAGTAATCCGCTTGACAATACTCCAATCGAGACCCTAGACGATGATGAGAGACTTTTCTCTCACTTCCAGCCGCGATTGGCTGTGGCTGCTAACTCTGTTTGTCCTTCGGGAAGTTTGTTTCGGTCTAAAGAGCATGAGCGAGTATACACGAAGTTGTTGAAGAGAGGTGTAGTAAATCCAAGAAGTGTGGACTTCGACTTCCTTGATTCGTTGAAGATAAATCTTAGAGGGAAGTTTGCACGGATACGACAAATGCCCATTCTGAACTTACGGCATATTTTTACTCAAATTTGTCGTTTTTGGATGCGAATCGATTGTCTTTTTCTTTTATGGATAAGAATTATATAGTTGATGTTGATATGTTGGCTGATATTATTGGGGTGGAGAGAAGGAGTTTCCAACCAATAAAAGTGTCCACAGCCTATACAACTCTGGATATTGTGCGTGACAGAACTATAGAGGGCAAAATATCATATACTAGGATGAATGCCACAAATGTATTGCTGCACAAAATTGTCATCAACGGTATCCGGCCCAAGACAAATTCGAAGACCGATGTCTCCAAGACCGAAGCCAAACTGATGTTTGCCATCAACCAAGGCAGACCCTTTTCTCTCCCACATGTTATTCTTTTCTACATGTACAGAACTGTGGTTAAGGATAAGGGACAATTGCCTTATTCATCGATCATCACCAAGTTGTTCAGGCATTTTGATATTCAGATTCCTGCACCTCTATGCTTGACCAATTTAAGTCAGATGGTTGTTGGTCACAAGATGGTGATGAAGATGAAGTTTCCAGAGCTGAATGCTGTACTGGAAAGGTTGAGGAAAAAGACACCTTCCAAGGAGATCCCCACTGCTTCTTCAAAGAGAAAGGGCAAAGAGCCCATGGTTGAGAAAAAGCGTCGAAAAATCATCCTGCAAGATGAAGAGGATGAGGAAGATGCCATGACTTTGTCTACTCTCTCCAAATTGAGAAGCCCTGTTAGTTTGAGAACAGAGGCTGAAGAGAGGGCAAGAAAAGAAGCAGAGGAGAAGGCAGCTAAAAAACAGAGTTTAGAAGAAGAAAAACAGAGGAAGAGAGAAGAAGAAAAGAAGAAGAGAGAGGAAGAAAGGAAAAAGAGAGAAGAGGAAAGGAAAAGAAGAGAATAAGAAAGAAGGAGAAGGGAAGAAGAACAGAGAGAAGAAGAGGAAAGACAGAGAGGAAAAAGGAAAAGAAGAAGAAAAAGAAGAAGGAAAGAAAAGAGGAAGAAATGAGAAGAGAAGAAGAAGAAAGAAGGAAGAAGGATGAAGAGGAGAGCAGAATGCAGGAGGATATGGCTGTAGGATTTGAGCCTTCAATTGCTCAATCTGGGGAAGAGACCGAAAAACATCACAGTGCTGATATAGATGTAGGCGAGGAATATTCTACTCCACCCACTGGCATCAACACAGGGGGAGTTGCTGCAGAGCAAGGAACAATTTCGCCTTTACATTTTAGTGATGTAAGTAGGTTAGGTGCTGACCTTGAGAAAGTCTATGCATCTATTTTCCCAGAGCATGAAGAATCCTCTCCATTAGAGAAGGAAAGGGCTGAGAAGGATGCTTCTAGTTTCCAAACTCCCGGCGAATCGCTGGTCCTAGGGGAAGTAATACTAATTCGACAGCTTTTACACAATTGTTGGATATTATGTTGGACCTGAAAAAGCAGGTGTTTAGAATGGACTTCGAGCTGAGGGATTTAAAGAAAGCGATGCTGAGTACTTCTGTGAATATGCAAGATCATATCAACTCACTGAGAGCTCAAGTGGAATCCAATCAGAACAGTGCAGAGTTGATTTCAGTAAAGGAAGCTCTTGCTAATCTCGAGAAGACAGTACATGCACTCAGCAATTTCAGCTTGTTCGCATTCCTGGAGAGCCCTAAAACCATTTTCAAAACCATCCTTTATTCACTCTACCTCCTTTGATGGGACAAAAAAGGGGAGAGTTTGCAGATTTGAAGCTTGTTTTTATTTTGAACTTTTATTTCATTTGCTTGCTTAGACTGTTTTCATTTTTGATTTGGATTTGGATTGGTCTATTTATTTGAATCTCTATGACTTTATCCTAATGAGTTGATGTTTGGATTTCTAGACTTGTGAGTTTGCATTGCAGGATCATTATATTTGTGAGGATAATTGTTATTGGACTAACATTCTGTTTTGCAGAAATAATCCTCAAAGTATATACGAGTTTTCTTTGCAGGTTTTAAATTCGCAAATCTGCCGAGGGTTTTGTCACCATCAAAAAGGGGGAGATTGTTGAAGAAAAATCCCTTGGAGTTTTGAAGTTGACAAAATAGCCTCGTTAGCAAAAGTCTGAAGAATCCAAGACTCAGTTGGTTAAGTCTGAAGAGTTCAAGACCCAAAGGTTTTCCGTCTGAAGACAGTCAGACCCAAAGTTCGGTTTGAAATTTTTCCGTCTGAAGACAGTCAAGACTCAGTTTCAATCTGAAGAACTTCAAGACCCAAATCTAAGTCTGAAGACAGTTTGCGAATTTTGACAGGCTGGCAACAGGTTATTTTTATGATTAAGAAAAGTAAGATTTGGATATTATATTTCCTAACTTATCCATGGAATATTTCCGGCTGTGATCATGAGCTCGAAAGATTTATTCTTCGGATTTTATCCGTTGAAGATCAAGCGAATTTTTGGAATGATCTAATTTTGGGAACTTAAGATCCTGATTGTATGGGCGAGCAAGATTGACGAGGTATTGTCTACTTATATTTTCGGCGACGTGAAGATCACTTAAATTGATTTAGTCCAACGGGTTGATTGGATGAATTCTTGGAATGTGCCAACGGGTATGGAGGCACGGAGGTTATTTAAGGTGGATCGTGTTGCTCGAAAATAAGGAGAGACTTGATAGAAAAATCTCGATGTTAGAACCTCTGAAATCACTTGTACTCTAAAATCTCTCGTGTTCAAATTGTGTATCAAAGAGAGTCATTTATAGTGCGAAAATAGCAAGAAGCTGTAGGAGAGACTGTCTACTGAAGAAGTCTAGTTCGTGAATTGTAAACAGCTCTCATTTGCTATATAGTGATTACAGCCAGTTGGCTGCCAGCGTGGAGAGTGGATGTAAGCTTGGAATAAGCCGAACCACTATAATCTTTGTGTCAATTCTCTCTTACCCTACTCTATTTACTTTATGAATGCATGATCTATTTGTTATTGATATATTCTTCTTATTAAAGTACTCTTCGGTAAAAGATTCCAAAAGAATTCCGTAATTACCTATTCACCCCCCTCTAGGTGGATTCACTAGCCCATATCACTTGCGACCATGGTTGCTGTATCTCGAGCTCGCAATCTCGGTTACTCGAGATTGAGCTTTATGGCCATGGCGGCCGCGAGCCTTGGACTCGATTTCCGTAGTTGCGGGGTACGATAAAAAAGAGAGAAGGAAAGCAAGTGTAGCAAAGGAGAGAGAAGGATGAGAAGAGAGGGGCGAAACGGTGATGGAGGGGGAAAGAAGGGGGAGATCGTGGCGGCAAATGAGTCGGCCCTGTGACATGTGTCGCAAGATGAATGGACTTTTTTTTTTTTTTTTTTTGACATTGGAGTTGTACATAATATCAAGCTTATACATGAGAGGAAAATTATTGAGATGCACGCATTCCAATTGAATTGTAACTTATTAATTTAAATTTTTAAATAAATGTGAGTCCAATTAAATAAATTAGTGGGCTTAGATATAAACTCCCTCTCAGTTATCTCTTAAGGTGAGGATATCAATTTCCATAGAGTGCTCCCAACAACATGGTGCGTAAACAGATACCAAATTTTTATGTAATTATCCATTTAATAACGTTGATCCACAAAAGATACCCTTATGAAACGTTTTGATCGTGCATAAATCATACACCTTACCGATTAAAAAATTGTCGCTTCACATATCATGCTTTGCTTATTTTCCACTCGTCCTTGATTAACCCGCTATCCTTTTCCTTACCCTATATGATGACAATAACAAGATGGGCATAAAGTACCGAAAAGAAATGCCTCTTTTATAATTTTGGAGAATTTAGAAATATTCTTTGTAGTATGTAAGTGTCATTTCACTTAACAAGGACATTTTAAAGATCTTATGAAATTTAAAACTAAAAATTGAAATATTTTTTGTCCTCTTAATTTTTTTTTTAAATAGTGAGAAACATTTTATTAAATCCAATCGTCAGGTCCTCTCTTCGGCCTTCATATCCTTGGGAAATCAAATTGGACTTTGCGACCTCATGGCTCGACAATTGTGGTCCGTCCATGGGAACTTCTCCACTTCACTTTGGTTTCCCTAATGGAATACACTAAGCTTTCAATTTGATACAATTAAAGCATTTTTTATCGGGATGGGATGAATATTCGGACCAATCTTGGATGTGGTAGACATGGGGCCAATTTTTTAGATAGCACGTTCTTGTCACACGTCAAGTCATGGATCGTCCCAAAATGAGCTAGACTTCGATTAAGATGCAGCCATCAAAACAAAATTTGAAAGCTTAGAGCATTAAATAATCGATATAATGATTTTCATGGCCGTCCTAACTCTCATCAAAGTCACTTGAATTGAATATTTCAAAAGAGTTGAATTACACCGTTATGAATGATTCATTTAAATTATAATTACAGCCCATTGAGTCAATACTTTGAGTAACTCAAGAAGTTAAGTCTCATGTAACGGTCAATTCTCAGCACAAATCTTTTGTTGAGCCGATGTAAATAATTTCGGGTGCGTTTGAATTGACTTTTATATTTTTATAAGTTTTTGCTTGATTCAAAACTTGTTAGGTAAGGTAATGAGTTTCTTCTTTCTAAGATTTATCGAAATTTGGATTAAATGTTAGAATTTGAAGGGAGAGGAAAGATGATACTTTTGGAGAACAAAAAGGCCATTGCTTAGCGCTAAAAACTTGGCTTGGATTAGACATGATCATAGGCAACAAAAAAATAGCACAAATCCACATCTGCCCATCACCGACTAAACTACTCCCAACAACATCACAACTTCGCAGTGCGCGAGCTTACGCACAGAGCAAAGGGAAAAAGAATTTAAGAATAAGCGTGAGCGAACTATCGACAGACTCCTAAAAAATATAAGAATCTGCTATTCATCATCGACATCCTCAGCTTCCTGGTCCTCCGCAATCGTCTCCAATCCAGGATATCTGGAACTTTTGGTGCGGGCCGGGACGAGAAGAGCCGGCGCCACCTCCATCCACGGACTCAATCCTCCAATTCCCTTTGACATTCTGCGATCGTGATGCCTGGTTCCGATTCCGGTTCTGAGAGCTCAAGCTTTGGCCGAAGAGGGAGAGCTCGCCTGGGTTATAGCTCCAGCTGAAATCGCTGGGAAAAAGGAGAGAGAGATTGCTGGGTTGGGTTGTGAAAAATGGGAGGCGGGAGGCGGATGTTTTATAGGGGAGGGCGAGGGCCAGTGGGGTTTGGGTTTCGTGGTTTTGGCTTGCGAAGAAAATGTGGCGTTTGTCGCTACTAGACTATTCGCGGAAGCTCCGTTCCCCTTCTTCGCTTCGACTGGTCGCTTGAGAGGCGAGGGGAGCACGTGGGAAACGAGAGACGTGCGAACGCGGTTAAGGTTAAGCAAAAATGACGCCGACCAATTGGAGGATGGCGTGGACCCTGAGGTTGCAAATGCATGTGGACATTTTGCATCGTCGACTGGAGTGGGGTTCGCGACATTCTCAGTGGAGCACATGCAACGTCGCGGATGCTTGTTGCCTCTACCGAGAAGGGTTTGTGTTGCCATCGTCGTTCTAAATCCCATCAACAACAATGATGACTGAACAAACAAGAGAGTGATTATTTTTATCTGTCCAACTCTAACTTCTCTCTCCAACTTCCATTCTGTCTCTTTGCAAAGTATGATAGTTGAACCAGCTAAAACTATTTGTCCTCGTTTCACCAAATTTTCTTTGTCGCTGGTCTGCCGGGAAGGAGAGTGATTTGATAGCAGAGAAGAACGGTGGCGGTGGTGACAGTAGTGGTGGTGGTGGTGGTGGTGGTGTGAGGGGGGCTGCTGATGGTGATAGCGTCGATTGATGGAAGTGGCATCATCTGGTGGAGAGAGCCAAAGACTCTAGGATTATGATAATTCTGTGCAACGTTTTAGGTTTTTACACATTTAGATGATGGGAGTATTTTCAATTAACCCATCACATTTCACGGCATCATTTCTTGTTTTCTTCGTTCGATTTTGTAGGGGTATTTATAAAAAGAGTTTTTAACCTATATTACAGTAATTTTTTATTAGTCACCAATTTAATCTTAATCATTTGATAATTTATTAATGTAGTCAGCTAGGTTTGATTGGAAATTGCTGATGTGGCTACTGATTGTTTTACGTGACGCAATCAGCATGCTAATGTTGTATGGATAGATTTTACAATTTTTCAAAAATTTTCTAAATTTTTTTAATGATTTTTACTCATTTTTCTATTATTTTCACTATTCATTCTTCTAATGGGGTCACAGGGTCCATGACAATGGCCAACAACCCTTGCCTATGGCCAAAGCTAGGTCACCATCCATTGCCAAGTACCCAATGACCCCATCTAAGCTAAATCTGCAACTTTTAAATTCGCAACTTCATTGTCAGGACTCCAGAAATGATCTATCACAACAAAGTTAAGGGAAGGATTGTCAACCACAAATACGACAGAGAGGGTTGGATGCCCAGCAATGGTCGCTTTGGATGTGGCGCTGGCAACTACACCGGTGATGGCAACGAAGGGAGGTGCTGAGGTTGCTCAAGGTATTAAATGGAGGAG
This sequence comes from Eucalyptus erythrocorys, assembly GCA_014182555.1. NCBI lineage: Eukaryota > Viridiplantae > Streptophyta > Magnoliopsida > Myrtales > Myrtaceae > Eucalyptus > Eucalyptus erythrocorys. The sequence continues at coordinate 31,291,123 of CM024597.1, forward strand.
ATGGATGGAGATTTGTGATTTTATTCATCTAAATCCATATTAATATATATATGTCAATTTGCAGTTGATTCAAAATGGAAAAATGCAAGCCGCCTCGCTCGCGACCAACGAATATTTTTCCGGTCGTTGATGTATGTATTTGCGATGGCTAGGGTGGTTAGTCAAATGTTTTATGCAAGTGTCCTCTTGACCCCGCAAGACACCTTCGGAGATTTTTTAATCGTCCAACAAATGATATCTTGTTGATTCTAAAATGGTCATTTCACCTATCATGCTTCGCTCATTGTCCACACGTTTCGATAAATGCATCTTCCTCTTCCTTTTATCATTTATGATGATGGTGACAATGATGGGATCAAGTACCAACAAAGAAATGTCTCTTTTATAATTTTTAGAAAAGAATTTCAAATAGACTAGAAAATGGACATGAGAAGAGTTTAGGGGCATAATTTCGAGAACCGCTCAATAGAGCATTAGATTGACTTATCAGAAAATGGACATGAACCCTAAAGATTCGATCTGTTGCTGCAAACAATGGGTAACTTCAATTACCAGCAAAATTTTCTATGAACTCCATGGGATCTTCTTGATTTGAGCTCCAAAATCGAAGCGGCTGCACTCATATTGACGCCCCCAAGATGATGCTAGGTCTCGGTTCCCTCTCGGATGAGAAGTGGGATCTCTAGAAATGGATCAACCGAGAAAAATAGTGGATACCAAAGTGGCACCAGTTCAGCAAAATATTAGTATATCGACAAACGCTGCCTCAAGCCCACCTTGCATAACTCTTTGTCTCTCCTCTCCCCGCTGCTCGTTACTTATTCCTCTCTCCCTCTCTCTCCAACGCTTACTTTTTACTCATCTTCTTCTCCGACCCTCAATCTTCTCTATTCAGCCCTTGCTTTTCTTCATCATTTTTGCATCCGCCATGGCTAGAGCTCAAGCCCAAGCCTGAAGCTCATGGCTGCTTTGGCCATGGAGATCGACCTTGAACGCGGAGCTTGGAGTAGCCTTGGCCAGTCGAGTTTTGAGCTCAGCCTCAAACTAGTGGCAATGGCCACTTGAGCTTCGAGCTCCTGGCCATGGTGGCCCGAGCTTTGAAGACACTCGAGGACACGAATCGAGGCTTGAGTCTAGAGCTCAAGGTCAAAGAAACCATGGTCACCTGAGCAGCAGAGCGTCATTGGCAAAGTAAGACCGGCGACTGATTTGAATTTCTTTTCTTTTCATTTCTTTTGACTTCTTTAGTTTTTTTTTTTTTTCTAAATCTTTATTCAGATTTAATGTTGAATAAAAATAATTCTATTCCAGCCACCAGAAAAAACAAACGCTCATCATGGACGATATTTCAATTGGCCAGTGAGCTCAAGCCATTTTTTAAGAAGGATTTGCTCACTTCGAACCCCTATCTAAATTTGTTTTAGGTTATTTATCATGTTTAAAGAATTTCGAAAAAAATTTTACTATATATATGATGATACAATATTAAAACTTACATATTTTAAAATATTTTTCTTTTCTTCTTCCAGAAAAACAAAATGGAAAATCTTTTCTTGAAACCCAATCTTAGGTCTGTCCCTTGCCTCAATTTTGACTTCCATATCGTTGGAACTTCATAGTGGACATTGTGAACTGACGGCCCGACAATTAGATCCGTTTATTTAAACTCATACATTTCACTTTGGTTTCAATAATGAAAAAGATTACCTTAGATGCGACTAATACACTTTTGATCTAAATGAGATCCATATTCGGGCGACATGCTGATTTGACGTTGGATGCTACGTAATTATCTCACAACAAATCGAGGGTATCCCCGATATTAGGTGTATTTCCATCGGGAAGAATTTGTTAAACAAAAATGGCAGCTTAATGCGTTAGATAATCGAGATCAAACTTTAGACCAAAAATAAATAAATAAATAAATAAAGATCGAACTTCATCTGACTGATTGAAAACCCACTAAGATGGAGCAAAATTAATTCACATCACAACATATAATTAAGCAAATCCAGCATTTGGCCATTACCAAAAGGAGTAATTCACACAAATCTTCACACGAGCGGAGATCAAACTTGGCACTAGCAATCTACACTTATCGCGAACCCCTCTCTTTGAAAGCAACTTCCGATAACAAGGCCCCGAAGTTGGCCGCCGCCGCCGCCGCCGCTACGGTCTTGTCTTGAGCTCTTTAGCTTTGGGATCGCATTCTTCCTCCTCTTCTTCTGCGATCGTCTCCAATCCTGGACGGCGAGGAGGAGGGAACGGCGCGAGGAGAAGAGGCGGCGCAACCTCCATCCATGAACTCATGTCCTTGCTTTGCTTCGCCGCTGCTAACATCACCGAGTTGCTTCGGAGAACTAGAATATCGGAGACTGACCTGGTGATGTTTTGTGTATATGTTGATCGTTTTGGTGATGGAGAGGAAGATGAGAAGATTTAGGAACTTCCTACCACGACGGCAGCTTTAGTTGGTTGGTTGGTTGGTGGTGCTCAGGACGATCAGTGGATTCCATTTATATAGAATTTAAACACTTGACATTTTCTGGAAAATTTGTCACTCTCTATATAAAAAAATTATTTAAAAAAAAAAAATCTGTAACCTTATTACCATACGTTTTTGCTTACTGACAAAGTCGTGAACATGTGATAAATAATTTCGGACACAAAAAATAAAAAATAAAAGGAACACGTGATGTATAAGTAAAATGTGAATTTCGGTCTCTTTCACTTTTTTTTTTTTTTTAATCTGGACGTATGAAAGAAGTTATTTTTTGCAGGCCTCATTTCTTGTCTTACTAGGAGTATGCTCGTGTTTCTTCATGGAAAATGGTCTTTGACCAAATTGGTCGGTTCTTATTTTTTAAGCTTTTTTAAAGCAAGAATACGGATAATCCATATACTAAAAATTAGCCTGTAATTGATGGAATAAATAAATAAATAAATAAATAAATAACTAGCGTATGAATTTACCTTATAGATGAAAAGAACGGAAGGGGCGACTTCTGGGTGGGAGGCTATTCAGTCAAGAGGCTAGAGATCGCAATGGGCTCCTTTCATTTGGAATAATGCGTTGGTTCCCCGCTATCAATTCCTACTTTGGTTGATCACTAGAAATAAGCTATCAACACAGGTTTTGCTTCTTACTTATGACCGTATCCCAGCTATGAATTGTCCTTTTTGTTCTTGTCGTTCGGACTCGGTCAACCATCTATTTTTTGGGTGTTCCATTCCTGCAGCTCTAGCCACTTTTTGGGCTTCTAGATTCAATTTTGCTTGGATGAACAAATCTTGGGTGGATAACTTGTACTGGACAATCAAGTATTTATCTGGGAATTCTTTCTGTTCCACCCTTGGCCGGTTTGCTTTTGCAGCCTTATGCAACATCATTTGGAAGGAGCGGAATAATATTATCTTTAAGGGTAGGCCACCATCCCTCTCAACTATGAAAGTGCGATTAGAGAAGGTTGTCAGAGACAAAGCATTGTCTTTTAAACCGGTCCCTTCCAACACCATGAATTGTAGGTTGCTACAATGTTGGTCTATAAACCCTTCCATTTTGGCGGACTGATCACTCTCCTACCAATCTTACTGTGGGGTTCTTCACTCTGCACTTGTTGTTATAAGCCGTTTGGTTTGCTTTTGCCTCTGTTTTGGCTTTCCTTTGCTTCTGTGTAAGTGGTCTTATTTTACCTTGGCACCCTTTCAATCACTTTGACTATTCTTGTCCTCGTGAATGTAAGTTTTTGGTGTCGAGTTCTTGTTGAAGAATAGCTTCTTGTTTCTCTTTGACTTTAGTTAATATAATTCTTACCTTTTACCCAAAAAAAAAAAAAACGGAAGAGGCGACTTATCATGGTAATCCTCTTTTGGGTATTATAATAGGAGTCCCACATGCCATCGTGCATGTCTCGTTCGAGTCTTAATCACGTTCCGTTAAATTCATGGCTCATCATGAACCCTTTGGTAAATGAATGTAAAGGATACAATGAATTTAAAATTGTGACCTCGTACAAAGTAAATGACAGATTATGAGCTCAAATATTCCACTTGCCAACAATTTTTTTTTTTCTATATGCTTTATTCGCCTATTCAACTCAACAGCCCATCGATGGATCGAAATGATCAAAATGCTCCTAAACTTTTGAGAAATTTTATTGTCCGACTTATTGGTCGTGTCGTGCGACCGACTCGGTTGACGGCGGCAAAAGCGAAGGAGGGCGGCGGACGAGTATTTGAATTGGGGAGGAGATGGGCTGAATGGGGAAGAAAGGCAAAGTTTGGGCTGCCGCAATCGAAATTTTACCACTTCAATTGAGAACTTTTCGATCCTCTAATTCAATTTGCCCCTTAGATAATCAAAAGGATCCCCCCTTTCGTAAGTACACAAAACACACGACAAGCTAAAATTTACGAGATGACGTTCACGAATCAAAAGGTCTACAAAATCAGAAACGCCAACGCTCGAAACCCGTAGCCAAAAATTCCACTAACTCTTTTATTAATTCATTTTTTTCGGATTGGAGCTCCACAATTTATAATGTACAAATTTCACAAGCTGACTCTCGTAGAAAGATGCACTGCTTCCGCAAGGATGCACCCCCCCAACACACATGGCTGTCAATCTCCCTCCATTTTTCGTCTCTACGCCACACCGTAGTAGGAGGGGAGAGAAGGGGAGAGAATGAGAAGCCGTGTCGAGAGTCACGGATCCTCGTCCGACTCCTCGGCTTGCTCCTCCGGTATCGTCTCGAGCGCCGGCGAGTTGGAAGGCTTGCGCGGGTGGATGACGGGCTTGGGGGCCACCTCCATCCAGGACTCGAGATTCCTCATCTCCACAGCCATCTTTGTTCTTGGCTCGATCCGGCTCGTGGCGATACACAAATCTTCAGGAAAGTAGGAAGCCAAGGGGATGCGAAAACCAAAGTTGCTCTCCTCCTCCGAACTCCCAAAGGAAGAAGAGCGACCTCGAGAGCTTTTCTTTCTCGGGTTTCTTTGCCTTTCAAAAGACTCTCTCGATCGAAGGGTACTTCGGACCTGAGGGGGATTGGAAGTGGAGATGGGCTTTATATAGGCAGGGAAAGCAAATGGTCGTGCCAATAATATCAAGGGAGCTATTCGATTGAACGGATGGGCAGAGGGCCAGGTGGACGACCGAGCGAGCGTTCAGGGACGGTGCCTTTTGGAACGCGAGACACGTAGCACGAACGCGCCCGGAGATATTGGGGAGGGAAGGGATGGACGATAATAATTGATGAAAGAGAGGGAGTTGAATTACATGATGCCTTCGACGAAAATAATGAGCGTTTGGGATTTCGTTTTCATTGGAAAAGGGGGAAGCGCGCGTTTCCACCCAGGTGGCAGATATTGCTGAAGTCAAGAGAGATAGTTTTGGGGATGCGACGGACGATTGGTTATTCGACATGTGTCGTGCCTGAATTATGCATTACAAATATGGAAAACGACATGGTCGCCGTTCGTTAATTACATGAATGCGATGGATGACTTTACGAATATAATGGAGTAAAAAAGGAGTTTTAGTGGGAAACGAATTGGCCACATGTTGCAAAGTAAATAATCAGTCAAGAAGAAAAAGTAGAACCTAAGGAGATCCTAAAGTTTACAACATTGATATTCAAGATATTGAAGTATTGGAAGGAACGACCATCACAAAACTTTTTTTTCCAATACCAAGCATGCTTTTGACGTTGGCAATTGATATATATCTCCAAATTCAACAAGTGAAAAACATGTGATGTAGCCCATTTCCCACGAGGTATCGTTTTCTTTGTGCGGCCACCGTCCTTTGTCCCCAAAAAGGGCCTTTTAAGGTTTGGTCTATTCCTCGTGCATAAAGCCCAGTAACTATTTCTATTGTCGATGTGAAATTTTGCATATCCCGACTGTCTTTAGGAATAGATTTGACTGGAGAAAACCCCTAGAGAGCTTACCTCGCTCGTTATATTGCTAAGGGTTGAGTTTATAAAGCACCCTTCTCACAGGAAAAATCCCAGAGGATTGGTAACATAAGATCGCTTGGTCTCTTGACCTCTTGAAGAATCAAGTATCGGGGAAAATTCCTCAGCGAATATCTGCTCCAACATGGCCCGAGCCATCTCAACCTATCGAACAACAATTTCAGTGGGCCGGAGATTGCTCATCAAACGATCAACAAAGAGAGGATTTTGCAGTGGAAGCAAGCCAAAATGATGGAGACGATTGGGAAGCATTCTTTCGTAATTTGTCTGTCGATCATCTTCCCTAGTTCTCTCCCCCACTTTTTCCCTCCCTCCCTTTTCTTTCTTCCTTTTCTCTTTTGGCTGTGCTCCAATATTATTTTAGTCTGTGACATTTGCAAATTGACAGCTTCGGTCATCTTTTCTCTCCTCCTCAGGTGTTCCAATGTTAAGGAGTTCTGAAGTTGTCAGCTTGTAACGAGACAGCTTCAGTCTGCACGGTGAAGGGTGTTCGTAAGTTCCCAATGCTTCGATATCTCGATATCACAAATCCGTTCCTATACTCTTCTGGGACGAGACTAGACCGTAAGTCTAAGCGACGGATTTTACCACGATGTCAGGGTTCATTCCAAAACAGACTTCAAGGCTAAACAAGCCCGGGGCACGGAAGTAGATTTTACGAACCTTTCGAGTGAGAAAGAGGTCTTTCCAACAATAAAAGAGACATTAAAAGATGATTTTCTTCACACTTGAAGACGCCGATGGAAGTAAGGTTGTGCGATCATTCTCTTAAACATGAAATATCAAAGCATCGGATAATATAAGGAATTCCACAAATTGCAAAGGCACAGCATAAAGCACAAGCCATTAGCGGAAAGCATGGATTATATGAACAGCCAAACGCTTAAAAGACTTTATCTAGATGCCATCACTAACCGCAGGTCATTCTCTTGATAAAGTTTGTAATAGTTACAAATTTATGAGCATTATTCAAACAAATAGCTGAGACGGTAGAAACTAGCTCAGAGAGATTAAATTTGCAGAAGAGCTTTACTAAGAACTAACCACACGTCCCAAGGATCTCAAGTATTCTTGAAACATTAACCGATCAGAAATCGTACAACTCTCTAAGGCATACACCATGCCATAGTCTCATCAACTAGCATATGATTCAGGAGAGAAATTTCGGACAAGTAGGCTTCCACGTACATAATTAAACAAAAGCAGAGTCCCAGGCGCAAGTGCAAAATCACGAGTTAATCCTTTTTGGCATTACGTTCTAGGGTTCATAGTCATGAATTAGATAAGCTCAACCAGAGCATCAAACTTCTGACAATCACTGAGATACAGCATAGCCGTGCTCAAAGCATTAACTTCACGTTTATCTCAATTTCTAACCTAATTTGACTGCTTGAATAACCTTATGTCATTCATGGTGTAAGTACTAATATCAATGGCACGTCTTTCACATCAATGCAGACCAGACTGTCAACAAACAAACATAAACGGATACATTACATAATTACAGCACACTCTTAAATCCACGCAATTAAACCCAACAAGAACTACCACAACTTTCCTCCACAAATGATAATACAGAACCATGTCAATCACCGAATCAACCGAACCGCCCTCCCTAACAAGGCATTCCGGCAACAGCCGATCCTAACAAGACGTTGGCTTTCTCGAGGTTCTACAAGTTTAAATATGAAATCTTGAAGTGGATGAGCAATCCATCATTTACCTCCCTTCTAACTACACCGAACCCAATTAAATTAGAAAACACACAGCCATCGCCATCAAATAGCTAGTCTGACTATGAGAGCAGGAACACTCGCAACGGTTTAATCACCAACATCTTTCTCAATTCCACAAACAGGAACAGCACCAATCAAGCCAAAACAACCCCGTTAAACATGAAACATTCTATTGCATTGAAAAATAAAACATAAAACAACCTAAAAGGCTCAATGTCTCAAGATCCCTTACCAAAATCAATGTCACCAACATTATAAGCAAAAAACCCACAATAGATTCATTATGGAAACTAAAGATGACCTCAGAAGGCACAGTCGAAACCGTCATTGAACATAACAAAGCCAAAAATGAACCTTCTCAACGTCTCTCTCTATCTCTCTTTCTCTCTCTCTCTCTCTCTCTCTCTCCGGCACCTTAGTTTTCGGGAACCTCGACATCGCCGTCGGAGATCTCCTCCTGCAAGTCCTTCGGGTCCTTGCCGTCGACGGTGCACCCGACGGAGACGCACGTGCCGAGGATCTCCTTCACGGTCCCGCTCAGGTCCTTGGCCATGGACCGCGGCCTCATGACCCTGGCGATCTCGATCACGTCGTCGAGGGAGATGTTGCCGTTGTGCTTGATGTTCTTGGTCTTCTTCCGGTCGCGCTCCGGCTCCTTGAGCGCCTTGATGACGAGCGCCGCCGCGGAGGGCACGACGGAGACCTTGGCCTGCCGGTTCTGCACCGTGAGCTTCACCGTCACGCGGAGGCCCTTCCAGTCCTTGGCGGTCTCCTTGGCGATGTCCTCACCGATCTTCTTGGGGGAGAGACCCAGGGGCCCGATCTTCGGGGCCAGGGAACTGGCGGCTCCGACTTCGCCTCCGGTGACCCGGACATAGACGTCGACGACCTGGGTGGGATCGAACTTCGGCGGCATGGCTGGCGGCTGGTTCGGCGGCTACGGTCGGGATTAGGGTTTCTGCAGAGGCAGGCTAGTCGAGGAGGCGCTCAGCGGGAGGGAAGAGAGCAGTTTGCTTGTGGGAGAGATATATACTCGCTAGGGTTTTCGCGTGGAGCGGGAAATGACGTGCTTGTCCTCCGCTGAGGTGATTTTGGGCCGAACTGGATTCGTGGGCTCACGATGGGCCGACGAGGATGAAAATGGATCGGCCCATCCTCAGCCAGTAAATTGTCGGCCTCATGGCTTCTGTGGATAGATGTGCCTTGACGGCCCGATTTTTGGGCTTTCGTGGAGGGCCGACATATGCGTGTTTTCCTAAACATTCCGAAATAATTGCAGTATAATCACAAAGTGGGTTTTCAACTACTACCGAATGAAAACGCCTCGATTTTGGATTAAGTCATGTCATGTCGAATTTGGGGTTTTCTCTTAGTGCATTCGTGTTGTGCCACTCTTAATGACATATTTAGATCCAATCTTTTTGAAGTATGTCGAGTTTGTATATGGGCCATTTGCAAGATGGTCATACATGTCCACTTTATTCTTATATGTTTGGCTTTTACAAATCAATCGCAGATATTTGATTATTTTGAAATTCCACGAGACATCATGAAGACCTAGCGAATTGGCCGATGCAGAGCTCAACTCATTTGTGATTCGAGATTTGGATACGTTTGCCACCCTACAGGGGCCCATCGGCCTTACTAACAGGCTCAGCAGAATTTTGGGATGTTCCTTCCACGTCAACACCTCAAAGCTGCAAAGACGAGAAGGATTTTCTCGACAGGGGGAGCAGCCCGCACGACACGTGTCCCCCCACCTAAAATGGGAATAGGCGATTGGGATTGGGCCCTCGTGTGCAGTTTGTCCCTATTGAGACCGAACACGTGTGCTGCGACCATCCGTTCTTAGCCAACGCACTCTCGAATCGAAATAAGATAATGTTTTGTATTCTAGGATCGACTCACTGGCCTGACTGTTCAGCAAGTGCTTCTCATGCTGTCCATTTCGGTCCAGAGAGCGCGAGCGAGCTTATCCATTCGTGCATTATAAAAGGGCAACGCAAGCACGCTGAGCAGCGCACAATATCATAGTAGGAAGGTGAAAGCAACCAGTCACCAACGATGGCTGCCTCCAGAAGGACTTCTCGCGCAAGACCCACTTACGTCTATCCGCCTTCGGATCGCACCGCTGCCTACTCAAGCGCTTGTGACGACGACAATACGCCATTCGAGTTGGATGAGGCCGATGTCTGGAGCAACGACGCCGTCTCTCGAGTCCCGTCGTCTGAAACCATCCACGACAGCAGAGCGACCGTGCCCGGTTCCCGTGCATCGAGAAGACTGCCCAGAAGGACCGACATTCTGTCTGACCCCAAGCCCCCGCCACCGGCAGCGGCTTCGTCATTGCCCGTCAACATACCGGATTGGTCGAAGGTTAACATGGTGCGCTACCACGGCAATGGTGGAGGGAGAGTTGAGAGCGATGATGAAGAGGGCGAGGACGACCGAGACAGTAGGGTTCCGCCTCACGAGTACCTGGCGAGGAGGAGAGGGGCGTCGCTGTCGGTGCATGAAGGGATTGGGAGGACACTGAAAGGCAGGGATCTGAGCAGGGTGAGAGATGCCATTTGGAAGACCGTTGGGCTTGCGGACTAATCTCATTAATCGACTTCGTCTTATACATCCACCCACAGGATTTTTGTATGGCAATATGAGTCGCTCTCCTGGTGCTGTGCTGTCAGCCAGAGGCGAACTCTTTCAGATGTAATACTGAAGTTATGACCACTCATATCTTTTTCCATGCCCTCTTGTTTATTCGCGATCTCGAGTTCTTATATTCAACAGGCTCTTCTTCTTCCTTCTTCTTCTAATTTGTTTCCATCTAAAATGACAAATGGAAGCAACATCGAGGTGAGAAGGAAAGTGAAAGCGTAAGAAGAACCGGAAAAGAAAGAACAGGAGTGAAGAGGAGGAGGAGGAGGGGACGGTGGTTGTGATCGCGAAGGAGTGCGTTGGGTGGTTGGCGGAAAGCTGCGGGCCATCTACTTCTCCGACCGGTAGTTGTCTTGGAGTAGAACGCATTGCTGTCCTTGGTTCGGTCGGACGTACAAAGTCCAGAAATTCCTGCCCGCGTCCCGGAGAGGTCTCTTTCTTACTTTTGATGCGATTGGTACTATGGTCAAATAAGACTGCCTACGTGACTTTCTCCAAACGCATTACCACTCAGCTTTTCAAACTGTGTTGACACGTATAATTTCCAATTTCGATGGTCTTATCTTAACCGTGCATGTGACTTTCTCGAGATTTGACTTCACGTGAACATTTTAGTTAAGTTTACATGATAGAAAACGTTGATATAGCACCGACACCCGTCCAAGCATCCCTCATTGCTTTTAATGTAACATCGTAGAATGATATCGAGTCATCAAATAAATTGAATGATCAATACTATTCGCATTAATTCTTTCTCACGTAACCCTTGAAACTATAATTATTCTTTAACTACCGTGATAATTTGCCTTAGAACAAAACCATGAGCGCTTCAGCTCCTTTACAGTCCATGGTTCATCCAAGACCGCCGAGATCTCGACCACGACATCAAGCGCGATAGCCACGGAAGGGCCATCCCCTCTTAGATCTGGTACGCCACTCGAAGCAACCAAAGATTAGCTACTTTGAGCTCGATGGCCATGCAAGGGCCGTGGGAGTTGAGCATCAACGTCGCTGGAAGATTGGAAGTTGCATCTCCAGGGGATTCAGTAGGGAAAGCAAAAGAGGAGTAGGAACAAAAATGAGAAAAAGATGGAGAAAAATAATGAAAAACGACGTGCAGAAAAGAAAGATAAAAATTTTCGAATGTCGAGATCAACAAACTAAATTATTTAGGGAAAAATCATAGCGAGCTAGGTACTCAGGTGAAATAAAAGAAAGAATAAGAGGTACAAAAAGAAAATAATTAATATCATAAAAAACCTAGAACTAGTATGTCACCACGACAAATTGATCTCAAAATTAATTTCTTAATCATAAAAAAATATTAAACTAATTTACATGTGACAAATTTATTCTCCATTAATTTTTGTTAATTTAATGAGTTAGATTGATACATCAATTTAAAATTTTTAGATTTATACATCAATTTAAAATTCTATCTTTCGTGTACATCAATTTAAAATTTTATCTTTCGTTTGTTATAAGCATATTAATTTATAATTTTTATGATATTAAATCAATTTGTCATAAATGTATTACTTTGAATTTTTTTATAATCAAAAAATTAGTTTTAAATAAGTTTATAATACATATATAATGGAAAATGTAATTTCAATTTTGTTTTTGCCTTTTTCAAGTTTTAGGTCAGTTTCGACAAAAAAAAAAAAAAGGAAAAAAAAAAAAATTCCTTGGGTTCCACAACCACTCCTTGACCCTCCAACTGCAAAGTGGAGCCGGAGCTCGTCCGATGCCTCCGTTTGCCTCCAACCCCACGTCGGTCGGCGGCGGCGCGTCGAAGGTTTGAGCTTTGACAACTATTCGAGAGAGAGAGAGAGAGAGAGAGACAGAGACAGAGACAGAGACAGAGAGATGGCGAGGAAGCCGATGGTGCTGGGATTGGCGGTGGCCCTGGCGCTCGGAGTGGCCGTGTACCTTAGGCTTTGGACCATCGACTACTCCGTCTCCGCCGGCGACGCCGAACTCCTCAGGTTCTCTCTCTCTCTCTCTCTCTCGAACTTTCTGCTTCATTCCGTACGAGCTCCTTCTCGATCGAACGAATCCGTTTAATTCCGACGGAACTCGCGGTTGGTAAGAGGGATGGCATTCGCATTTGGTTTATCCCAGTTCGATTCCTTCGGCGGCCGTTGCGATAATCGCAAGTGGCTATCGAATTTGGTTTTAATCGGAACGATGCATCGGTATTGCTGCATTGACGTATTGTTCGTCTTCCTGTTAAAACTCACAAAGAGGAAAAACCCCCAAATTTTTTAGCTTTGTTCTAAGACGATACTGTTAATTGCCTCCCGTTCCTTGCGCCATTTATGGTCTTCAGAGTTTCCGGTGCGAATTGGTAGACCACAACATGTTGGAAAAATCGCATCTTTTCGTGATCCGCAGTAATGCCATGTTGTTGTAGAGTTAGATGTGGTTGGGGAATTCCATGGACTCGATTTGTTACTACAATCCTTTCTCGGATTAGTTCTGGTTTTCTGTTTCTTTGTTATATTCCGTCGAGATAACTGAGACTGACTGGCGACGTTGATATAATTTCTGCTTCGGTCGACTCTCTCTAGAAAAGAGTTTGATCTTGCGCACCGGGAAGCGATGGATGAGTCCGCAGAATGGAGGCGGATGTACGATGGAGAACTAGAGAGGGCGAAGAGGTGCGAAGCGGAACTTAGAGAGGTAGGCTCCTTCTTGCTCACCTTTCCATTTAGCATCAAGAATGTGCTGAACAACTCATGCTTTCTTCATATCTCTTCTCTGTCCTCTGTTACACATCCGGCCTCTAACTATACTTTTTCATATAGAGGTTTGCATCAACTCCTGCAGTCAAGTCTCAGAGTGCTCATTAATGTTTAGTCATTTTTTAAAGGGATGAATCATTCCTGTACTATAGATTATGATATGCTGGGGAAAGGACCTCGATAACTCTGTGCCATTTACTGAGCTTTTGCACATAATTAGCTCCCTCAAAATATTTTGATCCTCTTAATGAGTATCGGTCCATGGGATGCCACTAATTCATTATTAGACCTTATTGCATTCTTCTTGTTCCAAACTTCATGTTCTTCGTTAGACGACAACGCAATTTATGGATTTCTGTTCTGTTAGGACCTGCGGTGCCTAGAACTGCCTACATTATTGAATGAAGCATATACTGTTGTTTGGATAATTTATGTTTTCTCTAAAGCAACCTAGACACACAGCACAAGCCCAATGAGCTGCGGATGAAATTCTGTTCTACCCAAACCCGCACTGCGAAAAGGGAGTAGTTATTTGTTACTTGCTTATGTTATGGTAGTCGGTATGTGTTGCATCAAAAAAGACAAAGGAAATCCACTCTCAGTATTCAATTTTACGATTACATCCTGAAGCTTGGGCAGTGTTTCTGCATCTGTTTCCCAAGAAGTTTATTCAAAGTATACTAAAGCCCACATGTCTCATGGGTTCCATGAATTCTTTTTGACAGCTTAAGGAGTCTTTTTCGAACAAGGCAGGAGATTCTGCTCTCAGTAACTCAAAATTGGTCATGTTGCAAAAGGTGACGCTCTGCCCATCATGTTAATTGACGTCATATGCCCGTATTATCCCATCAGGAGATAATTCAGTTCCTGAGTTTTTGTGTTTTTGCGACAACTAGATTTCAGATCTGTGTGCAGCCCTAACGGTTTTATGCCTTTTTGCTCTTGAAAGATAATGGAAAGTGACTATTTGTTGAATGTGGAAAGAGTAATGATGTACTGAGGCAAGCTAATTGAGGATAAGAAAACTTCCATGCCTCAATTCCATGTTATTTGGCTTTTGCCCACGGGATAATTTTTTTCACTTTGCAAAGTCAATCTTTTACAGGAAAAGTCAGCGTTGCTCAAGCAAGTGGAAGCAGTAAAACACGAGCTTGAGGTTGAGAAGTTGAAGTGCAGACCAAGAGACGTTAACCAATGACAGAAGGTACCATACAAGTTGAACAGAACAGATATCTAGGTGTGAAATTTGATGGTTGATGCATCTGTAGCCAAGAGATATCAATCGGTTTATGAGCGAGCTGACCTTGGTAGCAGAATGAACTCACTGAAGTGATAATAGTTTCACACGTCGGTGGTTTTTGAGAGAAGCTTACTTGTTGCTGCTGTCCTCCCCGATATTATACCATCGTCTTATTGGAATCCATTAGGAGTCTCATGCTTTCCGTGTATATTTGTTTTGTCGTAATGATCATCCATGTATTTCATCCATTTTTTTTATTTGGGTCGAAATATTTCATCCATCTTACATGATGAAATTTCGTCCTCCATTTTGGTGACCTGAGAGAGAATTTTTGAGACAATGTATGGTTTTTCGAGGATTCTTCACATTATTTAGATAATGCATTCTTCTGGTGGGGCTCGTCTTATGCATTGAGTTTGGAACACTGGGCATTAATATACATTCACAGGAACGCAAGGCATCCTTATTTCATTAGTTTCTACGAGTAAATCCAATAAGTTCAGCAAAAGTACATATTGGACCAACAAGTTGTTAAAACTCCGATTAGTGGTGATTTAGGCGAGGTATTTTGCATTAGAAGTAGTATTAGTTTAGTTAAAGACTCCCCCCTTCCGCCTCCCATAAGAGCTACAATGCGATGCCATGAGCATGCTTTAGTATTGAGATAACCTAAATAGAACTACATCCGACACGACATATTGACACGTCGTTTCTCAAAAAATAAAAAATTCTAATACTTTGGACCGCATTATATATTAAGTATATATATTTATATATACATGATAAATTATCATTTTTAAATCAAATTAATTTGATTTAAATTCATAAATGTATAAATAATAATAAAAAATTTAGAATGAATTTATATTAAAAATATTAATTATTTATTTATTGACAATATTAATTATTTCAATTTGATAAATTCAACTACATTCTATTTCAACAATCCATAGGGAAAAAAAGCAATCCATGTTTTACTATTAAATTTAACATTTAACAATAAATTAAAAAATAATAATCTACATTGGACCACAAGATATCTTCCTGTCCCCCTTTATTTTTTTTTGTACATATTTATATTTTGAGAAAATTTTTAAAATTGAATTGTATGTTGGAATTCTGGACTTGCATGTTGGAGTTTGTTGGGAGAGTTGATCACATGTTAGATTTTTCAACTCTTATTAATCTGGTGTCGGACACATATTGAAGTGTTTGACATGATATGAAGGCTTCAGGAGAGTGGCAGTGGCAGTGCTTCTTAAGAGATGATCATCAAGCACTTCAGCCTTCAACTTTCTTTCGGATAATGAAAAGCCAATGAATATGAGTAAAAGGAAAGGAAAGGAAGGTCTTCATAGAGAAATGATGCAGCAAATTGACTTCAAATATGTCACATCCACATTTCGTCTCAAGGTCTTCACCAATTTGCCGACTATCAACTGCCGAAATGATTGTATATCTACCATGTACCAAAAGAATGAGCAGTCTTGCAAACCCAAAGGACAGAGAAAGGAAATCACGCAGAATAAATCAACCGATTTCTGTGAATGAAATTGGTATTGCAATCTCAAAAGCAAACACTTCATTAAACTCAAAGCAAAATTCCTGTTATATACAGAGCAGAAGCAATCAGAAAGCCAATAAATGGCGCAGGAAAGAGAATTATATGGGCTCAAAAGAAAGACGTGAAGTTGGTGGAAGACGTTTTCTGTCGGCAGATATTTACTGGGAAGCCAATGACCAGAAGTTGAAGAGAAAGGATGGTGATGCCACAAACCAACTGATAAATGCCATTGCTGTGGCGCTCTCAAATCTCGCACAGTGATTCACCGCACATTTGTTAAAATCATTGCCGATGAGGACTGTGATGCCAGCTGATGCACTGGCAGCAGCAAATGTAAGGGTCGATGTAATCTGTGGAGAAAAATGGACCAGTTCAACAAATGAATGTCTACTTCACAATGGAAATAACTTGATACATACAGTCCAGTAGTTCATATAATCCCACCATGGTTAAAAAGACCAATGCCAGCAGTCCATTAAAAATGCACTCACAAGGGGAGTGCCCTAAGGCATTGAGATATTCTCTTTTGTAGGTTCATGCAACTTTTTTGAAGAACTATTTTTAACCCACAATTTCCATAACAATACCACGACAACCTATTGGATGCTGTACTTGTAATGGGCCAAGGATGCATCTCTCTTACCCCATCGCCAATGGTGAACAGGCTAACAGCTCTGCAGTTACGCAAGCTTCGCTTCACCAAGAGAGCATATATATCAACAAGTGCCATCGACATGCTCCACAAACATTGCAAGCTAACAGCCGCAACCAGGTAGCTGATAAAGTAGAGATCAGGAAGCATCTGCATTAACTTCATTAGCTATCTAATTATGTCTTCAAGAAGATGAGATGTAGAACTCTATCATATTCTCATAGTTACTGATTTAAAACGTGTCTCAGTTCGTTCCCACTTACAAAACGGTTTGACAATGTTGTCTTCTCAGCATACCCTCCACCAGAGCAGACTGCATTTTGTTCTATTGTGGCTGTGCTCGTGACTCCACTGACTAATCTAACCACATTACAGTTTACCTAACACTGCCAACCATAATTGAAAACGCTAATCTACAGGTCGTTTGGCAGTAAATCTTCACACAAAAAAGGAATGCAACCAAAGCACTGAATAGGGCAAAAATAAAGGCTTTGAATAGGATCCACAAATTCTAACAAATGGACTTAGACAGAAGTAGAAGACCAGCTTTGCAACCACTGATAAGAACCCAAAAGAAAAGAATAAGCTCACAAGAAAGCAAACTGAGCACAAAGCTTTCTGCCTCGCACATATGCGGAACTTTACTCATAAAAAATTCCGATGCAATCACCATTTATGAATTCTTTCACTAGAAAAATTTAGCTCCAGGCTCCAGCCGATGAGCACACACAATGTCCTAACAAAGAAGCTAAACAGACTCCCACCCGAGGCATGTCAAATCGCATAGAAGTCTCTTCTTTCTCTGCTCACTAAACTTCTGATACGATTTTGCCCAAAAAAAAAAAAAAAAAAAAATGCTTTGATGTAATCGCCGATCATCTATCTTTCCACCAGCAGCATTAGCTCCACCCAATGCTCAGACAAATTCTAACAAAAGGAAAATACAAAATTCTGCATAAGCTACTGCTAGAGGCATGTTAAGTTGCTTGATCCGGAGCATCTTCTACATCACAATTTCACTCTCATCGTTCAGAGTCTTACGCTCAGCTATATAATGTCAAACAATTCAAACCATATTCCACTCCCAATTCGACCAAAAAGCCTAAACTTCCGAGACATTCATTCATAAACCCCGATCGGCCAAAACCCCCCATTAAGGCGACGAATCAAGACGTACAACCTAAATCGTTAGATCGCACATCAATCGACCTCGCCGCTCCAAGTTTTCTTTTCTTTCTCTCTCTCTCTTTTTTTTTTTTTTTATGTAATTCCTTTTTCAAAGCCAATCGGAAGATCGTCTCGAGAGAACGACGGCGAATAATTACCGGAACGCCGTGACGGAAGGGAAGTCGCCCGTGGTGGCCATGACGCAGAGCGAGATCGCGGCGAACGCGAACTGACAGAGCCGGAGCAGGAGCCCGCCGCGAGTCCCCGGCATCCCCTGGACGTCCTTCATCCTGACCCTCGGCCCGTAGTTCTGAGCCCCCCCGTTCGTCACCGGCGGCGCCTCCACCGGGTGCACCGACGGCCGGCTCATCTCCCGCCCGCCGCTCGCCACCGACCGACCCGCTCGACGCGTTTGCTGGACAATCCGCGAACTTCACATCATTCCAAAACCCTAGTTTCAGCGAGTGCGCAGAAGAAGACGAAGGTGAAGAAAGCGAGCTGAAAGAGAGAGAGAGAGAGAGAGAGAGAGAGAACGAATGTCGTGACGTTGACTCCAACAGAAGTCAAACATGGGCCCCAACATGGGCCCAGATGGGCCGGGCTTAAAAAAAGCCCGATTGTCCATTTGACAAAAGTCGGTCGGACTGTGCTCGCGTCGTGCCGTGTCGGGTTCGGGTTTTCTCTCAGTCGATCTCTATCCCGTTCAATTTGCTTTGTCATGTCCTGTCAGGAATCGATGACAAGGCGCGATAAGAAATTAATGTTTGATTATTTATTTGATTCCGGAGGTAAAATTAAAAATAGGCTTTACAGCTCACCAATTAATCTCGAGAACAGAAAAATGTAATGAGAAAAGAAAAAAGAATGGACTGGACCAAAATTAGCCTCTACCAATTAGACTTTAGAACTCTCTAAGTTTCCTTGTCGCCTCCCTCTCTAGAAGACCCCAAATCCGAGGTTTGATGGAGATCCATGTTTTTGAACATGGACACGGTCCCGGAGCCGGGGTCCGAGAAGGGAGCGCCGAAGGTCGGAGGTTCGGCCTCGGCTTGGGCCTGGGCTTTCGACCTCGACGACGACCTGGAGGACCCGCCCACGGAGGAGGACTCCTTCGACTTCTTTCTCCTGGACTTCTTCGGGATGTCGGGCAACTTGCTCTTCCTCGGGGACTCGGACCCGGCTCCGGGGCCCAAGTCCTGGAGCTTCCGCACCGGGTCGGACGGGTCTCTGGCAGGAGAGCCTTTCGACGCCCGCCTGGACCCTCTCGACGATTTGTCCGATCTAGATTTGGTGGGGGAATCCGTCGAGGTGCCGGTCGAGTGCCGTCTCGATGATTTGGGAAGTTCGGGCAAGTCCCGGGCCGGGGAGCTCGGAAAGCTCGGGGTTTGGGTCCCCCGTCGGCTCGACTCTGGAAGCCGAGGTAAATAAGTCAGCCTCTGAACAAGCTTAAAGCTAAAAATCAAGAATAACCAGATGAGAAGCACATTGCACAAGTAATGTAGGTAATGTCCCTACTATCGACTCGCATTATGAAAGTTTTGAGTCTGCTGAAAGCATGGCATTGACATCTCAAGCAGATATGATCGAATGTAAAATTGTCATACCTTCAGAACCTACCGACCGGAAGGAACCGTCGCCGTTCGTATCTCCAGGGACACCTAAAGGAGCCGAGGAAACCCCCGGCGCTGCTCCGAACTCGTTCATCTGCACGTTCAAGTGCACGGAGTCTCAAATTGGTGGCCTTCTTACGCTTTCTATTGGTTATCATGTGGACTATACTTATTCTCCTTAACGCGTACTACAACATCGCGGGCAAAAACGCAACGGAAAATAGTACCCTAAGGCGACAGGATTTACTTTCCTCGCCTTAGAGCGACACAAGATTTTGCCGCCTTAGGTTTGGAACAAAGCGGCAATGAAAGAAAAATCCATGGCCTTAATTCCTGACCAAAGACGATGAAGAAAGATCTCGGTCGCGATGTCCGAACCAGAGGTGCAGAACAAAACTTCAGTTGGCCACGGTCTAATTTCATCTATCTTTTGCTGGAGAAGGTTTTGGATTATCTAAGATGACGAAGTCGTCCGTCCACCCGATCGCTCATGGAGTAGCATGAGAAGAAGAAGATGAATATGAAGATGAAGAGGAAGATGAAGAAGAAGAAGAATACCCAGGTGGGAGAAGTAACAGAGGGACCATCCCATCCTATGTGAGCCACATGCTTTACATCTGTGGGAAATCCTATCTCCATTTCCTGCTCCTTCTCATTCTCTGCACATTCATCACTAATCAAATTTAGCTTCCTCAATCTAACACAATCTATAACGTATGCCACGACATCCATTACCTCCAAGAAAACCCAGAAAAGATCACGAAAAACACATCCGACTTCACATTGTGTACGACAATCCAATCCATCTACCAACGAGCCTACCTAATAAATTTTCCATGGAGAGAGAGAGAGAGAGAGAGAGAGGTACCGAATATTTGGGAGATGTACCTCAGGCCTTTCAAGAGGCCCTTCATTTTGGTTGCCATGGGACACGTCTCCAAAGCTGTACAAGATCAATAACAAGCAACGAAGAAACTGATATCTGGCTCAAAAGGGATGATTAGATTACTCCATCAAAGCATCGACACGATCCATCCGCAGATGCCTGAGCGCTGAAGAGAAAAGGGAGGATAAAGAGGCTGAACCAATGCAACGCAACGCATTAAGACTGTATAATCTTCTTGATCAGGTTATGCAGAAACCTGATGAATCCCTCGGAGTTATGGCACAGTAACTAGAAAAGGCAAAGGGACGTGAGAGACAGAGGAGAGAGAGAAGAGAGAGAGTTGAAACTCCTGTGTTTTCCTTTCCTTTTTCTTTTTTTCTTTTTTTTTTTTGCAGAGAAATTATGTGGTTGAGGGGGGCGTTGAGAAGAAGAAGGGAAGAACTTAGACAATGGCAATTTGCTAATTTGAGGGAAGCACTTGCTTTTAGCACGATTACAATTGGCATGCGAAAGTAGGGTTCGTTAGGACACCTCGATTAGAAGCCGATCGCGATTCTAGGGGAAGCAAACAACTCGAAATGCTCTACAGAATTCGCTACGTTTTCGCTGGCCCAACCTATTTTTGCATATGCACGAACGCCCAACATGCCATCTTACGCAACGATTAATTTGTGTATATTTAAATAGGAACCTTGTTAATTCTTTTTAGAAATATAAATAAATTTCATCAAAAATATTTTTCTTTAAGATCGTGACGTGGCATAGCATGCCATCTTACTTGACAATTAACAATTGTACGTTTGAATCGAAACCTTGTTAATTTTTTTTGGAATATAAATAAATTTCATCAAAATTATTTCCTTTAGGATTGTGACATGCGGATGTCATATAAATACATCTTTATCAGTCTTCCTTGTTCTCAATGATGATGATATGTCATGATGTGAGAGTATAAATTAACAAGTGAAAAATCGGAGAAAGTTTCGACCTTGTTTTTATATGTTTTGCATGAGAGGGTCTTCGTCAAAATTTTGATCAGCGGATTGGTTACGTTTCGCAATATATATTGACTAATGCTAAACAAGAGTTATCATTATATAATTTAGATCTTACGCCGGAACGACTAGACCCTTTCTTAAGATAAAGACATGAAATGCGCGACCAATTAAATTAAAGAAAAAATTGTAAGTTGTGTACTCTTTTTCGTTTCTAATGGAATTCGCAAAGAAGCGTCAAAACAATCAGCTACCCGAGGGTATATTCTCAAACCAGAGGACGACATGACAAAGAAGAATATGCAGATGCTAGAAAGGGCTGCCGATGGAGGAGCAGCCACATGGCGGATCGGCGTTCTCTCTCCCGTGCAGCCAACCATGTTCAAGTTGGGCTTGGCGTTGTCTAAACGCTCGCGAGCATTAGTAACGTGTCGTTTCGTTTGGAGTTATATTGGACTTGACTTAGCCAGATACGAGCCCATGCCAGCATGCGATATGATTGATAAGATTATTTTAAGCGCCCGACGGTCTCCGTTGATTCGCAGAGAAGCAAGTAAAACTTTTGATGAGAGAGATTAAGTAGAGGAAAATCATTAAGTGAAGGGGTATAAATGGAAAGAAAAATGAAATTCGTTGGTCTAGTGACATTTGGAGAGAAATGCTAAAGAGTACAAGAATTTGATAAACAATGGAGGCTATATTAGATTCATTCATTCATCAAGTGTAATCTTGCCAAATGACAGAGAACATAAGTTCTAGTGAAAATAGCAAATATGATTATAAGCCCAATTGCTAGAAAGTCCAACGGACCCAAAAAAAAAAAAAAAAAAAAAAAACTTGGTATATTAAAATAAAGACAGACTAAATTTGTATAAAGTTGGAATTTTTGGTAGGTTCAGCGTTAGTTAAAGAATGATTTACATATCTTTTGTCGAATGATTAATACATAGAAGAACCCAATTCTGATACCAATTCATTAGACATATGCCGCTCATCCAATGATGAACGTGTGCTTTTTTTTTTCTTTTACATCGATAAAGTAATTGTCCTAATAATGATTAAGTTTGTTATACATTTGAGATGCTTTTAACACCCTTTTTGTCATTTATGGCATTAGGAAGTGTAATTTGGTTATGATGCCATACTGAGAATGATCAACCCAAAGATGTTCAAGGAAACTACATTTATACAACATCCTTGTAAAACTTGAACTGAAGATGTTATACCAATATATATTAAAAGATGATTTATTTCTAAAGAAAGAGTAAGAAGGAAAATCAATATCATGAGTTCGTTCGTTCGACGAAAAATGAATGATTTGGAAAATATTTCGTGAAAGTGATCTTTTGCATTGCTTGAATAATTACTCAATTAAAAATGTTTTTGTAATCGACAATAATTTATGTTCAAATATTTATGTAATCGATGAAAATATTATTTGTCATTCATTTTTATAAGTGATAAAGATGATCATTTTTAGGAAAATATCAACCATAGTATTCATATTCCAAGGTGCATTTTTTTTCCTACTATGGTGCATTTATTTCATGAAAAATTAATTATTTAAAAATATGATAGTTCGTATCAATTCCAAAAATGAATGGATGACAAATATTTTCATTATAGCATTGTTATTGATAAGGAAATCATCTTCAATTGATTTTTCTGTGAAACACACATATTCTTAATTTGCTCTGATTTTTGCTCATGAAGTAGGGATTAATTATATTTTTTTTTAGGAAATGTGTGATTACATATCTTGAAGGTTAAGGCACACGCAGCACGTTGGTAATATTGTAACTAGGATTGGCTGGGGTGGATTATCATTTGTTTTCTACCGATTAGTCTAAACCAACCTTTCAACTTTACCCAAAAAAAAAAAAAAAAACCTTTCAAACTCTCAACTCCAACATATTAAGGCACTCGAAATGCCAACACACCCACGATCAGAGGGAAGAAGAAGAAGAAGAAGAAGAAGAAGAAGAAGAAGAAGGGAGATCACAGCTAATCAAAAGCACTTCCTAATTATAGTAAGCTTGATATCCAAAAGTATGTATCACGATGATCAAAGAGTTAAGAATTTTTCAACCCTAGGGTTTGCATCTATCTATGATGATGAGCAATCGAAGTCCAAGCAGAGGCAGTGTACAAGCTCGTGTCCTTCCAACCGAGCCTCAGCGTTCCATCCCCTTGCACGAGGCTGTAGCCCTGAGCAGGAGGGAACATGTTCAGAATCAGCTGCGCCTGAGCCATCGAGTTGGCGCTCATGGGGACCTGCATGAAGCTCCCGCTCCTCCCCAGCAGCTCGCTCCTCCAGCTCCGGAACTTGTCCTCCCCGCTCCGCCCCGGCCCGCCGATCGCCAGTATGTTGTTGATCTCCCGGTGCAGGAGCCCGTGCTCGACCTGGTGCCGGCTTGGGTCGTCGGACGGCAGGCAGGCGCCGAGCGAGTCAAAGAGGGTCGAGTAGTAGTGGAGCGACCCAACGAAGCGGTCCAGGAAGGAGCCGCCGTGCAAGACGTCCTGCTCCACCAGCGTGATCACGCGCGGGGCCAGCTCCTCAAGCAGCCTCATCGTCTTCCAGTCAGGCCCTGTCGCGTCGTAGAGGGAATGCTGGAGCCAGTGCACGGCCAGCGTCTCGCCCCGCCGGAGCTGCACTGCGTACGGGAGGTCGGCGATCTCCCCGGATTTCCTCACAACCGGGTGGAACTCGAAGGACATCCCGAGCCGCTTGGCGAAGTTCGTGAGCTGCCTTCCCGTCTCGACGAGAAGCTCCATTGAGGCGCCCATGCCAGTCAGCCGCACGTGCGGAGGCCCCTCGATGCGCGTGGCCAGGATGTGGAAGAGGGCCGGCCACTGCAGGCCTTGCATTATGTCGAGGTCAATAATGTGGACTCGATCGCGGCGGTGGAAGGCTTCGAGGATGGCCTGGTTGGAGGTGAAGTGGGCGAACTTGACAAAGGGCGAGACGGTGTTGAAGACCTGGAACGCGGAGTGGACGCTCCTGTGGTCGACGAGGGGCAAGCAAATGCCGAGCCACGAGTTGATGACCCGGCTCGACATCGCCTTGGCGAAGTAGGCGACGATCCTCTCGGCGCACGACGGGCCGTAGGGCGAGGCCATCTGGGTCAGCTCGAGCAACATTCTATGCGCCTCGCCCAAGTTGTCCACAGAAATAGCCACGGCACACTCAAGGAGGAGCGTCAGCAGGCCAAGGCCATTGCTCTCGCTCGGGCTTGCTTCATTGCCCCAATGAACCGAGTCGCTATCGCCCTCGGGGCGGTGATGGATGGCATTCCACCTCAGAGCCTTCCTCGGCCTCAGGTCGCTGTGGATCGACGGGATGCAATCCTCCGACGCCATCTCTGAGTCGGCGTGGAAGCCCCCCTCGGCGCCCCCACCGGGCGTCTCGGGCAAGTCGTCGATGAGCTGCTTGGTGACTTGTTCCACCCACTCGGAGAGCTCGTTCCGCTCGGAGCCAGCGCACCGGGCCGAGGCTGGGTTGGAGAACCCGCTGGAGTCCCACAGCTCAAGGGGCGCCGTCATCTCGAGAGCCCTATTCACCACTTCAGATCCTTCTTTCAGCATGGAATCGGCCTGTGCGAAGCAGCAAACCAGCAAGAACCTAGAGAGAGGGAGGCAGGGAGGGAGGGAGAGAGAGAGCTTGTTGAGAGAAGCTACACGCCCTTTATAATAAAGAGGTGAAGTGAGGTAAGGGATGACCGTAAGGAATGGCCAAAGAAATGGTCGTTGATGTAACAAGTTGAATTCATGCGACTTGTTTAGTTTAGTTCCCCGAGCGTGGCCGGCATAGCCAGACGCACAGATGAGGCCGACCCGCTTCGTTCCAAACCCTACCATGTCAGATTGGCAGTGATGTTCTCGTTATTATATGGGATTAAGCCATAAAAATTAAAAAAAAAAAAAAAAAACCTCAAACTTTATTAACTATGACATATTTATCCTAATTTTTTTCTATAACACCAAAAACCTAAACTTATATTTTTATAACACATTCATCTCATTTTTTTTTTTTTGTGACACCAAAAACTGTAAACTTTTTATATGACAACAAATTTTTAGAGTAAATTTGTCACGCAGATATAAGTTTAAGATTCTTGGTATTATAAATTTTTTTTTTTGGGTAAATGTGTTACACTATACAAAATTGGAGTAAATGTATAGTATAAGTACAAGTTTTGGGTTCTTGGTGTCAAAAAAAGTTTGGGTAAATGTGTCACGGATAGTAAAATTTGAGATTTTTTAGTGGCTTGTAATCTTATTATTATAGCATGGACCTTTTGTTTTTTCCTTCCTTTGAGTAGGGGGAAAGATTTCTTGACATTGGTTAGACATATTTTAATTTTGTTAATTGGACAGCGAATATGTGGAATTAGCAAGATGCGGAAAGAGCAACAACCCCACCTATTATAATTCATTAATTTGGCAGAACATAGTATATGGGGCAATAAAATAGCTCCAATGGATGAGCCATTTCATGCGTGTAAAGAAAGTTTGCTGTTTCTTTGACAAGGATATGCATCGTATCTTATAAATAAGTTTATAATATCTAAAGCGTGTAATTTTTTTTTTTTTTTTTTTTTTTTTGAGTTTAGGATTATAACATTCTTTTTTTATCTTGCCCTCTTGACTTAAAGCTCCACGTCTGCCTGCCGCAATTCGGCAATTGTAATACTCCACATGTTTGGATACCGATCGACGAAATCTATTTTATGGCACGCACCGTGCGTGCACATAGCTCAAGAACAAGAGGCGATTCATTTAAATCCCACCAATTACATACAAACAGTTTGAAGTTGGTGGCCACCTGCATCGGTTAAAGACCCGCACTTAACTATTGCAAGGGGCTTGCTGGTCGTTTAATCAGCCTAAAAAATACCCGCCCGTGTCCCTGATTTATGAAAAGAAAAACGTGATTACACACTGCTGAGCCAGCAAACGTATCCAAAGTAGCTCAATTCCAAGATAGAACTACACCAGACGGAACTACACGTTGTTAATTGAACTTTATTTCATTTTCAATGAACTTTTCGTTACGCACGTAAGGAGCCACGAATGGGACGGGCGACGTATTGTGTTACCTCCAATGTCGTCATGATCAGCGGAAGATCTCTCCGTCGAGAATTGATTTTTTTCTTTTCTTTTTTTTTGGCAGTGTTGTAGGGGCATTTGCTTGAATTGGCGTGTTACAATATTATGTGTTACGATATTATGCGTCTTGAGTTAAAGACAATCTATAAGCCAAACTGACACTTTAATAAAATAAATCGATTATCACATCCTGTGCTCATTTTGTTCAGTCAAGAGACAGATTGACCGGCAACGTGTAACTTTTACGATAAATGAGGAACTAAATAAGTACGTATTCAACTTTTGATCCCTATCTCTCTTCAAATACCTTTTTCTGGCCAAGCCCTTATACCTTCGATTTTTCTAATCAAGTCCTTTTACTGACAGAAAAATTATCCTAAAAATTCTTAATTTATTGCACTTTTATTGACTCAGTCGTGAACATTTTAATTGTGCCAATTGAATTTTAAAATTTTCACGTTTCACTAATTGAATCCATTCGATCAATTTTGATTGGAAATCGCTAATATGGACACTGGTTATCTTATATGACATAATCAACTATGACCTAAAAATTACTTATGTGAATGCATGATTGTCTTACGTGATATGACCCGTGAGGCCTTACCAGTGGTCGAAGGGAGTCATTGGGCCTCGGCCGATGGCCAACGGCCCCTTCCCAATATTAAAAATAAAAATAAAAAATGTAAAGAAGAAAAAAGGAAAAAATAAATTTTAAAATATTAAAGCATTATTAAACATTGTCAATTTTAACGCTGACAATATCACATAGAATGGCTAAGGTCCACTTTAGCTGTTTGTCTGATCGGCAAATTGTGAAAATAATTAGTATTCAATTAATAAAATTAAAAAGTTATGATTAAATTGATAATAGTTGACTTTTTGGAAAAAATTTCCTCTACTTACACAAAATGTTTAATCAAGTCCGTCGAACAGAAAATCAAGCTAAATCGGGCTGAGCAGCTACTAGAGGATGTCGGTGTCAGGCGTAGATTAAAAATTTGCTCTCATTGAGATGTGGATGGTGAGTAATTAGAAGAATAAAAAAGGCAATTTAGAAAAAAAAATCTAGTCACTAATCACGCCTGACGATGAGTGTCGACATATAGGCAATATTAAATCCATATTACACTTTAACTTCCAGTGAATGCGATTTGTATATGGCCAAATTTGATTGACAGAAATTGGAAGTGCATGGATTGATCAGAAATGTAGTGACAGCACAGGACTCAAAACTATAATTTTTTCTTCTATGCTTGGGAATTGAATTCGATTTTCTATTTTATTGTTAAAGTGGGTTGGAGTTGTTAGGTACTCAAAAACTCCAATTCCCCAGCCATAATCCATTCATATGATAAAAGAGATCATAATTCCGTACGCTGCATGTGAAGATGTCATTACCACAATACTACGAACGATATTCAACATTTATTTTCTCGAGGCTATGACATTCGTTTCCTAATTCATAGCGTTCTCGAACGATTTGACGATATAAACAATGCAAATCCATTCATTAATACCGTAGAAATCACCAGCAATATATATGTAGATATGCATGACATTCCCTTTTTGATTTCTTTTGCTCCCGCCCGTTTTGGACAAGATGACCTACTACATTAATTGGGATAAACACACTAAAAATCTTAAATTTGTCATGTGAAAATGTAATCGAGTCCCAAAACTTAAAATATATACAATTAAGTCCTACAAT
The DNA here is from genome assembly GCA_014182555.1 of Eucalyptus erythrocorys. Classification (NCBI taxonomy): domain Eukaryota; kingdom Viridiplantae; phylum Streptophyta; class Magnoliopsida; order Myrtales; family Myrtaceae; genus Eucalyptus; species Eucalyptus erythrocorys. Next base: position 31,319,173 of record CM024597.1, read on the forward strand.
TTATCAAATTGATATAATCGAATCAATTTGTTAGCTTTGTCCAATTAGATTAACAGAAAATACTAAAGTGGCATTAACCTTATAAAAACACAAAATATAAGATAATGCCATGAAGAAATGATCGAATGAGGAAATTGGTGAGGATAATGATTATCGATTAATCTACATACCATATAAAACTCTGATTAAAGATCCTCGATTTGCATCAAATGACTAAAAATTTGCGAATCCTAGCTTGGAAAACTAAAGTACCCTTCCAATAATAATTATATATATATATATGCCACCACTAACTTCAGCCCAAATCCTCAAAATCAGATGATAAATTGAATTGCGGACAAAAGCCAAGATTTACGTTAGCAAAACAAGAAGTAAAAACTCAAAATAGGAAACAAAAAAGAGAGATATAAAAGGGGCGTCAAAGGAACTTTAATTTGCCCTACTTCAATGGACCGTACTGTTACCATCGTCGTCTCTATCGTCACCTAGGCACCTACCCACGCATGGACCGCAAGGAAACCCGAGAGCATGGGGCTCGCCGAGACCCCTATGTTTATGAACAAAGTGGCGATGCATCGGATGAAGGTAATATTTAGAAAATTCGGATCCATGAAGTCAGAAAAGTGTCGGGTGAGGTCCATGAGTACTCCATAACTAATGGAAGTAGAAGCAGGAAGGGTCAACATAATTTCTATTAATCTAAAAAGGTAAATCAACAACTAGTAAGCCTAAATCTAGCAAGTAAAAAGTCCATCGGTCTATATTGTATAAACCAATCACCGTACTTACAAGGAAAGTCTCAATATAAAGTATAATAAATCATTTTTAAACCAACTTGCTTGAGAACCCTTTTCAAAAGTAACATAGTATTTCAATAACAGCAATAACTTTTCCCAAATAGGCAATCGGTAGCTCAATTAGAATTCTAAATACTAAAGTTATATGTAATATGGATTGACGTTGCCATCATTATCTAGGGAATCCCCCTACTCCCGTGCATCTCGTACCCATCTGACATTGCAAAGGTGTTCAAACCCCCTCTTTAGACTGCGAGAGGTGGACTAAGGATCTATATGTTGGTAATGGAGATAGGCCGTGATTCAATTCTAGATATTGTTCATGAGCTGACTAGTCGATTAAGGGCTAGGCAATTCAAAATTAGGGTTGCGATAGACTAGAGCAATCAACCATGAAAGGATTGTTCGACCATAAGAATCGTTGTGGACAATCACGTGTCATCATGAGTCAGTCAATAGATGGGTATAGATTGATTCAGCTCAAGTATATATCGGTTGCGGGTGATGCCGCATGGTCAATGCATTGTTCGTGAATGACCCTAATCCAATCCTGAACAATCATGAGTCAAGACAGGCTAATTGATCCTACTCGATTACATAACAACCGAGGATCATTCATGAATTGACCAAGTTCAATTGAAAGTCGCACGTAAAACCCTATATAGGCATCGAACTTAGTTCCAGTCTAGTCACGTGAATTCTAGCAATGCCACCTAAATTCATGTAGGTTGCATTAAAGTTGTTTCCGATCGAAACTTAGCCTCAAGCCTTGATCCAATAGCTGGTATCAATTGTATATGCTACCAAGGCATTTCTTTCCAATTAAAATATGGGTTAATACCTTGAAAAACCCCAAACTAGTACATTTGTGACAAATTTATCCCAAATTATTTTTTTGACCATGAAAAACCCCAAATTGGTAAATCTGTGACAAATTTACCCCGACTAACTATAAAAAACCCTAAACTGGTATATTTATGACAAATTTACCCCAAACTAATTTATTCGACAAAAAAAAACCCCAAACTGGTAAATTTGTGACTAATATACCCCCGCTAAATTAGATTAATACCACAAAAAAATCACAAAAATTGTAAACTGTGACAAATAGAGTGTAAAATCCCAAATTGGTATGTCGATTAATTGTCACGTGTCATTTAACTTTATAATTTAATAAGAAAATTTAACTAAATCTAATAGAGGGTAAATTTGTCACAAGTGTACCAGTTTAGGGTAAATTTGTCAAAGGTATACAAGTTTGGGGTTTTTTGTGGTCAAAAAAATAGTTTGGGGTAAATTTGTCAAAGGTGTACCAGTTTTGGATTTTTCAGGGTATTAACCCTTAAAATATTGGGATAAGTGTTGCAAAGTCCTAAAACTTGTCATGAAAGTGCATTCGAGTCCTAAAACTTGCAAAAAGTGTAAATAAGTCCTAAAACTTGTCAAAATGTTTCAATTGAGTCCTAAAACCAACGCTATTAACCTTTTCCATTAAAAATGCTAACGTGGCATTTTTAATTATTTTTTATTTTCCAGGTGGATTTTTTAATTGTTTTTTATTCATTTTTTAAAAAATTAGATTTATTATTTTATCTTATTTTCACCAAAAATTAAAAAAAAAATTAAAAATTGTTTGGAAAAAAAAAAAATCAGCCTCCTCTCCCTCACCACCGCCCCCGCCCATCGCCAGAGGGGCCGGCGACCGTCACTGGCCTTGGGCGGGGGTGGCCGGCCCTCGCTCGGGGCCGATGAGGCTCACCAGATCTCGATGAGGCTTGGCCAGATCTGGCAAGCCTCACAAGCCCCGAGCAAGGGAGCCGAGCGAGGGTGCCCAGATCCGGGCTCGCGGGTCCTCACGAGGGGCCGGCGGCCGTCGCTCACTTTGGGCGAGTCATTGCCGGCCCTCACGAGGGGCCGACGATCGTTGCCTGCCCTAGGTGAGGCCTCGTCGACCCTCACTCGGGGGCGGTGAGGCACGCCAGATCTGGCCAAGCCTCGCCGGCCCCAAGCAAGGTGTCACGCCCCGAACCCCGAGCGCCCGCACATCCCACTGTGGTCGATCAGCTATGCGACGTTCCCTGTGCACTCGTCGCCGACCCATTCATTTTAAATGCACATGCGGAAGCGAATTACTAATCCCCCGACCTCAACAAACATGGATAGAAAAGTAGGACAACCAATTTCCAAGCAAATACACTTTTATAAACACTTCAAGCTTATACAAAAGGTCTAAGTCATAAAGAACTACTGAGCCACCTATGCTCCCGACCTTCCGCTTCAAGCTCTTGGCTCTTTACACTAGGGACCCGAAAATGGTTATACAATAACCAAGTGAGATATAAATCTCGGCGAGTTCCACCCCTAAGCCCCCGGTTAGAACACCAATTCAACTCGGGGCATCTCAAGAACCACCCCACAACAAGCAACAACTAACAATCGATTCGCATACAACCTTACGGCATGCCATACCCCGCACGTGGAATCTTAGTACAAAATACGCAATGCACATGGCCATTAGATGATGCAGTTCATCATTCACATACGAGTCGCATCACAAGCGATCTCACCTGGCCATTGCCACACCCTGCATGTTATCGATTCATGCGTGCGTGCCATAAATAATGTGCTCAACTCATGCATAACCGGAACCAACGACGCTATGGTTCCCATACGCTCTTGCACAATAGGATGCCACCTAACACGTATCAATCCATCACACGCGTCCATCAATTCAATCAATCAATCACTCAATCAATTCAATCACTCAATCAATTCATTCACTATAAACCACGGTTCAAAGGACGAAACTTTAAATAGGTGGCCGATTAGAAATGAGTGGCATTACGGCCCCACTCGGCGCGACCTTTATCGGGTGGCAGATTAGAATTGAGTGGCATTACGGCCCCACTCGGCGCGACCTTTATCAGGTGGCAGATTTGGAATTTAGTGGCATTACGACCCCACTCGGCGCGACCTTTGTCAGGTGGCAGATTTAGAATTGAGTGGCATTACGGCCCCACCCGGCGCAACCTTTATCAGGTGGCAGATTTGGAATTTAGTGGCATTACGGCCTCACTCGGCGCAACCTTTGTCAGGTGGCAAATTAGAATTGAGTGGCATTACGGCCCCACTCGACGCGACCGATTCCAAATTCGGTGGCAAGTCTCGGCCAAGGCATGGCCATACTTCGGCGGTTTTCTAGATCCACTCACAACCTTTCACGATCAAAACCAATCAAACACCGGCATTAAACAACCATGGAATAAATTCCCACATAAACATCCATTCAATCAATCAATACAAACTGGTCCTACAAACCAATTACGATGCCAAAAGCCGACATCGGGTATTTTCAAGTTAAATACCAAAACTTCTCCAATTTCACACAATTCCACACTTTTGGAATAATTAACCATAATCATCAATCACTCAATTCATGCGGATTTTTATGTAATAACACATCCAATCACTTCATAGGATTAAACACACATGAAATGAGACACTTTTCATTCTCGGGTGAACAGTGTTTTGTGAACAGTGCTCGTGAACAGTACCTCGTGAACAGTAAATCGTGAATAGTGTCGAGTGAACAGTAAATTTCCAGAATTTAATAAATGATAAATTAAACTCAGAAAGTATTAAAAGCATTAATTAAAGCAACCATCAATTAATTAAAGCAAACCATACTTAATTAACCACATAAACCACATTAAGCAAATAAAGTAAGATTAAGCTAAACTAATCTTAGCCAATAATCTAACAACCTATATTAGGATTAAAATAATTTAATTAAATCAATTAAACTAGAATTAACAATAATTAAACTAACCCTAAGCAAGTTTAAGCTCTAATCAAAGGATTAGGAGTTAAACTCACCCGTTAAGCGAGCCGGAGACACCGACGCGGCGGCGACGACGGAGGCGATGCTCCCGGACCTCTACCACGATCATCCAAGGCGGTCCCAAGCTCAACACAGCAACCACAGCCCGAACTCCCACTGAAACCTCTGAAAAACAGCCCTGCCGGAGGAGAAAACAAGTTGAACGGCTTGGCCGGAGCTTCGGCGAAGGGGTTGGCCGGCAACTGGCGGCTCCCAGGGGTCTTGGAGATCTTGTGGGTGGATGGGATGGCCAAAGGAAGGTCTGGAATGGGAGAAAAATGGCCGAAAACGCGAAACAGTGCAGGCTGCAGGCGGACCGACGGACCAGAGGCCGGTTTCTTCCGACCGGCGTACAGGGCGGCCGGAGGCTCCGTTTGGCATGAAACCAGGCTCATTTGGACGGTTTGGATGTGCTCTTCGCAACGATAGGTAGCTCGTTTTCTGATTCAACCGGGAAGACCACTTTTGACTCCGATCTTTGGTGAAAGGTCGGCTGGAGCAGAAACTGGAACAAGGGGAAAACAGAGGAGAAAAACGACGGGCTTGGCTGGTCCGGTGGGTGTGCGACGGTGGAGCTGGCTCAGCTGGCTTCCTCTGGTTCTCTCAAGCTCCCTCCACTCCTCAACAATGGATAAAGCCACACATTAAGGAAGAAGAAGGTCTGCTGAAGCAAAGGGGACCCCAAGAGCTCTCTTGGCTCCAACACTTGTCAATTCTCTCTCTCCTTGCCCCCACCATGTCCTCACATGACCTCAGCCAGTCTCTCTCCTCCAATCTTCCTCCACAAGCTTGTCAATAGGTGCAAAATGCCTCTCCCCCCATGGCATACGAATTTGGTACATTTGTACATCAAATTCCTTCCATTTCATTCAATTGCCTTCCAATTGAGCCAAATTGAAGTCCATAAAATCATCCAATGTAACCACACCCAAATCCACATTTTTCCTTGACCATAGAACCATCTTAGATCCCAAAAGTGCGACCAAAAGCGGGCCTTTCCGTTTTCCCGAACCAAAACGACCATACTTTGATTTTTCGCCCAAAAACTCGACTTAACCGGCGGTGTCGATCGTTGCTTTGTAGCTTCATCCAAAGTCCGTGCCAAACGTTCCCGATAATTTGAAGCCCAATCTTTAGTTCTTATGCCATGTCAATTTTGCCCTAATGCCATTTTGGTCATAACTCAGACTGACAGGTGGCTTTGAGGATTCACGCGTGACCGACTCGTGCCAAATCACGTTCAAGATATCTCGACGCATGGACGTCCTTGACTACATGAAATTGCGGAGGATAGATTCTTATTTCAAAGTACACGATTACTGAGGATCAACATAGGGTCGTTCGCGGGTTCGATAACAGTAAACGGAATCACCTGTCGTTCCATTATGTTCTGTCCGCAAATCGACTTTTAGTCGTCCTTAGAATCGGCCTGCCTAACTATAGGATCATCCTCACGTAGGTCTTACGGTCAAGTCGTTTTCCGGGTCAAGTTCTTTAGTCGTACGAGTTTCGTCCTCATTGGCCTTTCCTCTCAAGGTCGGTATCTCGAAGTGATCAATTCCGAGTGAGATCAACCAACAATGCATTGACGAAATTCACATCCATTCATTCCTCAGAGGACTCGAATTTCAGGATGTCACACAAGGGCCAGCCACCCCTGCCTAGGGCCAGCGATTGTCACCGGCCTCTCTGGCGATGGGCCGCGGCGGCGGCGGGGGGAGAGGAGACTGATTTTTTTTAAAACAATTTTCAAAAATAAATTTTTTTCTTTTTTCTTTGTTAGTTTTTGATGAAAATAAGATAAAATGAATAAATCTATTTTAAAAAATGAATAAAAAATAATTAAAAAATCCACCTGAAAAATAAAAAATAATTTAGAAAGCCACGTTAGTATTTATAACGGAAAAAGGCTAACGGCGTCGGTTTTATGACTCAATTGAAATATTTTGATAAGTTTTAGGACTTATTTGCACTTTTTGCAAGTTTTAGGACTCAAATGCACTTTCGTGATAAGTTTTAAGACTTCTGCAGCACTTATCCCTAAAATATTTTTAGTAAGCCTATTAGTGCATTAATTAAGGAGATGAACTAATTTGACGGTATAAATTTTGACAATTCTAGATGTGAGTCCAATTCAGCTTATTAATATTTTAAATTAAAGTGAGACAAACTTTGTTAGACCATGGACACTATAGGTGCCACTTTTGGCATGAATGGGAGGAAAGGACCAAATTGTCCTTTAGTTTAACCAATAATTGAGTTGCAAGGAGCAATCCAAGCTATTAATCTTGGATAAGGCACATGGCCTAATGTGGGGCCAAGATGTGTTATTGAATCCCAAGTTTTTTTTTTTTTTTTTTTTTGTCAGTCCTACTCTATACATATTCTACACTGACTCTCAGACTTTTTGCCCTGCCTCTTGCAGGACGTGGGTGTCAAAACCCACTCCTGAAACTTACGCGTCCCCACCCCATCCCTCCCTAAGAAAGTGGGGGTTTGAACCCCTCACCTCCCCCTTCCATGTTGAAAGGGTGGCCACTGGGGCGAATCCCAGTGGTTTATTGAATCCCAAGTTTGAGGCAATAATGATAACAAGGACAATAATGCATGTGGCATTAATACTTGATGGACAACCTTCCTCTCTAAGCTTTCTTCTTCTTCTTCTTCTCTCTCTCTCCCCCTCTCTCCTTCCTTATTCTTGGCTGACCCTCCTTCCTCTTTCTCTCTCTCTCTCTCTCTCTCTCTCTCTCGTGCCCCTCCACCCATTTGCCCTAGTTGCTGCCCGCTAGACACCGTCACCACCACTACCATCCTTGAGCCGCTCATCCACGATGTTTACCACTTCAGCTGACGCCTATGTAGCACCGACACAGATACACGACACGCTGACATGTCATTCCTAAAAAAATAGATAGTTCCAACACGTTCCAACACGTTATATATTATATATATATTTTTATATATAAATACACAAATAACTAAATAATAATAATAAAAACCTAGAATTAATCTATACTAAAAATATTAATTCTACATTTTACATTCTTATGTAATAATCCATAAAATTTAGAGGAAAAAAATAAGTACTCTATATTCCACTATTAAATTTTACATTCAACACTAAGAAAAAAAAATCGACATTTCACCATGAAATATAATAAGAAGTTATTCATCCGCATTATCCACTTCTTTTTAAAAAACAATAGATCATTAAGTGAAAGACTTATAACTTCAAATATCCCAACATCTTCAAATGTGTCAAATGTATCTCCATCAGTATCCCACATCTTGGTCACTTCTTCTACATATTATGGGTTTTTTTCTTGATAGAAGACAAATGTTGCTATGAATAAACTAAATCTTCTGCATGTTTTTAGATCATCTTACTTATTCTCATCGAATGTACAAATAAGTAAGTACTTCAATTCCACATGATGAAGAACAATGTTGTGCAAGAAGTTTTAAGGTTATGCTTTGAAGCATTGGTACCCATGCACCATAATTAACCCATCATCCCTTAAAATCCATAGACTACTGATCTTAAATGGAATCAAAATTTTTAAAATCCTCATTTTTGTCTGCAAAATCTACGTACTTCAAATTCACCTTATTATGCTCATCTAAGTGAGGAAAGTATTTTCTAAAGTATTTTATTCTTTCTTGATTAATCTTTTTATTCTTATATAGAAAACTCAAGTAGGATCTTCATTGAGCTATTAATTACTGTAGTACCTTTATTTAATAAAATAAAATAAAAATAAAAAACAATAATAAATAAGAGAAGTATTATATTATCACATTAAATAAAGAATAACTACTATCTCATACAATTTTGGAACTTACCTGGGATTTAAGGCATGTGCTAAACAATGAAGTGAAGTATTGTTCATTATCCAACTATTTACAAGAATCGTATGAACCACCTTATAAAACGTGGACTCCTTATCTAGCCTTTCTATTTCATGTGCATATATAGTTTTCTTCACTTTTTTTTATTATTGAACCCCGCATTTCATAAACTAAGTGAAAACAAGATTTGTCGATGTCATAAATTCTAAGCATGTCATAAATAGGAGCTGTGAAAGAAAGTATATAATTAATTGAATCCCACTAAAAATCATCCAATACATTCTCCTTGTCAAACTTAGCATTTTTTAATTATCATCTCGCTAGATATTCCATTTGTCACAAATTACCATGTTTTGAAGATCACTTTTTATTAATTTGAGTCTCTTAAGCATCACAAAATCGAAGAAAATGTGTATCCACTATGGAAAACAACTTCAAGCTAACAAACTCATTGTACATTGCTAATATCATGAAATGATCCACGATGAAATGTTTGATTTGTTTAACTTCCTTTATAATATCCAAAATCCAACTACATTCATCATAAACTACTTGATTGATCTTCGTATTTTTTACGGCATAAATGTTCTTCAAAGCTAAATTAACGGTGTGTACCACACAACGCATCCACATAATTGATAGAAATTCTTACTCAATGAGTTGTCCTACACCCTTACAATTTGAAACATTATTTATAATTACTTGGACAACATTCTCATGCCCAATTTCATTAATAACTTCTTCTAACAAGTTAAAAATGAAATGCATATTCTTTATTTCTCTCGAACAATCGACCGATTTTATGAATATTGGTTCTCTATCCGACACCACCATAAAATTAATAAGCAATTTCCTTTATGAGTCACTTCATCCATCACTCACAATACTTACAACATGCTCTTTCCACATGCTTTTAATAGGTGCACACAACCTATTACTATTTGCCTTCTTTTTTTGCAACAAAGTAGTACTTAACAAATTATATTTCGGTGGTACATACCCCGTAATATTGTGATAAGTGGCATAAGTGAAAGCGGATTGAAAGTAAGGGTTAATTGCTATGTTGAATAGCAAGCCCATAGAATAGAATGTCCTAGCAATCTTATAATCTAGACATCCCTGTTTAGTCATATTGAATGCATTCTCAAGTGATTTTTCACTTCCATTTCCGATTTTTTTTTTTTTTGAGTTAAATAATGAATCCATTCCATCACCACCTTCATTAAGTGAAAAAATGGAAGGGGTAAAAATCCATTTCTAGGTGCAATACTCATTAATTTAACATTGATCTCTTCCTCTAATCTTTCCATCTAAAAAAGATCACTTTTTTTAATAAAAAGAAAAACTTTTGTGTATTTTCTAATTCATTTTTTACTTATTATCAACAAATGGCCCTTCACTTGCGTGCATGAACTCCTAAAATCTTTTTGACAAAAATTGCATTTCCAAGACAAATTCCCCCATATATTGCTATGATTAACCAACTTAGAAACATACCTCTATAATTGTTATTTTACAACTTTATTGCTAAAAGTAGGTAATTGAGTACTCGAAGTGTTACTAGCCATACTTGAACTTGAAAACATTCTACAAAAAAAAAAATAATAATTATAAGAACTATAAGTTTAATATATACTATAAATAAATGTAATGGCAAAAAAACAAATTTAAACATATATAAGCACATCCATAGAAATAACCATGTTATTATCAATTGCCACAAGGTTTCTTAGTAAAGTTAACTAAGGAAGATTGATATCAACCAGAAGCACATTGTGGGAAGCAACTAGAAGGAAATGGCAGCAATGACCAACAACAAATAACAAAGATTATGGCGTAGCTGTAGCAGCGAATGACAACAAAATAGCAACAAACAATAGCAAACAACAGTGAACAACAGCAACAGTAAATAGAAGTGATGAGCAACAAAAATTAACAATGAATAGCAACGACCAGCAGCAAAACAAAAACAAATAATAGGGATGACGGCATAGTAGCAATAGCGAATGACAACTAAATAATGACGAACAACAATGGACAATAAAGAACAAGAACGAGTAGCAATAGATAGCAATAAGCCGAACCACAATTTCCGAGATAATTGTGAGCTGCGACGATGTAAGCACACAAAATTAGATGAAATCGCGAAAAGTGAGCTTACGTCGCTACCAAAAAGTGTCGGTGCTCCATAGGCCATTGCTGGTCGCTGCCCTTATGAGTTGCTGCCCCGCTTAGCCTCTGCCCCCAAGCCTCACTCGAACACCTCTCGGCCCGGTTGTAAGTAGATTTCCTAAACGTCGGCTAGGCCTTGAGTTAAGCGACTCGAATTTAAGACCACTCTTGTACCTTATGACTATCTTAGATTGAGGAAGATCATATGCCTAATTTTGTATGGTTTGCTTATGATATGCTTGATTATATGACTTGAGATTGATTGAGCAATAAGTATGTGAAGGTTAAGGTTGCTCGGGTTTTGGCGTAGGTTATGGAAATGGTTCACTTAAGCTAGACTTGTCGTGATGGTTGTTATGGATTATTTGTTATGGTTACTTATGCTTGATTTCCTTATTTGGATGCCACGGATGATCATATGAGTATTTTATGATATGATCTTTGCATATATATGTCCGTAGGGCATGGTCGATGCTTGAGTATACATCGAGCTGCCGAATCTAGAACAATATTAGTTCTTGGACGTGCGTGGATGTGTGCCGAGCTGGGTCATTTTCTAAGTTCGGCAATATTGAAGCATATCATTGGATTCGAGTTTGACCTAGGCCACTACTCAAGTGTCACGAGCAAGCCGTGATTTTAGTTTCTTGCTCAACATACTTTATTGTTGCATAAACAATAGGTCTTGCTTGGCATGCTCTTGGGGTATTTATACTTGGACTAATGAGAAAAATAAAACCGATTACTTGAATACTTGATTCGTATGGTCATATGAGGGATGTCATCACCGATGGATTTCTGGACGATGCCTCCAAATCAACAGGATGCCTCGTTAGTGAGAACGAGATGATGCCCCTACCTTAGTGGGATCCCCTCACATCAACGAGATGCCATTTGCGGGATATGTTATAAATCAAAATGATGCTTGATGGATTTTGAATGTCATGCTTGAGGGAGCGAGACGATATTCCGAAGGATTCCTGAAGAGCCGTAGGGTTTCAGCTATGTGTGATTAATAACTAGACTCGAGATAGCATGGTAATATGAAATGTCATGTGATTCTTAAGGCGCTAAACGCGTGTAAAGTGTTTGAGTGCTATATGCATACTTTGAAAGTGATATTATGGCTTGCACATGCATTGCATGGTCTTACATGAGGTGCATGAGACATGTTCGTGATTTAAATGTCATTTTAGTGACTTAAAGGCATATGCATCCTATGATCGATCTTGTTTATGAATTGAGATGCATGAGGATATCTTGCAAGTCGATATTTAAGTCTTAAAGGGGTTGATAATGATATGTATACTCATATCCATCACGTGTAAATATTCTAGCTATTATTTACATTAGTTATAACTTATATTAATTTATATGCCTTTATTTAGGACAAGAAAGATTTAGGTTGAGGCTAGATCTCTTCTTATTCATAATTAAGGTAAATCTTATGCTTTGCTATTGATCTGTCATCAATATATTTTGGTTGAGGAATTATAAGGCTTCGATGCGAGGCATCCACCTATACGAGATTTAGGATATTTACTTATTAAGTTTTCAGCTCACTGTTATTATTTAACCTTTTTATGTCAATAGGTAGAATCCCTTTACCACACTGCTTCATGAGCTTTGGAATGCTTATTTGTATGGAAACAACGGTGATAGATGCATTTAGGGAGGATGTTGTCTTCCAACAAGTTACCACCACTGTTTGGGTTGACAAGGAGTATCGCGATCTCGCCTGCATTACTATCGAACATAGTATGCGTGGTTTGATGGAGAACTATTTGGACCCCTCTATGGGTTTTGTGATCCCCTTGGATCGAGTGAGGATACAAACCCGCCAGACAACTCGGTGGACGACGCTTAGGTAGCCAATCCGAGTAGAGAAGTTGCATTTACTTAGATGTCAGTAAAGGAGATATGTGACATCTTCGGCCGTCACTTTCTAGACCCTAGACCATAATCTTATATTCTTTTTATGCAAGCGGAAGAGTACATACCGGTTGACATTCTTAATATAAGAAAATTGGGCAAAGTACAACCCAAGTGCCAAAACTTAGTATGGAGGAACACTTAAGTGTCAAAAGTTAGAAAAGTGACACTTAGGCAGTATTTGTTTATGTTCTTTTTTTTTTTTTTTTTTTATGGTTTATAAACAAAATTTCTGTTTTTTTGTTTCGGGGAACAAAAAAAGAACAGAAACGCATTTGTTTGTATTTTTGTTCCAAATCTATTTTCTTGTTTCTAGGAACACATTCGAAACAGAAACAATAAACAAGAAAAATGTATTTTTTTGTTCCAAATGTATTTCTTGTTTCGGAACAATTTTTATGAACGAATTTTTTTCTCTCCTCTCTTTTCTTCTCTCTTTTTTCTTCTTCTTTTTTCTTTCTTTTTTCTTTGGCTGGTTGCCAGCCTCAGCCATGGTCGGCGAACGGCCGTCGAGGGCCGACGACCTCCAGCCCTCAACGAGGCCGACCTCGCCCAGATTCGGCAAGGCCCAACCTCGCCGTGGCTGGGTGATGCCACCGACCCTTGTCGACTGGTCCCCGGCCATGGCTAAGGCCGGCGACCGGCCAAAAGAAGAAAAAAAAAAAGGAAAAAATAAGAAAAATAAAATAAAAATATTAAAAAATTAAAAGAAATAAAAAAATTATACAAGTTTACCAAATGTATTTTTCGTTTTTTCAATTTCGAAACAAATTTATCAAACGCATTTTTCTGTTCAAAAATTATTTCCCGAAGCCGAGATAGTTTTTTCCATTTATGTTCCCCGAAATAATTTTTAAACGAAACACAAACAAACGTACCCTTAAGTGCCAAAATCGGAGCAAAATGAATCACTTAAGTGCCAATTCGGCTAAATTGCGACTTGCGATTTTCCGGCGAAATAAGTGTAAAACGACGTTATTTTGCATGTTAACGTGACTAAAAATACAAAAACGACATAATTTTGTCTCGACGTAATAAATAATTAATATAAAAATTAATTAAATTAAATTTAGAATTTAAAATATTTTTAAAAAATTAAAAACTTTTTAAAAAAAGGGGGGCCAAAGGGAGGCGGGCGAGGGCTAAGCCCTCGCCAGCGACACTACCCATCACCACCGGGAAGGGCCGGCGACCCGAGGGGGAGGGTCGGTCGGGGTCGCGGCCCCCGGCCGACCCCTCGCCGGCCCCTCCCGGATTTAGGCGAGGGCCGCGACGCTTGGCTAGATCGCCGGCTCCTAGCCGACACTTCCCAGCGACCTCGACCAACGCTCCCCGGCCCTCGTCGCGGGTCGGCTGACATCACCAGCCCCCCTGGCCAAGGCCCGGCGACCTCGGCCGACGCTCCCCTCACCGTCGCCAGCCCTTCCCGACAAAGGCGGGGAGGCAACGAGGGCCCGCGAGCCCTCGCTAGCCCCTCCCAAGCAAAGGCGTAGAGGCGGCGGTGGCGAGGGCTCGCCCTCACCAACTCCCTTCACCCCCCTTTTTTAAGTTTTTAAAGTTTTTTAATTTTTAAAAATTTTAAATATTTTAAATAAATGTAGTTTTAAATTAAATTTAATTAGTTTTTATATTAATTATTTACTACATTAGAGAACAAACGACGCCGTTTTTGTATTTTTTAGTCACATCAGTGTGCAAAATGATGCCGTTTTACACTTATTTCACTGAAAAATTGCCACGTCAGCAATTTGATTGGATCGGCATTTAAATGATCAATTTTACTCCGATTTTGGCACTTAAGTATCCTTCCGTACCAAGTTTTGGCACTCCAAATATCCGCACCTCTAAGAAAATTACACTCAAGAACAAGTTTCATAGATACTTTATTCCATTTCATTTATCATAAGCATGTTCACATGAAAAAAACAACTTGATAGTCACAAATATAGTCAAAATACATATCAAGATGACCAAAACAAAATACCTAAGAGAGGCTAAAAAAGTGCATAACTCTTCTACCCGGTAGTCTTCCTCATTCATCATATCACTCCCTACTATGCGCGCATCTAAACTCCACGCCTAACACGTTACCAATGGATAGGGCCATACAACCTTCCATTCATGTTCAGGTAGATGGACGCAAAACTCATAGGAAAAGGACAGGGGCGCCCATCATTTAACCATATAGTGCAAACATAATGGGTTAAAATAAAGTTGGACCCTTAATCTTCAAAATTCTTATATGCACTCGCCACATGCATTGGCATACCATAAGTAGCCAAGGGTGGCACATTAATCACTAATGATCCAAGAGGGAAATAATAAAGGATTAACAATAATACCAAGTAAAGGATAAAGCATGTCATTAAACAACAAGATTCTATCTTCGCTCAAAAGCAAACATAGCTCAAATTAGTGAATCATCATTGTTGACACCTAACTTTCACCTAAATTAATTAATTGGAAATGGTATTAAATGTTAGGAATTAGTCACAAAAAAAATAAAAATAAAAAACGAACGAAAATGGTCGGGCCGGATCCGACTTTGGCCCGACCCACCCCTTTTCTTTTCTCTTCCTCCACCACACTGGGCCGGCCCAAGCCTCCTTTCTCCTTCGGCTCGGCACGCGCTCGTTTTTCCTCCCCCCAGCTGGTCTTCGTAGCAGGACCTGCAAGGAAGAACAGAAAACAGATCAGCAGCAGAGAGCAGAAGGAGCAGCGACGGAGGAGCAGGGAGATTGGGATGGCAGCGTGATCCGCAGGTCGGGGAATGCCTGGCCGGAAACTGGCACGGCTGTGGTCTTCGCGCGAGGTCCTGCAGAAGAAAAAGAGAGCAAAAAGGGGAAAGAAACGGGAAGAAAAAGGAGGGGGCGAAAACCAGCAGAAGTGGGGAGAAACAAAGAGCGAACGAGAGGGAAGAAGGGAGCTCGAAGGAGCAGCTAGCCGTTGCCAGAGGCCCGTCCATCCGCCGTTGTCCGCGGCAGCTCTTCCCCAAAATGAGAAAAGCGGAGGCAAAGAGAACAGCAACACGGGGGGCACAAGAAGGTAGAAAACAGAGAGCGCTAGGGAGAGAGAGGGAGAGGGCCTTTGGCGAGAGAGCTTGAAGGAAGGAGAAGGGTAGAAACGAAGAGTGACCGCGAAGAAAGAACCCGGAATCCACCTCTGCCGAGCATCGCTCAGCCACCCCCGACGCGAGCTTGCGCCTCCAAGCCGGAACCACCAAGCTGCGGCTTCCCTTTCCTTGAATTCAAGTTTTTGCGGTGATTTTCCTGGTTTTTTGGTTCGGCTTGTGTCGATTTCCCAAAGATTCTGGCTTGGGGGAGTGCGAGGCGGCTGGACATTGTTCGATCTATCGGTCTCGCCCACCATTCGCCACCCTCGAGCCGCGTAGGGACCTCCGCCGACCTTTTTTCTCTCCGTGCCCTGCTTTTGTCCTGTATGGTTTACTGAGTTGGGACGTGAGTTTCGGATTCGCTTATGCTGTCCTTCGTTGATGTTGAGCATTCCCTGCCATTCCCGTTGAGCTGTGGCCTAGTTTCGAGTCTTGTTATTGTTCGTGGATGCCTTGAGTCTATGCACCCTAGGTGTTTGATAAAATGCCCTTGAAGGGCTTCGGGGAAAATAGCCACTCCCTTTTGCCGTTTCCAAAGCTCATGTATAGTTGTTTTGATCGCTAGTTACTGAGGTCGTCTTGCATGAAGCCTTAACTCGTTGATCGCGGGTAGCGGTTTGTGAGGTTGAGTAGTGGCATTTCTTCAAGAGAGATCTTGACAATGATTTTGTTCTTGGCAAAGAAGAGAACATCGAACAAAAAAGCTTCAGCGAGAAAGGAAATCACGCCTAGTTAAGGGATAGTTGAATAAAGAAAAGAAAACAAGAGAAACAAACAAAGAGTAATGAAAAGAGAGATAACATCAATATGTAAACCATGTTAAGCGTGTAGGCTAGGTGGACTTTAGGAGTGTCTTGTGTCATTTTCAAAGGGTAACATTTGTCTTCCTTTTGTCCATTTTCGCGTGCATTTTGCGGATATCCGAACTTGTGGCCGGACATCGCACCTCACCTCACGTCCATCTGATGTTTTGCATTTTATATAAATTCGAGTTTGTTGGATAGTGGCGCACGCTGTTCTTGGCTTGGTATGGAATAAATATGCGTCAAGATCATGGTTTTGGCGCTTTGAGGTTGGGGTTGAATTCACGGGAAATTCTGGGTTTAGTGGGAGCTTTGGACGTGCAGAGAAAGAACGCACGGAGAAGAAGACCAAAGGGAAAGAATTTAAAAAAACAAGGAAAAGCAAAAACAAAAAAAAAATAATAGAAAACTAAAATGGCAAAAGTTGGTCTTGGGAAGGAGGAATCGCAGAAAAAGGGAGGGTGTGCAGTGAGAAAAGACAAAAAAAAAAAAAAGGGTTTATTTTATTTTATTTAAAAAAAGAAAATGATTTTTTTCTTTTTTTTTCAAAAAAATGCAAAACTGTTGGATCCGGGTTTGGGTTGAGTCCACGGGCCGGATTGGGTTTCCCTGGTCCGTACCCATTTTTGTGAAGTATAAAAATATTAAAGATTAAAAATATATTAAAAATTCAAAAATTTTCAAGAAAAAGAAAATCAAAAAATTTCGAAAGAAAAGAAAAAAATTAAAAAATTTTCTGAAAATTCAAAAACTCAGAAAACATTAAAAAATTCGACCTTCTTTTAACAAAATTAAAATTAATTTTAAAAATTTTTAAAAATTAATTTAAAAAAATTAAAAAATTTCGAAAATCCTAAAAATGTAGGGTTTGGTTAGAAATGGCTATGAATAGTGTTATTAGGTCTTTATTTACTCGTATATTGATTATATCACGTGTTTAATTTGCATATTATGTTTAATGACACATGCCCAATTTTACTGCAAATAGAATGTTGGTAGCTATGATTGTTATTTTAATAATTGTGCACCCGCATGATCGCCTCGCATCTAAGTGGATAAGTGTAAAATTAATCCAAACTGCTTGATAAAAATATTTTCTTCTAAAATAAACAAGATTAGGTACCGAAATGGCACTAATTGGTCGATTAGTGTAATTAAGTCCTCGATCCTAGATTTCCTAGTTGCGTAGGAAGTGAGGTATACTTCCATGCTTCACTTGATTTCTAACCGACCCTAATAGGCTAGTGGAGACTCCTTTTTACAAAATTGTTGAAAATATCCTAAATGTCACTCGAGGTATGGGCTGGGAAGAGCCCGCGCCTGATCATGGGCTTTAGGCTCATCATTTAGGCAATACCCCTAAACATGTTCTCTTCTCTCGAGGGTAGGTCGTGACAATCATAAATATGGACAATTTCCAAATAGGGCAATGTACAGCGACATTGAAAAAAACCATCCCAGCATGTCATAATAAATAAAAATGCATGAAGACCACATCATAGGACACACACGAACCATCTCCTGCATTGCAAGGCATACATGAACTTGTTCATGCATCACACGACACACACAAACTTATTCATGAAATGAGCACACACTTCCACACCATCACACGTACTCGCTTAAGTAAAAACGTCATGCAGCACAACACGACATGACACGTCGACAAGTCATTTCTCAAAAATAGAGAATTCTGACACGTTATCACACGTTATATATTAAATGAATATTTTTATTTTTAATTAATTTGATTCAAATTCACAAATAAATAAATAAATAGAGCTTACAATGAATTTACACTAATAATATTAATAAATCTATTCATAGGAAATTTAAAAGACATATTCATAGTTAATGCATACTCATATTTGGGAATATGTTTCTAACTTTGACAAACATTATCGATAAAACTAATGACAAACAAAAGATACCCACCCGTAGGTAGCCATGATGGTTGCGCTTTACCATCTCATCGTCGAGAAAACGAGTTCGAATTTCTAGATGCTTGCGACTTAAGTGGGGGTCTCAGGGGTGGTTTATTGAGCCAGCCCCCCAAGAGTTTACGTCTAAATAGCGACTTGCGGCGAGACCCCACTGGTGCTACCGAGCATTGAATCCGGCCCTCCCTCTCAGTCGTGGCCTTGCCTCCGCTCCCTCACCCTCGCCTCCACCCTCCATCATCTTCTTCAATGATCCTCTCTCTTGGACACGCGTCTTGGACCATGTCGAGAAAAATTGACCACGTGTTGGAAAATCTGACATTTGTCAATCACGTGTTCGAGCGTGTTTGACATGATGTCCAACACGAAAGCTTCTGCAATGTGTTTGTGCTTCATAGGTACTCACACATCTTGTGGATTAATTTGAATGTGTGAACATTTTATTTTCACCCTCGAAACGGATTTACTCGAGACGCTGATCAGATCCATTCAAGTCACTTTCAAGTTGCTAACCAGACTTCCAAGGGATGCTAGCCCTAGACATCTCTCTTCGAGACATCTCGATATCCAAGGGTCACTAGCTTTGTGATTTAAATTGAGGCATCTCGAACCACATAGCTTGGGACATCCCCACTCCTAGAGGGCCTCATTGGGACATTGGCTGATGGAATATCTCTTAATTTAATTCATTCACATATTTCACCATACAACAATCTTCCATTAAGGCACACTTATAACACTGCTAGCACACATATATACCTCCACACGGCATATGCTCATGTGCCAAAATTGTAATGCCACACTATGCATGAAACATGTTGTCTTACACTATCATTCAAGCCCATTTCACAGGAATTCGCTCACACATAATAAGCATCACTTGTGCACCACCATCAAGCATAGATTCATAGTATGCTAGACTCATCCACCACCACAGAATATGCATTTTCTAGTAAGAAAAACGTCAAAGACAACAACCAGATCACAAATGACTCTTACCAGCAAAACTAAGCCTGCTAACGCGGCTCTAGGATTAAATCCAGAAACTTAATTAAATAAATCCAAAAAAAAATTCAAAATTTAATATTTTATAACCAACACTTAAGTAAACATTTTTCATGACGAAAGCTTAACCGATTCCTTCTAGAATAAGAGCAACAACTTGCACAAAAACAACTACCAAAACAGTTTCAGTATCCAAAATACAGGTTCTTAAAACTAGCCTGCTTCAAAATTCAAAACTCATTTATTTGCTTTGAAATTTGACTATGTTATACTTCAAGATGTGCAAACAACTTTTATAAAAAAAAAATATTTTAAAAATTCAACCATAAGACTTGATTAAAAGTAAAAACTCGTTGGACACCAAAATGTCACAGATTTCAGCACAAAACATCTTATTGACTTGCATGCAAAAAAGCTGGTAATTTGGTTCTTTAAATCCAAAAAATCTCGAGTAAAATATATATTATAAATGAAGATGTTTAAAAGATTTTTCATGAAGAAAGTTACCACAAATTTGCAACATATTTCAAATCACAAAATCAATAAATAGGAAGGTTCGATAGAACATATTTTAAGAAGAACCTACCTCAACTTCCGGGATCTCACCTCATGCAAGCTTATCATCCAAAACTTTCAAGAAAACCTACATGCAAGACCTCTTACATATCATAGAACACATGCAAGTTAAGATTATCCAAAGATCTAGCTCTTATGACCCAAGAATCCACTAGATCGAACTAATCCACCCTCAAGCCCCAAGAGAATGTCAAAGCTTAATAACTAACTTTTCCCTTACCTAGTTTTAGGACTTAGAAACGGCTTCCTCAAGCCATCCTGAAGGTTGATTGCTCCTCTGCTTGCTGGTCCCTCAAAAGACAGCAAGAAAATGAGAGAGTTTTGAGGAAAAAGAGAGAGAGGGGCATCAAGCAAGTGAGGGGGAAGAACGAAGAAGAAGAATCGAAGAGAAGGAAGAAGAAGGGAAAAGTTAGGGGAAATGATTGCAATCCTTAAAATTTTTCCCTATTGGCAGCCATGCAAAAGAGAAGATTGGCTAGGGAAAATTAAGGTAATCATGAGGGCTAAGTTGGCGAGTTGTAGGGGGGAGGGAAACCCAAGTGTAATTTTCTTCACTGATTGCCTTAGCTTCTCTACTAGAATTGCACCATTTATTGATGTCGCATTAACAATGTGAATTTTTAAGTTGAAGGTCTTGCGCTTCTTCAACATCTGGTCTTGTTCTTCTTCTTGGTTTTGTTGAGATGGAGATGAGGTTGGGGTTGGTGTTTTGGTGAAACGGTTTCTCAATTACTTATATGGCCATTTCACATTTGATTACTGTAGGTATGAACTTATTTGTAGACATGGTTTTATGCTCAAGTCTCATAGTCTTTTCTAAAAATTTTTGGATGTTGCGCTCCTGTGCAACTTTTTCTATCATCAATGCATGCCTTTTTTGACATCATTGTATTGACCTTATTATTTGACATCAACATATGACTATTTCAAGATGATGATTATGGTTATTTTGCTTGGATTCAACTCCACATTTGACAACAAGGAGATGATCTCCTAATTGAAGTTTTAGAAAGAATGGATGACTTAGAGAGTAGAAATGGTAGAAAACAAGTTAAGTAACACTGAGCAATAGTTCAAATCTCCGCACGGTATGTTGCTAGAAAGGTTTGAACATGAACAACAATGTGGAAGTTGAAGTCTTGAGACCAAAAAAGTGAGAGACAGACATGAGATATGGGCATAATGAGTGACACTATTTGTACCATTGTTGAAACAATATGTTGGTTTCTACTTTTTGTAGGAGGGATTGCTACATATGAGCTGATGTATGTCAATTGTACTAGAACATGTGGTTCTTATTTTTCAAATTGATGAGTTGACGTGTGTTAAACACTTATGTTGTTGCACATCGATTAATGCAAAATGTGATTTTTCTAGTATCCACTTTTGGTAGATAATGACATAAGAATGTTGGTGATCGCCGTCACTCTAGACTCTTTAACTATTGTCCAAGAATGTGCATGTAATTTTTTAAGGAAAACATATTTCTTTCCTTGGAACATATTTGGCTATACTTATTATAATGAAATTACTCTCTTTTTAAATGAGAAAGATCCACCTTGATGTACGTTTTGGTTTATAAATATTTTAATGATGTGTTGAATATATTATTCTTAACGTGAAAATATAAAAGTTACAATTTTTTTTTCCTTCAATTTTAACAAATTAAAATCAAAAAACTTAAATTGGTCATACCAAATGACTTTTCAAATATATGTTTACTAAACGGTATTTCTTTAAAGTTGTTTTTCAAGGCGTTTTTCACTTACAATTACCAAATGATCTTTGCCTTTCACCAAACATCTTCATGTTAAAGGCTTTTGCATTAACCTAAAGGCTTTCTTTAGAAACTAAACCAAACGCATCCAATATATAAAAGTCCAATTAAAGATTATGGATTCGCGAAAGATTAGAAATTGAGAATCCTAGCTTGGAAAACCAAAATACCCTTCCAATAATAATCACGAACCCAAAAAAACAAAAAGAAAAATTAATTTGCGACTACTAACTCCGGCCTAAATCCTCGAATCCGATAATAAATCGAACTGCGGACAGAAGCCAAGATTTAAGTTAGCAAAACAAGGAGTAAAAACTCAAAATAGGAAACACACACACAAAAAAAAAAAAAAAAAAAAAAAAAGGGCAATAAAAGGGGCGTCAAAGGAACGTCGCACGAAGAATGTCGAGCTCCGAAGTTCCTCCTCCATCGGAGAACCGCGAGGGGCGGCGCGTCCAATCGCTCCGACGCGAGAGAGAGAAAGAGCGAGAGCACCGCCTCGAGCGACCGTCGTAGCATCCTCCGATCCTCCTCTTAGGGTTGATCGAATCGACGCGATTCTTGCCGCCATGGAGGGTCAGGACGGGATTCTGCTGAGCAGCCTCGGCGTCGTCTCCGCCAATCCCGAGGACATCGAGCGACACGTCCTCGCCCACGCCTTCGAGGTACGCTTACCTCATGTTCGCCCCCCTCCCGTCGATTCCGTCGATTCGGTCGGATTTCCTTTCGCCGCGGATTGCGCCGCGTGCCCCGTCTCGCGACGCTGAGGAGGATCGGTAGTGTTAGTCCGGCTTATGGTGAGCAGAATCCTCCGCGGGTGTTGACTGCGGTTCCGAGTTCGGCGATGTGGCCGCTTGCTAGGTTTTCAAGTCGCCGGCTCTCTGAGCTGACCGACATTAGCGCAGTGGCGAAAGCTCGATACTTGTAAAATTTGGCGTTTGCGATCGGTCTGCTTCGCCGTGTTTCGTGAATTGTGCGTCCACCTGAACACAATGACAGTATGAAGTGGAGTGGGATTCTGTCTCGTGCTCCTTCTCATAGCTTCCTGAGAAAGGGAGTGCTATCGCGGGTTTTGCATTGCCACATGTCATATATCTTGGCGATAAGATGAATAATAATCGGCCGATACGTTTTTGTTGATAGGAAAAACATTGACGGTAGCATTTTAAATGCAGGCAAAAGGCAATCTTAGAGATGGTAAAGACCCTGAAGGGGAAGTTCCGGAGAATCCGGAGCCGTCGTCTTCTGCTCAGGAGAAGCTATACAGTAAGTTGAAGGCAATAAAATTTGAGATAGATGCTGTTGCATCTACTGTTGAGCAGGCGAAGGATGTGAAGAGCGAGGATGGAGCTCACGAAGTTAAGTTGAAGGCAATAAAATTTGAGATAGATGCTGTTGCATCTACTGTTGAGCAGGCGAAGGATGTGAAGAGCGAGGATGGAGCTCACGAAGGTAGTCATGGAGGAAATGACGCCGATGAAGATCCTAGAAATGTTTTTCAGGCTTCTTTCGGCGATTCATCTCTTCGCCACGCCTTGGCATCTGATAGATTGAGAAGTCTCAGAGAGACTCAGTCTCAGCTTGAGAAAGAACTCGTAGAATTACGGGAGGGCAACCCTAATAAGAGCAATGACGATTACAGACTGTTGAGAAATCTCGTGAAGGAAAAGCCCAGACTGAAACGAAAATCTAAAGCGGTTCTGCAACCAAGCAAAAACCTAGAGAAGCAACAGAAAATTGTTTCTTTTCGTGATGACGATGATTTTGATGCAGTTCTGGATGGTGCATCCAATGGCTTTGTCGAAACGGTATGTTAGGACAGTTGAGTTAATGTACTTTTTATTGGACTTCTTTAAGTGAACTGCATGTTTTTAATATCAAGGAAATAGAAGTTTGAATGCTGATGTGAATTTGAAAGGTTACCAGGAAAGGGATGCATTGGTCCGCAAAGGTGTTTTGACTCCATTTCATAAGCTTAAGGGCTATGAACGTGGTATTCAAAATCCAGAGACATCAAAAAGGTTTAGCCTCTCTGAACAAGAAGCAAGTGGCAAGGACCTTGTGACTGCCAGTGTTGATAGAGCTGTTAAATCAATGTTGGAACTGGCTCAAGCTCGCCCAACCACAAAGCTGGTAGATTCACAAGCATTACCCAAGCTTGAAGGGCCCACAACGCCATTCCAAAGGTTAAGAAAACCTCCAAAATCTCTGAGTTCCCATGAAAGTGGGGGAGAAAAATCTCGAGCTTCTGGGAAGAAGAAGAGGCCTTTGCCGAGCAAAAAATGGAGAAACGTTGTTTCTCGTGAAGAAAGGCAGTCTACAGATGATGGTACCTCAAATGCTTTGCTAATATTAGTGCAGCTCCTTGGCATTTTTAATGTCTTCTTGGAATTGTATTGTTCTTGGTTTACTGTATGATTAATTTACTGGTTATGATAACTGTTTTGCCAAAATGTCATGGTTACTAAGTGGATTTGTTCTAGTAATTCTGCTTGATGGGGACTGATGACCTGATTTTATGTGGTTGATGAGTACAATATGTTTGTCCTTTAGTTGCTAGCATTTTAATGTGAAACAATTTGGTTGTCTCTTATTGATATTGTCATGGATTTATGCTTGATGCAATGACCTTATTCTCTGGAAAAGAGTGATCGCCTGAGGGCTCTTCATTTTCCTTTGATGGATATGCAAATTCATAAAGACAAAATGGGTACAATAGAGGATGCTAAGCCTGCCATAGAAAGCTAGACAGCATAACCAACCAAAATTCAGACCAGGATCTCTGAGGCTATAACTTTTAATTTTGTGCCAACAGCCAACTGATTGCATGTGTTCTTCATCACTAGTGGCCCTTGCATAAGCTGTAGAATATTTTTTTTCAGGTGTTACTTTGTTATGATTACAAAATAGTTACTGCTGCTTTATTTGACTCCATTTGATCAAAGAGTATGCGAAAGTGAACAATCTGAGTGATTCTTTCAATCAACAAGTACTCATCTCTGTTGGTAAAAATGTGAAATCAATTCGTGACAGTCTCAATGAATTGATCTGACCTTTGAACTTTTCGAAGTTTTTACTTTCAGTTTGAGGTAGTGCTCCATCTTCTCATAGTTTTGCCTTTGCATGATCAATGTGTATTCTCTCTGCTCTGTTTACCTAATTACTCGATAATGCTCTGATTTGTCATAAACAGCATATAATTGTCCATTAATTAAGATATGGTGGTTTTCAAGAATCATGCATTTGTAATGTTGTCCAATCTTTGGGAAATTAGTGAAAATGACTCTTTGCCTTTTGTATTTATTTATTTTTTTACTAAAAGGTCTTTCTGTCGCTCATCAAACTTCCTCTTTTTTCAGATGATGCAAGTGATAACTTGGTAACCTCTAGTTATGAAGGTGATGTACAAGAGGAAGGTGAAGAGGTAGATAAAAGTCTATCTCCTTGTGTAGTGCTAGAAGGGGGCCTGAAAATCCCAGAATCTATCTTCACCAATCTTTTTGACTATCAGAAGGTAGGAGTACAGTGGCTGTGGGAATTGCATTGCCAAAGAGCTGGTGGAATAATTGGAGATGAAATGGGTCTGGGTAAAACTATTCAGGTTTTATCTTTTCTTGGTGCACTCCATGTCAGTGGCATGTATAAGCCAAGCATTGTTGTGTGCCCTGTTACTCTTTTGCGACAGTGGAAAAGAGAAGCAAAGAAATGGTATCCCAAATTTCATGTGGAGATATTACATGACTCTTCACAAGATAGTTACTTGAAGAAGTCTAAAAACTCTTATGAAAGTGATGATGAGAGTGAAGGTTCACTCGATAGTGACTTTGAGGAAACTTCGCGATCAAAGAATGCCAAAAGATGGGATCCACTGATTAAACGTGTTTTGAGATCAGAATCTGGTCTGCTTATCACTACATATGAGCACTTGCGCTTGTTAGGGGAAAAATTACTGGCCATAGAATGGGGTTATGCAGTTCTGGATGAGGGACACCGAATCCGGAATCCTAATACTGAGATTACCCTTGTTTGCAAACAGCTGCAAACGGTTCATCGGATAATCATGACAGGAGCACCCATTCAGAATAGGCTGACGGAGTTGTGGTCTTTGTTTGATTTTGTTTTCCCTGGGAAGCTGGGGGTATTGCCAGTTTTCGAGGCAGAATTTGCAGTCCCTATTACAGTGGGTGGTTATGCCAATGCTTCGCCACTACAAGTATCTACTGCTTACAGGTCGACATTCTAACTACTTGTTTAAATACATTGGTGTTTGGCATGTAGCATCAGGGAGCTTAGTTTGTGATTTAATGGATCTTTCACCAGGAGTCATGGATGTCATGCCTATGTGTCTTTTTTAAAGTCAAACTAAATTATTACATCCAGCTAAGCTGCATTGATCAGTTTCCGATTGCGTAGCTAGAGGTTGATGTACTTGGCGCACACTTGACATATGAATGCCTTACAATTTTCTTTATATAGGTGTGCAGTAGTTCTACGTGACCTAGTCATGCCTTATCTTCTTCGCCGGATGAAGGCCGATGTCGATGCACATCTCCCAAAGAAAACAGAGCATGTCCTTTTCTGCAGCCTTACTGCAGAACAGCGATCTGTATATCGAGCTTTTCTTGCTAGCTCTGAGGTGGAGCAGATACTTGATGGGAGTAAAAAGTCTCTTTATGGAATTGATGTGATGCGTAAGATATGCAACCACCCCGATCTGCTCGAGAGGGAACACGCACACCACAACACTGACTATGGAAATCCTGACAGGAGTGGAAAAATGAAGGTTGTGTCTGAACTGCTCAAGGTTTGGAAGAAGGAGGGACATCGTGTTCTCCTTTTTGCCCAAACTCAACAAATGCTTGATATTCTTGAGAAATTCTTAGATTCTGGTGAATATAAGTACCGGAGAATGGATGGTCTCACTCCCGTTAAACAGAGAATGGCTTTGATAGATGAGTTCAACAATTCGGATGAAGTGTTTATATTTATCCTAACAACAAAAGTCGGTGGTTTAGGGACAAATCTAACTGGGGCAAATAGGGTGATCATATTTGACCCTGACTGGAACCCTTCAACTGACATGCAGGTATTTCATTTAAACGTTGAAGATGATTTTCTTTGTGCCGTTTACTTTTTTGATTGTTTAAAAATTATTAGTTGAAAAACTAAATTCATTATGTACTGACAAAAGAGCTTGTCTTTCCTTTCTCTTTCGAATTCATGCACCTTAAAACGTAGGGCAGAATGATATGCATGGCATGCAGTTGTATAGGCAGGGTTTGGTTAAGCTTTTGAAATGTTTCATTCAGAATGTGCATGTCTTCTTGCCTATTTAAAAATCTGTGCATGTGATGCTTGATTTTTTAGCATAACTTCAAATTTGAAAAAACAGTCTTGCGCATCTTGTAAGATTTTATGTGTATATGAATGTTTATTTATCTTGGTCACAAATGGAGAATTAAATTTGGTTTCTAATTTTTGAAAGAGGAAGACATCTTTGGAATAAAAGAATGTTCAAGTTGCTTCCTTTCTTTGGTTCCCTCCTACTATGTTTGGTTTTATACGTAAAGAAATTGAAGATCATGTATTAATGTTGAAACATTAACTGGGTTGTTGAGTTAAGTATTTGAAATTTGATCTAATACTTAATTATTTGCTCTTCCTATGAAAGGCGAGGGAGCGTGCTTGGCGTATTGGTCAGACACGGGAGGTAACAGTATATAGATTGATTACTCGAGGAACCATAGAGGAAAAAGTTTATCATCGGCAGATTTACAAACATTTTCTCACTAACAAGATATTAAAGAATCCACAGCAAAGAAGGATTTTCAGAGCCCGTGATATGAAAGATCTCTTCACTCTTAATGATGACGGAGAGAGTGGGACTACTGAAACGTCAAACATTTTTAGTCAGTTGACTGATGGCGTAATTGTGATTGCACAACAAAATGCGAGGCAGGATAAGGGTAAAGTTCTGAATGTCGCTGCTTCTAAGGATGGTGATTGTGCAAGCAGTAGTAAGTCATATATTGGATCTTCAAGAAACAAAGGAAAAGAGAGAGTGAATGATGATAGTGGAGAAGTGGACGGAGAAGCTGATATCTTAAGGGGTCTCCTAGAAGCCCATGGGATACACGTAAGTTGATTTCCCTTGGTTGGTTTATTTGTTTGAGTTTTTAATTGATATGTGAAAGTGTGTCAAAGGTCTGCTCTGTCCTTGAAAACTATCTCCTAGAAATTGATATGAAGCATGCTTCTTGACAGCAGTGAGAAAAGTTTCTTTACAATTGAATGACGTCCTCTGGGTGTACCTTGTTTAGTTAAATTTACAGTGGTGTGCATGTTCTCACTTCTATTTTTATGCTGTTAATATTCATCTTTCTAGAGTGCCGTGAATCATGATATCATCATGAATGCCCATGATGAAGAAAAGATAAGACTTGAGGAGCAAGCATCCCAGATTGCACAAAGAGCAGCAGAAGCATTGCGCCAATCACGAATGATGCGAAGTCATGACAGTGTATCAGTCCCAACATGGACTGGAAAATCAGGGATGGCGGGGGCACCATCAAGTGCAAAGAAGAAATTTGGTGCTACAGTTAGTTCCAAGTTGTTGAATAATTCTTCTAAAAGGTCATCAGATGAATCATCTAGCAATGGAACAAGCAATGGCATTGTGGCTGGTTTCCAAGCTGGGAAGGCATTATCTTCGGCAGAATTGCTGGCTAAAATTCGAGGAACTCAACAGAGAGCATTATCTTCAGCCGAGCATGGGTCTGTTTCTGGTTCTGGTGACTTGAGAAGACCGGATGTGGGGTCGTCAACGTCATCTCACAGCTCTTCTCATGTCCAGCCAGAAACATTGATTCGTCAGATCTGTACATTTTTACAGCAGAGGGGTGGAATCACTGACTCGGCTACAATAGTGCAGCATTTCAAGGACAGAATACCTTCTAATGACACATCATTGTTCAAAAGTCTCTTGAAAGCGATAGCGACACTTGAGAAGGACCCAAATGGGCCGGTTTGGATCCTAAAGCCAGAGTATCAATGACGGTGTCTCCCCTCCATTTTTGCCACTCATTGCTTCTTGGGTTGAGTGGAAGTTTGCCTGATTTTTTGCCGCTCTGTCGTGCCTTTTTGCTTTCTAGAATCCTGATTACAATTTCAGGTTTTTGTTGTAGAGTGTACATAAATTAACTGAGGAAACTAGTTAAAATTGATATGGCACAGGTCCTCAAGTTGTTTATAGTGCCTGAGACTGGAAGATGGACAATTCATTGCTTCAGATGTTGCAGCCAATTTTGTAATTACTAATGCTAATGATGTCACTTCATCTTGTAAACATCACTTCCTTTGTTCCCTTTTTTATTCCCTTTTTTACCAACGATCACGTGAGTGAATATTTAAAATTAACAAGCAGTGAATGCGCTATTTCAAACTCTTCGTAGCAAATGGTGTGGCACCCTTCTCTTCCTCAGAAAATTAGGGTTTTGCCCGGAAATGCTTAGATAATATTTTGCCTTACTTGTGATCAATTTGACAGGCGTAATCGATGTGAGATTTTACGTAAAATGTGTGATGGTGGTGCTGAAACCAGAGATCAACTCTCTATACGTTGTCCTTTTGCATCATAACTGTGGTTTGGCTCGAATCTTTGTATTTGAACTGATAATGGAACATTGTTTCCTGGTTGCCTTCTCTGCCTAATGTATGTTGCGAGTGAGTCCTATAAGAAGTGAATATGTATTGATTGGGATATTTGGTGTTCTAGAAATGAGGCCACATTTGGGAATGAGAAGGGACTCACATGAACAAGCAATTGCCATGGCTACATTGGTGCTTCGTCAAATGGCCGGACCTGACTTGCAAAGATAAATCTTTGCTTCGGGCAGTTCATAGCCTCATAGCTTTTAAGAGGTTTCCTACTGACGGTATTGACTTTGTCAATCGGATGGTTGTTAGTTGTTGTGCATAGTGATTACTCTCCAGCCGTGTCTGCAACTTGCTTATTTGCTGAACGTAGTTCATTTCGTTAAACACTGCGCTCTTGCTTTAGTCATTTTGATTTGTGTAAAGCGGTGAAAATTCGTAGGCCTCGTAATGGATGGCTTGGCAAAATCCACCTCAAACCATGTAAATCCATCTATCATGCAAAAAGGCCAATTCTCGATGCTTCCCACCAAGAGGGATTAAAAAAAAAAGCCCTGAAACTAGCTACTTCTGAAAGGCCATTCAATAGCTTGTGCGAAGAAGTTGGTGCTTAATAAGTTAGCAGAGTGGCCAAATGAAAATGGTCGACTGCAATGACTTGTCCCTTCCTGTGTAAAGAATTTACAATTCCCAGAGTGAATTTGAGGATTACCATTTGATAGCTTGTTCCTGTAATCTGTACTTGATGCTGGCAGCAATAGCTATATCCATCAGCGTAGAACATCAGTAGATTCATTAATATGCTATAACTACAATGAAGCTCGCCGAAATACATGGACCTTTACGTATGCTAGCAGTGGCATTATAACTTCCCGCGTTGGTCATTAAATTGGTCTTCACTAGATAATTCTCGTACTGTACTCACTGCAAATGAAAGAGGCTTGGTTCTCTTTTTCCTCTGGCTTTGAGGACGATATAAAGTCTAAATAATGACATTCCATCGGTTTGAGTTCCAAAAGAAGAGATCCAGTCACTTGTAAATTAATACTCTCACTCAAGATTTAGTCTCTGAATCTTGATAATGCAGAGACAGCATTCCTTTTTAACTAATTGCAATACCAAGCAAATTATCAAGCGAAACCCACTTGAAATCAAGAGCATTCCACATAAAAACACTCATGCACAGAAACATCAACACAACTACAAAATCCAACTCAAAACAGGTAATACAAACTTTCATATCATGTGAAAAGTCAAAGGTGTAAAATCAAGAATATGGGTTGGACAAACATATGATAACATCAAGCTGTCATTATTTCTCAAGAATTTACCACTTGCCTCAAAAATCACTTTTAATTAGTCTCTCGTAACTTTTTTTTTCCCAGTACAACAACCAATATATAAATCATATCCTCCATTCCAAGCATCAGAATGCGGCCCATCCCGATGCTGTAGCAGTTTTGGTCGAACCTGAACTGGCCGTGGAAGGGAGGTTTTTCTGCAAATTACCAGATGTATATGTCATACGATTCACAAATTTGTTCTTCAACCACAATGCTTACACCACTTCATACGCAGATGGTCTACAAATTATCAAAATGAAGTTTGCACATATGTGCTAACATCGGAAACAGACTTCAGCACTATCAATACCGAGAGAGAATAAGTTGCTACAATTTCCATATAGCTTTTAGAACAAATGCCCGAAATCTATCCACAAATCAGAATAAACTTTTCTAGCATTGCATGAATATAATGACCACTCAACGGTTATTATTACATTACCTATACAAAAACCATCCTAACAAAGGAAATGAGGGGCTCCTGCCTGATTGCAAACATGAATTATGAGGACAAACTTCCCCACAGGGAGGTAGTGGTGGAATGCAACTGGATGAAGCTTGACAAGCATAGTGCATTATTACCAATGGTGATACACACATTCATGACCAAAATAGTGATATCCATTTAAGCAGAGAAAACTACTCCACAAAATTAGTAAACAAAGAAATTCAACTATTGTGTGACAGAGAGGATATTTTGTTTAACTAATTTCTTTTATGATTGATCATTAGAATCCAAATTAATAGGTCTTTTCCAATAAATATGTGAATGTAATGTCTTCTTAAATCCTAAGAAATCAATAAATTAATCATCTTTTTTATGTAAAATGTTTTCTCTCACAACAAAATACTTCAGTTAATCACAGTGTACAAAGTACTCTCTCTTTGATTGTCATGCAATGACTTGCAAGTGTTAATGTATCCAACGCCCAAGCAGAAGTGACGATCCTATTTCTTTTCCACAATTTACTAAAGAAGCAAATAACGTGAGCCATCCTTTCCTACAACCCAGCCTGAAAAATCTGATGCCCTCAGCTTCTCCATCCTCTCCCTTTATTTCAAAAGGTCTGAGCATCTCTATCCTTTAAAGGCAATGCCTATTTGCAACACAATCACTGACAAAGCTCATCGACAACTGTTAAACTGCCTAATCTACACCATCCTCTCATGTGACAAACCAAATTTGCTCAGCCCAAAACTCAGATTTTCTCTCTTCAAGTCACACTGTCTTTAGCATTCAGTGACAGGAGAAGAGGCCTGCCACAGCCACTACAGAAGCCATAGCTGCTGTAGTGTAAAGATGTACGGCCATTACATATAGAAATTTAATAGCACCAAATACAGGCATCCGTAATGGTGGCTGCTGGGAAGGTCAATCATCAGCCAGCACATACTTGTTGAGACACCACATTTTAATCAGGCAAGAGATTCCTCCCGCCAGCAAATAATCCTAACCAGGGACTAGAAAATACGATTATATACATGTATGAGAAAACTATTTTGAATAAATGCAGGATATTAGTGGAAACATTCCAGCAGGTGAGGTTGAACCATGTGTTTAGAGAAGCTAACTGCTGTGCATATGCACTTGCTGGGTTAGGGAATGATTTTGAGACAGAATGGTTGTTTTTTATGATATCCCGACTGGCTTTTGAACTTGTTGGCTAAGGACGATGTAACTACTGCTCTAATATTTCTGCTTATGCGAGCACTTTAGACTCATGTTTTGAGAGGTATGCCTCCCTTCTTTGTTGTGTAATATGTAGGCATCTTCATTTGTTGCTTAATGAAGTTCTGGTTTTACCCACAAAAAAAATATTTGATAGCTGATCAAAACGAATCTGCAAAGGAAAGAACCGCCTTGGGTTTGTGGCAGGGATTAGGAATCACAATCATTAGAAAAAAAAAATGTGGGTTTTTTACTTTCTTGCAGAAATGATAATAGAATAATTCATGAAACAAAGCTGAAGAACCAGAAAATTTGAAAAATTTACAAGGAGGAAAAAGCCAAAGCATGTTCTTTTAAAAGTTAGCTTAATAAAAGAGGATTTCTTTGGGGGAAAAAAAAGTCAAGAAGTGCTCCATGACTTACATGCCAAAACAAAAACAACTTATGTGAGGATATTCAATATGACTTCGAATGACTTCATATTTTGACGTATACATTTTCATGATCCGACATGATAAATATTAAAAGGAAAAAAAAAAAAAATCAAATCTCAACCACCAAGAACAAAAGTTCAAGCAAAAAACTGTAGCAAAGCCATTCCATACACACCCTAAATTAGCAAGTCAACAAAATGGCGAGGCAAATATGACAAAATCAAGTCTGTGTTCATACCTCTAGTTGAGATAGATCTGACAAAGCATCAGTGCCTCGTCTAGTATTTTCCTTGGTCTTGCCGCTGAGACCATGAGATGCAGAGGTCATCCTGGCAGCAGCAGGATCATTTGGAGGGGGAGGGAGAGGAGACCGTATTTTTCCAGCTCCACTGGGTGGTGGGGCAAGGCTTAGAACTTTTGGTTTCCCACTCCCAGAAGGTGCTCCTGACAGTCCAGCGGATGAAAGCATACCAGTTCCACCAGAAGGCTTGTGCTTCACATTTATCCTAATAGTTTCACCTTCCTAAGATCCAATAATATGTAGTCAGTTCCTTCAGCATCAATTTGCAGCAACTTGAATGAACGCCGCAGGTTAGCAATATACTTATTAAAATTACCATAGCACGAGAAAACCACCACATCCCAAGTGAAGCTCAAACTTGCCAAATGAAGTAAAATTAATATCTTCTTATATGTACAAGAATTTAAAAGAAATATACGCATTAAGCAAGACATTGCAAGTACCAAAATGTCCACTGTGAGGAATCATATCACTCGAAACTTCTTTTCAGCTGAGTACAGCTCAATGGATCTAGAAAGCCAAATTGATTATATGAGGCCCATTCATTTTAAAGATTTGATTTCATCTTACCATAAAACCTTTCTCATTGAGATTTGCAATGTAGAAAATTCTAATGGTTCAGAAAGTATGTAAATAAAACTATCCTCAGTGAATGAAAATGAGAAAGTAAAATCTCCTCATTCTCCCTTCGTTCTCTATATCTCAAATTTGAAGATTTTTCATTCACGTCCGTCCCAAGTACATTAGATAGTCAACAATCAGCACTTTTGTTTGGATAATTTATATGGAATCAAAGGCAATCAAACACATTTTGCATTCCTTCTCTAACTATCTTCTCCCCACTTCAGTTTCTTCACTTCTCCTCTTTTGAAACTAACTAAATGTGTGAAATCTCAAGTTCCATATCAGATAGAAGAGGCCATATTGAGTGATTCATAAGTCAACACCCACCCCCAAATGGTCTTCAACTTGTATGGTTACTCGGAGTACTCCCACATGGGCTGGGCAAGGTCATTACAGATAGTACTAGAGTAGGACAACCTCCAACAGATGTGTGATTTGTGGAAGGACTAGGCTAGTACCTGATTCAATGAGACCTGATTTGATGAGAGTAGGGGTGATCGCCGAGGCAAGAGGACTCAGACTCCTGACGTGCTTCCGGGATGGCGAAGGGGACAGGATTATACTGGACTACACATCAAATACAGAAAGTATCGCTGGGCGATACGGGCCAACAGGAGGATGTCTGTTCTTTAAGCGAGGAACTTTGTGACATCTTAACTCCCGCATCAGTTGGGAGAAACCTTTTTGAGTGATTCATAAGTCAACATCTGATTTGGTTAAAATAAAGGGTCTTGTTTGATGAGGGTCAAACCCTCAAAAGGAGTGCCTTTAATAAACATACAAAGTAGCCTTTGTAAATCAATATCACAATCTATCTACATTACCATTTCATGAAAGATAGGATTTTTAAGCCACTAAATGGTGCATTGCTACCTCTGGTCTCCCTAAAGGACCTTATAACATGTCTATCTGTTTATACATTCTACATATGCTTAGCTGCAAGTCCCATAAACTAATAAATATTTGAAGCTTTGATTGAAAAGAAATCGCAGTTAAAGGAATATGAAAGTCCTGGCAGACCATCTATCTTGATCTTTATCCATAATATCAACCCTCAATAAGTATTTACTCATACTTCAACTAAGTTTGCTTGTTAGTTGATCAGGACATATGTTATGTTGTGTCCCCTGACAAACACCCAGGAGTGGGCGATCAAGCGGTAAGCTACTTGATTCCCTGAAGAGACCATAAAGAAAGTCCTTGCACCTTAAGCCAAGGACTAGCACACAGACTCTGATCATATGGCCATTCCCTACTGAACAAAATACTATCCTTATCAGCTTATCCTCACGTTAAGATGCACAAGTACAAAATCCTGATAAGATCAGAGGCAAAGATTCAATCTTACCAGATCCAGAAACACAAAAACTCAAACGCCAGGCCTAAAATACACCGATGCGAGAACAGTTCAACGATTCGCATCTGCTAAAGCTCGTGAAAAGAAAGCTGAAAACGTCCTCAATATACCTTCAACCGGTGATTAACAGCAGGGTGAATGTCAATGTGGCCATCGCCATCGCCCGCCCCCTCGCTCGAGCCCTCCTCCTTGTCGCTCTCCCGCCGCTTCACGTACTTATCGTGATCGGACAGCGCGACGTTGAAATCGAAGGCCTCGTTCCGCTCGGCGAACCCGAGGCCGATGAAGGCGTGCTTCCCGCGGCCGTCCTCGATCCGGAGCACGAAGTAGCGGGAGGAGTCGAGGACGGTCTCGACGGCGCTCTCCCGCTGCCCCGGGAGGACGAAGCAGGCGGCGAAGAGCTCGCCGGAGCCGGGGTCCTCGAGTCGGATCTCGCAGCGGTCCTTGCAGGAGACGACGCGGAGGCGGCCGGACCAGATCTTGTCGGACTGGAGCCACTCGCCGCACTTGTACCCGCCGGAGGTGGGGCGCGGCGGGATCTTGTAGACGGCGACCTCCCGGACGACGAGGAGCGTGTGCTCCAGCGCCTCCTCGTCGTCTTCGACCTCGAACGACATTGCTCTCGACGCGCCTCGGTTCGGAGCTCGACGGCGGAGCGCTTTCGATGAAGATGAAGATGAAAAAACGAAGACGATGGGGCGTCGGCTCGAAGCTCCGGAGCTTATGGGGAGGAGGAGTGATCTGGATTTTGGAGTTCAATTTGAAAGGTCAACTAAAAATTGAAAGAGAGAGAGAGAAGGATGGAGAGAATATGCTCCATTGGCGTCCTGCTCCAAAACTTACCACCGCCTGTGCATGCGTAGGATTCAAACCAAGGGGAAAGATGTAATTTTCGAAAGATGTGATGCTCTAATCTCAATGGATGTAGATGTCTAGTGAGATTCGTGATTCGTCCGTGTGACATCACATCGGATCTTATGATCTAGCATAGCATACTTGATAATGATTTTGCGATAGAAATTTTAAGTTTAAAATGCATTGAGATAGAATTCTGACGTAGGATAATTCATTTTATTTCTTGTTAAAGTTCAAAATCAGACGCTGAGTGCCCATCGACTCTAATTCGGTGGCATTTTCCGAAACTATTAAAAGCCCTATATTATGTATGGTGGGCTGAAAACAAAAGGAAAACCCAAGTATAGAGAGAAATGGTGGTACTGATCACTAACGCCTCTTGGTCCGATAGAGGCACAACCAAGCCACCAAATTCAATGAGTGGTGGTATTGGACATTTCACCCTTCATAGAATCTTGGTAAAGGTTGCACCTCCGAGCAAAATATGGCATGTGGTCGCACAACCCATTGTGATTTGGTTTGGATAGCAAGCTAAGATTTGGTAGCCACATGTCGATTCACTTGGCAATCACACAAGACAATCCAGTCACATTGTGTGACCGAAGTGGCGCAATTCCAATGTTTCATTCAACCTAAGGCTAAAGTCCACCGTCTCGGACCTAGGGCTCCGGCGCCTACTTCTCTTATTCTTTCATCTTTTCTTCTGAGGTTGCTTTTCTACTAAATGTTCACACACTGTTTGCTGTACCTAACTACCTTCAATGAAAACGTGTTCAAGACAAGGAATCGAACGGTCAAGCACTCGTGCAACTTTTCGGGAGGCCCGCCCGGGGGCCCAACAAGTGAAGCTTTGGGCCTTGCGTGGCCCGATTGCCGATCCAATGGGCTCGACTGGAGGCCCATTCCAACCTCCGCATCTGCCAAGTCAA
The DNA here is from genome assembly GCA_014182555.1 of Eucalyptus erythrocorys. NCBI lineage: Eukaryota > Viridiplantae > Streptophyta > Magnoliopsida > Myrtales > Myrtaceae > Eucalyptus > Eucalyptus erythrocorys. The sequence continues at coordinate 31,356,181 of CM024597.1, forward strand.
GCCCTACTCTGGTCCACAAAGCTCGAGCGGGGTCTTCACTCCCAACCGAGTCAAGGAGGCTCGGGGTTTTTCCATCTCTCTCAGTCGTCTCTCAGTCTCGACGCCTTCTTCGGTTTCAGCCCGATCGCCGATCTGGTCGTCGCCGCCGCCGCCGTCTTCGTCGCCGTCGCCGTCGGTGCGGACCTTCGCTCGATCCTCTCCTGGCCTCCTCCCCGCATCGAATTCGGTGGTGTCTCGCGCTTCGTCGCTCGCTGATTGGCCCGTCTTCTCTCGGCATTTGCAGGTATGGCGAGCACCCGGATGACTGGGCTCCTGATGCTCGCGCTCGCGGCTCTGTCGATCTGCGGCGCCGCGTCGATCTTCCGTCCGGTCTCGGATTCCCACCGATCCGCCGCTGTCGAGCTGTTTTCGCCCGTCGATGGCTCCTTCGCGAGGTCTGCTTTCCGTCGTTGCTTTGTCGCTTGGTGATTGGTGTAAAATCCCCGCTAAACCCTAGATCTGCTGCTGGTTTTTGAGTTCTGATGTCGTTTTCCCTCGGTCTCTCTCTCTCTCTCTCTCTCTCTCTACCCGCCGATGGTTGCTGGGGAGATAGTGAAAAATCGAACTTTGGAGTTCCCGTGCTTTCATTGTTTAGTTTGGTAGTAATGGATTCGCAATCTATGTGTAAAGCGAGTAGCTGAACTTTCACTGGAAATTTCAGCTTAGAAGAGGCGTACGAGGCATTACGGACATTCGAGATCCTCGGAGTCGAGAAGAAGGGTGATGTGAGCGCCGCCACTTGTCCTTCCGTCACATCGGTTCTTGGTTCGTCTTCAGCTCCGAAAGAGTTGTTTTACGCCCTGAAAGTTAACAGCATCTTGAAATGCAATGTGGACGACGCCTCCTTTGAGGTATTTCTTCGCTCTTCGCTCCTTGCTTTTTGCGTTCTCTCTTTCTCTCTGACTTCCCAGTCGAGGGATGTTTTTTTTGAGGCTTAATGATTTTTCTCTCTTATGGAGGTCGTTGCATCAAGGCTTAAAGCTGTTGTGAGTGATGCAAGTTCGTTACTTGACTTCTACTACTCAATTGGTGGACTTGTTCTAATCAAGGTAAATAGAGAATATTCTGGAAATCCATTCTTCATCGATTGGAGGCATTAATTTTCATTATTACACCCCTTAGGAAGATTTCAGCTTCAATTTTGGAGCTTTTTCATCTCAAGCAAACTAATTCCTCCTTTGTCGTGAACATTTCTAGGATCAAACTTCCAGAGTCGAAGTTCTTCTTGGTGATGCTGAAGGAACTTTTCAGTCGATCAAGGTATGTTGACAACCCTTGTAAACCTCTGATTAAAAGGCACTGGACTGTCTAAAAATTCACTACAATAATTAGGCTCTTGAATACAACTATTCTGTAGATTTTTGGGTTATGTATATGGGTGATTTGATGGATGAGCACTTCTAGGCTAGACCCAAAGTTTTATATGCTTCATTTTCTCTGCCTTCTTTGGTAAGGAGATCCATCTTGACATCAAAATGACCCTTCAACTTAGTAATGGCATTGTTTGGTAATGTACTTTAATCTTCCAATTCATTGACAGGCTCTCAGCCAGAGTGATGGAAGGTGGCGCTATAGTTCTAGCAATCCTGAATCTAGCACGTATGCTGCAGGTAAAGATTTTTCCTGTCTCTGCTTTACTATTTCAGACTTGTCTTGTGTTTAGGATCTAGCTGTCTTCTGTAATTACACTAGTTTGATGATGTTTTCTCTTGTAGGATTGGCACTTGAAGCCCTTGCTGGTGTCATTTCGCTGGCTTCACCTGAAATCAATCCGTCAATGGTGATTCTACCTTCCTCTGAAAAGGCCTATAATAAATCTGAATGGGGAAAATACGTATTTACTGATATCTTTATCTTCACAAGTCTTTATATCTTCAAAAATTTCTAACTTGATGTTAATGAGCTGGTTAGGCATGCATTATGATCTATAATTTTTCTCCTTAGTCAGGTTAGGTATGTTTCATCTAAGTATGCATCTTTTGGCTTTCCCAGCAAAACAAAAAGGAGAGTTTAAATTTAAAAGATTATGAAATCTTTGTATGACTTAGATGTCGATATTTATCCATTTTTAAAGATGTGAGGTGCTTACTTTGGATAAAAGTCCAACCTTGCATGTCAAAGCAAAAAGTATGAGGTGAAGGCCGAAAAAGGATTATTCCAAACACACCTTGAATTCGAGCTCTTAACAAGGCATTCTGTTTCTTTCTTTTTTCAATAGTTTCCCTGTTTGGTTTGACTACTTTATCAACATAAGATAATTTAAGGAAGAGATATACTTTGATGTTTTAGATGGACATGAACTTTTATTAGATGATTATTTAATACATGAATTGATCACATAGAAGTTCAATTTTGTTCTGCTTATGAATTAACATTATTATGGTGTCGTCATCAAGGGTTGATCTGTGATTGGTACCTTAATTGCTTGAATCACATAGATTGTACGATTGGTGAAGTGTCTAGATCAAATGTAGATGACAGCGATACATGTAATAACAAGAATAGGGCACAGTTTTTGTTAGCTTCTGCAGGATACGTTCAATGAATTTGGCTATGTTATGGCTATTATAAATCATCTTCAGTTGTTTGATAGACTCCATTTGAAATTGATAGAATAATGTGGTGTTTAGTCTTGTACTTACATCATCAAGGGTTTAGATATTTGATACCTTATATTTAACTGTAAGAATCCAATTAACCAGACATGTTGAGTAGAGTGAAAAAAAAAGGCTCTCTAGCTGTTAGTAGTGTCAAAAGATTGGTCAGGATGCTGTCATTTGAAATGTTTCTATATAGTGAAAAGAAATTCAAAAGTGCTACTAGATGGCCAATTTTACAGCTGCAAGCTGATAACTGCCTATTTATATTAATAGGTCGATCTATGACATAGATGGGCGGCATACACAGTTGTTCTGCTTTGTACTCTCTGTTCTTGCTATATACATTTTGCTTGTAGTGGATGAAATCGTTCTTTGTTTAACTTCTGCTTGATGACAGATCCGCACCGTCAAGAATGATATAGTGAAGCTTTTCGACAGTATTGAAAAATATGGTATGTCTGATTATCATCTCTGCCTCATCCTTATCATTTGAAAGTTAAGTTGTACTTATTTCTGGCCACTTGATCCAGATTTTTCTGTTCATTTAAGTTGTACAAGGTCTATGGATACTTGAATATCTTCATAGTCCCTTCATTGGTTCATTGAATAGATGACAACTAGGCAAAGTGAAATTAAAATCTGAAGACGTTAATGACCTACACATAATAGCATTCATTAACAGATGTCTCGAATCTACTTGTAAAGTCTACTGAATATTCCAGTGAAAAAAGTCTAATGGTTTATAAAAATAATACTTCACAGAGATGGCAAATCAGTAAAGTACAATGTACATTCTTGTTTCGCTCAACAATTAGACATTATTATTAAATGAATGGTGATCCTTGTTGTAGATGATGGGACCTTTTACTTTGATGAGAAAGTTGTTGATGCACGTGAACATCGAGGTCCGCTTTCAGTAACCTCATCTGTCATTCAAGGGCTAACAGCATTTGCATCTGTGACTTCGGAAAGTATAACTGTGAGTGGGAGCTCCTTATGTCTTGTGCAGGCTTTGTCAAGTAAGTTTCAGTGAAAATTTATCATAATGCATACATGCCCCCTTTTCCTTCTGTAGCTTCCGGAGGACAGAATATTGGGTTTAGCTAAATTCTTTCTTGGGATTGGAATTCCTGGTGATGCCAAAGACTTGTTCAATCAGATTAGTTCATTGGCCTGTTTAGAAAAAAATAGGTAAGTGTCCATGGTCTTGACATCTTTTATCTGCTTGTTCCCTCAGTTATCTGCGTGTTCCCATCTCTGATGTTACTCCCTCCCTCCCTCGCTCCCTTGGACTTCCTTTCTTGAATCTTTATAAACATATGTGATTAGAGTCATAGCTACTGTCTCTATATTTATTGGTCGGATTGATGAAATGTAGATGGAAGATGTTCATGAAATGATCTTGGTTAAGATGCTCTCTATAAATTGCCATCAGATCACGAAGAAAATATAATTAGACCAGGGGACTTGCAGTTTTATAGAGCCTTTATCAAACAGATGGTCTAGCAGATCTGATTATTCTTTTTTATAGCTTGCAGTTTAGATATGAGACAAAACAGGATCTGGGATGTTTCTATGAAATAGCATTTGAAGTGTTAATTGAAAAGGAAAGGAAAAAAGGAAAAGACAGTAGGGAGCAAGTGGCTCTTACTTTCTAGTGATAAGAAAATAATTATGGGTCTGATGCTCCTTTGTTTTGCTTCTCTTTTTGAACTTTCGGAAGCTTGGTGCCTGTCTTATATGCTCCACATTTGTCATACTGATTTTAAGTGGCCTATGATTAAATTGATATCATCATATTGGATTTCATGTACAAGATTTGGAGTAAAACAATGTAATTCAGAAATAAAGAATAGGTTGGGAGAAATATATCTGTGGTCTGTTTCAGCCAGAAATTAAAATGAATGACCTATGACTCATGCTTTCTGTTTCTTTTACAAGAGCTGTATTTTGACAGCAACCTCAACTTTTGGCTGTGACTGTGAAGGTAATGCCATGATGGGAATGCATAAATGAGATTTTCAAAAGTGATTAGGAAGAAAAATGTATATGAAAGTTTTATGTGTTGATGGACCCAGCATAAGTTGAGCTTACTATCCTAATCATATACATTTTCTTTTGCTGTGTGCAGGGTTTCCATCCCCTTGATTTTATCACTTCCAAGCACAGTCCTTTCCTTGACAAAGAAAGACCTGCTGAAGGTCAATTTCTAGTGTGGAACTTTATTATATGCGTACCAGAAACGAACAGAATCTATAGTCCGTCATCAAGCACAATTCGAGCCATCTGAATTTCTTTTCTCCTTTCCAAAAAACATGCTTTAGACATCTTATTAGTTCTGAATTATTGCTTCTGAAATAAGTCAATCAAAATCCTTTTGATGAAAAGGATCTATACCTTTGCAAATGCCCTCAGTTAATGGTAGTGGACTAATGGAGCTGGTCTTGTGGAATTTTGACGTAACAAGAGAATTGTCTTGATCATATAAATTAGATGGAAACATATCTGAAGGTCGAAAATGGAAGAAGCAAATTTACAGTATGTATAATCTAAATATTAGGGTTTCCCAGGAAAGGAACAAAGGGTGGAGAAAAGAAATGACTCAGAAAATGAAGTTGATCAGTTGAAATTGTCCCTTCATATAGGCAGTGCTTGGACCTAGACCTTGAAATTGCATTTTTTATTAGGAGAAACTCAAACAGGGACTATTAAGTTCTTTGTATTTAGCATTATGTTTCACAAGGGAGTCGTCATTGTCTCTTATTAAACTAGCCCCATTCATAAAGTCAAGAAGATAGTATGTGGGCCATGTTGAGGAAGATGATTTTCTTTTTAATCTTGATCTAGCCAGATGTTCTACATCTTAGGGGAAAGAAAATTTTGAGGACCTTTTAAATTACTGCAAAAGTTGCAGTAGATTTGAATTGGTCTGTGGTTTACTGTCGAAGCCTGGTTCATGCTATCTCTTTTCTAACCTAACTTTCCTTGCGACCTATGATGCTCACATTAGCTGAAGAGAAGAAAATGCCAAAAAACTTATAATAAGATACTGAGATTTTAATTCAGTTTTGACAACTAAGTTCTCTCAGTTATTATTGGTGAACATTAGGTATTGACAAGCGCAAGAAAGTCAATGAGCTGGGAATTCTCACGATGTATGGAAGTCTGAATATGCAATCAAATGGCTGATCTGCAGTTCATTGCTTTCTTGGAATTCCAAAATCTTGTACTTGTCACTAGTTTAGGCTACATGATTGCAAGGGACCATCGTGTGCAGTAAATTATGACATATGTCAACAATAGCATCATATTCCTGCAGCTTTGTTTATGTGGCCTTTTTAAAATCATGATTCTTATGCTTCTAAGTAAATACAGGTTAAGGTAAATACCGTGCTTGGTTCAAACTCTCCTCCCTTGAAAGTGAAGCTGCTTCGAGCTTTCAGCTCGGTTTTGAAAGATGCTCCTGTTATTGAGAGTCAGGTACAGTTGTACTTCTCTTTATCTTGGTGGTAATAATGCTCCTCTGTCGCCAATCGAACTTATGGTATGATGTACTGCTGTTTAGTTTATTTTCTGATTAATTAAATTAACAATGTAGGAACTCAAGTATGATCCGGTGAGCACATTTCACAGCTTGGTATTGCCTGAGACCGTTGATGTGGGAAGTTACATCTTCGTTTTTGAGGTACCTTTCTTTCTTTGGGTAGATGAGTATTGATTTGGTGGCAGTGATCCTAGAATCATAATGCATCAATCCTATGTCCCACAGCTGGCACTTCAAGATTCAGAGGATGTGAATACCTATGCTACAGGAGGCCAAACTCAAATACCTATTTATATTACTGGAGTCATGAAAATCGAGAATGCTGCAGTTGCAGTGCTTGATAGTGATCTTGGGACTGTAGATACCCAGAAAAGGTTGGTCTGCTGCATTGTCAATTATGATCCAAATGCCTAAAGTAATCTTCTCACTGGAAACTCTGGTCCTAATGATGGGGAATTTGCTGTCATGAAGTTACTCAGTTAATTCAAACCTAGTTGTATGCCAAATTAGGCCTCACTCTTGTTTCAAATCAGCTAATCTCTGGTGGGTGAGAATGTGTATATTATTATATAACTTTCAGTATGATTTCATGAGCTTTTAGTATTGATTCCTCAGGAATGAACTTACATATGTTTAAATTTTAGACTACATTGTATCTGAACAATCATATGAGATGATCCATAGGCCCACTTGGATTAGTGGGAAAGGTTTATTCATTCTTTTAGACTGAAGCTTTCTTTGCTATTTGGAATTGATTTAATTATGCAAACTTCCACATCAAGAATCTGCTTCGTATCTAGTTCTTCAAATTGAAGTTGGCAGGAGTTAACTTGATGTGTTTGGATGTGTTCAGCCTTAATCTGGATCGAGAAAATGATGTCTCGTTGTCAGCAAATCATCTCCAAAAGCTGCGACTTTCCTTTCGGTTGAGTACTCCACGTGGTCATACCTACAAGCCTCATCAGGTCTGCTACTCTACTATTATTTTCTTCTGTCCTTGAACAATATTGCTTGCCACGGAATGTGGATTGACTACTTTTTGGATGCAGGCTTTTCTCAAGCTGAAACATGAGACAAAAGTTGAACACATTTTTGTGTTGAAGATCTCAGGAAAACAGTTTGAATTGGTCCTAGTTAAGTGATGTATCTTCTCTCCTTTATATTCCTAGCGTATGCCTATTTATCATATTTGCTAGACGGTAAGCATGATTTGCCATTTGCATTGTCATAGAAGAAATTGGCGAAGACGCTACACATGCAACTGCCTGATCTCTTAATCTTTGTTAACATGAGGTTGTGAAATTTCATGGAAAAAAAGTTATTACAGTGACATCTAGACTGCACTCTTTTGGGTTGCTCTTTGGTCATGTTCAATGAAACAGGACTTACATATAAATAGAAATTCAGATTGGGTTCTAGACTATATAGCTAGTTCCCTACAGATTTAGTAAATTGCTTGTGGTTTAGGAAGTTTGTCACTTTTTGCTGACTGATTGTACTGCCATGTAGGATTTCCTGGGACTGGTTGAGAAGTTCTTCTATCTCTCTGGTAGATATGACCTTCAGCTAACTGTTGGTGATGCTGTTATGGTGAGAATGGCCTCTTCTTGCGTATACTACTGCTGATTTTCCTAGCAAAGCGAGCCAATATGTGTGTAATGATTTTTTCAGGAGAATTCTTTCTTGTTGCCCATCGGTCATGTTGAGTTAGATCTGCCAGAGGCTCCTGAAAAGGCACCTCGCCCTCCTCTGCAGCCAGCTGATCTCTCTTCAAGATATGGTCCCAAAGCAGAGATTGCCCATGTCTTTAGAACTCCTGACAAACGTCCACCTCAAGAGCTCTCTCTTTCTTTCCTGGGTCTTTCCCTCCTGCCATTACTTGGGTTCGTGGTTGGGGTTAGTTTTCCATATCCCTCTGCATCTGCATATTTACCATATAATAAGCCTAGTTTGCAGTTTTGCACAACCAAGTTAACTTGATCAATTAATATTTAAATAACATGTCTATCTAAGCAATGGATACAGTTTTCCCCTGAATTTTCCTTAAGGTATGTTAAATTTGAGTGTAAATACATTTCTCAGGCATTTAACTTTCTTGCTTGTCACACTAGTTTGTTGGCTTGCTTAGATGTTTCATGTTGAAGTGGTTAGTATAGGCTTAGGGACACTGGAAAAAAGTAATATAAATGTGATCCTTATCCTGAAAAGCCAAACTTGAAGCATAATTATTTCACCCTTTTTGTTGGGGTTTTCTGATTCTCATTTTTTGTTTGTACATTCATATTTGTTGTAGGAACTGATAATTTCATCTGGTCATCTGCATTTGTTAGAAAGTTGGCATCTTGTCCTCATACTCTCATTTTTTAGGCAACTGTTACTCATATCATTACGTGTAGGGACTTGCTTTATTGCCTGTTTTCTGGGTGGCTACGAAATTCTGCGCACAATAATGATAAACAAAACACTGAATAAATGATGCAATAGTTGTTTAGAATTTTCTTTATTCTTACTGATATAACACACAGGTGATCATCTTCCCCTTGTACATCTCCTCGGTTATGATCCGCAATAGTTTTTTTATCATTTCATCTTCCTCTATGAGCAAATGGATGTTGACATGCTTTATGTCTTTGACAGTTATGCCGCTTGGGGGTGAATTTCAAGAATTTCCCTTCTTCTGTTTTACCTGCTACATTTGCCATGCTATTTCACGGTGGCATTGCGGCAGTTCTGTTGCTGTACGTGCTTTTCTGGTTGAAGGTCAGTCTTTCCCTTCTGGCATCCATTAGGCTTATTCTGTCATTTTTCCTTGCATTATTATGACCTTTTTCTCTTTTGATGTCTCAAAAACAGTTGGATCTGTTCACAACGTTGAAGGCCCTTGGTTTCTTGGGAGCATTCCTGATCTTTGTTGGACACAGAACCCTATCTCACCTGGCTTCAACATCAGCTAAGTTGAAATCGGCCTAATAGGAGTCTCGTAATATTCCAGGAATAATCCATATGGATAGAGGGAACATGTGGTTTGTGATGGATACTGGATAGGAGAGCTATTTAAATTTTGCAGGCCTCATATAGTTGAGAATGGTGCTGATAGGACGAAGCCGTTCCTGAATTTTTCTTTACCTAATTATTACAAGGAACGGAATCACGTAGTTTTGACATCTTTGTAGACATTTAGGCCTTCAAGGATAAGTCTAAATTTGGCGGACCCCAAGATTGGCCACTTTTTGGTATGCTGTTTGTGCAATCTTTTCTTGCTCGGATGTTACCATCAGCTATGCAAATTGCAAACCCATTAAATGGGTGGGTCAAATCGGTTAAGAAAAACAATCCAATCCAAATTGATCAATTTTTATGTAAGTAAATTTGGTGACTAATATCCGACTCAATACTTAATTCATACCTGTCTGATCCATCTTATTAAAGATACTTTCATATTTAACTGAATTAAAAAAAGCTCATACATAAACAAAGGTGAGAGTGCAGATTGAGTGAGCGCAATATTGAAAGAGTGAAGGGAGAGTCATGGGTTGGATTTAAGTGAATTGCGTTTTTATTTAATACCTATATTATTTAGATATTACTGCTTTAAACTCATTTATGTTTATTTATTGAATGTAATTAAATTATATGAAAACTTAGCCTATTAATTATGGTCATGAAATGAGTTTATAATCCATTTTGATAGGTCTAACGAATTGGAATCGAGTTTTTATATATTGTCAAGCACTTAAAAAGCTCATCCGAAGAGCCATTGTAGCAGATGCATTCTTTGGTGTCTCTATAGATTTTTTTTTTTTTTTTTTTTTGAACTTAGGGTGTCTATAGATTGGAGAGTGAAGTTTGACACTGTTAGGTCTAAGATGTGATTTTAGCATAAGCTTTCTTTCATTGTCCTCCTGAAACTCTTAACTCTGGACATGCAAAGGCCTACACGTATGAGAAACCTAACGATGGGATACTAGGAAATATACCATACGTTTAATCAGTATAACATTTTCTATGATGTTGCATATCTGAACCTGTGAGATCAGTCGACTAATGTCATTGGTCACGACTCATTCGACCCGAAGTTACGAGAAAGTTATATTTGATGAGAGACACTTATGGAATTTAAGGGCCAATGAAATTTGTTTCTGCTTGATTTTTAATTGAGAGAAACTTCAAAGAGAATGATTCATCGCACTTTCAATTTAGTATGATTCACTCATAGCATTTACGTAAAAAGATACTGATCTTCGAACATAGACGTATAAGGTCTGTTTTACACGAGAAGCAAGTACTCTTTTTGTTACCTTAAATTAAGCCTCATACGTCGGCGCTCCATTCCTAAGAACAAAGAAAGAGAGACGAAATTGAATCAAAGCCGCTTCCATGGAATGCAATTCTCTTTGTTACTTCTCGTTCATTTTTTTCGCTTTCCACCATTATCATCTTTCCATGTTGAAAATTGAAACAGTATTTTTCTTTGTCAGCACGTCTTTAACGTTTTTCACGAGTTCGATTCACATACATATGAATGTTCGTTTCACTTTTTAGGTTAATAACATGATAAACATATAATAACTCAACTTTGAAAATTAATTAAGTAATTTGAATTGATTTATATTAATGGATTTTATGGATAGTCATTATCTTATTTCAAATGGACCTTTTAACTGAAGTTACATTGGATTTCAAGAGGAAAATAAATCTAAACAAAATGTAATTATGTCATTTTAAATAAGTTGTAATTTTTGTCGAGATAATACTAAAAAAAAGAATCTTAAATCTATTGAACGAATGTCAATTCAATTTAATCTTAAAACTTTTAATAATTTGTAATGTAGTTCTTCTAGCTATAATAGCTAATTCTAGTTGGAAATCGCCGATGGAGACATTTTTTATAATTTTTTTTTAAATTTCTGAATTTTATCTTTTTTCTTTTTCTAATTATTTTTCATATTTCCTCCATCAATCGCTAGGCCTAATAATGGTTGGTGGAGGTCGCCCTCACTAGCCTTTGCCAAATGTTGCCCTTGTTGTCTCTATCACCCTTGTCCCTCACTGGCCATCATTAAGGCCCTGACAACTAGTATAGAGGAAGAAGAAGAATTTTTTTAATAAAAAATTGTAAAAAACTCAATTTTTCAATAAAATTGTAAAAATCGTCAATATCAATACTAATTGTACCATGTATAAGGTCGACGTCTATGTTTGCAATTTTAGGCTAACATTGGCTATAAGAACTATATTAATAAATTGTTAAAAAATTTAGTAATAAACTAGTCAAATTGAAAAATATGAGATTGAATTGACATCCGTGCAATAGATTTGTGACTTTTAGTTAATAATTTTTCCAATTTTTATCTTCGTATATAAATTGAATAAACAGGCATCTTATATCTCATTTTTAGTGAAATACATTCATAATTACACTTTACCATTTAAATCAATCATATCAATCTCATCTATTTTTTCAAGCTCAAATTTCAAATGAAGTAGAGTTCAATAGAACTATTTTCATTTCTGCCTTCTTCTATTTTACCCACTCTTGGGAGGGAGCTGCAGTGGCGATGAAATATTGCACTATTGAAATCAACATGAGAAAGCGAATGGATTGGATGGGAATATTTGTCGATATTTACGTTATCATCATTTGGTGAAGGAGAGGTTGGCAATGATGCGGAAGCTGCATCAACAATTTCCAATTATCATTGAACGAAAGGATTATATTGGAATTTTGAGCAAAGAATTAGGACTAAATTGGTAAATTTAAAACTTTAGAATTGAACTGATATCTATATAATAGGTTTATAACTAATGAGGTAAATTATCTTTGGCACTTGAAAGGATCTGGCATCAAGTTCTCTTTTTTGACCAAAATGATCAGGTTTTGGACCTCGAACGCTTTGACGAGAGGGTAGAATTGCGAATGAAATGTGGGGCAAAGGGCTTAAGGCCAATCAATAAACGTGCAGTGTCAATGTCAAGGGATTGTCCAAATCTTCTTGACCCTCACTTGATATGAATATCAAGGAAACATGAAACCTAGTTTACCAAATGTAGAGAGAGAGAGAGATTCGAAATCAACTCCACTAAAAGAACACTTGACAATTTATCAACAACAATGTCAAATCAATGATCCTCAATTAGTCCTAAGAGTATCATCATATCCTACCAAAACCTATCGGAAAACCCTAGCTGCAGTGCTTCTGCATGGCAATAACAAATGTTGCTTTTGCCATTCTTTTGCCATTCAAGAGCGGCAAAGGCCTACGAGAGAATCTCAATCTCACTCCTTCGTGAATTATTGTTTTGCTTTAGCCAAGAATTTCAACTGTCTGAAAGCGACCCGCCCGATTGCGCCAAATTGCTTAAATGATTACTCATCTTTCTTAAGATGGAGTCCGCCACGAGCCTATCGAGATTTTCATATAGTTAGGGTTAGTTGCTCCTTTTTTGACTAGTTTATTATTTGTCCTTTTGTCTTGTCAGGCTGCGGTTACAACTTAAGCAATCGAAGTTACTCCCATCAGAAATTTGAATACGTGTGATTGGCTGGTATTTGCCGGGGTGCTCTAAAGGGGCCGAACCCCACCATTATACTAAAAAAGAAAAACGATAATGGAACATTTATGACTCATATCAATACCGGTTTTCATATAAAACGCTAAAAAAAATTCAAATATAACTCCGAAATGATCTTATCAAAAGAATATCCAAAGTGGATTTGGTATTAAATAAGATCTTGGAATGGATAATCTAGTTTCAAAATACACCCGATAAATTTTCGCTGTCTAAAGTGTACGCGTATTTCACATGCCACTTTTTTTAGTCAGGTTTTTTTCTCCCTTCCTGCGCACCCTTACCCTACCACTTTTGGGCCCGATCTTGCTCGACGTCAAGAATTATCTGTACCAATGTCATCTACGATCACTCTCTATCCAACATTGGCTCAACGATGTCGATGACCATTCTCTCTCTACTCGCTCGGGGCCTTGGCTGCCAGATCGAGCTCCTAGCCAAGGCCCTAGATCTACGGGTCAGTGGCCGTGGCCACTCTATTTTCTCGCTCGTGACCATAGCGGCTCTCGCTCTCCTCACTTTGACCGTGGCCAACAGGCCGCTTGAGCTTTGAGCCAACGGCTATGGCCGCTCCTTCTCCTCTCACTAGTAGCCCTCCTAACTCCTCTCACTCGCGCCGCGATCGCTCAAGCGCTTTGGCATATCGTGGCAAAAAATCAAGCAATTCTATAAAGCTGAGCCCCGACACCATGGCAATGGAGGTAGCCGGCCTCACGTAACCACAAATCTATGGCCGTGAGAGGCTAGCGGAACTATACCGGAATGAACTGACGGAGGTCACGACTTCCATGAAGATAGGTTGCAGGCTTTGTGCGTAGAGAAAAAGGAACAAAGGCATGGTAGATTACTCGGATGGTCCTCACTTTGTAATTCATTACCTCGCATCCGGTCCTCCCTTCGTAGCCACTGCCGCCACCGCTCTCTCTCGCTCCTCGCCGCCGTCTACTCTAAATAGAAGAAGCCTTTCAAGCAATAGGCGAGCTTGAAGATTTTGCTGCGGATATCGAAGAAGAGCGGAGGCGGCGCAGGCTTGGAAGGTTGCATAGGCTTGGAAAGGGGGAAAACAAAGAACATAGAAGAAGGATGAACAGAAGAAAAGAAGAAAATAATGGAAAAAATAAAAAATAAAAAAGTCCAAAAATGTCCATGGCCGACGAAGATTTGACTAGCATTTGAGACTAAGTTATCTATTTTAGAGTTTTATTTGGGATAAGATTTACGCTAGATATTGTTTTTAAAAAAAAAGGTCTCATTTTAGGATTTTATTTGAAAGTTTACTGAAATGCTGGAAAAGGAAAAGAAAAGGAGTAAATTAATCACCTATTAATCAAAACATATAAAGCTTGACATCAGGCCCTCAGCTCTGGAATAGTCAAATTTCAGTGATAGTATATGTTAAGCTATAATTACATACACGCTTGGATTTTGTCGCATTTCCCTTAATTATGAAATAGTTCTTCAACGATCCATCACATCGATGCCTGCGTGTCGACGATGCTTAAGCTTTCAGACAACAATTTTCCATATGATCAAGCCATAGATCGAATCTTTTGATACGGACATTATTAAAGTAAAGATTACTTTTGATTTCGAAAAGGACATAAAGATATTAATTGTAGCAGCCCTTCCCTTAACTAATCACGAAATCCCATCCTCTCCTCCCTGCAAGGGCGCCCTGCCCGAATAACGTTGGTGAGTCTTTGCATCCGCCATTTTCATTTTTCTAACTTGCTCGTTTTAGCCTTACTCAATCTTAATCTTTGGTCGAAGTGATTTTTCGCTCCACCCCCCCCCGGGCTGGGCCCAAAAAAAAAAAAAAAAAAAAAAAGAAAATCAAGAGTCAAATTTATTTGCTTATCAAATTCATTAGGAGGTCTTATCCATAGAACTAGGATTTTAGATGAAACTGTGGTATCGAAGATTCAAGCGTGGAAATATAAAATAGGTAGTCAAATTGGGGTTTAGAAAGATGTAAACCCGGTACCTCCTATTATTTTAGCTTTTTTGAAAATAAAGAGTCCGCAATTTCCGCTTTCTTGTAGGTTGAATCGAGGTTTTGTACGCCAGAACAACATATGTTATGATTTTAGAGTTGATTTTCGCATTCGTTTCTATTGGATGCACATGTATGATGTTACTTTAATCTTATCAAGACTACTAGGATAAACAAATAATATGTCATTATTCTATTACTATTTCAAAGAGAAATCGTATCCTTTTTACTCCTTAAAACTCTAAAAGTTTGCACTTTGCTCAACTTTAATTTGATTTTTATGTATAGCAAGAAACTTTTTTTAGTATAAAGTATTCAAGTTTTTTTCTTTTTTACTTTTTCTTATCTTCTAATGTTGCCAGAACTTTTGGGTTGAAAAACTTAAAAAAGTGTCTCTCAAGGGAGTAACATGTCATGTGCCAAAAGAAGATAAAACTTTATTGGGTCTCCTTCAACCTTCAATAACTATTGTTAAAATCAGAACCCTCGTCTCTTTTCTTTTGTTTATTGTAGCATAATTGAAGCTTTATCTTCCTGCGTTATCCTCACCTACAAGCCCTTATAGTTGCATATTATTAAAATTCAAGCGAGTGACAGGCGACTCTTTATTTAGTAAATATTAAGTGTCAAGACTGATTTGCACTAAATGAGATGTCGGACTGTAAGTGGATTCTTGAGCAAGTGGACCATAATCAATATCAAATAACAATATATAAATAACTTATCAAATTTGCCAATTAATCTAAACATATGTAGACTTCTATCATTCTATGCCCAAGATTACGGATTTTTTTCCATTGCTGGTAAATTTCAATAAATATTGATAAGTGTCAAAATTTTGTTATTAAAAAAAAAAAATGATTGACCGACATTTTTTCTCGATAAATTGCTAGTAACTTATCAATATATATATGAAATTACCAAATTTATTTATAAAACTTACCGCCATTTTAAATTATTATCTCTTATATGGAATTACAAATTTTAAATTAGACTAACTTATCGACTTTTGTTAAATTAAATAACTAATTATTTGAATTACCAGCTCTCATTTAAAAGATTAAGAACCCGAATTAGCGTAATTCGTCAACCTTTCTCTCATTAAATCAATCCAACGCGCTTAGGCAAGCTTCAACGATGATGGTGTAGATCTTAGTTGCATGACTTAGAATTGTTGCCGCTGTTGAGGGCGAGAGCACAAATCTGAGTCCCTCGATGGATATTCGCCACTAAGGCCAATGAACGAACACCAAATGGATTCTTCCTCTCGAGGGGTACTTTTGGATGACCGATAGGCATATATATTAAAGAAAAAAAGAAAGAAAGAAATGGTGATCTAATTTGAGTAGGAGCCTTGTTTTCCAATTCTCGATTGGAGTGGGAGCCTCTTGTCCGACCATGGCCCAGTGACTTCCATACGTGGCTGATAGACGCAAGCTACTGCCTGGAATCATGAAAATTGTCCCGAAAATTATTAACTTATCGTCCTTTTATCAATTCAATCATAAATTTTTCAAGTTTGTCAATTTGGTCTTAACTCTTTTCATGTTTTACCAACTAAATCTATCCAGTCAATTTTGATTGATAATCGTTGATGCGGAGGTAGCTATCCAACGAGGCATGATCGGTATTCACGTGAATAATTTCTAATAACATTTTAATATTTTTTAAATTTTTTTATTTTTCCTTTCTTTCTTTTATTTTCTTTTTCATTTTTTCCTTTTCTTTCTTTTTTTTTTTTTTCTTTTCCTTTTTACCCTCTGCTTGCTACTGCTAGGCCTCATCAATGGCCAACAGAGGTCACTACCCCAAATGAGGGTTGCCCCTGTTGGCCCTAGTGGCCTTAGCGAAGGTCACCCTCACTTGAGGCTGGCGACCTCTGCCAGCCATTGACAAGGCTTGGCAATGGCTGGCAAAGGGCAAAAGGAAAAAGAAAAGAGAAGAGCAAAAAAGAAAAAAAAAAACAAATATAAATATAAATAAAATAAAATAAATTTGAAAAAATATAAAATGTTATTTAAATTTATTCATGTCAACATCAGTCATAATACATATGATAGTCGATATTCACGTTAACGAATTCTAGCAAAAATTAGTTAAATGGATTCAATTGACATTGTTTACGATTTATTAACAAAATTCAAAGGTTTATGACTTAATTAGTAAGCACATGATAAGTTTAGAACTTTTTGGACAATTTTCATGAGAAGTCATTGCTCTATGGCGGTCCAAATGAACTCAATTGGCAAAACATGAAAAAGTTTGTATTTCAATTGGTAAAATTTAAATTTTTAGGTTCGATTGGCAAAAATGTAATAGGTTTAGGATTTTTTGGACAATTTTCCTACCTAGACCCACCCCCTTCTCTCAAATGATGTGACACTACATGAGGGATGCATGTGACAAGGCCGCCTCCTGCAATGTTCGCTCATTTAGTAGATTATTGCCGACAGAAGAAAACTTAGTTAGAGGATTTGCTTGAACATAAATAAAAATATCGTAAGACTATATATATATATATATCACAAATAGGAAAAGTAAGAGAATGTCCTTCTCTCAAACCTAATGCGCTGATATATCCTTCTCTCAATATATTTTATTGAAAATGTGAATCAATCCTTTATATGGAAGGAAATTTTGATGCTATTACGAACTATAGAAAGATTTCAATACTTAAAGATAGTGTGAAGCACACATATTTTTCTAATGCAAGAGGAGAGCGATTGATGTTAAACCATGGTTGCAGTTAGAATGTCCAGGCTCCTATGTTGCGTGTGTCGAGGTTGTTGTGAACCTACCACCAACTATGCATTTGAGAGAGGAGCATCAGTATTATATATTTTTCAACACGAGCTCTAATACTATGTCAAAATATTCAATTTAAGATCTTAAACTATTAAATGAAGGAAGATTGCATATATATATATATATATATATATATATATATATATATATGACACATTATAACTACGTATTTAAGCGATGTCGAATTGCAGTTACTAATCACAAACTTGAGATCCTTAATTACTTGACTTGACATACTTGACATATACTTCAAATGGAAGATATGACACTTACAAATTAATGCTCCTGCTACGCAGTTTGATTCATCCCTCATTAGTTGATAAAATCGTAACATTTTCGCGGTCTTGATGCATAAGGCAATCTTTTAGGACGTCATTAAGCAAGTGGGTCCATTCCATTCATCGTACGAAAACCTTAACACCTTTTTCTGCCCTCCAGCGCGTCGGTGACAACTGTCCATGTTCTCAAAGGACCTAACTAATCCCGGATCTTTCTATACGCAGTCCCTTAATCTCGATACACACTAATTAATCTACGAAACGCACAACACGTCCTCGTGCTCTTTGAACGATCCCCACGAAAGTGAGCAATCATATAGTCCAAACTCAGACTTTGAGTTAGAAAAAGGTACGCGCTTATCGCTCGAACGATCACTTGAAATAACTCGGTGGAGAACCCAACGAATGCCCATGACTTGTGGAAGCGAATCAAGTGAGAGGAAACTCTGTGGAACCGAACATAAAATATCATGGGCCAAACGATTTACCGAAGAATAACAAGAAATTATTGGCAGAGGAATACGAAGCCGTCACTCATCCCCTCAACGTCAGCCCGCACCTAACTACCCGGACTCCCTTTCAGGGAAAGAACGCTGATCCCTGACTTCTCTATCTCATCGATTAATTTATATTATTCCGTCACTTTTATTTGAGGGAACTTTGGCCTACTTTAATTTCCTGAATTAGACAGCAATAGCAATCATTCGTGTCTTGAATGATAATACCCGTAGATTACGTGAAACCTAGATCGAGATATGACGTGCCTTATGGCGCGTTTGCTTCCCGTGATGTTAGGACTCCTGTCTCTCAGATAAACAGCACTCCTTTCGAAACTCCCGTTTCACGAAATCTAAGATGCTTCTCGGTACATCTTTGATTGTATGGTCTCTCTTAAAAACATCAAAAACGTTTTATAAATGGCACTTGTTGGTTGACTGTTCCTGCAGCTCGCAAGATCTTCCGAAGCAACAGATGGAGACTCTCCAGCGACCCTTCAGACGGGCGGGGAATCCCGCGTGGCCACTCAACTTGACCTTTTGTTTCACGGACCATTTGGGACAAGATGAAGAGAAAGCAGAGGGAATCTTGGTTGGAAAAAATCGCATTGGCTGCCTCTAGGATTCCGCCGACGTCGACCTCCTATGGGAGGTCCTGCCTTAGCCGCGAAAGCCGATGGAGAAAGAGGGTTCAGCGGCTACGATGGGGATGTGAGAAAGAGAGAGAGTGCCAAGTAGGGGTTGTATGGCGATCGTTGGCGATGCGACGGCTGAGTGGTGACACGACGCTCCGGTGAACGGAGGAGGAGGTGCCCAGGGGAAGAAAAAAAGACAATAGGGATAACAAGGAAAAAAGAAATAGAAAAGAGAAAAACAAATGATGAAAACACGTTAGTCACTTGTAATCCATCAATTATGTTAGTATCAGTATTCTTTCTAATGATGGGAAAACTTATTTCGGATAGGGAAATTTCAAGCTCCTAAAATCCTCCTATTAACCTTGGGAGTTAAATAAGACGCGAACGGAAATTCCAGCGAACAACTTAGTGAGCCAAATCCACATGTGCAAGGAAGGAAGAAGAGAGAGAGAGTCCAAATGAACACTCGAGCCAATCTCACATTTCATGCAATAGGTCTCTCCGGTAACCACACTACGTATCGCACAAACAATCACGAAAATGACCCGTCATCTTTTGGAGTGACCATCCTAACCAACCCTAATCCTGCCCACTCACGACCAAAACCCTAAGCCGCAGCACCCGTTCGATAGAGGGGCCTTCCAGACATTTTTCAACCATGCTCACATGCATAATTTGGGAGGAGGATGATGTCGAGAGCTTTTCGTTTTTTGCGTTCGTTGTCACATCATCCACGACCGGAAGCTTGAGGTTCACCCTATTGCCACATCGCGGATCGAATTCGTTTTGCTTGTCCGAGACATCTTGGTACAGTCATCCCTCGTCGGCTTATGCAATCATAGTTATTAATTATCGAGGGGTCTCGACACATGTCGACAAGCGGGGGTACTAATTCCATTGTCCGCACGCACATTATTATTATTGGCCAAAACCCAAGTATAGAAGCTAAAAAGATTTGTGACGTGCTCGACGTTGTTGTTCTATCATTGAGTGGACCCTTTGATCCACGACAGTAGTTCATCGACGGCCCTAGCCTATCATGTTGGGTCCACATATCTCCTTCGTGACGGAGAATCGAATGGTATCATGGTTATAGCTTGATTAATCTAATAAATTATATTTTTTTTTAATGGATTGTTTCCGTGGAGATTTTGCTTTATTTTTGTTTTTTTCCAAGTGGGATGTTATTTGTCGACCCAAAAAGAAAAAGTGGGATGTTCTTGATTTAGCTCAAGTTGGGATTGAATAGGCAGGTCCACGTGTGGCCTTGAGAACCACATGGTGTTTGGACATTTGATATCCCGGACCGATTGATATATGTCGTGATAACTTTTCTTGGAGAAAATATTATGTGAATAATTTCATACTAATCATTAATCACCCAACGACAACTACAAGAATTGTTGCTTTTCTTTGTTTCTATCAATTTGATTTTCTTCACAGAGAAAAAGTTTGAGGATGATTGTCGCTCCATAATTTAACCACATAAATGAGGAAAAGAGCACCAGCACGCGTAAATTTTTTTTAATTTGGTAATTGAATTCATTTCATAATTTTAGATGAATTTTCATTTCATCCTCATTTATACAAAGAATTTCCAATAAAACTTATTTTATTAACCA
This sequence comes from Eucalyptus erythrocorys, assembly GCA_014182555.1. NCBI lineage: Eukaryota > Viridiplantae > Streptophyta > Magnoliopsida > Myrtales > Myrtaceae > Eucalyptus > Eucalyptus erythrocorys. Next base: position 31,376,767 of record CM024597.1, read on the forward strand.
GAAAATGTATCGCAACCTTCATCTTGCAAAAGACGTGTGGCGGGTGTCCATTCCGTTCAAGTCAAATCAAAATAAAGCTTTAGAACAAATTACAATTGCATGTCGCATCAAGTCAAATTTGTCCGTTCAGATTGATTTGTCCATGGGCTACGATCTCGGCTATTTAAAGGTACGGGACTTGCATATCAAGTCTTATGATAGGAATCTTTGATGTGATGAGATCTCAGGAAGCTTTGAAATCTCAGCTCTGTCTCATTGGCTAGTTTTTGGTCGTGAAAGACTAATTTTGAGAAAATATTCGGTGGCCGGGTTATATTTAGTAAAATAAATTCAGATTGTCAGAATTAATGAATCTCTTATTGAATTGCACATGGGCCATACCCGCTCTAATGGTCAAGGTGTATTTTAGCAACAAAATACACTACCAATTTTTTTCTCACCCGATGCCATATAATTTGTTCGTGTCTCAATTGCAAGATAAGGGACTTGAATCCAACTCGTATATTGGAGTCAAGAAACTTTCATTTAGGGCTTTAATTGCCTAGATCACATAAGTTGGCATTACAACTGTCTATTATGTGTTTTCAATTGATACTATTTAGTGGTGATGTGGAGATTAAAGTTCTTTTCATTTGGGGCTAACGGGAAATTAACGGACAACTATCTTATCATGATATCGGAATTATGAAATTATAGTGGATTTTAAAATATCTTAGTTATGAAAATATATATCAACAGATAACTTGGGAGCCATTATCTCTCAAAAGATTCATAGTCCCACAAAAGCCGAAAATTACACTACAAATTCAAGGCAAAAAATAGAAGTCTAAGCAGCCCGAAAACAAGAGATTCCACTGTGCGCGTCGAGTGTCCATTCCTGCTCAACTGTTTTGTACTTCAAATCATGTTGGTCTTAAAGTTTTCTTATTGTTAATCATGCTGTCTTGTCCTCTCTCTACGTTACCAATGTGAGACTACGCTACAAAAGAGTGATAAAATCTAAGCAGATCGCGATGAATAAGGATTCAAACGATTGATATGAACAGTGTAAATTATGAAACATGTGAACACGAGGGGCTTCATTGAGAAGTCGTTCGGATTGGTGCTTAGCCTTTACATGAAGGGCGGCTTAGTTTTGGGAAACGGCAGATTTTTGTCTTTGTCCACTTCTTTTGAAAAAAAGAAAAAGAAGCCCTTCTTTCCTGTTCTTGATTGGCTTCCAATTTCATCCCATTTTCCTTCCAATCTTATATTATTCTCGACGCCGCCCTTAATTTAAGTACGAAATTCCTGCTCAATTCTTTCTAGAAACCACAACTTCCCTTTCCAAAAAACTCCTATAACTGAATAGCATCATATTTCGAGGAGCCAAAAACTAAAAGGAACTTATACGGAATTGAAGTTCTCTCATTAGCAATTCATTTCTTCACACACACTCCAAAATAATTTATGCACATGTTGGATTTGCATAGAGTGATCAATGCTCTAATTAATGTCATGTGCCTTCTCCTTAGGAGATAATGCGATGAAGAGAAATGAAACTCATCAAAATGTGTAATTGTCATTGTACGTATACCGAAGCTTCTTCGGTAGTATTAAAACACATGTTGCGTACGCATTTACATTCGGCTTAGTTGATTCACTATTTCCTAGAGTAGCAATTGAATGAATAACACGCTAATGCGTTTAGGATGATTCGTGTAAGCTGAACTTCGCACGTGTAGTTTATGAAACGAAAAATCGAATATGTTGATAATTTATTAAAATGGTTTGGCTTTTGTACATATGTAGCATTAATAGCCGCAATAACCATGCACAGCAGAAGCAATTAGTTCCCTACCACACAAGGTAAATGAAAATTAAAAAATGAAAAAAGGAAAAGATTTCTTGTCACTTTGGTTTTCCTTTCGAAAACTTGCCACCATAACTAACTACACGAGACTTAACCCGATAAAATAATGCCAAGAGATGTCCGGGAATGTCGCCCCTCTCATCTGCAACTATATATAAACACGCACGGATAACAGCTTTCTTCGTGACACCATCACTCGGAAGAAGTTGTCGCGGGGAAGAATTGTGTTGAGGGTTCCCCTCCTCTCGTCCACCCCCAAACCCTAAAGAGAAGAGACGATCTCTCTCTCTGCTCCTCCTCCTTGTTGTTGGGCTCAGGTCTTGTGTTTGGGTTCTTGAAATGGGGTTGAGAGATATTGGGGCGACGCTGCCTCCTGGGTTCAGATTTTATCCCAGTGATGAAGAGCTGGTGTGCCATTATCTGTACAGAAAGATTGCCAATGAGGAGGTGCTGAAGGGGAGTTTGGTTGAAGTCGATTTGCACACTTGCGAGCCATGGCAACTTCCTGGTATGTCCCCTTCTTCTTCTTCTTCTTCTTCTTCTTCTTCTTCTTCTTTAATTCTGCTTCTTCTTCTTCTTCTTCTTCTTCTCTCTCTCTCTCTCTCTCTCTCTCTCTCTCTCTCTCTCTCCGCCTTTTAGCTGCTATTCGTGGAATGTTGTTTGCCTTTTTTTCCCTTTTCATGCCTGGCCATCGCAATTATTGTTCATGCAGCAATCCGAGTCTAATGCAAGCTCAGTTTTAATGCGCTTTGACAAATCTAAATTGTTGTTAGTGAATTTCTGTGATATTTTGAGCTGTATTAGACTCTCTTCTTGCTTACTTTGCATCTGAGCACGAATTTATATGAAAAATGAAAAAAAAGTATAGGGATTGATGCATGAATCTCTATAGAAAGCGGTTACCCACTTGATTCCAGGTCAAATTATCAGGGTAAAAGGCATATAGTTGCATGGTTTAATTGTACTTTTACCATAAGTTATGCGCGAAAGATACAAATATCTCGAGCAGTGAATTGTATTATATTGATATTCATCATTTGAGAGAAGACAAAGCACGTCACCTTTCTGATACAGTGTGCTCGGCCTCTAAAAGTGCATCATGTAGAGAGAGAGAGAGAGATAGAGAGAGAGAGAAAGAGAGATCATTTTGGAAGCAAAAGGTCTCTATACCTTGCTTTTTTATCTAGAAAATTATTCAGAAAGCAACACGGTTTCACTCTTTTTTTCTCTTTCTTCCAATTTCAACATATTTATAGATTGATTACTCCACTAAAGGGCTGCCTGGCATGGTTTTGCCACAGTTTTTTTTTTTTTCCATAAGATTAATTGTAAGGGTTTGGAGTGTATAAAAAGATAGAGAGGTTGTCAATTAATAAGTATCGAAGATATAAGAGGTGCGAATACAAAAATGAGAGATTGCAATTTTGAGTATAACTTCAGGTGGAATTACCGAGAGAATATTTAATTCTTATAGACTTGTCCTTTTAATGTTAAGGAGCTATGTATTAATAGTATGATAACAAAAAATTATTTGGAAAACTGTAGATTTCTCGTGACCTTTCATCCTCTTTATTGAAAAGCTTAACATACAACTAAGGATTCTAGACCAGACTCTAGAACCACCCAGCGAATTATGTAACAAAACATGTGGATCTCCTTATCCTTTCGATTTTTAATCAGCTCGAACGCGTATTGATCTTTCAAAAATCAAGGCCGACAACGGTTGATCTATCCATGTCTCTGTTCTCTCCTTAGAGGTGACAGTTTGCTACCTAGAAGCACAATCATTGACACAAATAGTACACTGTGGACCACCAAAAAAACGAAGGCATGGAGTCCACCATGTCTCGAGCCGTCATCTCTTTTGCCACACTTAACACAAAGCAGATCGTTCTTTCTCAAAAATTAAAATGAATATAATAGTATTGGGATTCGAAGGACTCCGACACCATGATCGGTAAATCATTTAATTGAAAATTTTAAATTATTAGAAAAATAAGTATGTACTATACTTTTCTGTGAGCTTTTTGCGTTGTTTTTCGAACTTGACATTCTAATATTGTAAATAAAAAGTTTAAGCATTCCGTATGCACAAGGGCAATGCATTGTACTGCATACATGAGTTCAAAACAATCATGTGGAGTTTGTCAACACGGTGATAACGACGCTTTGATAATCATGGGTGATATGGTCAACTAGATTCCTCGTAGCCCACATAAATGCATTGTACAGAGCGGCAACATTGCTTCCAATAATTGTATCAACATTGACCCTTCGCTACAATTATTAATGACGGCCGACGTATAAACCTTGCTTGTCGCAAAAAGTTAAGGGACGATTATACGGTCTTTATCATCAAAAAATGCAGAGACTTTAGTATTTATGAATTATTTAGAACCACATATCTAATTAAAAAAACAAATGTTTAGGGTAATTGCCCATAATATCTGGTAGTAATTATGTACTTTCGTAGGGCTTCTCTCTATTTATTTTATCATGAGGTCTCATGTTTTTCCTATAAGATGTTTGAGGTGGTGTTTTCAAGTTTGTAATGCAATATTAACATTGTGAAATTTTGTGAGGTCATTACAAACTGTTCTAAAAGCTCAAACTATTAGAAGAATGCGTGATTTATTATTTATTTATTCTAACAAACATGGTCCACCTTGCTTGTGTTATTCGCAATCAAACCGAAGAGGGAATGTTCTGCACATGTACAAAGTTGCTTTTCGCACATGGATATCATACGTTGCATGCCCTTCCCCACCGAATGTAATTATCTCAGCATCCTCACTGTCGATTATACGAAGCTGTAAAAGATTTGATTTTCCAACACGCTTTTTATGTCGGAACGAATTTCGTTCGATGGTATTATCGCAACTCTACATAATGTTTGCTTATGTATATATTCATTGGGGACGTGCAGAGGTGGCGAAGCTCAACGCGACCGAGTGGTACTTCTTCAGCTTCCGCGACCGCAAGTACGCCACCGGCTACCGGACCAACCGCGCGACGATATCAGGGTACTGGAAAGCCACGGGCAAGGACCGCGTGGTGCACGACCCGAGCACGCAGGAGGTCGTGGGGATGAGGAAGACACTGGTCTTTTACCGGAACAGGGCTCCTAATGGGATAAAGACCGGTTGGATCATGCACGAGTTTCGCTTGGAGTCCCCGCATATGCCTCCCAAGGTCTCTCTCTCTCTCTCTCTCTCTCTCTCTCTCTCTCTCTCATCCATTCAATCAGCTATCTTCTTGAAAAAGAAAAAGTAAGATAGACCGTGAGAATTACAGCGTAAAAACGCTCGACGTCTAGGCGTTTTGGGGTATGTAAGTTTACGTATATCACCTAATTTTTTGTTCTTGGGCCTATTAGACTAGTTTTAGGGTTTCTTTACCATTCTTGAATCACGTGGGAGTTTCCATCTGAAATGGGAAGAAGAATCGCCATGAAGGAGACTTTTCTTTTCTTCGCAAATAACGGGTTCGTCCGCAATATAATACATGAGAGAGAGAGAGAGAGAGAGAGAGAGAGAGAGAGAGAGAGAGAGGCATTACTTAAAGGAAAGAACAATGATTTGTCAGTTTCCCCATTATTTCCTGAAATGGAGATGTGTCCAAGCTCATTTATCTTGAGTGTGATGATAGAACTCCCTCAAGCCTTGCATTGCTTTGGAGTCTATCCATTGCATTTTGCTGATGAATCCTGTGGCAAATGACTGGCAGGAGGATTGGGTGTTGTGTAGAGTGTTCTACAAGAGCAAGGAAGATAACGCCATCAACACGTTGCTGAGCCCACACTACACGTTCAAGGAAGCAACTGCTGCATCGTCAGCTCCATCGGCGAATTTCGACACGTCCCATTATAATCCCTCGCTGAATCAAGCCTTCTCTTGTGGCATGATGACCTACCCTCAGGTTGCTTCGTTGTCCTCAACGTCGTCGTCTCTCCACAGCCACAAGCCCCACTCCACACCGAATCTTTCGCATCAGTCCAAGGGAGCAAGCACCAAGCTCATCGATGATGGTTACGGATTCATGTGGGACACGAACTTCGAAGACAACAGTTTGGTAGGAGACGCGTTCCCCTCGAACTTGGATGACATGAGCATCGACATGGATGGTGGCTCAGTTTTCCTCTAGTTAGCAACTGCGTCTCCCAGCACATTCATGCAGTCGTGTATAGAGTCGAATGCTGTTGTACACTATGACTTTTGTGTCCGGGCGAGAATTTGGGAATTCTTGCTTGCTTAGGTCTGTAACAAGTTTAGTGTCGGGTAGGTTCTGTTTGATAGTGCTTCGGGTTACTTGTGCATTTTCGTTATGTACATAGGGATAGATGAAAGATATGTCATGGGATTTATCAGACGCAGTTCCGTATCTTTTCCAGTTCAAGTATGTGAATGACGTGATCTGTGGCTTAACTTCCTCTTAACAGATGACCGATTCTGACTTTTGCTTTTGGTGAACAAGTAGCTTAGCAACTTTGCGCAATATAATGGCAAGAACATAGAGAGAAACATCGACATCTGTGAGCGTTTCCACCATAGATAGTGTAATTTTTGCGCTGAAACTCTGTTATATAAATGGCACGCGCTCTTGCAAAAGAGGGGTGTGAGTATTTTGCAGTGCAGTACACCTAACAAATAACTCAGCTGTTTACGAACACAAATAATCTGATCCACAGGAGAAGCGCAGCCTCTCTCCCCCTCCTAAAAGAACAGAATTGAATCTAACCAAATAATGCAAGTCAGAGGCCCGCCGAGACCAGTCCATGCAATGTGATGATGCCGATCAGTACATTCTGGTGATCAATGACGGGCAAAAACTGTACCGGTGACGGTGGAGATTCCATCTTCTCCATAGCTTCAACTGCCATTGCATCTGGGCCTATTGTTCTCGGCTTCCTGATTCAGCCAAAATAACATCAGGACCCAGTCAAGAAATTATGCACAAGTCCATGTGCTTGTGCTTGAGCGGCCCAAGAAATGTGTTGAAAACACTTTTTTTCCTCAGGTTCTTTAAAGGGCCAATAAAGATTATATTGGTTGAACCCCACTCTGTACCGCCAATCCTCCAAATTCATGGATACCGCATCTTGAATAGAAAATGGAAAAGAAGAAAAAAAAAAAACATGTATCTTACAATGGATACTTGTAAGCCCAAATTGTACTAATTACCAAATCCAAGAAAAAGTGAAGTCGTCTATCAGTTAGAGCATTCATAATCTAGATTGTTGTTCACATACCTGTTGCACATTTCACCCACTGTGAGCTTGAAGATTCCCTCTCCACTAGCCTTCAGAGTGCGCCGGAGATCCCCATCAGTAAAAGTTCCAATCAGGTGGTACCCTTCATCTATGACAAGAAGGCATCCACACCCTTTACTTGTTAGCTCCACAAGCTGATCCATTATCAAATCTCCTTCCCTACAGACAGGTAGTTCATTTTGCTTCTTCATCACATCTTTTACCTGCAGGTCACATGCAGCAAGCCTCAAAATAATTGACTTAAACGACATGTATTGCAAACTGAAGATATGCTATTGCAGCCGTAGGTAGCAAGCAGAAAGGTAAAGTATTCACTGGAGTTGTCATCCAGATAGCAATTTACTGCAGAAAACAATTTGGTGTGATCAAAACACTCATTTTGAATTACTAAGAAACAGATTTGGAGAATGGCAAGAGCAGAGGGAAGGATGTTCATGCAGCACTAATGATCGCCACAGTTCTAGCAAAACAATGCACATTGCAATCATCATCAAGCATAATTTGAAATTCGGAAACTTAACATAGAAAAAGGAATTCACATACACAAGACTATTTCAAACACCAAACTACCAGTAAATGTCCATGTACAAAAAACAAAAATCAGTCTACTAAACTGCAGATGTATGGACACCAAAATCAACAGATCTAACTCTTCGACCAGTAGCATTCAAACATAACCTCAACAATTTGCGCAATGTCAATCATCCTGATCTATTTGCAAGTTCATCACTAATTCGAATAGCAACCAAGACCACCATACTTCTCATTAACAGTGTTATCTAGACCCATTAAGAACACCCCCCTGTATCAGTCATAGACTGGGGCCGAAGGAGAGAAGAATTCTCATTTACTTCCAAATTTTCCATCCTATATAAGACCAAACATCAAGGATTTTGCAACCAATCCTCCATCCATAGATCCATAGACAGGGAACTTGTAGATATTAAACGGAGGTGCAGAGGAGCAAAATCTGTGAAATACACACCAACAATTAAAAAAAAAGCCTCAACAACTCACATACAAGAAACCAATGTAAGACTGGTTCATATGACTTGTGCATTACCTGAACAATATAAGTTCACATTGGCAGCATTGTATCCTGCTTTTTTTATTTTTATTTTCCCTTTTCTGATAACTCTCAGCAGCATTGGATCAAACACATAAGTCACATAACAGCCATCATAAAAAGGATAAGTAGAACACTAAATCATGGCAAATGCTTCACAGACAAAATCCAAGAGCATTACAAATGTAAAACTCATCAACATGGGAATGAACAAATCAAACAACAGCACTCAATAGCATACTTCTCCGACCACGAGGACATCGAATAAGCAAGAGCCACACCCATTTATCTAGATCCTAATCCACATTATCCACACCAATTCACAGAAGCAACGGAAACCCGTCAAGAAATCAAACAAAAACCAGACCTTGAAAATGAGAGTCTTGCCGATCCTCCCGGCGGGGTGATTGGCAGCGTAAGCCTCCTTACTCAAATTCCTGGCGCCCATCAAGGCGATCGCGACGGTATCCCCAAAAACCATCTGGATCGCGGTCGAGGTGACGGGGGCGAGGTCGAAGGGGCACAGCTCCCTCTCCAGAGGCAAGTACACGTTCATATCGCAACAGCGCGTCAGCAGGTTCTCCTCGGTGGACGTGACCGCGATCAAGAAGGCGCCTTTCGCGCGGGCGCAGGGCACCAGCCGCAGGAGCTCCTCGGTGTTGCCGGACTTGCTGAAGAGCACGAGGGCGTCGCGGTCGGCGAGGATGCCGATGTCGCCGTGGAGGGCGTCCACGGGGGGCAGGAACCCGGAGCGGATGCCGAGGGAGACGAGGGTCTGGGAGATCTTGTGGGCCACGAAGCCGGACTTCCCGACCCCGGTGAAGAAGATGGTGCCGCCGGCGCCGGCCCTGAGGAGGAGCGTCCGGGTGAAGCGGAGGGTCTGGGGGAGGTCGAGGTGCTGGAAGAAGAAGTTGAGGTGGCTCTGCTGGGATTGGAAGAGCTTGAGAAGGGTCGGCTCGTCGACGGCGGCGGCGGGGCCATTTTCTTGATCCGAGGATGCTGACGGAGGGAGGTTGACGGAGGGGAGAAGAGGGAGAGAACCCATTCTTCCTTCTTCCTTCTCCTTCTTCGTCGGATCTGAAAGATCTGATTTTTTTTTTGTAGGATTCGAGAGGAAGACGATGACGCTGGGCAAAGTTGTGGGGGGGATTTGCCGTTAATCCGGTTGATTTCGCGGGGATCTTTGGTGTCGGAATTCGGTGCGGGGAAACACGGTTTGGAAAAGAGAGAGTGTCGGTGCTTAAAAAGAAAAGTTTACAGTGTCATCTCGTCGATGATGGTGACCAAACGTAATGTCGCATCCTCCCTTTTCACTGGGTGTTTCGGTCCGGCGATTCTCAAAAGTGTGATCTTACGAGGTTTTGCCATGCGGAACCACGCGTGTTAGTTACTTTATTTTTTATTTTTTATTTTTTCCGTCTTTTGTGTGCTTAACATGGTGAAAATATAGACATTTAATGTGCGAGCGGGTTTTGACCAAAAATAATGTGTAGGCGTGCGGTGGAAAGATGCGTTCAATCAATCGTTATCCCTAACTCAACGTTAATTACTCAACGTCATTCTATTCACGCTTCTCAAAATTGACGTGCCAAGCCAAATAGTGTATGTTTCGCCATTTCCATCTTGTACTCGTGTATGTAAGTCACTCTTCGTTTAAATTGCACTAGAGTCTCACGAAGTTGGGCAGCTGCCTTTGGAAATAAATTGGATAGTTACATTTATAAGAAAAACATGCTGATCATATTTATGAAGTTTTGTCATATGGAGCCACGCGTGTTACTTTGTTTTTTTTTTCTTTTTTCCATCTTTTGCATACTTAAGACGGTAAAAATATGGACATCCAATGTGCAGGCGGTTGACAAACAAAAAGGTGCAGGTGGATGGTGGAAAAACGCATTTAATCCATATCTCTAATTGAATGTCATTTAGTTCACACTTCTCGAGATTGATGTGTTGAGCCAAGCTAAGTATGTTCTGCCGTTTCTATCTTTCATGTGTACAGAACTGTAAGTCACTTTTCATTGAGATTGCCATATGGAGCCACGCGTGTTACTTCATTTTTTTTTCCATCTTTTGCATGCTTAAGACAATAAAAATATGGACATTTAATGTGCAAGCAGTTTTGACCAAAAAAAATGTGCAGGCGGATGGTGGAATGATGCGTTCAATCAATATCTCCAATTAAACCTCATTCTATTCATGCTTCTCGAGATTGACATGCTAAGTCAAGCAGTGTATATTTCATCATTTCCATCTTTTATGGGTGCCTACGTGTCACTCTTCGCTTAGATTGCACTAGCGTCTCATAAAGTTAGACAGCGGCCCTTGAAAATAAATTGGATGGTTCTATACATGAGAAAATATGTTGATCATATTTTTGAGGTTTTGCCATATGAAGCCACACGTATTACTTTAATTTTTTTTCCATCTTTTGCATGCTTAAGACAGTAAAAATATGGACATTTAACAAGAAGGCGGTTCTGACCAAAAATAAAAAATAAAAAAAGGTGCAAGTGGATGGTGGAAAAACGCATTCAAACCATATCCCTAATTGAACGTTATTTTGTTCACGCTTCTCAAGATTGATGTGGTGAGCCGAGTCATATATGTTTTGCCATTTTCATCTTTTACGTGTGCAGAGATTGTAAATCACTCTTTCTTGAGATTGCACTAGCATCTCACGAAGCTAAGCAATCGCCCTTAGAAACTGGACAGTTTTACACACGAGAAAACATGTTGATCATATTTTCAAGGTTTTACCATATGGAGCCACTCGTATTACTTTATTTTTTTCCATCTTTTGCAGGCTCAAGACGGTAAAAATATGGACGTTTAATGTGCCGGCTGTTTTGACCCCCCCAAAAAAAAAAAAGTGCAGGCGGATGGTGGAAAGATGCGTTCAACAATATCCCTCATTGAATGGCATTCTGTTCACGCTTCTCGAGATTGACTTGCTAAGCCGAGCAATGTATGTTTTGCCATTTCCATATTTTACGGGTGCTTGCAAGTCACTCTTCACTTAGGTTGCAATAATGTCTCACGAAGTTGAGCAACAATCCTTGAAAATAAATTGGATAGATCCATGCATGAGAAAACATGTCCATCACATTTTCGAGGTTTTGCTTATCGAGCCATGCGTGTTACTTCATTTTTTTTCTATCTTTTTGCATGCTTAAGATGGTAAAACTATGGATATTTAATGTGCAAATGATTTCGATGATTAAAAAAAAAAAAAAAGTGTAGGAGGATGGTGGAAAAACACATTCAATTCATATCCCTGATTGAACATCATTCTGTTCATGCTTCTCGAGATTGACGTGCTAAGCCCAGCTGTGTATGTTTCGCCATTTCCATCTTTTACGCGTGCAGAGTTGTAAGTCATTCTTTGCTGAGATTGCACTAGCGTCTCACGAAGTTGGGCAATCGCCCTTGAAAAGAAATTGGATAGTTCCACGTATGAGAAAACATGCTGATCATATTTTCGAGGTTTTGCCATAGGAAGCCACGGGTGTTACTTTTTTTTTCTTTTTTTTTTTTCCATCTTTGGCATGCTTAGGACAATAAAAATATGGACGTTTAATGTGTAGGCGATTTCAACCCAAAAAAAAAAAAAAAAAAAAAATGTGCCGGTAGATGGTGGAAAAATGCGTTCAATCCATATGCCTAATTGAACGTCATTATGCTAACGCTTCTTGAGATTGAAGTGTTGAGTTAAGCTGTGTATATTTCACCATTTCTATCTTTTACGAGTGCAGAGTTGTAAGTCACTCTTCATTGAGATTGTAGTAGTGTCTCAGGAAGCTCAGCAGTCACTCTTGAAAAGAAATTGGATAGTTTCATGTACGAGAAAACATGCTGATCGTATTTTCGAGGTTTTGCCATATGGAAGCAAAGCGTGTTACGTTATTTATTTATTTCCATCTTTTGCATGTTTAAGACAGTAAAAATATGGACATTTAATATGCAGGAGGGTGGTGGAAAAACACGTTCAATCCATATCCCCAATTGAACATCATTTTGTCCCTGCTTCTTGAGATTGGCATGTTGAGCCAAGCCGTCTATGTTTCGTCATTTCCATCTTTCACATGTGCAAAGTTGTAAGTCGCTCTTCGCTTAGATTGCACTAGCCTCTCATGAAGTTGGGCGGCCTTTCTTGAAAAAAAATAGGATGGTTCTATGTACGAGAAAACATGCTAATCATATTTTTGAGGTTTGGCCATATTGAGCCATGCGTATTACCTTAATTTTTTTTTCCCCATCTTCTGCATATTTAAGACGGTAAAGATATGGACTTTCAATGTGCAGGCGGTTTTGACTAAAAAAAATGTGCAAGCCGATGGTGGAAAAACGCGTTCAATCCATATCTCTAACTAAACGTCGTTCCGTTCACGCTTGTCAAGATTAACATGTTGATCCGAGCCGTATATCTTTCACAATTTCCATCTCTTGTGTATGTAGAGCCATAAGTCACTCTTCGCGAAGATTGCACTAGCGTCTCACGAAACTGGGCAGTTGTTGTTGACAAGAAATTGGATAGTTCCATACATGAGAAAACATGCTGATCATATTTTTAAGGTTTTGCCATATGAAGCCACATGTCACGAGTTGATTGATTCCAAACGATCACACACCTATGTAGCCTTAGGATTCGATCCCAAGCCAACCTTACACGCTCTAAGTTCACAAGAACGAGTATGGGAGTGAAGCACGAAATTCACTTGTGAAGAGCAGGCATGATCCTAGCTGTTGATCCCCTCTCAATCCAATGGTCATATTAAAATATGTACAATCATTACAAGGCTACATACAGCTCAAGAGGCCCTAGGACATGGGGAAACCCAAGGGACACCTTCCATGGGTTTGCAGAATTAGTCCACATGCAACCCAAAGGATCATTTGACACAAGGAACTAAACGGTCATGGGCTCGTCCTGCATTACGCATGGGCCGACTCTTGTGTTGATCACGGATTACTCGTAGGTCGTTCAAGGGGCTGTTCGTGAGCTGGCTCATGTATGGGACACGACCCCATCATCTAGATAGTCTTGGATCATACTCATACTTAGGCCGTCTCAATCTCTCTCACCTATTTAGGTGACGCCCTTGTCGCATCCTTGGCATGAAAGGCGTCTATGTTTTTCTTGAATTACCACAAAGTTTTGGATGGTTTCCAACTCGCTTCGCTCTCGGGAAGGCCCTTCCATTGGACCAAGTATTCTTTTTGTGGCGCACAATACCTCTTCCATATGAATCGGTCCGCCATGATGCATTCGACGTCCCGATCACATGAGGTTTTCACCCCGAGGGGCACCCGTTGCGATTCACCTCGGTCCGAGTCTTCCTTGTCTGCATGTAAGGGTTTCAGCATACTTATGTGGAACACGAGTGTACCTTGAGTTTGGCCGGCAAGCCTAAGTTGTATGCAACCTTCCCAATCTGCTACAACACTTGGAAGGGACCTTCATAGCGACAGATCAGCCCTTTATGTATGTCTCGATTTTGAAGGATCATGTACTTGACGACTGCTAGAGGAATAGTTTGGTTGCTTCCTTAGTTGAGCAATCCTTAGTAACTAGCACAAACGTCGCGTACTTGGAGAAATGATTCACAACGACCATGAGGGTCTGACATCCTTCGGGCTTTGACAAATTCACGATGAAATCCATGGAGACACTCTCTCATGGACGTTCTAGGTTAGGTAACAACTCAAGGAGCCCTGCCGATGACCATTATTCGATCTTGTCCTGTTGGCACGCAAGACATGTCCATATGTAGGCTCCAACATCATCTCGCATGTGAGGCCAATAATATTAATCCTTGACGAGTGCCAAAGCGCAATGGACTCCCGGATGACCCACCTACTTAGAATCATTGTACTCATGCAGCACTTCCTTCCTTAGTTTCCCGTGGAGCGGCACATAGAGTCGTCATCCCTTAGGCTGCGTTTGGTCGTCCGGATTTCTAAACGGGATAGGACTGGATATGATAGGATAAGAAATCCATGGATTTCTTCATATCCCATCAACTGTTTGGTGAACTACGGATTTAAAGTCAGATATCCTCATATCCTATCCAATCTATTGTTTGGTGAACTACAGATTTAAAGTCGGATATCCTCAATTTTAATATATTCACTTTGAAACATAAATTATTTTTCTCTCTTACAAGTTTTTCATTTGTTTCCATTTTGTTACAGGTCCAACACCAAATCAAACAAATGCCCAATTAGAACAAAGCATAAAGTCCAAAGTTTATTCGCTTTTTTTTTTTTTTTTTTTTTCCAGCTATCACGAGGATGCAATGACAGTTAATCACGTTAACGAACGATCTCTGAACAAAGAGACAAGAAACTATTTATGAAAATAAAAGACAAAGGCAAAGAATATTATAGATACTGGTTTTCTTGGCAATGAAATAGAGATAAAGTTTCAAGCCATATCCACCTATTTTCAAGTCATGGCCACAACCGAAAGGTCCAGAAAGATAACATTAAAGCTTATAGCTAGCCCCAAAAACCCTTTAAAAAAAATAAAGAAGAAAGAAAAAGTATGGAGAGAAAACATATCTCCTACAAACTCAGAAACAACTTAATCATCACTCATTCTCTTCTCTCATCTCTTGGAGAAGTAATTCCACAAATGCTTTCCTATCATCTCCTTGAAATCCCAAAAATAGATGAATATTCTCAGAATCCTTCATAATTTTTCTGCATAATTTTATTCTATCCATAGTACCTAAAGACATTTGAAGAAGCTTCTCATTGATTTTTCATTTGTCATTATCCAAATCCTTGGCATGTCCAGTGCGGCTAGCGATCATCTCCATTCTCTCGTTAGCTTTCTCCAAGAATGAGCCAAAAGTTCCTGCTATCTCAACTAAGCCAGCAACCCATTTGTCACTCGCTTTAGCTCTTTTTCTTCTTGAAGAATCAGAAACATTTTGTATCTGAGAAGATGATAGTGGCGGTGAGTTTTGACTTACACCGTCGGTTGCCATATTATCATGATTTTCACCTTCCTCATGATCTACAGCTGCATGAGCTTCTGAAGGGTCTTTACTGAGATTTCCCTTGGCATGGTCTTTTCCAAATACAGCTGCTAGTCGATCATATTGAGGGAAGGACTTCCCTCTCAAAGAAGCAGCTCCTAGATAGGTCTACAAAGAAAATTATATTATTTTGTTAAAAATGAAACAATTAATAAAGAAGAAAAATGAGAAGAAGTGACACAAACCTTACAATATTTTTGCCAACTATCCTCAGAATGAATATCAACACAATGCTTTTGATGGTCCCACCCAAAGTCACTTTGATTCCTCAAGTCATATATCTGATTATACAACTTTTTCAAGTTTTTCATTTTCGACTCTATATGAGGATTACCCTTGATGCCAGAAGAAGGGAACTTTTCTTCAAACCACCTCTCCAACATAACCAAGCAACCACTCTTGAAGCCGTTATCGGCTTTCATTCCTCGCGTAACTAATTCTTCAAGACCATCTAGAAGTGCATTTTCTTCATCTATTGTCCATATACGTCAATCTCTCTTTGTTCCCCTTCCTTGAGTTTGACTGAAATCGCTACCTTCCATTCCTAAACATCTCATTGCAATTTCAAAATATTTAATGATGGAAGATAACATGGTGAAGAAAATTTAATGATAGAGACAGAGAAACAGAAAACTAACTCAGCATATATGTCAATGGAGCCACTCCCAGATTTCTTAAAGTAACAAAAAATAGAAAAAAAAAAAAAAAAAAACTAACTCAACAGTCAATCAGCCACAATATTCATCGACACTTAACACAGACACTGACAGAACAACAAATATCATCGAGACTTAACAAAGACATTGACAGAACAACAAATGCACTACAAATTAACCTCAAAACAGCAGATCAAGCATGAATCTCAAGCTCTTAAAAACGAAAATTGGAATTCAAGTTATGATAATCAGACCAACTTTTATTACAAAAGGAGTTATGTTTAGCTTTTCTGTTTTCCTTATCTCAAATCTCTAGCACCCCCTCTTCCCACCCCCACCACAAAGGAAAAAAAAAAGAACAAGGTTTTGTTCTTTCACACCAAAGGCTGGATAAACATTGAATCTATCACAAGCTAAAAGTAAGGAGCAAACTTTTCGATCAATGCTAGAATGAAGAAAAAGAAGCCAACTTTTAGAATAATTTGTAGCACATGCCCATTCAAAATTCCAATCCAGATTCATAAAAAAACCACCCATAAATTGTACATACTTTTAGAATAATTTGCATTACATGCACATTCAAACTATCAAATCCAGATTCATAAAAAAACCACCCATAAATTGTACATACTCTGATGTTTCACCTTTCATAATAAGTTAGAAGAGAATCAAACCGAACACTTCAGGGAAAATCCATAATAAGTCAGAAGAGAATCATACAGTGTTCATGATCACTGCCGCCGGGAAAGGGCTTTGTGAAGATGAAAATCGATGGCTCCTGGTCTTGGCTAGCCGATTCGTCGGAGGGGTCAGTTCTCGGAGTCGCTCGGGACGACTGGGGGATGTTGATCCTTGGGTTTGGTCGTGGCCTCCTCCGCTCTGCACACGGAAAAACTAGCCCTCAAAGAAGTGTCTGTCGCTGGTTAGGCGAGGAAAGGGAGCGAGAATGATTATTTACCTTTGAAAATTCGTCACTTTCATAAAATTTTGATGAGAATCGAAGAGCTATTGAGGAGATACCATCAGAGGGCGCAATATGGAACTCCACAGAAGAAGGACGGCACGCCTTTTTTCTCTTTTTCTAGCCAGCAATGGAACTTTAAACGAAAATAAATTGCTTCAAATCTCCTTAGCTAAAACATAGATCAACAAGGGACCGCGTCATGGTGATAAAGGCAAAGGGGAAGATGACTACGATTGCTTTGGAAGCTGGGTTCAACGAAGACGACTCCATGTCGAGATTTTCTAGGAGGATTACGCTCCCTTTCTCCCTTTCACATATAGACTGTGGATACTCGGAGATGGTGAACGATGGGCGGAGAACGACGGGTGGACGGCGAGGAAGAGGCGACCAATTTCTGAAGGGATTTTTCTTGATTTTTCTCAATGGTCTCAGGCTTCAACGTTGATACTTTGGAAACAGAGAGTCTGTGGGTGAACGATGGCGAAAAAAAAAAAAAAAAGCATAGGGTTTTATGTTTTGGATAAGAGAAATCCTATCCGACCTTATCCCATCCCCCCCTCGGATTTTTTTATCTGGTCTATATCCGAGCTTATCCCATCCTAGACAACTACCAAACACGAGATAGGATAAAACATATCCTATCCTGATTTTTATCTGGTCGACCAAATGCAGCCTTAGTGTAAAGGAGATTGTCCTCACACCAAAATTGCCTCATCTTGCCTCTCGTGCGTATCAAAAGAGAGCTTGGGCAGTTTAGTTGTGCTTGAGCCCTTCCTTGATGTGATCGATCAATGCACAATGGGTCAGCTCACCATGTTGGTCAGCTCCAGCTTTCAACTCAAGGCATCGGCCATGGAGTTAGACTTCCCGAGCTTCTATTCCAACACATAGTAGAACTCAACCGAGAAGTCTTGCCATCGAGTTTGCTTTGAGCTGAGCTTCTTTTGAGCTTGGAAGTAGCTCATGGCCACATTATTCATCCTCACAACAAACCGAGACCCCAAGAGATAGTGCCTCCACGTCCGAAAGCAATGCACCACTGTGGTATCACTACTCAGTATTGTTTAACTTTCGAGATTCAAAGGCAACTGGATGCCCATCTTGCATGAGGACACCACCAATAGCAAAATCAGAGACATCGGTTTCTATCTCGTATGGCTTGGCATAGTCGAGCAGCACAAGCACCGACTCTTCAATCATTGCTCGTTTCAGCTGATCAAACGCCTCTTAACATCGATCTGTCCACTCCCACGGTCTCTCCTTCTTCAAGATGTTCGTGAGTGGTACGGTGAGGCTCGAATATATGCCGATAAAGCGTTGATAATCATTTGTGAGACTAAGGAACGATCTCAACTCTGTTACCTTGGTCGATGGCTTCCATTCAACGATGGCACGGATCTTGGCCGCACCCATCCACACTCATCCACCCTCGACGATGTGCCCAAAGAAAGGAACTTCATTCTGTGCAAAAGCACATTTTTCACTCTTCACGTACATATCATTTTCTCGTAGGACCTAAAAGACTTGCTTCAAGTGCTCGACGTGTTTCTCGAGCATTTGGCCATACACAACAATATCATCAAGATAGACTACCACAAATCAATCAAGGAACGGATGTAGTACCTTGTTCATCAATGTATAGAATATGGCCGGTGCATTGATCAAGCCAAAAGGCATGACGAGGAACTCATATAATCCGTATCGGGTCACGCACGTAGTTTTTGGCTTGTCTCCTTTGGTGATCTAGACTTGGTAGTATTCCGATTGAAGATCGAGCTTGGTGAACCATCGAGCTTCCCCAAGTCGATCAAACAAGTTCGCAATCAAAGGTATTGGGTACTTATTTTTTATGTTGAGCTCGTTCAATGCTCAAGAATTGATGCACATCCAAAGGGACCCATCATGCTTTTTTTGGAACAAAGCCCGGGCTCTTAACGGAGCCTTAGAGGGCCAAACGTATCCCGCATAAAGCAACTCTTTGAGTTGTTTCCGCAATTCTTCCAACTCAAGCGGGGCCATGCAATAGGGAGCCATGGCCGGTAGTCGAGCATTGGGAAAGTCATTTTGTTCACACTTCTCAAGATTAACATGTTGAGCCGAGCCAGGTATGTTTTGCCATTTCCATCTTTTATGTGTGTAAAGCTGTAAGTCACTCTTTGCTTAGGGTTTGTTCGTTTCGCGGAAAATGGGTCAATCTCCGGAAAATATTTTCCTAAAAGTCATTTTTCAGAAAATATTTTCCTAGAAGTCATTTGAGTCGAATTGTGTATATTTCAATCCATCTTTTATGTGTGCAAAGCTGTTAGTCACTTTTCGCTTAGATTACACTAACGTCTGGTATTCCATGTGCATGCGGTTTTGAAATCACCCCCACCCCCCCCCCCCCAAAAAAAGTGCATGTTGATGGTGGAAAAACGCGTTTAATCCATATCACTAATTTGTCGTCATTTTGTTCACGCTTCTCAAGATTGACATGTTAAGCTGAGTCATGTATGTTTCGCCATTTCCATCTTTTATGTGTGTAGAGCTATAGGTCACTCTTCGCTTAGATAGCACTAGCATCTCATGAAGTTGGGCAACCGTCCTTGAAAAGAAATTAGATAGTTCCATGCACAAGAAAACACACTAATCATATTTTCTTCTTTTTCTTTTGTATCTTTTTACCAAATAATATTGCGTTACCTACAAATGATCATCGAATAGCAAAGTGAAACCATACAATTGTCTCTAATTCCAACAGTTAACCCCACCATCGACTTATATTCATTTGAAAACAAAGAGTTTCACGTCTTCAATGTATAATGTTCATATTTAGTTTAGACTTTTAAGCGAGGTTTTCTAGTCAAATAAGGAAGTAAATACGTATTTCAGGAATTAATTAGTATTCAGTGGAACTAGATAAGATCGAGTGAAAGATATGGAGTCCTTGCAGCTGCCCGGCTCACAGATTAGGTTGCCGCAGGACAGTTGATGTGCTCTCGTATGCTGTTCTTTATGCGACCAGCTCTCCAGCTCTGTAAGTAAAAACATCACTCGGGGACCCATCGGAAAGGATAACATCACGTTGAACCAACTTTCAACGTGTTGGCAACGAATTAAGAATCACATGTTAAGAAACAAATGGGGTCGCATTGCACGAAAAGAACTTGCAGTTGGAGGGCCGGTACAGAAAGACACGAGTGAGAAATGCGATAACCGTCCCTTATTTTCTTTTCTCACCTAGCATACCTCCGTTATACAAACATGATATCCCGAGGTAAACCAACAGGAAGCACAAGCCATTAACATATCCTGCAAAGAGGGAAGTGAGAACCACCGAATAAATGAAATGGTGATCCTACTCAAGACAAAATGATAAAGCGATCGCCTGTCCCATAAATGAAGAATGCAATGCCGCATGTGAGTTCCCATTTGTTCTAAAAGATATAACATGAACTTCCATTTTCCAGAACTTCTTAAGAAAGAGAACACAAAACCCCTTATTCAGCCACTTTTTCACGCTTTGTGATTCCTTGCCATCTCGTCAACATCCAATTCCACTTCCAAGACAGGCGCATCCTTCTGCATGCTGTAATAACTGCGCATGAATAACATAGAGATCAATCTCCAAAACAATACCGACTGCTTCTAGAAATAATTGGTCACGATCTGGTTTCATTTCGACATATGAGCTGCATGCAATATCCTGTGTGGAGCAGCTCACCTGTTCTGCACCGGGCCATGATCTACAGCTGTTCTTAGGCAATATATGGCCCTTCCAACAACATCATTCATGAAAACAGGACCAAATGATCGACTGTCATGTGCTTCCTGCCATGAGATGAGAAGAAAAGAACTCATCATTTGGAGCAATCAATAAGTTTTTGAATAGGTCAGGTATGCTGTTTAGGAAGGTGATGAATCAACAGTTCTTAAACTTCAATAATTGAAGTTTTCTTCTGACATTAGACTAGCCAATTTAGAATAGCCACAAAGACATTCAGCAACTAAACCATACTATAGCAGCAGGATACCGCCATAAGATGAGTATACAACACAGAAAAAGTACATTGACTTGAGCAGTGTCAAAGGAGTATCTGATGATAACAGAATGGTTAAACAAGCCATATGAAGGGCCGTGACAGTCCTCCAGTAATTCCCATAACAGCAACAGAAAAGCTTTTCTTCCTATATGACTGCAGCACGCTATCACAATCTGAATTATCATGGAGACTCTCCTGGCTTTACTTAATTTGCAACTGTCCCAAATTCATATCCATTTTTTTATTTGAAATCAATCTCAATATTGCTATGGACCTATTTTAGCACATGCCACCACTACAAGATGCCAGTCTGGAATCTATTATATATGGTATCCTGATCATAATAATGGAGGCTCTGAATTGTAGTACTTTCACTTTGTAATGCAGTATTGAATATACAAAGTATTTTGGAAAATGTCGCAGTACTTCTGTGGTTCTTTTCATATGCCAACAATCAAGGCCATTCTCTACTGAAAATAACAAGCACAAATATTCAACTACTATTTTTTTTTCCAACAGCTTTGCACCTCATAGCTTACCACTTTAAGACACCAAAAAGTTTCTCATGCAGGCACATATCATCCACAGAACAGAATGAGATGTCAATTCAATCTATCCAGTTATTTTATTTTATTACAGTCCTCACCGAATATTTCCACAGAAATTGTACGATGTATTATACATTCCAATAACCTATTTTTAATCAGTATAACCTCTCTCAGCGCTACTATATAGGTCTTGCACATGCTACTGAATGTTTGGTTGGAACTCTAGCTACGCAGTCCACCCATAAAGGGACAAGCCTGGCACAGCAGTCCCACCAACACACAAAAAATTAGGCCATTCTCCACATAAGGTAGCAAATGCCCAAGGCACAAAACACAAAAGTTCATTCAAGATATGGCTTGAACTTGTCACCTCATGGAACACAGTGTGACCCTATAACACTAGGCTGCCATGCTCGGTCATAGATTTAGGTAAGCTTAGATCTGAGTAGAGAGGTCAAATTAAATGATGGACACAACTTTGATCCAATGACTTCATTATAGTTTGTTTAATTCTCAAGTGGAATTTAAAACCTTGTGGTGACAAATTCTAGATATCAAATTGTAGTTAACTTTAGGAAATTGTCTCATGAGCTCCTTGAGCCTCAAAGCTGGAACTGTAAAATGTTGCAAATACACCTCTAAAGAAGAAGAGAAACAGCAGAGCAAGCAGTCGCAAAAGTGTTCACAAGCCCTTCCATAGGAGTTAAAAAGAATATTAACCCCACTATGCAAGCTATTTACCATGTGGATGACAGAAAACTATGACTCACGA
Organism: Eucalyptus erythrocorys; assembly: GCA_014182555.1. Classification (NCBI taxonomy): domain Eukaryota; kingdom Viridiplantae; phylum Streptophyta; class Magnoliopsida; order Myrtales; family Myrtaceae; genus Eucalyptus; species Eucalyptus erythrocorys. The sequence goes on from CM024597.1 coordinate 31,398,962, forward strand.
ATAGTTGATATTAGACTTGTTCTTTTTCCCACAGCAATAAGAGAACCTCTGTTCACAATATTAAAACCTTTGGAGCTATTTGTCCTGCAGTTGCGAATGCATTCTAACTTAGTCCGTTGCATTATGGAAGACTAAGTGCTTTAGGCCTAGAGATCCAATGAAGTTAATAAACAGGTGCCCACATGACTTATCTTCACATCTAAAACTTCTATGCAGCTTGCCCATAGCACTTGCATTTTGGAAGTTAAATGCTGTGGCAAAAGTCAGCAATTAGACAAGAACTATGCACTTTATCACATATTATCAGAAGCAAAATGTGAATTTATATCACTATTCATCTCTGACAAGATGCTTTCAAATTTACTACCACAAACTGTCCCTAAAAGATATCAATTTATAAGGTTAGGATCAATACTGCTAGTTAAGTATAGCTTCTCATCTGAATTTTTCTTTGTTTAGTATCTAGGGAAAAAATTTCATGGTTGCATTCATACTTTACATATATTATACTCATTTCTCACTATAGTCAGATGGAATGTCCAAACTCTTCACTGGAGAGGCAAGTCAACAGAACATGATAAGGAAAATGATTTCATACAGTTCATTGGCTTCTTAACTGGAGAAAATAAATATAACCTATTGCATAACCACTAACAAGTAAAGTCAAGTAACATTACTACTCATCGACCAACTCAGGAAATGAAGGTAGAATATAATGTAGCAGCACATATACCTTGGGCTTCAGGTCTTTGTTATCAGCCAGAACCCAGCATTTGCCACTTTCAAGGACAAAAGGCTCATCTGTTGGATCAGTAGACACCATTTCATACCCCTCGATGGCAGCCAATCGTCTGACTAAGTAGTTACTTGATTTTTCAGGATCCTTCATAACTAGAACATCTCCTACAAAAACATGGCTGCAAAAGGTGTAGTTAGAATACATACGGTGAGCATATGTACCTAAGACAAATGATTGGGCCCTATTCCCCAAATCTACCATACACATGAATGAACAGTTCATCCCAACCTAAGAGAAACGCATTGCATCTGAATAACAAATCATGATATTTAGTAAAGGATGGTTGACAAAAAGTGATAATGCGAGCCCTAAAATTCAGTATATGACAACATGCTTGGAATTTCCCAAGATTATTCAACCTATTCAGCCACTGCAGGTGATCTCAAAACGTGGCCCCATTTGAATGTGTTTATCTGTTGGTCAGTACTTCTCAATACATGATTAAACAAAAGCTAGTCGCTAAATATCTCACCATTCAACACAACCCCCTCCCCACAACCCCCAAAAAAAAAAAAAAAAAAAAAAAAAAAAAAAAAAAGCAGTGCTGAGATGAGATGATTGGCAAACACACGCTTCAAAGATCTTTTTACCTCTTTATGCAAAGGTGCACACACCAAATCATAGATCTCCACTTGAAAAGTAGTGAACTCTGGAAAATTACTAGTTTCAATAGGTTTAAATTTAGCTTTCCACAGAACACGCATGTATGCATGTGAAAGAGGACACAGAGACAGATTGAGAAAAGGAAAGTATGTAAACGTTTAGAAAAGGTTCAAGTGGCACTGTAGAACAAAGTTATATGGACACAGTGAAGCAACCCAAAAGCATGACAGCCAAAAATTTTCAAAATGATACTTTTTTACATGTAATCACACTCACAGAACAAAACTGAGGGATCGCAATATCAAACCCAAGAAACTGAAACAGAGAACATTGACAGACCATATGAGTAACCCAAGCATTTAGTGTGAAAGACAAACAACCAGATCCTCAGGATGATTATATCTTTTGGGAGTTAAAAAAGAAAAAAGTCGAGATATACTCCTGCTAAAGAAAAATGACAAGTTCTGATAACATGGAATTGCTGAGTAACTAGTAGTTGCGAATGAATATGCATTCATCCTTACTCATCAGTGAAGCTATGAGCTATCTATTAAACAACTCCTACCATTATAGCTCTGAGCCGCAAAGATGCAAACAAATTTGGGATTGACGTGTGCCAACATGTATGCTAAACTATCGGCTCAAGCAAACGACTCCTACTCTTATTGCTAATCACATAAATTGCTGCGGCACTTAATTATCTATTTAATGAGCACCAGCCATCGTGGTAGTTAACAAGCAGAAGCATGCAACTACTCTTAAAGACAAGTGCCTGTCAGGCATATAGGACAGGTCGACATATATTTGCTTATGGTAGCATAACATGCAGTAGAGAATGGATAAAGTAGGTTTTAAAGCTATAAACTAGAGATTATCTTGGCTGTACACATAAAGTTATGATTTGTTACATTGTTTTGAGAACTTCCATTAACTTGCCCCAACATAATGCCATATAGTTCAAGTGTGACACCTAAAGAGACTTAAACACACACTCTCTCTCATTGTCATCTATTCTGTTATATAGTCTTGCTTTCTTACCTTAAATCCTAAACATCCAATAAATTATAGTTATTTACATTTAGTTTCACAAAATGATTATATTGCTAGTTAATATTTGGTTTGGCTGACAAAAGATATTCGATGAAAAAAAAAAACTGTGCACGCTGGAACTGAGGTTCGTGCGTTCAAGGAGTTCTGGAAATACTACACCGTAAGCTTCGCATTCCAAAAGTTGGGAGGTGGAGGTAATGTCCAGGAAAAAAGTTACGGATAGCGAAAGCCTATCCCGGCAGGGAACCAAAAAAAAGAGTCCCATCAGGTCTATAAACAATGCACAAACATCGGACGTGTCACTAAATAATCTGTTTCCTCCTTTTATGTTCCCCTTTGCACAGATTTTCCTGCTAACGTGTAAATTGGAGTGAAGAGAGTTATGACAACTCCAGTGTAACTGTACTACCCTCAATCAGCAACTTGGCAACTTGGAGAAATGGGGAAGAGAGGATTTTTTATTTTTTATTTTTTAATAATCAAAAGAGTAAAGTGTACTCACGTTGGATCTGCATGTGGAATTTTCCGAACAAGAAGAGTTCCCGCAAGCCCTCCTGCAGCGGAAGCCATTTCCTCTCCTTTAAGCCAGTGCAAGTATGTCAATCTTCCTTGAAATAGATGTCTCCACATAGCATCTCCTACTTGTCCATCAGAAATTAGGCCACCTTTATAACTCTGCACACACTCAAAAGGTGGATTCAGCTAACATGCACTCCCTAGACATAAGATGAAGTGTCAAAGGAAAAATTAAGCTCCAGTTGCAAGTTTCTCTGTTTTCTATGTCTCCATATCATAATTCTAGGATGCTTCCTGCCACTGATATTAACTCTCATGGTATGAGTCATGTTTACAATCTGTCAAATTTTCATGTCGCCAAAAGGCATATCAAGAGTTTTGAGTTGCTTCTTTAAAGTTTAAGGCAGCCACTCAATATTCAGCAACACATTAATTTCACATGGAAAAATTTTTATTTTTAAAGACAAGAATCATATGAATATTTTACTCATCTAGGAAGAATTGCGACGCCACGTAACTTTCCAAATGTAATCGCTAAGCAAATTGTTAATGAAAACAAGCACATTCAATGAAACTAATTGTCCTGTGTATGGACTAAATCATATCAGTAGATCTCCATAAATGACAGGGTGGAACAGGAGCTTGGTAGCAAATTGAAGGGGGTAGGATAGAGCCCACAATCACCTTTAGATTCTACTATCTAGATGTCAAAATTCTAGGATTGAACAAAAAGTCCTAGATAAACTTATGGGGGAATTCAATAGAAACTACATTCACTATAATATCCGGAGAAATGTCATTTTTCTGACTGACCATTCTCAACATGAGACTATTAGGTCAATGCAATAAAATTATAAGAAAAATGATCACCGTTCATAATCCAGGCGGTACTATAACATCACATCAAATCCACATGATCACAATAAAACTGGTTCATTGTACATGTTATGTTTTATTGCTGTGCAGGGGGACGGTCGCCTAATGCCAAACAGGAAGCGACTAGCAGGTCTTGGCTGGCCTTGAGATCTGCTGACTGCTGAGGTTCAGCTGGCAATAACAACATGCAAACCAAAGAGGAGGCTGAATGCATTGGTCTATTCCTCAATAATGTTGACAGACTCAGGAAAAAAAGAACTTGTTAATTGGTGAGCAGGGATACTCCTACTACATTCGACATTTCTTAGAGCTCCTTATGTCAGCCAAGGGTAGACTTCACCTGTCAGTTTGTGTTTCCTATACATACACAGACTAGCAAACTCTCAACAACTTTTAGAGGGTTCCTGTGTTTATCACTGGCAATAAACATGATTAAGACTGGAACAACCGATCAACACTTAGAATTATATGTCCCAATCTTAATATTCACCTCCTGTTCTTTCTAGTAAGACGAAATTCGTTCAACTCGCACAACTATTCCGAAGAATTTCATTCTTTTCCAAAGCTCAGAAACAGAATCCAACCATATCTAAAACACCAGAAAGCGCAACAAAGCCAACCATACACAGCCAAGCCAATACTAAACCAAACCCTATTATCAATTAACAAGAAAGAGAGGTGAATGTCCGACAAAGTGCTAATTCAAGAGCAGAACCAGCTGGATGGAAAAAAAAGGAAACCTAAAAAAACCAAACTTCCATCTGGAACAGCGTATTCCAAGCGATCTACCAACGTCCCAACCGACACAATGAATCAATCAGCCCACAAAACCCATTCGAAAAACAACAACCTCAGCCAAAATTAGGCGCTCCAGCATTAATTACAAAAGCAATTCCGAGGAACCAAAGGCACGAATAGGAGATTGAAAGCGCCCATATCGCGCCATTGAAAGGCACGAACGACATTGAACCGAACCAACCACGAATCCGAAGCAGCGGAACCACGCGCGCGGCGATCCAAACCAACGAGAAAAAGGGAGGGGGAAAGAGGGCGAGAACCGACCTTCCAGCTGAGATACGCGGAGTACTCGAGCTTGTGGTAGAGGTAACGGACCCACGTCGAGATGGCCACCATTTTCACCGGCGAGTCGTGGTTCGATCCTCCTCCTCGTCCTCCGCCGCCGCCACTCCTTCAACGCACTCGCCGTCTCCAGTTGCCGCCGGCGATTCCTTAAACCTTCCCTCTCCCTCCCTCTCTCTATCTCTCTCTATCTCTCTCTAAGCTGTCCCTGGTTTTCTTTTTCTCGGGAAAAATCGCAGGGGTGGGAAAATCGGTGATTTCCCAAGAGCAGAGGCCCGTCCTGCGGAAGTTTTTTGGCTTTAGACGACTCCGCGAAAAAAAAAATTTGTTGGATATTTGGATTTTTGCCCCTGATGAATTTTCATTCGAGCCCTTTTTAAAATAATTGTTGTGAGTTCTCGTCATCCAAGATAATTTCAAATTCGCCACGACCTTCTTTTTTCATTTTCTATTGGCAATAAATGACTCTTGTCAGAGTGAGTGATATTTGAGAGAATTCAAATCTTTTTTTTTTTTGGTACCCAGGAAACCCCTCCCCGTACCAACGCGGACGGCCCGACAGGCCGGGGTGACGTTGAGGGTAAACCCTGGAGGGCTGCGTAAGCAAGAGGACCCACCACCCCTGACAACCCACTTAAGTCCCCGTGTGGCTAGCGGGATTCGAACCCCTCCCCTTCCACTTAGAATCATTGGAGCTCTTATCCAGCTGGGCCACCGCAGGCGGTGGTTTCATACGTTTAAGTATGAAAAATCAAAACTGAAAAAAAAAAAAAAAAAGTATGAATAATCAGCATATATTTAGGTTCCGTTCATTTCACATATAATATAGTTTCTAAAAATATTTTTCAATAATTTATTTCTCATAAAAATGTAATTATTTTTGGTATTTATTTAAAACCTAAAAAATGAAGTGAAAAATATTTTTGTTGTTCGGTAAGGAAATCTTTTTCTTTATGCAATTTTTTTGCAATAATTTTTTATAATTTTTATTTTTAAAATTGATTTTTAAATAATTTTTTATTATTAAAAAATTGATTTTGTAATTATTTTACTTTTCTTTTTATTTTTTTTATTTCTTTTTATCTCCTATTTTTGGCTAGTCATTAGCCATGACGATAACTAGTGACAAGCCAAAGGTGAGCTTTCATTAGCTTACCAATCTAGCAAGTGGCGAGTTCAAGCTCGCAAGAGATTGGCTCGAGCTCATTGGCCTTAGGTCTTGCCAGAGCAACAAACCAGAGGCTCATAGTTGCCGCCAATTCACTAAGCTACCAAGTGCACGGGCGAGCTAGGCAAGGCATGAGGTTGGAGAGATCGAGACTTACCTATGGTTGGTCGCCGGCCGTAGTCGTGCTTGGGGACTAGCTAACAAAGATGATGGAAAAAATAAAAGGATAAAAAAGAAAAAATATTCGAATTTTGAATTTTCAATAAAGAACAAAGAAAGAAGAGGGCCTATTAGGTTATGAGATAAGAGAGAGTGACTACGGAAAATATTTTCTCTAATTTGAAAAGTGTAAAATATTTTCCCCTCTTTTATAAGACTTGCTTCCTTGATGGAAAATGTTTTTCATACCTAGTTCATCTTTCGTGAAAAGAATATCGAAAAATCTGGAAAATATTTTCCTAAAAGTTGTTTTCCGCGAAATGAATGGAGACATTTCAACCATTTTTTGCTTTACCCTAAGCACATCCAATCTGTAAAACATTTCAACTTATAATTCTACCATCAACACATTAAAGAATCATTTGATTTTTAGAATTTATAGTTTTATAATAACATCTATTTTAACTAAAACCATAATCAGTAGACTTTTAAGATTGCCAATAATAATAAAAAAAATAACCTAAATTAATTACTAACATAGTCCACCTAAATTAAATTTTGGCTTAGTTTATTGCTAAAAGTTTACAATACATATTTCATTAAATAAAAAAGGTGACTTAATTTAAGCTGTGAACACATCTAGTTATCAGCATCCCCCTAAACATAATTAATCAATTTGCTGCTAAAAGATTATCTCCCCTTCACTAATTCTACATCTGACAATAACTAGTAAAAAACTTAAATCAAACCAAAATAAGTTGTCGTAAAAATTTTACATTATGTAATATAATTAATCAAGTTGTAGTTTATAGTTAAGTTCATTTTGATTAAATGTTAGAATCAATTTTTTGATAAAACTTCTTTACCAAAAAGTTTTTTTTTTGATAAAACGTTACTTACGACTTCTTTTTCTCTTTACATTTTATTGATATAATTCACTTCATATACATTGCTTGCAATATAGAAGAAGGCTTTTCTAGTTTAGAATCCTACGATTTGTCAAGATAGATGACTCTTGGTAAGTTTAAATACTCATAGAAGTTATGTGGCCCAAGTTGTAGGGGTATGCATCGATTTGGTCCAACCCGAAACTAAACTGAATCGAGCCAACCGATTTAAGGTTGTTCTCGATCCCAAATTAGTCTGGTTCTTGATTTCCATAAGAAACCATATTGACCAGATTAGATCAATGCATTAGCCCATATTACTTAATTTTACGAATTTTTTATTTTCAAATAAACTCTCAAATAGTATATTATGATTTAGTTTTTACTGGAAAATGAGTAATTACTTCCATATATATGAAGCAAACCCTATGCATTCCTCCACAATTTTGTTCGTCCATATATATATATATATATATATATATATATATATATATATATATTATTTGATTATTTAACACATGTTGATAGGATGTCATGTAACGTAGTAATGATTACAAAGTTCTATCGAAGATTAGTCGATTGTCAATTGGTCCTGCACCCAATCGTGTAAACATTTATCTAACGAATAAATCAAATATAATGCTCTTTTTTCCCTTTTAATGTCAAGAAACCCCCGCTCGTAAGGAATAGAAGGAAAAAGAAAAAAAATCTATGAGTTTTGGGAACAACTCGAGATTAGCCTCTTGGGATCGAGTGGGCCTATTTCCAATATCGATTTCAATTCCAAGATGAAACCCGACCGTCTTAAAACAGATCACCCTTACAAATTGAACTTAATCTCTATTGCTCAACTTTTTTTTTTAATGTACCAAAACACATTATGTTAATAATTCAAGCTTGAAATGGATCCATCAAGAATAAAATCAATGCGATGAAGTCTCCACTATTGTTTCTATGGCCTATAACTTCGAGTACATTCATTCTATTGAAATTTTTTGACGAATGAAAATATTTTGGGTTAATACCTTAAAAAACCCCAAACTGGTACACCTGTGACAAATTTACCCCAAACTAATTTTTTGACCATGAAAAACCCCAAACCGGTATACCCGTGACAAATTTACCCCGATTAACAAAAAAAAACCCTAAAGCTGGTACATTTATGACAAATTTACCCTAAACTAATTTATTTGACCGCAAAAAACTCCATCTTGGTAAATTTGTGACAAATATACCCTTCGCTAAATTGGATTAATACAAAAAAAAAAAAAATCACAAAAATTGTAAAGCGTAACAAACGAAATGTAAAATCCTAAATTGGTATATTAATCAACTCTCACGAGTCATTTAAGTTAATAATTTAACGATAAAATTTAATAAAAACTAACGAGAGGGTAAATTTGTCACAAGTGTACCAGTTTGGGGTAAATTTGTCAAAGTTATACTAGTTTGGGGTTTTTGATGGTCAAAAAAATAGTTTGGGGTAAATTTGTCACATGTGTACCAGTTTAGGGTTTTTCAAGGTATTAACCCAAATATTTTTCATGGACTCTTCTTTTAGTGGTTTAGAGAATGTGATAATTGTCCCGCCAGGAAAAAAAAAAAAAGTCATTTCTTTCCGATTCAAACTTATTATTTCTAGTTCATGGAAAATCTTTTCCAAACATCATGTGATTTTCCATCATCCAAACACTAAAATGTCGAAAAAGGATTTTCCAAAAATAATCTACATTCAAGCAAAGAAACCCTTAGAAATAAAATGTAGGACAAGAGATGTCCCATTACCATGTTCTCCCATTCACGAGTTAAAATCGGCTGTTGCATCGGGCCGGTGGCCATTGATAGTCGCATAACGTTTTGATCGGTCAATTTCGAATCAAAAGTAGTCTGAATTGGGCGAATGCGAACCCTTGACGGCTTGACGTCGTTTACTCTCCCGTCTCAGTCTCTTTCCTATACACCAGTCGCCGCCCTCAGCCGCAAATCTTTGACCAACGCCGCCAAAGACCACCCCGCGGATACGTCGCGCGGTGATGAACAGAGGGCCGGGGGGGTTTCCCGGCGCTGGTTGCGGCGGGGACTAGAGACACGTTGCCAGCGTTGCCACCTCGGCTATGAAAATGAGCTCACACTGCAGCGGGCCTTATCCGATCAGGCCCCCTCCTCCTACTGACGACTGACCGTGGCAGAAAAAGTAATCGAAAGAGCGAGACGAGTCACGTGACTATCTCATGAGACTTTCGTACGATATGTGTCAGGCGACATCACGTGATATCGCGTGACCCTCTGCTGCTCGGGTTAAACTCTCACATAAAGATCGATCATTGTCCATTTTACATGCCGTTTTGGCAAATCGTTCCTGCACCTACGGACCTACGGTTGCTCAAATCTCACTAGAAAGAGAATTAAAAAAAAAAAAAACAAAGGATCAGTTAATTACAGGCTTCATTAGCGACGGCGAACCGGTCGGCCTGCGCGGCGGCGGCTTGCGGCGAGGCCAAGGCCTGGATGAGCAGGGTCTTCACTTCCCAAGCCGAGAAGGCGAACCCTTTCCGGGCGTACGAGTTGAGGAGGGCCGCGCTCGCCTGCTTCACCAGCCTGCCGTACGCGTCCCCCCCGCCGACCACCCCGGCCGTCGACTCCCACACCGTCAGATCGCCGCCGTAACGCTCGCCGATCGCCCTCGACCCGAACGCCCTCGACACCGTCGACTTCCTCGGCAGCATCCTCGGCCACTTCTCTCGCCCACTGCTCCAGTACCTGCGCAAAGACCAAAAAAAATACAGCAAAACCCGAGTCAGCCCCCGTAGGCAGCGAGTCGACTCGGCCCAACTCAGCCACAGAGAGAGAGGGGGGGTTACTGAGGAGTGCATCGTCCTCGGCTGCGGGTGTAGAAAAACCCCAGCTTTCGCCCGCGGGAGGGTGGCGGTGCGGCGGCAGATAAGGCGGCGACGGAGAGGAGGAAGAGGAGCGCGAGCGCCGCCGCGAGGGTGCGACCCACTAGAGAACGAGCCATTCTCATGTTCTGTCACAGACTTCTCGTTGCAGAGGAAGCGAACGCGTGCGAGGTGTTTGTGTTTCAAGCTCTCCTCATCTCGTCTTCTCTCTGTCAGCTTGCTTCCACTGGGGATCTGCGTGAGGACCAGATACAGAGAGAGAGAGAGAGAGAGAGAGAGATAAGGGGGGGAGGAGAGATCTGAGAGTCAGGTCTCGGTTCCTCCTGGAGAGACGGGACAGAGCCTGCGATGTGTCGTTTCCTCTTTTCCCCATTTTAAAATCTCGGGAAGAGAGACGACGCCAACGTTTCTCGCGACGAGGCAGGGGAGACCTCTTTCTTTGGACTGAATTACCCCCGCTTTCCACTTTGAATTTACGCTTAGCTCCCCCGCATTTCCATTTTTTCGGTAGAAACTCCCCCAAAATGTTTCATCTTTAATCGATCAACGGGAATTGTCTATAGGGATAAATTCATCTCTAAAACTTGTTACAAAAATGTAAGTAAATTCTTAAAATTTTAAAATATCACGATCAAATCCTTTTATTAATTACACTTTTTAAAAAAATTTAAAATTCAATTGCATCTTAATGATATGTTTTTAAAAGTTTTAGGGTTTAATTATATCTTCAAGATAAATTTTAGGACTTTTGATATACTTATATCCTTATTAATAATAAAGCGTGTGAATTAATTGGCGTTATTATATTATGAAACTTTATAATCCTCGACATTTTTTGGTATTTAGCTGCAACACAAAATCGTAAAACTACAAAGTGTAACATTATGTCAATGAAAATCTCTTCGCTCAACCTAAAATGTGATGAGCTGAGTATTTTTAAATTGACTCAAAAAAAAAAACTGAGTATTTTAAAAGTGAAAGAAAAATTATGCTTGAGAAGGTGCGATTATAAATTTAAGCTACAACGACTTCATTGAGCCATCCTTGATGGCCGATGTATTAGTCAATTACATGGTAAAAAAACTATTCTAAAAACTAGAGTGTTAAATAGGAATTTGAAAAGATTTCAACTTATTTTTTTGTAATCTAATACTATATAAAATTATGTGGGACCACTGTCCATATTTTTAAAATATCAAGCTAATAAATGAAAACGTTATTTATTATTTAAATTTTATAACCGTCAGTCATTGCTATTGCCAAACCGCTATCCTCTCCCTCCCTTCCTACTCTCTCCCTCGATCTTGCGAAAGGGGGTGATTGGTCTGCACTTTGGTTGGTTTCTGGTTTCATAAGTTGGAAAGGAAATGAGGGAAAGAGAAAAGAAAAGAAAACAAATTGGGTGGACAAGAATGACATAGAAATTTCGATTACCTCGTATTATTTGAATATTAACCAAAGGAAATGGATATAGGGAAATAAAGTGAGTGAATTTTACTTAAATATTCTTTATCGTTACTAGTTTTTGAATAAAAATGAGGAGCAATGATGTAAAAAAGCCGCAAGAAACTCGATTCCCATCAATTCCTTCCAACTCTGAAGGAAAAAAAAGTGTGGGTCCGAGGAAAATACTTCCAGTAATTTTAACCAATTTCCTTCCTTTTTTTTTTTTTTTTCAGACATTACTATACTTAAATTTAGCTCTCTAAAAATTTAAATCTTAAACCTTGACTGCACTTTCTCTCTCTCTTTTTTTTTTTTTTTTGTCAGTTCTACTCTACACTCACACTCAGACTTTTGCCCTGCCTCTTGCATGGCGTGGGAGTCGAAACCCACTCCTGAAATTTACTCGTTCTCACCCCATCTTCTGAGAATGTGGGGATTTGAACCCCTCACCTCCCCCTTTCATGTTGAAAGGGTGGCCACTGGTGTGAATCCTAGTGATTTCTCTCTCTCTGTTTGCGTGTTTCTATATATATATATAATAGAAAGAAATTTTTATTTATGCATTAACTTGAATGTAAGCGATTGATGAAGAACAATGATTCCCATGATGATGTTCGGTAAGTAGTCATCAAGCTCTTGTAGATTTTAATGGAGGATGAGGAAATTGAAATCTTTATAGCTAACAGAGTAGGGCTCTTCATAACTCAATCATCTTCTCAAATTAAACCAAAGGGGTTTTACATTAGGATCATGGGCGAACTCCCTTGTCTTGGATCTTACCGTCTTGACTTCCCTCCATAGATCCAGATGCTTATGAAGGTTCTTGCCTCTTCAAACTCTAATCTCTCTCTCTCTCCAAAACCGAGCTGGGACTTTGCTCTCTGTATCGTTGAAGCGCGAAAGACTTCCCGGAGTGTCTTATCAGAATATTACGAGGGAAGTATTTTAGATCCTCTGAATTTAGCGCCCTCTGAATTTAGGTATATTTGCCTCCTTACAAGATTTAGACACAAACCCCTGAGTAAATGGACGGCCAAATCGGCGATTCCCTTTTTCTTTTTTCTCCTTCTCTTCCCATTTTGCCGTTGCCCCCACAAACCTGTTGCGGCACTGTTGAAGATGGGGAAGAAGGTCTGCCTGACGTCACAGGCGACCTCCGCCGTGCGCGTGACAAAAATGCCGTGCTCACCTTCGGTCAATCGCAAGCTCCTAGCCCTGATTCCTCTCTTGGTCTCGTTGCTCCTCTCCATTTGACTCGTAGCGGGATGGGTTAGGGCTTTTTACACTATATTCCGTGTTGCCAAGCCAGCCCCCGGCGTTGTCGGGCAACGCACTTGATGTTTGCGACCATCGGACCACCCTTTGCAAATTCAAGTTGAGGGACCGAGATGCACGTCGGCCACAATGGGAAGGTGGGGAGGGGACGCTAGATCAAGCCACAGCAGCAACAGAGAGGCGGCAAGGCTCGGCGGTGATGCTTGGCATGGCTCGATTGGACAAGGTAAGCCTCACAAATAGGTTAAGTACTAATTTAGTCATAAATCTATTGCATTAGTAATGATTCAATCATAAACTTTTCAATTAGACCAATTTACTCATAATCATTTTCGTGTATTGCAAATTGCGTCTATTCGATCAATTTAGATTGAGAAATTATAGACGTAAACACCGTTATTGGGAGAATTATCAAAAAAATCTTAAACCTATTGCAATTGTGTCAATTCGGTTATAAACTTTTTTTTGAACAATTTAGTTCAAAATCTTTTATAGTTGTGCGATTCGGTCTATCCGGCCAAAATTGACCAAAGATCGATACTAACGTGGATGTCGGCCGTCCGTCCAAAAACACGACATGGCATTTTTAAAATATATATATATTTTATTTTTTTTTTTCAAATTTTTACTTATATATTTTTTTTTTTTTCAAATTTTAAAATATTTTTGAAATTTTTGAATTCGTTTTTTTTTTTTTCTCCATCTTCTCCTTTCCTTGGCTGACCAACACCAGCCGGAGGCGAGGGCCGGTGCGGGTGAGGCCCTACCAGATACGGCGAGCTCGGCTCTCACCAGATTCGGCGAGGCCTCGCCTAGCCAAGGCGAGGGTTGACCTCGCCAGTGGCCGACGATTATCCTCACCAGATCTGGCGACGGTAGTCTCACCGGCCACTAGCGAGGTTGACCATCGCCTTGATTGGGCACGGTCAAGTGCCTTTCACCCCTGGCAAGGCCATCGACTTCTTGTGCCATGAGGGTCTCCTGTAGTGGCTCGGGCTATGGGAGTTCATTCATCGCCTCGCCCAGCCAAGGCGAGGAGCCTCACCGACCATTGGCGAGGTCGACCCTCGCCTTGGTTGGGCAAGGCCAAGTCCCTTTTGCCCTCGGCAAGGCCCTCGACTTCTCGCGCCACGAGGACCTCCTACAACAGCTAGGGCTCTGGGAGTACGTCCACCACCTCACTCAGCCAACGCAAGCGTCAACCTCGCCAATGGCTGGCAAGGTTGACCCTCGCCTTGGTTGGGCGAGGCCCGCCCTCGCCAGATTCGATGGGGCCTTGCCATCGCCAGTGGCCAGCGAGGCTGACCTCAGCGAGCCTTGCCCTTGGCCAACGAGGCTGACCTCACCGGCCCTCGCCTCCGACCGGTGTCGGCCAGCCAGGGGAAGGAGAAGATGGGGAAAAAGAAAAAAAAAAGAATTCAAAAATTTAAAAATATTTAAAAATTCGAAAAAAAATAAATAAGTGCCACGTTAGCATTCGCGAGATGGCCGACGTCTAAGTCAGCATCGGCCAGCCAATTTTGGCTGGATGGACTGAATTTGCACAATTATAAAAGGTTTAGGAATAAATTTGCCAAAAAAAAAAGTTTAGAATCGAATTAGCACAATTGCAATAGGTTTAGAATTTTTTTGGTAATCCTCCCTACCGTTATTCTACGTGGTATAACTAGTGTTGATATTGACTTTTTTTAAATATTTTTTTTATAATTTTTCTTTTTTGTCTTTCCCTTTTCTTTTTGTTGGTGGCTAGTGAGGGTGAGCATCAGCGAGGGTTGCTCTTGCCAAATCTAGCGTGGCCGACCTTTGCCCAAGTGATGCCCACCCTCACCCAAGCGGGCCTTGCCCTCATTGGCCATTGGTAGAAAGATAAGTAAAAAAAAAAGAAAAATATTCAAAAAATTATTAAAAAATGTCAACATCGTATTAATCGTGAACCACTTGGGATTCGCCCCGGTGGCCACCCTTCCAACATGGAAGGGGGAGGTGAGGGGGTTCAACCCCCCACCTTTTCGGGGAGGGATGGGGTGGGGACGCGCAAGTTTCGGGAGTGGGTTTCGACGCCCACGCCTTGCAAGAGGCGGGGGCAAAAGTCCGAGAGTGAGTGTAGAGTAGGCATAGAGTAGGACCGACAAAAAAAAAAAAGTATTAATCGTGCAATTTAAGACAATTGACATCAATGTCGGCAATTTCCGACCTCAACTAACTAAACTTGACAAGATTTTTAACTAAATTAATTCAAATAAAAGATTGTATCAATATAATAAGTTTATGATTTTTTGATATGTTTCTCCACACACGAAAAACCAAACAAGGTGCCCCAATTCTCACACCACCAGATGCAAGCAATTCCATGTCGGTCACCCATCCGAACTAGCTCGCATCTTACCCTGTTGCTGCCATCCTATGGTTGGCTTCTTGTCATAAAAAAAGAAAAAAAAACAAAACAAAACAAAACAAAACAAAACAAAACAAAAAATATGACATAACAGAGTATTTAATAATAATTATGATGAGGGATCAACATGAATGCATATTCATTTCATGTCGCGTGTGCTTTGTGGCCTGTCCATTCATCACTTGAAGATGAGGTACATGGGGACGGTGGGCTTGAACTTGGTGCGGTACAGCACCCTCTTCTTCTTGAATGTGGGGTTGCGGATGGTGATGACGAGCTCCCCGGGCTCGTTGATGTAGTAGGAGTTCCTCACGCTCTCGCTCAGCTTCTTCGACCTTTGGAGCAGCACCTTGTACGAGCCCTCGTCCTCCGGGACGAACTCCTCCCTGTACGACACGTCCCACCCCACCACCGTCAAGTCCCACACCACCGTCGCGCCGGGCTGCAATAGTATGGAAGGTTCGTGACGTGCAACATCAAGTTAGTCTAAAGACAATTATGTTTAAATTCTAGTGCATCACGAAAACCTTTTGTTGGTAGCTTCCACAATATTGTCCATCCATTCACCTTCTCAAATTATTTTAATCTAGTATGTTACGTAAAGTTCTAAGAATTTGAAATATTAAATTTTCAATGGTTGATAATACAATCCCAAATGCTAAAAAAGATGCAATGCTTCATATCCTTAGCATCGAGGGACTTGTACTAGGGTCTATGTGCTACTCGACTCGCACACACTCTCTTTAAAAAAAAGGGGTAACGCAACAAGCAAAATGAGAACCATATATGTTCCACATTTGATAAGTACCAATGTGCAATGGGGGTGAATTTTTTGTATCAAAGAAAAGGAATTCAGACAAAACACAATTATCCTAATGTTCAACTATATCCAACCACAATTCATACGGGACATCACCGAATTGTTGGTTAATTATAAGGATTTGTTTTGAGCTAGCTTAAACTCCATAAATCAAAATGAGGATTTTGTTAGGGAGTGTTCTCAAGATACAGTAATAAGAGTATTCTAACTATTGACTCCACTTTGAGGTATTCGAAGTTATACGGAAGTCAATTTTCAAAATTAAAGACCAACATGGAGAAAATACCAAGAGCATACGCTGAAGTACCTCAGCAATCGGGATTCGAATGCTCTTGACCGTGTTTCCTCTGACGAAGACCTCCGAGACCTTGTCCAGTGTGGAGAATTCCTCGTCGTTCTCTCTCAAGAGACCACCATATTCCACGGGCAGGTCTTCTGGGTCTATGAATCTTTATCGATCGGTGTAGACAACATTTCAATCAACAAGCACCAGCAATGCGTTAACAAGGGTTGAAATCAACAAACAGAAGCCAAAGAAGTCCCAGAAGATAATCATAAGGTCTGCATACTGGTCTCACTTGAGAAGGGTCTTGGTGACCTTAGCTGGCCTCACGAGGATGAACTTGCTCTTGTCGGATTGATGCAGAAGTCGCAGGAGCAGCAGATGGAACGTGTAGTACCACAGCGGGACATTCAGTATTATCTGCGCATGAAGTTCCCCAAGCATTGACATGATTTACTCCGGCATCTAATAATGCTTTGAATATTTTGTAGAGAAGCAGATGTTGAAGGACATTTGCCTTAACATTAGCTACGTGCAGATAGTCAAGTCCAAGGAATGTTGCAGTTCCTTTATCTTTCCTAAGTTGTACTGATCGTATGCAAGGAACATGGCATTTGAATATGGATTCTTTTCATCACCATGCAAGGAACAAATTCGCACCAAGAACAATAACTAAACTGCAATCGACCAAGTTTCAGATGTTATTCGCTTACATGTCT
The DNA here is from genome assembly GCA_014182555.1 of Eucalyptus erythrocorys. Taxonomy (NCBI): domain Eukaryota; kingdom Viridiplantae; phylum Streptophyta; class Magnoliopsida; order Myrtales; family Myrtaceae; genus Eucalyptus; species Eucalyptus erythrocorys. Next base: position 31,415,935 of record CM024597.1, read on the forward strand.
GTGGACAAGCTCAGGGTAGTGATCCTGCACAATCCAGAAGGTGCTCCGGAGCAAGCCCCGCATCTCCTTCACGCTCTGCGACTGCATGTTCTTCAAGTCCGTGATCTGGACCACCGAGTCAACCCCTCCGTCCTCAAAACTCAACTTCCTGAGGACTTTTTCCATGAACTGCACGACCCTCCTCTTGAACTCCTCGACCTTCTCCATCGTTCCCAGAGCCCTCTTGCACGCCTCCCTGTCCTCCAACGCCCCATACACGTGAAAACACAGCGGACGTCCTTCCCTGTCGACGCTTCTCACGTACACCATCTGTGAGACTGGCTCGTCAGGGCCAGGGGGGGGCTCGCCAGCAATCTCGTCCACCCTGTGCCGCCTCCGCCACCGGAGCGTCTCCTGTAGCATCTCGAAAGCCTCGCTGACCTTGTAGTCCCGCGCCTTCAGGAAGTTCTTCAGGACGTGGTCTGTGGCGTCGTGCCCCTTGCTGGGCAATAGAGGGACGCCCCATAGCGCAATGTCCCCCAACGGCGGCTGCTGCAAGGACTCATTGTTCCTGTTCTCTCTTGACGACCTCGAGAGGCTCCGGGAGGACCGGCCCAGGAGGTAGTCCCCACGGATCGCGTCTTCCACCTTGCACCGGAACTGCAGCAGAGCCTTCTTCCTGGGAAACTTCCACTCGGCGGCGGGCTTTGTCCCCTCGTTATTAACGTTGTTTTCATGTTGCTCGGAGAGGTCGGATGGTTTGTCGTCATCGCAGTTTGTCTCGTCGCCGACTTCAGCTTCTTTGAGCGGTTTCTGGACCACTGCAGAAGCGGAGGGCTTCGGTTTCCTCGACATCCAGATTCCCGGTGGGTTCGACCACGCGACCGGCCGGAAATCTGAATCGCGAGAGGGTTCGATTTGCGGTGAAGGGAGACGAACGGCTACCTGAATTCCCTTGCCTTCTCCATTGAGCCCAAAGATGGGGCCCCTTCTTTTCGTTCTCTCCTTTTCTTGGGAAGAGATGTTTTTTGTTTTCTTCCATTTTTGCCATAGCAAGGATTGGTGTTGCAAATTCTGGCCACTAGTCTGGGGCGCCAAATATAGGATATGTGCAAGAACATGGAACGACACAGATTGGTGTGGCATCATTATAGTTCATTATGGATCAGCAGACAACTGGATACTTTCATTGGGTCAAGGATCATGTCTTTTCTTTTCGTACATTTCTTTTCATTGTGGACATTATTCCTTTAATCGTTCGTTGTTTTATAGATCTAGTGATTTTCCCCGGAAGTTCTAGCTGCCAAACATGCACGAGAGATGCCAAAAAAAAAAAAAAAAAAAAAAAAAAAAAAAGGCATGCATGAGAGCCATTCCATTGTTGGAGGTTATGATAAATAAATCATTTTTAAGATTATTCTAATCTAAATCTTTGTCCCTAAGAGCACATATGATACAACATGTAGAATATTATTCACATAAACAACTAATCAATCAAGAAGAAACAGATTCATATATGATTGTAAAATACCGATATCACTAAATACAACGGAATTAAAGTGTATCTATTTGAGCCATCGCTTCAAGTGAAGAAAAATAGATCACTCTGATAATCAGGGATCTATCGGAATGCCAGATCTTCCTCTCTATGACCTATTTTCTAGCTAGACTTTCAATAGGAGTAAAGAATCGATAGATATAACCTATCCTATTTATAGGCTAGAGAGGGGACCTAGCAAACCCTATTCAACAGCGTGTAACCGGGCCATTCCCATTACGTGCTTCAGTTAAACACAATTGTCTACACTTTGCTGCTCAACTAGACCCGTTATCAATATAGGCTACGTTTGTAGTCAGAATAAATCCTATCCCATGTTTGGTTTTTGTCCAAGATGTAATAAGATTGGATATAAGATGGATATAACTCGGATAAAATTATTCAATGGGAAATATGGGATATATATGGATAGGCTTTTGAATATCTATGATATAACATTTATTTTTCTCAAATAACAAACTTCTTCAATTAATTAAATTAAAATAATATTTGAATTCTAATATAAAATAATTCAAATTAAAAAAATAGCTACAATTTGTTTTTATTTATTCCCCTTTCTATTTGTATATACTATTTTTTTCTATCTTATAATATTAATTCAATATATATATTTATTATTTATTTTTTTTGGTAAAGCATATTTTTGTATATATATTTATTATTTATGTTTATTACATATTTTAAATAATTTAGGTCTTTTAGTATAGTTTACTATTAACTAAAATTTTATTAGAGAATGATGGTAGGGGACAAGAAAATGATAGAGAGAGAGGGGGGGGAGGGGGAAGTAATAAAAAAGGGAAATAAAAATGAAGTAGGCAATAGTGTCAGTAAGAGATTCTTATAATCTATGTTTGTGCAATTTTTAGCTTCATTTGCATTGATATGCCATCTATACCAAACAATGGACATGATAATTAATAAAAATATCTAGCTTTGTTATTGCAATTTACTAAACCGCGGATAAAATATAGTAAAATTCATAAATTTCATGTCATATTCTATATAATCCTATGTTGACTAAAAATCCAGATGATCAAATGAGTCTTAGGGCATCAACAGGCCTTTTGTTGGCGTGTTTTTATACCATCTGAAACGAGTTTTTAGTCATCCTACGATTCCATGCCACACAAAATTGTCGTTCTATAGAATTTTCCCTTTAGCTTCATAAGCGTACTTGACAATTGGAGATATAATACTAACATGCTTCTTCATTCATCCATAGAGCACAATCTCAATGATATGAAAACTGCACTCTTTTGCATTTTTTGATCTTGGATTCTTCGCGGGATATTGGGTAAATATCCTATATCACTTGACAATGGGTCTTATATGACATGTGGTCTTCTTTCACTTAATTTGGCTTGCATTTGAGAGTGGGTGTTGAAAAACGTCACATTGCTTGAAAATGGGTTTATATGCCAGCATAAACTCTTGGCTTAGACTTTTTAACATGACATTGGAACTAGGTGTTATCCCCTTCGCGTCTGTTTCTAACTCGTCTTAATTAAATTTTAAGTGTCAATCCTAATTTGGCTTGCATATGAAAGGGGTGTTAAAATATCCTACATCGTTTGACAATGAGTTTTATATGCTTTATATATATATATGGTATATATATATATATATATATATATATGGTCTTTTTTCATTTAATAGTTTAAGCTTTTGGGTTATACTTTCAAACAATATAAATATCTTCTCTTATTGAGCTAATATGCATTCTGAGGCACATTGGGAAATAGCTAGCGCATATAGTTCTATCTAGTTCATGCTTTCTTGTATTGTATTTTCTTTTCTTATGTCTCTTCGTAGGAGCTCCTCTCTACCACCTTATGTAGCTATGGCCTCCCATGCCTTAAACCCTAATCCAAACCTACCACAAACCCCAAACCTCCACCATAACTTTGCCCAAAATTTCTACAGTTCCTCTCATATTCCATTGTAATAGAAGTTGTAGTATTTATTCTTCTTTTGATATTTGTTGAAACCTTGATCAGTTTCTTCATTATTACATTGCCATTCTTGCAAATCTAATGTTGATCTACATAGAGGATTTGATCTCTCAAAATTCTATCCACTATCTTTGAAGAATGGGGTAAAGCTCTCAGGCCCATCCTCGAGAGAGTCCCAACTATAGAATATGCATGAAAATGGCCAAAGAGGAAGGTGCAATGGGGCGCCTAGCTCATCTGCAACAAATTGAGTAAGTTAATGAATGAGAATGATGTGCATATTCCAGATGAGAAACTTTCAAAGGAGAAAATTCTAGAATGTCGCTTCTTCCTGGTCGGGTAACTCTACAAAAACCCTAGCATAAATTTCCAAGCACTTTTTATAGCTATGAAAAAGGCATGGACAAATGAGAATGTGGAAGTAAAACCCCAAGAAAATGGAAAAAATTAGCTTTGTATTTTGGAACAGAGATAAGGATCATGTATTAAACGGAGGTCCTTAGTCTTTTTTTAATCATTTACTACTATTAAAATCATGGGAGTCGGATACTCCTTCCCATTGTTATGAATTGAAGACATGTGCCTTCTAGGTCAAAATATTTGGGCTCTCACTAGAATGGAACTCTAAAGGTATGATCAAGAAAATTGCTAGCTTGATGGGGGAAGATATTGGATGTGAAAACAGATGCCCGAGATCCTCCATTTCAGAAAATTGGGAAAGCAAGAGTGAAATTAGATGGGGAGGTTGAATATAGTTTTACAATTGATGCGACATGGAAGCAAGAAAGTATGGCTTGGTTTAAAATATGAAATGTTACCTTTTTTCCATTACTCATGTGGTAAGATTAGACACCATGCTTACTATTGTAAAGATAAACCTTATGATGAACAAAAGTTCACAACAGAGTTGGGAGGATGCTTTGGAATTTAGCTGAAAGCTGAAACCTCGAAACATAGCCCCTTTTGGAAAGTGTTCTAAAAAAAGAATCAACAGCAAAAGATACAGAAGAAACTATCCCCAAAACCCTTGAGCACTCAAACAAACTGATTTTATGGATGATGTCTAGCCTATCCTCCTTGGAATTAACCATGACATTCAGTAGAGGGATATAGAACAAATGACGACAGATTCTCACTACAACAACACAAGAGATTACTATGTATAACCCAAGGAAAAGGGCACTTCCACTCACGGGCTTGAGCATATAAAGAGTTCAAACATTTAGCCAACCCAAACTAGCTCAAAAAGTAGCAAAAGGAAGACATGTAATGAACCAAAAACTCTCTCTATCGGAAAATAGAAGAGGGCCAGCAATCATGATCCATCAACTCCAATCCATGGTTGGTTGGACGAAGCACAACTGCTGGACACACCTGTTCATACAACCAAAAAAGTCACTGCATGGGCTTTGGTGGCTAGCCCTAATAAGCCACCAAATGAACCATGAATATCTTATGTTGGAACTGTCAAGGGTTGGGTACAGCTTTGACACTTCGAGACATAAGAGCTTGGACAACTCGTTTCAGACCCACTTTGATGATCTGATGGAGATAAAAAAGCAACCTAAATTTGTTTAGAAAATAAAGAGAAGACTTCAATTACAGAGTTGTCAAGTAGTTAATCCTGTGGACATGGCAAGGAGCTTGGCTATTATGTGAGATGATAGAATTACACTGGATATAGATTCAATGACCAAGGACTTTGCGAACTTGAGATGTGAAGAGGAGGGGGTAAATGATAAGAAAATGAGAATTACATTTGTTCATGCTCCCTATAAATATCAAAAGAGGCTACAACTTCAGGAGAAATTATGAAAGATAAGCTCTACGAATACTTTGCCTTGGGTGTGCTTGGGAGATTTCAATGAGATGCAATTTTATTAGGAAAAAGTTGGTAAGCGCTTGGTTGAAAACTTCTAAAGGAATGCTTTCCACGAATGTTTGGATGCATGTTCAATAATGGACATAGATAGCAAGGGATGTGCGTTCATGGGGGCCAACAACAAAGAAGGGGATGAGTACGTAAAAGAACAACCTGACAAGTTAGTATGCACGATAGAATGGAGGTTGTTGTACATTGAAGCTAAAGCATATGCTCTTCTCGCGATAGGATTAGACCATAGTCCTATCCTCCTTTCTCTTCAGCTTAATCCAGTAGAAAAAGAGAATTTAGATTAGAAGCTTTTTGGCTTGAGAGTAATGAATTTAGGGAGATAGTGCAAAAAACTTGGGAATCTACAATTTAGCCTCAGAAGGATTTAGTCGGGGAAGTTGTAAGATGTACAATATGTGCTCTCCAAATGGAGCAAGAAGAAATTTGCAAATGGACAAAAGAAAATCAACTTGCTGAAATAGGAAATGGAATGGCTTACAAATAACTTTACGGGATCCTTTAACAAAGCTAGATTAAGGAAATCACAAGAAATTATTGATGATTATGGAGGCAAGAAGAGATGTATTAAGGGTTACGTTCTAGGATTAATTTGCTGAGGTGGGGAGACGAAAATACAAAATGTTTTTGTGTGACTACCATTCAAAGGAGATTGAGAAACATGATCTCTATATTGCAAAATGATCAGAAAATACATGATTGTTTGAGCATAATCAATTGAAAGGACATATCATGCTTCTTTTCGGAGAGTTAGTCCTATGGCCCTCGAAACTTCTCACCAATCTTGAATTGCTGGTTGAAGTGACCTTAAAAGAAGTAACAAAAGTAGCTTTCTAGCTCAACACAACAAAAGTTCCGAGGCCAGATGGCCTTAATGGCTTAATTTATCAATATAAATGGGAAGATAGTAAATGGGACACTTTAAAGAAGGTGAAGAACTTTCTAAACATCGGATCCCTTCCACTAGATTTGAATACATATCTCCCTATCTTGAAACTTCTAAATCCAAAGAAATTAGATCAATATCATCCAATTGGTTTATGTAATTTTGGCTATAAGATTATCTCAAAAGTGCTTGCTAATAGGCTCAAGCTACTCTTACCATAACTTATTGCAACAGAACAAAGCGCTCTAGTTGGCGGGAGACAAATTCAGGATAACATCTTTATTGTCTAGGAGGTGTTGCATATCAAATTAGAATAAAAAGAAGAAGAAAGAAATTCCAAGCTGTTTTGAAATTAGATATGAAGAAGGCCTATAATCAAGTGGAATGGGATTTCTTGGAAGCATACCTATTATAGATAGGTTTTGATGAGAAATGGATGAGATGGATTATGCAATGTGTTACTATGGTTTCATTCAACGTTAAGTTTAATAGAGAGCCTTTACAATATTTCAAGCCTTTAAGAGGAATCAAGCAAGGGGATCCCTTATCTCCCTGCCTTTTATTCTTGTGGCAAACATGTTGTCCCTCATTAATGGTAGCATCATAGGCATTACACTGAATAGATGGTGTCCCACCCTTTCTCATAAACTCTAAGGATGATTCGATTTTTTTCTTGAATGGTACAATTCTAGAGCGTTAGAATTTGGCAATGATTTTGAACTAATATTGCCTAGCATCTAGACAAGATATACATTTAAACAAATGAGGGATCTTTAGTAGGGGCTGCCCTTAGTCTTTGAAAGACAATATTGGCAAAACTGGCATATATCTCAGTATTTCTTTAAATTAGGGAGTGTAAAAAAAAAAAATACAAATGTTTGTATGGATTCCTAGAAGAATTAGCTCAAAATTGAAAGGTTGGAAGGAAAAGCTTATATCCAAAGTTGGAAAAGAAGTGCTGCTTAAGACGGTGGTTCAAGCATTACCACAAAATGCAATGTCAATATTTAAAATCCCGGCTTCTATTTGTATGGCTATTGAACAGAAGATTGCCTTGTTCTAGTGGAAAACTAATGAAACCAAAGTGGGAATTCACTGGAAGAAATGGGATATCCTAAAGACAATAAAAGACAAAGGCAGAATGAGTTTTAGAGATTTACTCTCCTTTAATAAAGCAATGATAAGAAAGCAAGCTTGGCGGTTGTGTCAAAATCTGACTTCTCTTCGAAGCATTTTGTTTAAAGGACTTTATTATCCCCACATAGAACATGTAGAAAAGGGTCAACGTCCCTCTTGAGGTTGGCAAAATTTGCTCCTAGAGAGAAATTCAATATCATCTCAAGTCATGTAGGCATTGGGAGATAGATCTCAAATAAAAATTAGGGAAGAAAATGGCTAAAGAGGGGTATTATAGGAGGTCCCACAAATAGACACAAATACTACTTGGTCTCTGAACTCATTGCCATAGAGGAAGGCAAATGGGACGAATTGGTCTTAATATAGAACACTTGAAGATCAATTAGTTAAAGAGATCCTTACTATCCCAATTAAACCTCAAATATAGATTGCATGGGATGTGCGGACTTTTGGAGTGCCATAACTTTGTACGAAAGAACACTTAAGTGCCATAACTTATGAAATGTACACTTAAGTGCCATATTAAAAAAAAAAAAAAAAAAGGATCACTTAAGTGCCAATCCGGCAAAAGTCTAGCCAAAACGCCCATGTGGTATTTTTCCGACAAACCGAGCCCAAAATGATGCTATTTTGCACGCTAACGGCCAAATAAAGCAAAAACGGTGTCGTTTTGGGCTGACGTGGTAAAAATAAATAAATAAATTTAAAATTAAATTTAATTAAAATATTTTAAAATAAATTTAGTTAAAATATTAAAAAATAATAATTAAAAAAAAGGCGGGGGAGGCGGCGGGGATCGCCCTCGGCCCGTTGTCGCCGGAAGGGTTGACGATGGCGGGGGAGGGTCGGCTGGGGTCGCCGGGCCCGGCCGGGGCCGGTGACCTCGGCCGATCGGCAGCGAGGGCTCGCAAGCCCTCACCTCGATTTGGGGCGAAAGTCGCGGCCCTCGCCCAGATCCGGCGAGAACCGCGCCCTCGCCCGGATCCGACGAGGGTCGGCGGCCCTCGTCTCGCCGGGCCGGGGCCACTACCCTCCAAGGCGAGGGCCGCCACCCACCGAGGGTCTCCCGGCGGGCGACGGCTCCCAGCTCGGCGGGCGAGGGCCGCCGACCCTTATCGGATCCGGGCGAGGGCGCGGCCCTCGCCGGATCGCTCGGCAACCCCGATCGACCCTTCACTCGCCGTCGTCGGCCCTTCCCGGCGGCGGCGCGGGCGAGGGCGATCCCTCAATCGCCTCCCCCGCCCCTTCTTCTTCTTTTTTTTTCTTGATATTTTAAAATTATTATTTTTAAATATTTTAACTAAATTTAAACTTAAATTTAATTTATTTAATTTATATATTTTTTTTACCACGTCAGCCCAAAACGATGCCATTTTTGCTTTATTTGGCCACGTCAGCGTGCAAAACGATGTCGTTTTGGGCTCGGTTTGCCGAAAAAATGCCACGTGGGCGTTTTGGCTGGACTTTCGCCGGATTGGCACTTAAGTGATTCCCATTTTTTTTGAATGTGACACTTAAGTGTGCCTTTCGTAAGTTATGGCACTTAAATGTCCTTTCGTGCAAAGTTATGGCACTTGAAGCATTCTTATGCCGATTGCATGGACTGGTATTCAAGCATATAGGTATACGGTTAAAAGTTTATACAACTACATCTAGGAGAAAATAGAGAAATACAATAAAAACCAAGTCTCAATTTTCTTTCAACCTCCCCCCAACCCCTGTGGCAGATATTAGAAAATTGCACACTCTACCCAAGATCATAATTTTCATGTGAAGCTTATGCCAAAATGCTCTCCCAAGTAAGGACAACTTATTTTGACGGAAAATCTTACCTAATCCCATACGCTCCTTATGCCATCAAAATAGGGAAATCGTCAAACGTCTGTTCTTGTTATGCCCTTGGACAAAAGAAATATAGTCCAACCTTATACTGAACATTAATATCTCAAGTCAAGGACTAAACCGAATTGAAGAATGGTTTTGCAAATTGAAAAAAAAGGTAAGTAACCCCCCAGATCTACAACTGGTGGCTGCAATTTTATGGTGCATACGGAGGCACACAACCAAGCTGTCTTCAGTAACAGAACACCAGGCACAAAGACCATCCTTGATTCAGTTCAAACAAGAGTAAAATGCTTCGGCAAATGGAACCCAAGGCCGAGCGGATCTAGAAATAGAGTAGCCAAAGAATCTCAGATTTAGAACCCACTACTAGTTAGAGTCTACAAGATCAATATAGATTGAGCATATGAACCTAGATTGGCGGAGAGCTCGATCGCTTGTGTCTGCCGTGACTCAGTCGGGAGAATTTTGGGAGGAATAGCTTCTTCGGTAATAGCGTCCTCTCCCTTGATGGCTAAAACTCTAGCTTTATTGGAAGCCCTTAACCACGTCTATTCTAAAAGGCACAAAGTCACTGTACTTGAGTTAGACTACTTAGAATTAGTCAAAGCCATAAATGGTTTGGAACAGTTGAGTTGGGAGACTCATATGTTGGGAGATTCACATGCTTGTCTTGAAGTGCAAGAACAAGTTAAGGGCTTTCTCAAATATCAAAATTGCGCATTGTTTTAGAGAGGCCAACTATGTAGCGGACTGGGTTGCCAAAGTCCACAAGAAAAACTACTTACCTCTAAATTAAGTCTTGTCACCTCCCCAAGCACTTTAGAAGCTCTTATGTAATAATGCCCATATAATGGCCCTCTCATCTTTGCTAGGTAAATGAAATGGTTCTGTTTTAACCCTAACCCCCCCCAAATTCTCCTTTTATCCTAAAGTGCTCATTTTGATAATTATGATTTTACATATGAACACTTCCTCGTCATGCGAACTTCAGCTTTCATCATTGTCACATAATTATATATATATATATATATATATATATATATATAGTAGGATTATTATTACATACCCTCACTGTTTACGTAGAAAACCTTTTAAATCACTATCGATTGGGAGCCGTATGGATGAATTTGGTTAGTTTATGCAGCTATTTTTAAGTGCACATATCACTTATCCACCTGTGAAAGCGTCAAGAATTCTTTAAATGGACATTGCACCAAATAAAAATATATTGAGGTTAAATGAAGATGAAGAAAAATAATGTGTCGAAGGAAGGATTTTAAAAGCAAGGAGAAGGTGATTATACGAGCATCGCCCAATTCTTGAGAAAATTCATAGTTCCATTGTCCGGCACGTTCGAACTCTGGATGCACGGTGTGATTTGGTGAGATTTTGACATCAAACTAACCCAAACCGCACAAAAGTTAAATCGAACCAAATCAATTGTAGCTTTGATTCGAATCAAACTGAACCAAACCGTTCGGTGGAATTTGGTTCGATTCAGAACCAAATCAAGCTGGTTTTTTTCTTCTTTTATTTTTTTTTCTTTTAGTTTTCTTTTGTAATTTCATGAGCTCGAATAAACTAAAAGTAGCTCAGAAAAAGTATTAGTTTAATGAAAAAACCAAGCTCTACGTTCACGATATCTGAATAACTTTACATACATTAATGTAAGTTCATTAAAAAAAATTAGTAGGTAGTACAATATGGTAACAAACAGTTTGGTTCAGTATAATTTGCGATTTGAACCATGTTTTGCTCGCCCGGCTTCCATATATCCGTGCAGCTTAATTTTTCTTTTGTCCGTATCAATAACAAAACTTTTTGATTCGTTCGTGATATATTATTCCTCCTCGCATGCTCGCCTTTTAATCCACTAGTCTTTATGGAAAATAACATTTCAAGACTTTCCGCTGGGCATACTAGCACTAATTTACAAAGTCCGTATGCTAAATGATACGGTAGAATGTAAGTTATTAACTTGTTATCAATCAGGTGGTCCACATTTAACATACAATAATGATTTGCCACATCATTTAGCAAAGGAAAATCATAAACTAATCTTACTCTGCTACGTCACCCCATTTGCTCCTTTTTTTCTAGATTTTTACGCATACAATATTTTTTTTGTAGGTTTTTTTTTTTTTTTTTTTTTTTTATAGGTCTATATTGTAATTATAACTAGCAATGTTGTATCTTGGAATTGGATCAGGGTGCAAAGAACCCGACTGCAATTGGGTGGGGTCCATATTATCTCGGTGGGCTTAATATTGCATATGGGACTCGATAAGTACAAATCTGATGTGAATCATTACATTCCTCTGGAGCGCAATCAGCCGTATATATATATATGCACACCATATAAAGTTTAATTTACTCTTTCTTAAACGAAAGTTTAATTTATTCACGCTAACTCATCTAAAAAAATGATTTTAGTTTTGGAAATAGCCTTGAGAATGTTTATAGATGTATACACGTTAAGGAATAATAATCAAGGAAAATACCACAAACATCCCTCACGTTTCATCCTCTAACCACCGACGTACAAACACTAAGTTCACTCCCGAGATTTGCCCTTAGAGACCACTTTATATCTTATTTTGACCCTATTTGTGAAAATCCATTTTCTTTCCAGAAAATGTCCATCGCTGAACCCTTGATTCGAACGTCCCCAAATACACTCAAAATCAACTCTAATTGAAACCCACTCAGACCCTAAGCTGAGTGATAAAATGAGTTTTGCAAGGAGGCGCGCTTTGGTCTTTTTGATGTGGGGTTTTGTTTCGAGGTATTTCAATCATATTATAGAATTAGATATATCTAAGTGATTATTGGTTTAAAGCAAAAGTATGTTTTCTGGTATATTCTCACATAAACTAATTAACTTCGGTTATATTGACAATAACCAAGAATGGTATGCAACACTTACAAGCAACTACAAAGTTGCAATTCATGCGTCAGTATTATATTAAATTCACTCATAATTCACGTGTAATCCCTAACTTGTGAACATCATCAGAAAATGACTTTGGCTTTATAACAGCCACCTGCAGCTAGCTAGTCTAGAGCCGCCTCTTTTTCTATTATTGATTGGTGGCGTTATGGCAACGGAGTTCGCCAAATCTCCATTGTTGACTTAGGATCAATTGCACCCAGACAATGGGCCCATTTGGTTCAATTTTGGGGGATGTATTTGCAAAAGTGCAAATGCCTTTGGGTGAATGGGTTTTTCGAAATGCAAATAGCATTTGGTGAATTGTAATTTTAACATGTATTGAAAAATAATTTTGGCTAAAATACCGTTTGGTAAAATTTTTATTTGTGAATGACTTTTATCAAATTAAAAAAGAAAACATTTGTATTTTTTTTAAGTCCGGCCACCGATCGGCTAGATCTGACTATCGGACCGTCGGATCTGGTAGTTGGATGGCCAGATCTAGCCGGATGCCGTCGCCTAAGGTCGCTCGACCCAGGCGTGTCGCATGACCTCAGGCGACCGATCGCCTGGGTCGGGCGACCCTAGGTGACGGCCGTACCCAGGCTGGCCGTCGCCTGGGGTCGCGCAACCTCAAGCAGCCATCACTTGGGGTAGCTCGACCCCGGCGACCATCACCTCAGGTCATGTGACCTCAGGCGGCCGCCTAGGTTGCGCGATTCAGACCATCAGTTGCCTAGGTCGTGCAACCCAAGCGTCGCCTGAGGTCTGGCGACGGTCGCCGAGGTCAGGCGACCCTTAGGCGGTCGTCGCCAGCGCGCACGACCCCTTGGCTAGTGGTCATCGGCCTCCAATCGACAATGGTTTTGGAGAAGATGAATAATAATCGAAACTTGCATTCTGAAAATGTAAGTTCCAAAAAAACCTCCGGACTTGCTTTGGACTAAGGGCCCTTAGAGTCCTTTAGAGATGTAATTACATCTTACCAAAGTCATCTAAAAAATCGAACCAAACTCGTTTGCATTTGGCCAATGGACTTTAGAATGCCAAAGCCCATTCCAAATGCTAAACCAAACGAGACCAATGAGGTGGCAAAATACATACATACGTATATTTTATATATATATATAGACACACACACACAAAGCATGGTACCTAAACCATTAAAACGCTGCGCTTCGAGAAGCATGTGATTTCAACTCCAATTCCTACTTGATGTAATCACTTGGAATTAGGTCAAGAACATTGAAAAGGCATGTGAATGCATGTCTGTTTGAAATCAAAGAACATTGAAAAGGCTTTTTTCCCCCTTTTTCCAAAGATCACTTTTTTGTTTTGCTTTTTCTTTTTATTCATTTATCATTTAATTTAGTTCAGTTTCATCTTAATATGGACGATTTGCTTTGATGGGATCGGAGAGGTGAAGTTAACTCGATGCTGGGGAGCTGGTTTAAGATGAATACCGAAAGGAAAAGAAACATGGAGGCACGCTAGCCAGAGGCCATTTTCAAACTCTGTTTCTGAAAGTCCCCAGTTGGCTTCTCTAGACAAAAACCCTCATTTGAATTGTCCTGCAAATCCTCAAGCCCCAAAATTCTCCCACAAATCACCGTCCGCAGCCACTGTTGACCCACTCCACTCACCACTCAATCCAAATCGGCTGCCATTGATCGCGAGATGCCAGATCTCTCGGCCATGGCGTGGCCATGATAGTGACCTCAGGCTGCAAGGGCCGTGATGTGTGTGTGTGAGAGAGAAAGAGAGAGAGAGAGGTACGGTATGAATGTGGGTGGGAGAAGGATTAGGGCCATTTTAGAAGGAAAATGGCAAAATAATACTTAGATGGACAATTTTGAAAAGTGAAGGAGCATGCATCTATTTTCTAATATAGAGATATGTAAATGATATCTAGATGAAACTCCATGTATATTTCTATATTCTTCTAAACATATCTCATGACTTAGTTAACTGACTCAAATGAGTATTGTCAATAGCGAATTAGAATGGGTTTAGGAGTTTGAAAATTTAATTAATTAGTGCCAACCCTTTTGACAGATTCAAGAAGGGGTTGCTCATAGATCACAAATGGCACTTTATAACTTCATTAGGGAAAAATGGGGAAAAGTGCAAAAAAAAAATCATAAACCTTTTATATTTGTGCCAATTTAGTCATAAACTTTTTTTTTTTTTTTTTGTGCCAATTAAGTTCTAAACATTTTTACATTATGCCAATTCAGTCCTTTCCAGCCAATTTTGGTTGGATTTTACTAATCGAATGTCGGCCGGTTGACGTAACCTGGTCGGTGCTGACATGGACAACTTTTAATAATATGTAAATATTTTTGAATATTTTTGTTTTTTGTTTTATTTTTTTTATATTTTTCTTTTTTTTTTTTTCTTCACCTCTTCTTCCTCCTCCGGCGACCGGCTAGAGGTGACGATCGGCAAGGTTGACCTCGACCTCACCGGCCACCTCACCAGTGGCTGCGAGGGCGGCCTTGCACTGGGCGGTGAGGCTCATTCGCTCGGCGTGAGGTTGCCCTCAAGGCCTAAGCGGTGAGGCTCGCCCTTGTCGAATTTGCCAAGAGTTGAGTCTCGCCCATGGCCGGTGAGGTGTGAGCCCACCAGCTTGGCGCAAGGAGGCTAAAGAGAGACTCGAAGGCGATGGGGCTCTTCGCACTCACCATTGCCGGTGGCGGATTCATCTCCATCGACGCCCTCGAGGACCTCGCTACGTTGGGTTTGCTTGTGAACTTGGCCTTGCGCCGAGCTGGCGGGGCTTGCACTCGCTGGCCATGGGCAAGGCTCAACCCTTGCCAGATCTGGCGATGGCGAGCCTTGCCGCCAAGGCCTTGAAGGTGGCCTCGCGCCGGTGGGCGAGGCCACCCTCGTGACCACTGGCGAGGTGGCTGGCGAGGTCGACCTCGACTTCGCCAGCCGTCGCCTCGGCGTCGCCAGACAGCGACCGGCTAGAGGAAGAAGAAGAGAAGAAAAAAAAAAAAAAAAAAGAATAAAACAATAAAACAATAAAAGAATAAAAAATTCAAAAATATTAAAATATTAGTAAAAGTTATCCACGTCGGCGCCGATCAAAGCCACGTCGCCGCCCGGTGTCCGGTCAACAAAATTCGGCCAAAATTGGCCAGAAATGACTGAATTGGCATAATGTAAAAAGGTTTAGGACTTAATTGGCAAAAAAAAAGGTTTAGAACTAAATTAGTACAAATGCAAAAGGTTTAGGACTTTTTTGGCACTTTTCCCGAAAAATGGGAGAGAGAGAGAGATCACTTATAAAGAATTTGCAAGCAATGTTAAAAAGCAAAACCCTGTCGGATTATCACAATATCCGCAAGCATTTAATTATTAATCATATTTTATTAATCACATCCATCT
Source organism: Eucalyptus erythrocorys (assembly GCA_014182555.1). Classification (NCBI taxonomy): domain Eukaryota; kingdom Viridiplantae; phylum Streptophyta; class Magnoliopsida; order Myrtales; family Myrtaceae; genus Eucalyptus; species Eucalyptus erythrocorys. The sequence continues at coordinate 31,431,511 of CM024597.1, forward strand.
AGATTTTCATCACACTAATGATGAATAATGTAAAAAGAGCAACCCAATTCCTGTTGGTGAAGAGAATATAAAAACATGAGGGTTCCCGCCTCGACAATGCACGTGATGCATTAGAGTAGTGCTTGATAAGTCTAAATCTAACATGATCTTTCTTTTGCTCATGATCAATTAAAGACACGTCTTTATTGGTTGATACGTGCACGCTCGGTGGAATCCATGTGTTCTACTATTGAGAGAGAGAGAGAGAGAGAGAGAGAGAGAGAGAGAGAGAGAGAGAGAGAGAGATGATCTCTATTGGTTAAAACAATGATGAAGGTGTATTATTGGGGAAATTGAACATTTTAATGATTAATCGACTCTTTCACGTTTTCTCCTGATTTGAACAAGCCAAGCACGCTCGTGAAGTGGGCGATCCTTGTGATTATTTTCGAAAGTGTTGAATAAACATGCGATATATTGCAATTGCTAATTTCCTAACCCTACTCTATCGGGAATTGTATCGGAAGTAGCTATTCTATAGGGTCTGGTCCTTGGAAATTTTCTTGGGGTTATGTTCGATGCATGAGGTTCATTTAATAAGCTTTCTATTAAGGTTGAATTCCATTTGTCATTTTTCTCTGGGCGCGTGATAGGCTTTTGTTCTTTTATTTTTACCTTCGGGTGTGTCTACTTAGATTTTTATTGTTGTAATTTTTAGTTATAATCATTAGAATCTTAAGATGTATTTGAATCATCGATCTTTGTGGACAGTGGATGTGCGTGAGGCTGCTTTTGACAGCTATTTGTGGTGAAACTTTTAGATCTAACTGGTCTAAAGACGGCAAGTCTAATGGTGGTATTGACTTCCCAAAACGATGCGCGAAAAGTTAAGAATCAGAAGAGGAAATATTAAGTAGCTAGCTTTCAAAACAGTAATTGGCCTATATGGCTGATTTGGGAAAATAATTACTAAGCAATGCGGCATATGTAACTAGCATTGAAAGAAACGGCTTGACTAAGTGATACCGCCGTTGTGGTAGTGATTGAAACATGACCATTATGGAATGAACTCGACTTAGCTTTTCCTCCTTTGAGACTTGTAAGCATGGAGTGAACACTATTGAGCGAGCGACGATAATGGATTTATTTGGGTGAATACTAAGATGCTTGGGGTGCATGGGTGCACTTAGGGTTTTCTCTGGAAGAAGGCTTAAACCAACTTAAGAATATAGTGACGTGGAAAAAAGGGATCTGAAATTTGTGTATATTATTTTGATATATTTTGAACAAGAATATATGAACCTATTTAGATAGCTATCTAAAATAACATATCATTCAAGATATACGCATAACCTCAAGAAGTACAAGGAATTAACGGATTTATCAAAATATCTCTAACATAAAAAATTATCGTAGAGAAATTCCTAATTATTTCTAACCCCCTTAATGCCGTCACCCCCACCATACCCAACACCCCAAGTCAAGGTACGATGACCCTGTGTGGCGGCACAGGCAGCGGAGATTTGGCGGCTTTGGCGGTTGTGGTGGCTCTGAGTCTGACTCTGTCTATATGGCTCGTTGGAACTCAAGTAAGCTAAGCAATGTGGGTGAGTTCGAACTTGGCGGGTTTTGGTTAAGTGCACGGTTTCAGGGATTCAAACTAAATAACCTACATGACCTTTGGACAAGTCTAGGATGGCAGCAACACTTGATGCAATGGCTTGACATGGGGCATGGCGTCCCAAGCTCGTCCTGCTATCATCCTAGCGACAACGGCGGTAAGAGAGAGATATTTGGCCTAGTGGACATGGGTGTCAGTTCTTCTTAAACTTCAAGAACTTCTTTATGAAGTTAGGTTGAACTGATGATGTGATGGAATCCGGATCCTTCACTTTTTTTTGTTCTTTTTTTTGCATTGCCTACGCCATTCACACATGGAACTAAGCAGCAAGGCAGCTGATGGAAATTTAATAATACACGTTTCCGGCTGTTCAGCACGATGAAAGTAAGAATTAGTAAAGGACGGTCGTTCATTCGAGAACCACCAGCGATGGTGTTGTCTCCACATGTGTGTTCGGTACATATACAACAAGGTTCTCTCCAGCGAAGTTTGAAAGCTTCCCACCCACAAATCCTCATCACTGTTTGGTCCAACTTCGATTGGTCAGCTAAGTCCGGTCGCTAACGGCAGTGGTCACCTTCAAAATCATGACTCTCGAGTCCGCACGTAAAACCTCAATACAAAAAACAACAGAACAAGGATAAAAAATCTCAGAAAAGAAGAAGAAATGGACTAATTCTTGCGACTGTAACCTCAACTGTCACCTAGACATCTGCTAATTCAGCTCCTTTGAGGAGATCATACCAAAAACAATCCACCATCCCACCTCCGTTCATGTCCCACGGTCCTACGTTTGAACTTAGGGACGATTGGAACTCACTGCTAACCGCAAGAAAATCATCGCTCATGGCTGAGTTGTCATCTGATGATACCAATTCTGACCAGAAATTCTCGTCTATCAATCCGGAGATTGCATCTTCAAGCGCCTCTTTGATGCATTTGTTATCATTGCCGTTGTTGTCTTCCGTGGTCGTAGAGGATACAGACACGCTGCTTGAGCTCTGTTGAGCTTGGGGAGATGAGATTGGCCCACCATGGCTTTCATATTTAGCATGTTGTTCGTTATTGGTATGCGACATCGTGACTAGCCTTTCGGACGCAACATTGTCGACCACTGCTGCCTCGTGCTCCTTTCTTAGCCTCTTCTTTAGATGGGTGTGCCACACGTTTTTTATCTCATTGTCTGTTCGTCCCGGCAACCTCGCTGCTATCGCCGACCATCTGAAGAAAAAGGACCAGTGACATTAGGGTCACGTGTATCGATACTGTTTATATACATTTGATTCACGATGGGTGGGAACAAATCAAAGCTTGGATGCATAAGGAGTTGTCCTTGATCTTGTCTTAGGGTATTGCACAAGGACAAGGACAACCACAAACACGACGGGTCTTTTTTATGAATAAGACACGTGAAAACAAACATGTTTCAGGCGGGGAATCTTTGCCAATCCAAAAAGGCGACATGAAAAAGAATATAACCTTAATGAAAAACAATCAACCTTTATTATGCTTATTGGGGTCCCCCACTAAAAATTCCAGGAGAGGTTTTCAAGCTATGATCATCCAAATTTGAGAAAAAGGGTATATCCTTTGTCAAACATAGTAAAATCTCGCTCACGGTGTACGTAGTTGATGTGCACAAATTAATAGATTTTTGTATTCATATCTCTACAGTAAACTGAGTTTAGACAAGAATTGTGCCTGCTTGCATGGTCTCAGTCGTCTATGTCGGCATTTGATCTTTTGCAGTTATTTCATGATTTGCCTCAATGGTTTCTAGGTAGCAGACCCGAAGATTTAATCGGTGGGTGCAGCGATGCTACATGTTTTTTTCATCGAACTTGGCTCTACTGTTTCTAGACAAAAAGCAGATGAAGTAAGAAGTCACAGAGCTCAACGCACGTAATTCTGAAAGACCAGTCGATCTTTGCTATTTGAATTCAAAATGCCAAGAAAAAGGGAGAAAAGAAAGGAAAAGGGGAAAGAAAGGAACGAGGGAAAGAGGGAAAGAGGGAAAGAAAGGAAAGAGGGAGAGAAAACCTGTTCCCAAGCATTTCGTGGAGTTGGATGATGGTGTCCTCTTCTTCTCTGCTAAAGTTTCCTCTTTTAATATCTGGTCTCAAGTAATTTGTCCACCTGAGCCTGCAACTCTTGCCACACCTCAACAAGCCTGAAATGGAAGAAAAAAATCTGACAAACGTTAACAATCTGGCACTATCCGGCAATTCGATTCATAACATATCGTTCTCATATTGGGAGCAAACCACAAGCACTCAATCGCGAACAAATTCACTTACCGGCGAGCTTAGGGAGTCTTCGCCAATTCCCGTGGCCGTGATGCTGGACGTAGTTGATGAGGATGCGGTCCTCGTCGGGGGTCCAGGGGCCTTTCTTCAAACCCATCTTCTCACAACACGGAGCTCTCCCCATTCTCTCGCTCTCTCTCTCTCTGGTAGCGAAGCTGTTTCAAATGACTTTCGTTTAAGCTGAGATATGTATAAATATGCTGGTGAGCTCTCTCTAAGCACTCTTTCAAGCTATGCTAGCTAGCCAAGGGCGTTCTCTCTTTATGTGTATATATATAAAAATATTGACAGGGTGTTGAGTGGACATTCCATTGAACATACGAGCGTCCTGGTTGGTACGCCTAGTCCACAGTAGGCCCCCATATTACAAAGTGGCATAATATCCTGCCGGCACCCCCCCCCCCTCTCTCTCTCTCTCTCTCCCTCTCTCTCTCTGAGGACGGAGTTCGGGCAAATCATGTTTCCAGTAATCTTGGTGAAAAGTTGCAAGACAAGCGTTTCAACCCAGGTTTAGCGCCAATGATTATGCGTTGCCTATTGGAATTCCACCAACAGCATGCCCACTTTTCAAGATCAAAGTCATCTGTCTGGAGCAAAAGCTAGGGCTTAATCGTTTTGTAAGACTTGCAAGGTATTAGTAAACTTTCAAGTAAGCCTCTACAATCGTGCACTGATATATTAATAAAAAGACAAGAATATTTGATAATACAATTAAGGACATACTGAGAAGGCATCATGCATCGTTAATGTAACTCGATTTCCAATAACCCTTTTAAGGAAATTATGAAATAGCGACACATGTCATTACGAAATTAGTGGAGCGGAAATGAATTCATATATTTAATAGGATAATCATTTAGAGAGTCATCTGATTAGAAGGTCAAATAAAATTCCACCAAAAGAGTGTGAAACTGAGAATAAACAAGATATCCCTTGTGTGGATTACCTGTAGTATGATTAGTGCCGAATATATGTGGAAATTAATTTGGGTTACCGTTTGAAGTCCACGTAATAGAATCTAAAAACGGATTCTTTCATCTTACTAAACTGGTGATTAATAATTATAAGTACATTAAAATGGCATAAATAAAAAATTCGAATTAGATCTCACGTCTTACAAATATCAACTTACTAAATATCGTGATAAACCTTGGTTTAAGTGTTGAAATGGACAGGGCCCTTGTATTCAATGATTCCGTGCTCAAACGCTCGAAATCTTCCACGCCACTTAGTAAACAAGTTCAGTAAGAAGCTCAACTATCCGACACTAACCCTAATTTCGGAGCTAACGGTTCTTGCAATCCTATATGTGGGTGAAAATGAGACAAAAGGCAAGGATTGTTAAAAGAGGGCAACACATCTTGTCGGTAAGGTAAAGTTGCGTACCGAAGACATTTACTTCCTCACTAGATTTTTCCCCAAAGTGTGAATGCGATTCACATCTCAAAATGACTTGTTGGGTCGCTCCAAAAATCTGCCCTTGCAGAAATTTGACATTGAACACAGACCAAGAAATTCTTAAGAAGCGGTCAACCGTCGGTGCTCCCTTGTGGTCCAACACTAATTCCAGCCCCCATTCCATCACCATGGAATTTCGAGCAACCGGACGCCACGTGGCGGACTTCCAGGTTTTTCTCTCTCGTATCGTTTTCTTTTGCCAAATTTTCTAATTGAATAATTGGATTATTAGGACTATGATGGGAAGAGATCATACTTGGGAGGATTATTAGGACTTTGATGGGAAGAGATCACACTTGGGAGGATCGATTTCTTCCTTAAACTCTCTGGTATTAGCAATTTTAGGACGGCATGCACGGCAGTTTTCTCATTGGAGTTTCCTAGTAAGTGGACATTTATTTGACCTGATCTTGTAGAGGAGGTTAAGGTCATTAGCGCAGGCTGATTTTCCTACTTTAGGGTCACAGTTTTTTTTTTTTGGGTAAATACTTTAGGGTCAAAGTTCATCCTGGTCAAGCTCGGAAAATCTGTGGCCGTTTCTAATGGAGGAGGGACCATGCTCTGTGACTCTAAGCTTCTGTTGCGACTTGTGTGGTTGCATGCTCTTGTATTTCGAGATGATGTGTAGCTAATTAGCATCCAAGGTCTAATTAAAGTAATTGTTCACCTAATTTTTTTTTTAGCACTCTCTCGTGATCAAGTCAAAGGATGGATGTACGCTTTGGCATGGGCAAACCATCGTTGTACGGATCAGGGCACTTAATATAAGTTCAATTTTTCACATTCCTAAGCATAAACAATAGTAAGTTTAGAACCATCCATGGTGGTGATGTTGTTGGTTGGGCATGAGTTCCTCTCATGAAAGATCCTGCATTCGAGTCACGGCGTCATCTGTCTTGCGAGAAAGGAACTCACGACTTATTTGGGTAACAAAGGTGGTGATAACTCTACTGGTCCTTAGGGTTTACTCTCACCGCGAAGCGGCGCACGGGATTTCCTAGGTCATAAAAAAAAAAAAAAATAGTAAGTTTAGGTTGCATGGTCGCACTTTGGTTTCAGCTCACGTTTTAATTAACTGATTAATGAGGTTAATTAGCATATCTATGTGAGTGGGGGTTCTACCTAAAATAAGATTCCTCCTTGCACAAAAGGTATAGTGAAAATGAAACTCGGCTTACATCAATATTATGCTAAATGAGGATGGGAAATTTTTTTTTCTCCTAAGTTGTAGTTTGCATTCTCTATTTTAAAAAGTTATACTACACAAACTTTTATTTCAAGGGATGACATTTTAAGCCTTGACTTCCACTGTATAGAAAGTAATCCCAACAGCTTCAATCTCAAACAATTGCAGAAAATGCATTAAAATTCTTGTCCTATTAAAGTTAATGCTAACCATAGATTAATATCTAACATATACTAAATCCACCACCTCTTCACGCCTGTTATATTTAAATTCAAAAATTCCCTATTTGCAACTTTTTTTTTTTTCAAATTAAATTATGGAAATCTACTACAATTTGCCCACCAAAAAAAAGAACTTCTTGTAGTATAATATATAATTTTACCATAGGGAAATAAAAAGCGTGTAAAAGAAGGGAACTATGCAGATCGGTGAGCAATTACAGTCTCTATTCTAAGATCATCCATTGAACCTTTTTCCAGTCCCCCTCAATGTCTTAATTCTTTCTACTTTGGTGATAAAGTTGGAGTTTTCCACTTATCACTTTTTAATGGCTTTTAGACCATCGTTATTTAAAAAAACAACTACATTTTGCATTCTTGAATTTCTATCATTTTCCCAAGCTTTTTTCTAAGGCTTGTAAAATATGCTGAGTTTTGAAACTAAGGTTCCGTTATTTCGCTAAAAATGAATTATTTGGAAAAAAAATTCTTAAAACTAATTGTTGTATCACTTAAAATAATTAGTCAATGAAAATTTTTTTTGTTATTGATTACAATTTAAGTTCTAAATATTGTCATTAGTGATGAAAATATTTTTGTTCATTTATTTTTGTTAGTTGCAATCATTTTTAAGAAATAATTTCAAATTATTCATTTTCTTGAAATAAACACGCCCAAAATTGGTGTAAAATCTCGGAGATAAGAGTGGCCACGAGGAAAGAGTTAGAAATCATGTTTGAGGTGACTATAGTGGCATAAAAATTAAAAGTAATCATTTTTGTACAAGACTTTGTAGAAGATTCTGATATAAATTGTTTCATTAAACTTGAAAATATTATTTTTGTAGAAAATTTTAAAAAGAGTTATTTTCGTGGAATCTTTTATATATAAACACAAAAAAAAAAAAAAAAAAAAAAGTAAACATGCAAAACAGTCAACCATACTTTTCTCTAAGCTTCTCTTTGGGAATAAGCAGTCTAATATTCGTCTAATCACGAATTTTGTTCAAGGCGAACAAATATCTATGCAATAAAAAATTCTTAATTTGACAATCTAAGTGAGACCAAGTCCAACTTTGTACCCACCACCACGAATTAAGCCATGCTCCACTTTCGATAGAGGTGATGAGGCTTCCCACAAGTCAACGAATTAGAGCAGACTCCAATACACGTATTTCAAGTGAATGATGAGAGAAGACCAAGTCATTTATAGCGAATTTTCAAATTTAACTGCAATTTTCTCACAGCTTAGCCTTAATCCAATAATTAGAAAATTTGATTTTTTTTTGCCCCTTTTTCTTGCTTTACGTGACCGTGTGGGGTCTCTCTCTCTCTCTTTCTCCCCCCTTCTCTCTCACGAGAGTTTCCACCTTTGAAGTGAAGCAAGTCACTTACGCTATGCAAGACCTAATTCCTCACACGTTTATTCTGTGGGCGTCGTGAAGTGATCTGTAGTGGTCACAAAAGAAGAGTCTTTTCCACGCCAAAAACATATTAAGATCATAATTTCTTTCTAACTCCCCGACATAAATAGTCGTGGGCTCGACTTCAATGCGGAAAGAATGCAATCTAATCAAATCATGCTTGGGATGAGAAGATGCATTCCGTTTCTTCATCCTCAAACATTACCGGTGCCCTTAACTTGACCTCCTGAGCTAGTTAATTCCAAAACTTGCAGGTCTTTCACCAACCCAACGTAGATGTCGCCCGCCTTTCAAGATTTTATCGAACCTAAGGTCTACGATTGAAGAGAAATGTCGATGAATTATTGCAAATCGACCTTGCTCTCTGCTGGCTTAAATTCATACAGTGAAAAGTATTCCCTTCTTGACTTTAGGGTCTTGAGATCTAACGTGTTGAGCTTTAAAAAAAAAAAAAAGAAAATCACTATCATATGCCACTATCCTCGCCCAAGTCAAATGGATCTTGTCCACCACCACCCGCTCCATCATCACATCGCACATCTTGAACTCTGCTCGAGGTTTTCTATTAATCCACGAGGCAGCCTTTCGGAAGGGGCTTCATTTGTCGTCAAATGCGACTTCTTCACCGACGTTTTGAATTGGGGCTGCTTTGCTTTCATAAAGTTTGGTGAGCAAACCAAAAGATTTTGCCTTTACACGTCTCTATCTCTCTCTCTCTTTTTCTCTCGATCGATGTAATCATGATCACGATCATGATCGATTACAAGATTTTGTGCCAAGATCAAATCCATTCGTAGCCCACTTGCCCGCCCGACTTTCATCACGTAAGTAGTGGTCATTTGTTCGTCAGTTCTGCAAAAGCTAGTAGGCAAAAAAGGTATAAAAAAAGTTCACGCTTTATTAGCGCATGCGATGTCCTTTTGCTACATCATCTTCTAGAGGGATTGTCGTTAGATGTCCTTTATTAGCGCATCCTTTAATCCTTAGCACTCCTGTAAAATTTCTCAAGCACTTAGAAAGCGCATGCCGAATGTCAAGCGTCGTTTATGCTACCAACGATTGTCATAGTGAGATTTATGGTTAAATTGACTAAATTGAAAATTTTACAACTTAGTTGGTCAAAGAATTATGATTTTTTGATCAATTATCCCACTTTTATGGTTAAGTCATTCACAATTTCTTTTTTGATTTTCTTTGGCCAATTAAGATAATTACCTATTGATGACGTCTCGGTGAAGAAAGGCTCCACTAACTAATAAAGTAGCAGACTCGGCGGCTTTTATTTGTAGCAAATTTGTTTTGAAAAAGGAAGGATCCCACTTTTGTATTTATGCGATCTTGGCTTTAAGAGTGATATATTCAAGTACAAAATCGAGTGTGTGAATGTATAATAATAGTAGCCCACATGTTTCAAAGTCCACTCGCTCACAGTTTGACATATCAGTTTTCGTAAATCAGTCTTTAGAAAATCTGACATTACTCTTCATTTATATATAAATCGCAGGAGATAATGACAATGTCCATAAGCTCTTTTATTTTCGGATGTAGATCCGTCCGCTCGATGTACTTTTGCTCATTTTAGTTTATGGAGATTTCTGTTTTGGATTAAAATTTGTCGTTCAATTTGTTTTTTTTAATATACATATATATATATATATATATTTTTTTTTAATATATATATATATATGTGGTAGAGCGCACGAAATAAAACTAATGAAATCTCCATAAATAGATATCCACGGGACAAATCCCAAGAATGTGTGTTATATTGTAGAGTGGATAAATTCCAATCGTTCCCAAGCTGAAATCTCTCCCATATAACCCTCCAAACCGCGAACCAGTTCTTTACGTAAACAGAAAATGGTCAAAAAAGGAAGGCTCATACCTTATTTAAGAACACGTACTTGACATTCCCAAAATGCTCAAGCTCAAGACCAACAAAAAAGAAAAAAGAAAACTATACTGTGCAGATTACAAGAACTTCTAGGACGAAGATCAAGATGGCCATGAACAAGAAGACGGTGGTTGCGATTCTCCTGATAGTGGCGGTGCTGATGGCCTTCGCCGCCACCTCCGGCGAAGCGATCCCGGAGTGCGCCAAAACGTGCATGCCGGTGTGCCTCAAAGAAGAAGGTGCCAGCGTCGCTGCATGTGACAGGGCCTGTGCAGAGTATTGTCGCCAAGTTGACCAATCCCCAGGAGTCTAGACTGCTAATCAGGCCGACTTTCATGTATAAAGTTGCGTCATCCTCGCGTCTAATTATTAGAAATGTCAGTATTTAATTATAGATGAATGCGGTAGGCTCGAACAATAAGAGAATAGGAAGTGACGAGGGTTCTGTTCCTTTCTGTCAGCGCCGATAGTCTTTTAGACATTGTGTTTCGATCTAATTCATGCAGAGGTTTCTGTACAAGGGTCATCTTGTACTTCTGCTATTGTATTGATTATTTGTCCTGATAATAATAAGGACCAAATTTCTTTCTTCTACGGCTAACATACGCACTATCGGTGTCCTGAGCGTTTTAGCTGTTGCATTTGAAAGACAGAATGCAGTAATTCATTCCATGGGAAGACAACTTTCCTTGATTTCATCAAATTTTCACCACCCTGAAATCCTTTTGAATTGTCTTTGCAGTTCCGAGAACTAAGTGAAATCATCAAATCAAATGGTATTTGGTATTAGTCCAGCCAGACGGATGTCATTACAGAAGAATCCATAATAACATTACACAATACTCTCGATACACTTGCTGATGGTAAAGAATACACACTCTTAAGAGCCCTTGAACAGAAACATAACAGTCTCATCCACATCAAGAATGGAAAAGAATATATATGCAGCCAGCTTCTCTCGCCAAATAAAATCGCAATTCTCAAGTTTGAGATCCAAAAGGATTCATGAACCTCAATTACAATCATTGATAGAAGGGGTAAATTATGTATGTGCCAAGAAAAAAGAGCTCTACATATTCAGATGGTGTTCCTGTTGACTTCAACTTCCATTTCTATTAAGAAATTATGGAAGGTGGTTAAAAAACCAAAAGAATGTATCTGCAAGAACAAATTTACAGGAAACTATGTTTTTGAAAAACCTCTATAAAGACAGGTTAAATGCCAGAGCATGGAAATCTAGGAGGTCAAATCAGGATCATCTTCATAGTCAAAATCTTGTTCAGCAGCCCTGTTTTTCTTTGCATCTCTTGGTGTTGGTCTTCCCTTCTTTGGTTTTCCCCTATAATGACAGTTCAACCAATTATTACAGACATCAAGAGATTAGAGGCCTTTAAAGTGATGACAGCTTAGACGGCCTCCATATTCTGTTAGTCACAAAGAGAACAAAACACAGTACTTACTGCCCATTAGCATATATACCCCCCTTAGATCTCCCAACTCCAAGATCTGATCTCCCATCTGAAAAAGAAAAAAGAGAGAGAGAGAGAGAAAGAGAGAGAGAGAGAGAGAGAGAGAGAGCATAAAAATGGGTTCATGGATAGAGGTCATAAAAGAATAGATGTCTTGCAAAGATCAATGTATCTCACCATCTCTTCCCCCTGCAAGCTCTTCAGCCTTCCAAAAAAAAAAAAAAAAAACCAGAGGACAATACCATAAGAATTAGCCATATCTTACTCTATGAATGGCATCCTCAAACTTCAACAGCTTACAGTACATTAAGGGTCTTGAAAAAGTAGAGGTGTGTTAAACTATTGCAACAATCTCCTCACCATTGATTAATTAGAAGAACCATGAATTCGTAAGTAGTAAATTCTTCTCTACAGAGGACAGATAGACGTGGCATGGAGTCTCATATAAAACTATTTAATTTCTGTTTTTCTTCTTTAAAATTCTTCTTGATAAAGTAATATTGCTGCTGCATGCACCATGAGACAATAACAAATCTTTTGTAACCAATACCACAAGTGCCAACACTCAAGTGAACCACAACGCAACAACGAAACAGCAATTGAAAAGCCTAATTAAAAAAAGAAGAAGAAGAAGGAATGTTTGGAGGTCCACATTACAAAAGCATATAGTTCACTGTGCAATCCATGATTGGAAGTTTAAATTTGGTCAGGCCATGAGACACCTTAGAGGCAAACCATTCCATGTCCTACTATTAAAAACTCTATGAAATGCCTTATCTATCTAATCTGGAAAGAAAGGAATTTGAAGCTTCACATCACCAGTTTGTTTCTACCTCTTTTAAGCAGATTCTGTATGCGGTAAAGTGGAAGATGTTGATGGAGAAAAATCTTCAATCTCACGTATCTAGTGACATGATTGAATTTTATGTGTGAATTTTAACACTCTCTTTCGAAGTGTAATGAGGAGCTTGTAGCAGGTATTATTCCCCTCGCTTAAGTTTTATGGAAGCAGTGAGCTTACTAATCTGAAAAAAGGGGCCAACCATCTTACATGTCACATTTAGATGTGCACATTCAAGTTCAACTAGACAATGAGCTATAGTTAATGAGCGTATTATGTTGAAGCAACCCATATGGTGCACCTATGCTAAATGCCACATTAACACAGCATGCACTCCTTTGCTTGCTCAAACTGAGTTCAAGAGCTCCTAATTTTAACTAACAAACAAAAATTTAGGCAAATTTATATATGGCCAAATTTCTCAAGAATTCACTTGACTACAACTCATCGAATTTGAATGTGTAGATGTGAATTATACAATCAGGGTGTAAACTGCCTCAAAGACCCCTTCTACAATGGCCTCCCTTCCCATTTCCATAACACACGCGACTGATCTTCAATTACAGATTTACATAAAAGACTGAAATTCAGAAGGATACCGAAACTGCCATTATTAAAAACATACAGCTGGTGAGGTGACTGAAGACAAAGAGAACAGCCTGTCTTCAGGCTGAAATTTCCTCGAGCGCTTCATGCTGTAGAATACACAAGTGCGATGAGCAAGCATTACTGACAGTACATTCAACCATCGCATACAGATTATCAAATACCCAAGTAAACCATAAATGTAAGTTGTCTGACACATCTAAAGTTGTTTCTATGAAGCATTACCTTGTATTAGCAGAAAAGAAATGCACTACTATGTGCACACTTAATTCTAAAGTGCTCTTCCGCCAATGGCCATGAATGCATTGGGCATATATTTCTGAATCTCGCCCTCAGCAGGATAAAACAATTTACAAGTGAACATCGAATTGATTCCTTAGGAAGCACAGTGTCTACATTTTTTCAAATTCTTAGATGCTACTCAACTTGAGGGATAAAGACTGACATTTTCATCTATAATGCAATAATCCCATTCTAAAAGGGTTCCCTACTCCTTTTTCCGAGTCTAAACACCACAAAAGTTTCTAGCATATTAAGTGCACAAGGGTATTGCAGGCAATGGTGTTTGGCAAGACAAATAGAACAAACGAGTCTCTCACCCAGTTGACCATTAAAGCCTAAGGGAATGATCCACGATCCATAGGATATATAACATACGTATAAGCAATACGGTTCATGAAGAAAAACTGATTCTACTTTTGTATTTCTATTTCACTCCAGCCAAACGGAATATCAAAGATGAAAATAACATAGTTCCCATGGTGGATAGATATCTAATAATCAGAATACGTGATGGTGTCCTCGCTAAAGAAAACCTATACAACATTCCACATAAATGGTCACAAATTCAAATAAACCACAAACAACTCAAGAATTGAGAATGAGGTGGAATTCCACTTATGGAGGTATATAAAAGAGAGTTTGAGAACAATGCCAAGTAACCGTACAAGGCTGTACTCTTAGATGCAGAAAGAAACCCTTCAAAACCTTTCAGCACATTCCCACATTGACTCGGGTCCTGCAAATAACTTGTCTCCATCTCATATACCTGAAAAAGAAAATCAAGAACACCATTGCCAGATAAACAAACAGTCGTTACATTGCAAGGTCCGAAGCCAGACAAAACAGTAAGCTACCAGATTATGCTCTTCTCATCAGAAGATATTCGATGATATAAGACATACTACTGAGCTTCACAGCTAAATCAACAATTTCATGATGAATTGACAAAAAGCAAGAGACTTAACCATTTGAAGTCCACCTCTCTAAGCAATGTACCAACTATGCTAAAACCTCTGCTATCTAGATAAAGTCGACATGGAACCCGAAACCGACTCAAACCCATTTCACAACTCACAGCATCGTAGCGGAAGCACAAACGCAAAACGCCCTCTCAACAACTCCAATCAACAAGGAAAGAAATGAACAATCGGATTGACATGAACAGGTTTAGCAAAGAGGGCCAAGCCAGAAAGACGAACCGACCTGCTTCTCAATGTTGCGGAGCTCCTCGTGAAGCTTGGCTCTCTTGGCCACAAGAGACGACAGCATCGCCGAGGGATTCGACGGAAGCCTCTGCCCTAATTATCAAGAACGAGTTCACCGTAAAAATCTCCGACGTCGAAATCCCAAGAATCGACACACCCAATTCTTCCAAATTCAAAGTGCTTTTACCTTCGGAATCCATGTCCTTCCCCGGGACGATTCGGGAAATCCGACAGGATTCGAACTCGGAAAACGAAAACCTAATTCAGTCGATCGATGGGAAAGGGGAATTTCACGAACTCCTGCTAGGGTTACGAAATTCGATTTCGATATTACGGTCGATCCCGAACCCGCCAAAATTTGGGAATGGGCCGGGTCGGGTCGAACTTACGTGAAGCCGATCCAAACCCGGGATTCCGCCGCCAGCGTAGGGGCCTGGTAAACGGGTCGGGCTAGCTCGGTTTGCAACGGGCTGCGCCTGCTCGCCGGGCGTATGGCACGGCCCAGGGCCCATGAAAGGAGCTGGCTCGGCCCATTTCGTTCCTTTCCGAGGTTTTTCTCCCTGTATGGTGATCATTTTACCTTGAACCGGCTTAATTGAAAACTGATCCGTGGGATTGAGAAATTGACCATTTCTCCAATTTTCCGATTTTGCCTTTTGGGTCAAATCCAATTTTTTGATTAAACTAGCTTGATTGCACATCCCTAATCCCTGCTCTCACCTCACCCGATTTTCATATGTAATAATAATATCATTTCATCTTTGGATAGGTTGTACCTTTTTTTTCGGACAAACGCACAAACGTTTGTAGTCTCATTCTCTTTATTCCAATGCTTTATCGATTTTTTTAATCAAAAGATTCTATGGAATTGCAATCATGCACTTTTGATAAAAATAAAGCGATGGATATGGCATAAGAGTGTAGACGCGTGCGATTGTATTGTCATGAAATTTTCTGTAATTTAATGTTAATTTAATTTGGAGCTTTTCATATCACGACTTACGCGGCGAATTGTGGGGATGCGACACGAGAGGGACTCCATTGGGAGTCGGGAAAAATAATGATGCCATGGCCTTTTTGACGGGACGTCTGGGGCTTTTCTTTTATCTTCCTTATTATAATCGTAAGGGGGAGATACGATGAGAGGTTGAGAATGCAATTCAAAAGGGAAAGAGAAGAGAAGAGAAGATTTTTTAACTTACGAAAAGAAGTCAAAAAGAGAAAACCCCTCTTTCCCACGGAAGCCAAAGGCCCTTAGCGTGCGGCAAACGCACCAGCCCACGCCCATGCCTTCCCTAGGTTATCCTTTTGTCTTGTCTCACTTGCCTTTCCATCCTCTTCATCGCCTTGCCTCCTCCTTCAATTATTTCTCACTTTGACTTTAATTTCTTTTCTAGAAAATGGCCCATCTTCAAATCCCGATTTGAAAATTTTCTATCCCTCTCTCTCTCGATTTGAATATAATAATCTTGACGTGATATAGTTTAATCGATGCATGCATACCCCATAAAAAGAGAAAAATAGAAAAGGGAAAATGGAAAAAGATTAATACTTTCGAAATGAATGATTGGTGATCCTCCTTAATCCTGGGTTGGGTTTGGTTTCTCTTTTTGTTTGGAATATTGATAATTAACATTACCATCATATGTGGGGATTTACATAGTTTAAGGTGTCGTCTTCAACATTGTCCAAAAATTTAAGATTTTGCCGTTGCGATAATTGTACGAAACAAGAATTATTCCAATATTTCCTTTCAATTATTGTTCTTGCTTCCGTCCTAGGAGAGGGAAGTACAGCGTGCAGCCAACCTCTCCATTACCACAATTCTCGACTTCTCCTTTTATTTTGGGAAATTCTTAAATGCTTCAAAAAGCACTTTTAAATCTATCTGAACCGATTCGAATACTATGAATTAATCTATAATTTTCATCTCGAACAAACACGAACGGTGCGCAATCTACCTTATTTTTGGCCCCGCACTAAAAAAAGAAAATCGAGGGGGACCCGTAACCCTCATCGTACAATACGAACCTCCTCCTCTCAATACGACTTTCTATCCTTCATCCCTCCACACCTCTCGCCACACCACAAAAAGCCCAAAAACGGTCAGGAGAAATTCGTGACTCGCATATCATCCGTTCTCCAATTTTCCAGCATTAATTAACAAAACGTGTTGCGCTAATCAGCGCCTTTCTGGTACGCTAAAACATGGTTGATCCAAAGACGGTAGCCGTAACGGGAGTCTCGGACAATTTCTTGGACGTACTTGTCGCTCGAGGAAGAGGACGAGGTGGGATTCGAAAATAATGAACTTTCCTTTGTAGATAAATGAGCCGGAGGAGTCGTTTTTGTATCGGACTCTGTCCTTTTTTATTTAAAGTCTTGCCTCCACAGAAAAATTGCGCTAGAAAAAGACGGGGAGAAAAAAAAGGCTGGTCCTCTCCTTGTTAGAACGAGTCTCTCCACATTCGGGAGGCACCTGTTGCTCTCGTTCCTTCGTTGATTCCGACTTCCGTGTCTGTAATCCGCGGTGGTTCTCAGCCTGCCATGTCGTTCAGATGGCTGAGTCGGGTATCTTTCTCTCGCTGCAACCATCCCTCCCCCTTTTTTTTTTTCGTCTTTTTGGCGATTCTATGTCGAACCCTTGACGCGTTTCGGGTTCCTCGTTTGAGTTCTTGGCCGAAGTTTGAATTTTGATTCGGAGTGATGATGATATAATCGTTTTTTTGAAAAGGGTATTCTTAGAGCAGCCCGATTTTTTACGGGCGATGGATTTGCTTTGCTTGTCGCCTCTAGTTTTTGCGCTTGTGAGTGGCGCTGGAGCGAATGACGATTTTCGTTTGTTGACGGATGATTTACATGATCATCGAGGACGTGTCAATCGCAGGTTTGGTTTACTCAATTTTGCACAAGCATAAACTGTTAACATCTTGCCTGATGTTGGGATCGCTAAGCATATTCGTGGGCTTTTGAAGTCGTCGGAACTCGTGGGTGTCTACTGCTTCTTTGCTTAATCGCGTTTCATTTACTTACCTGTGGAATAAAAAGGATACTCTGGCTGTATTTTGTTCCCGGGAAAATGCGAAAGACGTCCC
The DNA here is from genome assembly GCA_014182555.1 of Eucalyptus erythrocorys. NCBI lineage: Eukaryota > Viridiplantae > Streptophyta > Magnoliopsida > Myrtales > Myrtaceae > Eucalyptus > Eucalyptus erythrocorys. The sequence goes on from CM024597.1 coordinate 31,449,094, forward strand.
TTAGACTATGAAAATGTTTAGCTGGAATCTACGACTTTCAAATGACCATGCATTGTTGTTCACCCTTCGGAATGTTGGAAGTTATGACCATTGGAAGGCCATTTCCAAAGAGGAAAATGAGTTGATGGTTCGGCCCACTTTGATTTTTTTCATTAGTTGTGCAGGCGATTCGTGCTATTTTGAGTGGCAATTCAGTGGCTGCATTTGGCTTATTGCAAAGTTTTCCTAATTATTCCCATATTCCACCCTGTCCACAGCTATTATACAATTAGACAATGATTTGTATTTTTCTGTAACTTGAGTATGCAACTATAATTAGGAGCATAATAGCATAATGGGGTTTCTGCATGTGGAACTCTTGTATAGATCTTACTCTAAAGAGGAACTTTGGTTCGTTTGAAGTACCTCATTTGAAACCTCGAGTCAGGAGTTCTTATATTCTCTTTTCCCAGGGAAATGCCACATCTGGCATGGGTATATCTGATCATAGCAAGAGCACTTTCATGGATCTAAAGAGGAAGAGAGTCCATCGCTATGTGATTTTCCAGATTGATGAGAAGAAAAAGGAGGTTGTGGTTGAGAAGACCGGTAGCCCAGCTGAAAGCTATGAGGATTTTGCAGCTGCACTCCCTCAGAATGATTGCCGTTATGCCGTTTATGATTACGACTTTGTGACTTCTGATAACTGCCAAAAGAGCAAGATATTCTTCATTGCCTGGTTAGTCTAAATTCACTTTGTAACCTTAATATTTTATTCTGGTTTGGCAATCTCCTCAGAAGTCCTTGACTTGCCAAAAAAAATGAAAATTGAAGTAGAAAAGTGAGCATCCATCATCTAATGTGTCTGGCAGTCATATTCTTTTATATCTCTCATAATGTTTTTCTAGTTCACAGACAGCTTTATAGGTATCAGTTTTCTGACTGAATAATGCAGTGCGAATGCAGAACTTCCTTCTCCCCCATGAATTAATTTCTAGCAGTTGCTCAGCATCTCAAACTAAGCAATGTGAGAATGTTCAATTTGTTTAGAACTCATGAAGGTGATGCCTGAATATTTATCAAAGGAAAAATGGGAAATATTAAGCTCACATGTTAGTTTGTCGCCCTTCATATTGTCCTTTTTTATTTGATACTGTTTTCAGCTGGAGGAAAACAAGGAACTACTTAGTCATGACTTTGGCCTACTATAGTGGGAAGTAGTGTGACACCACCATCTGCTAATTAAATATTGGGCGATGCAAGCAAACTGAAGCAACAATAGTCATCTGAATGCCTTTAAAGTCACACTAGAACATCTATTCGTTAAACCTTCAGTCTCATTCCTTTATGAGCATCTGTCAAGTACATATTTTGGGTCACTGATATTGCCTATTTTGTGCTCTGGAAAGCTTCTCAAGTTTTTTTAGCACTCTTCATGATGCTAGTGATCGAGTACCTAGATGTGATTTTTGTTCTGGATTATTATGTTCCTGATATTTAACGAGGTTTTGTTTAATTGGGACATTGATTAGGTCTCCCTCAACATCACGTATACGTGCCAAGATGCTCTATGCCACCTCCAGAGAGAGATTCAGACGGGATCTGGACGGCATTCATTACGAGATTCAGGCTACTGACCCCACGGAAATGGATCTGGAAGTGCTCAAAGAGCGTGCTAATTGATATCCAGCTTACAGGTTAAACATTGACGATTCCCTGCTGTCCCAAAGAACGATGGATTGCCTGATGACATTGGACATTAGATATTTATTAGTGCCTAGAAAATCTGTAAATAGTACAAGTTGGTACTACTGTTGATGACCACAATATGAGGCTTTGTTATGATCAGCTCGTAAGGTATCTTTGCTTTAAATTTTACCTGCTTGCATTTCCGGGATAACAGCAATTGCTAAGTAGCTGGAAATTCTATCAGAAGTACTTATACGCTTTGGTTGCTTAACTTACCTTAAGTTTGACTTGTAACGTTTTTTAAGTTTTCATTGCCTTACTTTAGGCAGAGAAGCACGTTGATCCCTTAAATTAATGGCCTTGCAAGTCATAAGTTTATCCTCGTCTCAGGAGTATCTTTTGATGTAATTTGATTCAGTCTTTTTCTTTACCAACCTATCATAAAACATGTTTTCAATTTCAGCTCCAGAAACGCTGTGTAACTTCAATTTCACTTGCGTTTCGGATAGTACATAAGGACCACATTATGGATTCTTGTTGATCCTAATTGAAGATTTTGTGTCCACGCTTGAGAAATTGTTGTTAGCCCTCTAAGTTGCGAGAATTGCAGAGGATCTCTCTTCTCCCGATTTTGTATTAAACCTTGTCGCTTGATCTCCCGCCAGCCAATTATGAAATAAAACTGAGTTTTGGAATTTAACCACTTTGCTCTTTTCTTCTAGGCTGGTGAGTTTTCTTTATCTCGTGCTGCCAGTGTCTCCTGCTCCACCGAGTGGTCCCTCAATCTGCATTGTGAGAACAGGTGGAGTTCATATTCTTCATGGCATTGACAATAGCCTCGGTCCCTGGACTACAGTAGCATCCTGACCATGTAGAAGAGCTCGCCCTAGTTTTGTTCGTGGACACTCGGCGAACCTATTTCCAGATGGAGTAGATTAATTGCAGGGAATGATCCTATTAGGGGACAAAGCAACGATTGAGATATGTTGGTTAATACCTATTGTGACAATCGCAGCCTTAGCATCATGTCATCTTTGTTGTCATTCAGTTACGATCCTTTGATTTTTGCATGATGTAGGGAAGCATGTGTATCCACGGTATGGCAAGAGGTCTTTCAATATAAGAGGAAATGCTACATTCCTCTCCCGATATAAATTAATGAATAAGAACCAAAATTCATGCCGTCTGTAGTATCTCACTTCTTGTGTCGCTTCCCCTGCATCCTCAAGATGTTGTATTCGCCTTCGAGAGTTCTGCAGCTGTGGTCGGAGTCATATTTCCCAGAAGTGTCGAACTGCATCTTGACTCATCCTAATCTAGGAAGTCGAATCGTCTATGCTACTGCAAACGATTCTTGATTGAATCTTGTACTCGTTTGCGGGAATTTCTTGTCCGAATGAACCTGCTACACTTCTCTAACAAACGAATCTGAGAAACAGGGTTTCCATGAGGATTTCTTCTGATGGTTCTAAGGGAAGGAACTTCACAATAGAAATTTCGACAGATGTTCTTGCATTTTTAAGAAATGCAGAGCTCTTCAACTTCTCAGCTAGGCTAATCTGTATTGCATGGCGTCAGTGAAAGATGGGCTTTACTTTTACGGTTTCCTGATGTTTGATTTGAAACCACACTGACACAACAAACAAACAAAAGCGTTCAGCTCTGGAGAAACTACATGATATCGTTTAAACCCGTGACAAAATGAATGCCTCACGACAAACGCAGAAACGGCATCAGATAATTATAAGGATGCGGCTATAAAACCGTCTTATACAAGATGATCAGCTACAAATTAAAGGTAAAATTATAAAACCTAGGGATTGAAACTGAGAGATATAGAGTGAGGCAATTCAAGTCCCCCGATTCAGTAGCTAATAAATGAAAACCAGCCCACATCAGAACTGCTCGGAGACGGACTGGAGAAGACATGTCGGAGTCCGGCAGACGCGGCATCTAAGGAACTGGAACTGTCCTACTACTATAAGCCTGCTGCTGCTCCGAAGCCTGATTTGCCTCGTCTTCATCCTCAATCTCGCCTGACATCTGCTCCAGAGACTTACCCTTTGACTCCGGCACCAAAAACGTGAATAGCAGCCCCAAAAAGTTGACTCCACCGAGCACGATGAGTGAGTTCCTGACTCCAATTCCTGCAGGGTACCCTGCATCTGCCTTGGCCTTGTCTTGGTTCTGAGCCAAGTACAGGAACCCGAACGCCCCCACCATGGCACCGAGCTTCCCGGATGCTGCCGATATGCCATGGCATGTGGACCTGAACCGGGCTGGGAAGATCTCGGCCGGCACAACAAATGTGGTGGCATTGGGTCCAAAGTTGGCGAAGAAGAAAGTGAACGAGTACATCACCACGAAACCAACGTGGTTCCCTGGGTGAGTCCAGTGGTCATAAGGAATCGCAAGGGCGAACATGAAGACCGTCATGAAAAAAAATCCCATCAGCTGGATGGCGAACCTCCCCATCCTGTCGATGAGAGCCACTGTGAACCAATACCCTGGCACGGTGCTGCACAGGGCGATGAGCGTCTGAGCCCGCGCAATCCTGAACACCTCCTCGATCGCGTTCATGGTCTTTGCCGGGGGAAGCCACCCGACAGCGCTAAAGATGTCCTTCTGGAACAGGTTCTGGCTATAGTACGCGATGTCGAGTAGGAACCATGTGCTCGTAGTTCCGAGCAAGTGAAGCCCGTGGCGACGCATAAACTGCCTAGAGAACAAGCCAAATGAGCCAGCAGATTTATCCTCAGCTGCCGACTCTGGCAGCCGCTTCTCACCATTCTGTTGCTCTGCATCCATATTAATGTTCAGAACCTTTGACATGTCGGCAGCGGCCTGTTTCATGTTTTTAGCTACCAGGGCGGTGTAACGGGGGGTTTCAGGCATCTTCAGCCTCCAGTAGTAGGTGAGTCCGGCCGGAAGCGCCCCCACCATCAGGATGATCCTCCAAACAAAGTCGGCCTGTGGGGCGGTTGAGCGGATCGCGTCTTGCTCATAAGCTGGGCTGGAGAACCGATAATTGAAGGCGGACGAAATGATGATTGCGAACACACCGCCAGCCATTATCCCGAATCCCTGCATCGCAAAAACCGCAGCGATGAAAGCCCCTCTAGTCTTCTTGTTGGAATATTCAGACATAATAGTTGCAGATAGCGGGTAGTCGCCTCCGATGCCAAATCCTAGCCAAAACCGGAAGAAGCAGAGCGTTGCCATGACGGTCTTGGGCTCACGGCCGAAGGACAAGCCCGAAGCCATTGAGCATATCACCATGATCATCAGTGTCAATCCATACACTTTCTTCCTTCCCATCTTGTCACCGAGCCAGCCGAAGAAGAGCTGGCCCGCCAGGGTCCCGCAGAAGGCCACGCCGTTGACAGCTGCAGACACATTTGGGGGCAAGGTTCCGGGCTTCGCCGCGCCGTCCTCGTGGTAGTATATCCGACCAAGCAACTTGGTCACGAGGGATATGCAGAAGATGTCGTACGCGTCCGTGAAGAAGCCCATCCCAGCGATGATGATCGCCGTGAAATGGTACCATTGCGTCTTTGCGACATCGAGCGCGTTCAGAACTTGTGCTGGTTCACCGGCCATGTCAAGTTAGCCTACTGACAACCCAACTTAATGCTGTCCAACCTGCAAAATGGTACAACATTAAGATAACCAGTAATGATCAAATGTCGCGATCTGACATAATCGTTTCAATGTGATCAATTGGAAGAGCTATGTCGAAAGCACAGAGAAGAACACCCTCGGAACGGCAATGTATTCCTAGACAAAATGATCATTTACAGAGAAATACTCGACCGGTTTTCCTTTCGGCACGAAACTTTCCAGGTTCAGCAGAAGTTCCAACGTTCCTCGTTCTGCGTCAACTTCATGCTCTTCCACGGTGGTGAAGGAAGGAAAGTGAAACGATATGCATATGGCTGACGTCCCAAATTCGAACGCTGGTTTTTATGCGTTCCCAAATGGTGTCATGGACCATTGAGGAAAAGGTCTACTTAAAGACCAAAAACAGAACGAACTCTCTCTAATCCACATGAAACTAACCGACCTCCGAGAGTGTCGGAGGCGGACGGGCGCCAGCCACATTGCTCTGAAGCAGCAAAACCGGAGCAGGAAGATCCAGGTTCACCAATGTGGATATGATCGTCTCGGACAAGTTTGACTAATGACCGCGAAGCCAAAAGTATAAAAAGAAAAGCCCATACATGGCAACTTCAGGAGAAAATCTTGAGAACCCAATTTGGGATCATGCGTATCGATAAAGCACGCTAATTTGAAGTAAGGTTTATCGTGCAAGTGAGAACAATTTTAATGTCTAATGACTTCGGCTACAATAGATTCATTCGTTTGCCCCACCTACAGAGGTGCACGACGGCATGACCACCCACGCGAGCAGGCCACGAGATGCACGCATGGACATACCCCGAATCGAACGACGATGAAGCATATGTTCATACCAAATGTAACCCTTAAGAGCAATTATCTAATTGGTTAGGAAAAAAAGGGATGGAAAGAGGGTAAAGTCTATTCTTGTAGTTTTGTTCTACGGGCCTTTCGCGTCGGCCGTAAAATGTTAAAACAAAAAAAGCAAAACAAACGATAAATCTTTCCTACAACAAAAGGGAGAAAGAAAAAAGGGGAGGGAGGGTTCGGGGGAGGTCTTCCTCGTACTAACCTTATGGATGTCAACGTTTTTTTTCTTTTCCTTTCGGTTTCGCGATAATCGAGGACGATAGCGATGGGAGAAGGCAGTAGTAGACAGAGACAGAGGAAGAGATGTATGGAAAGATTTTAGCGGAGACCTCGGCGACTCTTGGGATAGTATGTTGGGGAGAAGTGAAGGTCGGCTTATATAAACGTAGGAACTGAGTGGGGGTCCGAAAAAAGGGAGGAATCTGCCATTGGTATATTCGCTCTCTTTTCGGCAGTCCATTACGGCGACGTCGCGCCTCCTTCCTGTCTCCACATAGTGCGCATTTTCTCCGAAATTTCAACTCCGTCAACTTTTTTTCGGCGTCTCTTCTGATCATGATTTGTCGCTTGAATTTAAGGTTCGATCTTCGCCCCCAAGGCGCATATGATTATAATATACTAAATGGCACTAACAAAACGGGGTCCAGCGTGTGGCTACCCTTCATTCTCCTCTCGCCTTTCGACGGACACTCATGGGCGGGCTCGAGATGGAAATGCTTCGTCTGATTCGATTTGATTCGCTTTTGCTTTCCCTGTACTCTTGTCCGCCCGAATGAACCGAGACTCGTTATTTCCTTTTCAAGAACGTGATGAACTTGTCATGCCGGCACGATATCGCTTGACCAACGGCAGTCTTCCATTCTGCCAGCACAACGATCGTCCAATTCTTGGAAGTTCGCATCTCGAGGGACTCGTATGATTGGCTCGATGATATCGGATTGGCCATACCGACGTCGAGGAAAATGCTTTCTCGGTGCTTTTACATTTGTGGACCATTCTTTAGATAGTTAAGTGAGCGAGAGATTACATGCATGTAAGATCTCATCGCACGAATGCTAGAGATCTTAAAGATTGGTTTATAAGAAAAAGGTAATTTGCAAAGATAATGTGATGAAGCATAAGTGCACCTGGTATTATTGATTGTATTTTGCCTCCCACCCATAAAAAAGCAAAGTCAAAGCAGCCGGATTATTTGAACGATTCATTAATTTGAGAATAGTCATAAGAAAATATAAATCCACTGAGATCAGATTCGTTCGCCTCCAGTTACGTGGCACGCACATATTACCGACGGCTCTTCGGAAGGAGGAGGAATTGAAGTGGGATTAGTTGACCTCTCCATCTCACGCGGGGACATTCAAAGTTTCTGCGACCACTTTTGACTTCATGTTTTCACTCTCTACCCTAGGCAACGCTAATTTATTCACCCACATGGCAAAATGAAGGATGAGGGGACCCACGACCAACTTGGTTGTGTCCTAATCTTGCCTCCACCCCTCCTTTTTTTCCACTACCAATGGCAACTTGGAGCAACATCAACGTGTCCTTAAATGGGATGGATTTGGTTACGGTAGAAAGGTGGGGAAAAGTACCGAAAATATTTAAAAAAAAAAAAAAAGTTCTGAAACTTGTTATAATCAATTCAATCCTAAACATTTTTATAGAATCAATTTAGTTCTAAATATTTTAATGTTGGTATTAATTCAGTTCATTTGGCTAATTTATGTAGGGAAATATTGACGCGGACGTTAGTTTTATGTAGTGCAATTTGCGTTGACGTGGAAATTTCTTTATAATTTTTAAATATTTTATTAAATTTTATTTTCCTTGTTCTTCCCTCTTTTCCCTCTTCTTTTTTTTCCCCCTTTTTTTCCTTATTTCCCTCCATCGTGGCTAGCTTCCATGATGGCCGATCAAAAAAAGAAGAAAAAAAGAAGATAAAATATTAATAAAAAATCGAAAAATATATTTAAGTCAATGCAAACTATGCCACGTGAGATGGCTAGCACTCATGTCTAGTTGCTAGAGGTGAGCATTGTTTCAGGATAGAACTTGGAACTAGAGAATTGGACTAGTAAGAACCTATATGGTTTGAGGTTCCAAAGTATGTAGTGTAGGTTCTAAGTTCAAAAAATTAAACAACTTTTTTCGATAGGTTAGAACCTAGAAATTGTAATCATTGTCTATGTCTTCATGTGATCCTATAGTATTTCATGGGATTCAATGATGAGTATATGATCTAGAACCTCTAGTTTGAATTTCTATTTTATGAAGGAGATTTTTACCTTGTTAATATTTCATATTATTTGTGTGTCTAAATATGATGACTCACTACAATCATTCGATTAATAATACATATGGAACTTGGGTAGACCTCGAAATTTGTGAAGGTAGATTCCAGATTTTAGGACATACAAGGTGGGTTCGAGGTTCTAAAAACCGGTAACCTATTTTAACAAGTAGATTCTAGGTTATGAAGTACCGACATTTTTCGGGAGCTTTCATTTCATGTCAGACACTCTAACACGTATTGGACATGGTCCGACACTCTTTGAGCTCAGTTAACACATGTTGAATAATTCAACACCTAGTTAACTCTCTGAAAACTCTCTGAAAATCGAGTTCGAAATTTTGACACGTAATTTTGACATGCACGGCTCTAAAACTTGAGTCCAAAATTCTGATACGTAATTTTGACATACACAGGATCATTTTAAAAATTTTCAATAGATGAGGGATCAAAATATAATTGTGTAAAAAAATAATTAAAATACTAAATGAGGAAAGAGGAAAAAATCTAGTCCTTTTTTTTTCCTGACTTTTACTTCTTGTGACACACAATTCACTCTTTAAGTTTGTTTTTTCCTCTTCTTTTCCAATACGTTCTAACATGCGAGTCTAAAATGTGGATTTTTTTTTCCTCCGAGTTTTATGGATTATTGGAATGGAATTGAATTGAATTTGCTAAATTGAAATAATAAATTATATTAAAAATGGTGGACTAATGTTTTTATTGTAAATTCATTGGTTCTTTTTTTTATTATATATTTATTTGTGAATTTGAGTCAAATTAATTTAATTAGAATAATCATAAAAATGATAATTTATCATGGATATATAAAAGTATTCATTTAATATACAACGTGCTTCAATGTGTTGGAATTATCTAGCTCTTGAGAAACAATATGTCGATATGTCATGCCGCGTGTCGCGTATTAGTGTCGATGCTATTTAGGTTCTAGGTTTTGGATAGAATTTGTATGGAATCTGAAACTGCTCATTTCTAATGTTAGCAATTTCCAGTCTAATAGCTTATTGGACTTAATTGATACAAATGTAAAAAGATTTATGACTAAATTTGTCCAACTAAAATGCTTAAAATTGAATTTGTATTAATACAATAGGTTTATAACTTTTTTTTTGTACTTTTCTCAAGGAAAGGATCTAATTACACTATCCAAAAAATTTGGAAGGCTCGATTGCACAAAAAGAAAAAAAATCGCGCACCTAATCAGACAAATAAACCTAGTTAGGCAACTAAAAGTGACCTTGACCCTAATTAGGTACTAAAATGTGCATAACAGCCTCTCACATTACACCAATGAACCATGTATATAATTTTGGGGATTTGAGATTTTTAATACTCTAATCCTAGAACAAGTAGTGTGTATTATAACATCCCTCTTGCTATCTACCTCCAGTGTTTCTATATCATTTGTTGAAGGAACTTGTATGCTCTTTACATTCATGATATCTCCTTCTACCTATCAAATTAAGATTTTGTATCTTGGACATTCTCTTATGGTATTAGAATTGAGTTGAGAGCGAATATTAAAACATCTCATATCGCTTATCTTCGAGGTTATATGCTTTTTATTTATATGTTATCTTCTTCCACCTATTAACTTAAGTTATTGGATTGGACTTACTAGCATTCGCAAACATCAAAACTCCTCATTTATCATGGAGGCCTATACTTTACTTTTTTATAGGTAAATTGGCTCCACTTCTGAACATATTTTTAAGATATTGCTAAGCCATCAACATCCTCCCCCTAAAATTACGTAAATGTGATTACCAAAGGTAAGGAAAATTAGTGAGAATGAGTAGATTGGCGGCAGGCATTTGAATAAGATCAAATTATTCATCATTGTTGAGAAAAAGGATATAAGGAGTGTCATAATTTTTCTATGGTAATCATTTTCATATCAGTACTTTTTAAGTGGTCACTTGATTGCTACTTCAATGGAAAAGCGGTTACTTCAATGCCTTTAGTGACTGACAAAAAAAAAAAAATGCCTTTAGTGATTCATCCCATGTGACTTTTTTTTTTAATTCAATTTCTATATTCAATGTGATATTTTCTTTAAAAGAAAATTAAAATTTAACATGGACAAATCCTTTGGTCTCATTGAAACCGCCATACCCATTCTTCTTCATTTTCATCTTCACCTTGAACTTCTTCATTCATCTTCGTCTTCAACCAACAATTATATAGTTTTCTTCTTTTTCTTCTCCGATCATTTTCTTAACCATAGTCTAATCCTAAGCGACCAACAACACCAAAAATTTGAAAAAAAAAATAATAAAAAAAGAAAAAAAGAAGAAGAAGAAGTTTTATTGATCTCTCTCTCTCTCTCTCTCTCAAGCTGCGACACTTGTCCATGAGTCTACAATTGAGAATCATGGAGCTTTGACGAGTCTGATGGGTTGTCTTTGTGGTTGCCATGATTTCACTAGTGTGTGGTCCTCATTCCGCGAGGGTTTGAGAAGAAGCTCGGTTCCAACAACACTTGAAATTCATTTGTTTTAAAAGAATGAGTGAAAAATCAAAGAGGAAGAGAAGAAATAAGGAGCAAGATATTTGTTTTCCACTCTTCATCTATCAATTGCCCCCAAAAACTAAAAAGGCGATTGCCCCACTTTGAAGAATTAGGGTTAGGGTTCATGGTGGATTTTGCCCAAATTCATAATTTGGGGCAAATAGATGACCAAATGACATTGTGTAAGTTGTATGATGCTGACTTTGCTTTACCGATGAGTCACGTTGGACGATTTATATTATAAATCATCACATCGGACTTGATACTGAAATGATAGCCTTTTAATAAAAATGATACTCAAGTGATTACTTAAAAAATTTGGATACTAATGTAATTACCATACAAAAGCTATAACACTTTAAATGTCCTTTTCTCTTCACAAAACAAAACGGAATTCCCCACCTAATGTTGGAAGCTTTAACAGATCAAATACCAACCGTTGTCTAGGGTTGGTGAACTCGTGACTCATCATTATAATTCCACCGGCCCATCGACAGGTTTGGTCTCGAGATTATTTTTTAGTGTAAATGCACACACAACTATTTTTTCAATTAATAATGAAAATGTCAGCAAGAACTAGAGGCCAACGTTTACCGCCGCAACCCGTCTCGATCCCTCCCCCTTTAATTGGATTAAAAAAAAAAAGAAATTGTGTCGCCATTCTAATATTCTTTGATTATATATATAAGTAATTGCAGTCACTTTATTTTCCGTAGCATGAAAGATTAAAGAAAGGTTTAGAGCATAACTACGGAAGTGCAGTGACCTAAATGCGGAGAATCTAACGGCCAAACTATATCATCAAAGTTGAGCATAGAATCGTTTTTATTTTCCTGCTTGATGGGATGGAGAAACGCTCAAAACCAATGCCACAGACAATGAGCACCTTCCATGGGGAAGTTTTCAGAGGCATTGACGATCATGCATTCTCCTCATTACACTCCGCGATCCCTTCACGACTTGGATCCCTCTGTTTTCTTTTCTTTTTGTGCGCAACGCACGACGGAAACTGCAATATGCAGATGGGGTTCGCATATTTTCACTATCTAACTGAAACTCCTTTGTGATGTTTTTGCTGCGCAGGTATCTGGTCGGGGAAGAATTTGTTGACCTAATAGTGCAAAGTTGTCTGTGAAGGTTCTACCTGTAAGTTTGAAGCTTGCTCGATGCGTTGCATCAGTGATGGGTTGCTTTAGATGAAGTCACGCATATTGCTTTTCTTTCGCACTGTCAAAATACTAGAGGATGAGCAATATGGACCTCACGTTTTATTTCAACCCATATTTGATTGCATGCAGACGCCTCAACATAGATGTAACCAATTGGAAAACCTAAATCTCGTCTTATGAGTACATGGAAGGCCCATGAATTGATTAACACGTCTATTACCAGTGGGTGGCTCAACCCTGCTTGTAGTAAACTCATGTTGTTTGAAGAGCTTGTCTAAAGCAACTAATGACACACAACTAATCGAGTTTTTGGTAAGAGGAATGTGAATATGATGAGGAATTTCTTACCTTTTCACTTGACAATTTGATTTTGATTTGTTGATACTGATTCTCAACTGCAACTGCAAGGCATATTTTCCTTTTCACTCAATTAAATCCCCGCCGAAACTTGCAAATATGACTTCAAAGTCGAATGACCCCTTCAGCTCTTGAAGTGGTGTGATTCCCAAAATGCTCAGGCAAGTCTTGTTCAAGTAGGCATAAAAGGCTGTTTGAAAGGAAGTCATGTACTTTTAATGCAATTTGGAACCGATGGCTTTTCCTTAGAACAATTTTCAAATTGCCGAATATTTTCATCATCCTTCACTTCAGCCTTGGAGTTCAGAATCTTGCACCGATCAGACGTGAGAGAATCCAAATCTTCCTTTTCAATATGAGGTTTGCATTTTACCACAATATTCTTTTAATGTGCTAAACACACAAGAAGTTTGCATTTTCAAGAAAAATGAATCGAATTGCATTCATTACTGACAGCACTATCAATGACAATAGTTGAATATCGGCAACCAACACATCGAAAGAATATTGTCATAGCCCAAACATAATCAAGCTTGTACTTCTTTTCATAAAAGGCAAAGCATGAGTAGAAAGAGTATTAAAGTTGGAAATTCCAATAATATACAACGAAGGCTTTTTGTATAGTTTTGTAAGTACAATCCATTACAGAGACATTTGAGAAACTCTTTGTTAGCACCATGAAGATCGGATGAGTTAAAAATGAATGTGTCGAGTGACCCTCAACATCATGTTTAAAATTGGAAATGAATCCATATGCACGAAGTTCATCCAACAAAGCTTGGACAAATTTAGATATCACGGCAAAATTTCACTTTCATGTTATACATAGTTTTAGCAATAGCTTGAATGTCAGGGATTATTTTGTCTCAAAAAAGAAAGAAGGCGATGAGTTATACTGACTTTACACATCTCTTTCACATGCAAAGCTTCTACTTTGGAAAAACAAAGAAAAGAAAAATCTCTGAATATATCAATCAACGAATCATAATTGTGTGATGCATTCAATATTTTAAGTGACTATGATCCATTCTTTTTAGAGCCATGAACTTCAAAAGGACAATTAATTAGAGAAGATCAATCTTTCTTCTCTGATGTCCAATAGAAATACTATGTCAATCATGATAATTACCTCCCTATCACAATCAAGAAATATATGCTTGTCTTTCTTTGGCCTTTTAATAACATAACCTTGAGTAAGAAGATACCTCTGCACACTACTTAAAAGATCCTTTCGCATTAGAAAATTACAGAATAAAGTTTCAAATAAGCTTTTTAATGTGTTTGATTGCTCTTCTCCATTTGTATTTTCATCACTAATTGATCCATTTATGCAAAAACCAGTAAAATTCTCAATTTAAAGGAACTTTAGCCAGTAAGGCTCCGTTCGTTTCGCAGAAAATAATTTTCGGGAAAACGTTTTCGGATTTTCCGATGTTCATTTCATGGAAAATGAATTCTTTGGGGAAAATGTTTTCCATCCAAGGAAAAAAAGTCTTCTAAAATAAAGGAAAATGTTTTCCACTTTTGAAAAGTGGAAAACATTTTCCTCACTTTATCTCTCTTACCTCACACTTCTATAAATCTTCACTTTCTCCTCTCATTTCTTCTTCCTTTTTTTTTTTTTTTAAATTCGAATTATTTTTTGAGTTTTCTTTTTCTTTTTTAATTTGAATTATTTTTAATTTCATTTTTCTTTTCTTTTCTTTTCTTTTTTCTTTTTTTCTTTTTCCTTTTTTTCTTTTTCTTTTATTTGTTTCCTATCTTCTTTTTCCTAGCTAGTCGTCGAATCGGGTGAACCTCAAACTCATCGATCTTAAACTCACACTCGTCGATCTGACGAGCCTTGAGCTTGGCACTCGCACTCGTCAATTTGGTGAGTGGAAAATATTTTCCTTACCGAACACCGGAAAATATTTTCCGAAATACTTTCAGGTTTTTGAACACCAGAGAAAATATTGTCATTTTCCGGAAAATGACTTCGGGAAATTATTTTCCGGAGATAGCTCATTTTCCGCGAAACGAACGGACCCTAAGAATGAAAAGTTTTAACTTGTTTGATCCTAATAGGCAATTTCTAGACTTCTTCTACTTATACATATAATTATTCTTAAATCTTAAACCTATTGTACGGCGGTTAATTTAGTCCCCCTTTGACTATTTTCTAACTCAATCATTCCAACCAATTTTCAAAATTGTTAACATGGCTATGTAGTTAGCATCGGCTAGTTGTCGGCCATCGCTAAGATCGACCATAAGCAAACAAGATTAAAAAAAAAAAAAATGGAAAAAAATGTTAAAAATTTGCAAAAATCGTCCACGTCAGCATTGGCCGTACCACGTAGAACTACCAACATTCACGTTAGTGATTTTCGATCCAATTTTTAAAAGGATTAAAATAGAAATTATCAAGAGATTTAGGATTAAATTGGCTAAAGTAAAAACTTTAAGCCTAAATTAACCGTCGTAAAACAAGTTTGCAACTTTGTGGACAACTTTTGCCTTACTTATACATGTAGTTGTATTGACTGAAGTCTCTAGGCTGATAACCGTGGAATATGAATTATCTGTAAGTATAGATCAACCTTAATATCCAATCTTTGAGTAACTTCTCACAAGCTTGTATTGGAAATCGTTAAAAAGAAAAAAAAATAAAAAAAAGTCACGATCCTTGAATCTGGGAGAAATTAAGTGGACAATGTTCAAATAAAACTAACCTTTCTTTATTCTGATGATGCACGATTAATGCTTGGTCAAATAACAAAAAGTGGTCGAACTCTTATGCAAGAGGAACATGGAGAATAAGTTCGGATAAAAATAAAGTTGAAAGAAACAATAAACTATAATGGATGTAAAAGAAGTGATGCGACGGTGAAAGATAATTGTTCGAAAGGGTTAAGGTAGTTTTGTTTTTTAGTAGATTAAAAGGGACTCCATTAGTTTATTAATTGGAGGAGTTCCCTAACATATCCTATTTTTTTTAGGGGTGACATTATTCATTCAAAGTGGCAGAGTGTCTCCAACTACATTTGAGAGGAAAAAGCGCGAGCCATATTTTAATAAGGAAACTGCATCAGGTGAAAAAAAGTTATGAACAGAGAGAACAAATTCAAAGTTGGTGAATCATCTAAAATCTAGACAGCTTCGACTCATTTGTAGGTCGTTTCACTTGTAAATAGTATCACCGTACTTTTTAGTTCTATGACCCCATAATATGTATATTCATTATTGTAACCTCTTTTATCATAGTTTTTCCATATTCAACTATTAGGCTAAAAAATAATTCCTGAGGAATGTGGCACACCCGTAAACATAGCAATCCAAAATTGAATTTATTACTTATTTCGCTCTCGTTAAACAAGTGAATTTCTAGTTAAGATAGGAAGAAAAGAAAAATAAAATATCATATTAATTTCTGGTCGAAATTTGTTGATGTGACATGTTATACGGAATTTTCGAGGATTAATAAATAAATGTATGTTGGCGGCACGAGATATTCCACTGAAAGACACTAAAGTACACTTGGACTTGATGAACGACTTAATGATTGCTGTCTGATAGTGCTAGGAATGTGGTCTAATATTTTGGAAACCGTCGAATATATCTATATGTAGATACCTCCTTCACTTTCTGCCCGCCCCCCCACCAAGATGTGCGGGTGGCATTTCGTCTTTGCTTCTTTCTTCGCAAAATTTAAATTAAAGTCCAATCTGGAGGGCTCCAATTTAAAGATGGACCTTTCTCGGATGTTTCTCAATTATTTCTCCCTTCAGCTTGAATCAATCACTCGCACAGTAGTGACCCAATAAATTAGTTATTTTCCACTTTGCGGAATTGCTTTTTTGAAACTCTTCACCGCCCTGTTCACCCCACTTCTTAGTGGACCACATGAGCAAAAGTTAAGTTGAATCATTCATGGTCACTCAACAATAAAATTTCATGAGTGAGAGAGAGTGAGAGAGAGAGAGAGAGAGGGAGAGAGAGAGAGAGAGGGGAATCCTGGAACTTGCAAAGATAGTGCTCATTTGCAAATTCTGCTCACTGTGCTAGAATGTTTAAGTTTTTCTAGGGCAATGATGTCGTCCATTTCGGTTGGCTATGGTTCTTGCTGTTGAAAATGACCAATGCATTGAAGCTAAAATAGTGCTTTTTCATACCCAGGCCAAGAAGAAAGAGCTAGGACCGCAATCAAGGATTGACCGACTTACAGTGGATAAGCATTCCTTTTCCTTGAGTCACAACCAAGGGCGAATTAGGGATAAAACGAAGGGATAATTCTAACAGCTCGTTTGATTTTAGTAATGAAATAAGAGTATAATGCAACTTCTATTACTCTGATTCAAATAATGTCATGTCTGTTGCGCGATCTAATTTCATGAATAGCATTAGAGTTCCTAAAGCACCATTAAAATTAGAATTGCAGGGAATGTAGTAATTGAATTTTTACTTGTCAATCGTGAATTTAATACCCCATAAATTATCATGTATTATAGTTTTTTTTTAACGAAATGCTATTATTTTTTCATGCGTTGTTTATGGTTAGAATCAAAAGAGAAGCACACAAACGGTGATTAAATGAACATAAGATTACATCATAGTAATTGTCAATTTAACAGTCAATCGGGAGTGTAATACCATTGATATATATATATATATATATTTGTGAGATACTACAGTTTAATATAAAAACTTTTATCTACCATTTAAGAACTATTTTATAATTATGATTTGAAGTCAATTATAGAAAATGCGAATTTATTAGAACAATTGTATTTTACTACATAAATTGCGGTATGATTGAAATGATAATTGTATGAAATGTGAGGATTATTACGAATCATTACATTATGAAAATTTGGGTAAGCATACTTAACAGTAAACAAGAAACTATGCAATCATTATGTTATGAATATATCTTCAGGTGAAAATAAAGAATTATGCATTACCAACACATCATGATTTTCATATCAATTTTTTCTTGTTATTAAATTTTTTTATCAACGATAATAATTAACTATGGTATTAATTATATAATATGCGATTTTATCAAAATATTATTATTGGCGTAAAGGATCTCCCGAAAATTGGGTAGCAAAAAATCAGATCAAAATGAACAAAATGTTGAATTGAATCATACCATCAACCAATAAAAATTAATTCTAAGTATCAATACTTATATCTCCTGCCAGTGATGGGATTGTGACTAGTTTTGAGATGTAAGGGGATTTCATTATTGCCAAGCCTAATGCATACATTGCATTCGCCGGTAAAAGAGAAATTGATCAAACAATAGAACTTTGATTTTAGCTAGCCTAGCACCAATTCTTCGATTTATTTCTTGGTGGAAGTATCCCTCATACTTATGAGAAGGAGTGGCACCAAATAATTCAACAAGAGTTGTTGCTGAAACATATCGCATAGTTGCAATAACATCAAAAATCGCAAGAAATGCGGACTTTGTGATCTGGCTTAGATCTCGGTGAAACAATACATCAAATGGATTTTTTGTGTGGCATGTGTAAATTAGTCCTCCTCCGTTTGAATCGAAAGACTTGTCTCACTTTTGCCCCTCTCTCTCTGATTGATGATTCAAGAGGTAATTCAAGGTTCGTGTGCTTATTAAGAATGGAAACCAATATTGTCCTTTCTTGTAAAACCTGTATGGCTAAAAACGAATTCTTTGGCAATTTTATAATTTCTTCTGACTTCTCTCGAAATGGCAATATCTCATAGCTTGTGACGATAACTTGATTACTGCAGATCAAGATTAGAAGATTTAACCATCTCCTGGAGGTGATCATAGGATCTTTTATGTACTTAGTAGGGATCATTTTGAACAGAGTTCTGAACATCTTGCACCCTCTGGAAGTTGAGCCTTTGAAAAGTCCCAACTAAACAACGGTAGGTAAATTCCTATCAGCACTTGATGTAATTTCTAATAAATGTATGTTCATTAATGTATCAAATTCAGATAAATTTATTGTATCATGCCCCAGAACGAGGTATTGTATACATTTGTTTTCAATCTTGCCCCTGCTGAGCTAGATAGCTGCGCTCGCCATTGGGGCCGAAGGAGCTAACCAGGAACATGTAGTCCGGCGGATAATAGGTTGCTACTTCTGACAAGAACATTAATTGACGAAAGCGTCGTATACAGTTGTAAATCCTGGATAAAGATCATCATCTCATGGTGACCTAATCTCATCCTTAGGGATTCAGATTGAGAAAAGCAACTTAAAGTGCGTCTCATGTTGTCTACGAAACAAAGGATACATTTTCTTCCAGCAGGACCGGACCTACACAAAGAATTCGTTCTGTTTTCAGGTCAAAACATGGAAAAGGGCCATCATATTGAGAAGAGGCGATGAGAGAACGTGGTAGTGATGTTCCGGCTACGGTAGAAAAGGGTCGATTTGTCCTCATTTTCATGGATTTGAAACACGATGACCCTGGGTTATGGAGTTATCTTTGCTGAGTAATAGATATTTTTGAGGCATCCGGTTGATATGGCTGATGCACCAGCATTCCATGGCAATCACGTCAAACCCTAATTATTTGTGTCGACCGGCATGCCAATGGCTTAGCATCAAACTTGCTGATCAAATTTTAAGAATTCATTTATTTTTTGAAAAATGAATGATTTGGAGAATATTTTCCTAAAAATAATTGATTGATTTGCTTACAAAAATGAATAAACAGAAAGAAATTTAATTTTTACAAGAATTTTTAGACATAAATGATATAACGTTTATATATTAAACTAAACCTTCATCTAAAAACCTAAACTTTTAGAATACTTAAATATTAAACGAAGTCTTCAACATATCTAAATATTAAACAATGCATTTGACTTTTAGATAAAGACTTGATTTAATATTTAAATATTTTACCATAGATGACAACGTAGTATATTATAACTTAAACTTTTAGAACAGTTGACAGTTATTTACAAAATCTTATATGGTATTAGAGTTAAAGGTTATGAGTTCATATCCTTTTAGGTTATCTCCCTAATCAAGTATTTCCACACCTAGTATTGAGCAGATAAAAAAGATCAAAGTAAATGCAAAGGGGAGTGATAAAATATATTACCAATAAATTGGTTGATAATCAAGAAATTTTTCATTAATTTATTATTTCAAACAATGCAAGAGATCATTTTTAAGATAATAATTTTTAAATCATTTATTTTTTTGTGAAAAAAAATTTACTTATGGATCGCTTCGATGTTCATTCTAGTTCAAAGTGTTGTTAATAAAAACGTGTAAAGCTTGGAGTGCCCGAGGATATTTTCCCAAGTCCCAAAAAAATATCATGGATTCATACTGGATGATGAAAGCTACAGCTCCAGCGGAATGCCTAGCACAGTGGTATAAATTCTCCATACAGCTAGTGGACCAAGGCCACTAGTGAAAAGAGAATGCCATATCCAACAAGAAGTATCTGACGTGTCGATTCCACAATCGTGAACTTTGTATACTAATATACATTAAGGCCAGGCCCCAGCCAAAGTGTAGTCTATCCCATATTCTTCACCATCCGTCCCGTCGGGCCACCTTCGTGGCTTCCCCCCGGCGTTAAAAGTGGGGGTATTGGCAGCTCCCGTGCCAAGAAAAAGATAGCGGCTAGGTTGATACCCGTAAGAATTTTGGTCCTAAGCAAGACCTAAAAAGGCTTTGGCTTCCAGGAATAGACTGGATAGTGAACTAAGGCCACTAGTGAAAAGAGAATGCCATATCCAACAAAAAGTATCGGACGTGTCGATTCCACAATCGTGAACTTTATATACTAATAAACATTAAGGCCAGGCCCCAGCCAAAGTGTAGTCCATCCCATATTCTTCACCATCCGTCGTTTTCACGAGGCGTTGGAATCCTACTCCAATTGTTCAATTTGAGAAGGAGAATGAATCCATCGGGCCAGAGTACCTACCGTCCTTCCTTTTACCCCTTTCGAGTTCGCATTTAAGTTGCGGCCACTGAAAATCACTATGTTACAAAAGGGATCTAAAGTTTAAGTTGTCGAGTTTTCGAAAAAGTTTCAATTCCCATCCTTCCTTTTGTGCCCATCCATACCTTTTTTACTCTTAAAAACCTATATTTTGTGTCCCGTGATTTGTTTATTAGTTTTAACTTGCATCTCATCCTTATTCCTTGTCCACTTCTCTACTGAATTGACAACTTTATTTATTTATTTATTTTATTTCCAGATTATATTCCTTTCCCCAAACAAAAACCCTAATTGTCTATGGTCTCTTCCTCTCTTCTTCTCCGCTTTCTCTGTCTCTATCCCCCGCGGCGCCCCCCCCGCGCGGTTCCGAAGCCGTTACGACCATCTTTTAACTCAGATCAGAGGTCGATCGACGACCATTCTAACCTCTATGACAGCCCACATCAAAGTCAGCCTGATCTCGAACTTGAAGCAGAGCTTGTTGGGAGTGCACAACAGAAATCCGATATGTTCACCTAGGAAGATTGCCCAAAGGAGCCCAATCCCAAACTTTTATCAATATATAGTCAATTGATCCACAACGTCCACTCATCCGATAACCGTAACCACTGTCTCTGATACTATTTGTTGAGAGTGCACGGCAGAAATCTGATATTTTCACCTGGAGAGATTGCCAAGAGGAAGCTCGAGTCTGAGAGTGTCAATATATCTAGTTGACCCATCTTCACTCAAAAGCTTAAACTAATGAGTTACAGGCTAATTATGATATATTAATTACTTCACACTATATCAATTTTCTGATATGGAATTTCTCTAATATAGCTCGACATGACGACGGTGTTGCCGGCTTTCAAGAGTTATCTAGAAT
The DNA here is from genome assembly GCA_014182555.1 of Eucalyptus erythrocorys. Lineage (NCBI taxonomy): Eukaryota > Viridiplantae > Streptophyta > Magnoliopsida > Myrtales > Myrtaceae > Eucalyptus > Eucalyptus erythrocorys. The sequence continues at coordinate 31,470,414 of CM024597.1, forward strand.
AACCTAATTATCCAGAACATCAACACTGGCAATGGCCACGAGCTTTGCGGCCCCGTCCAAAGCTTGAGAGAGTGGGAGAGTGGTGGTCGTTGGCGTGATACTAGTCAACGTGGCGACGGCCGGAAATTTGTCGGTCGATGGTGGCCCGGCCATAGCGGGTGGTTTGGGTCTGGTGGGCCTTGGGTTGGTTAGTCGGTGGTGGGCAGTCCATTTTTTGTTTTTCCTAATTAAAACAGAAGCAAATGAGCTTTTGAAGCTTTGGAGTTTGTGGCGTTTACGAGTTTTGAAGTGAGGATGCAAACAGTTATGGTGATCAAACTGATGGAGGTTTTTGAGAATTTTCGTAGGTTTTCTTTTGCCAACTCTTGCTTTGTTTAGATATCCAAAAAGATAGACAAAATCTAATAAATTTACATAATATTAGAAAAAAATATTAAAAAGGTTCTAAACCTATTGTACCGTGTAATTTTAGTCACGAACCTTTCAAAACCTTTGAATGATTTGCTAATATAGTCTTTTCAATTAATTTTGATTGAAAACTATTGATGTTAATGTTGGTTGTGCCACATAAGATAATCGGCAGACGACATGAATAATTTTTATAATTTTATAAAAAGTTTGATTTTTTTTTTTGTTAATACCCCTGAAAAACCCTAAACCCGTACATTTGTGACAAATTTACCCCAAATTATTTTTTTGACCACCAAAAACCTCAAACTGGTATACCTTTGACAAATTTATCCCAAACTGGTACACTTGTGACAAATTTACCCTCTGTTAATTTTTATTAAATTTTATTGTCAAATTATTAAGTCAAATGACACGTGATAGTTGATTAATATACAAATTTGGGATTTTACGCTCCGTTTGTCACAATTTACGATTTTTGTGATTTTTTTTGTATTAATCCAATTTAGCGGAGGGTATATTTGTCATAAATTTATCAATTTTGAGTTTATTGTGGTCGAAGAAATTAGTTTAGGGTAAATTTGTCATGATATACTAGTTTAGGGTTTTTTATGGTTAGTCGGGTAAATTTGTCATGGGTGTACCAGTTTGAGATTTTTCATGGTCAAAAAAACACTTTAGGATAAATTTGTCATAAATGTAAGGATTTTTCAGGGTATTAACCTTTTTTTTTTTAATTTCTTTCCTTTTCCTTATCAAGTTCGGTGAGGATCAACGGCCAACCCTCACTATCCATTGATCGAGGGTTGCAAAGCCCTCGCCAATTGTGGGTGAGGATCCCGACCCTCACCCATATGTGGCGAGGGCATCGAAATTCTCGTCGGCCGTAGGGAAGGGTTGAGTTTCACGGCCGATAAGGAATTCACAACCCTCGGCCATGGTTGGTGAGGGCTAGGATACTCACTTGGCAACTTAGGGGAAAAAAAAAGGAAAAGAAAGAAAGAAGAAAAAAAATAAAATAAAATCATTTAGAAAATTATAAAAAAAAAAAAAAATTATTCGCAACAATGCCGACTGTGCCATGTAGAATAACTAGCATTTACATTAGTAATTTCTGTCTAAAATTGGCCGAAAGAGTTATATTGGCAAATCGCTAAAAGATATGACTAAAATTAGTTAAATTAAAAAGTTGAAAATTGAATTGATATAAGGGAAAATGCCACCAAAAACCCTAAACTATGCACAAAATGACAAAAATACTCCAAACTTTTTTTTACACCACCAAAAATCCCAAACTTTGCCATCCGTGACACATTTACCCCAAACTATTTTTTGTGACACGAAAAACCCCGAACTTTCATTTCTGTGACACATTTACCCTAAATCTTAGGGGCATTTTGGTCATTTTGCTTTTAAAAACATTTTTCTCTTTTTTTTCCTTTTTTTTCCTTTTTTTTTCTTTTCTCTTCCCTCCGCCGGAGCTGGCGGAGGGAAGCCGGCGTCCGGCGAGGGCGCCACCCTAGCCCGACGCCGACGAGGGCCGCCCTCGCTGCGTCGGGCGAGGGCCGCCCCGCCGGATCGGCAAGGGAGGCCCTCGCCGGCATCGGGCGAGGGCGGCCCTCGCCGGATCCGGGCGAGGCCAGCCCTCGTCGGACGCCGGGCTTCCCCCGCGGAGCCGAGCGGAGGGAAGAGAAAAAAAAAAAAAGAAAAAAAGGAAAAAAAAAACAGAAAAGACGAAAATACCCTCAATGGGGTAAATGTGTCACGGATGGCGAAAGTTTGAGGTTTTTGGTGGTGCAAAAAAAAAGTTTTGGGTATTTTTGTCACTTTATGCATAATTTAGGGCTTTTGGTGGTATTTTCCTTTGATATAAATATAATAGATTTATCACTTTTTTAATAATTTCTTCCACAATATTAGGTATATTAAGACTGATTTACGACATGTACATACGAAATAAATCTAAGTCGGCTACATTTCGATTTTGTGAAAAAGCTGTATGATACATATCATTACTTAAAAGTTTCATAGGAATGTAGCTAGTTCAGTTCACGACACTGCACTTCAACAAATTTACAGAAAAATAAAAAGAAAAAGGACACGGCATAGGAAAATTAACACTCGGGATGCCCTTATTCTATTACTTTATTTTTCGATGGATTAATCATCAAATCCAGGCCTCAAATTTCAAAAATATGAGTGGCGTGGATTCGATATGCGTTTTCAAGTAAACGTTTTGTAAGATAAACACTAGGGGTGTGCAAAATACTCGGAAACCGCCCGGACCACCCAGAACCGGACCGGAAGCGCTCGGAACCGGCGGTTCTTGAGGGAACCAGTCCGGTTCCCGGTTCCATGGGCGGATCCGTCCACCCGGACCGGACCGGTTTTTAATATTAAAAAAAAAATACTAAAAGAAACCCTAGATTAAATCCCATCTCCTCACTCCCTTCTTCTTCGATTCTCTCTCTCTTTCTCTCTTTCTCGGTTTCTCCTAATCTTATCGTCATTTCGATTTCTCCCCGAGCGTTGACGCCATCGCCGCGACTCCTTCGCCGCTACTATTTGCCCCCTTGCGTCAGCCGCCACCCACCACAGCCATGGAAAATTGTTTCGCGACAGTTCTATGTTGAAAACCCGACCATAGACCTCCTCCCCTCCTTCCCAACTCATAGACCCGACCGTTCTATGTTGAAAATCAAAATTGTTTCGCGTCAAGATTGGTTCCATGGATCCACCCAGGAACCGGACCGGGTGGATCCATGCAACAAACGGGTGGATCCTGTTTCCAATTTTTCGGAACCGGTCCTTAAAGGGCAATTCTCGATTGTAGGTCGAGAACCGCCTGTCCGGACCATGCACACCCCTAATAAACACACACATAAATATAATGTTTATTGCAATTAATTCTCGTGATTTAGGATTACTATTCTTGAAGAGAATGTACTCCTAAGACTTTCTTACACTCAAAATTTTTCAGCCATTTTCTTTATATAATATAGGGGTAGAGATACGGAGATCTAGCCATTTAAAAACTCATAAAATATCTTGCAAATCTCACGAACCAATTATGTGTGAACGTTTAGTCTACACAGATCTTCGGCTCCTGAATTAGAAATACTCCGAAACCCTAACTACCTGTGTCATCTCTCGAGGGCTGCACTCAAATTGTTTCATCCTGCTTGTTACATGAAAGCTGTAACGCGTTACGGCTATTTTAAAAACTTAATCTTCACTGAATTAATTGACGTCAATCATCATTTAGGCCACGCCTTGAACTGTTGATTTGCCATCATATTTCTAGGGATTTTCGATTTCATAGCACAGATTTTGGGCCCGCAATGGAAATGGGCTAGGGCTACGGCCTAGCAATGCTTAGGATAACATGATCCGTTGACGAAGAGGTTTTTCCAAAATTGGTCTCCTGCGACTTACGTGACCGGTTCACGGTCGATGCGGGGAATTTCCATCTTGAAATGCGTGAAACTGCATAGGTGCCCTAATTTGTCCAAAAACCCCAAATCAGACCTTCCGCACCCAGTATTGGGAATTTCCATCTTGAAATACGTGAACTACCATGAATGCCCCAATTGGTCCAAATACCCCAAATTAAACATTTAAACCTAGTGTATTTTATGTCTAAATATTTCCGTGAATAATGAAATTTTTTTTTATTGATTCATTTTTTTAAGTAATATAAACAAACACTTTTTGGAAAATATTTTTTTCAAAATCATTTAATTTTCACGAAATAAAGGGAGCCTTATTTAAGCAAAGTAGAAAGTGCAAAGTGCAAGGACAAACGAAGCAGCGCTAATGATGTCGAGAGCGATCGTTTTCGGACAGACAAGGTTGGTCATGAAGAGACCGCCGTGAAGCTCGAGGGGAGCGAGAGAATTAAGTACAATGTATCAGAAAACATGTATCAAACACAAAAATACAAAGAGAAACTCTCACTTTTTCTTTTTAATGAATTCTCAAAATGATGCGACGGCTATCTAATGGTCTCTGCTTGATGAATAAATCGATCTCGTTACTTAGTAAGTTTTTGGATTAAGACACCGTTTACACATTACACGACAATGGAACAACCATAAATTGGAACTTGCAATCTTTGTTTATTTAGGTGTTTGATAATATAAATTAGAATCCTAAACGTATGGGGTCCAACCGTAGAAAACCATAAACCAACGTAATTAAGCCAAATTCGTAATTAATTAAGTAAAAAGAAAAAAGGGCCAAAGCGTAAGCCCCAAACATTGGAAAACTTGAGTTTAGAGGCCTAAAATGACCTCAAATGAGCACATGAGTTGCGGCCCATTCATTCTCAAACTGACCTTTCGACTTCTTCCTCACTTTTTAACTTTTCCAGAAATTCATCAGCAATCAGCATCGGCAACGATAATCGACAGCAGAACGTCGTAGGGTCCGATTAGATCTACTTGCTCGTCACAAGATCTAGCGGATGTTATTATAAGGAACGACGTATCAATTGATTGGACGATTAGCATAAAGTAGCAAGCTAGCAAGACAGGGACCCAAGAGAAATCAAATTGGGCGGGTGGAGGGGTAGGAAGGGAACATGATTGAGGTTAAATAAAACACCCTTTCGGTGTCGTGCCCAATGCGCGACTAATAGTCTCCGAGTCAACTTATCCAAAGAAGCTTTTTCGATAAAATTAAGAGCAAGCGGTATGCGGCCATTTGCCTTATTCTATAGTATTGCATCAGATGTGAAAGCGGTAATCCTATTTTATGTTTCTCGATCAACAACGTGTGAATTTGAATCATTTATATTTATGCATTTCCTTGTGATCGATTTCAAAAGTTCTAACATGATTAAGACGTCAGAATTGTCGAATTATCGTAAGAATCGATTGAGCACTCGAAAACCGTCACCTTTTGTTGGGGGGAAAAAGCGTATTGCATCTACTATAAAAAGATGAATTTCTGGAACTTTTACAATCCGTCGGTTTTGGCTTCACGAAATAAGATCGGAAAAAAAACCAAAGAAAAAGGTAAAAAAAAAAAAAGAGAAAGAAGTCTAAATTACACCTGACTTCTGCATGATAACTCCAACTAAACTCAACATTTTTGGTTTTTTATTTTTTATTTTTTTATCATTGCTCCTAATATTCTAGCAAAAACCCACCCAGATAAAACACAGAAATATAGAAACAGAGAAGAGAGGAAAGAAGAAATTAAAGAACAAGCAAAATAAAACAAAGAATCCCCTGAAGCGGGAGCTGGAGCTCCTCTGCTTCTAACAATTCACCAGTGACTGCTAGCAGGGCTGCCATTGCTCTCGGACGTGCTAAGCAACTCCTCTAAGTATTCCGGCCCGAGATCCTCGAACACCACCAGGTTTGGCGCCGGCGCCGCCACCTCCTTCTCTCTCCTCTTCCTCGCCGCTGCAGCCGACGATGCTGACTTCCTCCTCAGGCAGTGCCTCCGCTTGAGGGCCACCACCGGCGAGCACCCTTCCTCGCAGGAGTACTTCATCTCCCTCAGGGACTCCCTCACTCTCTCCACCGGAAAGTTCAGCACCGCCATCGACCCCCTCATCGAGAAGGCCGCCTGGTCGTACGCCATCGCCGCCGCCTCGGGGCTGTCGAACGTCCCGAGCCAGACCCTGATCCCGTGCCTGGTCGAGTCCCTTATCTCCGCCGCGTACTTCCCCCACGGCCGCTTCCTCACCCCTCGGTACGACTTCTCCTTCTCCTGATGCTTCGCATTGGCCTCCTGTCGCGGCTGCTGCGAATCGTCGGTGCTGCAGGTGCTGGAGGTGACTTCTTCCTCTTTGAATTTGGAGCCATTGGAGGAGAGAGATTCAGAGGACTCCTTCACCCCCGAGGCGAGGAGGTTGAGGAGGAGCATCTCCTCGGAATCATTGAAGTTGAAGGGGAGCATATCGTGATTGAACGCTCCGCAATTCAAGGAACTCTCGGTGGAGATTTCTTGGGTTTGGTGGTATTGGAAGAAGCAAGATTGCATTTTGGAGACGGGTGCTCTGTTTCTTGCTCTGTTTTTTGCTCTGTTTTTCGTCGAGTTCTCGAGAGAGAGAGAGAGAGCTGTGTGTTGGTCCTCAATTCTCGAGAGAAATTTGTAAATGGGGTAATGATTCGGGTGGGGATTTATATAATAAAAAGGGGGAAGGGGGAATTGAGGGGGTGACGAGGGAGATCTAGAGCTCGATAAGAGGATAAGAGATCGAGACAAACGGAGAAAATTAATATTAAAAAGAGATGATGGAAACAGGGGATTGAGAGGAGAGGTTTATTGGGCAAGGAGGATGTCTTGGTGTTGTAGCAATAAAAAGGAAGTGGACACATTGAGCACGTGAGTCAAATGATGCACGGCGGCGGGGGTTGGACCACAATGAGAAATTTCAGAAAAATCCGACAGACGTTTGTTTATTATTTCGCCTAGAAAATGACCTCAGTTCTCGATGATCTCATTCATCTCTCTCTCTTTCCTTTTCACTTTGAATTTCGGTAGGGACGGCCATGGCTAGCGCCCCCTTGACGAGGGCAATTGGAGCCAAAGAGCGACGATCCGAATTCAGGACATCCGGGGCTAGTGCCCCTTATCGCTGTGCAAGTTCGCGCTCGATCTTGTAATCGATTCTCCCGGAAACTCTAAACGATTCGGACAGCCCTTTACCCGCCTCCTTCGACGTCGTCTAAGGTTCGGTCCAATTTGCCTCGCGTCTACATTCGCTGCTCGAATCCCATCACTACAGCCTTCGGAAACCTTCATCGTCGTGTGATTTCGATGGACAGTGCAGGGCCGAACGTCTGGACGATGCTGATTGCTAGAGACCTTGACCGTGTTAGGATGTGGACATGGTGGAGTGTGTCCATCTGAGGCGTAACGCGGGAGAGGACTATTCATTTTCTTTTCTAATTTCCCTGTTGGCAGTCTCTGATCGCATGAATTTAAGCTTCCGGAGTGCATAATTTTCTCCTCTAATTCTGGTCCTCCATCCTCATCATCGTTATTTTTTTTATGGTATGATATGACATCCAGCGCCGGACCAAGACGCCCCCTCCTTCATATTACCAATTCATGCTCCAAACAAATTTTTGGTGATTATTTTTTCTTTGCGTAACCTAATTCTATTCCCCTATTGGAAAGAGCGGTCAAAAGCATCGAGTTGAATGCGGTACTGTTTGGCAATTGAAATTTCATACATCAGCAATCAAATATTTAATCCGTGATGTGCTGGTCGGGATTAGGATCACCTTTGCTACCTCGTATTTTTCATTATTTATTTCTGCAATTTTACATAATCCGTACTAATTTAGAGACAAACGCAATCGCCTATTCAAGCTTCAATGAAGGCTACTCCCACGGGGCGGCTCGAGAGGCTTTATTAAACTTAGACTAATTACCTATCCGATAATCATGAAATTGGAGGACCTTTTTTTTTTTTTATTTTTTTCATTTCGGAAAGCTTTGTGTATGGGAGGACCTGGTCAAGAATGTAAGATCGCCAGTTGGAGTATTATAATTCTACTTAATAATGGCAAGTAAGCAAAAGGTTCCTGCCAAGAACCTTCCTCGGCAGACTTGTCCTTTATTTTCTGCATTTTCTCGGGGCCAACGTTTGAAAAGTTGGTATTGACTCTTCTATTTCCTTCGGGCAATGGAAAATCGAGAACCATATTGAAAAGCGAGCTCACTTGAAGTCCACACCCAATAATTTACACCGCATTTAGATTAACCGACAATCCACGAGATTCTAATTTCCTTATCAAGTCTGAATTTTCAGCACATCCGTAAGATCTTGATCTTTAGGTTGATTTCGGGTTTTTCCAATTTAACAATAACGTGATACAGATTGAGAGCTAACGAGAGAGAATAGAGGATTTCCATTCGTGTCGCATGTGTGCACGAAAACATGTAACCTATAGTTGCTAGGTGGAATTTTTGCACATGAATCCAGTGTCTTTCCGCAAACCCATCTTCTAACGGGGTGAATTCTTCCGTCACGCACGAAACCCTCCTAGCGAGTGCATGCTTTGATCCATCTCGTCCATCAGCGCATCGATTGATGCGACGTGATGCTTCGCTTTTTCATCGCATGATATTCAAAATCACACCAATTACTTACGGACGAATAGTAAAGAAGAGCACATAAAAAGGATTAAAAAAAATGAAATCGTGGGAATAGAGAAGCCCAAGAAATTAGGTTCATGTGAAAGTGGTTTCGGGAGTTCTAAGCGCAATCGGAATCTGAGGCGAGAGGAGAATTGACACGATCGATCGATCTTCATCGTTGAACGGTGAAAAGGATGTTTGTTTGGTTATGGGCCATGTTTTCTCTGGTTTCGTGTTCGCGACAAGGACGTCGGGGGGAAAGAGACATCTAGGGAATTTTTATGTTTAACATCTTTAAGCAAGCTTTTATGGCCACGTTTATTTCTTTTTAATGATTTATATGTGAAGGAGAATGGTCCAGGTACAGACCCTCTCTTTTACAAGCATTTTGAAAGTCCTCCAAAGTCGTGACCACTTTTCGGATAACATAAAAATTCGTCCATCTTCTTTCTAATTTTTTGTAAAATTAATCCCAAAAGGGGAAACGGCATGATTACTAACTATACACAGCAAATAAGTGGATCGTATAAAAAATGGTCCAACCCAAGATAAACTCATTTACTTTATTTCCATGCGATGCAACGCTAGTGATTCACATTTGAGCCAATTAGGATACTTCCATTTTTAATCCAATTTATGAAAACTTATACCCAAACCGTTGTGAATGAGGAGTGAATGAGCTCGAGAAAGAACGAAGAAAGAGTCATTAAGGTGGATTGAATATAAGTAAATTATAAATTCGTTTGATTCATTTAACATCTATATTATGTTTAAATCTATCAATGACCAATTCATTTGATATAATTGGCACATTTAACACTCATATGGGTAAAATGACCCATTTTGACAGGTTCACCTAATCGTAATGTTAGACGAGCCGTTTCTTCCTAAGAGCATAAACCGTTTAAAACCATAGCGTTTCGGTTGTGCTCCTGTCCCAACTGGCATCCGCCGTCTATTTGTTTGTTTCGGCCATAAACGGAGCGTAATTAACCAGCAACCGAATCCTCGGTGAGATCGACGACGAGGTCGTGTCAAGGTCGGGTCCTTGTTGAATGGGGGTGTGATGCGAACGTTTTTTGGGGAATGGGGCATGAATCCTTTCCTTGTTGGCCGAAAGGAGCGACGTCGAGTCACAAGTTGCTGGACTTGCGAAAGATTCGTACAATAGAGTGAGACTGCTGCACGCATTTAAACGTGCACCTTATCTTTGGATGTGAATCGTGCTCCCGGACATTTGTTACATGACGTCCAGCATAGATGGAAGTGAGACACTTGGAGGTCCTGACGTGTTAGGTATCGCGATGTATGCGCCTTTTTAATGGATGATATAGAGTTGCGCATCTTCGTTTATTTGCCCGGTATAAGTGGGACAGGGAATTGCTCAATAAAGATTAATCGTATGCTTAAAAAGTGCGACTATCGTATATTTGATGTGAAAGATCAATGAGGATCATAGAATTATAAATATTTTCTCATATAACAGGTTTATCACGCGTCACCTAACTTTATGGTGGGGTGTCGAGTATGTTTCTAATCTCCCACCATTGATGGCTATGTTGGGTTCACACAAGACATTTAAGATGCATCTCACGATTCTCACTGCAAGCAAAAAAGGTGATTTAAGTGGTATAAACTTCTTGTAGCCCTACAGAAATCACCAATGTGATGACTTAATTAGATCATTGACATGTGGTCTCTCTCTACCTATCAGTTTACTTTCGGAAATGGTATTAAAGTCAGGTTTTGACTCGGGTTATTTCACGTGCGTGTCTGTCTCTCCTTTGTCAAATTTCACATCTCATTTCACATGCATGTCTGTCTCCCCTTTGGCAAATTTCACATCTCATTTCTAATCCGATTTACATATTTTTAGCAAGGGATGGATTCATGTATGGATATCAATGAAAAAGGTGTGGATTAGGCTAAGCCTTTCTACTTTCGAGAGAAAGAAGGAATGTTGTGCTCGTGCCCAACGATACAACAATCATAGCTAACTCCAGAACACGATCTCGATTCATTGTAAGCACCAGTCCGGATAAAATCGTAATGATAAACAATCAATTTGGTCCTCGTGCGCAAAATTCAAGGGCCCAAGTTCATGCATCTACCTACGTTCGGAGGACGTAATTTTGAAAGCGATAAATATATAATATAAAAATTTTATTTTATTTTTGCTTTGGTGGGAATAAATAAAAAAGTACAAAGCATCAAAATGGAATAAAGATAGGACGAACCGTTCTTGAGATCGAGAAAGATTTTGACGTAGTGCGCCACTTGGTCCGTCCCACAAGACTCCATAAAGCTAGAACCCTAGAAGAGGCCAAAATGACCATTGACCTTTGACTTTTCTCCGTTTTCATGTGGCTATATTGCCACGCGTCTATCCATTTAGGTAGGATTACATAGCTTTCTAGGGTTTTGTTCATTAGTGACATCATTGATATTTTGAAATATCTTTGGATTTATATGCCTAGCAATTTAGATACGTGGTTTATTAAAAGTAGCTTTAGGTATAGGCGGCCGAGGGTATTGAATCGCACCCTTGGAGATGTATGGACTATAGACACAATAAAAAAGGAGAAAAGGGTCGGTCGGGGGTGATTAAAATTAATTGGAATTAAACGGTGGCCAAAGTTCTAGAAAAAAGTAGGCAATTGAGAAATGGTCAAGGATTGGAGGAAAGATGAGATGGTGGAGTTGCTTAACTTTAATAACACTTGCTAGTAGCTTATACTAGCAATGATAAGATGCGGGTTATCCTTTATGACCATACTAATCTATGCATAAGTTTGATTTATATTGTAGATTATAATAAGGAGTTCTAGACGTTGTTCTTAACATGTCCTTTGCAATGTACAAAGTTGATCATCGATAACCATATCTGTCATGAGTCTCACGTTAATGTTAGTTTGTATTTGTGGGTCGATTTATTGAATAGACTTTTAAAAGTCCGGCATAAAAAAGTCAAAAGAGTCATGTATGAAAATTAAGGAAAACACCAAAAAAGTTATAAACTTACTACATTTATGTAAATTCAGTCATAAACTTTTCATTTATACTAATTCAGTCATAAATATTTAGATAATTTGTTAATATAGTTCATCTGACCAATTTTGACAAGTAATCGCTGACATAGACACTGATCATCCTACGTGACACAATCGGCATTAATGTAAATAATTTTTATAATTTTTAATATTTCCTTTTTCCTTTTTTTTTTTTTTTGTTTTTTTGTTTTAAAACAACTTTGGGCCAACGAGGTGGCTAGCATCTGTCGCCAATCATAGACTTTTAAGAGTTTGGCATAGAAAAGTCAAGTGGGTCGTGTGTTAAATTAGGAAAAGTATCAAAAAAGTTATAAACCTATTGTATTTGTGCAATTCAGTCATAAACTTTTTATTTATATCAATTAAGTCCTAAACATTTTGATAATTTGCTAGTCCATCCCATCAATTTTACCCAACAATCGTCGACATTAATAGTGGTCATTCTATGTGGCATAACCAACGTTGATGTTAATGATTTTTATAATTTTATAATATTTTCATTTTCCTTTTCTTTCTTGTTTGCTAACGAGGTGGCTAGCCAACCATTGCTAGTCACAAGCGAGGGCTAGCGACCCTCGCTTGTTCTAGGAAAGGGTTGACACCCTTGCCTGTCGTGGCCTAGCCAAAGATCCAGGCAAGAGCCATGATGCCCTCGCCCAAACTACGTGAGGATTCATGGCCCTTGCTTCTAGTCAGTTGGGAAAAAAAAAAAAAAAGGAAAGGAAAGAAAAGAAAAGACATAAAAAGTGATAAAAATTTCAGAAAAATTTTAAAATGATTTAAAATTTGCCAACATCAATACTTGTCATATCACATAACGTGATCGATATTCACGTCAACGATTTTTGATCAAAATTAATCAGATAGATTACAGTAGCAAATCTTCAAAAGATATATAACTCAACTAATACAATTAAAATATTTAAGACTAAATAGATACCGGTGCAATAGATTTACAACTTTTTTTTGATATTTTTTCCATTAAAATGGATCATTATAATTTGGTGAAAAGCATTCCTACAAAAAGAGATGCGCACACTTTGTCTCTCTCCTCTTCCGGCCAAACTGGTCATGTCATCGTCGCCCCCACCCACGACAACCGCCGTGACGGGAACATTTGCCAATGCCCCCGTCAAATTCGTGTTTCCTCGTTGCCACCGCCGTCGAGAACTCGCCAAAGACGAACATCCAAAATACGGGTGAGTAACGACGGGGCAAGCTCAATTCAGAAACTGGCCGGGATCAGCTTACCATGTCCAGTTCAAAGCCGATTCCTAAAAGAATAATGTAGTTGCATCAGGTTAAGAGCTGGAAATCGACCCAATTCGGTCAGTTCACGAATTGAATTGCTCAGCGAATTTCTTTCTAAAACTCACTTTTTTAGTAACAAGGTAACAAGTATAGTCTAGATAAAAAAAGGATCACACTTAAATTGCCCACTCCCAGCACACACCTAGGGCATTGCGGAAAGGAAAATATGAAAAAGATAAATGTCGGGTGAGGACAGTTCTTAAGTTTTTCCTTGGAACCGGCCATTTTGTTTCAAATCGATTTTACCATGAATCGGTTCAGTTTCTTATTCTTACCTTGGAATGGAATCTCTCTGGCCATGCTCACCCTACTTCAAACAAATTGGCCATATTCGATAATCAATAGCATTTTAATATAATACTCACCAAATCAACTTTCCAGACCATTCTTAATAAACTCACTCCTCCACCAATCGGCCAATGTTACCGAAATCTTAGGGAATCCATATACTGAAAATTTAGTCCAACTCTTTTCGAAAAAATATATTTCTAGATTGTCCTTTATAAGTATCATCAATTTTGAATTGAAAATATGTTATATGGTCTACGAATTATCTATACTGAGCACATCTTGAACATCAATGATGTGGACCCTACAATGAAATGCACATAATAAATGACCAAGATGGTAATATTACATTGCATTCTAAGGTTTTGTCACGAGGGATTGAATCACACATTTGGAGATGTATGATATAGACCAAAAGAAAGTGTTTTTTTTTTTTTTTTTGGGGGGGAGGGATTAGAGTTTATAAGAATTAAATGGTGGTCAAAGTTTTAGAAAATACCAGCGAAAGAATTGACAAGTAAAAAAGAATTGGGGGAAAGATGAGACGGTGGAGTTGCTTTTGGGTTCTTTAATAACACTTGCTAGTAGTTTATACTAGCAATGATCAAATGTGGGTTATCTTCTATGACCATACTAATCTATGCAAAGTTTGATCTATATTATAGATTATAATGTGGACTTCTAGAGGTTGTTACTGCCATGTTTATTGCAATGCACAAAGTTGCTAATAGATAATCATATCTATGACGACTACCGCGATGCAGTAAGTTTCTGTTCGAGGGTCAATATCGAGGAACTTTCCGTTCGAGGGTTAATATCGAATAGAATTTTAAGAGTTAGGCGGAAAATTGTAAAATGGCTCATCCAAAAGCGTGCCGACCCAAAAAGAGAAAAGCAAAGAAAAACATACGCACGCACGCACGCATACGCACGCCTCTCCTTTCCCTACCAAACTCCCCAAAGCATGTTCCAATGACCATCATCATTCCTCACAGTAAGCGTTTCCTCTTTGCCATTGCTATTGAGAACTCGTCAATCCGTGATATGTATACTAAAAAATGCTAAAAGTCGTATATGATACTCACTTTACTGTTAAAAGTTTTTTTTCGAATCACTTAAATATTATTTTTTTTGAAAAAACGATCATTTAAATGTTAACTCTGGTCCGGATTGTCGGAAATCCGACATGGCTATAATTTATTAAATTCTCAATCCCACGTGGCTCGCCAGTGTGCCTAGTTAGCATATAACCCCTAAAAGATATCATTTAAAAGTTGTAAATAATAATCATTTAAGTGCCAAATTTTTTTAAAAGTAATCACTTCAATGTTACGCACAACATGTGAAAATGCCGCGTGACTGAATTTTTTAAAAATTTTGTCAAGTTATATTATAATTTTAATTATAAATGACACGTAATTAAGCCTTTGATATTAAAGTGATCGTTTTTTCTTCGATTTAGTACTTAAGTGAGTCGGGGAAATTTTTTTGCATTAAAGTGAACGCGATATATACTTTTTGGCACTTTTAGCACTTATCCTGCAATATCCAATCTATGGGATGAGAAACAGTACAAGTTCAATTCGGGATCTAGTTGGGATCACCCTAACCAATCCAATTTAAGGCCAGTTCCCGAAGGATACGGATAGGTTCACAAGTTAAAAACTAGGGAATGACCAAACTCAGTTCGATGTTTAGTCGAATTCTTGATCCCGCAAGTTCCATCCTGGAACCGACAGACTCGGCTAGTTCTCATGTAAAACTTCATATCAAATTTATTTTTAAAAATTTACTTGTTCGATAACAAGTTAACAACGAATTATCGCATTTAATTTGATGCCTCATCCGACAAAAAAAAAAAAAAAAAAAAAAAACGAAACTGATGCCCTCTCCCAGCCCACACCTAGGGAATTTTATAGAATAAAAAATAAAATAAAAAACTTAGCATTTTTCTTAAAACTTTTGTGACTTTAATGGCTTTTACCCTGCATATATGTTTTGAGCGGTGCCTCTCCTTGAATCATGCTTTCTATTTTGGGATAGCTAAGTCACTCCTAGACAAATCGCTTGTTATCGAAATCCTAAGAAATTCGAGAAAAATATCAAAAAGAGGCTTAATCTATTATATTAATACCAATGAGTCATAAACGTTTTATTTTGGTTAGCAAGGGCCAACAAACCATTCTCAGCCACAGGCAAGGTGACCCTCACCTAGATATGGCGAGGACCTTTGCGCCCTTGATTGCTAAAAGGGAGCATGGTTTCAAGGTATAATCGGAAACCTGAGAACTAGTCTAGTTTTAGGTTTTTGAATATACAAGGTAGGTTTAGGTAATAAAAGTTAGGAAATCTGTTATAATAGATGGGTTATATGTTCTAAGTGGAATTGAGAACTCAAAACCTAGAATAAGTCTTTGTGTTTTTCTTGTTATATGTCTTCAAGCAATCCTACAGTATTCTATGGCATCCAATAATGAGTGTGTAATGTGAAACTACTAATTTGAGCCTTCATATTTGGTGAGATCTATGACTAGGACTTTTACTTTGTTAATATTTTATAATTTTCGTATGTCTAAATATGAGTTGTGATTATTGAATTGTGTAGCAAATGGTGGTCATCAAATGTGTTGATTTACTACAATTATTCAGTTAAAAGTACATATGGAACCTAGTTAGATCCTGGAATTGATTTTAGAACTTGTGATAGGGCAAGTTTTAGGTCCATGAATTTACAATGTAGGTTCTAGGTTCCAAAAATTATGGAATTTATCCCACCGAATATGTTTCAAGTTCCATGTGGAGTTTGGATGGAACTTGGAACCCCTCATCTCTATTGTTCACTGGCCCTAGGCGAGGGTCCATTGGCCAAAATAATGGGAAAAAAAAAAGAAAAATAATAAAATATTATTTAAAAATGTCAATTTAAGTGCCAATCATATTACATAGGATAACCAACATTCATGTCAACAATTCTCTATCCAAATTACCAAATGGATTGAATCAATATTAATGTGAAAATATTTAGGATTAAATTGGATATATTTATGATTGAATTTGTACTAATGCAATAATTTTAAGATTTTTTTAGTAGTTTTCCCTAAGAAATTCAAATATTGAAAATTCATTCCAACTTCTGGAAAATACGTTTCCTAAGTGCCCTTAGTGTCGTCAATTCCATATTGATAATATATTTTATGGTCTTTGTCTTATATGTATCGAGCACGAATTAACGGTTGAACATGTTGACCTTAGAACAAGAATTACATGATAAATGATTGAGATGGTATTTGCTCACATGATTTTTGTGCAAGAATTTCTCTTCTTGATCGGCTCTGATAGGAGATTTGTCAATGCTTTTCGAAATGCCAAATTTTTTTCTACAGATGTTAAAAAAACTGCACAAGAAACGCAGTCAAAGAAGTATGGGGATCATTTTGACTGCATGGAGAAATACATTATTCAAATCCATTGAATTTTCTAGAGTTACTAGTAGCATTCAAAGTTAAATCGGAAGGCAAGCAGTCAAGATTAATTAAAAATTACTTATGGTAGCGAATGCCCAATTTGTTATTACAAATAGAAGACCTCGAGCCAAGCAGGACGAATTTGATTTTTGAGTGTTGAATAAAAGAATTCTTGAAATGCAGCTAAATTGTAAAGTAAAAAAGCACACAACGCAAGCTTTTACTAAATTGGGGAAAATAACTAAATAAAGTAAGGGAACAGAAAATTAAGAGTCAATATTCACAACGGTCCAGGTTCTTGTGCGATTCTTATCGGGGAATAGGGCGAAACTCTTTGATGTTTAAACAGGATAAAGTATACCAAAAGTTTCTAATCGTGTTCGTACAGATAACTAAACCCTAACAAGAAGAATGCAATTAAAATCCTTCCAAATTTTGATATCCCTTTGATGAAAGAAGGCCTCGTCGTGTTCGGCGCATTGAGTTGAGAATTGCAGGCGAACCTCTGCCTTGCTCGAGCATTAGAAAGTGCAGTAATTAGTAGCCGCTAGATTTCGTACCCACCAAAAAAAAAAAAGGGTGAAAGCTGGGGTTTTCCAAATTGATTAGTCTTCCTCATTCAAGGTTAAGACTCGAGTGCAAGACTACAAATCATCGAATGATCAATCCATGGGATCCGGAATTTGACCATGCGGTCGTTTTTAATGATATATCAAGTCTTTATCAAGTCTTAATCTCGTTCACGGTCCTAAATTCCAACGGACCCCCCATCATGACAAGCGGATCATCATGCAATTCAACCTGGTTCGGCAAAACTCCTACATAAACTTCCAAGTTTAGTTGGTGCTACGAATCAATTAGTCATCTACGCATTAGGTTTTATCCTTATGATTAGCTCCAAGTCCCATCAAAATCAAAGGAAGAATTCAAATCATGACCTTGCGGCATTGGGTCTCCCAAATGTTCTCTCTCTCGAGATGTAAAATTTGAGGTCTAACAAACTCACGACGACTCGTATCACATTTCTCGACAGACTACTTTCTAATGAATGCTCCAAAGGATGGGGGGGAGACAATAGCATGGTTTAGTCTCACTATGTCTAAGTTTCATCTTAACAACAGAAGAAGCAGAAATTAATCAACCAAACAAAGACTCGAGATTCTTGCCTATCGAAATGCAGCAGAAGGATGTATTTTTTTTTTTATCAGTCCTACTCTATTCCTACTCTAACACTCACTCTCACAGACTTTTGTCCTACCTTCTTGCAGGGCATGGGAGTCGAAACCCACTTCTAAAACTAAATTGTCCTCCACTCAACCCCTGAAAAGGTGGAGATTCGAACTCCCCACCTCTCCCTTTCAAGTTGTAACATATCAAAAGTATATTATGAACTTTGGGACATTGGGGTCTCCAAAATAACTGTTTTGGATGGAAGACTCTTCAATTGGATAGTTTCTTTGGCTTTTTGACGATCCAAGTATTCTAAAAATTTTCTGTGAGTTCCATTCACGTCATTTCAATATACACGCAGCATCTTGACCCAGCGCATCGGTACCTCAAATTTCCTAACAAATTAGCACGTCGAGTCCACGTTTATCACATCACTGAAGTGTCATACGTGCGACCCGCCGACTTACATCCCGAATCGCGCCCTCGTTAGCATGGACAAAGCTACAAAAAAATTCTCCTAAAAACTTTGCCCTTGTCAATGTCCATTAGCTAACATTGGCCAGTCCAAATGGATAACGACAATAATGACAAACGAACCCCTTCGACCAAACAAAGCCGAAGATGCCCTTCAAACCATGCCGGGGGCAAAAACCAAACGAGGCTCTTACTTGTCAAACTAATACAATGGAATCCAAGAGATGAGAGAAAGAGGAACCGCACCTGGTAAGCAGGTTGGACTTTCCATGGCTTAGGAAGCTGCGCAGAAAATCTCCAGATTGTCGCATTATACTTTGCTACGAAGACTATTATTACCGAGGTCGAGGAGGAAGGCAACAGTCGCCAACCTGACCCAAATATTCCTAAGTAAATTAACGATTCGCAACCCCGCCCCTCCTTCTTGGAAGCTGCTGGAAAAGGGAAGTGGCTCCTGGCTGCTGAGGTTGTCGTTTTCGGGGGCAGATTGACGGTCCCATCCCTTGTTTCTTTCTACTTTTTCTTCTTTGTCTTTTTGCATCGGTTCCTCGTCTAGCGGGCGAGCGAGCGAGAGAGAGAGAGAGAGTTTTTAATTCGGTTTGAATGGGATGTTGGGATTAGTCTATGCAACTGTGACAGCAACCGGCATTGACCGTGACGCCTCATCCGAGTCATGCTTTTCACCAAATCCCGAGCCAACGAGCTTGTTCCGAGGGTCTTCTTTGTCTCGCAAATTTGAAATTTCATTGGAGCTATACTTTCCGAGATAGAATTCATGAATAGCCAATAATGATGTGATCTTTCGTATTTGATCGATTTCTCAAAATAAGGCCGATGTAGTCGGAAAATTTTAAATGAGATAGGGACTGATCTCGATGTACGATCTCGACACTACTTTCTAAAAGCTCTAAACTCGTATGTGGGACCGCGATCCCAAATATCAGACCTAGAATCTTAGCTTACTATGCTCGTAATCTTGACGTCCGACCTCGGGACCTCAGTGACCTAGTGCCCCCATTGGATCCTCGATGTCCGGACGAACACCCCAAACACTCGTGCCTTGGACTTGTCACTCAAAACCGTGACCTCAAACCCCATATTCGAGACCCCAATGCCCAGATCCCAGGGGCCCCGCGCTCGACGCCCTGACCCAACCCCACCCCGTAAGCTTGTTCTTGGGACCTTAGCCTGGACCCAAGATCTTGACCCTCGAAACCAAGACTTCATTCACGGGGCCCCAGGCCCAAAACTGCACATTTCTTCTCTAAAGATTTGAGATAACTCAACGTAAAGTAACTCAGAATTCGAAGAAAAAGCAAGAAATTTTAGAGCAGGATTGGGGGGAATTGCCTTACTCACGCGACCTAGAAATCATACTTCCAGTTTCTATGAATTATGAACCCACGCTGTTTGTCTTTTGTAGTGCACCGAATTAACAAAACTGGTGAAAACACGATTAGAAAAAGAGGGTAAACATGGATCGACTTTTACCATGGAAGTAGGTTGTAATGGTAATCAATAGGTGAAATAATTTCGATTTATTCACTCATTTCTTCTCCTTGTAGGGGGTCAATGGATGGCCCCGAGCTGACTCGGGCTTTCAAGTTGTTCCTAAACGAGTGCATAGGCCTGCCTATCAACACCAAAATAAATGCGATTTTCGGGAATAGATGAGCCTGGCTCAGGCTCAACCCGGTTAGGGCAGTCCTTGAAGTTAAAATGCCCTTGTCCAAAACTTTGTCCACCAACAGTCGTGGCGCGGCCAGTTCTATGCCATTACTGCATCTCTTAGAGATTGACCTTCATATGATGCAAAATGTTCGAAACTGTTTAAAACATATAAATGTCGACATGCGGAATCATATGATATTTCATTATTCCCCAAAACTTTGTAGAACATCGACGTCATGGACAATATTAATTCAGGGAGTAGGATGAAGTTTGTTAAACAGCTCGCAAGCCCTTGAATTCTTATGTACTTCAACGTCATGGACAAACATTTTCAATCCTTCAAGAACGGGGTTGGATATGCTGATAACGGGGATGGTGGCAAAAGCAATTTAATTCAACTGCGGTAAAGATTGATCCTAAACCATCCATTTCATCGAGTAAATGCGCAACGCTTGGGGAAGATGATCGACTTCCTATAAGATGGTCGAGATACATGATCCACAGGCAGCTGCTACTGGTTGAGCTCACTTGGTGCATCACTTGTGGTTGGCGACTTGTAGGTTTCCAGCAGAAGGTTTGAGACGCGCAGAGCAGGAATAGATCGACACATGAATCACGGAGAAGGTCCAAGAACCACGATGTCATGTGAACTGAACCGCCTAGGCCTAGTCCCCGGAAGTTCAAGAATAGAATGAAGTCAGATCAGTTTAGGGTTACTTTTGATGTTGAAAGCCTTATTTTGTTGTTCCATTTCAAATTTTCCCTGTCCTTTTAGCGGTGAGAGTCTCTCTTTCCCTGAATCTACAGTGGGGGGTGCTACTGATTACATATGATGAAGCTAATTCTTTCTGTGAATCACTTTTCTTGCTCGATAATTGTTCTTCTGCACTGCATTCGTCAAGTACTAGGGAAAGAATTGTAAAGCGCAGACAAACAACTGGAATTAGGAAAACCATATAAAAAGGAGATATTCTCAATTTATATGAATGAGCAGGGACGAGTGGTCTCCCTGTGCGCCAACCGCATAATCATTCCAGATAAGCACTTTTGGAAGAAATTCAGCAATGCTTAACTTTCAAGCTCTCTGCATGCCTTGTCCACAATTATGTAAACTTAAGCACATTCACAATTATCATCCTTCATGTCCCAATGGCCCCAAGTCTCACTCCCCATTGCTAAGCGTTGTCAACAAGAAAAAAATTGCATCCTTCTCTATGTAGCTCTCCCTCCCTCTCGCTCTCTCGCTCTCTCGATCAGCCAGTAACCGTGCTGCGAAGTCAGGCCCTTTCTGAATCCAGGTTTCTTCGCATTTTAAAGGCTCTTCTGAAAATGGAAGATGTGGTGATTAAGCTCTCTTTCCACCTTGAATCTCAACCTGTTCCTTCAATCACTTCCCAGGAAAACCACTCACAAGTCCCTAGTGCTGCCTCTTCTCTGTATATTCTAACCATTGCAGCTCTGAGCATTGCTGTTGCGGCTTTTCTACTGGTCAGCTACTGCTTCATCCTCATCAAGTGCTGCCCAAGCCAACGCCAACTCCGTCTCTTGAGACGTTTCTCTCTCCTACAGCATCAACAAGAACAAGATGAAGACTCGTTCATCGCACTCTCCCCAGCAACATGGAATCAAGCAGGACTTGATCGTACGATAATTCGAGAGATCCCGGCTTTTCCATTTCGAAGCATAGAAGCAAAGCGGAGAAGCTTCTTGGGCTGCACAGTTTGTTTGAACGAGTTTCAAGAACAGGATCTGCTCAGAGTTCTCCCCACTTGCAGCCACGCTTTCCATTCCGATTGTATCGACATGTGGCTTCAGAGCAATTCTAGATGTCCACTCTGCAGGACAAACATTTCAGGCACGGCTCAGTGTCCTAACGACCACCTCATGGCGCCGAGCTCTTCTCCTCAGGGTTCACAATTGTTTTCTGACATGGGAGACGAAGAAGATTACGTGGTAATCGAACTGAGGAGTGATGAAGTAGTGTCGTCTGAAAGGCAAGAGAGGAGTGGATTGATGCCGGTGCAATCTCAGCACAACCAAAGGAAATTGGAAGTGGAACTCGGCAGCTTAAAGAAGAAGAAGTGCCACCGTGGTTCGGTTAAGGCGCATGAAGACATTGATGTAAGAGATCAAGACCAGTTGATCGTCCAACCCATCAGGAGATCTTTCTCACTGGACTCGGCGAAAGACAGAAATCTTTTCTTGGCCATCCAGGCGACTATTAGGAATAAAGGCCGTCGTGACGAAAATTCAAAGGAAGAATGCAGTAGCAGATCTCGGAGATGACTCTTTTCCTTCGGTGTTTGTGTGCATCACGCCTCGTGTCGAAAGTAGACATACAGAACCCTAAGTGAATGCTTCACATAGGTCGATCAAGTCGAATGAATGCGAGGGTGACTTCGTTTAGATGAAGATGAATGGCCTTTCTAGGGTTGGACAAGGATTTTTTCCTTCTTTTTTATTACGGAAATGATGGTACTGAAGATTACAGCTATGAATCTATTGCATATGCATTATGAATGAGAAAAATGGCTTGCTATGAATTTCATTCGGTTCAAATCTCGAGAGGAAAGGTACGGCAGAGTGGAAAATAAACAGTCAATAGCCAAGCATGAGTACAACATAAAGTGATCACATTCGGGACACCATCCTTGAAAATGATTGCAAACTTCTTTTTGTCCTCGACCAGTTGCATTGATGCCATTGAGAAAGTATCATTCTGGTCGGGCACCATCGACTACTTAACCTCTTTTCACTCTTTCACAGAAAAATGTATGAGTAGGAAGTTTCATGAACCCTCTCATTTTACCCTCGAAAGAATGCATGAACTTCCGGAAATGGGGACATACTACAGTCATGCATTCTTTTCCAGAACGTTGCATGAGCTATTGTTGACATCTTTACTGAAGGAGTTCACCAGTTAGAGCCAATTAGTACACTAACAGAAGGGCAAAAAAGAAACTAAAATTGGTGGATGGCCAAAACGAATGTAGGATCTGAATGCGCCAAGGGCACCAGTTAGAATAGCCAAGGAAAATTTTAACGTTCCAAGCACTTACTTTCTATTTTATACAAAGCCAATGCCATCAAGTATACTTTAGAAAGTACCCATAGGACTACTGCTAAAATGACTGGCGTGCAAAAAGCACGACATAGAAATTGATTAAAAGCAATCAAGGGCAACCGTGGAAAGAGCAGCACCTGTTCAGCATGCCACTAATAAAGGCGTTCAAGAAGAAAGCTTCCACTTTCCAGTCTTCCAAACTATGCTTATATGTACCAGCAGATCCAAGTATCACTGTACCTTTAACCTTAATCATAATGAGAGAGTCCCATAAAATACAACATCAAAGGAAGAACGCTGTGCCCATGGCTTCTATTTCTCAATTTGTAATGCTCATTAATGAATTAATATGCAGTTGGGCAGAAAAGAATAACAAATCAAGAAAACCTGATCTTGCTTAAAAGCATACAGAATCGCTTCTCATTTATCTTTAACATCGTAGAGTTCAAGACCCAGCAAGAACTAAAAGACTTCACCACTTGCCTTGCTGCATGCCTCGACTAATTACATGGGCAGCTGTGCAAGAAACAAACTCTGCTGAGGAACTATCAAAGACAGTGCTTTGTAAATGCACAAAACGCCCTTTAACATGATGAAGCTAATCTGAATGTAGCAGTAATTACCAAGTGACCCTGGTCATCAAGAAGATCAGTTTGTTTGAGACCTGGAAGAATCGATCTGAGGCAAGGGCAAGGGCTTTCTACTAAGCTCATCCGACAGTGCACCGTGGGCCTTTTTCTTCAATTGTTCCAGATGACTCCGGGCCTCCCTGAGTTCGTCTTCTGCACTCGCGCCATGGTTTTCCCAAGCATCAACGACTTGCTGCTGAAACTCAATCGCAAGTGCATAGCTGCATCACCGAGGAATGGAAACTTGTTTTATCCTCAAGTTCTTGCATATTGACAGATAAAATATTTGAGGACTACCACGTTAGCTAAAGCTGCCTAATAGCTCATTCAAGCAAAATTGAATTACCAGTAACAAGATTTCTTATTAACTTGACTTGACACAGTAAACCAATAAAAGTATGTTTTTTGTCAGATTAGCATGGACCAAGGAGTACTATATATTTATTACTCGATCAGCTATTGAACTTGAAAAAATTAGCATTTGATGGGAGTGTCATCAAATAGGTACCATCTAAACAAGATCAATCCATTCAATAGACTCATGATACACCAATTTTATATTTGACAAGTAAGACACCTCTTTTTACTAGAAAAGGTGCCGAACTATGACTTATTGAACCATAAGGTTCTGCTATCTCACAGTTTGGTTGGCTTGGGATGTAACAAGCAGAAAAATTAATTTATCCCTTCCATTTGCAGATCTAAAAGATCATGAAAGGCTCATGGACTTGGGCTATTTGTAACCAAGCAATTTGCTACAAGGTTGAGTAGAAACTTCAATAAAGTTCAAATATTTCCCAATTGAGTAAAAACCTACTTCTCATTGATTTCACTATAAAATAAAAACACTCAAGACCTAAATAGCAGCTAAGTTCAAATGAAATTATTTGGGGGAAAATTCTCAAAGAGAATCAAGTCAACAATTATGTACATGTCACCACAATCCAAAAATACTATCGAGCAAAGGAGCACGAGAAAAAGGGTCTGGTTAATAAGTGCTCCTAGGGCACTAGTTAAGTTAGCTAAAGGTGGAAATTTCAATTTCTTAGACACCTTGAAAATGAGGAAGCATACTTCTTAAGAAAGTTGCTTCAAGTAATAAATTTTAAACTCTCAAAGCATATTTAATAAGTGTCCCCCCCCAACAACCCAAAAAAAAAAAAATAAGAGAGAGAGAGAGAGTGAGAAGAAACAAAATGTGAACCACAACAAACCAATTATTAGTGACTGTAAGTATCAAATAGACTAGAAAGGCACAAGACAAGATTCGGAAGAAGAACTATATTTGCACGCAAAGTAACGAGTGTCACAGTATCTCTTATTGTACACAGAAATTTAATGCTCATAGACTCTCACATGTTACTCTCCGAATGGGCTCAAATAAAGCATTATACCCTGTATGATTGTTTCCGAGTGAAGTAACAAATTTTATGTCATAATTTACTTTAAGGCTTCCGAGTATGCAAAGAATGCCAAGTTATTGATGAGAGCAGATAAAAAATGTTATCACAATCTAGATGCCATATCACAACAATAAGTCTGTAAGTGACGGGAATTTAGGATTTTAAAGAAATATCATAGAAAATGCTAGCTACCAAAAGGAATTCTTTAAAAGAACGAAACTTGAGAGATAGGGAGGGAAAAAGGGACAAAATGTTGAAAACAACTACTATTCTTAAACCTCCGGAAGAGCAATATGGATATAGCCAGCTGTTTGGAATTAGCAATTCTTCAACCCCTCAAACAGTGGCTAGCTGAGATGCAGTTCTCACCATAAATTGATCTCAAGCATAACAAGGTATAGAAAAGAAAATGCGAAAGCCTGAGGACATCTAAAACAGCTTTTTACAATCTACTGTCCAGAATGAAATCTGGATGGAATTTGATCAAGAAGTTGCAGGTAGGTGATTCTCTGACAACCGCATGGAACAACCTAACTCTACAGTATCACATACAGCGCTAGCAGCATGTTAGTGTATATATATATATATATATATAATTTTGGAACAAAGCCCTCAAGCAATAAAGACCTATGAGGTAGCAGGAAAAATGGAAGGGAGAGGGATTTATTACTTCTGTATGGCCTTCAGATACCCTCATGTTGGAGGCTATTTCATTCAAAAATAAATGCAGAAAAGAGAAGTTATGGTGAGTGTAAGATGCACCATCACACAGGCTCTCCATAAGTTAATGTTTTAGTTAAGCAGCCACATTATTCAATTTAATGTGAAATGCCACAAGTTAGTCTCTAGACTTATCTTACTGCTTTTACAGCAACTTTGCCACCTGACAAGTCAAGCAAAACACCAATCTAAGGAAAGAAACAAAAAACTAAGCAGTTCTTTTCTTACCTTCCCATCGCACTGTATGCTTTTGAAAGGTTCTGACAGGCTTCAATTGAATCGGCATGATGTGGACCAAGCGCAACATCCATAATGTCCTTTGCAACAGCAAACATCTGTGCAGCTGATTGTGGTCTATCTAGCTCCAAATAGGCGGCTCCCAAATTGTTATAAATATAACCTACTCCAAAATGTTTTGAACCAAAGCTTCCTTCCAACCTTTCTGCTGCACTCTCCAAGTAAGGAATTGCCTGTTGTACTTTCCCTGTCAGCAACAGCAACCATCCTATCCTTGCAGAAACACTTCCCTCAGAATGTTGCTCCTGCGGAAGTTTCTCCAGCAAAGCAAGAGCTCTCTTTAGTAATGAGATTGCCGTTTCAAATTCGTTCATGGTCTCATACTGCATAGATATTTCGGAGTATGCTTCTGCAACTTCTATTGGAGACACTGCCTCTTTCTTATCAAGAATCCCACAAGCAATCTCCAAGCACCTCTTCGCATCTGCAAGCTTCTGTTGGTCACCCAGTGCTTTCCCCATTGATATGAACACCAAAGCCCTAGTCTGACTATCTTTTTCTGTCTTTTGGACGGCATCCCTCAAAGTATTAATGGCTTGATCGGTCTTTCCCAGTGCAATCTGCATATTCGCAGCATCAATCTCAGCACGGAGCAAATCAGAATTGAGCCCCCAGTTCTTCAAAACCTTCTGTGAAAGCTCATTCTGCTCCAGTGCCTTGTCATGCTGCTCCAACCCACTATATATCACACCGAGAAGTCTCCTGTCGTGCGCAACCTCCACCGAATTATTACCTAGATGATTTGTGTGTATCTCGAGAGCCTTCAAACCAAATGGCAGAGCCTCTTTAAAGTTGAGAACAGCAACGTAAGCTTCGGAAACGTCCCGATTTGCTTTACCCAACTCCACACTATCCTCCTCAAAAGTCGCCTCCTTAATCTCCAGACACTTCCTAAGGTCCCTAATAGCTTCCTCTCTCCTTCCCATCGCCGTCTTCACGTTCGCCAACTCAAGAAGCACCGCGTGCTGCACGGGTCTAATATCCTCCACTCCAGACCCCTCTTCCCCTAGCCTAGCCAACATCCTGTTAGATCTATTCAAGTACCCCAAACTATCACTAAACCTCTTCAACATGTAATTAGCAGAACCCATCAGCTGCAGAGCCATGGCAACAAGCAAACTGGGGTTACCATCCCTATCCAACCCCTTCAGAGCCCTGTCCGCGAAATGCAGAATCTTGTCGGGGTCCCCGCCTTCCTGATCGAGCTTCAGCCCGATCTTGAGAGACGCCAAGCCGAGCTCCTTCTCGTCGAAGGAGGACTCCATCTTCTTGAACGCGCCCATCATCTCGTCCAGCGTGCCCGCGGCCTCGAAGGCGTCCTCAAGCTGCGACCTTTCCCGGATTTTCCGCTGCCGCGAGGGGATTTGAGCGGGTTTCTCGACGAGGGTATCGAGGTTTCTCGACGCGGGCGCCAAGAACTTGTGCGGCTTGAGTAGTAGTGACCCCTGGGGGGACCTGGAGCAGGGGTTACTGGAGGGGACATTGGAGACGAAGCTTCTGGAGGGGACTGGGGAGATGGGTTGGGGGCTTTGGCGTCTGCACCGCGCGAGCAGGTACGCGGAAGCTCTTCTCATGGCGAAGAATGGATTCTAATGATATCGCCGGGAGACGGCTTGAGTTTTCTGTGCGTGTGGCAGCGACGGAGCTTTTGCATAAACCCTTTGCAGAACCCTCGGACGGGGACGGACAGGATTTCTGCCAGGAAAACGAAAGAGAAAATATGGGATTAAAGGTTTGTCTGCTGGATGGTTGCTCCTTTGACTTCGGTCTAAAGGAAAAATGAAGCATCGAAAATCCGTTGAAACGACGGCGTCTGCGCTTGTTCTCGTTGATCCCTTTTGGTGCTCTCATCGTTTCACGCTCGGTCTAAATGGAGTGATTACAAAGGAATGGAAAGAATTAGGATAATGCTCTCGAGAAGATTAAAAAAAAAAAAAAAAAGGAAAAAAAATAGAGGAAATGTTTTGCTTGTATTCTTACTTGAATTAAGTAAATCAAAGGGGTTTGGTCAATAAAAGTATCAATTTTTAAATTAATTCCATTGTTATTAATTCACTTGCAATCGAATCAATTTAGTTTAAAAACTTTTCATGTTGGTGTTAATTCAATTTATTGGACCAATATAGATTAAAAGTTACTAATATAGACATCGGCCATCTTATATGATCTTATTGGTATTGACTTGATTTTTTATTACTTTTTTATTTCTTTCTTTCTTTCTTTCTTTTTATTTTTGGAATGACTTGTGTCGATGGAAGAAAAAGAAAGAGAAAATTTTAAAAATATTAAAAATTTATATAAACAAATGTTGACATCAGTGCTAGTCGTATTATGTAGTTAGATTGGTGTCCATATTAACAATTTTCAACCTAAATTGATCTGATAGACTCAATTAATATATATGTGAAAAGAATTATAACTATGTTAATCAAATTAAAAGATTTATCACTTAGTTGGTAGAGCAAGTAATTTTGGGCTTAAAAATCCATTCCCAATTTTTTTCGAATAAATTTCTGGCCACCCAGCCTTGCCAAACAAAGGCTAAGAGAAAAAGAGAAGGGGTATTACTGGCATAAAATCTACGATTGGCACGTAGGCCTCAGGCAATTTGGGAAAAAACTACTTGAATAAAGGGTGGAATGAAGACAGATACAGATCAGGTGCCATGTTAGACATGATCTGTCGGTCGTCGGCCTTGGCTCGATTAAACCTGGCCCAAGCCCATTATCCGTATGGGCCTATCCGCATTTTAGTTTTCGGAGCTTGGGCCATCAAAACTGAACAGTCACTCGTTAGGCCCAAAAACTAATAATCGCCAAAACAAATCTCCGGCCCCCCGCCCCCTTGTAACACTTTTTTTTTTTTTTTTTTTGGTAAAGCCTTGTAACACTTTTTGATAAAGCCGTTATCAACTTTAGTTTTTTCTTACCACCGGCCATAGTGGCTCCATTGGGTAGACTTCTGTAATCCTTTGCAAGAGAGTTGAGGAATTCGAAACCCTTGCAACGCAAGGGGGCTGGTGTAGAGTTGCTTGATGACTTAAGTGTGCTACCGAGAGTGGTGAATCCTCCCGTTTACATAGCACTTGGAGGTTTACGTTTCGACTACCGACTGAGACGATTCCTTCAGCGCAAAAAAACAAAAAAGTTTAGCTTTTTCTTTTGAGAATAATTTCTGATTAAAAATGAATCTTTTTTATAGTAATTATTACTATTTCGACCATTCTTAAACTTTAAATTTGATCGATCGATTAGATCAAACGTGAAATTTTACAATAGCAAAAGTTGATTGCGCCAAACAAGAGGAAACCCTAAGAATTTGACAGAGCGATGTGACCTCAAATGCCTTTAACAGACGTGTTTCTATGTTATGAAATTCTAAACTCCGTTGGCGTTCATCTTGAGAGACAATTATCGCAAGCATAACCTAGAAATCTATGGTTGAAGGCCTTCATCGATAATAGTTGATTACTTATCGAGGGAGAACCTGATATGAATTTGTGCAAAGATGCTGCTGCAGTATTTACATTATTCGAAATGCATGCAGCCCTTTGGTGTACAAAAAGAATTGGTGTGAACCCCCGTGAACTATTATGTACACAAAAATCTATTGCTGGTTCCATGGTGTGGTTTGGCCTGAATATTAAGTACAGACAATCTTTCTCTAGGACCAACCATCTTTTGCCGGATTTAAGAGGAGCAGTAGCACCATGTCGATCTTGTGTTCCATCCGAGCGCGATAAAATGATGATTGGACACCGTTGCCGCCCCAAAGATTTTGCTCGAGCGAGGCATTGGATTCCTTGGCATCATTATAGGAAGTCATATGCAACGATCTAGTCTCGTGAAGACGACTGCATAAAGCTCAAACCACTGCATAACCACGAGTCGTCAATAGTCAGGATCACAGATGACAAACATCCATTAAACATCAAGGGTCGATAGGAAATTACCTGTCTCAATAAATCGGCGAGAGTTCTGGGCAGCGCCTCGATGTTCCGCAGAAGAATGTAGTATGGGAAAGGAAAAGAATCCAGATACTTAGAAAATTTGATATTCCCACCCTGGAAGGTTGCTTCCTATACAAGAGAAGAAAGTTCAGAAACAAGAGGTTGTATTAGAGTGGGGTTAGTTCTTGAGAGACGTGGTTATGCAAAAAACTCAAGATTTACCATGAGATCCATGATTGATTTCTCTGGACTATCGCGAAGGAGAAAAGCCACCAAACGCTTGCTATTCAGGAAATCCCTGACACGGCGCTTTAAGCTCTCCTGTAAGAAAAATTCAGAAGCTTATTAAGCAACCATTGGAGAAGCTCCGGAAGACGTCAGGCTTCGCTTTTGTTTCATCGACATGGTATTTACCTTCTCATGGAAGCGCCCGTCAGCAATGATCAGCACTAGCTGCTGCAAGAGGTTCTGTCCAGAGGGAAGACGGGCTTTGGCGACGGCAACATCCAGCATCTTGTTTAAATTCTTCAACAGGTCAACAACTGGTTCGTCGACAATTGTTTAAATTCTTCTCTTGCTTGAACGTCAAACTGGAGATCATCTGCTCAAGGTAAAAGGATGGCAAATGCCAGTCAATGCAATGTGAAATAAGACAGTTGAGAACCGAAGCTTGTGCAGCACACGGTTATGGAATGTGCCTGTATGCACTTAAAATAAGCTTTCTTTCTCTTTCAAACAAATAATAAGCAAAGAAGTTCCATATAGCAAAACCAACCTTGAGTCCAGCCTCCCTTGTGAAAGGCAGATCAAAATCATGCAGCAATCTTATGTTTCCCTTTTTCCCAAAACTCGCAACAGCCAGATTACCCATTTCAAGTTGGGATAGAGCACGGCACACTGTAACCAAAGCTTCCACAGCTACATCTCCACAACCACTCTCTGACATGCTACGAGAATCATCAATAGCTATCACGACTTGGTAATCACATTTGTCCAGTTGCGTCCTCCTCAGCCATATTTTGTCCTTTCGGTAATGACTCGCTATGTATGGAATAACCTGATTTACAATCACGCAAATGGAATAAGAGGAAAGATTGCAAATCTGATTACTTCAGTTTGCAACGAACTAATCACAAATAGAATTTACCTTCTTCATGTTTATCCTTTTGCCAGTTTTATAGTCTCCTTGGAGCTTACTAGCTAAAGTGGGTTCCATCACTAGACGCAGTTGTTCAGCCAACTCCTGAGACAGTCTCGTAGTACGCAATTCATATCTCCTCCAAAGAGAGGCAGCATTATCTCTTGCATCACTGGAAATATCTTGGGAATCTGGGCCATTTTGCGGATTGTCAACACCACTAGACATTTCACTGAGCTGAAGAATGTCATTGCTCATAGGTACTTTGTTGATACGAACCAAGCCCTCAGACAAATTCCCAGGATTACTTTCACGGGGATCCTGGCCATGAGGATATCCTTCATTAGGCAACTTGTCCATGTCAGAGACCAATGAGGGCTCCTCAGATTTTTTCCTCCCGACTGAAGTAACATCATGTCTAGGCTCTTCTGAACTCTGCATCTCAGTTTCCATCTCAGCAACTTCATCGGTGGTCTACCGCTGAATTCTTTTTCATTGACCATGTCGCCATCAATTTGGTGCTCAATCTGTTCAGCGGTTGCAGGTCCCAAAGATTGCGCTGTCCCCTTCTCACCCTCAGAAACAAAAGCATACTCATCTGCATGTCCATCCTCCATCTCATCCTGTGCCTCCTCTTTGTCTTCTTGAATATCAACAGGAATTTTGGCTCTCTCTTTCCAACCTTCAAGTGCATCCCCTATGCTGCGATACGGATTTGGCTGTGGTCTTTGAAGAGGTGATGGTTCGTCCAAAGGTAGCTGGTGTTTCAGTTGATCATCGCTTAATCTACCACCATCTGATGAATCAGCAACCGCAATTTCAGGTTCAATACCAGAAGGTGAGTTTCTGCCAGGAGCTAGTTCATTTTGAGTATTGCTGCTATTGGACCGGTTCATTTCTGGCCTTTCATTCACTGAATCAAATGCTCCTAAGTCATGCCTCAGTTGTACTCCTGAGTCTGCCATAGGTACGTAATCATCATCATTCCTGGAACTTTCTTTACCTGGAAAGTCTTTCTCTGCTGTTAAATCCATTGCTTGAGTATCTTCAGAGTCAGCATCTCCATCCTTTCGAGAAGTTTCAGTTGCTTGCTCAATTTCTGCCTCCTCCAGACTTTCATCCACAGCATCGGTTCTCTCTTGCTGATATTCGTTCTCCACTGGTTCATCTTGCTCTTCTTCACCCGCTTCTTCCATAGCATCAATATCCTTTACTTCATCATCAATCTGCATGCTATCTTCAGAAGTTTGATTCAACTCATTGACCTCCAATCCAGAAGAATCCATATCCGCTTTTTCGTCATCCATATTTGTGTCCATATCCTCCACATCAGCAGCATCATTTGCTTCATTGGCATTATTACTGTGATCTTCATCCGGTGCCGTTGCACCTTCTTCCTTTGCTCTGAGTTGCCTTTGGTTGTCATCTCCATCTCTGACTGAAGGTCCAGATTCATACTTCTCATTACCCTTTTCTGGGCTGTTATCATCATCCTTGTTCCAAAGTCTCTCATCAACAACCTCACTGTCATCCCCATTTTTTCCCATTGCAGATTCAAGTTCCTCACCATCGCTGTTACCATTTTCGTCGTCCGTGGAATCCTGACTCAAGCTAAACGTATCAGCTGCAAAATCCTGCTCCATTTCAATCCCTTTCTCATTCTTGTTTGGGACTTCTGCGGAGGCATTTTGTTCTTCTCCTGCTGTGAGAATAAAAACAAAAAGGTGTTAAATAATACAAATTGATACAAGGCGTTAAGGGGGGTGGTCAAGGGCTGTCTCTTTTACCTTTGCAGAATCTCCAAGAAGCTGATCCTCATCAATTATTTGATCACTCACATCATTGATTCCTTCCCCCTCACCCATACCCGTTCCTCTATCATCCTGAGATGTGGCATGGCCACTCTCATCCACCTGATCTTCGGGAGATGTGCCAAATCCTCGAGTATAACAGAGCTAGATCTTTAGCAAGTGTATAAGTCATCAAAGAAATCTGTAAGCAAGTCAGATACCTTCGGAATAGATGGAAAGACTACTCTATATAGTAGCAGTTATCATTAAGTGGAACCATAAATCTGCAACTAAACAAAACTTACTGTTCTGTTCACAATCAAAAGATCTCTCAGAAGAGCATTCCCGAAATCCAAAAGTACGTTCAACATTGTGTGCAATTTGTTAAAATACAACCCAATTTGCAAAGACAGCCCCGCATTCTCTTGACCAGGGAAATTAATTAATTTTTCCTGTAAATTCAGAAGATGAGAACGAGTTATGATCTTCTCAAGTAATTTTTTACAAATAGGAAATACGGTGTCCACATACCGCCAGACAAATTGCTCTAAAAGTTTCGTCACATAATGGCCCTATGTTTAAATCTGTTGCATAAGCTTTGAACAGAGTTTTCCATGAGGTGATATTCTGCTGTGATTCTTTAGAAAGATCACAACCATCACAGACCGAGGTAAGTTTGTGCAACATGTGCATAACATGTTCGTATGCCATTGTTAAGGCCCCATGCAATTCTGCTTCGAGCTCAGAGTAGAGTGAAGATGTCGACTCCATTCTCGCTCCTAAGGCAAATCTGAACTGTTCCTGCATCTGTTTCCACTGGCAAAAAAAAAAAAGTACATTGCCATTGTAAAAATCCTGCAGTCCTACTAGAAATAGTTCAAAATTTATTACCAAATCCATGGAGGACGGTGTCCATGTCAATCTATAAATTAGTGACGGAATTGGTCAAACTCAAATGAATATAAAAAAAAGCACCACGGTGTATACACCCTTTCCTTTAGAATCCAAAGAAGGCAAGCGGATTAACATAGAGAAGGCTCTTCAACATTTGCTTATCTCAAAGTTCTGCAAATAGAAAACAAGCCAATCCACCCAAAGGGCTCTTAAAAACAAGTTCTACACAATTCAAGCTTATCTGAATATCAGTCTGATGCATCTTGAAATCATTAGCATATCACAGTTTACCCCAACTTTTATGCTGTGGATGAATAGTCGATCAATTCACATATTCCATCAAAAAATCAATCATGGTGCAGACCGCCGACATATTATGAAGACAACAATCAATTCATTCATCCACATTTTCATCACAATACGTCGCAAATTATCCCATTTGTCATTGGAGTTACTTATTTTAAATTCATCTCTGTGGTTTACTTCTAAATTTGGTACTTAAATTTACATTACACATCACAAGTCAACTCCAATCATAGGCCATACATACATTACAATCAAGCCAACTGGCTTAATTTCCAACACTTTATTATAGTCAGTCAGGATGCGGTCCTGCTATTTTGACAGGTCTAGATGATGACAAAACCAAAGCTCTGATACAAGTGGCATTTCCTTCTCCATTTTCTCAAAGTTACATTCATCCTTATATCTTACAAAGTCAGGATTAGAATATGCTCAAAATATTAATATAGAGTATATATGCTTAAGCAAGGAAAGAAATAAAAAATTATATATTATTAAGAAGTCTAGAAAAGCAGAAATACCTGCTTGAGTATGTAATCCAAATAACCAAGCAATATGAACCTGACAGAGCTTCCATCACGACTTTGATTGCGAAATGAAATGAGATGCTCCTCAAACTCCTTTAGCACCTCAAAATTCTGGAATACCAGCCTTTCCTCATCTGTTGAAATTACAAGAGCATCCAAGGATCCACTAACTATGTTTATGGCTCCATCACGACTGAGAAGATTATAATCCAATGCCTCCTGTAATTAAGTTCACGTGAATCTCCAGACTAGAATAGCTACGGTTCTAAAATAAAAGTATTGAGCACATTGAAAGAAAAAGAGCACCTTTGATTTGTGGATGACCGGAATGAACCTCTCAAGAAAGGTTTGAATTTCATTTGCAGCTGCACGAACACTTTGACAGTCATTCAGATGAGTGTTCTGTACCTCTTTTAGCAGCAGCAAACCATCATGTAGCATGGCCCACAAGCTGTCAAATAGTTGCTGCACATACAAAAGAGATGCGTTAGACCTCATTTCTAATATATGATATAGATTGAAAGACACAGCCAACCTTTTGTCGCCACAAGCATTCCAATGTGGCATGCTGATTCCTAGCAATGGTGCACTCCAGAGATGAATCAGAATATACATGTTCAAGAGTAGATACACATCTATGCAGGCACTTCAAATGATGAGCTAAATCATACATCGCATCCCGCTGCTCTTCCTGAATGACTATTAGATGGGACACAAAAGAGAACGATCGAGTGACCTACAAAAGGTGAACGGATGTATTATATGAGAGGTAGTTTGACTTGTAGGAGATGCCTTAACAATAAACAGGACCAAATTGACAGCAAGGACAAGCTAAGCAAACTATCAAGGTCTGCCAAATAGTTAACCATTGTGCTCATGGGTAGCTGTGGTCATGAGATAATTGATT
The DNA here is from genome assembly GCA_014182555.1 of Eucalyptus erythrocorys. Lineage (NCBI taxonomy): Eukaryota > Viridiplantae > Streptophyta > Magnoliopsida > Myrtales > Myrtaceae > Eucalyptus > Eucalyptus erythrocorys. The sequence continues at coordinate 31,505,974 of CM024597.1, forward strand.
TACCTTTTTATCTTTCTTACAGGGTATATAACTTAATATGATATTTGTGAAGATGAGCAAAGGAAATTTCATTAGGTGGTCACAAAACTGATCACATGTTTTAACTGGACTATTTTGTAGTTGTTCCAATGAAGGTGGTGCCCAGCACGGGTGAGGTGCAGTCTTCCATTTTCTGTCTTTACCTACCTGATCAAGAGTGAAATCTTTGTGGAAGTTCCATCGAATATGCTGTAGAAGCTGCATTGATGCAATGCTCTTGAAGTAGTATTCGTTGGCTATCTGCCATTCACTTTCCAACGTGTCAATTGGAATTCCTTGAGAATCAACAGGAGAAGAAACATCCACAACCCTTGATGACAGTCTACAACATGTTGACAGCAGATGCCCCATTATATGTGATGACCGATGCAACCAGCCAGAGTCAAGTTGATCCTGTTTATCATATGACAATCTGTCAACAATCGAGACTAAAAGAATAGGAAAGAGGAGGAAAAAATAGAACATGGACTTTCGGTCATTAGAACCTCCATCAATGTTGACATGTGCCTTGATAAGCCCGAGCTTTCTAAATACTTTAGGAGATCAGCCATAGCCCTTATCTTTCGTATATTTTTAGTCACACCTTTCCACAGATTGCCACAATCCAATACAGCCCTAGACACATTTTCAAGAGTTGACCAAAGTTCCTTCCATTCTTCCTCATATAAAACCATCCGAGTAGCTGAACACTTCCTGATGTAGTTAGCCTCTGCACAAGTTATGAAGCCTCAAATCCCAGATATGTCACAACAACAGAATTGAAGAACTCCTACATTATGAACCAAAAGTAACCTTCAGAATGCTTAAAGAGTGACAACAGCTTGACAGATTCAGGAGTCATCCCAGTGTTCAAATTCTCTGAAACATCACATACTTTCATCCTCCAATTTGTGTACCAGACAAATCTACATGAGAAATTAACGAATCAGTATTCATGAGGTTGTTGAGCTTATGAAGCACTTGGGATTGCAGGCACAAACCACTTGAGAAGAGAAAGCTAATCTAACAAGTTTAGCCAACATGGTGAATGATAAGTATGCTCATGCCATGCAGACTGCCTCTGCCAAACATAGAATACGACATGGAACTGGTTCTTTTAGATTAAATTTTTATTCTTCAGGTAAAGTGGAGAAAAATAGTCTAACCGGTCTTTGTTGTCAACAGCTGTCAGATCAAAAGCAGTGTTCAGCATCCCTTTGTTGTCATCTGGAAAGACATGTTAAAATTTTGGAGAACGAAGAGACTGAGCATCTATTCCACTTTGTGCTGTTTTTTGGTTCAGAATGGATTTCACAGATTGCTGCAGTACATCCTGGAACATACATAAAATGGAAATCTAGGTGTTAGTCAGTTAATCACGATGTTTTTGGCCTGGAACATATATAAAATGAAAATCCAGAGGTTAGTGATTTAATCACAATGGTTTTGGAAAGTCCTTGCATCCAAGATATTGACAGATAAGATTTTACTGTTATCATGTTTCCCCCCCAATGACAGACTAAATCTAGGTAACATGATATAAAAAGAAAAACTATCCGAATTCTCGAATCTGGATGTTTGAGATGCTTTAAGAAAAAAGATAAATGATTCAAAATGAAATCCATTTGAAAAACTGCCAGAGAAGCACTGTAAAACACATTCCACGTACACTGTACTTTTGCACAAGCTTCCTGAACCTGTGCCTCATCCTTTTTGAAGTCTCAATCGACAAGCAGCTCTCAACACGCTCTTCCCACTTATAAAGTTTCATAAGTTCTTTAATTTCCATCTCAATACTTCTTCTACTAGCCTCCATATACTCCAGTATTCTGCAAATCTTATCAGCATAAGCAACTAGCAAACCTCTAAAAATAAAGATCATGCAGTGGAATACAAGCAAGCATCTGAGAACTCACATTGGCAGAAATTGCATGTTAAGTCCAAATAAATTGTAGAGAACTTTCAGATTTTCCGTGTGACGAGAACTGTAAATCAAGAGAAAAGAAACTACATTATATGCCAAAACAATAGGAGATAAATAACACCAGCATAATTGCATATCCCAACAAGATTAAAGATGGCCTTATGTAAAGGAAGTAGATGATACAAATAAAGCATTCATTTTATGTAAAAAAACAAAAAGTGAAGTACAGGGTAGATTCAACGCTATATCATGCATTGCACATTTATACCTTGCATATATTCCAAGTTGGAGGCCTGCGTTGATTTGAACATGAAAAGCAAGAATCAACTGGATGCGTCTTCTAAATTCACCTACATTTGATGTCTGAATGAAGTCCTCCAAACTGCATTTTCTAATTTTGTTAGATGCAACCACTCAAGAAACACTAAATTTCTCTAATATACATCCAGGTAATTTGTTTTTTTCGGTACCTTTGTATCGTAGACTCATTGTATGCAGAAACATCAGCAGAATGACTATAAATAACTGTATATAACGGGAACCAGAGCTGCAAAAAAAAAAAAGGACAAACAATAAGGAATATGACTCTTGAGAGAGAAAAAAGATGGTTTGAATTAGTAGCACACCAAAAGATTCATTCTGTTGGAAAATAGCTGCAATGTGGACGCATAGCTTTTCCTAATTTAGTACGAGAACGTGAATGAAAGAACTGCCTCACTAGTTTTCTGTAAGCAAGTTGCCAAAAGTTTCATCTAGCAACAAAAAGATTAACAGTTTAATTTCTTTTTGCACTACAATACTTTACCAAGAGAAACAATACGACTATACCGAGGCCACTGCTAAGATCATTTTACTAGTTTAAAGTTGCAGGATAACCCAAGATAAATAAATTCTCCATTTTCTAAAGAAGTAGAGAAAGGGCTGATAATCTCGATAAAGAAGAAACTTAAATGTGCAGAGAACTGCAGAACCACAATGACTAGCTACTTTCCCTTGTAGATTAGATAAAAAAGAAAAAGAAAAAGAAAAAGAAAAAAACATATTCACAACCTAGCTTGCTATCAAGCATCATTCTAATTTTGTAAGCCCCACACGTATAGTTGTTTTGGAATATCTTTCTCACTGAAAGCATAGCTTACCTTGGCTGCATTCATCTCATACTGATTCTGCACCTCATCTAGCAATACTGGCCAACACTCAAATTCCTTCTTTTGCCATGATGACACCAAACCAACAATAGGCTCCAGTTGATCTAAGAAAACATCTAAGAAGAGGAACAAGAAAATTATATATAAGCAGAATATCAGCCTTTTTAAAAAGGCAGAAGAATATTAATTTATATATTGCCAAAGGACATACCAGATAGAGACAATCTAGGCATACTATCATGTAACACATGAGCCCGGTTGAGCAAGAACTGCAATCCTGAAAGAGCCTTTAAATGGAGGAAAAAATTATTTGTCTTATCCAGAAGGGAAAATACAAAGAAAAGATCGAACCTTAGTGCTATGTCTTGACACAATTATAAATTAACAGGAATAACCATATCTAGTGAATGCACAGAACAAAATTATTGATGTACTAGCAACCAACAAAAAGTTTAGTCCTTGCAATCTTGTTTTCTGTATCATTTGACCTTCCTATACAGAATGAACTGTGTTCTCATTACCTTAGCCAGGGGAGTATCCACAGGAAGTGCCAACAGCATTCTAATCACATCCAAAATTTTTTGAAGTCCAGGATGATCTTCCCACTCACTCATAAGAGCAAGAATGACTTTTTCCAAAATACTCTAATAAAGACCTGCAAAAATTAAGAAGGTACCCAACATTGGAATACGATTTAGCTCCTTTCAGTAACAGCTCTAACTTTTATAGAAACAACAATTTCAGCAAGTAAGTTTATCTTGCATCAACAAAACACATGGCAAGTCGTCCTCCATTCTTATCTTATCATGGCAAATATTAGAACAAATATATTTTACACTAAGAAAACAAGGCGTATTCATGCAGACACTTATATATGAAAATGAATTAATAAGTGGAAACTACTTCAGCGATGGTCCATTTTTGTACAAAAAGTAAAGCATGCTACAATGCATTTTCCAAATAAATATAGCCTGCTCTATTTCAAGGAGAAGACATCTATAAGACACATTATGAGGGATATGAGAGATGTGCAAACACAAATGTAACTCCATCAGCAGAGTCAATTAACATAGTAGACCAGTTCTACAGGAAAAATATCATCTAAAAGGCGTATTCATGCAGACAGTTATATATGAAAATGAAGCTCACTTTCCTGTCCTCAGTATAGAAACTAGGGGTGGATCATACAGAACCTATATTATGACTCCACGATTAAATAATTAATTCCCTTCTTACTCAAGCAAAATGAATATTAAGTGGAGTTTTGGCATGCATAGCACATAGGACTATATGTACAATGAACCAGAAAACTAAATGTTGACATACCCCAACAAAAAAGGGGCCAAATCAAGTGCACGACAGAATGCCAGGCAAGCAAGCTCATGAAGATTCAAACCCTTTCCCTTTCGAACGTAATAATCAATAAGGTTACCATCACAATGTTCTGCTCCTTTTAAAATCTCATTATCTTCGTCAACTTCTCTTTGTAAGGAACTTGAATTGGACCTTAAATTAGTCACAAGTCGCAGGGACCACACCGCCTTTTCAACAATTTTTCGTGCTATGGGCCGAAAACACCCCATCAATGGGATTGTGTAAATAGGGTGCAAAAATATATCAGCCACCAAGGCGATCACTTCATCCTCAAGTAACACACTTCCCTGGGAGCACAGAAGCCAAAATCATCGAACTAATACTCCAAAGTTCTTAAAGAAACTCAGCTTCAAGTCTGATAGTGTAGATTTAATTACCTCCCTCACTAGCATGGTGAACCGCGGCCTCCTTTTGAGCTCAGGGCAGCGCGCCAAGAACCTTCTGAGCACAAATTCAAGACTGAAATTCCCATCTATTGCCATCTCAGCTCTAACTCTGTATATATTAATAATGTATACTGACAAGATGAAACAAAATAAAATAAAAAGAATCTAACGCAAAATTGGCTATTAATTTAAGGGGGGGGTATGGTGCGTTTCCGGCTTTAACGGGGAAGATATCAATCTTCAAAAGCTTTGCCTGATCGATCACTCAAACCAGTTTATCCCCTACAAACAAAAGACACAAATCAAATAGAAACTCGAGAACGAAGGACAAAAGAAAAGCAATACAGACTCCAGAGGCATGACCCAGAACTTCATTTTCGAATTTTTTAATCAAATTCCACCACCGGTCATAGACATCTCCGGGAGACCAATCCACACGGCAGAGATAGCCACCAACAAGGTAATTATCTTCACAATATGCTTCATTATGGTCAAGAAACCCTACCCCTCATCACACAAAAATACAAAAATCAGACCAGCAAGAACTGATCTCCCACCAAATTAGCAACAATATCTTGCGGCCATACCAGCGAGCAATAAGGTAAAGTAGCTTGAGTTGATATTCTAAAAGCAGTCTGCATAATTAGCAAGGAGTTCATGCAATTCCATCCAAATTTTTAGGACCTCAGTGAATTCTCGGTATTTTCAACAGTCAACATAACAAAAGCAGAAAAGTTAAGACAATCAAGTTACTCAAACGAGGGGTTTGCTGCTTGGACAAAACCATTAAAAGATAGATTTTTGTTCCCCGTTGTTTAGTCTAAATGAAGAGACTGCTGAATATCAGTACCAATATCAGACTAGAATCCATCAGCAGAAATTATTTTTGCCATATTACCAAGCAGAGAACAATTCACAAGAAAATATAACGTAGAAGCAAAAAAGTGTAAAGAGACCTTTCTCAAGATTCTTAACATTCTTGGAGGACAGGGTAATCCTGATTTTTGTGAATCTGCTCCTGAGGTCCCTCCAATCCTGGCTTCGTCGGCTTCGTAGCATAAGCCATCTTCACTCCTCTTGGTAACTTAACCCTACAAATCAAAATGAAGTCACATTACATCGAGGCAATAACATAAAATTAAACAGTTTCACTTCCCTTCCTTTCGCCAGACTCCACCCAACCAATCATCGGTTCAAAAGACTTGGATTAAAGTGGACAGAACTGATCTATGAGAAATACATCCTTCCATTTGGGCAACAAAGAGGAAGCAAACTGATGCTAATACGAAAGGAAATAATCCCCCCCGAGCCCACAAATCGCTTCCTCCCAACTTCGGAAACAAACGTGAAAAAAGAAAGGACCCTTTAGTCCATCAACTAGCTCCATTCCAGTCAACGTCATGCTTCACTTCGAATATAAGATCCGCAGTGTAATTTGTCCCTTAAACTACAGGATCAGAGACACCAACGCAACCGACCGGAGATCCGACACCATTCGCAAACCACAAGGACGTCAATCCGCACAAAAAAAAAAAAAAAAATCGCATCTTTCGAAATCCAAGCATCAGCAAAACCGAAATAGGCGAACCGAAAGACCCGAAATGTAGAGCCAGCTTTTCCCGGCCCAACAATTGGCGGGAAACTCTCGCGAGAAGGCATGGTTTTTGTCCTGTGAATTAATCTTTTTTGGGTAAATTATTCTTTCTTCATGCATGTTCGACTAGATATGGAGGTGGAGGGATTTTTAGCAAAAGAATAAGGACAGGAATTTGAAAAGTGGTATATGCTACGTAAAAGTAAAAGATTATGCTAGATGATGGTGGTGTTATAGGATATCGATTAATAAAATTGAATTTTTGTCTTTCCTTCTTGAACTATTTGACGGGGGTAATTTGGTCATTTAGAATTTATAGTCGGATTGAAATGTTAGGGGATTTTGATTTTGCAATTTTTGTTGTTATTAAGAAGATAACAAAAGAATAGATAAAGCCAAAGTTCCATAATTAAAGACATTAATTTTTTAAACAATTTGAATTTCTTATTCATTCAAACAAAACTTATAATAAATTAATTCAGCACCCACATTTGTGAAAGAGGAGGATAGATACATATCATAAATAGTGAGAGTCTTAAGATCAATGCGAGGGAGCATTATGAATGTGAAATTTCCAAGTTTACTTAATTTTCTTATAATGCTACTTTCATAAGAATTATATACAATATTGTATCTTCAATTTACATAAGATTGAGTGCAATTTGAGTTTGTGTGGCTTCTAGCTCATGGCAAATAAAAAATACCATATTATTTGAATTAATCGCATCAAACTATTGGCTCTTATTTAATTTGTCCCACGTGATAATCTATGTATATACATGTATATTGATCACAGAAATCATAACCCGTGTTCAAATTAAAATATGTTGTGATCGTATATTTGCATGAGCACATATACAGAATTATGGGAAAATTCAAGAGATTTAGGGCAGTTTTTTGGAATCCCTTCATTTCAATCCCAAATCTTCTGCTCCTCTCTACTCTTTCTGAACCCCCGACTCCATCAAAACTGGGCCTGGCCACCGAGCCATGTCAGCTCGGGCACGGCACGGCTTTTTGGCTCGATTAAACCTGGCCCAAGCCCATTATCCGAATGGGCCTATCCTTATTTTAGTTTCGGTGCTTGGGCGTCCAAAACTGAACAGTCACTCTTTAGGCCCAAAAACTAATAATCGCCCCCAATCCTCAATCTTCGGTCACGTAGTATACAGCCGTCATCAATTTTAGTGTTTCTCTTAAATATCATAACGGAGAACTGCAACAACAATCATTTTTTTTAATCACGTCAACTCAATCCAGACTTTCCCGCGAAATTATTGTGAGAGCCATATGGTGCGTTCCGCAACACATCTACACGTCAGCTCTGATCCAAATAATAAGTCAAATTCAATAACAACAATGAAACCTAATAGCCCCGTGGCGGGAGATATTGTAGGGGTGAATACCACAGGTTAGTTCTCACCGAGATGATTCCCCAAATGAAACCCCTAATCCTAGAGGAATCCCCCAAACAAATATTGCAACAACTTTACAAAAGAGAATGCTCAATCGAGGATGATGTTACTTGAGATTGATGCTAATGGTGTCAAAGAGGTTGTTGGCACAATACATGACCACCAATTATTGAGCAAATCCTCGAGTAGGAGAGGCCACTTGAAGAAGCACATAACAAAACATAATGTCGAGAGATATGTGGTTAGAACCCAGTGGCCACTCTTCCAACATGGAAGAGGGAGGTGAGGAGTTCAAACCCCCACATTCTCAGGGAGGGATGGGGTGGGGACGCGCAAAGTTTGAAACGCTTCGACTCCCACGCCATGCAAGAGGTAGGACAAAAGTCTAAGAGTGAGTGTAGAGTAGGTATAGAGTAGGACTGACAAAAAAAAAAGTACAATGCCACAACAAAACGATTTTTTAAGGATAATAAGGGGAGAATCTCAAAAAATAATCATTTATATAATTTAGAATAATGAATAAATGAAAAGTATCATCGTCTTAATGAAAATATTTAGAAATTAATTAGGGTTAATACCCTAAAAAACCCCAAAGGTATACATGTGACAAATTTACCCAAAACTAATTTTTTGACCCAAAAAACCCCAAACCCAGTATACCTTTGACAAATTTACCCCAAACCGGTACACTTGTGACAAATTTACCCTATGTTAGTTTCTATTAAATTTTATTGTCAAATTATTAAGTTAAATAACAAGTAACAGTTAATTGATATACCAATTTAGGATTTTACGCTCCGTTTGTCACGTTGACAAATTTTGTGATTTTTTTTTTTGTATTAATCCAATTTAACGAAGGGTATATTTGTCACAAATTTACCAGTTTGGAGTTTTTTGTGGTCAAATAAATTAGTTTATGATAAATTTGTCACAAATATACTAATTTAGGGTTTTTTTATGGTTAGTCGGGGTAAATTTATCACAGGTGTACCGGTTTAGAGTTTTTCATGGTCAAAAAAATAGTTTGAGCTAAATTTGTCACAAGTATACCGGTTTGGGGTTTTTCAAGGTATTGACCCAATTAATTATAATCGGTAATTAAAATATTTTTAATTGACTAATAATTTCAAGCGATATAATCAATTATTTTTTAAAAAATATTTTTCAAATCGTTTTGCAAAATAAAGGGAGCATAAATAGTTGAAAATCTTTTAAAATGCCTGAATCCTAAAAATATATCCCCCTATAAAAGAGATTTTTTAAAAAAATTAAACTCATTTTTTCTCCTGTTTATTTTCCCTTTTTCAAAAGAAAATACAAAGCACGCGAGACCGCGCGCTCTCCATCCGGTCCTCACATGATCGGTGCTCCAAACACTCCCCCTCCGCTCCCCTCCCCTCCTCAAGGACCCGACCAACCCCGTGTCCAAACAGGCCCCCTCAAAAGCGCGGGACGCAACGGGCAAATCCCGCGGGAAATCCGACGTGGCGCCCCGCCACCTCGGCCTCCACGTCATCCCTCCCGCCAAAAAGCCCTAGCATATACACTCCCCCACTGCGATCCTCCTCCGCCACCGCCACCACCACCACCATCCTCCGCCCCAATCTCCTCCTCTCTCGATCGTCGGAGAAAATGGAGTCTCCCGATTCACCGCCCTCCTCCATCGCCTTCAGATCCAAGAAGCCTTCTCCTCCGCCTCGAGAAAGGCTCCATCTTGCGACGGCGGCGGCGGCGCCGGAGCCGATGGGATCTTGAGCTCCAGGACCCCGGAGAAGCCGTCCCGCCTCCCGGGGCCGGGTCCGGAACCGCGGCGTCGCGCTCTCCATCAGGGACGTGAGGCGGGTCGCCGAGAGCCTCCGCGAGTCGTCCAATCGAAACCCGCCGGCGGCGGGCCGCGAGGCCGGGTCGTCGGCGCGCAAGCAGATCTTCGCCGACGAGGGCCCTGCTCGTAAGCCGAAGAGAGCTGCTGCTGGGTCGACTAAGTTGCCCGAGAAGTAAGTGGGTTTTGTCTTCGTGTCCGTAATTTTGGGTTGTGGATGATTGTAGGATTGTGTTGAATGGGTTGTTGATGTGTTCAGGTACGAGGTGCCGGGGCAGTTCTTCGATGGCTTGGATAGTGCGGTCAGGCTGTTGAAATTGAAGGGCTCGCTGACGTATAAAGAGACCTTTCTCAAGATTCTTAACATTCTTGGAGGGCAGAGTAATCCTGATCTTGTGAATCTGCTCCTGAGGTTCCTCCGTTCCCGGCTTCGTCGACTTCATAGCATAAGCCATCTTCACTCCTCTTGGTAACTTAACCCTGCAAATCAAAATGAAGTCACATTACATCGAGGCAATAACATCAAATTAAACAGTTTCACTTCCCTTACTTTCGCCAGACTCCACCCAACCAATCATCGGTTCGAAAGACTTGGATTAAAGTGAACGGAACTGATCTACGAGAAATACTTCCTTCCATTTGGGTAACAAAGAGGAAGCAAACTGATGCTAATACAAAAGGAAATAATCCCCCCTGAGCCCACAAATCGCTTCCTCCAAACTTCGGAGACAAACGGGCGGACACTTAACATCTTTCCTCTCCGACCATCTAATCTCCTTCAAAGCGTGAAAAAGAAAGGACCCTTGAGTCCATCAACCAGCTCAATTCCAGTCAACGTCATGCTTCCCCACGAATATAAGATCGTGTAATTTTGCCCCTTAAACTACAAGATCAGAGACACCAACGCAACGGACCGGAGATCCGACATGTTGAGGAGCAAGTGAACGTATAAGTAAAATAATTACTTTTATTATAGAACAATATTACAAATTCTCTATACACACCACTCTCATACACCTCTCACACCTCACACAGGAACACAATTCTTGCACACATCCACTCACTCTCTATCACTCACCACTCACGTCACTCACACACTCACGTACACACTCACCCACACACAACACGCTCACACACACTCACGTATCACACACACACTTACACGACAACAGCCCCTATTTATAGGAGCCAAAGGCGGTGGAAATGTGGTCGAGAAAAGTCTGGACAGAGGGGAAAACTCTAGTGCACCGAAGAGAGACAAATCTGGAGAAATCAAGAGAGAGAGAGAAAGTGGCAGAGAATCCAAGAGAGAGAGAGAGAGAGAGAGAGAGAGTTGGCGGTGACTTTTTCTCTGACACTCCCCCTCACCGACTACTCTCTCTTAGTCTGGACATTGTGATCATACCAAGTTGCCTTCGAAACTCTTCAAATTTTGCAGCTCCAAGACCTTTGGTGAAGATGTCTGCAACTTGATCATCTGTTTTGGCATACTCCATCTTTATTTCGCCTTGTAATACTTTTTCCCGCAGGAAATGATAGTGCACTTCTATGTGCTTGGTTCTCGTATGGAAAACTGGATTCTCCGCTAAACTTATGGCTGATAGATTATCACAATATATCTGTGTAGGTTGATTTATTGGTTGATGAAGATCCTCCATTAGCTGTACCAGCCATGTACTCTCTTGTGCTGCCATCGTTGCTGCTCTATACTCAGCTTCTGTCGTAAATAGTGACACAGTTGCCTGTCTTTTGCTGCACCATGACATTATTGCTGATCCAAGACTAAACATATATCCAGTAGTTGATCGTCGTGTGTCACGATCTCCAGCAAAGTTAGCATCGCAATGGCCTACAACTTCACATGATGCTTCTTTCTTATACAGAAGCCCAAAGTCAAATGTACCCTCAACATACCTTAGTATGCGCTTGACTGCATCTAAGTGGGGCTTTCGCGGCTTGTCCATGAATCGGCTTTACTCCCACTGCAAAGGCAATATCAGGCCGTGTTATGGTTAGGTAAATAAGGCTACCCACCAATTGCCTATACATAGTTGGGTCTTCCAACTCTCGTCCTTCAATTGCACATAACTTTACATTTCCATCAATTGGAGTAGATATAGGTTTGCAATCAAGCATCCCGAACTTGTCTAAGAGGTCTCGTGCATACTTCGTTGACATAAGAATAATCCTTCATTGGTCTTCTCAATCTCAAGTCCGTGAAATGTTTTAATTCTCCAAGCTCTTTCATTTGAAACCGCACCGAGAGGTTGGTTCGATTTGGCGTATCTCCTCTTCATTTTCTCCGGTGATGATTAGATCATCCACGTAGATTAATACTATTGCAAGCTTGCCATCTTCGCCTTCACAAATAGGCTTGAGTCTGCTTTGGGGCTACAAAGTAGCCACTTTGCACCGTAAATTCAGCAATCTTCCCATACCATGCTCTTGGGGCTTGTTTTAAGCCATAGAGGGCTTTCTTTAACTTACAAACGTAGTCCGGATGGATCTTACTTTTGAAACCATCCGGCTGCTCCATGTATATATCTCGATCTAGTTTTCCATGTAAGAAGGCATTCTTCACATCCATTTGCCATAATTTCCACGACTTGCTTGCCTTTGCAAGTGCTAGTAAGGCTCGAACCGTAGTAATCTTTGCCCCTTTGGACTAAAGGTCTCATCATAATCTAAGCCATACTTTTGAGAGAATCCTCGAGCAACTAGTCGTGCCTTATATCTTTCTATCGACCTATCTGGTCAAGTTTTAAGTTTATAGACCCATTTGCAAGATAGAGGACGTACCTCTTTAGGTCTCGGTACTAGGTCCCATGTTTCGTTCTTTCTTAGTGCTTGTATCTCTTCCTCCATTGCTTTCCACCATTCCATGTCTTGCGAAGCTTCCTCATATGTGGACGGCTCGACTACTCCGACATCTCCGGTCAGCGCCGCATTTGCATATTTGGGATTGGGTCTTCTTTGTCTTGTTGATCTTCTTAATTGAGATTCCTCCTCTTTAGGTTCTTCTGTCTGACTTGGTCGGAACTCCTCTGTAGTTCTTGGATGTACACCCGTTCGCCATGGGCTCTTTAATTTTTCTGGTGACTGTGCTTTAACTTCTTTTCTTCCAATTACATTATCATTTCCTTCTTCAATTTGCTGGCCCTTATCAATCTTGTCATTTTCTTCCATTCCTTCACGAATCTCCTCTTCAACTTGTTTTGCCTTAAGTGATGTCCACCAAGATGATAGTTCGTCGAACACCACATTTCTAGAAGTGTAACACCTCCCGTTGTAGGGTCACAACACTTCCATCCTTTTCTTTGATCATCGTAGCCCACGAATATGCAGCGAACTGCCTTCTTATCGAACTTGTTACGAAGATGATCTGGCACGAATGCATAACATACACACCCAAATATTCTAAAGTGACTTATCGTGGGCTTGCGATTCCACAACTTCTCATAAGGTGATATAAAGCCAAGCCTTGCTTGTGGTAGTCTGTTGATCACGTACGCTGCCGTCTTCATACACTCAGCCCTTAACTTGGGTGGAACACTCTTCGCATGCAACATACTCCCGCATGTCTCCGCCAAATGCCGATTCTTTCTTTCGGCAACTCCATTTTGTTGTGGCGTATTTGGGCATGTAAATTGTCGACGTATCTTACATTCTTGAAGAAATTTTGTAAAATTATCCGACTTATATTCTCCCCCATTATCTCGTGCGAAGGCATATTATTTTCTTGCCTACTTCATATTCTACTTTTGCTTTAAACTCCTTAAATTTGTTTAATGCCTCAGATTTTTCTTTCATGAAATCAACCCGGACGTACGGAGAAATCATCGATGAATGTTATCATGTACCTCGATCCCTCGACCGAAGGTTGCTTCACTAGTCCAAATACATCGAGTGGATAAGCTCGAGAGGCATCTTCGCTCCGAATGCGGACTCCTCATATGGAAGCCGATGTGCCTTCCCGTGCGGCATCCAAAGCCACGAGATGACATCTTCTTGGACTTCCAAGTGGGGAGAACTTTTAGCATACCTTTCTTCATCATCACCTTTAATTTGTGGTAGCTCACATGCCCAAGCCGTGCATGCCACAAATCGGGCGTTTCATTCTTTCGAGTTTTGTCCACGTATGCCGTCTGAGCTGACATCACGTAGACGGACTCTAATCGACGCCCCTCCATGATTGGTGTACCAGTAGGTTTCAAATTGCGGTACACCCTAACGTCTCTAGGACCAAACACCACATAATTGCCTGAGTCTGTAAGTTGTGCCACAGACAATAGATTCTTCTTCATTCCTGGCACATGGTACACATTTTTCAGTTCGACTTGATGCGAACTGAATCGGGGTGTTATCATTGTTTGGCCCACATGGGTAATCGGCAACCTTGAGTTGTCTGCGGTGACAACTACTCGTCGACTTTTGTAATCGCACATGTTTGATAGCTTGCCTTGATCTCCGGTCATGTGATTTGAGCACCCCGAGTCTACTATCCAATCTTCATCATAATCAATTAATTTATCGCTTACCATAGTGAGGGCCATCACATCTTCTAACTCTGTGATGGAGGAGGCCGCGATCTCTTCCTGTTCCTCCATTGCAAAGTATGCTTGGAAATCCCACTCTTCTTCGCTATCATTTTCCTTAGATGCCGCGACGTTTCCTTCAACTCTTTTGAATTGACAATCTCTGGCAAAGTGACCTACTTTGCCACAGGTGTAACACCGTTCATTACGCCTTCTATTCTTCTTATCTTCATTGTCATCCTTGTCGCGGTCTCGACGAACTCCCCCTAGTCGAGGCCCAGTTCCTTCTATTCGCTTTGGCCATTCTCCATGACTTTTCTATGGTTTGCCATCTCTTATACCTGTTCTATTTCTATTTCGGCCCTTGAACCCTCTTTTATTACTAAAGAGGGCACTTTCATCCTCCTTAATTGAGACCTTAGAAATTTGTTTATCTAAGGCTTCTTGGTTGGCCAGTATATTCTCCAACTCTGTTAGAGTTGGCTCATTTGCCCATCCACGGGTGGCCGTAATAATACCATTATATTCCGACCTTAACCCATGAATTATAATTCTTCTTATTCTTGTCTCAGAGATGGCATTCTCAGGATCTAATTTTGAAATTTCTTCACAAATAGATTTAACTTTGGAAAAGTATTGACTTACCGTCATACTTTGTTGCGAGATTGAGAGGAGCTCGTTCTCCAGGCATTGTAACTTGGCATCGTTTGTCCTCGCAAACAGCGTCGCCAAGTTATCCAGGCCTCCTTCGGGGTCTTCGCACTCTTTATGTGTTGCAGTAATTCATCTTCAACAGTCACGGCAAGCACATAAAGAGCCTTACCCGATTTTATATTCCATTTTCTTAATTCGCTATCATTCGTGGGTGGGGTGGTGTTGCTCCCGCCAACAATATCCCACAAATCTTGACCTAGCAAGTAATATTGCATGCGGGTACTCCAATTATTATAATTTGAGTTGTTGAGCTTCTCGACGCCACTTACCGAACTTGAGAAATCTGCCATTGTGACTTGAATATAATGCCCAGCACTATACCAAGTAAGCTTGGTCCCGGACCAACCAACTTCACAATCCCAGATTGTGCACTGGCTGAACTCCGACGTCGCTCCTTGTGTCGCGACCTAAATTTTCCGAGGTGCACCACCTAGAATTAGGTTAATGGATTGCTAAGCCTAGACTTAGCTCGGGCTCTCCCAAGCCCATACCAACTCGCGACTTAAATTCAAATATTTAGCATGCAAAAAGGAGTCGCCACTAATCGGTTTGCGGTAGGTCGATTAGACACCTAAGCAAAATAATGGGAGAATTATTTTACTCCTACGAACTAGAGATTTTGGGTACGGGGACTTGGTTACGCTAGATTTCTCTAACGCCCTTTCGATACCTTTCTCTTTTAATTTTGAAAAAATGTTTTGCAGGCAGCTTGAATTGATTTTAATTCACTTCCCTAATATGTGAGGTGATCATGCGGGTGCGCAATCCACCAATTTAGCATTCAAGAAAGCGAATAAGAAAAATGAAGGACTTACCTCATGGCAACGAAAGCATCTGCAATGTTAAATTAGAATTCACATCCATAATCCTAGATATGATTTCTAATTAACAATGCAATTTCTCAATTTTGTTTTCACTTTATCAGTGAGAATCATGCAGTGCATCTAATCTAATATGAAATGGCATGACAATGTGTCCTAAACTACGTGACATGAGTAGAATATTTTTTGTTTTCTTGATGATCATGCAATAATTAAATATGCAAATCAAAATGACTTAATTGTAATGACGGGGAATTTTTAATTAAATGAGCCTAATTCTACATGACATGCATTTTATGAATTTAATCCCACATGATGTGCACATGATATTTTTATTCCTAAAAATGCAATCTATCCTGAAAATTGATCTAAACTTAAAATGAGACATGCAATTCTATTCTAATATGCATGATGATTTTTTTTTTATATAGAATTCGAAATTTCACGCAAATAAACATGCAGCCTAAAAATGCAACTCTACTTTTTGAAACCAATATATTCCAATGCGATATTTGATTTTTTTTTGTTTTTGATTTTTTTAATTTTTTATTGTTTTTTAGTTTTTTTTTTTTCAAAACAAGCAAACATTACATCTAACTAATCAAGATATTTATCAAATTAAGGATTAAAAAATCGAAAAGATAATCCGTCGTCTCACGAATTAAATTAACGATCACTTTAGCCCTAAACATCAAACATTCCAATTTATACAACAATATTGAAGAGAAATTTGGTTAAAGAAAACTACCTTATTTGGATCGGCACCAAATATTCACGAACGACGGTTCGCGTCAGGGTCGGGCTGTGGCGATTGGAACGCAACAGCAGTTTCCGGTCAAGCTCGTCACGGGCTTTGTGAAGATTTCAAGGAACGGTGAAGATGAATTAGCCTCAGTGGAATTTGTAGAAAGAAGGTAAAAGTTGATGGACTTTTCCTTTAGCTTTCACAGCCACCGCTTCTCTTTCTTCAAGAGTATCTCCTCTTAATTTTTATCAACAATGGGTCTTTATTCCTGCAAAAGAAATATAATCCAGACGCAACGGAAATAGAGAAGCAAAGTAACGGCGTGTGTATGGAACTCAACGAAGTAACATCACGTCGTTGCCAAACATGCAAGGGCAGACCAAAATAACTTTCCGTTGGGTAGTTGCAGCTCGTCACAAGGATGGATCGCGAGCACCGTTGGCTTGGGATCACGATGCAACGGCAGCAGCTCAAGACGGAGGGCAGCCGTGTCGTCTTCGGTGGTGTTTGGCGGACTGAGAGGCAACAACGTGGGCTGTAGCAGCGACGGCACTCGGGCGGGCAGCTATGGCGATTGCTACGGTGGTGGCGACGAGCAGAGGTGGCTGCTTGGTGGTGATGAGCGGCCGGAGATTCGGGACCTGCTGAGTTGCAGGCAAAGCCGGAACCGAGTCGGAGTCGCGAGCAGATGCGTCGGTTTGTCGCAGCGAGGGCACGGACGCGCGGGTGCAGGGGATCAACTTCAGATCTGGTTCAGGCTCGGCTCCGATGGGGCTAAGCGCGGGTCGGCACGGCTCGCGGACAGCAGGAGGAGAGTGATGGAGGCAGCTGGTGTCACGGCTCGGGGGCGGTGAACTGCAGGGACGTTGCGGGTCAGCGCTCGGAGCAACGGCAGGGATGCTCGGAGGTGCAGCAGGTCGCGGCTACAACAGGTGTTGCGACGGGTCACGGCTATGGCGGGCTGAGGTGCAGAGCTGGACACCGAGCGCGGCGGTGCGTACGGCTGTGGAGGCGCGTTGATGGGTGGCTGAAGCCGCGGCGGGTTGCTTCAACTTCGGAAGTGGTGCGGTGTGGGCGCGGTGACGCGGCAAGGCGGCCGCAGAAGTGGAGTCACAGGGGGGTCAGGCGTGCGGAGGCGCGATGGAGGCTCGGCTGCTGGTCAGGCGGTGTTGGGTTGCAAGCGAAGTGGCTGTGCGAGTGCGAAGGGGGCCGTCCGTTTTCGTTGCTGTCCGTTCTCCCTTGAAGAAGAAGACCCACCTTCTTTTTATATTTTGTTTTTTCTCTCTCCTCTCCCCTTCTTTTCTCTCTGACCGGTCCTCTCTCTCTCCCACCTTTTTTTAAAAATTTCCTGACTTCTTTTCCTTGCATGAAAGGGAAACCTCCTGACAATTAATATACTCTCTCTCTTTTTTTTTTTTTTTTTTTTTAAGCTCTGAATTTCCTTTCTTTTTGCTTTCTCTGACAGGTCCTCCCCATTCATTCATTTTTTAATCTCATCCCCTGACTTCATCTTTTTTCTCTACGACTCTCCCCCTTTTGTAATAGCTCTCACAAGTCTCTCTCGGGGATTTTTTTAGCTTCCTCCCGACGCGACTCCTTTTTTTTTTTTTTTTTTTTTTTTTTTTTTTAATCTCCTCAAATCGCTCAAATCTATTTTTCTCCCCTGACACCTTTTTTTATTTTGCCCGACTTCTCCTCACGTCTTCTCTCTTTGTTCTCTTCATTTTCTTTTCTTTTCCTTCTGACGAACCTCTCAAATCACCCCTCTTCCCTTCTTTTTCTCTCTGCGTCTCTTCTCCTCTTTTTATATCTTCCTTTCTTTCGACAACCACTCCGTTCTTTCAGCCGGGAAATCTTCTTGCAGGCGCCTATTTTACATCCTCCATTTCGTGCGTGCGTGGGCATGCATTAATGAGGGGATTTCTTCTTCATGCCTGCGAATTTTCATTGCAGCACCAAATCTAATATATTATATAATATTATGAGCATATTATAATAATGTATTATGGGTGCTTTTGCTTCTTTGAAAATTTCTCTTAAATCTGTACGTCTGCCGCATTTATATAAGTGTGGACATGCATTAATGAGAATGCGACAATGGACGTGCGAGAACTTCTTCTTTTCTCATTTTTACTCTCTTTTGCGTGTCAGACCAGCGAAGGGAGACCATCCTTTTGTGCAAGTAATTGACCCCGAGCTCCTGCTTTTGTTTCCCTTTTAATATTGATGCCAATGCAGTTACATGAAATGCTACTTTACTATTTTTTCTTAGGGATTAAAGATTAATCCGTAAATTTTTATGCAATTAATTACTAAATGATTAGTCAAAATTTAGGTGTCAACACCTTGGCTCGACGATCCCTGACCGCCTACTCAATTACAATGGTCCTCGACCACTGTCTTCGCATGGCCTCCGACGACCTGCTCTGATACCAAATGTTGAGGAGCAAGTGAACGTATAAGTAAAATAATTACTTTTATTATAGAACAATATTACAAACTCTCTATACACACCACTCTCATACACCTCACACAGGAACACAATTCTTGCACACATCCACTCACTCTCTATCACTCACCACTCACGTCACTCACACACTCACGTACACACTCACCCACACACCACACGCTCACACACACTCACGTATCACACACACACTTACACGACAACAGCCCCTATTTATAGGAGCCAAAGGCGGTGGAAATGTGGTCGAGAAAAGTCTGGACAGAGGGGAAAACTCTAGTGCACCGAAGAGAGACAAATCTGGAGAAATCAAGAGAGAGAGAGAGAAAGTGGCAGAGAATCCGAGAGAGAGAGAGAGAGAGTTGGCGGTGACTTTTTCTCTGACACGACACCATTCGCAAACCACAAGGACGTCAATCCGCACAAAAAAATCGCATCTTTCGAAATCCAAGCATCGGCAAAACCGAAACAGGCGAACCGAAAACTACTAAACGAAGCCCAGCACATCGAGCTAGAGACGCGAAAGCCAAAACCGGAACCTCAAGGACGACGAACAACGATCGCAGGAAGCGATGGATGAGAAAAGATGAACTCAAAAGAGAGGGAGGTACCTTCGATGGCTCGAGAGAGAGAGGGAGGGAGAGGGAGAGGGCGAGGAAGCGGCGGCGGCGACTGGCGAAGGAATCGAAGGTGAGCAGAAAAGCTGGCAGCTTTGAGGTGCTTCGAACACTCCCAAGTTGTCCCCGCTCTGTCTCTGCTCCCTCGGTTCAGGGCATAACGGCCATGTCTGTATTATATTTGCAGACGTATATTTTATGCTGCAAGGCCGTGCGGGTGGTTATTTCCTATTATAAACTCGCCTTTTCCTTGTCGGACAGATGACCCGACCCGGATTTGGGTATTATTATTAGGAATTTGGGATTAACTTCTTTATTAATATGCTTTGGGAGCGAGAAAAGACCCGAAATATAGAGCCAGCTTTTCCCGGCCCAACAATTGGCGGGAAACTCTCGCGAGAAGGCATGCTTTTTGTCCTATGAATTAACCTTTTTTGGGTAAATTATTCTTTCTTCACGCATGCTTGACTGGATATGGAGGTGGAGGGATTTTTAGCAAAAGGATAAGAATAGGAATTTGAAAAGTGGTATATGCTACGTAAAAGTAAAAGATTGTGCCAGATGACGGTGGTGTTATAGGATATCGATTAATAAAGTTGAATTTTTGTCTTTCCTTCTTGAACCATTTGACGGGGGTAATTTGGTCATTTAGAATTTATAATCGGATTGAAATGTTAGGGGATTTTGAGTTTGTAATTCTTGTTATTATTAAGAAGATAACGAAAGAACATATCAAGCCACAAAGTTCCACAACTAAAGACGTTAATTTTTAAACAATTTGAAATTCTAATTTATTCAAACAAAACTTATAATAAATTAATTGAGCACCCACATTTGTGAAAGAGGAGGATAGATATATACATATATGTGTATATATCATAAATAGTGAGAGTCTCGAGATCAATGCGAGGGAGCATTACGAATGTGAAATTTCCAAGTTTACTTAATTTTCTTATAATGCTACTTTTATAAAAATTATATACAATATCGTACATAAGATTGAGTGCAATTTGAGTCCATGTGGTTTCTAGCTCATGGCAAATAAAAAATACCATATTACTTGAGTTAGTTGCATCAAACTATTGGCTCTTATTTAATTTGTCCCACATGATAATCTATGTATATACATGTATATTGATTATAGAAATCATAACCCGTGTTCAAATTAAATTATGTTGTGATCGTCTATTTGCATGAGCACATATACAGAATTATGGGAAAATTCAAGAGATTTAGGGCAGTTTTTTGGAATCCCTTCATTTCAATTAGGGGTGAGCATGGTCCGGGTTAGTCCGGGCCACCCCCTAACCCTAGGACCAACCCGTACAGTGTTGGTCCTCAATTTTTAGGACCGAGGACCGACTCTATTGAGCCTAGGACCAGGGACCAGACCGACCCAATGGGTTCGGTCCGGTTCCAAGGTCAACCTAGGACCGATCAATAATTTTTTTCGTCTTATTTTTTATACTATATAAAAAAGAAAACCTACAAATTAAAATTACACATCCATCGACAATATGGCATTGTGCAACTAAACTATATATACCAATACATATTTAGCAAATTTAAGATGACACGATAATAGAAATTCCATACGTGCTAACCGCTCATCGAGATATGGAATAAGATGAAAAATTCTTGTAATCATCTATCTTTAATATTCATAACACCATATGCAAAAACGTTTTCTTGCATTTGATCACTAGAGTCCACTCAACCAAAAGATGAGCTTCACACCACTTGACTAGCATTTGATCATGTAGAGTCTACTCAACTAAAAATGAGCTTCACACTACTTGACTAGCAAAGCAACCGCAAGATCCTACTCTACTCTTCAAAAACTTCTACCATTTGACACAAATTGAAAAGCAAAGTACAGCTGAAATTCATTAGTAAAATACAACTAAACCATAAAAAGTTCAAAATACTTAATATAAACCGTGAATATACTTGAACTTCTAAACACCTGAAAACAAAACAAACGACACATAATTAATACTCAACAAAAGTTTTAAATTGAAATTACTATTAGTGCTATTGATAGAACATATCAATATAATATAATATAATAGACATTTTACTTGGGTTTGAATATATAAAAGAATTATATATAATATATAATATAATATACAAGGTTGGTCCAAGGTTGGACCGACCCAAAAACTCTTAGGACCGGGGACCAACCCACACGGTGTTGGTCCGGAATTCAGGACCAAGGACCAACCCGGTCCCCTTAGGAACCGGACCAGGGACCGATAGGGTTGGGCCGGTCCAAGGTCGGTCCAGGGTCAACCCTAAACCGTTGCTCACCCCTAATTTCAATCCCAAATCTTCTGCTCCTCTCTACTCTTTCTGAACCCCTGACTCCATCAAACCGGGCCCGGCCACCGAGCCATGTCGGCTCGGGCACGGCACGGCTTTTCGGCTCGATTAAACCTGGCCCAAGCCCATTATCCGTATGGGCCTATCCTTATTTTAGTTTCGGTGCTTGGGCCTCCAAAACTGAACAGTCACTCTTTAGGCCCAAAAACTAATAATCGCCCCTAATCCTCAATCTTCGGTCACGTAGTATACAGCCGTCATCAATTTTAGTTTTTCTCTTAAGGCCCTATTTGGCAACCTTCCGATTCTGATTCTTTTTTCCTAGAATCAGTTTGGGACGAGAATCGTGTTTGGTAAAATTTTTGTTCTCGGGACAAATACGTTCCAAGTCGTTCCCGGAATCGGTTTGGGATGAGATTTAAGAATAAAAAAAAGTTGCTTCGCGTCCGAGAATCAAAAAAAGAATCAACACGTTAAAACTTTCTTCTTCCCTTCCGGCATCCCGCGACCACCGCCCGCCGCCGTCCGCTGTCGCCTGTCGCCGCTCGCCGCCGCCGGCTGCCGATCCGGCGAGGCTCGGCCGACGAGGGCCGGCCTCGGCGAGGGCCGCAACGCTCCGGTGAGGTCGCCGGCCGAAAGAAGAAGAAGAATAATAGGAGAAAAGGGGGAAAAAAAAGAAAAAAAGGAAAAAGGAAAAAAAAAGAAAAGTAAAAAAGTAAAAAAAATTATTTAAAAATTAAAAGAAATTAATTTAGAACATAATCAATCTACACATTATCAAACGCAATTTATTTCAGAATCATAAATTTTGAACGATTCAAACACGTTTTTTACTCGAGAATCGATTCCGGAGCGAGAATAAAAAATAATCGGTTTTCGTCGAATCGGTTTAGGGAAGCAATCGTTCGCCAAACGCGCCCTAAGTATCATGACGGAGAATTGCAACAACAATCATTTTTTTTTTATCATGTCAACTCAATCCAGACTTTCCCGCGAAATTATTGCGAGGGCCATATGGTGCATTCCGCAACACATCTACACATAAGCTCTGATCCAAATAATAAGTCAAATTCGATAACGATAATGAAACCTAATAGCCCCGTGATGGGAGATACTACAGGGGCGAATACCACAAGTTAGTTCTCACCGAGATGATTCCCCAAATGAAACCCCTAACCCTAGAGGAATCCCCCAAACAAATATTGCAACAACTTTACAAAAGAGAATGCTCAATCGAAGATGATGTTACTTGAGATCGACGCTAATGGTGTCAAAGAGGTTGTTGGCACAATACGTGACCACCAATTATTGAGCAAATCCTCGAGTAGGAGAGGCCACTTGAAGAAGCACATAACAAGACATAATGTCGAGAGATATGTGGTTAGAAAGAGCTCTTCAAGTACAATCCCACAACAAAACAAAACGATTTTTTAAGGATAATAAGGGGAGAATTTCAAAAAACAATCATTTATATAATTTAGAATAATGAATAAATGAAAAGTATCATCTTCTTAATGAAAATATTTAGAAATTAATTATAATCGGTAATTAAAATATTTTTAATTGACTAATAATTTCAAGCGATATAATCAATTATTTTTAAAAAATATTTTTCAAATCATTTTGCAAAATAAAGGGAGCATAAATAGTTGAAACTCTTTTAAAATGCCTGAATCCTTAAAAATATATCCCCCTATTAAAAGAGATCTTAAAAAAAGAAATCAAACTCATTTTTTCTCCTGTTTATTTTCCCTTTTTCAAAAGAAAATACAAAGCACGCGAGACCGCGCGCTCTCCATCCGGTCCCCACGTGATCGGTCCTCCAAACACACCCCCTCCCCTCCCCTCCTCAAGGACACGACCAACCCCGTGTCCAAACAGGCCCCCTCAAAAGCGCGGGACGCAACGGGCAAATCCCGCGGGAAATCCGACGTGGCGCCCGGCCACTCAGCCAAAAAGCCCTAGCATATACACTCTGCCCCACTCGATCCTCCTCCGCCACCACCACCACCACCACCACCATCCTCCGTCCCAACCTCCTCCTCTCTCGATCGTCGGAGAAAATGGAGTCTCCCGATTCACCGCCCTCCTCCATCGCCTTCAGATCCAAGAAGCCCTTCTCCTCCGCCTCGAGAAAGGCCCCATCTTGCGACGGCGGCGGCGGCGCCGGAGCCGACGGCATCTTGAGCTCCAAGACCCCGGAGAAGCCGTCCCGCCTCCCCGGCCGGGTCCGGAACCGCGGCGTCGCGCTCTCGATCAGGGACGTGAGGCGGGTCGCCGAGAGCCTCCGCGAGTCGTCCAATCGGGACCCGCCGGCGGCGGGCCGCGAGGCCGGGTCGTCGGCGCGCAAGCAGATCTTCCCCGACGAGGGCCCTGCTCGTAAGCCGAAGAGAGCTGCTGCTGGGTCGACTAAGTTGCCCGAGAAGTAAGTGGGTTTTGTCTTCGTGTGCGTAATTTTGGGTTGTGGATGATTGTAGGATTGTGTTGAATGGGTTGTTGATTTGTTCAGGTACGAGGTGCTGGGGCAGTTCTTCGATGGCTTGGATAGTGCGGTCAGGCTGTTGAAATTGAAGGGATCGCTGTCGACGTTCACGAATGTCTGCCCAAAAATCGAGTGCCTGACTGACAGGTATGTCTATGAGGAAGAACTGATTTCGCATTTGATTTCCGTGGGATTAGAATTTCTTCACCTGGGCTAGCGAAGCTGAAGCTGGACCGTAGTACTTGTTATATTGAACCCGATTATGATCTGATCATTTTGCGGTTGGTATTGTCTATATAAGGTGCAAATCTGCATATTCATTAGGCGCAATGAAAAATTAGCAAACTTTGACGAAATCCAGGGTTTGGTAATTTATCCTGTCCGTTGATTATACGATGCTATTTGAACTACGAAGATGGATGGGATTTTAGGATGGAAGTGATGAGTTGGGTTTAAGGAATGTTGGTCCCTACTAGTTTTTCGGCTATGGTGAACTAGAAACTGAAGTGAAATGACTCAGATATCGCAGTTTTTATTGTCTCCCACGATACTTGATGATGCTTATATATATTAGCTGATGAGAATCAGTAGCTATGGATTTGTTTTTCCTGATTCTCTTCTGATGCTTTCAGGAGGTTCACTCATAAACACTTGTCTCAGTTGAAGCATATCTTACCTGAGGCGATTGAGATAAAGAAGGTGCTCACGTTCGATGAGCAAACCAGTTGCATGAAGCCGAATCTCTGCATAAGTCTGAATGCTGACGCGATTCAAAAAGATGGGGAGACGAGTTTGGACAATAGCAAGATCAATTTACGGAAGCTCTTCCGAGCCCGGCTCTCGGAATTTGTTAGCGCCCATCCTGAGGTACTTTGGAAGGCATCATTTATGTATATTCACTGCACTTTGCTGTTAGTTGAAGTACCATTCGGTAATTCGATAGACTGATGATCCGTTCTGTTAAGCATTCTTTTAGTTCGCATATTAGTTGCATGTAATTGACACTTTCCGCATCAGGGTAGTTACATTATTTTGATGGGATTGCCACTACATGTTCATAACATTGTTTTCTCGAATCAGGGAGATGAAGTTCCAGAGGAACCACTTCCAGAACCTTTCAATCGCTCACAAGACAGAATTTTAAATGAGATATTGCGGTCCAAAGCCTCTTTGCCTGTGGAAGCATCAACAGAAGATCCTGTAGGATTGCAAGCAGCGGTAGCATCTCATCTGTCTGGATCATTTCGGAGAACCTTCTCCCAGAAGGTTGAGAGCAATACATTGAAGAACCCTATCAAGACGGTGTCCGAAGTTTCACTTGGGCGTGCTTCTCTTTCAGTTCCAGAGCCACACCAGGATGAAATTTCTAATGATGAGGAAGCAGATTCTTCTGAACCACATGAAGACGAGTTGGCTTCACAGATGAGCAGCGAAGAATGTTTAGCTGACTCTGCAGCTCTGGTGGTTTGTCCACCTTCAAATAATATTTCCACTCCAAGAAAAGCAATTGATCTGTTGAAGAGTGATGATTCTCCTCAGAAAATCTCAAGTTTGGAATCGACTCCTGCAAAACTTGCTTCAACTCCAGCTAGGCTAATGGCTGCAACACCTTCATTGCAGCCACCAAAGAGGAGTTTCATGAGCCCTGAAGATGATTGTGCCAGTTCACCTCATAAGTTAATTAGGCGTCCACCTCGTACCCGTTCACTGAAATTTGATACTCCTGTTAAGGACACAATGGTGGAGGATGAAGCAAGGAAAAAGGACTCAGTGCCATCTGATGATGATATATTCGATATTCTTCCCCAGGATCTTCTCCAAAAGGTGAGAATATATTTCAAAACCCATCCTTTCTTTCTCCCAAAGGGATATCTACTAGTAATGTGGTTTGGATTTGATAATCAGCTTCAGCACGTCAGTCAAAGGTTATTTTTTTTGCGGTCCCCTGATATATATGTTGATGAGATTAGTCAGAATATTGAATCAGTAATGGAGAGAACATTATTTCTTCCTATGTGCAGATAAGAGATAGAGAGAAGAAAGCGATGGAGGATAAAGATCCAGCCATCTCAAGAGCAAAGAGAAGGCGAGAAATTCTCACTGCTCTGCCTCAACTATTCAACATGATGCATTTCTTGTTCAAGTCTACCAAGCGCTCCGTGATAACAAGAGAGGAGCTTATCTATCAGATTATTAAAAGCCGCTTCGATATGATTGACAGAAGTAAGTTTTTTTCTTTTCTATTCGGTGACTTAACGGGGTACTGTTGCCATCAGGGTTTACATGTTCTGAATATTCATTTTGTGCCTTTTTGACAGGAGAAGTTGAAGAGCAACTTGATTTGATGAAAGAGCTGGTCCCCGAGTGGATCTCCGAGAAAGCTGCTTCCACTGGGGATCGCCTTTTCAGGTGTGCTTTTGTCTTATTTCCTTTAGAGTAAGCCTAGTTAATAACTGATCATGTGCAAAATTTCCGGTCCTTATCGTACAGCAAGTGTCATTGAGCTTTCATTTCATATATCGGCACTTGACTAAGAAGCTTCTTATTTGCAGTGTCAACAAAATGTCAGATCCCGATTCTATACGGCAACGGCTTGCTGAAGCAAAGTGACAGTGTTTGTGCTAAGATCTTCACGGAACTAGGATCAAATTAGCACCGAGAATGCAGAAGAACTCTTCTTCTGCCAATTGTAAATGTTCAATCTTCTTTTGCCTTTTTTGTATGCTAGTTGCATATTTAGATGTGGAGGCTGTTACTAGGGACGAGTTGCTGCAGCACCTAATTTATAACATTGAAATTAGTGATCAATCATATGAACCTGCATTCTTCTAGCTGGTAAATATGCCGGGCAATCTGTGTATCAGAAATTTAGGGTGGATGCTAATTTTTAGATGTGATCGAACTTTTGTGCCATTTTTTGGTGGCATTGTACAATTGAGAATGCAATCCTGACAGAACAATGAAATTGCAGAAGGAGACCTCAACGGGTTGTAGTTTGAATTTAAATTGGGGTCACATTTTACAGACAGGTTTTTAACTTTTAACCTTCTGTATCGGGCCAATCTGAGATTCAATCATTTCACGCGGTTCTACTATAGAGATGCCCAAGAATCAATTGGCTTGAGCAATGCGCTGTCAGGAATAACCATCGACTAAAATCATGTCCCGGTATTTCTTTCATACGTTTTTATAACAAAAACAAACCCGGTCATATCTGTGCTGCAGCTGATATTTTTCTGCATCTCCGTTGTAGATTTTAGATTCAACACCGCAAAGTGTAGGCTACTGTTGTCATGATATGAACAACTTGAAAGAAATTTTATCCTTGTTAAGCATCAGGACATAAGACTGTCTTGGCCAGAGCTGAGCAAAACGAGTTGGTCATGCTTCACTGAATCCACCAAATGGTCCATCCGAATTCATGCGTTGGATACCAATAATTTTGCACATTAAACCGCCTAGCTCCAAATCAACTCCGACCTCCAACTTGTCATCTTCACTGTTGAATTGATCGTAAGATTCTGCAGTTGGAATGAATTGAAACGTGACCGTGTAAAGACTCAGCACACGACTGACGCCTCATTTTCTACGTTCAATTTATCATCCTGTTTTTTGAGAGGCGTGAACATATCTGCTGATAAGGCAGTAGGACAGTCTGACTTCGGTTTTATGGGGAACTCTGTTTTATCTTTGCAAATTAAACTCACTCAGATCTGAATGCATTCGCGAAATCACTTAAAAACTCTCTAGGCGCTGCTGGTTAGCCATGAGCTTGGGAAAGTTTTTAGCTGTGTTTCTTGGCTATGCAAAGGGGAAGAAGGAAAACGAAATTGCGTGGTTAGGAAAAAGGGTAAATTACAAAACTGAAGCCTCAAAATTTTCCTTGACTTGCAATTGGCGTACTTGTAGTATGAACATCTTACATTTTGCCTCTTGGGTTTTGCCAAACTCTCAGTATCGAAAATAATTCGAGAAGGGCTTGAATAGTTATAAAAATCACATGCTGCAAGCAAAGCGTGAGCATCCCGAAATTAGATGGTGAAAAGTGTTCCTTAAAAAAAAGTCGATGATGGCTTCTAGTAATTTCTGAAAAAAGAAAATGATGATAAAATTCGCAAAGGATCAATTGTTTGAATGTGGAATATAATATCATATGGCATAGTGGTAAGTTTGGGAAAAGTCCCAAAAAAGTTATAGATTTATTATATTCAATTCAATTTTAAATATTTCAATTAGATCAATTTAGCCATAAATAATTTTATACCTATACCAATTTAGTTAATCCGTTCAATTGAGGTCTTCATGGCTCCACTAACTTTGGGCAAGGCGACCACCTAGTGGCCAGCAAGGGTCGCCCACAAAAATGAAGGAAAAAAAATATAAAAAAATTCAAATATCATTAAGAAAGTGTCCACGTCAATATTAGCCGTTCCACATAAAACGATTAGCGTTCACGGTTTATGACTTAAATTGGTCGGATAAACTAAATTGATACCAATTAAAAAAGATATATGATTAAATTGATCTAATTGAAATATTTGAGACTGAATTAATATCAATGTAATAAGTTTAAGATTTTTTTAATACTTTTCCTTGATAAGCTGTGAGCTACATTCCAGCAATCTTTCAAGTTATACCTTTAATCGACCAACTGGACAAAAAGCTAAGGAAGCAACAGTTCAACAAAGTAGGAACATACCGACCAAAAAAAAGAAAAAACAAAGTAGGAACATGACAATCGAAATGTGGAAGTGACACCCATCACAATCACCATGTCCACCAGCAAGTAGTTAATCTCCTTCGCACACCGTCGCACGAACAATGTCTCAGGTAGGATCCACTTGACATTCGGGCGCGATTTCACATCCAGATCATACCGAAATGACCCTAAGCCGTGGTATTTCAAGCACCTCAACAACGCGGGTCTGTGGACATGAAGCATCCTAGGTTTTCTCCTTTCCTATGGAGATCCGAAAGTGGTTTTGCCCCTCAGGACAAAGCACATGCAAACCCGCCAATGCACCCACAACAGTGTGATCAAGCAAAGCCGATTGGCCCTCGGCAAAAGGCCAAAGCAAAATTTGCGTTCTTGATTCGGTTCGGGGTGGGTAGGGAACACTTTCTATGGCAAAAAAGTATAATCATGGATTTCAAGGGCATCTTTGCTGCGCTTTTCTACAGCAACCGCATCATTCGAGATCATGGGACATCAAACTGTCTATTGACTCCAGCATCCGTCCGATCACCTTTGCCTTTTCCTGGGTCCTTTTCCACTGATCTTTTGGTTCCCGTAAGGGACATAAGTATCAACTTTCCTGATGCCTGGTTCATAGGATGAGTAGCAGAAGAGCCATCTCCGATGAATTTATTATTTTAACCAAAAGAAAAAGGAAAAATTTCACAAATGATCCTCAAATTTTAATTCAATGCGTAATGTGGATTTTGAATTTTGAATTTATTTAATGTGATCCGTGAACTTTTGATACATATTCAGTTTATAAATATGTTTAGTGTAAAGTTCAGGAATTAAATTGGACATGTATCCAAAGTTCATGGATCACATTGCATATTGAGGCGGGATTCAAAGACTACATTGCATATTAGATCAAAGTTTAGGAACTATTTGTATCATTATTTTAATAGAAAAAGGATAGAATGTCTTGGTCTTGGCAAAATTTGTCAATCTTTATCCTGAAGTTGGTTGCGCAAAACCGATTTGACGATGAAGGTCTCGAGTGTCGGCCACATGGTCCGCAAAAAGCAATCCATGAAAGAGTGAAAGGAGACGTGTGATATTGGGTCAAGAGATGTGTGAAATTAGTCTAGACCCACGCACATATCATATATTTTAAAAACTTAAGCTATCAGAACATGCCACGGAGTATATTTTGTATCTTGAAAGTTGAAATGTTTTTGGTACGTTCTTTCTCAAGTCTAAAACAATCTTCATGCATTTTCACAATGTGGGACTTATGCTCACCACGCAAGGGTATCCTACTCAACATAATATGGACACCCTTTTTGATTCAACAAATGTGATTTTGATCGTTTTATCAAATCCAAAGTCATGGTCGAATTCCTCCCTTGGCTTTTCAGTATGTATGAATAGTTAATTAAACTTTGCGTGGCTCCAATTGAAATTAGTTAGTTTTAGTTTTCCTGTTTAAAATTGTTTTTAAATTTTACACTCCATTTGTTTCACGAAAAAATGATATCTTTGGAAAATATTTTCCAAGAAACAATTTTTCAGAACTAAAAATGAAGTGGAAATTATTTTTCACTGTTCGGTAAAGAAATTCCTCATGCACTCTTTTTCAATAATTTTCTATTATTTTATATTTTAAAATTGATTTTAATTATTTTTTATTTTTTTTCCTTTCCTTTTCTTTCTTTTTATTTTTGGTTGGTCGCCAACCACCACAACAGCCAGCAACTGGTCGAAGGCAAGCTCGAGGCTCGCCACTCACCTATCTAGTGAGACTTGAGCTTGATACTGATTAGGTGAGCCTCAAGACTTAGCTCACCGATTTGGTTAGCCAAGACAAAAGGAAAAAAAAAAAAAAAAAAAGAAAGAAAGAAATGAGAGAAAAGAAAAATAAATAAAAATTCGAATTTTTTAAAAATGGAAAAAAATAAAGAAAGATGAAAAGATAAACATGAGTGTGAGATAAGAGGAGTGAGGCTAATGTTTTCCATTGTTTTCCCCATTTTAGAAAGTGGAAAACATTTTTCCCTATTTTAGAAGATTTTTTTATTTGGAAAATGTTTTTCCCGACTAATTCATTTTCTGATAAACAAATGCGGGAAAATTTAAAAAAGATTTTCTTGAAAGTTATTTTCTGTGACATGAATGGAGTATTCTAATTTTTTTTTTCAAGATCAAGCCACACACGAAGATCAACAAAACCCACCTACTTTATTATCTAATTACGGTCGAAATAATGGTTGATATTTCGAAATATCCAAATTCTATATAAGATTTAGTGCCATGATTGGGATTCGATATAGCAACTCCAAAAAATTGAAAAACCATCGCCTCTCTTGAAACGTAAGGACTCCGTTGCATTTCGTACGGAAAATTTGGAATTCCAATTTTACTACCAACTAAATGCTGGCTAGGCATCGAGATGGGCGGACCAGAGATTCAACCGGTCGAACCGCTAAGTAGACGTTAAACCGGTTGTTCATCCGGGCCAACTCAAGTCGCCTTCGAGAATTGAGTTTAAAATTTACCAAAAGCAGTTGATTAAAGAGCTGGATTAAATTTTTGGCCGAAAGCAAAGGAGCTAGCTTTAATCGCATAATGAATTTATATCGACCGCCGATTAAACTACACTAAAACTCTAGCTGGTATTCCATCATCAGATTCCCTATCCCTTCATTAGATTTAGTAGGACCACGAGTATAATTAAGGATTTGAAGTTGACAACCCAGCACGTTTCGAGCCAATTTTCTCTTGCCTTTCCTCTAAGTATAAACTACACCCTTTACTTTTTATCAATTTTTCTAGTGCCTCAATATCTATAATTAGCCAAAATAATAGTAATATAATCCCTCACTCACAGACCTATTAATGTTCATGTTGTTTCAGGATAATAACAAATACTCTTGATTAGTTGAAAAACAGTAATATTTCACATTTGGTAATTTAGGCCATATTTGATAACCATCAAACAATGACTATTTTTGTTCTTTTATCCCCCAAAATAAATAAATAAAAAAGAACAGAGATTCGTTTGGTAACGTTTTGTTCCGAGAATATATTCATAATAAAATAAAAATATAGAAAAGTTGTTTTTTTGTTTCTGGGAATAACTCAAGAATTAATCAAATTTTCTTTTTCTTCTTCTTTCTCTAGCCGGTTGCCAGCCTCAACAATGGTTACCGACTGGCCATTGCCAAGCGGACGAATCTCGTATTTTGCTAGCATCTAGAAATTCTCTATCTCTTGAATATGAAGTCACCCGACAGACTATATCGAGGTCAATTGTGATAATCAAGATTTTTGAAAAGGATTCACGATATGAGGGAGGTCGCTAGCGCCAGTGGCCTTTCCCTGCCCTTCCACCAATGAAAAGTAATTCATCATTAAGATCAGAAAAAAATTGACAACAGTGGATTTGCATAGAATTTCTAGTCCCTTGGGGTCGCAATCATATATCCCAACACCTCTGTTGTGTCGTGTCCACCATCTCACTTTCGTTCTCCAAATTGGCATCCTTACATAATCGTTACATCATCCGGGAATTAGACCACATCATGGGCTCACTCGATTAGGAATTGAATGTGTCGATGTCCTTTGTCCTCTTGTGCTCATGATCCTTCGCTTTGTTTCACCTCATTTTGGGGGCACGATCTCAAAACTCTAGCCATCTTTTTTTCACCATTTCCATGTACGTGAGAGCCCCACATGCCATTTGCCATGGGTCGTCGAGATGGGTATAGTGCAAAGTTATTTAGGGATTTGATTGAGAAAGCAACTGAATAAGTGGTAGGAAAAACAAAATTGAAATAAAGTGTTGTTATATTGGAAAGATCAGGAAATTAGTTTTAAATCTATTACATGGATGCAAATTTTGTTTTAAACTTTTCAACTTAATCAATTCAGTCCTAAAATTTTGTGCGAAATTTTAATATGGTCTTTGGCCAATATTCGTCTGTAATCGTTGATGAGGTTGTCCGATCATCTCCGACCATCTTATGTGGCATACCGCCATGTTAGTAATTTCTGGCGAAAATCGACAGGAAAAGTACATTGGAATTCCACTAAAAGCTTTAGGATTGAATTAACAAGATTGAAAAATTTAGAACTGAATTGATATCTGTATAATAGGTTCAAAATTCATTAAACAATTCCCCCCTTTTTTTTATCTCTAGCTAGTTATGCACATAGATGCTGTCCACCTAACATGCACATTCATTCTGATTAATATTGTCTATATTAACATTTATGTAAAAGATCTATTACAAAAGACCGAATCATTTCGAAATTTTTTGAGGCACTTTTTAATTATCCGGAAATGGTTGCCAGGGCTCCGTTCATCATGGAGCCTGTAAACTTCCAAAGCTTTTGAGAGTCAAAAGCCCTGCGCAGCCATGTTCTCGACTGATGACTCGGGCAAAGGTGTCAATATTTAAACCCATGTCTCGATTCTCCACCTTCACAACATTAGCTTTGAAGATTGAGATGAGCGCAGATATAGGATTTAGCCTTTCCAGCCGTTGGTCAATTGAGGACTTTAAACTTTTTGATTTTTTTTGGCTCTTAGTGTTTTTAAAAAGATCTGCTCAGATCTCGAGATTACCATTCGTAAAATTCACAAAATTTAAGTATCGGGATATGTGACCCTCATACAGAATATTCAATTATTTGTCACGCGTCATTTTCAACATTTGAATTCCATTTATGGTAGGTTCGAGACATTGTTCCAACATTTTTGAAACCTTACATTCTTAGTTAACCAAAATAAAAAATTTAAGTCCACACGTGAACGATTGTTAAAATCTTAAATCCTATTTGATCACTCATTCCTAATAATATTATTTTATGAAAAACAGAAGAAGAGAAAACCTTAATTATACCGTGCAGCCAAGTTGGAAAGGCTTATGGGATAAAGAGAATTTGCTCTAAATTTCCAAATGTCTGGCTCAATATATAATCAAAGTTCTAAAGGTTTGAATTTGTTCAGTCAAACTTAAACGTTTATTATAGAGATAGAGTGCAATTTAGTCCCTCTGGCGAGTTTACTATTAAATTTGCTAATGCGGCATTATATATATATATATATATATATATATATATATATATATATATTTCTTTGCTTTTTCTTTGATTTAATTTTTTGGGATTTTTTTTTTTCTCCAAACTTTTTTTTTTTGTTTTTTGTTAAATTTGACTTTTTCTAGCATGAAGCCACTTCAACGCCACATCAGCAATACATGTGCTAAAAAAAAAGGCTACATTAGATTCTAACATAACATATCAACAAATTTGTGAGGGGCTTCCGAAAGGATTTGATTACACTAGATTCAATATTTTTAATGCTTGATTGCACAAACTAAAATGTTCAGGACATGATTGCATATTGGAAAACCGTTTAGGAATTTTGATGCAATTTTCTCTAGGATAATATATACATAATTATTGAAAAAAAATGAGATTTACCATAATTATATGGAGAAACCAATTATCCAAGAAATTAAAGGCGAGGCCGTTGACTAAACCATGGAAACCCTCGTTCTCTGTACAAGTTTATTCCTTTTGGAGTGCAACAGTTGCAATCATGTTGCTGCCTATAGTTGACTCACGAAATCTTTGAGATTAGGAGCTTTAACGCCCAAATTATACTTGGTGTAACTTTGGTGTTACTTTTTAAACACGTTCCTAAAAGATATATAATTAAGGATGAGCAAAAGATAAATATGATTATGCCCTTTATTCATCATTGTTACCTACAAGGAGCTGAATGTACTCTCTTAAATGACTTCAGTCCATACAAATTTATCTAAAAAAGGAGCATTGCTTTTGAGCATTCCTCTCCTTTTGATAAATAATCATATTATTTATAATGATTTCGCCGTCAAAGTTTAAATAAGTTTGTAGTTTTGCTCTTTATGACCAGCAAATACAGCTGAGAGCTAGCTAGCTCCATACATGTATGTGCGATTGTGCACTATTATTGTTGCACAAAAGAATGTTCATCAAAAGGGTAGCATGAAAATCGATTGAGTATGCATGATTATAAGATATGATGCAGTTGAAACACACATCATGGGGTTTCGATAGATATGTTGAGCCGTTGCAAAAAGAGGAAAAAACAAAGGGAAGAAAAAAAGCATTTTGCTAATGAATGTGCCATGGGAACACAAGAATTTGCACTATTAGGAGAGATAAAAGGGTATGAAATGGACCCAAAGATGGGCGAGTCATTCAAGTCCAAATCATGGTCCTCAAATCCCACTCAATGGAGCATAGAAAAGGAATGGAGACTGCGTATTGATTTGAACACTTGGAGGCCATAAAAAAGAAGATTGGCATGTATGCAAGAGTGTGAATGGGGACAAGGGGAAATGGAGGGATTTTAGGTGTCACACTAAACTTTTTGGCAGTGGAAATCATTGTTGAAAAGAGCATTGAGAGGGCAAGTTCAAGGATTTGGGAAATTAAGAGAGAGAGAGAGAGAGAGAGAGAGAGAGAGAGAGAGAGAGAGATGATGCGAAGATAAGGAGCATTTTCCATTCTTGGGCATGATGTTGTTGGCCATCAAATGATACTGGTAGAAAAGCATACTTATTAGATCGATGACCCCTTTTACCATTAAAAAAAGGGGAAAAATAATTGGGTAATTTTAGGGATTTTTTTCACTAAGTATTAGAATTAGGGTCCGCTCCTTTTCTTTTTCCTATTCCTTTTTCAATTCTCCAGATATATTATAAAATGGAAATCGGGGGACAACATCTTGTGTGAATCAATGGTAAGGATATTTTGAAAGTACTGAAATGATGTTTTCACTTGCCAGTGAATTATAAGTTCACGCAATTACTGGCTTTTGATATAGAGAATACCCATTTCACTTCAGTATCATTCACTATAAAATTACCTTCTCCTTTTTTCTCTAGTGTTCACTAGGATTACCCCGTCATTTAAGTAAAATTAGAACCAAAGTGAGATAGGAAGCTGATTTGATCTTGAGTATCATTAGAGATGCCCACATTGATTTACACTCAATTTACCAAAACAACATTGCAAACTCTTATTGTGTGATTGAATGTGATCTACTCGCGTTAATATCTAATTACACTTTGACGTTGCTCTCTCATCTCCTACTTCCATTTTACCTTATCCCATCTGTAGGTAGCGCATTTAAACTAGTGGTCTTAACAGGTTATGATATTTCAATAATCACTTTTTGCTCTTTGTTATTTGACCGCTCTTCCCAAAATTAGATTGTGGGTGGATTACCAAGTGTGTTTATGGGGATTAAATCAAAGACATATATTCGATACCCCGGCAAAATTAAATACAAGCATTTCAACATCTAAGCCATCAAATCGAATTTTAATTTATATTATATTCAGTTCAAGAAATTAGTGAGATGTTTTAGCTTTAGTAAGAGACGAGATTGCCAATTATAAACAATGGAGATTGATGTGAGACTAAATAGAGATTGATGTGAAGCTAGGATATGAAATTAGAAATGACTGTTTTTTGGCCAAAAGCAGCGAGTTGAATACTTCACTTACAAAAAGCACGCTCGGAGATCGCAATCCTAAGATACTCCTTGTGCTTGTCTTTTTTTTTTTTTTTCCTTTTTGTAGTACAGGATATCTAAACTTTTGACTCGATTAATACTCCCAAGTACATGCATGCAAACTGTTCGATTTGATATAAGACTTTGTGGGTTTGGTTCAAAAGATTAACCACTCTACCAATTTTCAGATGACATTTTTGTTCATCGAGCCATCTTATTTCGGAATAAAATAAAAAGAAGACATGTTGAAATTAGAAAAAATTTCAATGTTGAAATAACTATAGAAAAACCTATAGACATCAATATCAGAGATTTAAATAGAGTAATGAATATGAATAATTGTTACAATGAGGAATAATCCCAGTAGAACCTTTAGAAAAACGAATTCACATTTCATAAAAAGTCAACCCAAAATGTTAAAG
Organism: Eucalyptus erythrocorys; assembly: GCA_014182555.1. Lineage (NCBI taxonomy): Eukaryota > Viridiplantae > Streptophyta > Magnoliopsida > Myrtales > Myrtaceae > Eucalyptus > Eucalyptus erythrocorys. The sequence continues at coordinate 31,543,025 of CM024597.1, forward strand.
TGTGCACGTCAACAGGTCATGAAGACCACATTTGAATTTTCCAAGGAAAAAAGATGATGTTTTTTTAATTTCTGAGTAATTTAAATAGGTGATATAGCTTTAAACCTACTCTCAAAATATTTTAAAGGTTTTAGATGTTTTATGCAAAACAATCACCCACATTTAACGTTGAAAACGTTAACCACAAACCAAAAATAAAAAATTGAGTCAAACACTCACTAATCCTCCAATCATTTCTAAGAATGGATTACTTTTGAATTCCATGTCTTTCTTCAAAAACCGGCGAAAAGTATGATAGAACATATTTACAATCAAGGTTGACATATATGACTCTAATTCGCAAGAAGTGGAGCTTTTTTTTATTGTAAAATGTATTTTTCTTGCATTCTCCATTTATCTTGCTACCTATTTATTACTTGTCCCTCTTCCTCTCCTTTCTCCTCATTTTTCTTTTTGCTCATCATAACTCCTTCCTATTAAAGAAATTTCCAACCTTATCATTAACAATACAAGTTGCTTTACTAAAGTAAAAACATACAAATCACGTGTACTCGTACGGAATATAATAGGTCAAAATGTTAGGTTGATTACTTTGTTATATTAATTTCTTAAAATGATTAATGTTACATTACAAACGGTAGTTTGTAACATAAATATGTTAAATATGATATAACAATCCGTACAAAGTGCGAGTTGTCAATTATCAGAGTTTGCTTTAGTGACCATCCTTCTTACGTAGGAAGATGGAGGTGGGAAATTTAAATCTCTAATTTTTCAAGGGGTTGGGGGTAAGGATTATGAGTTGAGAATTAGAGTAGAACTAACCCAAAAAAAGAAAAAAAGTGTGGCTTATTTGGTGCATGAAGTAAATGAACTTTTATCATGACAACAACATATTTTAGGTAATATATATATATGTTTAGTGGAGGCACCAGTCCCCATGCCAACATATAGGGCGCTGCCACTATCCTCAAATATAAATCAAAGTTTTACCCCGAAAAATATTTTCTTTGATTGGTGATACACATGTGAAAAATTTATTTTGCTTGAAGATTTTATAAATCATATGTATTTATAATAATTTTTTCTAAATGATGTGACAAAGATCACGCCAAAAATAAAGGGCTCACACAGTGAGCCAAGCAAGCAAATGATCAAGAAGTCCTTCATTTCTATTGCCCAAGTATAAGGTGCACGGTTTCCTATTGCCTTAGATATTCCCGACACTGCGTTGCTAGGCGTCAGGCTCGGATTCTTGTTTGAGAGCTCGACAGTGACCCATTAGCTTACGGGCATCTTTCAAAGGACGGTTTTCATTGAAAAGCTCATTGATGCAGGAGCATTGGGCTTCATCAATCGATACGAGTGGAATATATTGATCATGCGTAAAAGTTGTTGCTTCAATGGACAAGTTGCCGATTTCATGGTTGTCGATCAGCTACTGAGACATTAGTAATTAAGTTTGTTGTTGATTTCAGACTACTAAAAGACTATATTACAACAGAAGATTGTTCTGGATAATTTCTTTTATTGTTTGGCGATCTTCAAAGATGAATATTGGACTGTCCAAGGAGACGAACGAATTTAGAGTCTATTTTAATTACTTCGTGCCTAGACAAGTGTCATTAGTGAGTCTTAAGTGTGTTGTAGGTTTCGAAGAGTCAAAGTTCAAGTCTCTAGATGTTTTAATGCATTTTCTGATCTAGTTTCAATGTCATTAATGTTTGGTAGTTTCCGTGTCTTCAATGTTTAGTCTATTTCCTTAGGTAATATTTCCTTTATATGATTAGGCGAATTCTCAAATGTAAGATAGTGAATTTTGAGTAAATGAATATTTGAAATTTTTCTTTATATGAGAGAATATCTTTGGAGGGTGGATTGCTCCTGGTTTCCATATCCTTAGAAGGTGGATTCTTCCTCGTGGTGAGCCAAAGAAGCACCATATCCTTGACCGATATTTTTCCTATAGGCCTTAATGGTGAGCTTCTTCAATTCCGAAGTCTTGTATCCAAGGTTGGTGATTTCTATAGGTCTTGGTGGTGAGTTTCGTCTATCTCGATCTTGATCTTCAACTGGTGGCATGTCCTATATGTCTTGGTTCCGATTGTATTCTATCCTTCATTTTGCAGTTACCTATTGACATCCATCCCCCATACATTTACCCATCTTCAATAATCACTCAAAACAACTTTTGCCCATCCTGTGACCGCATCAAATCAATATCAGTGCTCAAGGTTGAACTAGTTTTGAGTAATTCTGTGTTACCTATCTTGCATCTCTTCTCATATTTCTATTCCCCAAAAAAAGAAAAAAGAAAAAAGAAAAGAAATGGCCGGTCGTCATCAACGTGGCCAAATGTTGAGTCTCCTATCACACAAGAAAGAAGCATACGAGACATGGAGTTGGTTGATTTAAGGAGACAAATGCAGCAACTGCAAGAGTGTTTTCTATGCTTTGAACTTCGACAAAAGGAGAGAGACCTCACTCTCCTAGAAAAATGACTAAAGGGCGTCAAGGGATTTTCTGCTAAGCCTTCAACTAGAGGTGCATATTTCTTCGGAGGAACTTCTTCAAACCAAGTGGAGAATTTTTTTCAAAACAGGAGAAAGAAACGGAAAATTCCCTCAAGATCATTAAATAGCACCAGAAAGAAACGGATGGTGAAGATAAGACGTTCTTTAAGTGTTACAATTATGGGTATCTACAAGTGGATTGTCCTAACCAGAAAGTTACCACCATCAAAGAAATTGAGAAGATTGATTTGGAACTTGAAGAGGCTCAACAAGATCCATACTATGAAGAATCTGAATCGAAGGAGCAAGATGAGATCCTACAACAAATTGAATAAGGAGAAAAGATAGTCATCTAGACGCAATCAACCAACTATGATATTATGGATGGTGAATCTCCAAACAAATATGTTTAGACAAATCCTGAGGTTATAGATGAAGAGGGAATGATTTTAATGGCCGGAGACATTACCGACCAATTTCATTTCATATGCCCCAAAGCATTCTCTCTCAAAGTGTTTATGAATTGTCAAAATATGATTGACATACTTTCTGCTTTTCAACAAGCCTTGAAGATATTTATTTGTATGAAGTTGATGTATTATCTAGCTCATTGGGAAGACCGTCCAGGAATGAAGCAATGACAAGATTTGAGGACAAATCTTCACAATTTGGGGAGATTGATGCGGGGGCATTGGGCTTCACCGATTGATTCAAGTGGAAGATATTGATCATGTGGAAAAGTTGTCAGTTCAATGGACAAGTTGCTGATTTCATGTTTGCCGATCGACTGCCGAGATATCGATACTTAAGTTTCTTGTCAATCCGAGACTACTAAAAGACTATCTTACAATTGAAATTTGTTCTGAACAATTTCCTTTGTTGTTTTGTGATCTTCAAAGATGACTATTGGGCTGTCCAAGGAGACGAACGAATTTAGAATCTATTTCAATTACTTTGCATCTAACCAAAAAAAAAAAAAAAATCAAATGTCATTAGTGAGTTTTAAGTGTGTTGTAGGTTTCAAAGGGTCGAAGTTCAAGTCTCTAGATATTCTAATGCATTTTCTAGTTCCTACTTCTTTATTGTGTTTTCCAATTTCGATGTCGTTAATGTTGGGTAGTTTTTGTGTCTTCAACATTTAGTGTATTTTCAAGGTAATATTCCCTTTATATAATGAGGCAAATTCTTAAATGTAAGATAATGAATTTTGAATAGATAAATGTTTTACTTTTTTTTTTTTTTTTTTTTTTATGTTAGTGAGTATCTTTGGAGAGTGAATTACTTCTAATTTTTATATCATTGGAAGGTGGATTCTTATTTGGTGATGAGCCAAAGAAGTACTGTATTCTTGGCTGGTGGTTTTCCTATAAACCTTGGTGGTGAACTTTTTTAATCCTGAAGATTTATATCCTAGGCTGGTGATTTTTGTAAGTCTTGGTGATGAACTTTGTCTATCTCGATCTTAATATTCGGTTGGTGACATATCCTGTACACATTGGTTCCGATCGTATTCTATAATTTATTTCGCAATTATCCATCGACATTCATCCCCATATACTCTCCCATCTTTAATAATTACTAAAAACAATTTTCGCCCATCTCGCAACCGCATTACTCATGCCCAAGAAGAGAAACTCTTATAGCTTATAGCTTTGAGATTCATTCATTCACGTACCCATCGAAGCCGTACCATATCAAGTTCGCATCAAGCGATAATGCCATTTCCACCCATTCAAAAGTGAAAGTACATCGAACGAATAGCCAAAGCAGCTAATAATAAAACTCACTTTCAAATAAATGTTCCCCTGTTCGAAGAAAAAAATCGACTTCAATTTCGGGAAAAGTCAATTTCTTTCTAAACTAAGGATGCATTTTTTTAAAAAATTCATGATAAAAATATATATTTTTAAATTTTTGTAAAAATTATTTTCAAGGAAAATTGTTAGTTCCCATATACATGATGATTTAGAGAAATTGATTTCTTTTTTATCATAAGGGGAAGTCATTCATTCTCTTTGGAATTAAGTTTATAGATTGTTTAATTTTTTGCCATCCAAATAATGAAAAATCGGAAAACAACTTTCTAAAAAATGTTTTATTTCAACCAAATGGAACCTAATATCTATTATCAATAAAACATCAATTACTTGGTTACTTTTTTTTGGGGGATAATAATACAAATGATTTATGAACTTTGATTCAATGTGTAATATTGTTTTTGAACTTTTAATTTTTGTAATGTAGTGCTTGAACTTTTGCACAATGTGTAATGTCGTCCGTAAAGTTCTATTTTATTCAATGTGATTTCTGAGCTATTTGTAAATGTTCAATGTAGTCCCTTCATTTTTTTCAAATAACAAATTGGATGATATTTGGATATTGAATTGGATTTTTAAAAATTATATTTTATAGATCTATTATTTTATCCATCTACTTTAGAAAACGAAAAGAAACAAATGGGGAACTGTTTTTTTTTTCCTGATTTGAGATGAATATATTACACGTGTAATTTTTTTTGCTCATTGTTCAAACTTAACAAATTGTAAGCCATATAGTAGATTCAGTTAACTCGAGTTAATAGAAGGACAACAACAAGTTCAAACTTAACAAATTGTAAGCCATACATTAGATTCGGTTAACTCGAGTTAATAGAAGGACAACAACAAATACGAGTGAAGTTTGTAGACCAATGTGATATCACTCTCTTGAACCCGAAACACTTTCCTTCTTTTAGTCAAAGCTTGATATGATTCCCTAGAAAAAAAAAAAATGCATTTTCACCTCAGTCCATATGGAACCCGTGCAACAGAATTATGGTATTTTGAGTCATGTGAATCAAAGTTTGAAAAGAAATCCAGTGGCTCAAAAGTCATCCCCATGAAGGCCAGGAATGCTAAGCATGTAAAATAGTATACCCGTCACGAATTTCGTCGCTCATTTCCTTTGATTCTTATCATAGGCCCTCTTACGATTTTAAGGATTAAATTGGACATCTATGAATAGTTATTATCAAAACTTGGGGATTATCGGAGTCGTTTTTTTTTTCCTTAATTTGACAGGTACCTTGTCGCCGGATTATCCCGGATCATCCGAATTTTACATATTTCACACGCGGTAACTACTCGCAGCGCGACAACCCAAACTGAAAGTTACCCGATGATGATGTCGGGTGCGGACAAGAAAGTGACGAGGCATTGACAGAGAGAAGAGAAAACCCAGGAAAATCGCAGGAAAACAAAATCAAACGAGAAAGAAATTGAAAAAAAAAAACAAAACAAAAAAAGAAAAGGAGGAAAAAGACGATGATGATGGTAAAAGCAACAGCGAGAGAGAGAGAGAGAGAGAGAGAGGGAGGGAGTGATGGGAATGGCATATAAAAGCCCAGCCCGGGTGCCCCCCTTTTCCTTTGCCAGAAAACCAAAAACGTTCACTCCCCCTTCTCCCTCTCTCTCTCTGAGAAAAGCGATTGGACGTCCCCTCTTTCTCTCTCTTCCACAGCCCCCCGCTTTTTCTCTCTCTACGAAATCGGAAGAAAAGAGCTCCCGTGGATCGACGAGAATGGCATCCTCCGAGCCGTCGATCACCCCCTGTAGCCGCCGATCAGGAAGCCCCCGCGACCGACCCCCGCCGCCCCCTGCTTAGCTAGCATTCCTGCTGACGTGGCTGCTCCCGACTAGCTCCCTCTCTCCCTCCCTCCCTCCCTCCCTCGCCGCTTCGCCCGTCAATCCGCCCCCGCCGCAGCAGCTCGGTTCCCCCGTCCGCCCCGCCGCGAGCGGATTCCTCCTCGTCGGACTCCGGCGCCGGAGCTGGGAAATTTCGGTCGCTCGAGCTCGGTGGCTGACGAACCCGTCTCCTCCATGTCTTCCGACATCAGCTAGACAAAGAAGAGTTCCGCGTCGAGGCTCTCTGATTCCGGGTCCTGTTTTTTGGGGGAATTCTTGCCCGCCCAGCGACTGAGGACATGGCCCGAGCCGCCGCTCCACTCAGCAGGTGCGTCCGATCGGAGCGTTGCCAAGGTCTCGGGATCGGTGTCGCGAGCCTGATTCCGTTCTCGCGGTTGTGAGCTCGTATCCGGTAGAGCCAGGGGTTGTCGCGCGTGTGCGCTGTGGTTGTGTGAGTGCTTTCTTTTCCCTCGTCTAAGTAGAAAGAGGAATGGGCACGGATAGTCTTCTGCTTCCGACTGTAGGACCTCCAATAAAGCTAGGAACAGCAGGGTTAAGGAGAAAACAGGCCGGCAGAGGATCGTATCGGGGAAGCTAGGGTTAGGATAAGCTGTGAAATTGGGGTGTTTTGATTGGGGTTTGCTTAAAAAAAGAAATTTTTAAGTGGGAGCCTAGAAAGTTGGGGGCATTAGGTGGAGGTGGTGGTGGTGGTGGCGGCGACGGCGGCTCTCTCTTGTTGTGCTTGATAGGATTGGTCTTGGAACTGAAATGGGGGCGTACATGCACCAACTGCTGAAGAGCCTCTGTTCTGGTTCGGAGTGGAAGTACGCCGTCTTCTGGAAACTCGAGCATCGGGCGCGCATGTGAGTCGATAAATTTCTCTCTCGTGCTTTCGACTGGTGATTGCCCAAATTGCTAGAATGGTGGTTTGTGCATGCGGCCGCGATGGCTTCTCAGTTAGTTGAAAATTTTACTTTTCTTTGTTGGAATAGAAGCTAGATAACAATTAGATAATTAATCTACTAAGAGGATGGTTTGTAGTTAGTTTGGGTCTGTCATGCTCATAATTGCTGTATTTGTCAGCTATACTGGGGAAGTATTTGATGTAATGCGATATAGCTTGACATGTTGATGCGATGCTACCAGCTGACTTTTTTATCCGTCTTTTGATGAGGTATTGTCATTTATTAGTATCATGTGCTCAAAATCCTCAGTAAGTGTGGATACTCAAGAAGGAATAGATATGCAATAATGAGTCAGACAAAGTAAACTGCGCTGACATTTAGTTAAAGAGAGGGCAATAATTTGGCAAAGTGATAGGGAGAAACTCTTTTCACCTACTGATAGCTGGAGCTTATGCCCGCAGAGCATTTCCATTCACCATCTTTCAACTAGAAACAGCACCTTATGAGAAGTCATGTCTTTATAAACTTGCAATTCTTTCGATTGTTAGAACTGAACGGTTGCATGGTAGTGTGCATGGGCATAGATATCCAAATGGTTTCTGTATGTAGATATAATTGTAGGAATAAACATATCTATATAAAAACAGCTGTTCGTCGAAAAAGCTTTAACTCATATCGGCATGTGACTATTTATTGAAAAGGTTTCACAAAGGAAAGTAGGGGCAGATGTATGTCAAGCATTAATAAAAACTCTTCCCTCAATTATAGCATATGCAATTCAATGCATACTTTTATATATTTTTTACCATCTCTAGGTTCTTATGGTCATTGGTTCTTGGAATGTTTCCAGGGTTTTGACCTGGGAGGATGCATACTATAACAGCCATGGACAAACTGGTCTTTCCAAGTTTAAGTGCTCTGAGGGGACAGTGGACCACTCAAACAATCTTGGATACTCGCGTGATCCCCTTGAGTTAGCTTTGGCAAAGATGTCCTATTACGTGTATTCTCTTGGGGAAGGGTACTGTTTAACATTTAAAAAAATCTGCAATGAGAGACTATGCAAATTGCTTTATCATTTGTTTTGAGTCAGTAATTTTGAGGGTTAAAAACTAAGGCTATTCCATTTTCTCTGGACCAATTGACAACAGGATTGTGGGGCAGGTTGCAGCTAGTGGGAAGCATCAGTGGTTATGTCCCAATCTTTATCTAGCCAATGCCTACTTATCATCGGAGGTCCACCTTAATCCTCGTGCAATATACCCCTTATATTTCTGTTTTTCGATAAAATTGGGTTAATATTGACGTCGGATTGATATCTTTATCTACACAAATTATAAATCTTCCATTTATCCATTCATTGAATGTGTTTTGGGTGATTTTCAGGACTGCGATATCTGGCAAACACAATTTTCAGCTGGAATCTCGGTATGCTTATTTCTGTTTGTATTTGCCATGTTCTGAGTTGAAGATTGTTTTTCGTTTTTTCTTTAATGACGTGGAACATATCTAATTGTCGTGTTGTATTCCTATATTGACTCCTTTATTGGGACAATATGAAAGTTTTCGACTTTTGTTAACTCGACAATCTTTTGAAAGTAACTTATGCCTCTTCTCGCATACTTTATGTTAATATTCACTATAAATGTGTAAATTAAATTTGTAATTGTATTTTTGTTTCAAAGTAATGAAAATAAGTGATGGATTACCTGCTGCACATGACATGTATAATCAAATGTGGTGATTGTTGAAGCAGCTGTGTAGCGCAGGTGCTTATTTTTCTAATTACATCTATTATATTCATAAAATCGCTATTGATAATTACTCATTGTTTCAAAGATAAGATTGTTTTATTACAGTAGTTCAATGTCTACCCATGCATGCAATTTTGTCTATTTCAGCACATAGGCTCTAATGCATACTCAAATATGATTTCTACTTTTCAACATTCACTGTTAAAACTCAATAGTTTGTTAAGTCTGTCTGGCAGAGTGATATTATCTGCTGGAAATTTATAAACAAACGATATTGAATGACATTGTACATTGTTTATCATAAGTAGCTATTTCTTTACACCTTATCTGCTAATAAAATTCTAATGTCAGTCTATCTGTTGAACTCTGCAGGCTGTTCTCGTCATGGCTGTTCTTCCACATGGAGTTCTGCAGCTTGGCTCTTTAAATAAAGTAAGATAACTTCCAAAATTTTGGGATCTGCAGATTAATTCATCAATATCCCTTTTCTTTTCTGGAGTAAGGAGGCACTATATCCAATTAACATGAAGCTCTATATTTTTATTATGTCCAAGTTGTTTATAATTCTCCTAACACTGCACAGATGTATATGTTTTTGACGCTTCGTGTCCTGAGAAATGTGTTTCATTGTTCTTTGGTTGCTGATATCCAACCAGTCATCAAATATTTGAATTTGTCATGAGGTGGCCGTGTTTGAATTGTATTTTCTTTCTTCTCGCTGCTGAAAAATCAAATGCTTTAACCTTTTTGCCATAAGTCTCAGAATTTCTCTGGCTTCGTATAGCTGATCACCTCCATGTTTGTTGTTTTTACCAACCTTTTGTGTCAGGCCATTTTCCCTATCGACGAATCCTCGTCTTTTCTACAAGTGAATTTCTATTTGACATCAATGTGGATTAATTTTCCTTGGAAGTCAGATATGTGTCAAAATGTTGCACGATTTAGTCTTGATTTTATCTTTCTTGCATTTGGCTTTTATATGAGAGAGCAGGCGAACGAGGATATGAAGCTGGTGACCAATATCCGAGATGCATTTTTATCTTTCCAAGATTCCTTGTTACAGCTTAAATCTGTTCCCTTGCCATGTTCTGATAATTTACTACAGCAGGTCTCTCTCTCTCTCTCTCTCTCTCTCTCTCTCTCTCTCTCTCTCTCTCGCACTCTGCCCCCTCCCCCCCCTTTTGCCCCCGGCGTGCTGTGCACGCACACACAGGGACACGTGAATGCATGCTTACAAATGCACACAAGTGCTCATGCACAGAGCAACACATGGATTCCACTATCACTATCAGCATTTCTGGCTATAGTCTCACATGTTTCTGCATTCTTATTCTCAGGGAAGTTCATTTATGGATGGTTTGGTTTCAGAAGCCACTTCTGATTGCTCTGGCAACTTAAATGAATCTAAAGAAGAAACAAATATATGTTCACCTTCTCCATATAATGAAAAGTACATTGAGAGATCCTGTCTTCTGCCACTGTCTGGAAGTCATCGGAGAACAGAAGTTAAGGTTCTTCACAATCATGAACAGAGGCCAAATACTTTGGAGAATCATATTCAAGAAAATATATGCAATAAGAAACTTTTCAAAGAAGAACCTAATTTGGATGGTCTAAATGCCATTCTGGCAGCCCCTACTGGTCCATTCACAGAAAATATATCATCCAGCTGTTATCTATTTGAAAATGCCTTTCCAGCTGAAGAGAAGGGTGTTGATTGCACATATCTGCCTTTAGACCAGTTAGGATCTTCTGGTCATGATAGAGTCAGAACTCGTGGTTCAGATGATATTTCAAATGAGCTCCTTCAATTACCAGAGATGGCACAAAAAGATTTAGGGAAACATTTGGAGATTGATGATAACCTAGAGAAATCCAGAGGATCATTTGGATTCCCGAGTATTTCAGAACTGCATGAAGCACTTGGACCAGCTTTTTCAAGAATGAGTGCTCCCTCAGTTTGGGAAGAAGGCAAAACAGAAGCTGAAAGAACAGTGCAGATTTTAGAAGGGATCAGCACTAGCCATTCAACGAATGAATCAGACTCAGAGCATCTTCTGGAAGCTGTAGTGGCTAAAGTTTGTCAGAGTGGTCATGACAATAAAAATGAAGGATCATTTTCCAGCTCATTAAGGTCTCCAGTTGTTTCAGGAAGAGTGCCAGAAGCTTCCAGCTCTAGCCTCTCTAAGTTCACTGCTCATTCAGTGGGTTATTCAATTGATCAGCCCTATTATTCGGAAGGACACGGCCTACATTCATCAGACAGAAGTCTGGCTATGTCTTCAGCAAGCATTTCTTCTTCTTGTCAAACTTCACACAGCGATCTGCTAGAGAGGTCACTGGAGCTGGCGAAGCACAGCAAAAAGAGGGCCAGACCTGGTGAAAATCGTAGGCCCCGGCCAAGGGACAGACAACTGATCCAAGATCGTCTAAAGGAACTAAGAGAGTTGGTGCCTAGTGGGTCAAAGGTAAGTTCTGGAGATCTTTCTTCTCCAGTCAAGTTGCTGTCTTCTTGCTTTTGATGGTTTTGCTTCCTATCAGGAAATGTGGTTTTTTTGCACTAAAAGTTTTCAAACATTTGCAGTGTAGTATCGATGCACTGTTGGAGCGCACAATCAAGCATATGCTTTTTCTGCAAAGCATCACTAAGCATGCTGACAAACTGAACAAGTGCGCTGAATCGAAGGTAAGATTGATCTTCTCCTTAAAACTGTGGATGAAAGAAAAAGCCTGCAGAATATCAGCATCTTCTTGACGTGCTCTTTTCTGTCAGCTTGTTTTATTTTTCACATATTTATCTCATAGGTATCTGGACTTGGTCTTTCTATCATACTTTACCCTAGTGTAATATTTCTTTCCATATCCCTAGAGTTCAACTAGATGTCCATGGCAAATAGCACGTCTGCTACCTATGTGAAATGAGATTTTGCCTGAACTATGCTCCATATCCTGAATTTTGCAGCTCCGTCACAATGAACCAGATGTATTGGGATCCTCCAGTAATGAACAAGGATCAAGCTGGGCAGTGGAGGTGGGCAGTCATCTCAAGGTCTACTCAATCATAGTTGAGAATCTTAATAAGAAGGGCCAGCTGCTTGTGGAGGTAGGGACATATTATCATGTAGAGATCATGTTTAATACCCTTGTGTGATTAGGGGAGGAAGGTCAATGATTATTTCCTAAAAAAGGGTTAAAAAAAACTGCTTTTGCCATTCATCTCCAAAATGAAGTGGATAGTGGTGGGGATGGATCTTCAATTTCTAACCTTTGTATTTCCTTTTGGTCAGCAAACCTTATTTTTGAATTAACTGATCAGTACAATCCAAATGCGATTGATGTGTGCAGATGATGTGTGAAGATTGCAGTCATTTTCTTGAGATAGCAGAAGCAATTAGAAGCTTGGGTCTGACGATCTTAAAAGGTGTCACAGAAGCACATGGTGACAAGATATGGATATGCTTTGTGGTTGAGGTACGTTGTAAATATCTGAATGATACATTTGCTCGAGAATGAAATACATTATCGTTAGAGGTTGCATTTTGTTCTCTGTGGATGCCCTAATCAATTATTTGCATGGATGGCTGCAGGGGCAAAATAACAAAAGCATCCACAGAATGGATGTCTTGTGGTCGCTTGTGCAAATATTGCAACCCAAGACTTCAACATGAAATGCAACATGCAGCCCTTGGCCTCGATCCAGAAAAAAAAAAAGACAAAATGTACCAGAAACTCTATAATGTATGCATGTAAGTCATCCATGACATGGATTGGTCCAATTCTAGTTTGACCTTTGTGTTTTATCCTCCTTGGCGTTGGGGAGGAAACCTTGTTTCCCTGGTGTGTTCATGTGTGAAGATGAGTGTTGACCCCATTACAACAGCAAGGTATCGTGAATGGGGTTTGAGTTTGCACGAGTCGCGTCCTCCTTAAAAACTTGCAATCAGCCACTGTGCATTGAATGCCCTATTGTGATGTGAGTGATGATGTTTCTAATGCTCTAACTTCTGAGTTTTCTTTCTTCAATATGCCATTGCTTTTAGGGTGGGCCAAGATATGAGCATTTGGTCCTCGGTTCCTTCTGCTACACGTGCCAAATACTAGGAACTAAAAATACATTGCATTCTGAAGTTTTTTTTTTTTTTTTGGGTTTCAAATGTAAGTTGCATTATGAAGTTATGCCGGAAATAAGTAGTCAACTCTCATCTCAGTTCATGGTATATCAGCCATGTGGATGATGTGCATGTAATGGTAAGTTGAATGGCGTCCAAGGATGATTTGCGCGTGGTTTGTCTCCTGAACTTGATAGTATATCAACTTTTTGTTCTGTTGTTACCCCTGGAGGAGGATTTTTTGGGTGGAAATAGTTTCTGGTGTTATGAAGGAAACTGACGAGTTGGCATTTTGTAACAGAAAATCACGGGTAATACCTCAGATGAACAGATGGTCATTTCTACCATCCACCTGGGTGGCGCAGTTGGCTTTGGGCCTCCTCCCCCTCACGAAGGGGAGGGTTCGAAATCCCAGCGCGTCGCAGGGTGACTTATCATGTTTAATACCCTTGTGGTGGCTAGCACGTGTCGTCCCCAGTGGTTTACTCCCGGTATCCGGCCGTGCGGGGTTCCCTGAGTCAAAAAAAAAAAAAAAAAAGCAGATGGTCATTTCTTTAGTCGGAAACTATTTTCCAATGAAAAGTGGTTGTGAAAGTATTCAAGGTAAAAGCACATATTTGGTTGCAGAATCTGCACTCTTTTTCCCATGTCGTTATCCAATTTGTCGTGCAATCAAGTTCCTCAATATGTAGAATTTCTGTGTATTGAGTCAATCGTTCCAGATTTGTGCTCATCAAGTTGCAGAACAACTAAGCAAATGTTCGATAGGTACCTATTCATCAAACTTTTGGCTGGAATTTGCTAGTTTCAATTTGCTCGGGTTGGTGACAAAGAAACTTGATGGGTAAAATTTTATAAGGACAATGACTTGATTGTGGAAGTTACAGTTTGAGCATCACTTATGCAAGTTTAGTGACTAAATCTTCACTTTCCTCCTGTACTTAGTATTAATAAAGATGGATCTTCCTCTGCGTCTACAACTCGGAGGTGCTTAAAGATGTAAGAGTAAGAACAGCCGGGGAAGCTCGTAACCGCCGAAACCTAATGCTAATCATCAGAACAATATTACGTCACCATGTATCAGAAGAATCCGCTTCGATGCTGATTTGTTTTATTTGGGTGAAGATTTTGTTGCTCGAATCGAAACGGATAATTGCGAAGTCCTACCACACACTAAAATAATTGATACAACGAGTCAAGAGAGAATCGGTATTTTCCACAACTCTGCTTTATCTGGAGTCGCTTATCCTGCAATGTGGAGGTGCTGAATTTCCCACTCTGGCCATGGGATTTATAATAGGCGAGGTATTCCAAAACAGAGGTTTCTTTGTATATAAGTGGATTGTTTTCAGAGAGAAGCTCCTTTATTGCCTAAAGGGTTTGGTCAGTGCAGCTGTATGCATTCTTCATGGTGGACTTTAGGACTTTGTTCCGGTAACCAATTTGCTGTTTTATCAAATATGTAGATTGATATATATATATTTGATAATAAGTTAATGTTGCTTTTGTGCATGAGGTTGCATCCTTCGGGAAGGAGGATAGCCCTACCATTCTTCCTTTACTTGTAAAGTTCGGGCATGACAAATATGGAACAGTATTATTCATTAAATTTATGGACACTAAAAGGAGAGCTCTCTGGTCAATTGAAACACTCAATTTGGGTCTATTGCAAGGGTTAGTGCTGGGGTATTTTGAGACCAAGCCTCTAAGTTGATGTGATGAAAAGTGTGTCATATCACAAGTCGACGTGATGCAAGTGGATCATATTTGAGTTAAACCTGACATTGACTTATTGAGAGAAATTCGAATTTAATTCGACAAATTCAAAATAGACATGATTTGATAAGTCGTGGCCCCCTTCTTTTTGCCAAAAGCAGCATTTCATTGTAATGGGTTTGGAAAGAAGCACGACACGTGATAGCAAAATTGAATACGATGCCATGACACAAATTAACGGTCCTAAATTTGTCATTATAGAGATTGCCATATCGACTTTGACAGCTCCAATGGATGAAATTTAAAGAGATGGTGAAACTTGTCACCCATTAAGCTTGATGGTGCGGCAATCATATTTTGGCTATTTCTTGTTTCGGTCTTATGATCAATGTGTATCTCTGAACGTTTTTTTTTGCACTTGTAGTCCTGTTAATACGTCTCATGAAAAGATTGAGCCTTCATTATTCATGTGAGCACGAACACCTTCAATGAAGCTTTTACACATTTTTGTACTCTCTACTTGGACTCGCTCACTCTGAAATGAGGAAGCACAGATTCACCATTCAGGCCATTGCCACTGGAGAGGTAAAACCCAAAATACTCTCTGAAAGTGGTCTCTCTGTACATGGGTTGATTGTCCTCATCGAGAAGCGCCTCTATTGGCCCATACGGCTTCAGTGTGTCTCCTGGTACGAGGAAGCATGCGACTGACACCCGGGGCCCGGCCTTCCTGGCAAGGACCCGGTGCTCCACGCTCTTGAACTTGTCATTGCTAACGAGCTGCATCAACAAATCAGGCAAAAGGAAAATCATTCTTTGACGCGAAGATAACTCGACCTTATTCGAATCGGAAACATATGTGGTAAACGACAAATGTGAATGATCTTTGTACCTGCATGGAGTCTCCAATGTTGGCTAGGATTGCTCCAGGCACTGGGCACACATCAATCCACTGGTTTTGGTGGCGGATTTGGAGGCCTCCATGGTGGTTTTGTAGGAGAAGAGTGAGAAATGAGGCATCTGAATGATTGATTGTGCCTATAGTCAGCTCTGGCTCCGGGCAAATTGGGTAGTAATGGCTTACGAGTCTCTTGGATTCCATGCATCCAATGTTACCAAGATAGTCTGAATCAAGCCCTAATGCCTCTGATAGTAGTTCAGACAGAGATTTCTTCAATTTTTCGATGTGTCTTTCGTACTCAAAAACCGGCTCTCTGCAGAGGAGTGAAAAAGGCATCATGAGCGTTTTCTTCCTTTTCCTCTCATTTTTACCATAATAATGGTTCTGGTTCTGGTTCTGGTTTTGTCAAGACTTTCGCAATGGAAAATTCTTTCTTGACCCTCTGAAGATGTGTTCTAGGATTTGAAAAACCTTATGCTTGTTAAAGTAATAGACTTTTATTTTGTACGTGATATGAAAGATGAGATTTAGGTTGGCAAGTAGCCACATGCTAATGACTAAATGAAGGAAGTAGGAAGAAATATAATCGAGGCCTGGTAATGTGTTGGAATACGAGTGAACGGTCAAACTTCCTAAAAGTTTACAATGAAATGGTACGACGTAATTCGCACATTCTTTTCTGAACAATCCTGCAGTAACACGATGAAAGCCTAACATGTGCGAGTCCAAATACATGTGGAAATAATAATTGAACCCTAGTGTGTAAAGAAGGGAAAATTATAAATAGATGAAAAAAAATGTGAAGTATCGAATTCAAGATATCTCGCCCTGATACTGTGT
This sequence comes from Eucalyptus erythrocorys, assembly GCA_014182555.1. Classification (NCBI taxonomy): domain Eukaryota; kingdom Viridiplantae; phylum Streptophyta; class Magnoliopsida; order Myrtales; family Myrtaceae; genus Eucalyptus; species Eucalyptus erythrocorys. Next base: position 31,559,425 of record CM024597.1, read on the forward strand.
TGAATTTATAAGGAAAACTGTCCTCTTTCCCTTTCAAAATAGCGTAGAAACACGACATAAATAGGGTATAAATTATGATTCAGACCTGCATATGAGAGGGACTGCCTCTGGGTCTGGCACTCCACGCGAGAAGTCAAAATACAAGGTATCCTTCCAGGTTGCTGCTTTGGACTTTAATAAGTCTCCATTGCTGTAGTACCTAAATTTCTTTGCATCATCTCTTGAGTACCACTCTCTCTTCACGCCCTCAGGCTGCTCGTGGAACTGCTCGACAGCTTCCAACATGCCATTCATCACATTGACCGGGATGCCATGGTTGATTATCTGGAAGAACCCCCATGTCTCGGACGCTCTACAGAGGTCATTGACCACATCTTGCCGCCGGGAATCCTGATGGCCCCTCATGTCAATGATTGGGACCTGGATGCCGGTAGCAGCCCCATCAGTGTCGGGGGATAAGTTGCGCAGGTTCTGGGGTGGGTGTATGAAGAGCCTGGGGACCTTGGTCACGCCCGAGTCTATGAGGCCTTTGACACCGGCTTTGGTCTCGTCGAATTCCTTTGCTTCTTTGGCTCTGTCGTAGTGTGGTCCGCTACAGGTGATGGGTTCTCCATGACCGGGCAAGGTTTGCATCTTTGTAAGTGGAAACTTTGATGCCTATTAAGGTGATTGAGTTGTGTCCTGTTTGGTGTGGCCATATGACCATATATATGCTGCAGAAAACATAGAGAACCAGTAGGTGCCAATTACATGGAAATGAAGACCGGTAAGTGCCAATCACATCGACATGGGGAGTAGGCAGGCGCCTGGACTGGGCTTTCTAGCCATATGAAATATTTAATGTGGTCATAATGCTGATGAACATGGCCTTAATAATAAAAAAATGGGAAAGTGTTGCTTTTCTTTCAAGCAATCGTCACGTTCATTGTGTAGAGACGTGATCCATTTGTGAAAGAATTGCCTATAAATCAAACTCTAATAGTGGGTAGTTGAATCTATCGATGTTCAAGTCACCTACCAGGTAGCTGGATTTTTGGGGTAATAAAAAAAAGGAGCTCACGAGAGTTTGTGTAGAAGGATCCCAAAATATCGGGATAAGTAAATGTAAGTGTAATAATTTTCACACAACGCTCAATAATGTATTATAATTTTTTCTGACCACTAGAGTTATATGATCTCTAAAAAAACGTTTACTTGTATGTTATAATTTTAAAATTATTGTTTACCCGAGTATCGAAAATTTGACGTGGTATTACCAAAATTTCAACACCACCACCACCACCACCAATCTAAGACTGACATTGCTGTTAAAGCTCACACTATTCTTGCAGTTAATTGTGTTGAAGTTGCAGAGTTCACAATATATTCAGATTAAATCTCATTTTAAAGATCTAGCAGATGTGCAATGTGCCATGGACATCTAATTGAACTCTATGGATCTGGAAAGAAGTATTATGCTAGGGTAATTTATGATAAAATGACATAGTATACTGTAAAATATGTGATTTTTGAACAATCAAAAAGTCAAAGGGATTAAGTAAAAAAGGAAAAAAAAAAGAAAAGAAAAAAAGAGGTTGAAAATTCAAGAAAGGAAAAGCCAAAGAGAACAGCGGAACCCTTCAGCTCTTTTGCGAGGACGAGAGCACGCAGGCATGGAAGAGAGGAAAAGAAAAAGAAGCGAAAGAAGAAGGAAAAGAAGAGAGGGAGAAAATAGGAGTTTTTGTGCATGCTTGCGTAGGAGGCCTTGCCAAGCCAACTCAATTGCAACGCTCGATAAATGATTGTGCTCCTTGTTTTTTCAATCGGAGTAAATTACGGATTTCGGACTTAAATTCGGAATTTTGGAAATTTTGAGTTTTGAAGTTATGGTTTATGGTATTGCGGAGCCATAAGGTTTGCTGAGAGTTGTTTTGGAGCAATGGTTTCATTAGAGTGAAATTTTAGAGTTTTATGTGTGAGTTCCATGTTGTGTTTAAATTTAAATAATCGCTTCCAGTAACTGATTTGTTAGTGTACATGAGTCTTGTTAGTGTTTAGGCGTAATTTAGTCACACTTCATAGTTAGGTAGAGTTTAACTTAATTTTAGCCTTGTTTCTCACTTATTTGATAGGACTGTGAGTTTAATGATTCAAGTAACATTTGTTGTTTGGTCATAAGCATTTCAAGATGAGTGGTATCGTTTGTTCTTTGAGTTTGTAAACTCATATTTTGAAAAAGAAATGGATTAGTTATGCTATGAGTTAAGAATAGACATATTTCTTGTATAATTTGGATTGAGCATGTACTATAATTTGTTTCTTAGATATGGAAATGTTATCTTTGGATTACAGTCTAAAGTGATTGCTTGCAAATGGATTTGCAAAACATTTTGGAAAAAACTCATGAGAAGTCCCCAACTTTAAATATGGTTTATAAAAGATTATATACTGATTTGTGAGCTGGTTTACGAAATGGAATCTGAAATATTTTGTGAAACATATTGTGATATATGAATTTCTGGATTTAACTTTGTGGGTTGTGAAGAATGTTGTTATGGATTGGTGTTGATATTCAATATTATTGTAAGCTCAATGAAGAGCTTGTGGGTAAGAATACTAGTTTGGGATCTCCTTGTGGCCTAGCCACTTACAATATAGGTTGAGAAAGGGGGAGGGTGGGGGGAAGCTTGGTCGCCTTGCCATGGGACGTTATGCATAATCATGGTTGATATTTGAACTTGAGATTAGTTATTAGAATAGACTAATGATGTGTGTGTATTGAGACTGGTCAATAAACTTGACCACTATTATTTGTATTGTGATGGTGCATTTATTATGAAAATGTTATGTTAAAGTAATATATGTGACTCAAATTTAATCTTAGAATTTATTTTATTTCAGATCTAGTGTAGACGAGTTATGTGCATTTTTAAATGTGTATAATGATTGCTTGATTTACTTAGAAGAGATGTCTCACTAGACTGTAGTTGCTCATTCCACTCATCTTTCATGTTTTCAGTTTCTCGAGTTAGTGGCAAGTAGGGCAAGAGTGCTATTAGTGGGGAATTTTTGTGAGTTGTATTTTTGGGTATGGCTTAAGGAAATTACCTAAATAGTTGTTGCTAGTTGTTGGGTTGGTTGAGTTCCAAGATGTGCATGTTCTTTTTGGTGGATTATTGAATCTTCGATGTTGTGACCAACCTGTTGTTTTATCTATATATATATATTAGTCCGTTGGTTGTGTTTGAAGCTATGTCCTTTGTTCCTAGGAAGATGGATATGTGAAAAGTAAAATGAGCTTACAGAAAAAGTAGGGTAAGAATGATATTTTTATGAACACAACTGTGAAATAGTTCTTGACGGTGACATGGACAATATGAAGAGCATCTCAAATTCTGTTTTAACTAGGTGGCATTGGAGTTAGTTCGAAGTCTATATTTCAGAAATGTTTCATGAACTAGTTCTTTGCCATTAAATGCATCCTTAAAGCTAGCTGCAAGGCTGAAGATTCTGAGTTTCATGAAGTGCTTGCGTCTGTTGACCTCGTCAAGGCATGATAATCTGATGAGGCTGAAAGGAATTTTGCTGCTTAAGGGGCTGGCCAGGTGCTTTTGATATATGATTATGGTCCAAAAGGGGCTCTGCTAAGCTTTTTGCATTTTGGGAGAGGGGCGGGGGGGTGGGGGTGGGGAACACCCTTGAGTTGGTCCACAGGAGTTTCAATGCTGAAGGTAATTGCTAAAGGTCAATTCTACTATTTGATGTTTTCCTTCTTGTTTCATCGGAATCGGCTACCTAATGAATCTCAATCCTTGTCCCAAAATCTTTCTGAGGCTCAACTTTGGTTCCAAGTTCTTCATTTTATCCTTGTGCTACATGTTTGATAACTCTTGTTGCCGCTAGCTATTGTCTAAATTGCCCTTTGTGCATAAAGCTTTTGCTGGAATGTGGAACTTGAATTGAGTTATGGAGTTTATCGGATGCCAAAGAGCTATTTGTAACCCTGGTAGGTCATTGTTGGTGGAGTGCCTGAAGGCACATTCTAAGCACCTCTCCAAGACAAGGAAGTTGAGTGAAGTCTAATGGTATTACAAACGACAAAATTTGAACATTAGGAAAAAAAAGAAAAAAACCACTCTTTACATTTCCAAAAGGACATTTATTATAGCTTAATAAGCGCTTCAAATGCATTGGCTAGCATTTTTAAAAGCTAGTAAGAAACCTTCAAAACGATACCTCTAGTACCAAAATCTTCGGATGCAGCATTAACAGTGCTTTGGACCTAGTGAGCAGTAACCAGCTAGGGGGTCATGAATTAATAATATCATTACCAAGTCATTTTGAAGGCACAAATGCGGTCGTCCAGGACCTCTCTTTTGAGGAACCTGCCACTGTTGATTTTGCCGCATGATAAATATTGCCTGGTAATTGTCCTGTCATGTAAATATACAGAGTAGTGATCGAGGTGCTCAAATTGCACGATGTGACAGCAAATTTAATCGTCTATCTTTCTTTGAATTGGGATCAACTGATCTTCATCGCCTTCTACTCGCAAGTTGCAGCTTCTGGCTTCGAATGATCTCATGAAGCTGATATTGCCTGTATGCATCCACCAAAACATCTGCGCAGACAAGGTGCTCATAGACCAGCGATGACAATCCGATGCTGGATGACTCCAGTTTCCACAGGCTCCTCATATAGACGTGGTGTTCTCATTGCTCAAAGCTAGCGGCTGCCGTGGCAACCTAAAGTCAGACTAAATGTCCACGAGGCCGGTCCACGGAGAAGAGCAAAGTCTATCCGTTTGGAGTGATCGTTTTCCAAATGCTGTCAGGGAAGCAGAAAGTAGATCACTCCAAGCGTCTGGCTACTGAATCATGCAGATTTCAGGATTTCATCGATGGGAACGCCCACAAAAGGTTCTTCGAGTGCGAGGTGGCTAAGCTTGCTAGAATCGCCTCTTGCGCTAACGACTATCTCTATGACAGGCCATCCATGGATCAGTGATTCACGAGCTCCGTAACGGGCAGCAGCTGTCTCTGAATGACGGGCCTTATTTGATACGTGTTCCAAGAGCTGTTTCGACGGTTGATGGTGAAAACTGGACTGAAGAAGCCAACTGTGGCTGATGTAGTGACTTACCGGCTTCGACATTTTTTTGTTTTGGTCCTTTGCCATAGGGCTGTGCTTTCTTGCTGTTGGCTGGGTCCACCTTCATGTGGGGCCCAGCCAGCATTAAATAAAAAGAAAAACAAAAAAAAAGAAAAGAAAAGAAAGAAAAAAAAGTGGAGTGTCGTGCGTGGGATGTATCCGTCGAAAAGTGAAGAGAGGAGAGAGAAAAAGAAAACAGAAACTGCACAAGCGAAGGAGAAGAAGGAAGAAGGCTGCAACTTTGCGGCTCCGATTGAAAGGCCAAATATTGTCGGAATCGGCTCAAATTTCAATATGTTGTTCGTGAGACTGAGGGCTACAAGTTGATGGTTTTTGTTCGTCGAGAATCATCTCCGAATTCTCCAGTTGTGGTTAAGGTTTTCTTACTCCAAACTTGTTCATCTACCTATGTGGTGAGAGGAAGATGATTGTAATGTTAATGTTGATCCTCTAGTATGTGACTAGAGAAGAATACTTTGTGTATCCTACTATTCTTGATGATTAGTGGATGTTTTTTGGCGGTCCGTGATTTTTCCCGCATTGGGTTTTCCACGTTAAATCCTTAGTGTCGTTATTTTACTTTGTCTACTTATCATTTTGGCATTATATTTGCATATTGTGAGGCTATACATTGCTGGTTGTTGCTAGGGGTTAAGAGATTTTGAGTTGATTTAGTTTCGGTGGAGAAGTTGATCCTGGATTGCGTTTGGTCGAGGTGAATTGTTATACCCGAGTTCTCCCCAACAAGTGGTATCAGAGCTAAGGTTGAAATTCTGTTAAATGGAAGAAAGTAGTAGCACCATGTTTAAGTTAAATGCCTCGAATTATTCTATTTGGAAGCCTCGGATGGAAGATGTGTTATATTGCAAAGACTTATTTGATCCTATTGAGGGTGATGAAGCCAAAGGAGATAAGGAAGACAAAGAATGGGAGAGAATGAATCGGAAAACGGTTAGGTTTATCCGACAATGGATTGATGATAGTGTGTTTCATCATGTTGCTCAAGAAACGAAGGCGGACACTTTGTGGAAGAAATTACAAGATCTCTATGAGAGGAAAACTCCACAAAATAAACCTCTTCTAGTTAAGCGACTTGTAAACTTAAGATACAATGAGGGGAGTAATATGGCGGAACACTTGAGTGAATTTCAAGATGTTGTAAATCAATTGACAAATCTTGAGATTGATCTTGGTGATGAATTGCAAGCATGCTTATTACTTGGTACTCTTCCTGATAGTTGGGACACCTTGGTTGTGGCATTAAATAACTCGGCTCCTTTTGGTGTGCTTTCTATGAGCGTGGTTAAAGAAAGTTTGTTCAATGAAGAAACAAGAAGGAAAGGCTTGAATTATGCTTTTACATCGGATGCTCTTGTTATAGAAAACAAAGGAAGAAGTCAATCAAGAAGGTTTCAAAGAAATGATACCCGAGGCAAGTCAAGAGGAAGGTCAAAATCAAGACCGAGGAAGAGTGTCAAGTGTTATAATTGCGGCAAAATGGGACATTATGCAAAAAGAGTGTTGGTTGCCAAAGAGAGATAGATTCCATGATAGAAATGGAGATCGAAAGAAAGAAGAGAAACAAGCTACAATGGCGGTTGCATCCGATGGCGATATTGTGTTTGTATGTGATGATGGATATGTGAATTTTATATGCCAAGACTCTACATGGGTTGTTGATTCCACGGCTTCTTTTCATGTCACCTCACGGCATGATTACTTTGCTTCTTATCGCGGCGGCGACTTTGGTTGCATTAGAATGGGAAATAGTGATGTTTCCAAGGTTATTGGCATGGGAGATGTTTATTTGAAAACCGATGTTGGATGTAATTTGCTTTTGAAAAATGTGAGACATGTTTCGAATATTCGACTTCACTTGATCTCAACGGGTGCCTTAGATGATGATGGTTATTGTAATTCCTTCTTTGATGGCAAATGGAAGTTGACTAAAGGTTCCATGGTAGTGGCAAAGGGTAAGAAGACAGTGCTCTCTCTACACCATGCAAGCGACTTGATTAAAGAAGAGGTAAATGCAAAGTGGAGGATTCTTTGGTTGATTTATGGCATATGAGACTGGGTCATCTTAGCAAGAAAGGACTTGAAACTCTTGCTAGAAAAAACCTTTTACCTTTGAAGGAGAAAAATTTAAAGGAATGCACTCATTGTCTTACAGGTAAGCAACATAGATTCTCATTTCGTAGTTCATCTCCACGCACGAAATCAAATGTACTTGATTTAGTTCACACTAATGTTTGTTGCATGGATGCTAGAACTCTTGGAGGTGCATTATACTTTGTGACATTTATTGATGATTGTTCTAGAAAAGTGTGGGCTATTGCTTTGAAATCTAAAGATCAGGTACTTGCGGCTTTCAAGCAATTTCATGTCAATGTGGAAAGAGAAACCGGGAAGAAGCTGAAATGTGTTCGGGCTGATAGCGGTGGTGAATATAGAGGCCCATTTGAACACTATTGCAGGGATTATGGTATCAAGCTTGAGAAGACTGTTCCAAAAACACCACAGCAAAATGGAGTGGCAGAGAGAATGAATCAGACAATCAATGATCGGATTAGGTGTATGCTTTCTTATGCGAAGTTGCCTAAGTCATTTTGGGGTGAAGCGATGAGAACAGCGGTGGACTTGATAAATCTATCTCCATCGGTTCCTCTTAAGGGGGATGTTCCACAGAGAGTTTGGAGTGGCAAAGATGTTTCCTACAACCATCTAAAAGTGTTTGGTTGTCTCGCATTTGTGCATGTTCCAAGAGATGAAAGATCCAAGCTTGATGACAAGTCTAAACAGTGTATCTTCTTAGGTTATGGACATGAAGAGTTTGGCTACATGTTATGGGATCCAGTTGCAAAGAAAGTCATTAGAAGCCGAGATGTAGTGTTTTGTGAGTATCAAACTATTGAAGACATTGACAAGGCGGAGAGACCAAAGAACATAGCTCAACGTTCAATTAGTTTCAGCCCAAATCCTTCTAATGTTGATAGAAGTCATGAGGGAGAAGTGCATGGAAATCATGAAGATGGTGAATCCTCATATGATGTTGATTCTTTAGCTGAGACAGGTGAAATAACTGAGCAAGAGCAATCTATTCTACCTCAAGTTAGAATATCTGAAAGAGAGCGTAGGCCTTCTCAAAAATATTTGCCGCATGAGTATGTGTTACTCACTGATGCAAGGGAGCCAGAAACTTATGAAGAGGCTATATCTTGTGAACGAAAGAATGAGTGGCATGAAGCCATGCAAGAGGAGCTCAAATCCTTGCATGAGAACCACACATTTGAATTGGTGAAGTTGCCTAAGGGTAAGAGAACACTCACAAATAAGTGGGTGTATAAGTTGAAGACGGAAGAAAATAGTTTACAACCACGATACAAGGCTAGACTTGTTGTGAAGGGCTTTCGTCAAAAGAAGGGCATAGACTTTGAAGAGATTTTTTCACCAGTTGTAAAGATGTCTTCTATTCGAGTTGTTCTTGGTTGGCCGCCAGTTTGAATTTAGAAATTGAACAACTTGATGTAAAAACGGCTTTTCTTCATGGAGATCTAGAAGAAGAGATATATATTGAGCAGCCGGAGGGTTTTGAAGAAGGCAAGGAGCACCTTGTATGTAGATTGAGGAAAAGCTTATATGGTCTCAAGCAAGCGCCAAGACAATGGTATATGAAGTTTGAATCATTCATGGAAGAACAGGGATACGGTAAGACAAACTCCGATTCTTGTGTCTTTATGAAAAGATTCTCAGATAATGATTTTCTTATTCTCCTACTTTATGTGGATGATATGTTGATTGTTGGGCATGATGCCAAGAAAATCAAGAGTTTGAAAAATGAGTTGAGTAAAGCTTTTGCAATGAAAGACCTAGGCCCGGCTAAGCAAATCTTAGGCATGAGAATTACTCGTGACAGGAAGAATAAGAAACTGTGGTTATCTCAAGAGATGTATATTGAAAAGGTGCTTGAAAGATTCAATATGAGCACATGTAAACCGGTGAGTACTCCACTTGCAAGTCATTTCAAGTTGAGTAGTAATGAGTGTCCTTCAAGTGAGAGAGAGAAGCTTGTGATGATGAAAATTCCTTATGCATCAGCTGTGGGTAGTTTGATGTACGCCATGGTTTGTACAAGACCCGATATTGCTCATGCAGTTGGTGTTGTGAGTAGATTTCTCTCTAATCCGGCTAAGGAGCATTGGACCGCTGTTAAATGGATTTTGAGATATCTTAGAGGCAGTTCTACACTTTGTTTGTGTTATGGAAATGCGAAGCCTGAGTTGAGTGGCTACTCGGATGCGGACTATGCCGGTGATGTTGATTCTCGGAAATCCACGTCGGGTTATATAATAATCTTTGCAGGGGGAGCTGTTTCATGGCAATAAAGATTGCAAAAATGTATTGCTTTGTCTACAACTGAAGCGGAGTATATTGCTATTACCGAAGGAGGTAAAGAACTTTTGTGGATGCAAAAATTCCTACAAGAGTTGGGCTTGAAGCAAGAGAAGTTTGTTCTATATTGCGATAGCATGAGTGCCATCCATCTTAGCAAGAATCCGGTGTTGCATTCAAGATCAAAGCATGTTGATGTGAAGTATCATTGGATCCGAGAAAAGCTAGAAGAGAAGCTCTTCCTACTTGAGAAAGTTCATACCGACAACAATAGGTCCAACATGATGACCAAGACCTTGCCCGTGGTGAAGCTTGATGCTTGTAGAAGAAGAGCGGGCATGACGAACCTTCCCACATGAGGTGGAGGGGGAGATTTGTTGGCTGGGTCCACCTTCATGTGGGGCCTAGCCAGCATTAAATAAAAAGAAAAAAACAAAAAAAAAGAAAAGAAAAGAACAAAAAGAAGTGGAGTGTCGTGCGTGGGATGTATCCGTCGAAAAGTGAAGAGAGGAGAGAGAAAAAGAAAACAGAAACTGCACAAGCGAAGGAGAAGAAGGAAGAAGGCTGCAACTTTGCGGCTCCGATTGAAAGGCCAAATATTGTCGAATCGGCTCAAATTTCAATATGTTGTTCGTGAGACCGAGGGCTACAAGTTGATGGTTTTTGTTCGTCGAGAACCATCTCCGAATTCTCCAGTTGTGATTAAGGTTTTCTTACTCCAAACTTGTTCATCTACCTATGTGGTGAGAGGAAGATGATTGTAATGTTAATGTTGATCCTCTAGTGTGTGACTAGAGAAGAATACTTTGTGTATCCTACTATTCTTGGTGATTAGTGGATATTTTTCGTGGTCCGTGGTTTTTCCCGCATCGGGTTTTCCACGTTAAATCCTTGGTGTCGTTATTTTACTTTGTCTACTTATCATTTTGGCATTATATTTGCATATTGTGAGGTTATACATTGCTGGTTGTTGCTGGAGGTTAAGAGATTTTGAGTTGATTTAGTTTCGGGGGAGAAGTTGATCCTGGATTGCGTTTGGCCGAGGTGAATTGTTATACCTGAGTTCTCCCCAACACTTGCGTATGTTCAAGCCTGTTACGGACGTATTGCTTTAATTTGGCCTTTACAAGTGCTTTGCGAAAAATTCTTTTCGAGGGTAGGTACATTTCGATTTTAGATGTTCGATGTTTGTCGCGACGCTTTGCAATTGTGTAGGTGAAAATCGCTGTGTTTGAAGTTAAGCAGAAAGTTTGGAAAGATTCAATTAGATCAAATCATAGGGATTTTATTGAATCAATTAAAATTAGATCTAATCTGTACATTATATCATTTCCTTTTCTTTTACACATTATTTGTAATATATTGTAACTATGTACATTGAATGAAAGCAGAGAAATACATCAAAATCCATATCCTTCTTCTTCTCGCTTTACCTTTTCCTTCATATTTTAACATGGTATCAGAGTTGTCGAAGACTCTGGCGTAGCTTCCACTCCGTTTCTTTTGATTGCCTAAAGGAACTCTATCTTGCAAAAGAGTTGCCGAGAGGAATAAACATTCTTTTTCGAAGGGAAAAATTTTAGTATGAACCAGCCAGAGAATCTCACCTCCAACCAAGATGAACAAATAGCATTAGCAACGACCCCATAGGCTTCCAGTGTTACCTCCATGGCCGAACAACAATTCGGCCAACCCCAAATCCAAAATCAACACGCATATTGGCAGAATTCTCCGACTCAGTTTAATCTGGGTTAGCCATTCTCGGTGTATCCCTACCAATGGATGCCATATTCATGGATCCCTAGGACGAATCTAGTCACATCACAGCCGGGATTTCAGAGTAACATGCCGAGTGATGGAGGCCTACTAACCAGCACTGGGGCAAGCTCGACCATCGGCCTAGAGCAAATGGGTGGGTCGAGTAATTTTGGTGTGAGACTTCAAGGGCAATCCACAAACCCATACCAGGGTATCCCACCTGGGTTTCTTCCATTTCCTTTTGCAGCCGCCATGGGTCGATTAGAACCCGACGACGCACTCTATGTCTCCATTGCCGACGGACCGGAGTTGCGGCTCATTAGCCACTCTCTCACGGTCCAGAAAATTACTCAACTTGGGTGCGGGAATTTCGGCGAGCCCTAATCACAAAAGACAAATAGGGGTTTATTGACGGGACCGTTCCGATCCCGACCGACGAGAAAATGGGAAGACAGTGGAAAAAATGTAACCAATTGGTCAGAACATGGATCAGCAACTGTATCAGCCTAGAAATCGAGTTACCACCCACAAAAGACTCAAAAATAATTTGGGAAAGCATCTAGATAGTGGTATGTAAAATTTGCTGAATCACTAATAGCTGCTGGTTTTCAACAATCTAGATTTGATTACGTTGTTTTCACATGGACTCAAGGTACGCCATCTATCTACTTGATGATATATGTAGATGACATACTCATTATGGAGAATGATGAAATAGCTATCAAAGGCCTTAAGAGATACATGCATTCTACTTTCCATATTAAAGATCTGAGATCGCCAAAATATTTCATTGGAATCGAAATTGCTCCATCAAGCCAAGAAATCTCTCTTAGCCAAAGAAAATTTGCATTGCAGATCATTTCAAAAGCAAGATTATTTGGATGTAAGCCAGCTATGGTACCGATTGAGCAAAATGTCAAACCGACAACGGCTGATTATGATGCTGGACTATCTTAGGAGGTAGATCCTATATTCAAAGATCCTTTGGGCTATAAGAAGCTTGTTGGGAAGCTCATATATTTAACTATGACCAGACTAGACATAAGTTATGCTGTGCAGACACTTACTCAGTTCATGCATAAGCCGAAACGGTCTCACATGAATGCCGCGCTGAAGGTTGTGAAGTACTTGAAGAAATGTCTTGGACTTGGAATTCTTCTTTCTAGGAAATGTGACATGAAGATGACAGCATACTGCGACGCAGACTATGCAACCTGTCCTATGAGCAGAAGATTGATAACCAGTTTTTGTATCAAATTGGGGGATTCTTTGCTTTCTTGGAGAACAAAGAAACAACTGTCTTGTTATCTTTAGCAGAGGTGGAATATTGAGCCATGGTTAAAACCACATGTGGAAATAGTGTGGTTGAGAGGGTTACTTCAGGATCTTGGAGTGCATGTCAAGGGACCAACAAAATTATTTTGCGACAATGATGCGGCCCTCAAACTTGCATCCAACCCTATCGTGCATGAGAGAATGAAGCACATAGAAGTAGACTGTCATTTCACTTGCGAGAAAATCTAGGAAGGGATGATCAAGACACAAGGGATTAGAACAGAAGAACAACCGGCGGATGTCTTCACCAACTCTCTGTGTCAAAGACAGCATGCGTATCTCTTGAGCAAGCTTGGCATCTTGGACATCTACAAGCCACCAGCTTGAGGGGGAGTGTTGGAAGATACGCAGAAAGTTTGGAAAGATTCGATTAGATCAAATCATAGGAATTTTATTGAATCAATTAAAATCTAATCTAATCTGTACATTGTATCATTTCCTTTTCTTTTACACATATATATTGTAATATATTGTAATAAATGTGAAAGATCGAATGATTTTAATAGCGAGTTTCTTGGTATTTTAAATGTTAATAATAGCTAGATTTGCGATTTGTTTTTCATTGTTGATATATAGTCAATCCTCGAAAACAGCATTGCCCTTAATTTATTGTTTGGGCCAGGGCCATGTTCTTCAGTATTGGATGTTTCATTAAACTAGAAACTCTAATCCAAGCACTTGATCACTATGAGATGATGTGAGTCCCTTTCGATTTGACCATATATTGGATGGCATCTCGGTGCCTATTAGCTCTTCTTGTTTTTGCAGAAAATGAAGCCCTATTTATTAATGTTTCTGTTCCTCCATTTTTCTGTTCTTTTGTTTTTCACAAGAGTAAAAGAACAAAAATTCATTTGGTAATATCAGTTAAGTTTTCTATTTCCCAAATAGATTAGTGGCTAGGGAATAGTTTTGAAACAAAAATGAGAAGTAGAAAAAGCTTAGTTCTTTGTTTTGGGAGCAAAAAGAGAACTAAGTCATTTTAAAATACAAACTCAATATGACCTAATGCTCGTCTTTACACAATTAACATAAAGTCCAACCTCCAGACTTGATACAAGTCCCCATTATTTGCAATAAAATATAAAAAAATTATAAATTATAAATTTCGGAAAAAATTTAAAAATTAGATTTTAAGTAGTTTTACCAGATTTTAATGTTAGTTCTAGTTTAGAATTAGTTTAGTATATAAAAATGTGAAAATATCTAGAAGAAAATTGGAATCAAAATTGAATAAGCTTTTAGGGATTTACTATATTGATTTTTGAATGCCATTTTCTTTTAGAGACACCCCAAGCAACGTTTGTTCTTCGGCTTGTAGTTAAAAGTACTCAAAAAGTCTATGCACCTATTTATTATAATGCCAAAATATTTACTATCAACCTCCTCACATTGTAAGTTATAAATTGGTAAACTCTTTAGTGCCATTTCTAGCTAGCCATCAATCTTTTACTTATTGTCGCCCTTCAACTGGATGGCACATATGGCATGTGCACATGGAATTCCATTTATTTGCCATGCTCTACAGGAACACTTCCTACTTCCTAGATTGACAACATACTTATCAGCACCCTTCATTATCTCATATCCGTCATCTCTATTCCAAATGAGATGACAATGCCTACTTGCAGCCAAATTCTCATCCAATTTCTTGGCAATCCTAGGACCATATTGTCTTGTCCACTTTGCAGCCTCATCTCTTTGTTTCTGCAGCTGAGTCATAACCGCAACTCGTATATCTTCAAGCATTGAGATGACTGGTTTGCATCTAGCATCTATTATCGTCGAATTAAATACTTCACAAATGTTGTTGTCGACGCTATCGCACTTGAACTCCTCACTGAAGAATGCCCTGCACCAATGCTTCGGTTCTAGTTGAAATAGGGTAGCACAACCTTCCTTTGTCAACTGAAGCGGTCCTTCTTTGGCTATCCTAAAGTCAACCATGTTTGCACTCTTTGCTAATTGCCAAAATTGCAACTATAGCTTATCCCCTTTGTAGGTCTTTGCCCAATTTCCGTATATGTGCCGCGCACACATTTGATGTTCAGCATGGGGCAACAACTCAAGCTCTTTGTCGGAACCAATCCCTGTAATAATTCAAAGTAAGAAAGACTAGAGCAAATTACATGTTCATATTACAAAGCAAACTATTGACTAAATTTTTCAAAACGCAAGTATTACCTTTTGTTGGTCGCTCATGAATGCCCACCCTTCCCCGTTTGTTATCTCCAAGTCAGCCATCGGATTTTTCAAGAACCAGGACCAATTGTCCTTGTTCTCAATCTTTACAACAGCCCAAGCTAGTGGCAACATTTGGTTATTCGCATCTCTTCCAATCGCCGCCAACAATTCTCCCTTGCACAAGCCCTTCAAGAAACAGCTGTCCAATCCTTTAATCCGTCTACAACCAGCTAAAAATCCCAATTTGCATGCATCAAAGCACACATAGAACTTATCGAACTTGGTCCTATAATCAGGAAGCGGTCTCTCAACCACCTCTACAAACACTCTACTTGTAGGATTTTGCAGCCTACACTCCCATGCATACTCCCACACCTGCCCATATTCCTTAGCATACTGACCAATAAGTATCTTTATCACCTTTTGCTTTGCTCTTTTGCACTGAGTCTTAGATACATTGATGCCTACACGCTCCTTCACCAGCATCCTAAAGTTATAAATTTTCATCTCAGGCATCAGCTTGATCAGATCGAAGAAGTGCTTGGACAACCATGCACTTGTTACCCTTCTGTTTTGAAAATTAATGGAACAAGTGTATTCCTCTTGGTAGGCTCTAATCTGGAAAGACCCACTCTTCTTAACAAACACGCCGTAAATCTTCCACGGACAATTTTGCTACGAACACCTAGCTCTTACAAATTTCTAAGTGTTTCTAATGAATACAATATTTCTTTGTGCAGCAATGGAGTTCTTCACTATAGCTTCCCTAAATTGTATCGCATCATAAAATTTCATACCTACTAACAAAGTAGGAGAGGCAACGGATGGATCATAGGAAGGAAACTTACTTTTCCTTCTACGCACAACTTGTTGATCTTCAAGTTCATCCTGGGAAGTAGCGATGTCGATGCTTTCTTCATAATTTGTCTCCTGGCCAGCAACACCAACATCTGCAAGGCCTTCGTCTCTGTTTGGAACTTCATCAGCTACTTGCAAAGTTGCAAATCTATCTGACAAAAAGTCCCTTTGTTTTTTCCTTAACTGTGTAAGCTCCTCATTGTCGTTGTCACTTAAGATTAATAAATTTCCAGCAGCCAACCCTTCATCTTCATCGTCATCATCACCATCATTGGATTCAGCTACTTCCCAATCTAATTCAGTGATGGTGACATCACCTATGTCACCATCGCTCTAGTGAACAGCATTTGCGCCCCTCTCCTCCCCGTCCTGTCCATCATGCCCTGCTTCATCCCTAACCTCAGTACTAGCTTGAATACCATCTCCTCCTTCTCCTACTCGGGTGCTATCTCTGCCATCATCTTCGTCCTCACCATCACTATTGTTTTCAACAAATACTTTTGCCTCTTCGCCATGAAGATAATGATATAGGGCATCCCTAAAACCATTATCATCTTCCAAAACTCTCAAACCATCTCTCAAGCCTTTCCCAGGAACACAGTACATCAACTTTTGTACTCTACAAGGCAAATATGTCACTATATCCCTAACAAATCCAATATAAGATGCATTTTTTTATATCTACAAATATAGTACCCTCATTCCCCCCCTCATACTCCCACTCATCCTCCCCAATCGCAAAATCTGAGTTTGGGATACCTAGAGTGCCATAACTTGGCACGGGGGACACTTAAGTGCCATAACTTTAAAACGGTACACTTAAGTGCAACTTTTTTTTCAAATGGGATACTTAAGTGCCACCTCCGGCGACCTTACCGGAAATCCTACGTGGCACGTGTTTATTATTTTTAATGCTTGCGTGGCTCGCCGGAGAGCGAGTCGGCGCCGACTCGCGAAACGACACCGTTTGCATAATAAAAAATTAATTAAATTAAAACTTAATTTTAATTAAAAATACTCTAAAAATTTTTTAAAAAAAACCGGCGGCGAGGGCCCGCGAGCCCTCGCCTAGATTTGGTGAGGGCCGCAAGCCCTCGCCGTGATTCGATGAGGGCTCGTGGCCCTTGCCGCCGGTCGACCGGGGCTGGCGACCCTGGTCGATCCTTTCCTTTCCGTCGTCGGCCTTTCCGGCGACGGCGGGGGAGGCGACGAGGGCTCGCGGCCCTCGCCGATATGGGCGCGGGCTCGTGGGCCCCTGCCGCGATCCGGCGAGGGCTCGCGGCCCTCGCCGCCGGTCGGCCGGGGCCGGCGACCCCGGCCGACCTTCCCCCTCCGTCGCCGGCCCTTCCGGCGACGGCGGGGAGGAGGCGGCGGCGGCGAGGGCTTAGCCCTTAGCCGCCCGCCCCCCGTCTCCCTTTTTTTTTTATAAAATTTTTATAGTATTTTTAATTAAAATTAAGTTTTAATTTAATTTAATTAATTTTTTATTATTTTTACACGTCGGCGAAACGGCGTCATTTTTGCATTTTTTCGCCACGTCGGCATGCAAAAACGACGCCATTTTGGACCTCCATCGCCGGAAAATTGCCACGTCGGCCCGTTTGGCCGGATTTTCGCGGAGTGGCACTTAAGTGTTCCATTTTACTCCGATATTGGCACTTAAGTATTCCATTTGAAAAAAAAAGTGGCACTTAAGTGTACCGTTTTAAAGTTATGACACTTAAGTGTCCCCCCGTGCCAAGTTATGGCACTCAGGGTGTTCTTTACTCGCAAAATCCCCACCGTAGTAAATGATGACAGCAACATAGTCCTTATCATGAGCCATTTCTGCAACAAAAGAGGAAAAACAATTAACTTTTGGGACCACATTCACAAAAGACAACAGACAAGTGCAAGTGGAGGTCCCTACACTCTTTATTAAAGAAAAGAAGAAAGAGGGAACATGCATAGGTTGTCTGACAGCTGCAGCTTGAAAAAAGGCCTCAGGACAAACAAATAGAGATGGGACTCGACAACTACTTTGATTATGTCGTCGCATTCCTTTAAAATATGGAGAGGGATCTCAGATAAGCATGGTCCTCATGACACCAATTTCAACAATGTAATTTATTAAAAAAATACCCAGAAGTCCCCATCCCCACGATAACAAGAGATTTGATTCGAAGATGTCCAAGGTCCAATACTCTGAACCCTAACAATCACCAATTACCAATCACCATCGCACATTTCACATCCGACCACTACAAATTACTTTCACACATCACAATTCAACATCAAAGCCCTAAATCACACATCACATTGGATGGGGCGACGTCGAGCCCTACACCGAGCCCTACATTTCGAGGCCAATCCTAAACTGGCATTTCTCGAACCCCCCAATAGGATTCTAGCATCACATCTGAAGCATAAATCTCACATCAATACCATCCAAGCCTAAGCTGGGAAAGTCGACCCCCAAATTTCAAGTCCGAGCCCTAATAAACGAGTTGGAGCCCTAATTTCACCACAAGGGAGAGGAAGAAGAGAAAAACATGAGCAAATCGACGATGGCGAGTGATGACGGCGAGCAACGACGGCGAGCGACGACGGCAGTGATGATGGCGAGCGATGACCTACGAACGGCGACCTGCGAACGGCGAGCTGTGAACGGCGATGGAGAGGACGTCAGATCTGGTGTGAACCGATGGACGAACGGTTAAAATCCAAATAAGCTAAACGACGTCGTTAACACTAAGGGAAAACGACGTCGTTTAGTTTGGCCAAAGGCACAATGGATGGAGCGACGTCGTGTTCCTCCTCCACGTGTGCTTTTTTTTTTTTTTTTTTTTTTTACTAAATTGCCATGTCGGTTAAGCATGTCGCCGGAAAATGCCACGTCTGCATTTTGGCCGGATTGGCACTTAAGTGTTCCATTTTACTCGATATTGGCACTTAAGTGTACCATTTTAAAGTTATGACACTTAAGTGTCCCTTCATGTCAAGTTATGGCACTCCAGGTATCCCAACCTCCGACCCTGTGCCTCTGTTCCTGCCGATCTGCTTCTAGACATCGCCATGTTGCAAAGGCATGTACAACGCAAGGGGACAAGAAGATCGGTGCGCAGGCCGGGCTGAAGGGGTAAAGGAGGTGGGCTGGCCCGCAAGAGGAAAAAGAAAAAAAAGGAGGGTGGGCCAAGTTGACTTGGCCCGACCCCCGCCTTTTTTTTTTTTTTTTTTTTTTTTAAATTTAAATAACAGCTAATTTTTTAATTATTTTTTTCTTGTTTGATATTTCCTATAAATTCTATTACTATTAATGCAAATGCTTCTAATGTCTATACAATTTTAATGATTTTTTTAGGGTTAAAAATTAATTTATAATTTAAGTGTCAACATAGCACAATGCACATTCTACACACTTCCAGCACTTATTCACGAAAAGGCTTAAGTTTCCATACATAACCAATTAATTCCTCTCTTGGTTGTTTGTGCCCAATCCGATGATCAATTGGCGCATATCTCATTAATATATGAAAAGATACATAATCCAACGTCAAACTACACATTGTTAAATGATTGTATTGAGCCAAATTCTGTTGAAATTAATTAATGAAAAAAACAAAACGGAAAAATATAAAAAAGAATAAGATGAAGAAAATAGTTCCTTTAGTTATTGGTTCTAATTGAGAGGAAGAAAATTAACATTAGATTTCGAATTAATACTTTTAAGCAATTTTTCATCAAACAGATAGAAACTGTGCAGCGCACAAGAATTCTACCTAGTGTCAAAGAAAAGCTTCCAAACCAGGACAAAACCGCTCACTTAGTATGAAGTTAAGAACAATGTGTTCTTATTCTTCTTCAAGGTAATAAACTGACATTTACAAAATTTTAATTCTTTTTCCGGGAACGAGAAGGAGCGTGCCATTTCTACTTACCTCAGAAAGCCGCCAATCCAACTGGAGTGTTCATAGGTTTCTTCTCGTATCATTCACGGTGGAAACAAAGGGAAATCTGGGGTCGCCCATTCCCTCTCAAAGTCAATGGACGCACCTTGTTCATGCGAGTCTAATGCCTACTTTTAGATAGTAAAAAATCAAGTGATAATCTTTCCGAGGCACTCATAAGGAAGACGTTTCACGTAAGGACAGAAACTTAACAAGTTACTCGTGAGATACCTGAGATTGATTCATTGATTTTTACCGAGTTCAAGTTAGAAGACGTTAATTGAGAAATACTAGCTTTTGCTAATGAGGGAACACAAATTCCATTTAGTAATTGATTTAGCCCCATGAAGAACGCGCATTGCTAGTATTGATGTCAGTCCCGGACGTTCCAAACTTCCAATCTCGGTTTTGGCTGTCAAAAGGCAAGAACCGCCCTGCAAATTCATTTTTGATGAGCTATTATGTCGAAAACATTATCCTCGTGTTATGTGAGCCTGATTGCTTTCTATTATACTCGTTTCCCCGACCATAATGATCTCCAAACTGTGAAGTATCCCAGAACAATTGCACATACAAGACTTTGTAATGTGATACGTGAGGTGGTATGTTAAACAAGTTCAAACGATTTGGCTAAGATACAAGTGATTTATATTAACTATGAACAGATGCTTGCTTACACGAAAGGAGGAAAATTAGCTATCATTCTACTCCAACAAAAAGAAAACATTGAGACTACACATGTTCCAAGTTTTATAACTAATCGACATTTTACTGCCAAACACAGAAGCCAGAAAAGGTGAACACAAGACAGTAATTCGATCGGAAACTTGCAACCTCCCGATTGTGGTCTAAAAGTTCCTGCCATCGAGATCGCGGAGTTCCTCTAAGGTGACTCCAAAGAATGGCAAAACCGGTGGTGCTTGTGTAAGAATTTTCCCGGTGTGGGCCAGATTAATTGAGATTATAATTATCCGTTTTACGGAGTTGATCTAATAAAGTGAGGTATAAGGTTTCTTAGTAGTCCAATATGGGCCTGGCTTGTGTGGGCCGAATTGGGCCCGGCCCGTGATGAGAGGGCCCGTCCAATTTCTATAAAAGGCTAAGGTCTCTCCCCTACCCTCACAAGTTTGCAACCCAAAAAGCAAACACACTCTCTCTCTCTCTCTCTCTCTCTCTCTCTCTCACACACATAAGGACCCCAAGTGAAGAAGAGAAGGCGGCCTCATCGAGCCAGGGTACCGAGGGCATAGGGGAGAAGATCTTAGACATCCACGACCGGGCTTTGCTTGTCTTCCGCCGCAACAATTTGATGGATCCAAAAACAGGTGCACAAAGCTCGATCCTCTAGCTATGTCGGTCTTGGGTTGCCGTTTAGTCGGCCTTCACTTGATATCGAGCTGCATAGTCTAGAGCCGAGTCCTTTTATGCTGTTAAGCCTTCGGCCGAACCCAAATCAGCCGCCTCCGGCTGTTTTCTGTCTTCACCCTAGCTCCGAAAGCTTTGTTTGCTTTTTCGTGATTTTTGGTCCAATAAAAGTGAAATTTTATTGCATAAACTGGTTCTACTCGTCCATACAAGCAAAATGAGGGGTAGAACGTCGTCGGAGGAGGCCGGAATCGGCCGCACGCGCCGCCGCCTGGCTTCACGCGCGCGCACGCGCGCACGTGCGAGCCAGCGCGTCGGCCGCCTTAGCTGGCGTGACGTCATCCATGACGTCAGCCCACCGCCTTCGGCACGCGAGGACACGTGTCCGGGTGACGTCATGGTGACGTCACGTAAACCGCCTTAACGGGCGGCCGCCACGTGGCGGGTGATGTCACCAATGACGTCAGCTAGGACCCGACCCGGGTTGACCCGACCCGTGTTGATCGGGTTGACCCGACCCGTGTTGACCGTGTTGACCCGACCCGTGTTGACCGGGTTAACCCGACCCGGTTTGACCGGTTGACCGGGTGGACCGTTGACCGGTTCGACCGTTGACCGGTTTGACCCGTTGACCGGTCGGACCGGTTTTTCGGCCGGTTTTTGGGTGGCGTGCGTGAAGCTCACGCGCCGCACCTTCCAGCGGCGCGTGAGGGCGCGCGTGTGGTCCGTTTTGTGCGAATTTTATATGGACGTGCTCGTATTGGAATTTCCTACCTTGTGGTGCATTTATTTATATTTTTGATGCCATTAAGGATGTGAAATTGTGCATGAAACCCTAAAGATGTGTTTTTTGATGCATTTTGGAATATTTATGCATGGTTTATGAAATACAAATTTTCATGCTTATGATTATATCATCACTTAAGGAATATAAATGGTGTTGATTTATCATCAATTTGTATAAATGGATGGAGCAATGCAATTAGCATGTTTTGTGATTTTAGTGACAAAAGGCCCCGTCATCAAGTCTAAAATCACTTGTGGAAGGCGTATGTGAGTTATAAAGTTATATCCACGATATGAGAGAAATTTTGATGATTCAGTTGGGTTGTGACCGCCAAAGTGGCACACTTGATTGGATTTGAGAAATATCTATCTCAGTGAAATGGGATGTCTCCTATTCTTATGCATGATTATACTCCCAAAGGAGGTGATTGTGCATTAGTTGGTGGAGGGCTACATGTACAGCATATGGTTGAAAAGTAGCTAACCCTAGTAATTTGTACAGCCAAAGGTGATGAATTCGCGAAAGGTTAGAGCATATTTTTCATGGAACCGCTGTCATGTAAAGAGTATACAATTGTATGTCATGTATTCTGCCCAAAGGTGTTTATATGATGATACGTGTAGCTCTTGAGATGTATGATACTCACATGATGCTAATTACATGTATTGCTAGCAAAATCAGTCACATTCTCTCGTGAATGGCAATTCCATAGCCATTGAGGTTCTTCTTGGATCAAATTTCAAGAGATGGAAAGAGGATTTTCAGTTTGGTATGGAGTTGGCGGATGTTCATGTTGCTCTCCGAGGATAGGCCGGCGGACCTTGCGTGTGATACGAAGTTCGAAAGTACGTTTTTTTGCATGGGAGAAGAGTAACAGAATTTGCCTGCTTATAATGAAAAGATCAATTCAGGAACATCTATTGAGTGGCTCGCCATTTGATTGTACTATTAGGGATATGATGGAAGCCTTGGAGGCCAGGTATCGTGTCTCTCCCAATGCTGAGATTGGTACACTCATGCAATTCTTGTTTAATATGAAATATGATGGTTCGACGGGGTCGAGATTATGTCTTTGAGAATGGTGGATTATCGGTCAAAACTTCGAGTTCTTCATGTTGATATCCCTGAGGCTTGCATTGTGCATTTGGCATTAAACACTCTTCCTCCTGACTTTGGAATTATCAAGACGAACTATAGTTCGCAGAATGAAACTTGGTCAATCAATGATCTTATAGTTCGAGTGGTGGCAGAAGAAGAGAAATTAAAGAAAGAAAGAGGGCATCTTGCCTTGTATGCCTCTAGTTACGCCAACGAAAAGGCAAATGGGTTGCACATCGAGAGAGGAAATCCTAAAGCTGTAGGTACTTTTAACAATACAGCTTCAAGAGAGGAGATTCGAAAGCTGCTGGTCCCTCCAACTCTATGACTTCCGAAAGGCACCTTTTGTTGGTCCCTCCAACTCTATGGCTTCTAGAAAGGCACCTTTTGCTGGTCCCTCCTCTTCTATGGTTCCCGAGGAAAGACAACTTTTAAGAGGGAAGGTGTTCTTTGCTACTTTTGTGGAAAGAGGGGACACATGAAGAAATTCTGTAATAAATATAAGGCTTGGTTGTCTCAAAATGAGCATAAAGGTAATGATTCTTTGGCACTTGTCTGTGAATCCAATCTATCTGAAGCCCCATCTGGTTCTGGTGGCTAGATAGTGGTGCAACTAATCATGTTGCGTTTATCATACGAGGATTCACAAACGAAGGATGCCAAATAAGGATGAATCATCGCTCACTTTGTGGGAAACAACGATAAGATCGACGTTGAGTTCGTGGGAGATGTCTTTTTGAATCTAGACTCGGTTTTAATATGATATTAAGAAACACTTTCTATGTACCTTCCTTTAGACGGAACTTAGTTTCCGCATCATGTTTGGATATGTGTGGTTACTCTTTTGAAATAAAGAAAAGATCTTGTTTCTATGTTCTTTGGCTCAAATAAGGTTGGGTATTGTAACATGTTCAATGGATTGTACAGATTGTGTTTATCTCCCAATGATATATACGTCGCTAATACTGAGTTGAAAATGTTGTTCCCAAAAAGACCTCTACCTAAGGAATAATCTTATGTATTGTGGCATAAACGACTAGGTCACATATCTAAAGAAAGAGTAGAAAGGCTGATAAGGACTCACATCCTGCCTACTCTTAAAGGTGACCTAGAAACTTGCATAGATTGCTGTAGAGGAAAGATGACCAAGATAAAGAAGAAAACCACAGTTCGAAGTTCTGGATTGTTGGAAGTCATTCACACCGATATCAGTGGACCCTATACTAAAACCTTGTGTAGAAATGTTTATTTCATCACGTTTATTGATGATTATTCTCGGTATGGTTATCTCTTCCGATTAAGGAGAAATCGAATCTCTTGACAAATTCAAAATTTTTCAAAGCGAAGTTGAGAAACGTTAGGAAAGGTAATAAAGGTGGTCGGATCGATCGAGGTGGAGAATATTATGGTAGACATGGTAATCTTTGGGCAAATTAAAGGGCCATTTGCTAAATACTTAGAGGATTACAGGATAGTAACTCGGTTCACTATGCGGGAGTCTGAACGAGAATGGTGTGGCTGAAAGACGCAATCGTACTCTCATGGACATGGTAAGATGTATGATGAGCAGGACTAATTTACCTGATTTTTATGGGGTGAAGCTTTAAAGACAGCCGTTTATATATTGAATCGTGTTCCTACTAGAGCATTTGCATCAACTCCTTTTGAGTTATGGACCGGGCGCAAACCAAGTTTGAATCATTTCAAGGTGCAGGGATGCCTGCGAAGTAAGATTGTATAATCCAACATTGGGTAAGTTGGAAGTTAAAACCACTCGATGTTACTTTGTATCTTACCAAAGGAACATTCAAAGGGATATCGATTTTATAATCCAAGTGGAGGAACAATGATTGTGGAATCACAAACGGCTAAGTTTTTGGAATTTGATGTAGCCGAAGAGCATGATTGCTCACAAATCAATGAACATGACAACTTAACGAGACTGCTATGTCTTTCTCATTGCTGTGCAAACGATCATGGAGCCTCTTTGTGCCGCAAACTCAACCTGTTAACACTGAAGATCCTACTGATGAAGCAGTCACGGATGAAGTCCTTGAAGTTCCTCAAACTCAAAATGAGCTTACAGTGGCTCCACTTAGGAGGTCTACCAGGGAAAGACGTTCAGCTATACCACCGGATTATATGGTCTTTTTAGGAGAACATGATTACGATATAGGTTGCATTACGGATCCAGCAACTTATATGGATCTTTGTTTCTTGTCCTCAATCAAGTTTGTGGTTGGATGCAATGAGAGATGAGATGCAATCTATGAAGTATAATGGTGTTTGAGAACTTATTGAATTACCGAAGGTTATAAACCCATAGGTTGCAAGTGGGTTTATAAAACTAAAAGAGATTCAAAAGGAAAGATTGAGAAATTTAAAGCAGACTTGTAGCCAAAGGGTTCACTCAAAGGGAAGGGATAGACTATGAAGCAACATTTTCACCAGTTTCTTCTAAAGACTCCTTTAGAGTAATCATGACATTGGTAGCCCATTTTGACATGGAATTACACCGGATGGACGTTAAGGCGCTTTTCTAAATGGAGATCTTGATGAGGAGGTTTATATGGTACAACCTGAAGGTTTTGCAACAAACAATTCGAGATAAGTTTGTATGTAAATTGAAGAAGGCTATCTATGGTCTCAAACAAGCTTCTAGACAATGGTACTTGAAGTTTCACAACGTCGTCACTTCCTTTGGTTTTGTTGAGAACAAAGTGGATCAATGCATATGCAAGGTCGGTGGGAGGAAATTTATTTTCCTTATACTTTATGTGGATGACATTTTGCTTGCAAGTAGCGATATTGGATTGCTATGTGAATCAAAGAAAATGTTGTCAAAGAATTTTGACATGAAAGATCTAGGTGAGGCATCTTTCGTTCTTGGCATTGAAATCCACGGGGATCGCTCTCGTCGTGTATTAGGTTTATCTCAAAAGGCATATGTTGATCGTATTTTGGAAAGATTCAACATGCAAGGCGCAAACTAGGACTGTTCTGTAGTTAAGGGTGACAAGCTGAACCTCTCACGGTGTCCTCGTTCAGATTTTGAGAAAAACCAAATGAAGGATGTGCCTTATGCTAATGCACTTGGAAGTATCATGTATGCTCAAGTTTGCACAAGACCAGACCTCGCTTTTGTAATAGGGCTTTTGGGCGAGATATCGGTCGAATCCCGGGACACGATCATTGGGTTCTGCCAAAAAGGTCTTGAGATATTTGAAAAGAACAAGAGATTATATGCTGATGTATAGATATGTTGATGATTTGCGATTGTTGGCATATTCGGATGCGAGACTTTGCTGGTTGTGAGGATGATAGAAAGTCGACAACGGGATATATATTCATGTTGGCGGGAGGTGCGGTGTCGTGGAAAAGTGAGAAACGAAATCTATTTCTTCCTCTACCATGCAAGCGGAGTTTATAGCATGCTTTTCAGCTTCTACTCAAGCAATTTGGCTCAGGAACCTCATCGAGAATTGACGGTATTTGATTTTGTGGATAGACCCATGCAGTTATATTGCGATAACAATTCTGCTGTGTTATTTGTTAATAACAACAGAAGTCTAAAGGGGTCTAAGCATATGGAGGTCAAATTTTTGACCATAAAAAAAAATAGTACAAAATGGTGACATTATAGTAGAGCATATTCCCACAGACGATATGTTGGCAGATCCATTGACTAAAGGTTTACGCCCTTGTGTTTTTGAGAGACATGTCATGAACATGGGCTTAGGAGAATCAGTGGATACTATCGTTTAGTGGGAGTTATTTCGGATTTGCTCTAATAAAGTTCATGTCGGTATTTTGTTACCTTTGTAACGTTATGATATATGTCAACTCTTCTGCGTAAGTTGTTATTGAGTTGTGTACATATATCTAAAGAAAATCTCAAGATCTTGTGTAAATCTTGAGTAAAGGCTAGGGGCATGCGGTTATTAGCCTTGTACATATGTCTCAGTTACACATAAGGAAAGGTTAACCATAAAGATGAGACATATGTGGGTTCTTTAGAACCATAAAGATATTCTCTAGTGCCACATCCGGTTTTCTATGACACTTAAGATATGAGAATAGTGACTGACAAATGGGATAACACATAAGGTAAAACTCTTTATGAGGTGTTATCAATTTGCCACACAACCATATTAAATCCATATCAGTAAAGTTGATAGCATTTGTGACCATGGAAGGCTCGTATATATATATGCGATTACCGCTATGATCCGGTGTTGGAAACTTTATGGGATCGGATTGACTGCTGAGAATTATCTCTAGATCAACATAAAGTGTGCACATACAGTATGATCTCAATTAATATGGCCCAAGTGGGAGAATGTAAGAATTTTCTCGGTATGGGCCAGATTAATTGAGATTATAATTATCCGTTTTACGGAGTTGATCTAATAAAGTGAGGTATAAGGTTTCTTAGTAGTCCAATATGGGCCTGGCTTGTGTGGGCCGGTGGGCCCGGCCCGTGATGAGAGGGCCCGTCAATTTCTATAAAAGGCTAAGGTCCCTCCCCTACCCTCACAAGTTTGCAACCCAAAAAGCAAACACTCTCTCTCTCTCTCTCTCTCTCTCTCTCTCTCTCTCTCACACACACACATAAGGACCCCAAGTGAAGAAGAGAAGGCGGCCTCATCGAGCCAGGGTACCGAGGGCATAGGGGAGAAGATCTTAGACATCCACGACCGGGCTTTGCTTGTCTTCCGCTGCAACAATTTGATGGATCCAAAAACAGGTGCACAAAGCTCGATCCTCTAGCTATGTCGGTCTTGGGTTGCCGTTTAGTCGGCCTTCAGCTTGAACTCGAAGCTCTCGTGAGACTTGTGTCATGGTAGGTCGAAGTTGAGGATTGGCCCGCAAGCACGCGAGTGCTACTGCCGCGACAGAGATTACATGTTGTGCATCCCAATTTGTCGGACGTAGGAGGCGTTGGTCCAGCACATCCTTCAATGGTGTTTGCAACTCGGATTGAGGGGATGAAAATACTGACATGACATAACTTCCCGGATGCTTTCCCATGATTATCTCTAGTGCTACAACTCCAAAGCTATATACATCACATTTTTCAGTTGGAATGTTGGTATAAGCTAGCTCTGCAATTAAAGAATTCAAATTCCCTTGATAATCTTGTCAGCAGTAATTAAAGACCTGGACCTTTGCTTTCACATAATTAAGGAATTTCTAATGACAACACGAGTTGCGACAGTAAATTAATGTGCTTCTGCAAAGAACATCACCTGGAGTGATGTATCCGATGGTGCCAACAACAGTCCAATTGGTGGAATCTGGCCTCAATAATCTTGCAGTGCCAAAGTCTGAAACACAAGCCTCATAATCAGCATCCAACAAGATGTTGTTGCTGGTCAAGTCTCGATGGATCAATGGAGGACAACAATCATGATGCATGTATGACAATGCATCCGCAACTGCTTGAACCATGATCATCCTTTTCTCCCAGCCAAGCTCTGATGCTCTTTCATCATCATTCAATAATTTTCTCAAGCTCCCTCTTTCCATGTACTCGTACACTAGAAAACAATTTTGTGCATGAGAGCAGAACCCATAAAGCTTCACAATGTTGCGGTGGCGAATATTTTGTAAGGCTTCAATTTCCCTTTCAAATGGAACGATGTCGATGGTCTCATCTTCTTGGGATGATGGTATTTTCTTGACTGCAACAGTTTGACCTGTGGGTAGATCAACTCTATAAACAACGCCATAGGCTCCTTCTCCCAAATAGTACTTGGAGTCAAATCTTTCTGTGGCCTCCAGGATTCGCTCATAGAAAATTTTGCCATCAAAACTCAGAATATGCAAGAAATCTAAATCATTTGTCTTTGTCTGTGCATTCCTCTCTCTCTTGATAATCTTTCTTCGATGGCGATTAACAATTATGAGAAAGATAAAGAAGGAAGAGAGAACAAGGAATACCAAGAACAAGATGACCACGATAATTAAAATTCTACCTCTGCCATGTCGATTGTGTTTCTTGCTCATGTTAGAAACATTGCATTTCTGTAAGCCAACCACATTCCCACATAGCCCCTTGTTATGCTGAACTGCCTCAAATGAAGCCTCCTTAAAAGCTTTGACATTTGGGAGAGGACCTTCCAAGTTGTTGTAAGACACATCAACAGAAGTTAATGCCAATAAGTCAGTAAAAGTATGTGGGATGGTACCAAAGAGGTCATTGTGGGAGATGTTAAATGTTTCTAGTACTCTCAGTTTTCCTAGATCTAGTGATATCCTTCCAATCAATAGATTATGACTCAAATCAAGAACATTTAGGAATCGTGCATTGCCGATCTCGGGAG
The DNA here is from genome assembly GCA_014182555.1 of Eucalyptus erythrocorys. Lineage (NCBI taxonomy): Eukaryota > Viridiplantae > Streptophyta > Magnoliopsida > Myrtales > Myrtaceae > Eucalyptus > Eucalyptus erythrocorys. The sequence goes on from CM024597.1 coordinate 31,588,584, forward strand.
GAATGCTTCTCTCGATTTTATTTTGGCTCAAGTTCAAGCTTAGCAAGTTGGTGCATAGGTTGAGCTGCGGTGGAATGGCTCCGCTCAAATTGTTTGATGCTAGGTTGAGATGTTCCAATCGAGATAAAAATCCAATCTCATTAGGAATATCACCTGTAATCCCATTGTTATTGAGGATAAGATCTAGCAGTAGTTGCAAGCTTCCCAATTCTCTCGGAATCTTTCCGCTTAAACAATTTGAAGAAAGGTCGAGTATCTGTAATTGAGCCATTCTTCCAAATATTGGGGGTATCTCACTGGAAATGTTGTTGCTTGATATTTTTAAGCTCGTCAAATTAGGACAACGCTCCCATTTCCATGACAGCACGCCGTTCAAATAATTGTGGCTCAAGTCCACATAATTTAGATGCGGATATATTCCGAAAGCTTTTGTTATGTTTCTAGTAAGTTGGTTTCCTTCTAGCCTCAATCTAACTAATGTGCTACAACTCTCTAAGCTTGTTGGGATGGGACCCGTGAACCGATTGTTGAATGCATGAAAACGTTGCAATGATCTCCCAAGGCATATATCATCCGGCAGTTCCCCCTCTAATTCATTATGAGATAGATACAAAGATCTCAAACCTGTTAACTTATTGAACTCAGAAGGCAAGGAACCATTGAATTTGTTCCAACTAAGGTTTAAGTCTAGAAGAGATACCAATTTCCCGATCTCTTGGGGAATGGAGCCCGAAAGAAGATTCAAGTAAAGGCCTAAATCACGTAGACTAGTCAACTTCTGGAAAGATGATGGGATTGAGCCAATGAGATTGTTTTCTGATATGTCAAGTTGAGAAAGAGAATGAAGCCTCCCGATTTCTGAAGGTATGGGTCCTGAAAGTCCACTTTGCCACAATAAAAGAACCTTCAAATTCTTCAAGTTACTTATCTCTATCGGAATGGAACTAGAAAGCGTAGTGTTTGTAATGCTTAAAGAGTTTAAACATGTCAAATTTCCAATAGAACGAGGAATTGAGCCAGTGAGATTATTGAATGATAGGTCAAGTTGAGAAAGAGAAGAGAGCCTCCCGATTTCTGAAGGTATAGGTCCCGAAAGTCTATTTTGCCATAAGAAAAGAAACTTCAAATTCCTCAAGCCACTTATCTCTATTGGAATGGAGCTAGAAAGCAAATTCTCTGTCATGCTTAAAAAGTTTAAACATGTCAAATTTCCGATAGAATGAGGAATTGAGCCAGTGAGATTATTGTTTGACATGTCAAGTTGAGAAAGAGAAGGGAGCCTCCCGATTTCTGAAGGTATAGGTCCTGAAAGTCCAGTTTGCCGCAAGAAAAGAACCTTCAAATTCCTCAAGTTACTTATCTCTATCGGAATGGAGCTAGAAAGCATAGTGTTTGTAATGCTTAAAAAGTTTAAACATGTCAAATTTCCAATAGAACGAGGAATTGAGCCAATGAGATTATTGAATGATATGTCAAGTTGAGAAAGAGAAGGGAGCCACCCGATTTACGAAGGTATAGGTCTGAAAGTCCAATTTCCCACAAGAAAAGAACCTTCAAATTCCTCAATTCACTTATCTCTTTTGGAATGGAGCTAGAAAGCAAATTCTTTGTCATGCTTAAAAAGTTTAAACATGTCAAATTTCCGATAGAACGAGGAATTGAGCTAGTGAGATTATTGAATGATATGTCAAGTTGAGAAAGAGAAGGGAGCCTCCCGATTTCTGAAGGTATAGGTCCTGAAAGTCCAGTTCCCCACAAGAAAAGAACCTTCAAATTCCTCAAGTCACTTATCTCTATTGGAATGGAGCTAGAAAGCAAATTATGTGTCATGCTTAAAAAGTTTAAACATGTCAAATTTCCAATAGAACGAGGAATTGAGCCAGTGAGATTATTGTTTGACACATCAAGTTGAGAAAGAGAAGGGAGCCTCCCAATTTCTGAAGGTATGGGTCCCACAAGTCTTGTGTCCTGTAAGATAAGATCCTTCAAATTCCTCAAGTCACCTATCTCTTTCGGAATGGAGCTAGAAAGCATATTACTTGAGAGGTTTAAACTGATTAAACATGTCAAATTTCCGATGGAACGAGAAATTTGGCCAATGAGTCTGTTGTGTGATACATCAAGTTGAGAAAGAGAAGTGAGCCTCCCGATTTCTAAAGGTATAGGTCCCAAAAATCCATTTCGATAGAGTAAAAGAAGACATAAATTTGTCAAGTTTCCAATAGAACGAGGAATTGAGCCGGTGAAATTATTGGTTGATAGGTCAAGTTCTATGAGAGAAGTGAGCCTTCCAATTTCTGAAGGTATGGGTCCCAAAAATCCATTTTGAGAAAAGTAAAGAAATTCCAAATTCCTCAAGCCACTTATCTCTCTTGGAATGGAACCAGAAAAGTTATTGCGCGAAATGTCTAATCTAGTTAGATTGTCTAATTTTCCAAGAGAAGGAGGAATGGGCCCAGTAAGTTGATTTGCATATAGGTGCAAATAATGAAGACTCTCCAACATACCTATACTTGAAGGAATGTTCCCGGACAGTTCATTGACAGAAAGTTCAAGAAAGTTGAGTTTGGAAAGGTTACCAATACTCGAAGGGATGGAGCCATAGATCCAGTTGTTGTCAAGTTCAAAGCTAACCAAATTTGTTAGTTGTGAGAAGTTGAGGCTGTCTAGAGTTCCTCTCAAACCGAGATCAGAAAGATTTAGATGGGTGATGGCTCCATAATCGTTGCAAGTGGCACCAGTAAAGCGGCAAGGATTGTTGCCGTGCCATGAAGAGAGGAGAGACTGGCTGTGGTTGTCAAGAGTAGATTTCCAATTTAGCAGAGCCACTACTTCAGCCTTATTCTTGGTTGCGTTGACAGCGAAAAAAGGAGTGGAGGAAGCGGACTTGCCTGCCCCATGAAATGAAGTGGTGTCAACCAAGAAGGGCAGCAAGAAGAAGCAAAAGACATGTAAAGGAGATAGGATGGACAACAACAATGAAGAAATCATGATTTGGGGAAATGGATGGTTTTTGGGAGGTGGGAAATGGTTTAGGTCTACGTAATGCTAACAAGATTGATAGCATATTTATAGATGGAACATCATTCCTGAAGCTCCTCAGTGGAGGCCAACGCCTTTTACAGCTAGACAGCATTTTCCAGCGAATGGGGCCTTCGTGAACGATATTTTCTTCTTTTGTGATTGATGATGTACTGCAAGATACTATAATTTCCTTTTCCAAACAGTTTAGCGTCCGCCATTAAGTATAATAAGTAGTACCGAACGATGAGACTCAATCGCTAGTCATCATTTGAACCAAAAAAAAAAACAAAGAGATCATCGCCGAGTCCGATCTTTGGCCTCTCTTCGCTCCCGCCTCGGCCTCTCCAGAGGCAACTATTTCCTAATCATCTCCCCTAATTTGCTCGATATTTGGATGCTCCACCTACCAACACCGCACTGGAGATCCTCCACCTAATCCAGTCCTCGGGACCTTCAATTGTGATCCCCATGTCCAAAACCGCTTGCAAAGTCCCCCCCTGCTCGGAACGGTTCTCATCAACTCGCCAGAGTTCGAATCCCTGAGGACAGCGGTGACTCGAACTGGCTTTTTCGACTGAATCATTGTCTCCCAGGGAGATCCAGCGGCGAACCTAGTACTCCATCGAGGTCGATGACGGGGAAAGTGTAAGGGTGGCGCTGACCCAACGTACCTTGATAAGATCAGTTTAGTTTAATTGGGAAATTTGGGGATTAGTCAGATGACCTGATTTTGCCTTTGGTGTAGAAAAGCCATGATTAAGAAAAAGTGGTACTTTGATATCATTTTTTTCTCTGTTGTTTCCGCAAAAGATTGACGACTCCGTTGATTATCTTCATGGACAGAACCAATGAATAGATAACGTTTCTTTAGTACTCACCTAATCCAAAACTTACTCGGCACCATTGCAATCACTTAACCAACGCCTTGAATTTAAATCTAGGTACTATTGTAATGTTTGTACGAGGATCATATAATTTAAATAAAACCACTTGAATAGACATTTACTCTATCTAAATTTTCCAATGGACGCACTTTCACCTTTTCTTAACCCTTATCATTTGACATCTTTCCAATATATAAATAATGATACACATATATTTTTTTTTTTTATCTTTTCATAATTTTCATAATATGGTTATTGGCACTCTTCAATTGGTTCTTTCAAGCTCAAGCAGGTGCTACTCGCAAGCTTTTCGTCCTCCGGTTCAATGGAGGCCTTTCTCTCTCTCTACCCAAGTAATTTTTTTTTTTAAGTGAAATTTCCAGCTTGAAATCATTTTAAAGAAGATTACATTTCGAAAGTAATGACTCACCTAAGCTTCAATAAAAGATTCCCCATTACCCAGGATGTGTCATAATAAAGTCATGTCTCAATGCGGAGATTTAACAAGAGTATTCTTTTATGATGGGGGATCACCTCTACTTTTATATTTTATTGGAAAAAGTCGTAACTCGTAATCAAATGTGTTTCCCTCTAATGTTTATATAAAACATCGTAACGTATAAAGATGTGAAAAATATACGATTATTCAATGACTATCTCACATTTTTTTCTTATAAGATATTGGATGCAAAAGCGAAGACAAGGATAATATGTTTAAGAGAGACATTGAACGATAATAAAAATTATATAATAAGATCGTTAAAAATTTTCTTGGCCGTCACGTACTGGCCGAGCACGAGGTATTGTTCCCCCTCTCCCCAGCAATCTTTCTCCTCATGTTACGTTCCCGCTCTCTGTTTCTCTCTCCTCTACTTTCCAAAACAGTAAACTTTATGACAACTAGTAATTTCTATTCAACGGTTTCACAAACTATACACCATTGACATTTTTCAATTTTTTCAATTAAGTGTTCGAATTATTGTTTCAATTACTTTCCACGACGCACATTACTTGCCTCATGTCAAATGAGACATTATTCATCGAACAAGGAGTGTGGCTCCCAATTAAAGATATCCTTAGGGCAATTAGCAAGCTTTTATTTCAAATTTTCATGGACAAATCCTATCACATGCCAACTGAGAAATAGTAGTATGCCCATTTGAAACCCCATATACTATCACATAAAGGTTCTCAATAGATGAAGAAATTTAATGGAATATGAAGTGTCAATGCATCGGGCCATAAATTTTAGAATTGCTCTTTTTCGTATGAATTGGTCGAAATGATTGAGGTTCAACCATGGTCACTGACTTTCTTCTTTATCAATCTATGGCAAAAAAGGAAAAGAGTAAAAAGGTTGCTTAGAAAAAGAAACTCTAAAAGATAGAAAAGATGATTAATGGCTTTCTTCTTACCCTATTCTTACTCTTACAATATTTAATAGAAAAAAAGAACTCAAAAGCCGTGCCCCTCGGGCCTTCGTTGTTAGCTTGATCGGTAGCATAGCCAAGACTTTGTTGGGTTCTCTGCCCAGCGGGGATGGAGTGATAGATCATTATTTTTGAATGAATACCTAGTAGCTGCAGTAAATGAAGAAAGCGTAGAGGCTCCACTTCTACCTATCCCATCGCGCTTTATACCTTCATAGGGAATATTAGAGATATTTAGGTTTTGAGGTACTTTTTGGTTGTATCTGTATAGTGTGAACTGGTCCGTAGATATCTTTGCTTGATCCCAACTCTAAGTATGGTTCCCATTCAAAGAACACCCGTATTTCTTCTAGATAACCTCGTCATTTTTCTAGAGACTAGGGCGAGCAAAGCCCTCGGTTGAAAATTGGCGAGTGTTTTTTGGAAGGGAAAAGTATCATAAAAGTCATAAACCTATTGCATTTATACTAATTCAGTCATAAACTTTTTGATTGGACCAATTTAGATCTAAACATTTTTACATTGATACCAACTTAGTCCATCGGCACTTTAGGCCAGAAATCGATGACGTGGGTGCCGATGACCCTATGTGGTATCTTCGGCGTTGACGTGAATATTAAAAAATTATTTTTTTACTAAGTTTTCAATTTTTCATTATTTTTAATTTTTTTTTCTTTTTAATCATTTTTCTTTTTTTCTTTCCTTTTCTTTTTTTTTTCCCTTTCTTTGGACTATGGCTAGTACCGGCCATTACCGGTGACCAGCCATAGGTGAAGGTCACCCTTGCTGGATCTGGAGAGGGCAAGACCCTTGCAGCCTAGGCGAGGGCGGTCCTCACCGAATCAAGCAAGGGCTCAACCCTCGTCTCCTAAGCAAGGGTCACCCTTGCCAGATTTGATGAGAGCGTGACCGTCACAGCCTGGGTGCGGGCATCCTTCGCCGAGTCGCCGTAAACTAGACTGTGAGGGTCACACCCTCGCCCGAGTCATGAGGGTCAAGCCCTTACCAAATCTAGTGAAGGTGACTTTCGCCAGCCCTTGCCTGTGGTTGGCGAAGGCCATGACACTCTCGCCAACCCCCACCTGTGGCCGGCATTAGCCATGGCCAAGCTAGTCGCTGGCCATGGCTGGTACCGACTATAGTCCAAAGAAAGGAAAAATAAGAAAAAGGGAAAAAATTAAAAATAATACTAAAAATATTGAAAATTAGTAAAAAATTATTTTAAAAGTCTACGTCGGCGCCGATGATGCCACGTAGGATTGTCGGTATCCATATCATCGATTTCCAGCCTAAATTAACAGAATGGGCTAAATTGGCATCAATGTGAAAATGTTTAGGACTAAATTAGTTCAATTGAAAAATTTATGATTGAATTGATATCATTCAATAGGTTTAAGACTTTTTAGATACTTTTCTCTTCTTTGGAATGACTTGGGTAAAGGGCACATAGCCAATGAATGCAAGATCACAACCTTCCTTATTGAGATCGGTTGGAAGTTAGATTTGTTACATTTCAATCTAATAGTGAAAGATTTTATGGGTACAGTACTTCTCAGAAATCATTGAATCGTCTCATATAGATGATGTATTTCACAATTTTAAATATATAACTATATCTATATCAATGGCAACAACGATGTGTAGCTAACAACTTACATATCCCATGGTTCGCTATATAACTTTTTGACTACATAAGTCATGTTTGTCATCGCTCATTTGGTTGATTTCTGAACTAGTAAACTTTTTGACTAGTAATTTATGTTCAACGATTTCACCCATGATAATTTTTTCTTTTGGTTTTCTTTAAGTGCTTGAACTATTTTTCAATCACTCCCCGCGATGCTTGTTCCTTGCCTTGTGTGGCGAGTGAAAAACTAACGGTCAATTGTTTTTTCTGTCTTTATCATTCTGTGTGGCAAAGGTAGAAAGAAGCAAAAAGTTGCTCGAAAAGAAAACTCTAAAAGACAGAAAAAATGGTTAATGGCTTTTTTCATCATCAAGTGCGGTGAAGGGCCATGCCTTATCTCCACACAACCATGGTTTGTATTTATTTTATTTTTTTTGGCCCAATTATTACTCTTATAATATTTAAAAGAAAAGAAGAACTTGAAAGATAGATTCGTGCAATTTCCTCACTTCAAAACAAATTTTGAGGCTTATATTGTCATTAAGAAATAGATTTTAAGGCTTACTGTCATTAAGCTGAATCTTTACAGGAAATTACATAAGTCTACCTTTCAAGTTCTTATTTTCTTTTAAATATTGTAAGAATTGTAAAAATAAGAATTGGGCAAGAAGAAAATCACAAACCATGATTGCATGGAGATAAGGCGTGGCCCTTTTCTGAACGATTTTTTGCTTCTTTCTCCCTTTGCCACACAGACTGATAAAAGAAGAAAATAATTGACCGTTGGTTTTTACACGCCACACGGCGCAAGGAACATCCATCGGGGAAGTAATTTATAAAATGGGTCAAACGCTTAAAGAAAAACAAAAATAAAAAATTATCATGTTTGAAATTGTTGAACAGAAATTATAAGAAGTCAAAAAGTTTATTGTTTCAAAAATCAACCAACTACCAAATGAGCGGTGACAAACATGACTTGTGTAGTCAAAATCAACCAATTACCAAAAGTTATGTAAGTTGTTGGTTAGATCTGTTACATTAGCTACTACACAAGTCATGTTTGTTACCACTCATTTGGTAGTTGATTGATTTTTGAAATAGTAGACTTTTTGACTACTTGTAATTTATGTTCCACGATTTCATACATGATAATTTTTTTTTAAAATTTTTCTTTAAGTGTTTGAAGTATTTATTCAATTACTTGCTCCGATGCATGTTCCTTGCCCCCTGTGGCAAGAAAATCACATGTTGAAAGCACTGCGATTCATCTAGTGTCGGTGTTCCTCTATTTTTTGCTCACTAGCTCTTCCCCAAAGTTCTCAAAACTTTCTTTTTGTGTGCTTCTCTCTCTTCCAATTGATATGTCTCAATCATGTGAAGGGCCTTGACCAGGAAGTCATTCACTTTTTCACCTTTTCAATTCAACCCTTCAAAGGATCTAATTATATCATTGTTGGTTCAACCCATCAAATGGGGTAAGAAAAACAGAAGTGCCTTAACTTTCGTATAACGCTCACTTGAACGCTAAAATATTTTTTTTGCTCACTTGAGTGCCATAAAATTGAAAAATAGATCACTTGAGTGCCATCAACCATTTGTCTAGCTGGAAAATCCAACGTGACAATCGATCATCTGACTTGGCTTCATCGATCTGACGTTAATTTTTTAATATTGTTTAATTTTTTAGTTATTATTTTTCCTTTTTCTTCTCTCTTTTTTTTTTTAGGACCGGCGATGGTCGCCAAATCTAGGCGAGGGCTGCCTCACCCTCAACCGCGAAGGACATATGTGAGGCCGTCATGGCCTCGCCAGCCGGGTGAGGCCGCAAATTGCCAAATTTGGGCGAGGTAGCGTCGCCGCGACCGCCCAAATCTAAGGAGGGCCTTTGCGGCCTCGCATGTGGCCGATGAGGCAATGATGGCCTCACTCAAGGCCTTCGCAGCTAAGGCGCGGCGGCTCTTGTCTAGTGTGTTCACGAAGGCCTTTGGGGGGGGCCTGCAGCCTCACCGGCGTGAGCGAGGCCATGAAGGCCCTCGCCATCTCTAGGTGGCCGCCTCACCCAAATTTGGGGATTCAAGGCCTCGCTCTTGGCTAGCAAGGCGGTGACAACCTCACCCAAGGGCTTTGTTATCTAGAGCGAGGCGGCTTAGGCAAGGTTTTCGTAGCTGGCGAGACTCGCTAGCCCTAAAAAAAATGTGAAAGGAAAACAAAAAGAAAATACAAAAAAATCCATGTACGATGATTTTCCGGAAATTTGTACTCAAGTGATCGATTTTACTCTAATTTGGCACTCAAGTAAGCGAAAAAAAAAGGTTTGACACTCAAGTGAGCAACGTACGAAGTGTTGGCACTACTATTGTTCTTTTGCCCCTTCAAATGGTGTAATTACATTATTGTTGGTTGAACCTGAGTAGGTCCTTTTAGGTTGAAATCATTTTCAAAGAAGATCACATTTTGAAAGTACTGCAAGTCATCTAGTGTGGGTCTTCCTCTACTTTTGCTCACCAAGTCTTACCTAGAATTCTCGAAACTTTCTTTTTTGTGTTCTTCTCTCTCTCTCTCTCTCTCTCTCTCTCTCTACCAATTAATTTGTCTCAATCATGTGGAGGGCCTTGACTAGGAACTCATTCACTTTTCACCTTCTTCTCAATTCAACCCTTCAAATGGTCTAACTATATTATTGTTGGTTCAACCCTTCAAATGTTCTAATTATATCATTGTTGGTTCAACCCATCAAATGGGGTAAAAACAATAGAAGTGTATTAATTTTTGTACAATGCTTACTTGAGTACAAAAACTTTTTTTTTTTTTTTTTTTTTGCTCATTTGAATACCACAAATTTGAGAAATCGATCACTTGGGTGCCATTGGCGATTTGGCTAGCTGGAAAATTCGACATGGCATCCGGTTGTCCAATGTGGCTTCGCTAGTGCTAACGTGAATAAGTTTTTAATATTGTTTAATATTTCTTATAATTTTATATATTTCCTTTTTCTTTCTCTCTTTTCTTAGGGCCACGGGTGAGGCCATGAAGGCCCTCGCGCAAATTTGGTGATTTGCAGCCTCGCCTAAGGCTTTCGCAGTTGAGGGCGAGGTGGCTTGAGCGAGGTTTCACAGCCTCAACAGCCCTAAAAAAGTGAAAAGAAAAATAGAAAATTCAAAAAAATCAAAAAATAAAATAAAAATTTAAAAATCCACGTCGAATAGGAAATTATTAAAAAAAATCCACAAAGGATTTTGCCAGAATTGATACTCAAGTGATCATTCTTCTTTGATGTGGCACTCAAGTGAGTGAAAAAAAAAAAGTTTAGACACTCAAGTGAGTGAAAAAAAAAGTTTAGACACTCAAGTGAGTACCATACAAAAGATGTGGCACTCATGTTGTTCTTCTACCCATTCAAATGGTCTAATTACATTATTGTTGGACGAACCTGCACAAGTCCTTCTAGGTTGAAATCATTTTCAAAGAAGATCATATTTTGAAAGTACTGCGACTCATCGAGTGTCGGTCTTCCTCTTTTTTTGCTCACCAAGTCTTCCCTAGAGTTTTGGAAACTCTCTTTTTGTGGCCTCTCTCTCTCTCTCTCTCTGCCAATTAATTTGTCTCAATCATTTGAAGGGCCCCGACAGGGAAGTCTTTCAACTTTTTCACATTCTTTTCAATTCAACCCTTCAAATGATCTAATTATATTATAGTTGGTTCGACCCTTCAAATGGTCTAATCATATCATTATTGGCTCAACCCATCAAACGGGGTACGAACAATAGAAGTGTTTTAACTTTCGTATGGCACTCACTTTAGTGGCAAAAATTTGAAAAATTGAATCACTTGAGTGCCATCGGCGATTTACTTTTTCTTTTCTCTCTCTTTTTTTTTTTTTAGGCCTAATGAGGGTCCTCGGATCTAGGCGAGGGCCGCCTCACCTTTAGCCACAAAGGCCCTGATAATAGCTAATAAATACACCTAGAGGGGGGTGAATAGGTGTTTATGAATTTCTTTTCGAATTTTTAACAAAAAAAATTCTTTTGTATAAAATCAGGGATAAATAAATCACGCAGCCACAAAAGTAAATAGAGTAGGGTAAGAGAAATTTGACACAAAGTTTATAGTGGTTCGGCTTATTATAAGCCTACGTCCACTCTTCATGCTGGTAGCCAACTGGCTGTAATCACTATATAGCAAAAGAGAGCTTTACAGTCTATGGTCTAGTCTTTCTACAGCTTCTCACAATTTCACACTGAAAGTGTCTCTCTTTTGTTCACAATTTTGAGCATAAGAGATTTAGAGAACAAAAGGTTTCAGAGGTTCTAACTTCGAAATTTTTCTATCGGTTCTCTCATATTTCCGAACAACTTCGAGACACCTTAAATATTCCTTTGCGCCTCCATAGCCATTAGCACTTTCCAAGAATTCATCCAATCTACCCGTTGGACTGAATCAATTTAAGTGATCTTCAAGTTATCGAATATATAAGTAGAAAATAACTCGTCAATCCCGTTCGCCCATACAATTAGGATCTTGAGTTTCCAAAATTAGATCCTTCCAAAGACTCGCTTGATCTTCAACGGATAAAATCCAAAAAATAAATCCTTCGAGCTCACAATCACAGCCAAAGATAATTGATGGATAAGTTAGGGAAGATAATATCCGAAACTTGATTTCCATATCCAAAAGAATAACCTGCTGACAGCTTAGTAAAGTCGCAAAAATTGGGTCTGACTAACTTCAAACTTTGATTGGGTCCAGAAATCTTCAGACCGTAACTCTGGGTCTGACTGTCTTCAGACGGAAACGGTTGGGTCTTGAACACTTCAGACTTTAGCAGTTGAGTCTTGGATTCTTCAGACTTAACTGACGAGGGTGTTTTGTCAACTTCAAAACTGATCAGGGATTTTTCTTCAACAATCTCCTCCTTTTTGATGGTGGCAAAACAACTCGGCAGATTTGTAAACTCATTACCTACAAAGAAAACTCATGTATATTTTGAGGAATATTTCTGCAAACACAAAAGATGTTAGTCCAATAACAATTATCCTCACAAATATAATGATCCTGCAAGTCCACAAATCTACAGAACTAATCATCAAACCAGTACATAAGTATGTCAGACATCGAATAAAAAGAGATATCGATATTTCAAAAACAAACACAAAATAAAGAATAACGAGATACGTAAACAGACTTTAATTCAGAGTTTGAGAATGTTCAGACTTTAGCTCAGAGTCTGAACTCTTTCAGACCTTACCTTTGAGTCTGAACTTTTCAAGACTCTAGATTTGAGTTTGAACCTCTTCAAATCTTGTGATATTCAGTCTTGAGCGAATTGATTCAAATTGAGCCTTTTCTAGGGGCTTTGTGAATATGTCTGCCAATTGGTTCTTTGAATCAACGAACTGAATCATCACTTCACCATTCTGAACATGATTTCTAATGAAATGATGCTTAATTTCAATGTGCTTTGCTCTTGAATGAAGTACTGGATTCTTAGTGAGATTGATTGCGCTGGTGTTGTCACATTTGATTTCTGTGCAAGATTCTTCAACTCCAAAATCTCTCAATTGTTGTTGCATCCATAGTATTTGAGAACAGCAACTCCCAAGAGCTATGTATTTTGCTTCAGCGGTTGAAAGAGTTACGGTACCCTGTTTTCTTGAGAACCAAGATACCAGCCTGTCTCCCAAGAGTTGACATGTACCTGTAATGTTTTTCCTATCCACTTTACAGCCAGCAATGTCAGCATCAGAATATCCAAGGAGAGTAAAGTCTTATTCTTTGGAATACCACAGACCTAGCTTAGATGTGATTGCAACATATTTAATAATACGCTTCACAGCAGTCATGTGAGATTCTTTAGGATTAGATTGAAATCTAGCACAAATGTAAATACTAAATAAAATATCAGGTCTAGATGCAGTAAGGTAAAGAAGTGAACCAATTATGCTCCTATATAGTTTTTGGTCTACACTCTTTCCTTCTTCATCTTTATTCAGCTTTGATGAGCTTGATATAGGAGTTTCTGTTTTCTTGCAATTCTCCATTCCAAACTTCTTGATGAGGTCTTTTGCATACTTTTCTTGGTGGATAAAAGTTCCGTCTTTTGTTTGTTTGACTTGAAGTCCTAAAAAGAAGTTTAGTTCACCCATCATGCTCATTTCAAATTCGTTCTGCATGCAACTCGAAAAATTCTTGCAAAGATTTTCATTAGAAGAACCAAAAATTATATCATCAACATAAATTTGAACAAGTATGAAATCTTTGCCTTCTTTTTTGATAAACAAGGTAGTATCTACTTTACCTTTAGAGAAACCACTTTGAATTAAGAAATTACTTAACCTTTCATAATAAGCTTGAGGTGCCTGTTTTAGACCAAACAAAGTTTTCTTTAGCTTAAAAACAAGGTTTGGTTTTCTTGGATCTTCAAATCCTGGCGGTTGTTCATAGACTTCTTCTTGGATAATTCCATTTAGAAACGCACTTTTCACGTCTATTTGGAATAACCTGAAATTTTTAAAGCAAGCAAAAGCAAGAAGTAATCTTATAACTTCTAACCTTGCTACAGGAGCATAGGTTTCATCATAGTTGATTCATTCTTCTCGTGTGTAACCTTTTGCCACAAGTCTTGCTTTATTCCTCACCACTTTTCCTTGTTGATCCAGCTTGTTCTGAAGACCCATTTAGTACCAATAATTGATTTACCTTTTGGCTTAGGAACAAGTTCCGAAACATTGTTGATTTTGAATTGATTCAACTTCTCTTGCATGGCTTCAATCCAGCTTTCATCTTTCAATGCATCTTCTACAGTCTTGGGTTCAATTTCTGAAACAAGTGCTAGAGCACTAGATTCTTCACGCCTTTTAGATCTTGTACGAACTCCTTCATCAATGTTGCCAATGATGAGATCCGCAGGGTGACTGGATTTATGCTTCCAATTTGTAATTGACTTATCACTTTGATGAGTCTCTTTTTCAGGTGGAGCTACTGATTCGATTTGCGGTCGAGTATCTGAGATTTGGTTTTCTTCAGGAGAATTCGTAAACGCTTGGCCAGACTCATAATCTTCAGGTTGAGTCTGATTTTGAACTGAGTCTTCAAACTTCACATTCATGGATTCTTCCACAGTCTGAGTCATTTTGTTGAAAACTCTAAAGGCTTTACTTGTCATTGAGTAGCCAGGGAAAATTCCTTCATCCGATTTTTCTTCAAACTTACCGATTCAATCACTAGAATTCTTTAAGATAAAGCATTTACAACCAAACACATGAAAATAAGAGACAATAGGTTTCTTACCTTTGAACAATTCATAAGGTGTTTTCTCTAAAATAGGTCTTAGGAAAATTTTGTTAATAATGAAGCAAGTAGTTGAAGTAGTTTCAGCCCAAAAATGAGGAGAAATATTACTTTCAATCAAAAGAGTTCTTGCCATTTTTTGCTAAGAACGATTTTTCCTTTCTACAACTCCATTTTGTTGTGGAGTGTAAGGGGGTGAAAAATTATGTTGAATGCCAGAATCATCACAATATTTAGCAAAATCATGATTTTTAAATTCTCCACCATGATCAGTTCGAATACTTGAAATTGTATAACGTTTCTCAATTTGAATTTTCTTTGCAAACTTAATGAAGTAAGATAAAGCTTCAGATTTATTTGCGAGAAAGAATACCCAAGTAAAACGAAAATAATCATCTACTATTACCAAATAATATCTTTTACCTTTAATGCTTTGAGTTCTTGTTGGACCAAACAAATCCAGATGTAATAGCTGCAAAACACGTTTAGTGGATACCTAATTTATAGATTTATAAAAATTTCTAACATATTTTTAAGTACGTAAGGAGTGGATAAATCATGCTTTTGATACTTCAGGTTAGGAAGTCCTCGGACAAGTTTTTGGATGAGACTTTGCTTCAAGTTGACATGTCCAAGTTTCTATGCCGAGAGAATAGCTTCATCTTGAATTGATATCAAGCATTGAGAATTGTCGGACTTTATGTCTAGCAAGTATATATTTCCATGTCTTCATCCAGTAAAAGATTGTGAGAAATCTTTGCTTGTTCCAAAACAAGTATCTTCGTGAAAGTTGATCTTGTATCCAGTGTCGCATAGTTGACTAATACTCAGGAGATTATAGTTCAACCCTTCAACTAAAGAAACATTGTTGATTGTGAGGTTCCCAATTTTCACGGTTCCTCGACCAACAATTTTTCCTTTGTTATTGCCACCAAAGGAGACATTTCCTCCTTTTACATGAGAGAGTTTTGTGAAGTAATTTGTATCTCCCATTATGTGTCTTGAACAGCCACTATCCAAATACCATTTGACTCTTTTCTTGATAGTGACATGCATTCAAATGAAAGACTCAAGTTTTCTTTGGTACCCAAACTTTCTTGGGTCCATCAATGTTAGTGCCATAAACAGTCTTTGCCCAACTCTACTTAACAGGTTTCCAAACCTTAGGACAATCCTTCTTAAAATGTTCTAAGCTTTTGCACTTTTAATATCTAAGAGCATTTCTTCCAACAGGCTTTACAAAAACTTTTTGAAAATGATTTTGTAAAAAGATTTTGTAGCCCTATTCTTGATTCTTTCTTTTATCTTAGGAAAATCAATCAAGGGAATGGTTTCATGTGTCATTCCTAGACCAGATTTATTAAAATAAGGTCTTTGAACAGAAAGAATTTTGTCCAATTTTTCAGATCCCATTGAAAATTTCTTGGTGACTTTCAAAGATCTTCTTTCAAGCAGGAATTTTCTTTTGAAAGAACAATTTCATTTTCTTTTGAAATCGCAAGACTCTTATCTAGATTTTCAACCTTTTCAACCAAAGTCTTTTCTTGTTGTTTCAGTTTGGAATTTTCCATTTTTAATTCAGAAATCCTTTTAAGAGAGCCTTTAAGACTGAGACAAAGTTCATCAATGTAGTTCGACACTTTGGTAGGAATTTTTAAATTTCTAACCTTGACATCGCTATTTGAGTTTGAGTCTGAGTCTGAGCTTGAGTCTGAATCTGAGTCTGAGTCAGCCATGAGATAGATATTGGCATACTCTTCATCACTTTCTTCACATTCGGTGTCACTCCATGTTTCGACTTTGGCGCTTTGTTGAACTTGTCCGGTTTTCCTTTCTTCTTTTTTAATAACGGACAGTTGGGTCTGATGTGTCCCTTTTTCTTGCATTCAAAGCAAACAACATCCTTGTTGGCATCTTTACCAAAAAAAAAAAAAAAAAAATCCTTGTTGGCATCGTCTTCTTCATTTGATTTCTTTTGAAATCTTTGATTGTTTTGTCTCTTTCCATTGAACCTTCTAAACTTTCTAATCAGAAGTGCCAGCTCTTCGTCATCCAAGTCTTCTTCTGAATCTGTAACATCAAAATCATCATTGGATTTTAAAGCAATTGACTTCTTACCTTTGGTGTCAAAGTCCTCATTGAATTGCTCGACTTCATATGATTGAAGTGTGCCGACCAACTCATCTACTAAAAGAGGTATGATCCTTTGTGTTTCTCTTATGGATGTTTTCACGTGATTCCAATCTTTGGAGAGTCCTCTCAACAGCTTGTTGACCTTCATTGGTCCTGAGATTGGTTGTCCTTAGTATGCTAAGCCATTCACAATTTCTGTAAATCGACTAAACATATCCGTGATGAATTCTCCTGACTTCATTTTGAAGGCTTCATATTGTCCAAGAAGGATATTGATCTTGGTTTCTTTGACTTGATCTGTTCCTTCATAAATGACGTGCAAATGTTGGATTTTCTTAGGCAATCTTAGAATATCTTAAATAATCAAGTCATTACAAATGTTCAATTTTATCTAAACATGAAATGCTATGTGTCCACTAGCATTTTTATAATTAAAAAAAAAAAATCGTGAATATAAATTTTTAATGACGCACCTAACGTTTTTTTTTTTCTATTTTAAGAATAGAAATTTTATGTAGTTACCAAATGCCGTCTTCTGTTTAGAAATTTGTCTATGGAATAAAAATAGAAAAAATTATTTCTAAAAGAAATTATTCAGGAACAGAAATGTTACCAATTGCACTCTAAATGATCATATAGCCTCATGAAAAGGGGCATGATTCAATCATCTTAATAGGTATAAAATCAATACTAGATCGCAATATCCCTAATCCAGTATATAATAAACCCGCGGCATAAAAAACAAGTCAATCTCATCTCAATAAATAAGGGTGAGCATAGTCCGGGTTAGGCCGGTCCACCCCCTAACCCTAGGACCAACCCGCACCCTGTCGGTCCTCAATTTTTTGGATCGGGGATCAACCCTATTGAGCTTGGGACTGAGGATCGAACCGACCCAATGGGTTCAGTCCGGTTCCAAGGTCAACCCGGGACCAAACGATAATTTTGTATTTCATTTTTTATACTCCTTAAAAAAAGATAGAGGATAATTTTGTATTTCATTTTTTGCACTCCTTAAAAAAATATTGAGAACTGGATTTATCCAATGGGTTTGGTCTAGTTTCTAGGTTAACCTAGGACTAACTAATAATTTTTTTTTTTTTTGTACTCCTTGAAAGGGCAACTGGGGACCGTACCGATCCAAGGGTTCGATGATGAGCGAGGTCGGTTAAGAAAGGCAAGCAATGAGGGTCAAGTGGGATGAGCGTCGAACAGAATGAGCATCAAATGTCAAGCGAGAAGCAACAAGCCAAGTGAGCATCGAGTGGTGAGCGACATGAATGACCCAAAGTGAGCGAGGTGAGTGTCGAATGGTGAGCGGAGAAGTTGTTTCTTTCGATTTTGGTAAATTGAAGACTAAAATGACAAATAAGATAGAAGAAAACAAATACTAGAGGAGCATGCCATAATGAGCTATTTATGCATTTTTGGATGCTGTGAAGACTCTTCACAAAAACAATTTTCCTCATTCGTAAATTATGACTATTGATACTGTAAAAGACATTTAAAAATCTAAGTTATTAAAGAATAGGGAAAAGCCACGAAAAACCCTAAATTTTGCCCCGAGTGACATATTTACCCCAAACTTTTTTTTTGTGCCGTGAAAAACCCCAAACTTTCCAATCGTGACACATTTACCCCAAACTTTTTTTGTGACACCAAAAACCCTGAACTTTCAAGTGTGACACATTTACCCCAAAATTGGAGGGCATTTTGGTCTTTTCATTTTAATTTTTTTTTCTTTTTTTCTTTTTTTCTTCTTCTTCCCTCCGCCGGCCATGGCGGAGGAAGCCGCGTCCGGCGAGGGTCGCCGACGCTGGCGAGGCGCGTCGGGTGAGGACGGCCCTCACCCCGGATGACGGCGAGGGCACCTCGCCGACACAAGCGAGGGCACCCTCGCCAGGGGCATGACTTCCCTGCGGCCCGACCGCGCGGAGGGGAGAAGAAGAAAAAAAAAGAAAAAGGAAAAATAGAAACTAAAAAGACAAAAATGCCCTTATGGGATATAAATGTATCACGGTTTGGAAAGTTTTGGGTTTTCACGGTACAAAAAAGTTTGGGATAAATGTGTCACTGAAACAAAGTTTGGAGTTTTAAATGGCTTTTCCCTAAAAATAATGTAAAATTATTTGAACTCCTCGCTAATTAGTTATTTAATATTGTTAACGTTATTTATTTTAAGGTTTTTTATATAAAAAATTTATAAATAATATATTAGATATATATAGTCAGGGTTGGTCCAGATTGGACTAACCCGAAACTTTTAGGACCGAGGACCAACCCGCATAATGCTGGTCCAACAATTTTAGAACCAAGGACTGACCCAATCTCTCTAGAAACCAGAGTAGGATTGGTAGGGTTGGGCCGGTCCAGAGTTGGTCCAAGGTTGACCCTGGACTGATGCTCTCCCCTATCAATAAAGGTCGGATAAGATTAATCAACAATATCAAAACAACATCAATGGTCAATTCTATTCACATATAAATTGTCCATTCTATTAATTAATTTAGTATTCGGTATCTCACTATGTTAAGCCCTCGTGACAAAGACGACCAAAATTCTTCTCTTAGTTAGATCTTCACCTGTATAGTCGGTGGCTCAAACCATAAGGACATGATGAGAATAATATGCATACCCTCAAGCCCATTAGGTTCATAACACAATGTCTATGGGCATCAAACACATACTCATCTTCCAATAACTCACAAATCAAATCCAAAATCCATCACATGAACTAAATTACACTTCACAAACGATCCTCATCAATTAGTTTGTAAAAATTTTCGCAATTCGTTTCAAAAACCATTTTTCAAACCATTCATAAGTATTCAAATCAAACCATTTCAAATGATTAAATTCAACTTAAATTATTTCAAATACAATAAAGGTTAGCAAACCCCGATCCAGTTTTGTATGACAAATATGCTTATTAAATTCTTACCACATTTGAAATATGTGCTTATAAATTCCAAAAAGAGATAAGTGCCATTCACTTGAGAAATTGTAAACCAAACTAAGAAAATTATCTCAAGCCGACCAACTTGAAATCCTATCAATCAAACAAAAAGTGATGTCAAAACTCAATAGATAATGGCCTCAACTAAGAGTCGATTACACAATGCTATTTCTAAGTCAAAGCACAAGTTGACAAAAGACTTCAAGAGCGGCCGATAACTACTAATGCTACAAACAACCCTAACAAAATTTCTCATGCCATATGTCTCTATCAAACTCCTACCACATCCGAAATATGAGCTCATAAATTCCAAAAAGAGATAAGTGCCATTCACCTAGGAAACATAAATCAAACCACAAAAATTATCTCACATCGATCAACTTGAAATCCTATCAATTAAATAAGAAGTGATGTCAAAACTCAATAAATAATGACCTTAACTAATAGTTGATTACACAATACTATTTCTAAGTCAAAACGTGAGTTGATAAAAGACTTCAAGAACGGCCAATAACTACTAATGCTACAAGTGGCCCTAACAAACTTTCTCATGCCATATGTCTCTATCGAACTCTTACCACATTCAAAATATGAGCTTATAAATTCCAAAAAGAGATAAGTGCCATTCATCGGGGAATGCATAAACCAAACCAGGGAAGTTACCTCAAGCCGACAACTTGAAATCCTATCAATTAAACAAGAAACAATGTCAAAACTCAATAAATAATGACCTTAACTAAGAGTCGATTACACAATGCTATTTCTGAGTCAAAACATAAGTTGACAAAAGATTTCAGGAACTACCAATAACTACTAATGCTACAAACAGCCTTGACAAACTTTCTCATACCATATATCTTTATTGAACTCCAATTCAATTGGGCAGGGGACTAGAAAAATTTGAACTCAAGAAATCTAGTCTAATACGATGAATATTTTATAGGACTTCTTCCAACTGTTCTAAAAGTTTGAGCTATTAAATAAATGCATTTTTTGGCACTTAAATCTTTTAACATATAGGGAGCACTATGAATTGCCTTGATTTGACTTGTCGAGATCTCCTAAGCATGCATGCACGATTAGGGGTGAGCGTGGTTCCGGTTCTAAAGGGATTGGTTCCGGTTCCCAGTTCCCCTTTTCTAGGAACCAGCGGTTCTCAGTTTTGGTTCCGGTTCTTATGGGAACCGGAAACGAAACTGGAACCGGTTTGGTTAGGGCTCAGAGAAAAAGCCCCCAATCAGAAAATTCGATGTGCGGACCCACTGGAGTGCCATAACTTTGCATAAAGGGACACTTAAGTGCCATAACTTATGAAAGATACACTTAAGTGTCAAAATCGGAGTAAAATGGATCACTTGAGTGCCAATCTGGTCAAAGTCTGGCCAAAACGCCGACGTGACATTTTTCCGGCGAAGTGAGCCCAAAACGATACTATTTTGGACGCTGACGTGGTCAAATAATGTAAAAACAACGTCGTTTTGGGCTGACGTGGTAAAAAATAATATAAAAAATAATTAATTTAATTTTAAAATAATTTAGTTAAAATATTTAAAAATAATAATTTTAAAATTAATTTAGTTAAAATTTTTAAAAAATAATAATTTAAAAATTTAAAAAATTAAAATGAAAAATGGGGCGGGCGACGGATCGGCCCTCGGCCTTATTGCTATCGGGAAGGGCGGCGACGGTAGGGGGAGGGTCGGCCAAGGTCACTAGGCTCACGGCTAGGGGCCGACAACACCCGGCCGACCCGGCGGCAAGGGCCACGCCCTCCCCGGATCCGGCGCGGCCAAGGCCGGCGACCCGGTCGACCCTCCACCCACCTCCCACTTTCCTTTTTTTTTTTTTTTTTGGTTTGTTGTTTTTTAATTTTTAATTTTTTTTTAATTTTTTACTATTAAAATTATTATTTTTAAATATTTTTAACTAAATTTAATTTATTTAATTTATATATATTTTTTACCACGTCAACCCAAAATGACGTCGTTTTTGCATTATTTGGCCACGTCAGCGTGCAAAATGGCATCGTTTTGGGTTCACTTCGCCGGAAGAATACCACGTCGGCGTTTTGGCCGAACTTTGGCCGGATTGGCACTCAAGTGATCCTTTTTTTTTTTTTTTTCGAATGTGGCACTTAAGTGTATCTTTCGTAAGTTATGGCACTTAAGTGTCTCTTTGTGCAGAGTTATGGCACTTGAAGCGTTCTTTTGCCCAGAAAATTCACTTTCACTTTCACACATGACCCTTTTAGATTCACAGTTCTCTCTTTGTCCGTTCTTCGCCTCTGCTCGACGCCACCGCCGCTAACCTTTGGCTCGCTGACATCTTCTCGAGGCTACCTCCGTTCGCCCTCGACGACACCGCTGCTGACCTCTGGCTCGCCGCCTGCCCTCGACGCCACCGTCGCTCGCCCTCAACACCACCGTCGCTCACCCCTTTGCTCGACGCCACCACTGCTCGCCTCAACGCCACCGCTGACCTCTTCTCGTGAGTGCTCTCTTTCTGTCTTTCCTTCCAATTCAGCTAGTCGAATGCCCTTAGTCTTTCCCCCCGTTGGCTAGGGCAACGCTCATGCTCATTGTAATGCGGCCTTGCGGCGGTGAATCTGAGATTTGCTTCTTCTATCTCATTAAGGTGAATCTGAGGAAATTTTGGACAGGACATATTATGTGTTCCTCCCCCCCGAACTGTGTCTAGTGCATCCACTTCCCGAGTCACTTGTTCGTGGAGCTCAATGATTGCCTTCAATAATGAGAAGGGTAGAGAGCATACTGCTTGCAATTCAACTCAAGGATGTAATAGATTATTCGGTCCCTGCTTCGAAGGTGTGTTATGTTCTAAGTTTTGAAAAAGTTGCTGTCTTGTGTATCTTATTAGTGCATCTCTTTTGTCTCGACAGATCTTGGAAGCTTTGACTGTAGCCTCACGTCAGGAGACGTTCTGTTATGAAAGAGCAGAGCTCCTTGGAGATGCTTACTTAAAATGGGTTGTAAGCAAATTTCTATTTCTTAGATATCCTCAAAAGTATGAGGGTCAGCTGAACAGAATGAGGCAACAAATGGTGAGTAACATGGTCTTGCATGAGTATGCTTTGAATAAAGGACTTCAATCATATATCAAGCGGATAGATTTGCTCCATCTAGATGGGCTGCACCAGGAGTGGTTCCTATCTTCAATGAGGATACAAAGGATGAAACTTCCTTGTTTGATATGGAGCATTCACTTGCTGAAGTTGGAGGTAGGTTAGATGTAATTGGGGCTGAGTTTGATGATGAAAGCATTGAAGATGGTGAAGTTGAGAGTGACTCAAGTTCTTATAGAGTTCTGTCTAGCAAGACACTAGTAGATGTTGTTGAAGCATTGATTGGGGTGTTTCATGTTGAAGGTGGGAAGAATGTTGCCAATCACTTCATGAAATGGGTAGGAATATGGGTTGAGTTTGATAATGACGAGAAATAATGTGCAATCAAGCCATCAAATGTCCAGCATCCTCAGGAGTGTCAATTTTGATGCTTTAGAATCTGTCCTTAATTTGAAGTTTAAAGACAGAGGCCTCTTGATAGAAGCTATTACTCATGCTTCACAACCGTCTTCTGGAGTCTCTTGCTACCAGCGCTTAGAGTTTGTTGGTGATGCAGTTATGGATCATCTTATTACAAGACATTTGTTCTTCACTTATACTGATCTTCTACCTGGCCACTTGCGATTTACAAGTTGCTGCTGTAAACAATGAGAACTTTGCATGTGTCAGTGTCGTAGTTAAACACAAGCTTCATTTACACCTTCGGCATGGGTCCGGTGCCTTGGAGAAGCAGGTTTTTCATTTCTTTCTTTCTTGCTTGTGACATTATATCATCATTAAATTTCTTTTGTGGTTGTTTGATACATAACATGACCCGTAAACAATATTGTTTGACTTGTCTATGAGGGTAATGACTATTAGTTCTTTTGGCTTTTTTTTCCAGATCAGGGATTTCGTAAAGGAAGTTTAGGATGAATTGTTGAAGCCAGGTTTCAACTCTTTTGGTTTAGGGGATTGTAAAGCACCAAAAGTCCTTGATGATATTGTTGAATCCATTGCTAGTGCTATATTCCTTGATAGTGGACATGATACCGCTGTTGTGTGGAAGGTTAGTTTGATTTGGTTGACCTATGGGCATTCTTTTTTCAATATGCCCTCTTGGAAAACAAAAAAAGAGGATAAATGGGAAAAAAGAAAAAAATAGAGTTCTTGATAAACAATGAACTTCGGTTTTTTTTTTTCTTCTGTTGGAAGTGTGAATACATAGAGAGTATCTAGAGTATTGAATTGTCTTTTTCTTTTACAGGTTTTTCAGCCCTTGTTGCATCCCATGGTCACTCCAGATAGACTCTCAATGCATCCTGTCAGGGAGCTGCAAGAGCGTTGCCAGCAGCAGGCTGCTTGGAGTATAAAGCCTCCTGAAATGGCAACTTGGCTATAGTTGAAGTCTTTGTTGATGGAGTACAGGTTGGGGTTGCTCAAAATCCACAAAAAAAGATGGCGCATAAACTTGCTGCACAAAATGCTCCTGCTGTTCTGAAAGAAAGGATACATCTGATGCTAAGGTGAACAATGATGGAAAGAAGAAAAATGGTGACCAGACATTTACAAGGTAGACACTGAATGACATATGTTTGCGTCGAAACTAGCCAATGCCATTATATATAGGTAAGACTGAATTTGTCCTCTCTTCTTGCAACTTCTGAACTATGATCATTGAATGCTTATGAGTACTATAGCTTGTGTTCGTGTTATATTCTCTTTGATGAATGACAAGTTTGTTTATTATTGTTGCATTCATTTCCATCTTTTAACTAAAATTGAAAAAAAAAAAAAAAAAAAGCTATTGGAACCTAGAATCGACCCTAGAACCTGTGACAGCGTAGGTTCCAGGTTCTTGATTCTGACGGGTAGGTTCTAGGTTCCAAAAAAATGAGGAACCTGTATCCGATGGTAGGTTCCAGGTTCCAAATAGAACCTGCAAGGAATCGAGAACCGCTCACCCCTATGCACGAAACGTCAAGACTTAAGAAAAGGGCATGACATCGGCCGTCCTTTCACCAAAGGACGCAGTCAACATATATATACATCCACATATATATATTCGACAAAAAGGGCATTTGGTTACAACATCGGAGTATATCTATAACCCACCAAAACATAACATAAATATTTTACAAGACTAACTTATAAACCTATTAACTATGCATATGTCATACCAAAAAGTTCCCCACTACAAAAATCCTTCCCGAACGAACGCTCACGCCTACTCGCGACTCGAAGAACCTGAAAAACAAGTATAAAAGAGGAGTGAGCTACCACGGCTCGTGAGTAACACATTTCTTCTAAGCGGATCGAGAAATTACTATGCACATTTAAAACATAACTCAAACACATAATCATAACTCAAATACCGAAAATACCAATGGTCCAGTCCATTAGTCAATCTCATAAAACATGCATCAATGGTCTATTCCATTGATTAATCTCATCAAATCACATCGATGGTCTATTCCATTGACCAAACTCAAATCACACGTCAATGGTCCACCCATTGACCAATCATGCTCAAATATCTATCCATGGTCACGCCCGTGACAAAACGATCAAGATTCCCCCTTGGCAAGGTCTCCACCTATTATTAGCCGGTGGCTCGGCACAAGGATATCCAAGCCTAGTATGCGCATTCACAGAGACATTGAGCATCAACCACCAATCACAATATCCAATAATCCAACATTGGAATACAAGCCATATCACAACTCAAAATTCGATAGGTAAATATCAAGCATTCTCCAAAATATTTCATGATTCTTTCACAAAGAATTTCACAAATCCTTTTTCAAATAACCGTTCAAATCAACCCAAAATATAACTCCCTTTGAACAACAAAAATGTCGGTAATAACTCGATCCTGTTTTATGCAACAAAATATGCTTTTTTTATCAACTCATCCCATATTTCTATTTCTTAGTTTCACCTGGGGAAAAAGCCAAAAATTTCTTTCTCTCTAACGGAAAAAATTTTTTATTCTTTCTTCCCTTCTTTCTAACAAAAGCTGCACTTAACATAAACCCCATTCCCTCCTTTATATTCCAACAACTGGGGCTCAACACAGTAGCGACCGCCAGCTTCTTGTCTACCGGAAATCTTACGCCCTATAAAAATCTCTAGTAAATCGTCTTCATACGATCGAGTAGATGATTAAACATGGTCACACTTGAGTCGGCTTGATGAGGCGTCCCTCACATCGAGCAGGGCACAAATTCCTTCAATCATAATTAAGACATCAAACTTTGTTTCCGCAAGATGAAGCAGACCTTGCCCAGTCATGGACAACTCATCACTCCTTGCGACCTGGATTTCGACAGGGTGAAAGAATTGCGGGAATTCGACGAGACCAAGGCTGGAGTCAAAGGCCTGGTGGACTCTGGCGCGACCAAGGTCCCCAGGATCTTCATCCACCCCCACGAGGATTTGCAGAGTCTGCCATCCGATGCGAACGGGACCAGCCTCCAGATCCCGATCGTTGATCTAAGAGGCTACCGGGATTCCCGGCGAAAACATGTAATCAATGGTATCCGAGAAGCATCGGAAGCGTGGGGTTTCTTTCAGATTATCAATCATGAGATTCCGCTCGATGTGATGGACAACATGTTGGAGGGCGTTAAGAAGTTCCATGAGCAACGAGTGGAAGTGAAGAAAGAGCTATACTCTAGAGACGGTACGAAGAGAGTGACATACTTTTGCTGTAAAGACTTGTTCGTGTTAAAAGCAGCGACTTGGAAGGACACCGTCGTGTTTGAATTCCAAGATGGCGACCTAGAACCAGAGGCTGTTCCTCCTATTTGCAGGTATGCGTATCACTTTTTAAAGCTAAAATTGGAAGTGCTACATGAGATGTGAACAGTTTTGGCCATTTCTCTTACTAAGGACAGGTCGAGGTTCAATTTAACATACTCTGTGTTTTCAAAACCCAAAACCGTGTAAAGTGGATCATTCAGTGTGATGCTTTTCTATACGGTTCAAAGCTTGGTTTTTGAGTACCCTATCCCAGCCTTAGTGATAGTTGTGGAAGAGTAAAGGTGTTTCACAACTCGAATATGCATTTCTTTCTTTGAGAAAGAACGAATTCTTTGCTACAAACCTGGATACTGGAGACTCACAGTGCTTTCATGTACTCGTTTGCAGAGATGCAGTTTTCAAGTACGAGAAACATATTGCAGAGCTGAAGACATCTTTAGCCGAACTATTATCGGAGGCATTGGGCCTCAGTTCTGATTATCTCAGCGGCACTGAGTGTATGAAATCGGAGACAGTGCTAGGCCATTACTACCCAGCTTGTCCTGAACCAGAATTGACTCTCGGCACGATTAATCACTCAGACTTATCGTTTCTGACTCTTCTCCTTCAAGACCACCACGGTGGCCTACAAGTCCTCCACGAAAGCCATTGGCTTGATGTGGTTCCTGTGAAGGGAGCACTTCTAGCCAACATTGGAGACTTCATGCAGGTAAAGAAAGTTCCAACTTTTTTCTGTACCACTTGTTTTCTGGCCTACATGACAAATATGAAATTGTCCTCTAGATATGTCTATCTGGAGTTGCTTTCGATCGCCCTTCATTATATCAACTGCATAATGAGTTGAGATAGTATTTTCTGAGTTACCGATGGTAGTAGAAACTCCGCTGATACCTCAAACATTTGAGAAGAATCATAAGTGAAATAACAGAGCAATCTAATGAGGAACGACTTCATTTCAACTCTTGATCTTAAACAACCACGTCAAGCGCTAATTAGAGGACGAAACGGAAACACACTAATTTCTATGCCTGGCTTTTGGCATCCATCTTTACCACAATCTTTTGAAGTCATAACTCCTTTTCTGGCCTAACATAATGGTTGCAGCTTGTTACCAACGGCAAGTTCAAAAGCGTGGAGCACCGAGTGCTTTCAGGGCAGGTCGGACCGAGGATTTCGGTCGCGTGCTTTCTCGCCCCAAGCAAGACGGGAAAAAACAGACCTCTTGGGCCAATAAAGGAGCTTCTCTCTGAAAACAATCCGCCTATATACAAAGAGACCTCTCTCTCGGAGTACGTCGCATGCTTCAGATCCCATGGCCTAAGGGCCACTTCGACACTTCCTCATTTCAGGATAAGCGACTCCAAATAGAGCAGAGCAGTGGAAAATTACTGAACGAGAGTGTCATGACTGGTTCTATCGTGTATCTGAGTTTGTGGAAGGACTTTGTAACTACTGGTTTCGGTTTGTGCAATGAAATCACACTCGTCCAAAACAAGTCAGTGTCAAAGTTATTTCTTCTAATGCAAAGTGGAGTATCAGAGTCACTGTATTCTTCAATAGATCGGCATTACGTTTTGGCACTTATCATCGTCTCTCAAACTGTAGTTTCATCTTCAAGCACCTCCATTTTTAGATGCGACCCAAGATTTGTCATAATTGATATTGAATATTGGGAAAAAAAAAAGTGCACATCTTGCAATTAAAATTGCATAAGGGAATTTAAAAGATTGTAATTTAGTCCTCGTACTTATTAATTTTTTACCCATCAAGTCTCTTTCTTACCAACTCCACCAAATCGAAACCAGAGTCTCAATTTGCTGCAGCGGGAAGTTTGATGTCAAAATAAGTGATGGAACTATAGAATGAAATGCTTCCTCTGCCCGGTGGTGAGAGTATCTTTCGATCTTAGTCGAAGTGACTGGCACCTACCGGCTCTCCATGTCGATGTGATTGGCACCAACCGGCTCTCCATGTTTTCTGCAGAATATCTATGGTCATGTAGCCTCGCCAAAAAAGATACAACTCAAACTCCTTAATGGGCTTCAAAGTTTCGCCTTACAAAGATGCAAACCTTGCCCTGTCATGGAGAGCCCATTACCTGTAGCGGACCACGCTACGACGGAGCGAAAGAAGCAAAGGAATTCGACGAGACAAAAGCCGGAGTCAAAGGCCTTGTAGACTCGGGCGTGACCAACGTCCCCAGGCTCTTCATACACCCACCCCAGAACCTGCGCGACTTGCCCCTCGACACTGATGGGGCTGCCGCCGGCCTCGAGGTCCCAGTCATTGACATGATGGGCTATCAGGATTCCCGGCCGTGAGACTTGATCAACGACCTCTGAAGAGCGTCGGAGATGTGGGGGTTTTTCCAAGATAATCAAGCATGGGATCCCGGACGATGTGATGGATGGCATGCTGGAAGCTGTCCAGCAGTTCCACGAGCAGCCTGAGGGCGTGAAGAGAGAGTGGTACTCAAGGGATGAAGCAAAGAAATTTAGTTACCACAGCAATGGAGACTTGTTTAGGTCCAAAGCAGCAACTTGGAAGGACACCGTGTATTTTGATTCTCGCGTGGAGTGCTAGACCCAAAGGCAGTCCCTCTTCTATGCAGGTCCGAATCATGATTGATACATTATTTATATCGTCTTTCTATGTTATTTTGAAAGGGAAAGAGAACAATTTTCCTTATAAATTCAATACAGTATCAGGGCAAGATATCTCGTTTTTGATGCTTCACACTTCTTTCATCTATTTATAACTTTCCCTTCTGTATACACTTGGGTTCAATTATTATTTCCACGTGTATTCGGACTCCCACGTGTTAAGCCTTCAGTCTTCCTGGAGGACTGTTCAGATAAGAACGTCCGAATTGCGTCATACCCTTTCATTGTAAACTTTTTGGACGGTTGACTGTTCATTCGCATTCCAACCCCATACGAGCCCTCGGTCAAATTTCTTCCCTCTTCCTTCATTTACCTAACTCTCTTATCTTTCATTTCACGTACAAAATAAATGTCTGTTACTTCAACATGCATAAGGTGTTTTCGAATCCCAGAACACATCTTCAGTGGGTCAAGACAGCATTTTCCATTGTGAAAGTCTTGACAAAACCAAAACAAGAAAGCACAGCCCTATGGCAAAGGACCAAAACAAAAAAATGTCGAAGCCGGTAGGTCACTACATCGGCCACAGTTGGCTTCTTCAGTCCAGCTTTCACCATCAACAGTCGAAACAGCTCTTGGAACACGTATCAAATAAGGCCTGTCATTCAGAGACAGCGGCTGCCCGTTACATAGCTTGTGAATCACTGACTCCACGGATGGCCGATCATAGAGATACTCGTTGGCGCAAGAGGCGATTCTCGCAAGCTTAGCCGCCTCGTGCTCGAAGAACCTTTCCTGGATATTTGCATCGATGAAATCCGGAAATCTGCATGATTTAGTAGCCAGACGCTTGGAGTGATCTACATTCTGTGTCCCCCACAGCATTTGCAAAACAATCACTCCAACCGCATAGACTTCACTCTTATCCATGAACCGGCCTCGCAGACGTTTACTCTGGCTTAGGTTGCCCACGGCAGCGCTAGCTTTGAGCAGTGAGAACACAACGTCCGCGCGTGAGGAGCCTGTGGAGACCAGAGTCATAGAGCAACGGGTAATATCAGTTTGGTAAGATCATTCGAAATCAAAAGCCGCAACTTGCAAGCAGAAGACGATGAAGATCAGTTGATCCCCAACTCAGAAAGATAAACAAATAAATTCGATGTCACCTTATGCAATACGAACGCCACAATCACTACTCTGTATTATTACATGACAGGGCAGTGACCAGGCAATATTTATTATGCAGCAAAATTAACGACGGCAGGTTTCCATCCAAAGAGAAAGGTCCTGGACCACCTGAATTTGTGCCCCCAAAATGACTTGGTAATGCTATTATTAACTTCATGGCCCTCTAGCTGGTTGCTGCCCAAGGCACTGTCAATGGTGCATCAGAAGATTTTGGCACTAGAGGTATTGTTTTGAAGGTTTCTCACTAGCATTAATACTGACTGCGCTTACTAAGCTATAATAAATATACTTTTGGAAATGTAAAGAAGTGTTTTTATTTATTTATTTATTTAAATGTTCGAATTTCTTGTCATTTGTAATGCCATTAGACTTTACTCAACTTCAAGGTCTTGGAGCGGTGCTTAGAATGTGCCTTCAGGCACCCACCAACAATAACCTACCAAGGTTACAAATAGCTCTCTATCATCCTGGAAACTCCATAATTCAAGTTCCAAATTCCAACAGAAGCTTTATGCACAAAGGGCAACTTAGGCAATGGCTAGCTGCAACAGGAGTTATCGAACTTGTAGCACAAGGATAATATGAAGAACTCCGAACCAAAGTTGAGCCTTGGAAAGATCATGGGCTAAGGATTGAGATTTATTAGATAGCCCATTCTGTGAAACAAAAAGGAAAACATCAAATAGTATTATTGACCTTTAGCGATTACCTTCACGATCGAAACTCCTGTGGACCAACTCAAGGGCGCCATTGTCCCTCTCCTTCAAATGCAAAATCGAATATGATGCCATGACACAAATTAACAGTCATAAATTTGCCATTATAGTGATCGCCATGTCGACTTTGACAGCTCTAATGGATGAAATTTAAAGAGATGGTGAAACTTGTTACCCATTAAGCTTAATGGGGTGGCAATCATCTTTTGGCTATTTCTTGTTTCGGTCTTATGATCAATGTGTATCTCTGAATGCTTTTTTCACTTGTAGTCCTGTTAATACGTCTCATGAAAAGATTGAGCCGTTCATTATTCATGTGAGCACGAACACCTTCAATGAAGCTTTTACACATTTTTGTACTCTCTACTTGGACTCGCTCACTCGGAAATGAGGAAGCACAGATTCACCATTCAGGCCATTGCCACTGGAGAGGTAAAACCCAAAATACTCTGTGAAAGTGGTCTCTCTGTACATGGGTGGATTGTCCTCATCGAGAAGTTCCTTTATTGGCCCATACGGCTTCGACTTCTGTGCGTCTCCTGGTACGACGAAGCATGCGACGGACACCCGGGGCCCGGCCTCCCTGGCAAGGACCCGGTGCTCCACGCTCTTGAACTTGTCATTACTAAGGAGCTGCATCAACAAATCAGGCAAAAGGAAAATCATTCTTTGACGCGAACATAACTCGACCTTATTCGAATCAGAAACATATGTGGTAAACAACAAATGTGAATGATCTTTGTACCTGCATGAAGTCTCCAATGTTGGCTAGGATTGCTCCAGGCACTGGGCACACATCAATCCACTGGTTTTGGTGGCGGACTTGGAGGCCTCCATGGTGGTTTTGGAGGAGAAGAGTGAGATATGAGGCATCTGAATGATTGATTATGCCTATAGTCAGCTCTGGCTCCGGGCAAATTGGGTAGTACTGGCCTGCGAATCTCTTGGATTCCATGCATCCAATGTTACCAAGATAGTCTGAATCAAGCCCTAATGCCTCTGATAGTAGTTCAGACAGAGATTTCTTCAATTTTTCAATGTGTCTTTCGTACTCGAAAACTGGCTCTCTGCAGAGGAGTGAAAAAAGGCATCATGACCGTTTTCTTCCTTTTCCTCTCATTTTACCATAACAATGGTTCTGGTTCTGGTTCTGGTTTTGTCAAGACTTTCACAATGAAAAATTCTTTCTCGACCCTCTGAAGATGTGTTCTAGGATTTGAAAAACCTTATGCTTGTTAAAATAATAGACTTTTATCTTGTACGTGAAATGAAAGATGAGAGTTAGGTTGGCAAGTAGCCACATGCTAATGACTAAATGAAGGAAGTAGGAAGATATATAATCGAGGGCTGGTAATGTGTTAGAATGCGAATGAACGATCAAATGCGAATGAACGATCAAACTTCCTAAAAGTTTACAATGAAAGGGTACGACTTAATTCGCACGTTCTTTTCTGAACAGTCCTGCAGTAACACGATGAAAGCCTAACATGTGCGAGTCCAAATACATGTGGAAATAATAATTGAACCCTAGTGTGTAAAGAAGGGAAAATTATAAATAGATGAAAAAAAATGTGAAGTATCGAATTCAAGATATCTCGCCGTTATACTGTGTTGCATTTATAGGAAAAGGGAAAAGACCACAAAAAACTCAAAACTTTGCTCAAAATGAGAAATTTACTCCATACTTTTTTTTTTACATGAAAAATCCCAAACTTTACCAACTGTGACATATTTATCCTAAACTTTTTTCATGACATGAAAAACCTTGAATTTCTATCCATGTGATATATATTTACACTAAATTATAGGGCATTTTAGTCTTTTTAATTTTTAGTTTTTTTTTTTTTCTTCTCTCTTTTGGCATGGCAGAGGGAAGTTGGCGTCTGACAAGGGTCGCCCTCGCCTAGGCTAGCTAAGGCCGCTTGATGCCGGTGAGGGCACACCTCGCTCGAGTCTGGAAAGGGGTGCCCTCGCCAGTCTAGCGAGGGCACCCCTTGCCCGACATCGACAAGGGCACCCCTCACCAGGCCCTCGCCCAACGTCGGCAAGGGCCACCCTCGCTAGATTTGGCGAGGGAGGCTCTCGCTCGACCCAGCTAAGGGCTGCCGGCAAGGGCGGCCCTAGCCAGCCTAGGCAAGGGTGGCCCTCGCCCGAAGCTGGCTTCTCTCCGCCATGGCTGGCGGAGGGAGGAGAAAATAAGAAGAAAAAAAAAGAAAAAGAAAAAATATAAAAAATAAGACGAAAATGTCCTTGATAGGGTAAATGTATCACAGTTTGCAAAGTTTTGGGTTTTTCACGTCATAAAAAAAATTTCGAATAAATTAAAGTTTTGGATTTTTGGTGGTTTTTTCCCTAAGGAAAACTGTCCTCTTTCCCTTTCAAAATAACGTAGAAAGACGTTATAAATAGGGTATCAATTATGATTCAGACCAGCATATAAGAGGGACTGCCTCTGGGTCTAGCACTCCACGCGAGAAGTCAAAATACACGGTATCCTTCCAGGTTGCTGCTTTGGACCTAAATAAGACTCCATTGCTGCAGTACCTAAATTTCTTTGCAGCATCTCTTGAGTACCACTCTCTCTTCACGCCCGCAGGCTGCTCGTGGAACTGCTTGACAGCTTCCAACATGCCGTTCATCACAGTGACCGGGATGCCATGGTTGATTATCTGGAAGAACCCCCATGTCTCGGACGCTCTACAGAGGTCATTGACCACGTCTTCCCGCCGGGAATCCTGATAGCCCCTCATGTCAATGATTGGGACCTGGAGGCCGGTAGCAGCCCCATCAGTGTCGGGGGATAAGTTGCGCAGGTTCTGGGGTGGGTGTATGAAGAGCCTGGGGACCTTGGTCACGCCCGAGTCTATGAGGCCTTTGACACCGGCTTTGGTCTCGTCGAATTCCTTTGCTTCTTTGGCTCTGTCGTAGTGTGGTTCGCTACAGGTGATGGGTTCTCCATGACCGGGCAAGGTTTGCATCTTTGTAAGTAGAAACTTCGATGCCTATTAAGATGATTGAGTCGTGTCCTTTTTGGTGTGGCCATATGACCATATATATTCTGCAGAAAACATAGAGAACCAGTAGGTGCCGATTACATGGAAATGGAGACCGGTAGGTGCCAATCACATCGACATGGGGAGCTGGCAGGCGCCTGGACTGGGCTTTCTAGCCAAATGAAATATTTAATGTAGTCATAATGCTGATGAACATGGCCTAGATAATAAAAAAATGGGAAAGTGTTGCTTTTCTTTCAAGCAATCGTCACGTTCGTTGTGTAGAGACGTGATCCGTTTGTGAAAGAAATGCCTATAAATCAAAATCTAATCATGGGTAGTTGAATCTATTGATGTTCAAGTCACCTACCAGGTAGCTGGATTTTTGGGTTACTAAAAAAAGGAGCTCACGAGAATTTGTGTAGAAGAATCCCAAAATATCAAGATAAGTAAAATGTAAATGTCATAACTTTTGCACGAAGCTCAATAATGTATTATAATTTTTTCTGACCACTAAAGTTATATGATCTCTAAAAAAAACGCTTACTTGAATGTTATAACTTTAAAATTATTGTTTATCCAAATATTGAAAATTTGACGTGGCATTACCAAAATTTCAACACCACCACCACCACCACCAATCTAAGACTGACATTGTCTATTCAAGCTCACACTATTCTTGTAGTTAATTGTCTTGAAGCTGTAGAATTCACAATATGTTCAGATTAAATCTCATTTTAAAGATCTAGCAGATGTGCAATGTGCCATGGACATCTAATTGAACTATGTGGATCTGGAAAGAAGTATTATGCTAGAGTAATTTATGATAAAATAACATAGTATAGTGTAAAATATGTGATTTGAAAAGTCAAAAGTCAAAGGGATTAAGTAAAAAAAAGGAAAAAAAAAAAGAAAAAAAAAGAGGTTGAAAAATTCAAGAAAGGAAAAGCCAAAGAGAACAGCGGAACCCTTCGGCTCTTTTACGAGGGCAAGAGCACCCACGCATGGAAAAGAGGAAAAGAAAAAGAAGGGAAAGAAGAAGGAAAAGAAGGGAGGGAGTAAATAGGAGTTTTTGCGCATGCTTGCCTTGGAGGCCTTGCCAAGCCAACTCAATTGCAACGCTCGATAAACGCTCGTGCTCCTTGTTTTTTCAATCGGAGTAAATTATGGATTTGGGACATAAATTTGGAATTTTGGAAATTTTGAGTTTCAAAGTTCGATTCTCGAATTATTGAGCTTTGGAATTTCTTGGAAATGATGGTTTATGGTATTGCGGAGCCATAAGGTTTGTTGAGAATTGTTCTGGAGCAATGGTTTCATTAGAGCGAAATTTTAGAATTTTATGTGCGAGTTCCATGTTGTGTTTAAATTTAAATAATCGCTTCGAGTGAGTGATTTGTTAGTGCATATGAGTCATTTTGTTAGTGTTTAGGCATAATTTAGTCATTTCATAGTTAGGTAGAGTTTCACTTAATTTTAACCTTGTTTCTCGCCTATTTGATAGGACCATGAGTTTAATGATTCAAGTAACATTTGTTGTTTGGTCATAAGCATTTCAAGATAAGTGGAATAGTTTGTTCTTTGAGTTTGTAAACTCAAATTTCGAAAAAGAAATGGATTAGTTATGCTATGAGTTAAGAATAGACATTTTTCTTGTATAATTTGGATTGAGCATGTACTATAATTTGTTTCTTAGACATGGAAATGTTATCTTTGGATTACAGTCTAAAGTGATTGCTTGCAAATGGATTTGTGAAACATTTCGGATAAAACTCATGAGAAGTCCTCAACTTTAAATATGGTTTATAAAAGATTATTTACTAATTTGTGAGCTGGTTTACGAAATGGAATCTGAAATATTTTGTGAAACATATTGTGATATATGAATTTTTGGATTTCACTTTGTGGGTTGTGAAGAATGTTGTTATGGATTGGTGTTGATATTCAACATTACTATGAGCTCAATGGAGAGCTTGTGGGTAAGAATACTAGTTTGGGATCTCCTTGTGGCCTAGCCACTTATAATATAGGTTGAGACCTTGTTAACTGGGAAAGGTGGGGGGAGGGGGGAGCTTGGTCGCCTTGCCACGGGACGTTATGCATAATCATGGTTGATATTTGAACTTGAGATTAGTTATTAGAATAGACTAATGATGTGTGTGTGTTGAGATTGATCAATAAACTTGACCACTATTATTTGTATTGTGATGGTGGATTTATTATGAAC
This sequence comes from Eucalyptus erythrocorys, assembly GCA_014182555.1. Lineage (NCBI taxonomy): Eukaryota > Viridiplantae > Streptophyta > Magnoliopsida > Myrtales > Myrtaceae > Eucalyptus > Eucalyptus erythrocorys. The sequence goes on from CM024597.1 coordinate 31,624,478, forward strand.
ATGTTATGTTAAAGTAATATATGTGACTCAAATTTAATCTTAGAATTTATTGTATTCCAAATCTAGTGTAGACGAGTTATGTGCATTTTTAAATGTGTATAGTGATTGCTTGATTTGCTTAGAAAAGATGTATCACTCACTAGGCTATAGTTGCTCATTTCACTTGTCTTTCATGTTTTCAGTTTCTCGAGTTAGTGGCAAGTAGGGTAAGAGTGCTATTAGTGGGGAATTTTTGTGAGTTGTATTTTTGGGTATGGCTTAAGGAAATTATCTACATAGTTGTTGCTAGTTGTTGGGTTGGCTGAAATCCAAGACATGCATGTTCTTTTTGGTGGATTATTGAATCTTCGATATTGTAACCAATCCATTATTTTATCTATATATATATATATATATATATATATATATATATATATATATTGATATTAGTCTGTTGGTTGTGTTTGAAGCTATGTCCTTTGTTCCTAGGAAGATGGATATGTGAAAAGTAAAATGAGCTTACAGAAAAAGTAGGGTAAGAATGATATTTTTATGAACACAACTGTGAAATAGTTCTTGACGGTGACATGGACAATATGAAGAGTATCTCAAATTCTGTTTTAACTAGGTGGCATTGGAGTTAATTCGAAGTCTAGATTTTAGAAATGTTCCATGAACTAGTTCTTTTCCATTAAATGCATCCATAAAGCTAGTTGCAAGGCTGAAGAATCTGAGTTTCATGGAGTGCTTGCGTCTGTTGACCTTGCCGAGGCATTAAAATCTGATGAGGCTGAAAGGAATTTTGCTGCTTAAGGGGCTGGCCAAGTGCTTTTGATATATGATTATGGTCCAAAAAGGGCTCTGCTAAGTTTTTTACATTTTGGGGAGGGAAGGGGGGTTGTGGCACCCTTGAGTTGGTCCACAGGAGTTTCAATGCTGAAGGTAATTGCTAAAGGTCAATACTACTATTTGATGTTTCCTTCTCGTTTCATCGGAATTGGCTACCTAATGAATCTCAATCCTTGTCCCAAAATCTTTCTGAGGCTCAACTTTGGTTCCAAGTTCTTCATTTTATCCTTGTGCTACATGTTTGATAACTCTTGTTGCCGCTAGCTATTGTCTAAATTGCCCTTTGTGCATAAAGTTTTTGCTGGACTTTGGAACTTGAATTGAGTTATGGAGTTTATCGGATGCCAAAGAGCTATTTGTGGTAGGTCATTGTTGGTGGGGGTGCCTGAAGGCATATTCTAAGCACCTCTCCAAGACAAGGAAGTTGAGTGAAGTCTAATGGTATTACAAATGACGAAATTTGAACATTAGGGAAAAAAAAAAAAAAAAAAAAACCACTTCTTTACATTTCCAAAAGGACATTTATTATAGCTTAATAAGCGCTTCAAATGCATTGGCTAGCATTTTTAAAAGCTAGTAAGAAACCTTCAAAACAATACCTCCAGTACCAAAATATTCTGATGCAGCATTAACAGTGCTTTGGAGCTAGTGAGCAGTAACCAGCTAGGGGGTCATGAATTAATAATATCATTACCAAGTCATTTTGAAGGCACAAATGCGGTCGTCCAGGACCTCTCTTTTGAGGAAACCTTCCACTGTTGATTTTGCTGCATAATAAATATTACCTGGTCATTGTCCTGTCATGTAAATATACAGAGTAGTGATCGTGGTGCTCAAATTGCACGATGTGACATCAAATTTAATTGTCTATCTTTCTTTGAATTGGGGATCAACTGATCTTCATCGTCTTCTACTTGTAAGTTGCAGCTTTTGGCTTCGAATGATCTCACGAAGCTGATATTGCCTGTATGCAGCCACCAAAACATCTGGGCAGACAAGGTGCTCATAGACCAGCGATGACAATCCGATGCTCGATGACTCCAGTTTCCACAGGCTCCTCATATAGACGTGGTGTTCTCATTACTCAAAGCTAGCGCTGCCGTGGCAACCTAAAGTCAGACTAAATGTCCACGAGGCAGGTCCACGGAGAAGAGCAAAGTCTACGCGTTAGGAGTGATCGTTTGTTGGAATATACGCACGCATTGGCAATCGCAGAAGACACGGAAGGATATCACACGGGATCAATTAATATCAAATCCAAATCGGAATTGATTTGTGTAATATATTTAGTTCCCTTTATTATACAATCTATGTAATATATGATCATAGCCCCTGTACATTGAAACATTCATTGAATACATTACAGAAAACCATTCATCTATACATTTCTCTCAATTCCTTTCATGGTATCAGAGCGGTTTTGATCTTGTTCCGCATCTTCGAATTGTCTTCCGGTCCACTTCTCTGTTGTTGTTGTTGCGGAGCAACCCTGCAAAACAGAACAGCACCCGGAAGAAATTCTCTTTGAAAATTTCTCACTCGTCATTGCACTAGACAAATACACAAACCTCAATTTCCTTTTTTTTTCTCCACCATGGCAAACCCGAATACACAAACCTCGACCTCCGATGATCAGCAACCAAGAGAAGTTGTCCAAGAGTCCACTGTCATTTCCACACCACAGCAGGGCCCGATGCCAAATCAACCCCAAACCGTGCAGTGGGGACCTGTTCCGGCTCAGTTCAACTTGAGGCAGCCAATTTCTGGCTATCCTTACAAGTGGATGCCATTTCCATGGATCCATACATCATTGCCGGGTCAAGGGATACAAATCGATGGAGGCCTACCAACCAATTTTGGGGCAGGCTCAACCACCAACATTGAACAGACGGGCGGATCAAGCAACAATTTCTCGACAGGGGCAGATTCAAATACGGGAGCGACAGGGGCAACAAGCCTCAATTCAAGGGCAGATTCAAATACGGGAGCGACAGGGGCAACAGGCCTCAATTCAAATTTCCCGACAGGCTCAAATTTCCCGACAGGCTCAAATTTTCCGACAGGCTACATACCTTTCCCTTTTGCGCCCGCCATGGGTCGGCCGGAACCCGGGGACGCACTCTATGTTTCCAACACCGATGGGCCCGAGTTGCGGCTGATCAGCCACCTTCTCACAGGGCCAGGAAGCTATCCCAACTGGGCGCGCGAATTCCGTAGGGCCCTCGTCACAAAAGACAAAGAGGGATTCATCGATGGGACAATCCCATTACCAACCGAAGAAAGATTAGCGCGACAGTGGAGAAAGTGCAACCAATTGGTTCGCACATGGATAGGAAATTGCATCTCCCCTGAAATAGCAGCCGGCTTACCTCCTACAGAGGACGCAAAGCTATTCTGGGATAGCATAAAGGAGATGTATGGCAAGCTTGACCGTGCGAGGATTTTCTCACTCCACCAAGCCCTCGTCGAGCTGAAGCAAGGAAACTCGTCTGTTACAACGTGCTTTAACAAGCTGTCGGCCCTTTGGAACGAGTTGGAGGCGGCGGAGGAGAGGCTCGACGGGCCAAAGGCGACTCTCCTGCAATATAAGGCGATTAAAGACCGAGAAAAGGTGACGCGATTCTTACTCATTCTCAATGAATCGTTCCTTCATTTCAGGTCACAGATCCTCGCCATGGATCCAGCACCATCGATTGGCCGTATTTTCCAGCTCGCAGTGCAAGAGGAGAGCCAAAGATTGGCTTCGGCAGAGGGAAAGGGGGCTTCGGAAACCCTAACCCTAGTTGCAGCCGCAAGGAGCAACAAAGGGTTGAAAACCCTAATGGAGTCGACGAGATCAAGGCTTTATAAAGGGCCTGCCTTCGACGGACGGGGATCGCCCTGGCCGATCCGACGGCTCAGGAGGCGCACGAGCTCATGGAGAAACGGATGGTGGAGATGAGCCTTTTTTAAGGGGATCGAACGGTGGCCAGAAGACTATGGCATCGTATGGGCCAAATGGCCCAAGTGGACTAACTAGGCCGAATTTTGTGAATTCCAGTAATTATGGGGGACGCGGCTATGGTTCAAATGGGCCGAATGGGCCAAATCAGAAAAATAAAAACAAATTATATTGTGAATATTGTAAAAGACCCCATCACACAATTGAGAACTGCTGGAAACTACATGGAAGGCCCGGGGAAAAAAAGGGAAAAGAAATTTCAGCCGCAGCATATCAATCCACCGGGCAGACAAATCAAGCAATCACTCAGGGGGAGTTTCAACAGCTGATGCAAGCCATACACAAATTGGATATTCAAAAGGGGGGAAGCAGCTTTACAGGTATCTCTCACTGCATGGCAACTAATTTATCAAGAAATACTTGGATTATTGATTCTGGAGCAAGTGATCATATTGCATGTGAGAGGAAATTATTTACTGTTATGAATGAGCATCTGGATAATCCAATTATAGTACAATTACCAAATGAAGTACTGCTCAGGTTGTTACAACAGGAACGGTCGTTCTAAATCCACTGATTACCCTTACCAATGTCCTATACATTCCTGAGTTCAAGTTCAATCTCATATCCGTGTCTAGAGCTTGTAAGGAAAATTCATGCCAAGTCTCATTCGATTCTAATGGCTGTCAATTTCAGGCCCGTTCGACTGGGAAACCGATGGGCTGGGGTAATCTATCTGAATGACTTTTTTTGGAGAAGTTCAGCTGATTTTTTTCGATGTAATAAACAATCATTGTGTAATCTAGCTGCCAATGATAGAAATTTCATATTACATTCCAGATTGGGTCACAGCTCTTCTTTTCCATTTCCTCATTGCCCTATTTGTCCTCTTGCCAAGCAAAAAAGCAATCCTTTTCCGTTGAGCTCCAGTCGAGCGTCCGATATTTTCTCCTTACTACATATGGATGTCTGGGGACCATACCATACCCCCAATCATGATGGCTCTAGATATTTTCTCACCATCGTCGATGATCACTCCAGGGCCACCTGGGTCTTTCTTATGCAGTCCAAAGGCCAAGTAATTTCCCACTTAAGAACCTTTTTTTCGCTTTCCAAAACCCAATTTGGAAAAAATGTGCAGAAAGTCAGAAGTGATAATGGGACTGAATTCTTTAATCATGAATGTGCTACACTGCTATCATCCCAAGGGATCTTGCATGAGAGCTCTTGTACATACACCCCTCAGCAGAATGGGATAGTGGAGCGGAAACACCGACACTTACTGGAAGTTGCTAGGGCCTTGAAATTTCAGGCATTCATTCCAGATGATTTTTGGGGTGACTGTGTGCTGACTGCAGCTTATTTAATAAATCGTATGCCGACAAAGGTTCTTAATGGTCGAACCCCTTTTGAGATATTGTTTGGGAAGAAGCCAGACTTGGCACATTTGAAAGTGTTCGGCTGTTTATGTCATGCTTCCATAGTCGGACTTAAAGATAAGATGAGCCCAAGAGCTTGTCCCGGGGTATTCATGGGATATCCTAGCTTACAAAAGGGCTATAGAATATATGATCTCACTACAAGAGAGTTCTTTGTCAGTAGAGATGTGCATTTTCAGGAGGATTCTTTTCCTTTTGCTGCACAGAAATCAAATACAGATGATGCAAATTTTTCACATCCTACCCCTGAAGAAGAGTTTGTTTCTAATCCCGGGTATATTCTCCTCCCATATTCTCAAGAGATCGGAGTTGATCATCCTTCTACCAGGGCTATGACACCATTAGAAACAACCGGGGGTCAACACTCGACTGAAGAAATTGCACAGGAGCCATCAGCTATGGACACTCCACAGACCAGTGAGGGAATCCTACCAACTCCTGAGGAACATCCACCACGTCGTTCTGGACGAGCAACACGGCCTCCAACTTGGACCAAAGACTACATATGTGGAGTACGGAATCCGTCAGGTATCCGCTTTCCCATCTCTTCCTATGTCTCCTTCGACCATTTGTCCGAGGCACATAAATGCTGCATTGCCCGCATATCTGAGGGACGAGAACCGTCCAACTATAATGAAGCCAAGAGTGATCCACGATGGCAGAAAGCCATGGCAGCAGAACTACAGGCCCTGATGGACAACAACACATGGGAGATTGTCAGTCTACCTCCACACAAGAAGGCAATTGGTTGCAAATGGGTCTACAAAATCAAATATAAGGCTGATGGTTCAGTTGAGCGATATAAAGCTCACTTGGTAGCGAAGGGCTTCACCCAGAGAGAAGGTTTTGACTACCATGAAACCTTCTCTCCTGTAGCCAAGGATGCCACAGTCCGGACCTTTCTCTGTGTTGCAGCTTTTCAGGATTGGCAATTACACCAGATGGACGTCCACAATGCTTTTCTACATGGGGATCTCGATGAAGAGATATATATGGAAGTACCACAAGGATTACGGAGACAAGGGGAGGATAAAGTATGTCGTCTCCGCAAATCCTTATATGGGCTCAAACAAGCTTCCAGGCAATGGTACGCAAAGTTCTCTGATGCATTAATAGCTGCTGATTTCCAACAATCCAAATTCGACTACGCTGTTTTCACTTGGACCAAAGGTATGTCATCCATTTACTTGATGATATATGTGGATGACATATTGATCATGGGAAATGATGAAGTAGCCATCAAAAGTTTCAAACAGTATTTGGGCTCAACCTTCCATATAAATGATTTGGGACCACCCAAATTTTTCCTTGGGATCGAGATTGCCCGATCAAATCAAGGAATATCCCTCAGTCAGAGGAAATTTACCTTGGAAATCATATCAGAGGCAGGATTATCAGGGTGTAGACCAGCTGTAATTCCCATCGAGCAAAATACCAAGCTCACCACAGCAGACCTTGATGTTGGGACTTCCAGAGAAGATGATCCCAAATTACAGGATCCGACCACCTATCAGAAACTTGTTGGGAAGCTCATATATCTGACCATGACCAGGCCGGACATCATTTATGCGGTGCAAACTCTCAGTCAGTTTATGCATGCTCCCAAACAATCTCATATGAATGTTGCACTCAAGGTGGTCAAATATCTGAAGAAGTGTCCTGGGCTTGGAATTCTCCTCTCCAGGAACTGTGACATGAGGATGACTGCTTATTGTGATTCAGATTATGCAGCCTGTCCGATGAGCAGAAGGTCTATAACCGGGTTTTGTATCAAGCTAGGGAATTCTCTCCTTTCATGGCGAACAAAGAAGCAGCCGACCGTCTCATTATCCTCAGCTGAAGCCGAGTATCGAGCGATGGCAAAGACAACATGTGAGATAGTATGGTTGCGAGGTTTGCTCCGAGATCTTGGAGTAAAAGTCGAAGGGCCAACTAAGTTGTTTTGTGACAATGACGCGGCTCTCAAGCTTGCATCAAATCCCATTGTGCATGAAAGAACGAAGCACATAGAAGTGGATTGTCATTTCACACGAGAAAAAATTCAGCAAGGTGTGATTGAAACCCAAGGGATTCGAACAGAAGAGCAACCGGCAGATATCTTTACCAAGCCTTTATGTCAGAGACAACATGCGTATCTCCTAAGCAAGCTAGGTGTCTTGGACATCTACAAGCCACCAGCTTGAGGGGGAGTGTTGGAAGATACGCATGCATTGGCAATCGCAGAAGACACGGAAGGATATCACACGGGATCAATTAATATCAAATCCAAATCGGAATTGATTTGTGTAATATATTTAGTTCCCTTTATTATACAATCTATGTAATATATGATCATAGCCCCTGTACATTGAAACATTCATTGAATACATTACAGAAAACCATTCATCTATACATTTCTCTCCATTCCTTTCATCGTTTTCCGAATGCTGTCAGGGAAGCAGAAAGTAGATCACTCCAAGCGTCTGGCCACTGAATCATGCAGATTTCAGGATTTCATCAATGCGAATGCCCACAAAAGGTTCTTCGAGTACGAGGCGGCTTAGCCTGTGAGAATCGCCTCTTGCGCTAACGACTATCTCTATGACAGGCCATCCATGGAGTCAGTGATTCACGAGCTACGTAGCGGGCAGCAGCTGTCTCTGAATATTTTCAATATGAATTGATAGGTTAGATCCAAATAGATTATATCTTGGAAATTCTCTTTTCTTTCTTTTGTCAATCGACTTTTTTTTTTTTCTTTTCTTTTGTTTTTCTTAATGATCAAAGGCAAAAGAGACGGGCCTTATTTGATACGTGTTCCAAGAGCTGTTTCGACGGTTGATGGTAAAAGCTGGACTGAAGAAGCCAACTGTGGCCGATGTAGTGACCTACCGGCTTCGACATTTTTTTATTTTGGTCCTTTGCCATAGGGCTGTGCTTTCTTGCGTATGTTCAAGCCTGTTACGGACATATTGCTTTAATTTGCGCTCTACAAGTGCTTTGTGAAAAATTTCTTTTCGGGAGTAGGTACATTTCGATTTTAGGTGTTCGATGTTTCTCGCGACACTCTGCAATTGTGTAGGTGGAAATCGCTGTCTGAGTTTCAACGCCTGACTAGCCTGGTTGCCCTGGTATTCTAAATGTGAAAGATCGAATGATAATAGCTAGTTAATAAAAGCGATTTGTTCTTCATTGCTGATATATAGTCAATCCTCGAAAACAGCATTGCCCCTAGTTTATTGTCTGGGCCAGGGCCATGTTCTTCAGTATTGGATGTTTCATTAAAAGTAGAAACTCCAATCCAGCCACTTGATCACTATGAGACGATGCAAGTCCCTTTCGATCTGACCATATATTGGATGGTGACTCGGCGCCCACTAGATCTTCTTCTTTTTGCAAAAAAATGAGGCCTTGTTTATTAACGTTTCTGTTCCTCCATTTTTCGATTCTTTTGTTTCTCACAAGAGAAAAAGAACAAAAATGGTAATATAAGCTAAGGTTTCTATTACCCGGACAGATAAGTGGTTAGGGAATAGTTTTGGAACAAAAACGAGAAGTAGAAAAAACTTACTTCTCTGTTCCTAAAACAAAAAGAGAACTGAGGTCATTTTAAAACACAAACTCAATATAACCTAATGCTCGTCTTTACACAATTAACATAAAGTTCAACCTCCAGACCTGATATGAGTCCCCATTATTTGCAATAAAAAAATTATAAATTTAGGAAAAAACTTATAAATTAGATTTTGAGTAGTTTTACCAAATTTTAGTGTTACTTCTAGTTTAGAATTAGTTTAATATATAAAAATAATAAAATATCTGGAACTAAATTGGAATCAAAATTGAATAAGCTTTTAGGGATTTACTATATTGATTTTTGAATGCCATTTTCTTTTAGAGACACCCCAAGCAATGTTTGTTCTTCTACTTGTAGTTAAAAAAACTCAAAATGTCTATGCACCTGTCTATGCACCTGTTTATTATAATGCACCTCTTTAGTGCCATTTCTAGCTAACCATCAATCTTTGACTTATTATTATGTTGGATTTTCTTAGGCAATCTTAGAATATCTTAATTAATCAAATCATTACGAAAGTTAAGTTTTACCTAAACATGAAATGCTATGTCTCCACTAACATTTTTATAATTAAATAAAAAAATTGTGAATATAAATTTTTAATGTCATATCTAACGTTTTTATTTTTTTCTATTTCAAGAATAGAAATTTTATGCAGTTATCAAACACGGTCTTCTATTTAGAAATTTGTCTAGGGAAAAAAATATAAAAAAATTATTTCTAAACAGAAATTATTCCAGGAACAGAAATGTTATCAAATGCACTTTAAATGATCATATAGCCTCACTAAAAGGGGCACAATTCAATCACCTGAATAGGTATAAAATTGATACTAGATCACAATATCCCCAACCCAGTATATAATAAACCCACAGCATAAAAAACAAGTCAATCTCATCTCAATAAAGGTCGGATAAGATCGATCAACAATATCAAAACAACATCAATGGTCAATTCTATTCACATATAAATAGTCCATTCTATTAATTAATCTAGTATTCAGTATCTAACTATGTTAAGCCCTTGTGACAAAGACGACAAAAATTCTTCTCCTGGTTAGGTCTTCACCTGTATAGTTGGTGGCTCAAACCATAAGGACATGATGAGAATAATATGCATACCCTCAAGCCCCTTAGGTTCAGAACACAACATCTATGAGCATCAAACACATACTCATCTTCCAATAACTCACAAATCAAATCCACAATCCATCACATAAACCAAATTACACTTCACATACAATGCTCATAAATAAGTTTGTAAAAATTTTCGCAATTCGTTTCAAAAACCATTTTTCAAACCATTCATAAGTATTCAAATCAAACCATTTCAAATGATTAAAATCAACTTAAATTATTTTGAATACAATAAAGGTTAGCAAACCCCAATCCAGTTTTATACGACAAATATGCTCATTAATTCTTACCACATCCAAAATATGAGCTTATAAATTCCAAAAAGTGATAAGTGCCATTCGCATGAGAAAACATAAACCAAACTAGGAAAATTATCTCAAGCCGACCAACTTGAAATCCTATCAATTAAACAAAAAGTGATGTCAAAACTCAATAAATAATGACCTCAACTAATAGTCAATTACACAATGCTATTTCTAAGTCAAAACACCAGTTGACAAAAGACTTCAAGAGCAGCCAATAACTATTAATGCTACAAACAACCTTGATGAAATTTCTCACGCCATATGTCTCTATCGAACTCTTACCACATCCAAAATATGAGCTTATAATTTCCAATAAGAGATAAGCACCATTCACCTAGGAAAACATAAATCAAACCACGAAAATTATCTCAAGTCGATCAACTTGAAATCCTATCAATTAAATAAGAAGTTATGTCAAAACTTAATAAATAATTACCTTAACTAAGAGTTGATTACACAACGCTATTTCTAAGTCAAAACGTGAGTTGACAAAAAACTTCAAGGACGGCCAATAACTACTAATGCTACAAGTGGCCCTAACAAACTTTCTCATGCCATATGTCTCTATCTAACTCTTACCACATTCGAAATATGAGCTTATAAATTCCAAAAAGAGATAAGCGCCTATCGTGACCAAATTTTCGGGTGAACCACCTAAGGTTTGGCTAATGGATTGTTAAGCCTAGACTTAACTCGGACTCTCCCAAGCCCATACCAATTCGCGACTTAGGTTTGAATTTTTAGCATGCAAATAATTTTCAATTGGGAGTCGCCACTAATCTATTTTTGGTGGGTCGATTAGAAACCCAAGTGAAGTAATGGGAGATTTACTTTACTCCTGCGAACCAGAGATTCTAGATACGGGGACTTGGTTACGCTGGATTCCTCTAACGCCCTTTCGGTACCATTCTTTTATTTTGAAAAAATGTTTTGCAGGCAGCTTGAACTGATTTTAATTTATCTCCCTAACATGTGGGGTGATCATACGGGTGCGCAATCCACCAATTTAACACCCAATAAAACAATGAATAAGGTTAAGGGACTTACATTGTAGCAACGAAAGTATCTGTATCGTTAGATCAGAATTCACATCAACAGTCCTAGGTATGATTTCTAATTAACACGCAATTTCTTTTTTGTGTTTTCACTTTGTTTAATGAGAATCATGTGGTGCATGCAACATGGCAACATGACCTAAACTATATGACATAACTAAAGTAATTCATAAAGACATGCAATAATTAAATGTAATCTAAATGGCCTAATTCTATTGACGGACAATTTCTAATTAAACGGACCTAACCACAATCACTAAATAACATGCATTTCATAAACCTAATTCTAGATAACATGCATATGACATTTTTTATTTTTCTAAAAAAAAAATGCAATCTATTTAGGAGAATTTCTAAACCTATAATATGCAATCCCAACATGCAATGACGTGCAAAGAATGCCCTAAATTCTATATGACATATGCATGATATTTTTTATTTTTTATAAAATTCGTAATATAAAATTAACATGCAATTTAAATCGATGAAATGAAAGTCTAACATCCTAAATTTATGTTTTTTGGTATTTTTACATTTAAGAAATTTGAAATAAATAAATTTCCTATTCTAGACATGCAAAATAACCCTAAAATAAGTAATATTCTAATGTGCATCTAATCTATTTTTTTTTTTTTTTATGGGAGCAATCAAATGAAGGTATCAAAAACAGCACGGCACCAAATGAAGCAAGATATCATTCATGTCCATTTAATTTTGGGAAATAAATTGACGAATCGTATCTCGCGCATGAGATCGGATTGGCCAATTTTTAAATAAAATCACAAATCGTATCTCAAGCGTAAGATCGGATTGGTGATTTTCCGTACGATTGCGGGTCATATTTCGAGCGTGAAATCGGACCGTCAATCATGTGTACGTTGTGAAATTAGGGATTAATCCCTAATTCAAAGAATACTTGATACTTTGTGGATACGGTAGCATCGTCGAAAGATTCATACGAGGTAGCGATTTCACAAATTAGGCAATGAAAATATATGAAGATCAATTTGATGAACATCATTACCTAAATTGCAATATCACTTGGATACCGTTTCCAAACTTGGATGGACAACAAATCATGCGAGTTGCGGTAACGATGGCTCTGAGATTTGCTTCAAAGGTGGATATCCTCCCGTGGCCGTGAGTTTCAATTGTGTGCTCCATCTTTGTTGACTTTTGACTCTTTTTTAAATAAAATAAACCTTGCAAAAGAACAACAAATGGAAACATTGCTGGTGATGAACAGCTAAAATTGGCAGGATCACTCGTGATGGCAGTTCCTCGGTGGCCGAATGTCTTCTAACTTGGTGAGGTCTCGCAATGGTGCTCAACTCGGAGAGATCACAGGGGCTGCAATGTGACACCACGAGATACCGTTTGCAATTTAGATTTCAAGGGAATCCCAAGGCAAGACCGATTGAAGACCTGCAACCAAAAAGAATTGTGAAGTTCTCTGGTCTCGAATCAGTGACACAGAATAGCAATAGAAGTTCAATTTGTGCGTATTGTGTCATCCAACAAATAAATCCCCAAGTACGTTGGCGTGTGTCTGTCCTTATGAAGTCCACACCCTGAGACGCGTCATCGCATGTAGGACTTCACAGCAGGGACGCCATCGAGAGTCCGTTGAAGCTGTTTGACTTGCTGGAAATAAACCACACGATGCGGACAGGACACGCCAGCTGATCGTCCGGTGGGAAGCAGCTTGGGTCGCGATTCAGTGATGGTCTTCCGGTTGGACTCTCGGTTTGGTAAACACAGACGAACCTTTGAGGACCTGGCCGTGAATCTGAGGAAGAGAGAAAGTAATCGTGGGATGTGAGGGTGGGCTCTTGATGAAGAATCGGCACCAATGTCCTCTTGGCCATCTATGTATCTTATTCTTTTCTCGTGAACAAACGTGCCCTCTTTCTCTTCTTTCCCCCTCCTCTCTCTCACGACTTTTGTATTGTGGCTGACCTAGATTTTGTCGCCGTGTATGGAATTGTGTGGCCTCTCCGAAAACCCTAAACGAACAAACCTATTTATAGGCCACCGATTAGGTTTTCAATTTTTTCCAAACCGATATCCATGAAGATTATTTTTCTAAACGCAATATCACTTTTTATTTTCCACATATCTTAATTTTATTGCCTAAAGATAAGATTGCAACCCAATTTTCTTAAATTCCAAAAATCCACCGTAATATCATTTCAAATCTCCATTTAGGTAATTTTTGTCATTAAAAGAAAACGGGCTCGGGCAATTTATTTGCTTCCTAGGCTTAATCCGATCTGCCAAATTAAAGCTTAGAACCACTAATTTGAATCCGTCCGTCACCAACCCAATGAAAATGCAAATTAAAACTAAATGCACCTAAAACTATGTGTTATGCAATTAATTAATGTTTTTTAGGAATGAAATTACCCCCTAATTTTTTAATGCAATAAATGACTAATCGGGTCACCAAAATTTAGGTGTCAACAGCGCCATTCATTGGGGAAAGCATAAACCGAACCAGGAATTTACCTCAAGCCGACCAACTTGAATTTTTATCAATTAAACAAGAAACGATGTCAAAACTCAATAATTAATGACCATGACTAAGAGTCGATTACACAATGCTATTTCTAAGTCAAAACATAAGTTGACAAAAGATTTCAGGAACGGCCAATAACTACTAATGCGACAAACAGCCTTGACAAACTTTCTCATACCATATGTCTCTATTGAACTCCAATTCAAGTGTTCAAGGGACTAGAAAAATTTGAACTCAAGAAGTCTTGGTCTAATACAATGAATATTTTATAGGACTTCTTCTGACTGTTCTAAAAGTTTGAACTGTTAAATAAATGCATTATTTGGTACTTAAATCTTTTAACATTTAGCGAGCACTATGAATTACGTTGATTTGATTTGCCAAGATCTCCTAAGCATGTGTCACAGTTTGTGAATCCTCTTGTACCCGTGACACTTGTGAGTGGTGCTTGGGGTTATCGGTTGAAGAGTATAAGAGGCAAAAAGGACGAACACAATTGGTCCGTGGGAGTGGCGTTAAAACGGTTGGTGCTAGGAGTTCTAGGATAGAAGGATTATATCACTTAGGAGCTCTAAAGGCGGGGTAGGCCTCTCGTGCACAAACTGGTCGGGAGCTGATGCCGCTCTTCTAATGAGGCCATGGCAAGCTAAAACCAGTTGTTGAGTCTAAAGAGATCTGCTGTCTCACTTGACGGACTAGATGTCTAAGCGATGCCTGACGTATTACGATCTCGCATGAAGAAGCATTCATCGTATTGTTCGCTGGAATAGCTATAGAAAGAAAGTTGGTCTAGTGAATTCTGCTCGTCAGGCGCCACATGGGTTGTTCCGAGGCCAAGGAAACTCTTGGCCCATGACACATGGTATCAGAGCAGGAATCCCTCTAGTAAATGGGTGAGTCGGAGAATCGGACTCCTTGCTCCAGTGTGAGTTGAACTGATAAGTTCTAGGGATCCTGATCCTAGTGGGTGGAGAGGAATCTGCCGGGGCAAAAGATGCCCAAATGTAGTGGGGCTCTCAGCTCCTAGGATGGCTGGGTACTAGGAGGAGTCGGTTCCTCGCCGAGCGGATAGCAAGTCTGAGAAGAATTGAATCCTTGCTGAATGGGGATAATGTTCTTGGATCAATCGGTGAATTCGAAGAAGAGGTCTACTACCACGTTTTTAATAAGGAAAGAACCTCCATTTGGTTTGCTGGGGTCAAAGAAGCTGAGTAGGCAAAAATGGTGCTACCAAAAGATGCGGTTGGCGAAAAAATGCCACACTTGTCAAAGAAAGTGCAGGTGATCGAGAATTGCCGAGCAGTTGAGATTAAAAGAGGCTACTAATAGGGCAAAACTTGTTTTGTTGGGCAAGCGTGACCATTCAATGTGAAATCCCAAAAGTGGCGCATCAATGGTTAAGGGACGCAAGGAAGCGACAGAGCAGATCGCAACGAGGGTGTTGCGAATTTGAGTGGGGGAGAATGTCACGGTCCGTGAATCCTCCTGTACTCGTGACACTTGTGAGTGGTGCTTGAGGTTATCGAATGAAGAGTGTAAGAGGCAGAGGGGACGAACACAACTGGTCCGTGGGAGTGGCGTCAAGACAGTTGGTGCTAGGAGTTCTAATATAGAAAGATTATATCACTTAGCAACTCTGAATGTGGGATAGGCCTCTCGTGCACAAATTAGTCAGGAGCTGATGCCAATCTCCTGATAAGGCCATGGTAGGCCGAAACCAGTTGTTGAGCCTAAAGAGATTTGCTGTCTCATTTGATGGACTAGACGCTAGGCATGGTACAATCTCGCTCAAAGAAGCATTCACCGTATTGTTTGTTGGAACAGTTATAGAAGGAAGACTGGCCTAGCAAATTCCGCTCGCCAGGTGCCTCACGGGTCGTTCCGAGGCCAAGAAAACTCTCGGCCCGTGACACACGCATACGCGAAATCCCCTATTTCTTATTTCTTTCTCCCTCTTTTTTTTTATTCTTTCTTCCCTTCTTTCTATATACAATCCCTCTTTTATATTCCAAAGACTAGGGCTCGACAGCGACCACCAGCTTCTTGTCTACTGGGAATCTTATGCCCTCTCTAGCTAATGGTCTTCATACCATTCACATGGTCACGGCCTCACACTGAGCAGGGCACAAGTTCATCCAATTATAATTACGACATCAAACATTGTTTCCACAAGATGAAGCAGACCTTGCCCAGTCATGGACAACTCATCACTCCTTGCGACTTGGACTTCGACAGTAGGGGTGAGCGGTTCCCGGTTCCGGTTCGGTTCCGTCCGAAACCTGGAACCTACCCTCGGATACAGGTTCCTCATTTTTTGGAACCTGGACCCTACCCGTCAGAACCAAGAACCTGGAACCTACCCTGTCACAGTTCCGTGGTCGGTTCCAGGTTCCAACGGGTTCTTTTTTTTTTTTTTTTTTTTTTTTTTTTCATTTTCAGATTTGAACTATAATGAAGAAGGAAAGAGACAAATCAAAGCTTCTATGTCCATAAATTTTCCTTTAGATGGTAGGTGAAGTGGACAGAAGTGATACAAGGATTTCGATTTGGGAATCTTTCGATTCTTACCTCAATAGGTTGTAGTTTGCTCATTTTGGCAAACATATTGCCATAGAACTTGGCATCCTTTTTGTTGTACTCCTTGACCTTCTCCTTCAATACTTTATACTCCAGTTTCACATCCCTGTTTTGACAAGGCAAATTAAAGGTGTAAGCACCACATTTCCGCATACACCATATTTCCACAGTGTTCAAGATATCCCAGACCACAAAAGAAACATCTCAGAGAATGAAAAAGGAACAAAAAAAAGTACCTATTGTCAAGATCAATCTCTAGCACCTTCTTGATGTCAAATTCAGCCAAATCAAAATAAGCCAGCTGAATGTAAGCCTGCACCCTCCGATAAAGAGCCTTCACATTCCTGCTATCCAGCTCCAAAACCTGAGACAGATTCCAACATGAGAAAACATTCATGCATCACACCCAGAGCTTTTGCAATGCCAAGGAAATGCTGCGAACCTTGGTGCATAGTTTCTCAGCCTGCTTGTAATCTTTGAGTTTCAGCTTGCATGCTGCATCATTCAGATTGCAAGCAACTTTCAGTGCCTTCGCTTGTTTCTTCTCATCTTTGCTAAAGGAGGTATCGTATTCTATGTACTTCACAGCCTACAAACAAGATCAATATCCGCTAGAATAAGAGATATTACCAGATAAAGCTTATCCACGTAATTGCCCTCTTTAAGGTTCTAGCTTTTCTGACAAAACTCTACTTTGACCAGTGAGCTGTCTGTTATTTCATAAAATTATGAGTTTATTACTAAAAACTACAAAAAGAATCTTCACAATGGGCTGGAGAAACTAAGAAACTCTAAGACTTTCAACTACAATGAAAATCTCAATCTAAACCAGTGTTTGAGAATCTGCTTTCCTATTATACCATACTTCAACATATAATAGATAACGACATCAATTGAAAAAAAGCAACCAACCCCAAGTCTAAAGAACACTGAACCAGCCACACAACAGAGGATATGAGTAAAAACTAAACAGCGCTTGATTCGATCCAAAGAAATGGCGGCAACACAGGAAACAGGAGACAATCATGTGAACTTCCAACAGGAATAAAAGATAAGCACAGTTTTTCATAGCATGTTACTAGGCCTATGCTCCATCAAGACTCAAGAGTTAGATTTGAAAATCATTAGCCTCACCACTTAGCATGAAACAAAACAATACCCCGTAGCAAGTGCTTTAAATAATGGAACACATGACAACTAGCTAACCACATAAATAGCCGAGAGGTACCTTTTCATATCTCTTAGAAGCCCTTGCATACTTCCCTGCCTTAAATAGAACATTTCCTTCTTCTTTCTTCTTGCCTGCAGCCTCAATCTTCCCCTCAGTATTCATGTCCCACAACTCCTTGTCCTAAACATTGAATGTTGAAATATTATTGTATCAGTGCCCTAAAGTTTACAATGAGGATTGTGCCATAACAGCGCATGAACAAGAGCCCGCTCACATACCTTTAACAAAGAGACCAACTCCACCTCATGATACACGGTTGAACTAGTAGGTACCATAGCCAGAAAGAACAAGAAAGCGACAAGCACATTCGCAGGTATCTATAAAATCAAGTTCATCCCGCACGAAATTTTCACCGCTAAGGGCAACAAGAAAGTAACAAGCACATCCGTAGGTATCTATAAAATCAGCTGACGGGAGCGTAAAAAGGGGCAGAGATTCAAACAATTAGGGTTTGTATGAATCGCCGCCGATCGAATTCGCATCCCGCGAGCAGGAAGCAAAATGAATTGAGAACCAATAATTCCATGATCAGGCCACCCGCCGGCAACCCAAAAGCAAGCAAGTGCGCAGTCGAGACAGATTTCCCACTCCCGCGGAAATCCTAGCGCTCATCACCTCATCAAAAGTAGAAAATTTCTACTAGAAATTGCCCAGCCCAAGCTTCAAAGCCCCGCGCTTTCAAATCGAGCAAAGAGAATACAGCACAAATGCTCAAGAGCTAAAAAAGAACGATGCAGAGAGAGAGAGCTTACGGTCTTTGCCACCGCGAACGCCGCCTCTGGTGGGATGATACATGGTTCCGGCAAGGTCCTCCGAGCCGAAGAAGATGGGGATGCGGTCGTCTTCTTCGCCGGCTTCTCGTAGACGAGCTTTACCCGGAGTTTTAGGTCTTGCCAGAGAGGAACTCGTCGAGGGACTTGAGGCCCGACTCCGTGTGGAGATTCGTCGAGGGTGAGCACTGAGCAGCATCGGGCAGAGACAGAGAAGAAGCGTGAAGTGTGAACTCTTGAGGGCGAGCGGCGAGACTCAGAGCGGCGTCCGATGAGACTCTGAAAAACTGAAAGTGGAATGGAAGAGTCGGAGTCTCAGGGGAGGGGAGGGGGTTCCTTTTGGAACCCTAATCGGTTCCGGTTCCGCGATCGGTTCCGGTTCCGGTTCCGCGACCGGTTCCGGTTTCGGTTCCGGTTCCACTTGGAACCGGAACTGGAACTGGGATCGCCGGTTCCCGGAAAAATGGAACCGGGAACCGGAACCGGTCCTTTAAGAACCGGGAACCGAACCGGAACCTCCGGTTCGGTTCCCCGGTTCCCGGTTCTACCCGGGAACCGTGCTCACCCCTATTCGACAGGGTGAAAGAATTGCGGGAATTCGATGAGACCAAGGCTGGAGTCAAAGGCCTCGTGGACTCTGGTGCGACCAAGGTCCCCAGGATCTTCATCCACCCCCACGAGAATTTGCACAGTCCGCCATCCGATGCGAATGGGACCAGCCTCCAGATCCCGATCGTCGATCTAAGAGGCTACCAGGATTCCCGGCGAGTAGATGTCATCAATGGTATCCGAGAAGCATCGGAAGCGTGGGGTTTCTTTCAGATTATCAATCATGGGATTCCGCTCGATGTGATGGACAACATGTTGGAGGGCGTTAAGAAGTTCCATGAGCAACGAGTGGAAGTGAAGAAAGAGCTCTACTCTAGAGACGGTGCGAAGAGAGTGAGATACTTTTGCAGTGGAGACTTGTTCGTGCTAAAAGCAGCGACTTGGAAGGACACCGTCGTGTTTGAATTCCAAGATGGCGACCTAGAACCAGAGGCTGTTCCTCCTATTTGCAGGTATGCGTATCACTTTTTAAAGCAAAAATTGGAAGTGCTACAAGAGATGTGAACAATTTTGGACATTTCTCTTACTAAGGACAGGTCGAGGTTCAATTTAACATACTCTGTGTTTTCAAAACCCAAAACCGTGTAAAGCGGATCATTCAGTGTGATGCTTTTCTATACGGTTCAAAGCTTGGTTTTTGAGTACCCTATCCCAGCCTTAGTGATAGTTGTGGAAGAGTAAAGGTGTTTCACAACTCGAATATGCATTTCTTTCTATGAGAAAGAACGAATTCTTTGCTACAAACATGGATACTGGAGACTCACAGTGCTTTCACGTACTCGTTTACAGAGATGCAGTTTTTGAGTACGAGAAACATATTGCAGAGCTGAAGACATCTTTAGCCGAACTATTATCGGAGGCATTGGGCCTCAGTTCTGATTATCTCAGCGGCACTGAGTGTATGAAATCGGAGACAGTGCTAGGCCATCACTACCCAGCTTGTCCCAAACCAGAATTGACTCTCGGCACGATTAATCACTCAGACTTATCGTTTCTGACTCTTCTTCTTCAAGACCACCACGGGGGCCTACAAGTCCTCCACGAAAGCCACTGGCTTGATGTGGTTCCTGTAAAGGGAGCACTTCTAGCCAACATTGGAGACTTCATGCAGGTAAAGAAAGTTCTATCTTTTTTCTGTACCATTTGTTTTCTGGCCTACATGACAAATATGAAATTGTCCACTAGATATGTCTATCTGGAGTTGCTTTCGATCGCCCTTCATTATATCAACTGCATAATGAGTTGAGATAGTATTTTCTGAGTTACCAATGGTAGTAGAAACTCCGCCGATACCTCAAACATTTGAGAAGAATCATAAGTGAAATAACTGAGCAATCTAATGAGGAACGACTTCATTTCAACTCTTGATCTTAAACAACCACGTCAAGCGCTAATTAGAGGACGAAACGGAAACACACTAATTTCTATGCCTGGCTCTTGGCATCCATCTTTACCACAATCTTTTGAAGTCATAACTCCTTTTCTGGCCTAATACAATGGTTGCAGCTTGTTACCAACGGCAAGTTCAAAAGCGTGGAGCACCGAGTGCTTTCAGGGCAGGTGGGACCAAGGATTTCGGCCGCGTGCTTTCTCGCCCCAAGCAAGACGGGAAAAAATAGACCTCTTGGGCCAATAAAGGAGCTTCTCTCTGAAAACAATCCGCCTATATACAAAGAGACCTCTCTCTCGGAATACGTCGCATGCTTCAGATCCCATGGCCTAAGGGCCACTTCGACACTTTCATCATTTCAGGATAAGCGACTCCAAATAGGGCAGAGCTGTGGAAAATTCCTGAACGAGAGTGTCATGACTGGTTCTATCGTGTATCTGAGTTTGTGGAAGGACTTTGTAACTACTGGTTTCGGTTTGTGCAATGAAATCACACTCGTCCAAAACAAGTCAGTGTCAAAGTTATTTCTTCTAATGCAAAGTGGAGTATCCGAGTCACTATATTCTTCAATAGATCGGCATTACGTTTTGGCACTTATCATCGTCTCTCAAACTGTAGTTTCATCTTCAAGCACCTCCATTTTTAGATGCGACCCAAGATTCATCATAATTAATATCGAATATTGGAAAAAAAAAAAAAAAAGTGCACACCTTGCAATTAAAATTGCATAAGTGAGTTTAAGAGATTGTAATTTAGTCCTCGTACTTATTAATTTTTTACCCATCAAGTCTCTTTCTTACCAACTCCACCAAATTGAAACCAGTGTCTCAATTTGCTGCAGCAGGAAGTTTGATGTTAAAATAAGTGATGGAACTATAGAATGAAATGCTTCCTCTACCCGGTGGTGAGAGTATCTTTTGATCTGAGTCGAAGTGACTGGCACCTACCGGCTCTCCATGTCGATGTGATTGGCACCAACCGGCTCTCCATGTTTTCTGCAGAATATCTATGGTCATGTAGCCTCGCCAAAAAAGACACAACTCAAACTCCTTAGGCTGCGTTTGGGAGTGGCTTTGCCAAGCCACTTCCACCCCCCAAAGCCCCTTAGCCCAAGTTTGGAGTGTTTGGCAAAAATTTTAAAACCCCATTTGGGGAAGGCCAAGTATCCCCAAAGCTGAAAGCCCAAGGCAGGTGGGGGGCTGCCTTGGGCATTCAGCCTTCTCGGCATGCTGAGCCCCCTTAAAAAAAAAAAAAAAAAAAAAAAATTTCCCAAATTGTCCCCATTCATTTTTCGTTTTTCCGACCTTGCCCTCACTGTTCATCTTCTTCGATCTTCTTCTTCTTGAGCGACTGCCAACGAAGGGACCGGCGACCGTCGCGACTGCCACGCTGACCCGCCGCTCCACGACCTCCGCCGCGGCCGTGCGACCTTCGGCGAGGGTCGCGCGACCGAGATGTGGTCGCCGGTCGCGACTTTCGGGCGACCTCACGGAGGTCGCGACCGCGACCCATTTGGTCGCCGGCCGTGACCTTTGCGCCGGCCGCGATGCAGATCTCCGTAGCCACCGGATCTGCGTCGCCGCTGGCCGCGACCTTCGCGGAGGAGTCGTGACCAGATCAGGCGCCGCCCTCGACGAGGTTGCGCGACCCAGGCGCCGCCCTCGCCGAGGTCGCGCGACCCAGGCGCCGCCCTCGCCGAGACGCGCGCGACCCAGGCGCGACCTCCAGCGACCCCGGATCTGGTCGCGACGGCGTCGCGCAACCTTGGCGGACCCAGATCCGGGGTCGCCGGAGGTTGCCGGAGGTCGCCGGTGGTCGCCGCCGGCCGCCGATTGGAGCTGCCCTTGCCGATTTTCTTTTTTTTTTTTTTTTTTTTTTTATTTTTTATTTTCACAAAAGCCCTTTGTCCCCCCCCAAACACTATTTTGTCCAAAGGTACTTGCAAAGGGCTTCTAAGTTACAATTTACCAAACACAATTTGCATTTTGCAAAACACCTATATCTCAAAGGTCTTTGCATTTTGCTAAGTACTTTCCCCAAAGGGCTTTCCAAACGCAGCCTTAATGGGCTTCAAAGTTTCCCCTTACAAAGATGCAAACCTTGCCTTGTCATGGAGAGCCCATTATGTCACACCCCAAAACTACAAGGAATGGGGATGACATGACCAACCTTCCATGAATTATATATATCAGCTAACATACAAATTTGTTGCAACATTAGAGTTTCTATAATCCAGTCCAACCACTAACAAAGATTATGTACACTATTTTCTTAAACCATACCCAAAATAGAACTCCCAAAAGTTTTTCAAAAGTGCTATTGTCCTACTAGTTGCTAACCCTAGGACCTGAAAACATGGAAGATGAACGGAATAAACAACCATAGCTCAGTGAGTAGTATATACCATAAAAGCATGTCCAACTTCCGCATTACACATTTAAAACTCAAGGCATGACTCATTATTGCCAAACAAAATATGATAACTTACATGAACAAAACGCGTTAAATGTTACATCAACCTAACTATATCAAGTAGCCAAATTTTCCATTCATCCATAATAACAAAACCAGCATGAACTCATCCTATCTCATATCAATAGTTCATTCCACACTCAATATCCAAATTCAAGGCCCTAGAGGTGACTCCCACGAAATTGCGTTATCATGTAGCACTTAGTCCTCGACCATATATAGCAATAGTACAAGGCCCAGATGTGGCTTCCACGAAATTATGTTATCATGTAGCACTTAGTCCTTTACTATGCATGTCGGTAGTACAAGGCCCTAGAGGTAACTCCCATGTGACTCAAGTCGCCATGTAGCACTTAGCCCTTGACTACAAGGCCCTAGAGGTGACCCACACGAAATTTCGTTGTCATGTAACACTTAGTCTGTTACTACCACATGTTTGATTTCCTTAACATAACACATATCATGTTTCAATAGTCATCACATAACCACATAAATCGATTGTACCAAAACAGCTTACATAACCCTTCAAGAGAGGTTTGTCGAATCATCCCACAATAATTCAAAATTACCGAGCACTATATCCATCAATATATAACAAATAGGTCCTCACTTCCTCACGAGTATATGTCGGTTAATCTTACCTTAGTACATGAGTTGCACGAAACCAAAGAAGACATTAGTACTACTCACCTGGGGATGCCCCAAAATCAAATAACGTGTGTTATTTGATCCTTTGATCTTGCGATCCGGATGCTGTGTTATAAAGTTGAGTCGGCTTGGCGAGGCATCCGTGGTATGCACATGCCAAAACCCTTTCTTCTTTTCCCCTTCTTCTTCTTCTTCTTCTTCTTCTTCTTCTTCTCTCCCCTTTTCGGTCGAGGGAGCTCTCTGCTGCCCTCTTTAACCGAGTCCTCCCCTCCCCTCCTTTTTACTTTTTTGACTTTTCAACTTATCTTTCTTTTTCTTCTTTTGGGCCCCACCAACCAAATATTACATTCTACCCTCCTAAAAAAAAATTTCGTCCTCGAAATTTACATGTATTTCAATCATGAAACAAGTAAGGATATTTGCGTCTTGCCTCATCCTCAAGTTCCCAAGTAGCCTCTCTCTCAGTATGGTTTTGCCATTGTATCTTCATATAAGGAATAGTTCGCCATCGCAGCACCCGATCCTTCTTATCAACAATGCGAATAGGCTGCTCCTCATATGTCAAATTCTCCCGTAATCTCAATGGCGTAAAGTCTAGCACATGTTCGGGATTTGGCACATATTTCCGCAACAAAGAAACATGGAACACATTATGGACACCTGATAGCGCCGGTGGTAAAGCCAATTTATAAGCGACTTCACCATTTTTCTCTAAAATCAAGAATGGTCCCACATACCTTGGACTTAACTCCCCACGTGTGTCAAGTCTCAATACACCCTTCATAGGAGAAACTTTTAAGAATACGTGATCCCCCACACTAAATTCTAACTTGCGTCTTTTAAGATCCGCATAACTTTTCTGACGACTTTGAGCCGTTCTAAGACGTTCCCGAATTAGCGTAACTTTCTCTTTTGACTGTTGAATGAACTTAGGACCAGTTAGTCTTTTCTCACCAACATCATCCCAACAAATAGGACTTCTGCATTTCGGCCATATAAAGCTTCAAAGGGTGCCATTTTAATGCTAGAGTGATAACTGTTGTTATAAGAAAATTCTGCCAAATGTAGATGTTCATCCCAAGAACCGCCAAAGTCAATGATGCATGATCTCAACATATCCTCTAATGTCTTGATTGTTCTCTCTAATTGTCCATCTGTTTGTGGAATGAAAAGCTGTACTCAAGTTGAGTTTCACGCCCAATGCTCCTTGCAAACTCTTCCAAAAGTTAGACACGAATCTGGGATCCCTGTCAGAAACAATGCTTATTGGAACTCCATGAAGCTTCATTATGTCATTAACATATCGCTTTGCCATATCTTCCATTGAAAGGCCAAATCGATATGACAAAAAGTGAGCGGACTTAGTCAATCAGTCAACAATCACCCATATAGCATTCTTACTACTTGGCGTCCTCGATAAACCAACTACAAAGTCCATGGTGATATGTTCCCACTTCCATTTAGGTACTTCTAGAGGTTGTAACTGTCCACTTGGTTCCTGATGCTCAATTTTCACTTGCTGGCAAACTAGACATTGATCGACAAATTTTACAATATCCTTTTTCATGTTGACCCACCAAAATTTTTCTCTCAAGTCTCTATACATTTTAGTGCTTTCGGGATGAATTGAAAATCTAGTGCTGTGAGCTTCCTGCAGGATCTCCTTTTTCAGCTTTGAGTCCTTCGGAACACATAGTCGACCACGAAACCTCAAGGATCCATATACATGTAAACTGAAATCCGCTTGTCTTCCAGCTTCCACACCTTCTCTAAATTTTTGTAATTGTGGATCTTCATTCTGTTTAGCCTTAATTCTGTCAATCAACATAGGTTGTACTTGAAGGTTAGCTAACTGAGCACCAAGCTGATGTACCAATACTTCCAAGTCTAATTTCTGCATATCTTCAAGGATGGGTTTCTGAGAAGTGAGCAAAGTTGCCATATTGCCAAAGGATTTACGACTCAAAGCATCCGCTACCACATTAGCCTTACCCGGATGGTAATTAATTGACAAGTCATAATCCTTCAAAAGCTCTAGCCATCTTCTTTGCCTCATGTTCAGTTCTTTCTGAGTAAAGATATACTTTAGACTCTTGTGATTGGTAAATACTTCACATTTTTCACCATACAAATAGTGCCGCCATATCTTCAAGGCAAATACAATTGCCGCTAACTCCAAATCATGAGTGGGGTAGTTCTTCTCGTGTAATTTCAATAGTCTAGAAGCGTAGGCAACAACTTTGCCATCTTGCATAAGAACACAATACAAACCATCTTTGGATGCGTCGCAGTAGATTACGAAGCCGCCACTAAGGTAGAGTTAGAATAGGAGCCGACACCAGCCATCTCTTTAACTCTTGAAAACTGTGCTCACATTGGTCTGACCATTCAAATTTAACTCTCTTCTGAGTTAGACGGGTAAGTGGACCAGCAATCTTTGAGAATCCCTCTACAAATCGCCTATAGTAGCCAGCTAGCCCAAGGAAACTTCTCACTTTTGTAACATTAGTTGGGCGATTCCACTTAACAATTGCTTCAACCTTCTTTGGATCCACTAATATGCCATCCTTCGAGATCACATGACCCAAGAATTCTATATGATCAAGCCATAAATCACACTTACTAAATTTGGCATACAACTTCTTTTCATGCAAAGTCTGCAAGACAAACCTCAAGTGTTGTTTATGTTCCTCTAAACTCTTTGAATACACTAGGATGTCATCAATGAACAACACAATAAATTTGTCTAGATATTCTCTAAACACCCTGTTCATCAAGTCCATGAAGGCAGCGGGCGCATTTGTTAATCCAAAAGGCATGTCAAGAAATTCATAATGGCCATACCTTGTGATACCCAGAACGAAGGTCTATCTTGGAGAATACCTGAGCTCCCTGAAGTTGATCAAATAAATCATCAATCCAAGGCAAAGGATATTTATTTTTGACCGTTACCTTATTAAGCTCTCAGTAATCTATGCAAAGCCACATACTACCATCTTTCTTAATCACAAATAGAACAGGAGCTCCCAA
Source organism: Eucalyptus erythrocorys (assembly GCA_014182555.1). Taxonomy (NCBI): domain Eukaryota; kingdom Viridiplantae; phylum Streptophyta; class Magnoliopsida; order Myrtales; family Myrtaceae; genus Eucalyptus; species Eucalyptus erythrocorys. The sequence goes on from CM024597.1 coordinate 31,650,983, forward strand.
GGTGAAACATTGGGTCTGATGAAACCCTTATCCAAAAGATCTTGCAACTGTGTTTTCAATTCTTTCAATTCAGCGGTTGCCATTCGATATGGTGCCTTAGAGATTGGTGTTGAACCGGGCATCAATTTAATACAAAACTCTATTTCTCTATCAGGAGGCAAACCTGGTAAATCTTCAAGAAACACATTTGGAAAGTCTCTAACAACAGGAATATTCTCCAACTTCCCTATAACATTACTTGTGTCTTTTACACAAGCTAAATAACCATAACAACCTTTTCTCAAAAGTTTCTTCGCTTGTAAAGCTGAGATCAACATTGGAAAAGTGTCTTGACAACCTCCCGAAAAAGAGAATTCGGGTTGATTTGGAAGTCTAAAGATCACTTTCTTTGAAAAACAGTCAACAGTAGCCCGATATGTAGATAACCAATCCATTTCTATAATAACATCGAAGTCTCGAATATTTAACTCCACTAGATCCATAGGCATTTCAACATTATTAATCCAAAGCATACATCTTTTGAACACATGATGAGCAACTAAGAAATCACCAGTAAGAGTATCAACATGCAATTTACACTCAAGAGGTTCAGGTAACACATCAAGCTTCTTTGCAAATTTAGTTGAAATGAATGAATGCGTAGCACGAGAATCAAATAACGCATAAGCACGTTGTGAGGTAATAGAAATATCACCTGCAACCACTGCGTTAGACGCCTCCGCATCCTCCTTCGTCATCGCAAAAACTTTCCCACTTGCATTTTGTTTTTGTGGGTTCCCTTGGGGCCTACCAATGGAAGAAGCATTCCTCCGCATAGAACAATTGCGTGCGACGTGTCCCGATTGTCCACACATATAACATATCCTACCATCCGTAGGAATATTCCTCTTCATGGGGCAATCACGTGCCATGTGATCCATTTTTCCGCAAACAAAACATGCTCCCAATTTACAATAACAACGACCGCCATGAAGTTTTCCACAAGTAACACAAGGGCTTTGACCATTTGGATTTTGAGACCTATCTACCCGGTTGAAATCTCTTTGCTTCCCGCTATCACTAGTACGATTGTCCTGGTAGTCGGTGGGCTTAAATCTCTTGTGTTGAGGTGCTCCTTGTGTGCCACGTTCCAAAATGTCTTGCTCGACCCTAATTGCTCGAATCAAAATATCTTTGTACGTTGTTAGTTCAAACGGTACGAGTATAGTACGAATATCCGTTTGGAGCCCACGCTGAAAGTGTTCACCCCTACGCCTTTCATTGGCCGCAAAACCATCCTCAAATTTACTTAACCGATTAAAGCGGGTCGCATACTCCATAACTGTTAAGCTACCTTGAGATATATTGACAAAGTCACTTCTCATCTTCGCTTGAAAAGATTCTGGAAAGAATTGGGCGTTAAAAGCCTCAGTGAAATGCTTCCATGAAATGATTACATCATTATCTCCGAGAGCCGGTCTAGTTCCTTCCCACCAACTAATAGCTTCGCCTTCTAAGTATCGAGTGGCAAAGTTGACCTTTTGGTCATCACGAACATTCTCAGCTCTAAAAACCCCCTCCATGTTTCTAATCCAATCATCAGCCTTGAGAGGATCCAACTTCCCATCAAACTTAGGTGGATCCGCCTTTCTGAATTGGGCGAAGGTGCATGAGCCAACTACTCCACCTTCACTTAATTCTTTCGCTTGACGATACCAGTGAATCATCGCCTGCGTGAACTCATTCAGAGGAATCGGCTGTTGGGGCTCTTCCCTAGCTTTATCCAAATCAGGACTCCCATCAAATCGGTCCTCTAGTCTCCTCCTTAAAGCTGCCCTTCGAGAAGCTTGAGGCTCATCTCTAGTATTAGGGGTAGCGACTCGCTTGCCTTTGCTGTTTTTACGAAGCGAGGCAAGTGTCTCTGAGTCAGTACGCATGATCACCTGGACTCAAGAATAAGATTACACCTTAGTATAAAAAAAGTTAGCACATTAAAACCTATCACACAATCTCCCAACGTCCTATATCTCTACCTAGGAAGATCAAAACTTAGGCTCTGATACCAAAAATGTCACACCCCAAAACTACAAGGAATGGGGATGACATGGCCAACCTTCCATGAATTATATATATCAGATAACATACAAATTTGTTGCAACATTAGAGTTTTTATAATCCACCAAAAAAACAATATACATTTAGAACTCAACCAGTCCAACCACTAGCAAAGATTATCTACACTACTTTCTTAAACCATACCCAAAATAGAACTCCCAAAAGTTTTCCAAAAGCGCTCTCGTCCTACTAGTTGCTAACCTTGGGACCTGAAAACATGGAAGATGAACGGAATAAACAACCATAGCTCAGTGAGTAGTATATACCATAAAAGCATATCAAACTTTCGCATTACACATTTAAAACTCAAGGCATGACTTATTATTGCCAAACAAAATATGATAACTTACATGAACAAAAAGTGTTAAATGTTACCTCAACCTAACTATATCAAATAGCCAAATTTTCCATTCATCCATAATAACAAAACCAGCATAAACTCATCCTATCTCATATCAATGGTTCATTCCACACTCAATATCCAAAGTCAAGGCCCTAGAGGTGACTCCCACGAAATTGTATTATTGTATAGCACTTAGTCCTCGACCACATATAGCAATAGTACAAGGCCCTAGAGGTGACACACACGAAATTTTGTTGTCGTGTAGCACTTAGTCTATTACTACCACACGTTTGATTTCCTTAACACAACACATATAATGTTTCAATAGTCATCACATAATCACATAAATCGATTGTACCAAAACAACATACATAACCATTCAAGAGAGGTTTGTCGAATCATCCCACAATAACTCAAAATTACCGAGCACAATATCCATCAATATATAACAAATAGGTCCACTTCCTCACGAGTATATGTCGGTTAATCTTACCTTAGTACATGAGTTGCATGAAACCAAAGAAGATATTAGTACTACTCACCTGGGGATGCTCCAAAATCAAATAACGTGTATTATTTGATCCTTCGATCTCGCGATCCAGGTGCTGCATTATAAAGTTGAGTCGGCTTGGCGAGGCATCCATGGTATGCACGAGCCAAAAACCCTTTCTTCTTTTCCCCCTTCTTCTACTTCTTCTTCTTCTTCTTTTTCGTTCTCTCCTTTTCGGTCGAGGGAGTTCTCTGCTGCCCTCTTTAACCGAGTCCTCCCCTCCCCTCCTTTTTTACTTTTTTGACTTTTCAACTTATCTTTCCTTTTCTTCTTTTGGGCCCCACCAGCCAAATATTTCACATTACCTGTAGCGGACCGCGCTACGACGGAGCGAAAGAAGCAAAGGAATTCGACGAGACCAAAGCCGGAGTCAAAGGCCTTGTAGACTCGGGCGTGACCAAGGTCCCCAGGCTCTTCATACACCCACCCCAGAACCTGCGCGACTTGCCCACCGACACTGATGGGGCTGCCGCCGGCCTCGAGGTCCCAGTCATTGACATGATGGGCTATCAGGATTCCCGGCCGTGAGACTTGATCAACGACCTCTGAAGAGCGTCGGAGATGTGGGGGGTTTTTCCAAGATAATCAACCATGGGATCCCGGACGATGTGATGGATGGCATGCTGGAAGATGTCCAGCAGTTCCACGAGCAGCCTGAGGGCGTGAAGAGAGAGTGGTACTCAAGGGATGAAGCAAAGAAATTTAGGTACCACAGCAATGGAGACTTGTTTAGGTCCAAAGCAGCAACTTGGAAGGACACCGTGTATTTTGATTCTCGCGTGGAGTGCTAGACCCAAAGGCAGTCCCTCTTCTATGCAGGTCCGAATCATGATTGATACATTTGATGCTTCACACTTCTTTCATCTATTTGTAACTTTCCCTTCTGTATACACTTGGGTTCAATTATTATTTCCACGTGTATTCGGACTCCCACGTGTTAAGCCTTCAATCTTCCTGGAGGACTGTTCAGATAAGAACGTCCGAATTGCGTCATACCCTTTCATTGTGAACTTTTAGGACGTTTGACTGTTCATTCGCATTCCAACACCATACAAGCCCTCGGTCAAATTTCTTCCCTCTTCCTTCATTTACCTAACTCTCTTATATTTCATTTCACGTACAAAATAAATGTCTATTACTTCAACATGCATAAGGTGTTTTCGAATCCTAGAACACATCTTCAGTGGGTCAAGAAAGCATTTTCCATTGTGAAAGTCTTGACAAAACCAAAACAAGAAAGCACAGCCCTATGGCAAAGGACCAAAATAAAAAACTGTCGAAGCCGGTAGGTCACTACATCGGCCACAGTTGGCTTCTTCAGTCCAGCTTTCACCATCAACCGTCGAAACAGCTCTTGGAACACGTATCAAATAAGGCCTGTCATTCAGAGACAGCGGCTGCCCGTTACATAGCTTGTGAATCACTGACTCCACGGATGGCTGATCATAGAGATACTCGTTGGCGCAAGGGGCGATTCTCACAAGCTTAGCCGCCTCGTACTCGAAGAACCTTTCCTGGATATTTGCATCGATGAAATCCAGAAATCTGCATGATTTAGTAGCCAGACGCATGGATTGATCTACATTCTGCGTCCCCCACAGCATTTGCAAAACAATCATTCCAACCGCATAGACTTCATTCTTATCCATGAACCGGCCTCGCAGACGTTTACTCTGGCTTAGGTTGCCCACGGCAGCGCTAGCTTTGAGCAGTGAGAACACAACGTCCGCGCCTGAGGAGCCTGTGGAGACCAGAGTCATAGAGCAACGGGTAATGTCAGTTTGGTAAGATCATTCGAAATCAAAAGCCGCAACTTGCAAGCAGAAGACGATGAAGATCAGTTGATCCCCAACTCAGAAATATAAACAAATAAATTCGATGTCGCCTTATGCAATACGAATGCCACAATCACTACTCTGTATTATTACATGACAGGGCAGTGACCAGGCAATATTTATTATGCAGCAAAATTAACAACGGCAGGTTTCCATCCAAAGAGAAAGGTCCTGGACTACCTGAATTTGTGCCCCCAAAATGACTTGGTAATGCTATTATTAACTTCATGGCCCTCTAGCTGGTTACTGCTCACTAGCGGCCCAAGGCACTGTCAATGGTGCATCAGAAGATTTTGGTACGAGAGGTATTGTTTTGAAGGTTTCTCACTAGCATTTAAAAATGCTGACTGCGCTTATTAAGCTATAATAAATATACTTTTGGAAATGTAAAGAAGTGGTTTTTTTTTTTTTTAAATATTCGAATTTATTGTCATTTGTAATGCCATTAGACTTTACTCAACTTCAAGGTCTTGGAGCGGTGCTTAGAATGTGCCTTCAGGCACCCACCAACAATAACCTACCAAGGTTACAAATAGCTCTCTAGCATCCTGGAAACTCCATAATTCAAGTTCCAAATTCCAACAGAAGCTTTATGCACAAAGGGCAACTTAGGCAATGGCTAGCTGCAACAGGAGTTATCGAACTTGTAGCACAAGGATAAAATGAAGAACTCTGAACCAAAGTTGAGCCTTGGAAAGATCATGGGCTAAGGATTGAGATTCATTAGATAGCCCATTCTGGTGAAACAAAAAGGAAAACATCAGATAGTATTATTGACCTTTAGCAATTACCTTCACGATCGAAATTCCTGTGGACCAACTCAAGGGCGCCACTGTCCCTCTCCTTCAAATGCAAAATCGAATACGATGCCATGACACAAATTAACAGTCATAAATTTGCCATTATAGTGATCGCCATGTCAACTTTGACAGCTCTAATGGATGAAATTTAAAGAGATGGTGAAACTCGTTACCCATTAAGCTTAATGGGGTGGCAATCATATTTTGGCTATTTCTTGTTTCGGTCTTATGATCAATGTGTATCTCTGAATGTTTTTTTCACTTTTAGTCCTGTTAATACGTCTCATGAAAAGATTGAGCCGTTCATTATTCATGTGAGCACGAACACCTTCAATGAAGCTTTTACACATTTTTGTACTCTCTACTTGCACTCGCTCACTCTGAAATGAGGAAGCACAGATTCACCATTCAGGCCATTGCCACTGGAGAGGTAAAACCCAAAATACTCTGTGAAAGTGGTCTCTCTGTACATGGGTGGATTGTCCTCATCGAGAAGCTCCTTTATTGGCCCATAAGGCTTCGACTTCTGTGCGTCTCCTGGTATGACGAAGCATGCGACGGACACCCGGGGCCCGGCCTTCCTGGCAAGGACCCGGTGCTCCACGCTCTTGAACTTGTCATTGCTAACGAGCTGCACCAACAAATCAGGCAAAAGGAAAATCATTCTTTGACGTGAAGATAACTCGACCTTATTCGAATCAGAAACATCTGTGGTAAACGACGAATGTGAATGATCTTTGTACCTGCATGAAGTCTCCAATGTTGGCTAGGATTGCTCCAGGCACTGGGCACACATCAATCCACCGGTTTTGGTGGCGGATTTGGAGGCCTCCATGGTGGTTTTGGAGGAGAAGAGTGAGATATGAGGCATCTGAATGATTGATTGTGCCTATAGTCAGCTCTGGCTCCGGGCAAATTGGGTAGTAATGGCTTGCGAATCTCTTGGATTCCATGCATCCGATGTTACCAAGATAGTCTGAATCAAGCCCTAATGCCTCTGATAGTAGTTCAGACAGAGATTTCTTCAATTTTTCGATGTGTCTTTCGTACTCGAAAACTGGCTCTCTGCAGAGGAGCGAAAAAGGCATCATGACCGTTTTCTTCCTTTTCCTCTCATTTTACCATAACGATGGTTCTGGTTCTGGTTCTGGTTTTGTCAAGACTTTCGCAATGGAAAATTCTTTCTTGACCATCTGAAGATGTGTCCTAGGATTTGAAAAACCTTATGCTTGTTGAAAGTAATAGACTTTTATTTTGTACGTGAAATGAAAGATGAGAGTTAGGTTGGCAAGTAGCCACATGCTAATGACTAAATGAAGGAAGTAGGAAGAAATATAATCGAGGGCTGGTAATGTGTTAGAATGCGAATGAACTTTCCTAAAAGTTCACAATGAAAGGGTACGACTTAATTCGCACGTTCTTTTCTGAACAGTCCTGCAGTAACACGATGAAAGCCTAACATGTGCGGGTCCAAATACATGTGGAAATAATAATTGAATCCTAGTGTGTAAAGAAGGGAAAATTATAAATAGATGAAAAAAAATGTGAAGTATCGAATTCAAGATATCTCGCTGTTATACCATGTTGAATTTATAAGGAAAAGGGAAAAGACCACAAAAAAACCCAAAACTTTGCTCAAAATGAGAAATTTACTCCATACTTTTTTTTTACATGAAAAATCCTGAATTTTGCCAACTGTGACATATTTATCCAAAACTTTTTTCGTGACATGAAAAACCTTGAACTTCTATCGGTGTGATATATATTTACACTAAATTATAGGGCATCTTGGTCTTTTTACTTTTTAAAGGTTTTCTTTTTTTCTTTTTTTCTTCTTCTTCTCTCTTCCCTTCATTGGCCATGGCGGAGGAAAGCTGGCGTCTAGTGAGGGTCGCCCTCGCCTGAGCTGGCTAAGGCCGCTTGATGCCGGTGAGGGCACCCTCACTCGAGTCTCGAAAGGGGTGCTTGGCGAGAGCACCCCTTGCCCGACATCGGCAAGGGCGCCCCTCACCAGGCCCTTGCCCAACGTCAGCAAGGGCCACCCTCGCTAGATCTGGTGAGGAGGCTCTCGCCCGACCCGAGGGCTGCCCTTTCCCAACGCCGGCGAGGGCAGCCCTAGCCAGCCCAAGCAAAGGCGGCCCTCGCCCAAAGCTGGCTCCTCTCCGCCATGGCCAGCGGAGGGAGGAGAAAAGAAGAAGAAAAAAAGGAAAAGGAAAAATAGAAAAATATGACGAAAATGTCCTTGGTGGGGTAAATGTATCATAGTTTGTGAAGTTTGAGATTTTTCATGTCATAAAAAAAAGTTTAAGATAAATTAAAGTTTTGGATTTTTGGTGGTCTCTTCCTTAAGGAAAAGTGTCCTCTTTCCCTTTCAAATAACGTAGAAAGACGTTATAAATAGGGTGTCAATTATGATTCAGACCTGCATATAAGAGGGACTGCCTCTGGGTCTAGCAATCCACGCGAGAAGTCAAAATACACGGTATCCTTCCAGGTTGCTGCTTTGGACCTAAATAAGACTCCATTGCTGTAGTACCTAAATTTCTTTGCATCATCTCTTGAGTACCACTCTCTCTTCACGCCCGCGGGCTGCTCGTGGAACTGCTTGACAGCTTCCAACATGCCGTTCATCACATTGACCGGGATGCCATGGTTGATTATCTGGAAGAACCCCCATGTCTCGGACGCTCTACAGAGGTCATTGACCACGTCTCGCCGCCGGGAATCCTGATAGCCCCTCATGTCAATGATTGGGACCTGGAGGCCGGTAGCAGCCCCATCAGTGTCGGGGGATAAGTTGCGCAGGTTCTGGGGGTTCTGGAAGGCCTGGGGTGGTCACGCCCGAGTCTGAAGAGCCTGGGGACCTTGGTCACGCCCGAGTCTATGAGGCCTTTGACTCCGGCTTTGGTCTCGTCGAATTCCTTTGCTTCTTTCGCTCTGTCGTAGTGCGGTCCGCTACAGGTGATGGGTTCTCCATGACCAGGCAAGGTATGCATCTTTGTAAGTGGAAACTTTGATGCCTATTAAGGTGATTGAGTTGTTTCCTTTCTGGTGTGGCCATATGACCATATATATTCCGCAGAGAACATGGAGAACCCGTAGGTGCAAATCACGTGGAAATGGAGAGCCGGCAGGCGCCTGGACTGGGGTTTCTAGCCAAATGAAATATTTAATGTGGTCATTATGCTGATGAGCATGGCCTAGATAATAAAAAAATGGGAAAGTTTTGCTTTTCTTTCAAGCAATCGTCACGTTCATTGTGTAGAGACGTGATCCATTTGTGAAAGAAATGCATATAAATCAAAATCTAATCATCGGTAGTTGAATCTATTGATGTTCAAGTCACCTACCAGGTAGCGGGATTTTTTGGGTAATTAAAAAAGGAGCTCACGAGAGTTTGTGTAGAAGAATCCCAAAATATTAGGATAAGTCTTTCGCATGAGGTTCAATAATGTATTATAATTTTTTTTTAAACCACTAAAGTTATATGATCTCTAAAAAAATGTTTACTTGAATGTTATTACTTTAAAATTATTGTTTATTCAAATATCGAAAATTTGACATGGCATTACCAAAATTTCAACACCACCATCACCACCAATCTAAGACTGACATTGTCTATTCAAGCTTGTACTATTCTTGCAGTTAATTGTGTCAAAGCTGCAAAATTCACAATATGTTCAGATTAAGGGTGTGTTTGTTTCACGGAAAACGCAACGTTTTTGGAAAATGTTTTTCGGAAAATCATTTTCCAGGAAAATTGTTACTTTTCCTTTGTTTGGTTATATGTAATTGAAAGTATTTTCTGGTGTTTGAATCACATTTGAAAAATGATTGAATGACATTTGACCTAACAATTGAAAATAGTGTGCCTTTTATTTCCAAATTAATTTGTTGAGTCAATGACCTTTTTTAACTTTATAAAAATCGAAATTATAATTATTTTTCATATTTCAATTTTTTTTTTTTTTTCTTTCTTTTTATTCTTTCCTTAGCCGGTGGCCGGGGTGACGGCCGGCCGCCGGTCGGCGATAGGCCAAGCGAGATCGAGCCTCGCCCAATGTCGACGAGCTTGAGCCTCGCTAGATCCGGCGAGACTCGGCCTCATTGACGACTGGTGAAGCTCGAGCTCACCAGCGTCGAGCGGGGCCTCAGCCTCGCCAGATCAACGAGATTGAGCTCTGCTCGACACCGACGAGCTCGATCTCGCCTGTGGCCGGTTGTCGGCCATCGTCGTGGCTAGCGGCCGACCAAAGAAGAAGAAAAAAGAAAAGAGAAAAGAGAAAAAAAAAAAATAATGATTATAAATTAAAAATTATATTTTTTAAAAATAAATAAAAATTATATTAAAAAATTAAAAATTCGATTTTTTAAAATATATTTTTAAAAGAATTATAAGAATTTTAAAATATATATTTATAAGAATAATTATTTGTAAACCAAGCATCAAATCTAGGCTTTAGTAGATTCGGAAAACGTTATCCGGTCTTTTCAAAGGGAAAATCATTTTCCCTGAATTTAAGCTTTGTTAGGAAAACGTTTATTTTCGTTGACTAGGAAAACGTTTTCCGTTAACTCATTTTCCTAAATGAACCAAACGCCGGAAAATGAGGAAAATGTTTTCCCGAAAATATATTTCGCGAAACAAACACACCCTAAATCTCATTTTAAAGATCTAGCAGATGTGCAATGTGCCATGGACATCTAATTGAACTCTGTGGATCTGGAAAGAAGTATTATGCTAGGGTAATTTATGATAAAATGACATAAGACATAGTATAGTGTAAAATATGTGATTTTGAAAAGTCAAAAAGTCAAAGGGATTAAGTAAAAAAAGGGGGAAAAAAAAAGAAAAAAAAGAGGTTGAAAAATTCAAGAAAGGAAAAGCCAAAGAGAACAGCGGAACCCTTCAGCTCTTTTACGAGGGCAAGAGCACGCACGCATGGAAGAGAGGAAAAGAAAAGGAAGGGAAAGAAGAAGCAAAAGAAGAGAGGGAGAAAATAGGAGTTTTTGCACATGCTTGCCTTGGAGGCCTTGCCAAGCCAACTCAATTGCAATGCTCGATAAATGCTCGTGCTCCTTGTTTTTTCAATCGGAGTAAATTACGGATTTGGGACTTAAATTCGAAATTTTGGAAATTTTGAGTTTCAAAGTTCGATTCTTGAATTGTTGAGCTTTGGAATTTCTTGGAAATGATGGTTTATGGTATTGTAGAGCCATAAGGTTTGCTGAGAGTTGTTCTGGAGCAATGGTTTCATTAGAGCGAAATACAAGGAGGTTGGACTTTATGTTAATTGTGTAAAGACGAGCACTAGGTTTTATTGAGTTTATGTTTTAAAATGACCTCAGTTCTCTTTTTGTTTTAGGAACAGAGAAGTAAGCTTTTTCTACTTTTCGTTTTTGTTCCAAAACTATTCCCTAACCACTTATCTGTCCAGGTAATAGAAAACTTAGCTTATATTACCATTTTTGTTCTTTTTCTCTTGTGAGAAACAAAAGAATAGAAAAATGGAGGAACAGAAACGTTAATAAACAAGGCCTCATTTTTTGCAAAAAGAAGAAAGACCTAGTAGGCGCCGAGTCACCATCCAATATATGGTCAGATTGAAAGGGACTGCATCGTCTCATAGTGATCAAGTGGCTGGATTGGAGTTTCTAGTTTAATGAAACATCCAATACTGAAGAACATGGCCCTGGCCCAGACAATAAACTAAGGGCAATGCTGTTTTCGAGTATTGACTATATATCAGCAATGAAGAACAAATCGCTTTTATTAACTAGCTATTATCATTCGATCTTTCACATTTAGAATACCAGGGCAACCAGGCTAGTGTCAGGCGTTGAAACTCAGACAGCGATTTTCACCTACACAATTGCAGAGCGTCGCGAGAAACATCAAACATCTAAAATCGAAATGTACCTACTCCCGAAAGAAATTTTTTGCAAAGCACTTGTAAGGCGCAAATTAAAGCAATACATCCGTAACAGGCTTGAACATACGCAAGAAAGCACAGCCTTATGGCAAAGGACCAAAACAAAAAAAATGTCGAAGCCGGTAGGTCACTACATCGGCCACAGTTGGCTTCTTCAGTCCAGCTTTTACCATCAACCGTCGAAACAGTTCTTGGAACACGTATCAAATAAGGCCCGTCTCTTTTGCCTTTGATCATTAAGAAAAACAAAAGAAAAGATCAAAAAAAGAAAAAAAGAAAAGTCGATTGACAAAAGAAAGGAAAGTGAATTATCCGCTCGTCAGGCGCCACACGAGTTGTTCCGAGGCCAAGGAAACTCTTCACCCATGACACATGGTATCAGAGCAGGAATCCCTCTAGTAAATGGGTGAATCGGAGAATCGAACTCCTTGCTCCAGTGTGAGTTGAACTGATAAGTTCTAGGGGTCCCGGTCCTAGTGGGTGGAGAGGAATCTGCGGGGGCAAAAGATGCCCAAATGTAGCAGGCCTCTCAGCTCCTAGGAAGGCTGGGTACTAGGAGGAGTCGGTTCCTCGCCGAGCGGATAGCAAGTTTGAGAAGAATTGAATCCTCGCCGAATGGGGATAATGTTCTTGGATCGATCGGTGAATTCGAAGAAGAGGTCTACTACCGCGTTTTTAATAAGGAAAGAACCCTCATTTGGTTTGCTGGGGTCAAAGAAGTTGAGTAGGCAAAACCGGTGCTACCAAAAGATGCGGTTGGCGAAAAATGCCACACTTGTCAAAGAAAGTGCAGGTGATCGAGAATTGCCGAGCAGTTGAGATAAAAAAAGGCTATTAATGGGGCAAAACCTATTTTGTTGGACGAGCGTGACCATTCGATGTGAAATCCCAAAAGTGGCGCATCAGTGGTTAAGGGACGCAAGGAAGTGACAGAGCGGATCGCAATGAGGGTGTTGTGAATTTGAGTGGGAGAGAATGTCACGGTCCGTGAATCCTCCTGTACTCGTGACACTTGTGAGTGGTGCTTGAGGTTATCGAATAAAGAGTGTAAGAGGCGAGGGGGACGAACACAAGCGGTCCGTGGGAGTGGCGTCAGGACAGTTGGTGCTAGGAGTTCTAGTATAGAAAGATTATATCACTTAGGAACTCTAAATGCGGGATAGGCCTCTTGTGCACAAATTGGTCGGGAGCTGATGCCAATCTCCTGACAAGGCCATGGTAGGCCGAAACCAATTGTTGAGCCTAAAGAGATTTGCTGTCTCACTCGATGGACTAGATGCCTGAGCGACGCTAGGCGTGGTACGATCTCCCTCAAAGAAGCATTCACCGTATTGTTTGCTGGAACAGTTATAGAAGGAAGGCTGGCCTGGCAAATTCCGCTCGCCAGGTGCCTCACGGGTCATTCCGAGGCCAAGAAAACTCTCGGCTCGTGACACATGCATACGCCGAAATCCACTATTTCTTATTTCTTTCTCCCTCTTTTTTATTCTTTCTTCCCTTCTTTCTATACACAATCCCTCTTTTATATTCCATCAACTGGGGCTCGACAGTGACCACCAACTTCTTGTCTACTGGGAATCTTACGCCCTCTCTAGCTAATGGTCTTCATACCATTCACATGGTCACGGCCTCACACTGAGCAGGGCACAAATTCATTCAATCATAATTACGACATCAAACTTTGTTTCCGCAAGATGAAGCAGACCTTGCCCAGTCATGGACAACTCATCACTCCTTGCGACCTGGACTTCGACAGGGTGAAAGAATTACGGGAATTCGACGAGACCAAGGCTGGAGTCAAAGGCCTTGTGGACTCTGGTGCGACCAAGGTCCCCAGGATCTTCATCCACCCCCACGAGAATTTGCACAGTCCGCCGTCCGATGCAAACGGGACCAGCCTCCAGATCCCGATCGTCGATCTAAGAGGCTACCAGGATTCCCGGCGAAAAGATGTCATCAATGGTATCCGCAAAGCATCGGAAGCGTGGGGTTTCTTTCAGATTATCAATCATGGGATTCCGCTCGATGTGATGGACAACATGTTGGAGGGCGTTAAGAAGTTCCATGAGCAACGAGTGGAAGTGAAGAAAGAGCTCTACTCTAGAGACGGTGCGAAGAGAGTGAGATACTTTTGCAGTGGAGACTTGTTCGTGCTAAAAGCAGCGACTTGGAAGGACACCGTCGTGTTTGAATTCCAAGATGGCGACCTAGAACCAGAGGCTGTTCCTCCTATTTGCAGGTATGCGTATCACTTTTTAAAGCAAAAATTGGAAGTGCTACAGGAGATGTGAACAGTTTTGGCCATTTCTCTTACTAAGGACAGGTCGAGGTTCAATTTAACATACTCTGTGTTTTCAAAAATAATTCAGTGCGATGCTTTTCTATACGGTTCAAAGCTTGATTTTGAGTACCCTATCCCAGCCTTAGTGATAGTTGTGGAAGAGTAAAGGTGTTTCACAACTCGAATATGCATTTCTTTCTATAAGAAAGAACGAATTCTTTGCTACAAACCTGGATACTGGAGACTCACACAGTGCTTTCACGTACTCGTTTACAGAGATGCAGTTTTCGAGTACGAGAAACATATTGCAGAGCTGAAGACATCTTTAGCCGAACTATTATCGGAGGCATTGGGCCTCAGTTCTGATTATCTCAGCGGCACTGAGTGTATGAAATCGGAGACAGTGGTAGGCCATTACTACCCAGCTTGTCCGGAACCAGAATTGACTCTCGGCACGATTAATCACTCAGACTTATCGTTTCTGACTCTTCTCCTTCAAGACCACCATGGGGGCCTTCAAGTCCTCCACGAAAGCCACTGGCTTGATGTGGTTCCTGTGAAGGGAGCACTTCTAGCCAACATTGGAGACTTCATGCAGGTAAAGAAAGTTCCAACTTTTTTCTGTACCATTTCTTTTCTAGCCTACATGACCAATATGAAATTGTCCTCTTGATATGTTATATAGGCTAGTGAATCCACTTAGAGGGGGGTGAATAGGTGATTATGGAATTCTTTTGGAATCTCTTGCTGAAGAATACTTTAATATGAAATTATATCAGAAATAAATAGATCATGCATCCATAAAACAAGTAGAATAGAGTAAGAGAAAATTGACACAAGGATTATAGTGGTTCGGCTTATTGCAAGCCTACGTCCACTCTCTACGCTGGCAGACAACTGGCTGTAATCACTATGTAGCAAGTAAGAGCTGTTACAATTCACGAACTAGACTTTTACAACAAAAGTCTCTCTTACAGCTTCTTACTATTTCGCACTATAAGTGACTCTCTTTGATACACAATTTTGAGCACAAGAGATTTTGAGAACAAGAGATATCAGAGGTTCTAACTTCGAAATTTTTCTATCGGTTCTCTCATTACTTTCGAACAACTCCGACCCACCTTAAATAACCTTCATGCCTCCATACCCGTTGGCACTTTCCAAGAATTCATCCTATCAACCCGTTGGACTGAATCAATTTAAATGATCTTCACGTTGTCGAAAATATAAGTAGAAAATAACTCGTCAATCCTGCTCGCCCATACAATCAGGATCTTGAGTTTCCAAAATTAGATCCTTCCAAAAATTCGCTTGATCTTCAATGGATAAAATCCGAAGAATAAATCTTCTTAGCTCACAATCATAGCCAGAGATATTTCATGGATAAGTTAGGGAATATAATATCCAAATCTTAATTTCCTTAACCATAAAAATAACTTGCTCTTAGCCTAGCAAAATTGCAAACTATTTTCAGACTTAGATTTGGGTCTGGAGATCTTCAGACCGTAGCTCTGGGTCTGATTGTCTTCAGACGGAAATGCTTGAGTCTTAAACTCTTCAGACTTAACCGACTGGGTCTTGGAATCTTCAGACTTTACAGACGAGGCTGTTTTGTTAACTTCAAAACATACAAGGGATTTTTCTTCAACAATCTCCCCCTTTTTGATGGTGACAAAACACCTCGGCAGATTTGCAAATTTATAATCTGCAAAGAGAACTCATGTATATTTTGAGGATTACTTATGCAAAACAGAAAAATGTTAGTCCAATAACAATTATCCTCACAAATATAATGATCCAACAAATTCACAAGTCTAGGAATTCAAACATCAAACCAACATAAAGTCATGGAAATTCAAATAGATAGCCCAAACCAAATCCGAATAAAAAATAATGAAAACAATCTAAGCAAACGAAATAAAAGTTCAAAACAAAAACAAGTTCAAATCTGCAAAACTCTCCCCTTTTTTGTCCCATCAAAGGAGGTAGAGTGGATAAGAGAGGGTTTGCAAAAGATTCAAGGCTCTCCAGGGATGCGAACAAGCTGAAATTTGCTGAGCGTCTGTACTGTCTTCTCGAGATTGGCAAGAGCTTCCTTCACTGAAATCAACTCTGCACTCTTCTCATTTGATTCCACTTGAAGTCTAAGTGCATTGATTTGATCTTGCATGTTTATAGAAGTACTCAGCATCACCTTCTTTAGATCCCTTAGCTCATAGTCCATTCCAAAAACCTACTTCTTTAGGTCCAGCATAACATCCAACAGTTATGTAAAAGCTGTTGAGTTAGTATTACCTCCACTAGGACTAGCAAAGTTAGTTCTTGGAGTTTGGAAACTTGAAGCATCCTTCTCAGCCCTTTCCCTTTCAGATGGAAAGGATTTTTCATGTTCTGGGAAATGAGATGCATAAACATCCTCAGCATCAGCACCAGACCTACTCACATCACTATAATGTAATGGCGATATCGTTCCCTGATCTGCAGCAACTCCCCCTGTGTTGATGCCAGTGGGTGGAGTCGAATATTTTTCGCCAAAATCCATGTCAATACTGTGATGTTTCTCGGTCTCTTCCCTAGATTGAGCAAATGATGGCTCAAATCCTTCAGCCATATCCTCCTATGCTTTGCTCTCCTCTTCATCCTTCATCCTTCTCTCTTCCTCTTCTCTTCTCACCTCTTCTTCTTCTCTTCTTCTCTTCTTCCTCTTCTTCTTTCCTCTTCTTCTTCTACTCCTTTTCTTCTCTTCTCTGTTCCTCTTCTCTCCTCTATCTTTCTTCTTCTTCTTTCTTCTTTCTTTCCTCTTCCCTCTTCCTCTGTTTTTCCTATTCTTTCCTCACTCTCTCAGCTGCTTCTTTCTCCTCTGCTTCTTTCCTTACCCTCTCTTCAGCATCAATTCTCAAGCTAACTGAGCTCCTCCATTTTGAGAGAGCAGACAAAGTCATGGCGTCATCAAAATCTTCTTCATCCTCTTAGTCCTGCAGGATGACTTTTCTACGCTTTTTCTTAGCCATGGGCTCTTTGCCCTTTCTCTTTGTAGAAGCAGTGGCAATCTCTTTTGAGGGTGTCTTCTCCTTCAGCCTTTCCAGTGCAGTGATTAGCTCTGGAATCTTCATCTTCATCACCATCTTGTATCCAACAAGCATCAAACTTAAATTGGTCAAGCATAGAGGTACAGGGATCTGAATTTCGAAATGCCTGAACAACTTAGTGATGATAGACAAATAAGGCAATTGACCCTTATCCTTAACCACAATTCGGTACATGTGGAAAAGAATAACATGAGGGAGTGAAAAGGGCTTGCCTTGATTGAGGGCAAACATCAGCTTGGTTTCAATCTTGGAGATATCGATTTTTGAGGTTGTCTTGGGCCTGAGACAGTTGATGATGATCTTGTGCAGCAACACGTTTGAGGCATTCGTCCTTGTATAGGATATTTTGCCTTCCATTTTTCTATCACGCACAATTTCAAGGGTTGCAAAGGCCGTGGACACTTTTATTGGTTGGAAACTCCTTTCCACCCCCAATAACATCAGTCAGTGTGTCAACATCAACAATATACTCTTTGTCCATATAAGAAAAGGACAACCTATTCGCATCCGTAAAACGACAAATTTGAATAAAAATATGTCGTAAGTTCGGGGTAGGCATTTATCGTATCTGTGCAGAATTTCTCCAACTGCAGCCTAGCAAACTTTTCTCTAAGATTTATCTCTAGTGATTCAAGGAAGTCGAAGTCCACACTCCTTGGATTTACAACACCCCTCTTCAACAACTTGGTGTATCTCCGTTCATGCTCTTTGGACCGAAAAAGACTACCCGAAGGACAAACTGAGTTCACAGCCACACCCATTCGTGGCTGGAAATGAGAGAAAAGTCTCTCATCATTGTCTAAAGTCTGGCTTGCTGTACTGTAAAGCGGATCACTCGAAATATTTTCAAGAGTTCTTTGAGAAGTCCCTTTTTCAACAATTTTTAAGTCCTCCATCTCCCGCAAGAAGATATACTCACTCTTATATCCTCTTTCTTTAAGAAAATCCTCGATCTTCTTTAGGCTTGTTCCCCCAACCTTTAGCCTATTATAAAGATCAAACGCAAGCTTTGGTTTTAGGGTTCTTACCGGCTCTGTTTCAGCGATCTCTTCCTCAAAATGCTGACTTTGGGTCTCCATTCGTGAAGATTCTTCGCCTGTGAAGTCCACCCTTGTAGGACCCTCTTGCTGTCTTTGTAGTCCCCTACCAGCGATTCTTGAAGACTTTTGAGATGACATTCTTGGATCGCAAGCAAAAGTTCAACTTGTTCGCAAACAAAAGTTGGGATTTTTGTCGAGTAAGGTAATGGAACAGGAACGATAATGGAGCTTTTTAGGGTTTTGAAAGCGAGAGTAAAAAGAGATGGATTTCAAAAGTGTTGTAACGGATGAAGATGACGATTCAAAAGTATAAATAGTAGGAAAAAATAATATCGAAATACTGAACCGTCGCCCAAAAGGAAAAATAAAAACTGCCAATTTTGTAAAAGTAAACTGTAATTTTGAAAAAATAAAATGCCATAATTACATGTCAGACTTCGAATAAAAAGAGATTTCGAAATTTCAAAAAGCAATTAACAAAAACAATTTAATGCATAGAATACGAAAAATTAAAATACGTAAAAAGACTTTAAGTCGAGTCCGAGAGTGTTCGGACTTTTACCTTAGAGTCTGAACTCTTTCAGACCTTACCTTTGAGTCTGAGCGCCATCAGACCTTACGTTGAGTCTGAACGCCTTCAAACCTTGCGTTGAGTCTGAACTTTGAAAGACTCTAGATTTGAGTCTGAACATCTTCAAGTCTTGCGATATTCAGTCTTGAGTAAATTGATTCAAAGTGACCCTTTTCTAAGGGTTTTGTGAATATATCTGCTAATTGATTCTTTGAATCCACGTACTGAATCATCACTTCATCATTTTGAACATGATCTCTAATGAAATGATGCTTGATTTCAATGTGCTTTGTTCTTGAATGAAGTATTGGATTCTTTGTGAGATTGATTGCGCTTGTGTTGTCACATTTAATTTATGTACACGTTTCCTCAACTCCAAAGTCTCTTAATTGTTGTTGCATCCATAGAATTTGAGAGCGGCAACTTCCAAGAGTTATGTACTTTACTTCAGCGGTTGAAAGAGCTACGGTACCCTGTTTTCTTGAGAACCAAGATACCAATCTGTTTCCCAATAGTTGACAAGTACCTGTAGTGCTTTTTCTATCCACTCTACAGCCAGCAAGGTCAGCATCAGAATATCCAAGAAGAGTAAAATCTCCCCTTTTGGAATACCACAGACCTAGCTTAGATGTAGTTGCAACATATTTAATAATACGCTTCACAGCAGTCATGTGAGATTCTTTAGAATTAGATTGAAATCTAGCACAAATGCAAACACTAAATAGAATATCAAGTCTAGATGCTGTAAGGTAAAGAAGTGAACCGATTATACTCCTGTATAATTTTTGGTCTACACTCTTTCCTTCTTCATCTTTATCCAGCTTTGATGAGCTTGACATAGGAGTTTTTGTTTTCTTGCAATTCTCCATTCCAAATTTCTTGATAAGGTCTTTTGCATACTTTTCTTGGTGGATAAAAGTTCATTCTCTTGATTGTTTGACTTGAAGTCCCAAAAGGAAGTTCAATTCACCCGTCATGCTCATCTCAAATTCATTCTGCATACAACTCGAAAAATTCTTGCAAAGCTTTTCATTAGAAGAACCAAATATTATATCATCAACATAAATTTGAACAAGTATGAAATCCATGCCTTCTCTTTTGATAAATAAGGTAGTATCTACTTTACCTTTAGAGAAACCACTTTGAATTAAGAAATTACTTAACCTTTCATACCAAGCTCGATGTGCTTGTTTTAAGCCATATAAAGCTTTCTTCAACTTGAAAACAAGGTTCGGTTTTCTAGGATCTTCAAATCCTGGCGGTTGTTCCACATAGACTTCTTCTTGGATAATTCCATTTAGGAATGCACTTTTCACGTTCATTTAGAATAACCTGAAATTTTTAAAGCAAGCAAAAACAAGAAGTAATCTTATAGCTTCTAACCTTGTCATTATAGCATAGGTTTCATCATAGTCGATACCTTCTTCTTATGTGTAAGCTTTTGCCACAAGTCTTGCTTTGTTCCTCACCACTTTTCCTTGTTGATCAAGCTTGTTCCTGAAAACCCATTTGGTACCGATAATTGATTTACCTTTTGGTTTATGAACTAGCTCCCAAACATTGTTGATTTTGAATTGATTCAATTCCTCTTGCATTGCTTCAATCCAGCTTTCATCTTTCAATGCATCTTCTATGTTTTTAAATTCAATCTCAGAAATAAGTGCGAGAGCACTAGATTCTTCATGCTTTTTAGATCTTGTATGAACTCCTTCATCAATATTGACAATGATGAGATTTGCAGGGTGATTGGATTTGTGTTTCCAATTTGTAATTGGTTTGTCACTTTGATGAAGCTCTTCTTCAGTTGGAGCTACTGAATTAGTTTGCGGCTGAGTGTCTAAGATTTAATTTTCTTCAAGAGAATTTGTAGACACTTGGCCGACTCATAATCTTCAGGTTGAGTCTCGATTTTGAACCGAGTCTTCAAACTTCACATTTATGGATTCTTCCACGATCCGAGTTCGTTTGTTGAAAACTCTGAAGGCTTTACTTGTCATAGAGTAGCCAAGGAAAATTTCTTCATCTAATTTTTCTTCAAACTTACCAATTCGATCACTAGAATTTTTTAAGATAAAACATTTACAACCAAATACATGATAATAAGAAACAATAGGTTTCTTACCTTTGAACAGTTTATAAGGTGTTTTCTCTAAAATAGGTCTTAGAAAAACTCTGTTTATAATATAACAAGCAGTTGAAGTAGCTTCAGCCCAAAAATGAGGAGAAACATTACTTTCAATCAAAAGAGTTCTTGCCATTTCTTGAAAGGAACGATTTTTTCTCTCTACAATTTCATTTTGTTGTGGAGTGTATGGGATGAAAAATTATGTTGAATACCATAGTCATCACAATATTAGCAAAATCATGATTCTCAAATTTACTACCATGGTTAGTTCGAATACTTGAAATTGCATATCCAAAGTAAAATAAGTTAAAGCTTCAGATTTATTTGCAAGAAAAATACCCAAGTAAAACGAGAATAATCATCAACTATTACCAAACAATATCTTTTACCTCCAATGCTTTGAGTTCTTGTTGGACCAAACAAATCCATGTGTAATAGCTGCAAAACACGTTTAGTGGATACCTGATTTATAGATTTATAAGAATTTTTAACCTGTTTTCCAAGTACACAAGGAGTGCATAATTCATGCTTTTGATACTTCAGTCGAAGTCCCCGAACAAGCTTTTTGGATGAAACTTTTGCAATTTGCTTCAAGTTGACATGTCCAAGCTTCCTATGCCAAAGAATGGCTTCATCTTGAATTGATATCAAGCATTGAGAACTGTCAGACTTTATATCCAGCAAATAAATGTTTCTATGTCTTTGTCCAGTCAAGGATTGTGAGAAGTCTTTGCTTGTTCCAGAACAAGTATCTTCTTGAAAGTTGATCTTGTATCTAGTGTCGCATAGTTGACTAATACTCAATAAATTATAGTTCAACCCTTCAACCAGAGAAACATTATTAATTGTGAGGTATCCTATCTTCACAGTTCCTCGACCAACAATTTTTCCTTTGTTGTTGCCACCAAAAAAAACGTTTCCTCCTTTTACATGAAAGAGTTTTGTGAAACAATTTGAATCTCCCGTCATGTGTCTTGAACAGCCACTATCCAAATACCACTTGATTTTCTTCTTGATAGTGACCTGCATTTAAATGAAAAACTCAAGTCTTCTTTGGTACCCAAACTTTTTTGGGTCCATTATTGTTAGTACCATAAACAGTCTTTGCCCAACTCTTCTTTACAGGTCTCCAAACTCTGGGACATTCCTTCTTAAAATGTTCTACGTTTTTGCATTTTGAACATGTAAGGGCATTTCTACCAACAGGCTTTACAAAAAGCTTTTGAAAATGATCCTTATAAAAGGGTTTTGTTGGTCTATTCTTTATTCTTTTTTTTACCTTTGGAAAATCAATCAAAGGAATGGTTTCATGTGTCATTCCTAGACCAGATTTATTAAAATAGGGTCTTTGAATAGAAAGAATTTTATCAAACTTTTCAGAACCCATTGAAAATTTCTTTGTAACTTTCAACAAATTTTCTTTCAAGCAAGCATTTTCTTTTGAGAGTACAATCTCATTTTCTTTTGAAACAGCAAGACACTTGTCTAGACTTTCAACTTTTTCAACCAAAGTCTTTTCTTGTTGTTTCAATTTGGAATTCTTCCTTTTTAGTTCAGAAATCCTTTTAAGAGAGCCTTTAAGACTGAGACAAAGTTCATCAATGTAATTTGATAATTTGGTAGGAATTTTTAAATTTCTAACCTTGATACCACTATTTGAGTCTGAGTCTGAGCCTGAGCTTGAGTCTGAGTCTGAGTCTGAGTCTGAGTTAGCCATAAGACAGATATTGGCATGCTCTTCATCACTCTCCTCACATTCAGTGTCACTCTATGTTTCAGCTTTGAGTGCTTTCTTGAACCTTTCTGGTTTTCCTTTCTTTTTCTTTAACAAGGGACAGTTGGGTCTAATGTGTCCATTTTTCTTGCATTCAAAGCAAACAACCTCCTTATTGGTGTCTTCTTCTTCATTTGATTTCTTTTGAAATCTTTGATTGTTTTGTCTCTTTCCATTGAATCTTTTACCTTTTCTATTTAGCCTTTTGAACTTTCTAATCAGAAGTGCCAACTCCTCGTCATCCAGGTCTTCTTCTGAATCTGTAACATCAGAATCATCATTAGATTTTAAAGCAATTGACTTCTTACCTTTGGTGTCAAAATCCTCATTGAATTGCTTGACTTCATATGATTGAAGTGTGCCGACCAACTCATCTACCAAAAGATGCATGATCCTTTGTGTTTCTCTTATGGATGTCTTGACGTGATTCTAATCTTTGGAGAGTTTCTAACAGTTTATTGACCTTCATAAGTCCTGAGATTGGCTGTCTTTGGTATGCCAAGCCATTTACAATTTCTGTAAATCGATTGAACATATCCGTGATGGATTCTCCTGGCTTCATTTTGAAGGCTTCATATTGTCCAAGAAGGATATTGATCTTTGTTTCTTTGACTCGATCCGTTCCTTCATAGGTGACGTGCAATTTATCCCAAACTTCTTTGGCTGTTTCATAAGATGAAATTCTATTATACTCAGTAGGAGATAATGCACAATATAGAGAATAGATAGCTTTTGCATCAAGGGCTTGTCTCTTTGAAATATCGGTTTGTGAGACTCCTAGTCCATCAGGTAATTCTTTCCCTGTGATTGATGCAGCTTTAGGAACAATTCTTTTCTCCACTACATCCCACTCCTGAGGATCTTTGGATCTTAGGAATGCCTTCATCTTGTTTTTCCATACATTGTATTCTTTTCCATCGAAGTAGGAAGGTCTGGTATTGCTTTGCCCTTCAATTAAATCTGGAGCCAAAATACTAGTCATAGATCTTTTGCTTTAGAAATAATAAACACTTCCAATAAATAAGCAACATGCTCTGATACCAATTGATATAGGCTAGTGAATCCACCTAGGGGGTGAATAGGTGATTATGGAATTCTTTTGGAATCTCTTGTTGAAGAATACTTTAATATGAAAATTATATCAAAAATAAATAGATCATGCATCCATAAAACAAATAGAATAGAGTAAGAGAAAATTGACACAAGGATTATAGTGGTTCGGCTTATTGTAAGCCTACGTCCACTCTCCACGCTAGCAGCCAACTGGCTATAATCACTATGTAGCAAGTAAGAGCTATTACAATTCATGAACTAGACTTCTACAACAGAAAGTCTCTCCTATAGCTTCTTGCTGTTTCGCACTATAAGTGACTCTCTTTGATACACAACTTTGAGTACAAGAGATTTTGAGAACAAGAGATATCAGAGGTTCTAATTTCGAAATTTTTCTATCGGTTCTCTCATTACTTTCGAACAACTCCGACCCACCTTAAATAACCTTCGTGCCTTCATACCCGTTGGCACTTTCCAAGAATTCATCCAATCAACCCGTTGGACTGAATCAATTTAAGTGATCTTCACGTTGTCGAAAATATAAGTAGAAAATAGCTCGTCAATCCTACTCGCCCATACAATTAGGATCTTGAGTTTTCAAAATTAGATCCTTCCAAAAATTCGTTTGATCTTCAACAGATAAAATCCGAAGAATAAATCTTCCGAGCTCACAATCACAGCTAGAGATATTCCATGGATAAATTAGCGAATATAATATCAAAATCTTAATTTCTTTAACCATAAAAATAACTTGCTGTCAGCCTGGCAAAATCGCAAACTGTCTTCAGACTTAGATTTGGGTCTGGAAATCTTCAGACCGTAGCTTTGGGTCTGACTGTCTTCAAACGGAAATGCTTGGGTCTTGAACTCTTCAGACTTAACCGATTGGGTCTTGGAATCTTCAGACTTTACAGATGAGGTTGTTTTGTTAACTTCAAAACATACAAGGGATTTTTCTTCAACAATATGTCTATCCGGAGTCGCTTTCGATCGCCCTTCATTATATCAACTGCATAATGAGTTGAGACAATGTTTTCTGAGTTACCGATGGTAGTACGAAACTCCACCGATACCTCAAACATTTGAGAAGAAACATAAGTGAAATAACAGAGCAATCTAATGAGGAACGACTTCATTTCAACTCATGATCTTAAACAACCACGTCAAGCGCTAATTAGAGGACGAAACGGAAACAAACTAATTTCTATGCCTGGCTCTTGGCATCCATCTTTACCACAATCTTTTGAAGTCATGACTCCTTTTCTGGCCTAACACAATGGTTGCAGCTTGTTACCAACGGCAAGTTCAAAAGCGTGGAGCACCGAGTGCTTTCAGGGCAGGTCGGACCGAGGATTTCGGTCGCGTGCTTTCTCGCCCCAAGCAAGACGGGAAAAAACAGACCTCTTGGGCCAATAAAGGAGCTTCTCGCTGAAAACAATCCGCCTATATACAAAGAGACCTCTCTCTCGGAATACGTCGCATGCTTCAGATCCCATGGCCTAAGGGCCACTTCGACGCTTCCTCATTTCAGGATAAGCGACTCCAAATAGAGCAGAGTTGTGGAAAACTCCTGAACGAGAGTGTCATGACTGGTTCTATCGTGATATCTGAGTTTGTGGAAGGACTTTGTAACTACTAGTTTCGGTTTGTGCAATAAAATCGCACTCGTCCAAAACAAGTCAGTGTCAAAGTTAATTCCTCTAATGCAAAGTGGAGTATCACATTCACTATATTCTTCAATCGATTGGCATTACGTTTTGGCCCTTATCATCGTCTCTCAAACTGTAGTTACATCTTCAAGCACCTCCAGTTTTAGATGCGATGCAAGATTCGTCATACTTAATATCGAACATTGGAAAAAAAAAAAAAAAAAAAAAAGTGCACATCTTGCAATTAAAATTGCATAAGTGAATCTAAAAGATTGTAATTTAGTCCTTGTACTTATTAATGTTTTGCCCATCAAGTCCTTTCTTACCAACTCCACCAAATCGAAACTAGTGTCTCAATTTGCTGCAGCGGGAAGTTTGATGTCAAAATAAGTGATGGAACTATAGAATGAAATGCTTCCTCTACTTGAGCTCCACTCATTTTGCGGAAAAAGAATTCCTAAAAAATATTTTCCAGATTTTCTAGCATTCATTTCTTGGAAAATGGATTGGTTGGGGAAAATATTTTCTATCAAAGGGAAAAAGTCATCCAAAATAAGAGAAATGTTTTCCACTTTTTAAGATGAGAAAAGCATTTTTCTTATTCACTTCCTCTTATCTCACATCCATGTTAATGTTTCTATCTTTCTTTTTCTTTCTTTTTTTTTTTTTTTCCATTTTTAAAAATTTGAATTTTTTATTCTTTTTCTTTTTTCTCTTTTCTCTTTCTTTCTTTTTCTTTTTTCCTCTTATGTTGTGGCCAATTACAGACCACGATAACGGTCGATGACTGGCCACAAGCTCGCCCAAGGTTGACCTATGGCGATCTTGCTGCTCACTAGGTCAGTGAGATCGAGGCTCGCTCCACCAGCATAGAGCTAGGCGAGCTAGGCCTCAAGCTCTCCTTCGGTCGATAGAAGAAGAATAAGATAAATAGATAGAAAAGAAAAAGAAAAATAATTTAAAAATTATTTTAAATAATTAAAAACAACTATTGAAAAAGAGTGCATTGAGGAAAAAATTTTCTTTACCAAACAATAAAAAATATTTTCCGCTTCATTTTCGGGTTTTAGCCAAATAGCATAAAATAATTATGTCTTTAGAAACGTCACATTTTTCACAAAACAAACTGAACCTTGATCAAGAAAAATCAATTGTCAACAATTTACATATTATATACTTGAATTGACAACCACGTAGGCTTCAGTTCATCCAAGTGAAGGAACGGCTGACTTGATTAGACAAATTTTGCAAGTTCAAGAACTTGATTGTATGAAAAATTTGACAATGACGTTAGAAAAAGAGTGCAAATTCATGAACCAAATGGGTGCTTTTTCCTTGAATACTTTCACCATTGGCTCTTTATTGGAAAATGACCATATGTTTATTTGAGGTACTACCTATGATTTTTTGTTTGCCTACAAAATGTGAGGTCGTCATTTTCCTTCATACCACCCACATAAACTTTTTTAACCCCCAAAATCCTTCTCCTAGGGTGAGAACAGAACAAAGAGTACATATGTTATTATCACACCTGACTCCAACAATAATAAGGAACGACATGGTGAATTTTTCATCCAAAAGACGTAATCTTAAATATAATTATAATTTAATCTAATATCAAAATATATACATCCTTATATTCGATAAAAAAAAAAAAAGTAATATGGTTACAAGATTATAGTTTCTATAATCTATCAAAAGATATATACATCTTCAAGTAACAACTAAATCAAGAGTTCAAATCGACATAAATAACTCATATCAAAAGGGGGAAATTACCAAAAAAAAAAATCCTAAACATATTGTAATTGTATCAATTCAGTCTTAAACCTTTTACATTTGTGCTAATTTAGTTCATCCAACCAATTTTAGCTAACTAGCACCGACGTGGCACTTTTAAATTAACATTTTAATAAGTTTTTGAATTTTTGATAATTTTTTCTTTTCTTTTCTTTATTTTTTTTTCCTCCTTCCTTTAGGGCCGGATGAGGGCATCCGGCCCTTCCCTGTGGCTAGTGAGGATCTAGCAATTTCTGCGAGGATATGAGGTATACCAATGATAGTATCATTGAATTCGATGTGGTTGTGTGTTAATTGAGTTTCATTAAATTGATTTGAATGATGAGGTACATGCTTATGTTTAATTATCTCATTGCATAATAGTTGGAATATTATTGTTATTATTTTTTTTTTTTTTTTGGTAACTCAGGAAACCCCGAAAGCTGACAGTCGGCGGGAAGAACCTGGGGTTGACGCAAGCTGGCCACCACAATCACGCCAACGATTAAGTCACCAAGTAACGCAGCTAGGATTTGAACTTGGGACCTTTTGAGGGAGGCACAAAGCTCAAGCCAACTGCGCCACCACAGTAGGTGGTATTATTGTTATTATTGTTTGTAATTCTTTTGAGTCAAGAAGCTTGACATTCAATGAGGTTTGAAATTTGATTATGGGTGAAGATATTTGTAAGAGAGAATATAGTGAACATGTACACACTACTTTAGTATGTGAAGGTTGAAGAAGAATTAGTAATTGTGCGAGCAAAAGTAGTGCAAACTTGAACAGACAATGTTAGACTCAAATTGGTGGTGGTGGTGGTGGTGGTGTTGAAATTTGGGTAATGTCATGTCGAAATTTCGATACTTGATGAACATTATTGAGCGTCATACGAAAGTTATGACATTTACATTTTACTTATCCCGATATTTTAGGAATATTTTTATACAAACTCTCGTGGCCTCCTCTGTTGTTACCCCAAAAACGCAATTACTCCCTAGGGACTTGAACACTATGAAGCACAGACACGTTGTCGGAGCTTCCGTGTCATGTCCAACATGTGTCGACGTGTTTGACACACTCAGACACGTTCAGACATGTGGTCAACACATGTCGGATTTTCCGACACGTGGTCAACTTTTCTCGACACGTTTTGACATGCGTGTCCGAATGGAGGGTGGAGGAGAGGCCGTGATGAGGAGGGGAGAGCCAGGGAAGAGTATAGACTGAGGCAATCCGAGGACCGCGATTGCAATGTTGCGGTGGAGGGCCGATAACGAGACTGTAGCTGCGAAGGAGGAAAGGTCGGAGGCAAGGTGGCGAGCGACTGCGATGAGGTGATCGAGAGAGAGCTGAGAAGATCGTGCGACAAGGAGGAAGAAGATGTCATCACTAGGGTTTTAGCAAGAAGAGAGGGAGGGTAGTGGGGGACGACGGAAAAAACCGAGGGTGGAGAAGGGGTTGGATAGGGTGGGGTGGGGGAAGAGAAAAACTAGGTAAATGACAGGTGCTCTTGGGGGAGGGGGGGTAGGGAAGAAACTGAGGGGGCAAGGGAGCAAGGGTGGGTGGGGGTGATTGATGGGAGCGGGGAGCAAGTGGTGGTGTAGAAGAAAGGGGAGGGGCAGAGAGAGCAAGGGAAGAAACTAAGGGGACGGGTGAGTGGGGGTGATTGATGGGGGCGGGGAGCAAGTGGTGGCGTGGGGGAAGGGGAAGGGGAGGGGAGAGAGAGAGAGAGAGAGAGAGCAGGGGAAGAAATCAAGGGGGTGGGGGAGCGGGGGTGGGGGTGGGGTGATTGATGGGAGTGGGGAGGTGATGAGAGAGCAGGGGAAGAAACTGAAAGGGCAGGGGAGCAAGTGGTGGCATGGGGGAAGGAGAGGGGGAGAAAGAGAGCAGGGGGAATTTGGGGTGGCGTGGGGGACATGGGGAAAGAGAAATGATTTTTGGGATGAGGGTTTAGGGGGAAAAATGAGAGGAAAATAATTTTTGGGAGGTTATTGAGGGGGAATAATTTTTGGGCGGCAAAGTTATTTTTGTTATAAATAAATAAATGAGTTAAAAAGCGATTTCAAAAAATAAAAATATTGAATATTAAATAATGATAAATTTTAATCATTATAGAAGATCATAGATTTATTTAAATAAAGTTGATTCTATTATTTTGTTAATCATTAGTTTCATTCATAATTTTTGTTAAAATTAAAAACATGTTCCCAAATATGCGTACACATTAACTATGGATGTCTTTCAAATTTTCTATAAATAGATTTACTAATATTATTAGCGTAAATTCATTGTGAGTTCTTTTTATTATTATTTATTTATCTGTGAATTTCATTAAATTAATTAAAGATATAAATATTTATTTAATATATAACGTCTCTCGACGTATCAAAATTCTCTAGTATTGTGTGCCTGGAAGCTGTCAAGCAATTCCACAAGCATCCTGAGGGCGTGAAGAGAGAGTGGTACTAGAGATGATGCAAAGAAATTTAGGTACCACAGCAATGGAGACTTGTTTAGGTCCAAAGCAGCAACTTGGAAGGACACCGTGTATTTTGATTTCTCGTGTGAAGTGCTAGACCCAAAGGCAGTCCCTCTTCTATGCAGGTCCGAATCATGATTGATACACTATTTATACCGTCTTTCTATGTTATTTTGAAAGGGAAAGAAAACAGTTTTCGTTATAAATTCAATACGGTATCAGGGCAAGATATCTTGTTGTTGATGCTTCACATTTCTTTCATCCATTTATAACTTTCCCTTCTGTATACACTTGGGTTCAATTATTATTTCCACATGTATTTGGACATATTTTCGCCGGGAATCCCGGTAGCCTCTTAAATCGATGATCAGGATCCGGAGGCTGGTCCCGTTCGCATCGGATGGCAGACTGTGCGAATTCTCAAGGGCGTGGATGAAGATCCTGGGGACCTTGGTCGCGCCAGAGTCCACGAGGCCTTGGACTCCAGCCTTGGTCTCGTCGAATTCCTGCAATTCTTTCGCCCTGTCGAAATCCAGGTCCCAAGGAGTGATGAGTTGTCCATGACTGGGCAAGGTCTGCTTCATATTGCGGAAACAAAGTCTGACGTCTTAATCATTGATTGAATGAATTTGTGCCCCGCTCAGTGTGAGGCCGTGACCATGTGAATGGTATGAAGACGATTAGCTAGAGAGGGCGTAAGATTCCCCGTAGACAAGAAGCTGGCGGTCGCTGTGGAGCCCCAGTCGTTGGAATATAAAAGAGGGAACGTATAGAAAGAAGGGAAGAAAGAATAAAAAAGTGGGAGAAAGAAAATAAGAAATAGGGAATTTGCGCATGCATGATTAGGATATCTCGGCAAGTCAAATCAACACGATTCATAGTGCTCACTAAATGTTAAAAGATTTAAGTACCAAACAATGCAATTATTTAACAGCTCAAATTTTTAGAATAATTAGAAGTAATCCTATAAAAATATTCATTGTATTAGAGTGGTATTTCTTGAGTTCAAATTTTTTTAGTCCCCTACTTCAAAAGGACTTTATTTTGATAATAAGCCCACTTGAATTGGAGTTCGATAGAGACATATGGTATGAGAAAGTTTGTCAAGGCCGTTTCTAGCATTAGTAGTTATTGGTCATTCTTGAAATCTTTTATTAACTTTTTACTCAGAAATAGCATTGTGTAATCAACTCTTAGTTAAAGTCATTATTTATTGAGTTTTGACATTGTTTCTTGTCTAATTGATAGGATTTCAAGTTGGTTGGCTTGAGTTTACTTCCCTGGTTTGGTCTATGCTTTCCCCAGTGAATGATGATTATCTCTTTTTGGAATTTATAAGTTCATATTTCAAATGTGGTTAGAGTTTGATAGAGACATATGGCATGAGAAAGTTTTTAGGGCCATTTATAGCATTAGTAGTTATTGGCCGTTCTTGAAGTCTCTTGTCAACTCATATTTTGACTTAGAAATAGCGTCGTGTAATCAACTCTTAGTTAAGGTCATTATTTATTGAGTTTTGACATCACTTCTTGTTTAATTGATAGGATTTCAAGTTGATCAACTTGAGATTACTTTCGTGTTTTGATTTATGTTTTGCTAGGTGAATGGTGCTTATCTCTTTTTGGAATTTATAAGCTCATATTTTGGATATGGTAAGAGTTCGATAGAGACATATGGCATGAGAAATTTTCTCAGGGCCGTTTGTAGCATTAGTAGTTATTGGCCGCTCTTGAAGTATTTTGTCAACTCATGTTTTGACTTAGAAATAGCGTTGCGTAATTGACTCTTAGTTGAGGTCGTTATTTATTGAGTTTTGACATCACTTTTTGTTTAATTGATAGGATTTTAAGTTGGTCGGCTTGAGATAATTTTCCTAGTTTGGTTTATGTTTTCTCAAGTGAATGGGGCTTATCTCTTTTTGGAATTTATAAGCTCATATTTCAAATGTGGTAAGAATTAAAGAGCATATTTGTTGTATAAAACTGGATCAGGGTTTGCTAACCTTTATTGTATTTGAAATAATTTAAGTTGATTTTAATCATTTGAAATGGTTTGATTTGAATGCTTATGAATGGTTTGAAAAATGGTCTTTGAAACAAATTGCGAAAATTTTCACTAACTATTTTATGAACATGGTTTGTGAAGTGTAATTTGGTTTATGTGATGGATTTTAAATTTGATTTGTAAGTTATTGGAAGATGAGTATGTGTTTGATGCTCATAGACGTTGTGTTCTGAACCTAAGGGGTTTTTGGGTATACACATTATTCTTAGCATGTCCTTATGGATTGAGCCACCAACTATGTGGGTGAAGACCTAACGAAGAGAAGAATTTTGGTCATCTTTCTCGTGGGGGCTTAACATAGTTAGATACTGAATACTAGATTGATTAATAGAATGGACTATTTATATGTGAATAGAATAGACCGTTGTTGTTGTTTTGATATTGTTGATTGATCTTATCCGACCTTTGTTAAGATGAGATTGATTGTCTTTTATACCATGGGTTTGTTATATACTTGATTGGGGATATTGCGATCTAGTATTGATTTTACACCTGTTAAGGTGATTGAATTGTGCCCCTTTTTGTGAGGCTATATGACCATTTAGAATGCATTTGGTAACAATTATATTCTCGGAATAATTTTTATTCAGAAATAGTTTTTTTTCTATTTTTATTCCCTAGACAAGTTTTTAAACAAAAGACTGCGTTTGCTAATTGCAAAAAAAAATCTATTCCTAGAATAAATAAAAAATAAAAACGTTAGGTACAACATTAAAAATTTATATTCACAATTTTTTTATTTAATTATAAAAATGTTAGTGGAGACATAGCATTTCATGTTTAGATAAAACTGAACTTTTGTAATGATTTGATTAATTAAGATATTCTAAGATTGCCTAAGTAAATCCAACGTAATAATAAGTCAAGGATGGATGGTTGGCTAGAAATGGCACTTAAGAGTTTTCTAGCTTATAACTTACAATTATTATATGAGGAGGCTGATAGTGAATATTTTGGCATTATGATAATAGGTGCATAGACTTTTTGAGTTTTTTCAACAAGTAGAAGAACAAACAGTGCTTGGGGCGTCTCTAGAAGAAAATGGCATTCAAAAATCAATATAGTAAATCCCTGAAAGCTTATTCAATTTTGATTCCAATTTTCTTCCATATATTTTCACATTTTTACATACTAAACTAATTATAAACTAGAACTAGTACTAAAATTTGATAAAACTACTCAAAATCTAATTTTTCAATTTTTTCCTAAATTTATAATGTCTTTAATTTTTTTATTTTTATTCCAAATCATGGGGACTCGTATCAAGTCTAGAGACTGGACATTATATTAATCATGTAGAGACGAGCATTAGGTTATATTGAGTTTGTATTTTTAAAATGAACTTATTTCTCTTTTTGCTCCCGGAACAAAGAAGTAAGTTTTTTCTACTTCTCATTTTTGTTCCGAAACTATTCCCCAGCCATTAATCTGTCTGAGAATTAGAAAGCTTAGCGGATATTACCAAATGGATCTATGTTCTTTTTCTCTCGTGGAAAGCAGAAGAATAGAAAAATGGAGGAACATAAACGTTAATAAACAGGGCCTCATATTCTGCAGAAACAAGGAGAGCTGGTAGGCGTCGGGTCGCCATCCATTATATATGGTCAGATCGAAAGGGACTCGTATCGTCTCATAATGATCAAGTGGCTAGATTAGAGTTTCCAGTTTAATGAAACATCCAATACTGAAGAACGTGGCCCCGGCCCAGACAATAAACTAAGGGCAATGCTGTTTTCGAGGATTGACTATATATCAGCAATGAAAAACAGATAGCTTTTATTAACTAGCTACTATCGTTCGATCTTTCACATTTAAAATACCAAGGCTACAAGGCTAGTGTCAGGCGTTGAAACTTAGACAGCGATTTTCACCTACACAATTGCAGAGCGTCGCGAGAAATATCGAACATGTAAAATCGAAATGTACCTACTCCCGAAGAGAATTTTTCGCAAAGCACTTGTACAAGCGCAAATTAAAGCAATACGTCCGCAACAGGCTTGAACATACGCAAGAAAGCACAGCTCTATGGCAAAGGACCAAAACAAAAAAGATGTCGAAGCCAGTAACTCACTACATCGGCCACAGTTGGCTTCTTCAGTCCAGCTTTCACCATCAATGGTCGAAACAGCTCTTGGAACACCGGCTGCCCGTTACATAGCTCGTGAATCACTGACTCCATGGATGGCGTATCATAGAGATACTCGTTGGTGCAAGAGGCAATTCTCACGAGTTTAACCACCTCTTACTCAAAGAACTTTTCGTGGATATTCGCATCAATGAAATCCTGAAATCTGCATGATTCAGTAGCCAGACGCTTGGAGTGATCTACTTTCTGCTTCCCCCACAGCATTTGGAAAACAATCACTTCAACCGCATAGACTTCACTCTTATCCATGAACCGGCCCCGCGGACGTTTACTCTGGCTTTAGGTTGCCCACGGCAGTGCTAGACACAACTTCTGTGCGTGAGGAGCCTGTGGAGACCAGTCATAGAGCAACGGGTTGTCATCACTGGTCTATGAGCATGCACATAGGCAATATCAGTTTGGTAAGATCATTCGAAATCAAAAGCCACAACTTGCAAGCAGAAGACGATGAAGATCAGTTGATCCCTAACTCAAAGAAAGATAAACAAATAAATTCGATGTCCCTCATGCACTACGAACGCCACAATCACTACTCTGTATTATTACATGACAGGGCAGTGACCAGGCAATATTTATTATGCAGCAAAATTAACAACGGCAGGTTTCCATCCAAAGAGAAAGGTCCTGGACCACCTGAATTTGTGCCCCCAAAATGACTTGGTAATGCTATTATTAACTTCATGGCCCTCTAGCTGGTTGCTGCTCACTAGCGGCCCAAGGCACTGACAATGGTGCATCAGAAGATTTTGGTACTAGAGGTATTGTTTTGAAGGTTTCTCACTAGCATTTAAAAATGCTGACTGCGCTTATTAAGCTATAATAAATATGCTTTTGGAAATGTAAAAAGTTTTTTTTTTTTTAATGTTCGAATTTCTTGTCATTTGTAATGCCATTAGACTTTACTCAACTTCAAGGTCTTGGAGCGGTGCTGAGAATGTGCCTTCAGGCACCCACCAACAATAACCTACCAAGGTTACAGATAGCTCTCTAGCATCCTGGAAATCCCATAATTCAAGTCCCAAATTCCAACATAAGCTTTATGCACAAAGGGCAACTTAGGCAATTTCTAGCTGCAAGAAGAAAAACAGGATAGTTGACATTTAGCGATTACCTTCACGATCGAAACTCCTGTGTACCAACCCAAGGGCGCCACTGTCCCTCTCCTTCAAATGCGAAAAGCTTAGCAGAGTCCTTTTCGGACCATACTCATACATCAGAAGCACCCACCCGGCCCCTTGAGCAGCAAAATCCTCTCAGCCTCATCAGATTTTCATGTCTCAGCGAGGTCAACATATGCAATCACTTCATTTGCAGCTAGTTTCATGGATGCATTTAATGGCGAAGAACTAGTTCATGAAACACCTGTGAAATCTAGACTTCCAAGTTCCAACTGTCTCCGGCGCCACCTAGGTTAGGACATAATTGGAGAGCATCTTCCTATTGTCCATGTCACCATCAAGAACAAGGTCATAGTCATGTTCATAACAATATTATTCTTACCATGCTTTTTTGTCAGCTCATTTTAACATATTCATGTTCGTAGGAATCTATACTAGGTCATTTTATCATATTTCACCCTAGCATAATACTTCTTTCCAGATCCTCAGAGTTCAATTAGATGTCCATGGCACATTTCACGTCTGCTAGATCTTTAAAATGAGAATTAATCTGAACATATTGTAAATTTTGCAGCTTCATCACAATAAACCAGATACACTGGGATCCTCCAGAAAAAGGACTAGGTGCTTAGCAGAGAGGTGGGCAGCCATCTCAAGGGTCGTCAATCATGGTCAACAACCTTAGTACAAAGGGCCAGCTGCTTGTGGAGGTATGGACATGTTATCTTGTAGAGATCTTGTTTAATACCATTTTGTGATTAGGGGAGGAAAGTCAACAATTATTTCCAGGAAAAAAAAAATGCGGTTAGATAATAACTGATTTTGCCATGTATTTCCAAAATGAAGTGGGTAGTGGTGGGAAGGAGCTTCAATTCCTAATATAATCCTATGTATTTCCTCGTGGTCCGCAAATATATTTTTTAATAACTTATCAGTACCATCCGAATGCAGTTGTTGTGTGCAGATGTTGTGTGAAGAGTGCAGTCATGTTCTTGAGATAGCAAAAGCAATTAGGAGTTTGGGCTGACGATCTTATAAGGTGTCTCAAAAGCACATGGTGAAAAGATATGGATATGTTTTGTTCATGTGCGACGATGGGTGTTGACTTTATTACAACAGTGAGGTATCGTGAATGGAATTTGAGTCTGCACGGGTCGCATCCTCCTGAAAACTCTGCAATGTTGGAGCGCACTGGGAGTTGAAAGTCCTATCCTGACGTGAGTGATGATGTTACCAATGCTCAAATGTTTCGGCTTTCCTTGCTTCAATCTGTTTTGCTGCTACATGCCATTGCATTGAGGGCGGATTCTGCGAGATGGGCATTTGGTCCTCGGTTCCTTCTGCTACATGTGCCATATGCTAGCAACTAAATACATGCATCAAGTACTCAAAACTCTCTTTTCAGTTCATGGTCCCCTGGGTATTCTTGTGGATGATGTGCGCGCAGTGGTGAACTGAATGGTGTCCAAGGATGATTTGCATGTGATTAGTCACCTGAACCCAATGACATATCAACATTGCGTTCTGTTCTCACCCAGGAGAAGGATTTGGGAGTGAAATCTGTGGGTTGTGTGAAGGACGATACTTCACATTTTATATGCAAACAGAAAATCATGGATTCATGAAGGAAAAGGCAAATGGTGAAGGTATGTCCAAAACTATTTTCCAATGAATGGTGGTAGTATTTAAGGAAAAAGCGCACATTCAGTTCATCAATTCGCACTCTTTTTCCAATGTCAATATCAAATTGTCATGCAATCAAATTTTGAACTTGCAGAATTTGTCTAATCAAGGCAATTGTTCTGACTCGGACAACTTGAAGCCAACATGCTTATCGATGCTAGAAAAAATATGATGTAAATTGTTGACGATCAATTTCTACTGATCATGTTGCACAACAATTAAGCAAATGTTCAGCACCTTTTCATAAGGTTCCATCACTTATTTCAAGATCAAAATTTTGGTTGAAATTGATTGACACGCTAGTTTCCATTTCCTGGAGCTAGTAACAAAAAGATTTGACTGAAAAAAGTTCTTTTCAATATTGTAGATTCATAACGACCAATCTTCCTTTGCATCTAAAACTCGATGCATTTGAAGAACGTGGCCACATTCCACCATGCATCAGAAGAATCAACTTTGGCATTCTTTTAGATGAGGAAGATTTTATGCACAGATCGAAAAGGAAGTTACAAAGTCCTGCCATAAACTCAGATACATGATATAGCCAGTCAAGACACGCTCACTCAGGATTTGCCACGACTCTGCTCTATTTGGAGTCACTTATCCTGAAGTGAGAAAGTGCTGAATTGCCACTCACGCCATGGGAAGTATAATGGGTGACGTATTCCGAAAGAGAGGTTTCTTTGTATATGGGTGGATTGTTTTCAGAGAGAAGCTCCTTTATTGGCCCAAAGGGTTTTGGTTTTTTGCATCCTGCTCCAGCTGAAAAAGCATGCGACTGAAACCCTGGGTCCGACTCGCCCAGCGAGTACTCGGTGCTGCACGCTTTTGAACTTGTCATTGGAAACAAGCTGCAACCATCATGTCAGGCCAGAAAAGGAGTTATGTCTACTAAAGACGTAGTAAAGATGAACGCCAAGAGCTGGGCGTAGAATGCAGTGTGTTTTCATGCCGCAACATTGCTCTGTTATTTCACTTACGATTTTTGTCAAGTGCTCAGGGTAACGTGGAAAGTTCATTCTACATTCGATTGATCGCTTAGAAAATATTATCTGGACTCACTGTGTCGTTGATGTAATGAAGGGCGTTCAAAACCGACTCCAGAGAGACATATCTGGAGGTCAATTTCATATTTGCTATGTAGGCCAGAAAACATGAGGTCAGAAAGGTGGAACTTTCTTTACCTGCATGAAGTCTCCGATGTTGGCTAGAAGTGCTCCCTTCACGGGAACCACATCAACCCAGTGGTTTTCTTGGAGGACTTGGAGGCCACCATGGTGGTCTTGAAGGAGAAGAGTCAGAAACGATAAGTCCGAGTGATTAGCCGTGCCGAATGTCAATTCTGGTTCAGGACAAGCTGGGTAATAATGGCCCATCACTGTCTTCGATTTCATACACTCAGTGCCACTGAGATAATCAGAACCAAGGCCCAATGCCTCTGATAATAGTTCGGCTAAAGATGTCTTCAGCTCCCCGATATGTTTCTCGAACTTGGAAACTGCTTCTCTGCAAACGAGTAATTGAAATCACCATGCGCGAGTTTTAAGTGTCAGGGTTTGTGGCATTATGTACGTTCTTTTCTTTTGGAAAAAAGATGCATGTTGGACTTGGGGAACAACTTTTGCACTCCCTAAAACGAAGGTTACTAACGAGTACTCCACAACCAAGCTTTGATCTGTATGGAAATGCATTATACACTGAATGATCTAGTTTACCCTGTTTCAGATTTCTGAAAATACAGAGTATGTTGTTGAATCCCAACCTGTCCTGAGTAAAAGAAATGCCCAAAATTGTTCTCATTTCTCTCGTAGCAACTTCAATTATTGAACTTTCATAAGTCATACATGTACCTGCAAATAGGAGGAACAGCCTCTGGGTCTAGGACACCATCCTGGAAATCAAATACGATGACAGTATCTCTCCAACTAGCTGCTTTTGACAGGAACAAGTCTCCATTGCAATAGTACCTCACTCTCTTCGTCCCATCTCTGGAGTACAGCTCTTTCTTCGCTTCCACTTGTTGCTCATGGAACTTCTTCACACCCTCCAACATGCTGTCCATCACATCGAGCGGAATCCCATGATTGATCATCTGAAAGAACCCCCATGTCTCCGATGCTTCGCGAATACCATCAATGACATCTTGCCTCCGAAAATCCCAACAGCCTCTTAGATCGATGATCGGGACCTGGAGGCCGGTCCCATTCGAGTTGGAAGACAAACCACCCAAGTTCTCAGGCGGGTGGATGAAGATCCTGGGGACCTTGGTCACGCCAGAGTCCACAAGGCCCTTGACTCCGGCCTTGGTCTCATCGAATTCCTGCAATTCTTTCGCTCTGTCATAATCCCGGTTGCAACCAGTGATGAATTGTGCATGACTGGACAAGGTTTGCATCGTCTTGTAGTGACAAAGGTTGAAATCTTGATGAATCTGAGCCCTGATCAGGGGGAGGCTGTTACCATGAGAATGATATGAAGATGATTAGCTAGAGAGGCCATTGCACGAATATTGTCAAGTCAACGGCCAATGGCCAAGGGAACCAAATGTCAAAGATTCCCGAGTGATGAGGCTGGTGGTTGTTGAAGAGTCCCTGTCATAATCTAGTCAAACATGGCAGCAAGTGGGCCCCTAAAGGAAAGACAAAGGTCCAGGAGACCCAATTCTCTTCTCTTACGAGTTGCGCCACGGATTTGAAGCCCAACAATTCAGCATTGTTTACAATTGTTGCAGCTAGTTTAAGAGGAAAAAATAATAATGGAGAAGAGACAGAAAAAATTGGAAAAACTGAAATGAGAAACGAACCAGGCGAGAGGGATAGGGTTATGGTTCAAGCTTGTTGGGACATTTAAATGCATCGGATTAAGGTTGTTTCGAAGCGCTCAAATAGAAACTGAAGCCTTAATTATCTAAATGAAAAAAAAAATACTTGGTTAAGCTTTAATTTCCACTCAGTTGAAATGTTAGGTTGTTGGATTGATTCTAGAGGTCGTTGAGCTATGAAGCCATGTTGTAAAGAAACTTTAGGATGTCTTGGAAGTGTAAGATTTTATATAAGTCAATTCAAGGTTATGGTTTGATTGAGGTGACATTTTGAGGTTTGT
Source organism: Eucalyptus erythrocorys (assembly GCA_014182555.1). Taxonomy (NCBI): domain Eukaryota; kingdom Viridiplantae; phylum Streptophyta; class Magnoliopsida; order Myrtales; family Myrtaceae; genus Eucalyptus; species Eucalyptus erythrocorys. Next base: position 31,690,491 of record CM024597.1, read on the forward strand.
TATACTAGAACCAGATTCAAATTATTGTGCTCAACACCACTTTTCCCTAGTCCCTGGCCATATAACTTGCATCTTTTAATTATGTTAAGTTAGTTTTCCAATGGCTCTAGACCCACTTGAAATAGGCATTGGTTGAATTCAAATGAACCATTTTAAATTTGACGCACGAGTTACTGCAGTACATTAGACATCAATAGCTATTCTGCTTTAGTCGAGCTTTTGTTGGCACATTGAAATCGTTCTTTTACTAGATAAGCTTACTTTAATTTTGTCGAATCTTAGTTAAGGTAGCTATCTACTTAATTTTGATATCCATTTGTCACTTAAAGGATACGAATTCAAATTTTTCCACTTGAGGTAGCTTTTGTTGTTGTGTTTCGCATTTTCAAGTGAACATGCTCATCTCTTCTCTAATTTGCAAACTAATGTCTTAAAAATGATAGAAATTAGATATTTTACAAGTTATGAAAGAGGTTTCATCTGTTATCTTGTTGGTTATTGGAAATGGCATAGTAAGGTATCTCTTGAAATAATTTGGGTGTAGATTATTTGTGAAATGGTCTTGAAATACTATATGAAATGTATTCTTCTTACTGGAAGAAAATGTGAAAACATGCAGCTATATATTGATTTGTAAACTTGATTTATAGAAATGAAATTTGAAATAATTTTATGATTGGTTGGAAGAGTGTGATAATGGTTTCATGCCCTTGGCAGTATGACCTAAAACAATTGAAAGGAGTTTTGAGTGTGTACAATGTTCTCTAGGCATCTTATTTGGGCCAAACCATCTATTGATATAGGTGAAGACATATACCAAGGGGCATCTTGGTAGACCTTGTCCCAGGGCATTAAGTGTAGTTATAGTTTGATATTGAGCACATGATTGACTAATGAACTAGACCATTGATATTTGTTAAGATATTGTTGATTGAATGAGTATATATTAAATTTGTAAAGTTGTATTAAATTGGTAAAACTAATCTTTAATGTATATTACATGCTGAATTTGGATAAATGTTTTTCTGGTATTGTTTAAATGTGCATAACCAACATTCAATCTACTTAAAAGAGATTTATACTACTCAATAAGCGGTGATTTGCTCAGATCATTCATCTCAGTTCTTTTTTAGGTTTTACAACTAGTAGCAAATAGAAAGAGTGGAATCAGTGAGGGAATTTGGGAGTTCAAGTTTGGTATGACTTAAGATAGCTATATGAAATGCTATTTGTCGGCTTTAGTGTACAAGTCACTGGAGATGCACTTATTCTTTTGTAGACTTTAGAACTATGATCATGTATCTAACTTGATATTGTATCATAGATTCATATAGATATATTATTCTCATAATAGATTAACGTTGATTTTGTATATGAGACTCCATCATTTTCTCTATACATGAAGATTTAGGGTGTGACCAATAAGGGACAGTGTGAGTGACCAGATTTCCCAGACACTGAAAGGAGAGCTCTCAAGTCAAATGAAACATTAATTTTGGGCATTTTATCACAATAGTTAGTTTCATGGTATATGGAGACCGACCTTCAAGGTTGGTATGGCAAGTAATGTGTCATGTCACAAGCGGACTTTGTATAAGTGGATCGTATTCGAACCGAACTTGACAAGAACTTTCAAGTAAAACTTAAATTTGTTACAGCAAACTCGAAAGCCATCATGATTTGATGAGTTTTGATCCTTTTCTTTTTCTCTTCTTCTAAAATCGAAATCAATTTTTCATTGCAATGAAACAATATGGAAAGCAATGAGACAGCATGAGGCGAGCGATCGAATATGATGCGACAGCATTTTCTGATTTAACTGTCCTAAATACGCTGCCATTAGAGAGATCGCCACGTCAACTTAGAGACGTCTCATGGATATGAGATTTGAAGAGATGATGAAACTAATGAAATATTTAGGGGAAAGAGATTCAAATGCTTTCACAGCCTGAAGGAGCATGCCATCATATTTTGGCCATTTCTTGTTTCAGTCTCGATCGAATCAAAGTAGATTCTGATTATTCTTTTCTAGGTGTGGTCCTATCGCTACATTCAATGAAAAGACAGAGCCATCGGATTTCATGTGAAGGCCGACAGCTTCTTCAAAGATTTTTGCTGCACTTTGTACTCTCTACTTGGGCTCGCTTACTCTGAAATGAGGAAGCACAGAATCACCATTGAGGCCATTGCCACTCGAGAGGTAATACCCAAAATACTCTGTGAAAGAGGTCTCCCTGTACATGGGCGGATTGCTCTCGTCGAGAAGCTCCTTTATCGGCCCGTACGGCTTCGACTTGCACGTCTCCCCTGGGAAGAGGAAGCACAAGACTGAGACCCGGGGCCCAGCCTGCCTGGCAAGGACCCGGTGCTCCACACTCTTGAACTTGTCGTTGCTAACAAGCTGCAATCAACAAGATCAGGGAAAACGAAAGTCATTCTTCAACTCGAAGATAACTCAACGTTAATCGACCTGGAAACGTAGGCAACAGGATGTGAATGATCTTTGTACCTGCATGAGGTCTCCAATGATGGCTAGGATGGCTCCAGGCACCGGGGACACATCCACCCACTGGTTCTGGTGCCGGACTTGGAGGCCGCCAGGGTGGTTTTGCAGGAGAAGAGTGAGATATGTGGCATCCGAGTGATTGATTGTGCCCAGAGTCAGCTCTGGTTCAGGGCAAGTTGGGTAGTAATGGCTTACTATTCTCTTGGCGTCCATGCATTCAATGTCACCAAGATAGCCTGAATCGAGCCCTAGTGCCTCTGATAGTAGTTCAGACAGAGATCCTTTCAATTTTTCAATGTGATTTTCGTACTCAAAAACCACCTCTCTGCAAAGGAGGGAAAGAAAACATCAAGTGGTGAAGAATACTTAAACCTATGCAAACAGAGAAGGGAAAGTTATAAATGGATGAAAGAGGTGTGAAGAATTGAACTCGAGATCTATCTCTTGCCCTGATATCATGTTGAAGTTATGCAGAATACTGTTTTCTTTCCCCTTTAAAGTAAAATAGAAACATGGTATATATTTTTCAAAATTTGTCGAAGTCCTAGGTGAAGGAATAGAGTATAAATCATGATGACCTGAATAGAAGAGGGACTGCCTCTCGGTCTGGCTCTCCAAACGGGAAATCAAACAGGAGAGTGTCCTTCCAAGTTGCTGCTTTGGACCAAAACAAGTCTCCATTGCTGTAGTACCTAAATTTCCTAGCGTCGTCCCTGGAGTACCACTCTCCCTTCACTCCCTCAGGCTGCTCGTGGAACCGCTTGACAGCTTCCAACACACCGTCCATCACATCCACCGGGATCCCATGGTTAATTATCTGGAAGAACCCCCACATCTCCGACGCTCTACGGACGTCGTCAACCACGTCTTGCTGCAGCCGGGAATCGTGACAGCCCATCATGTCGATGATGGGGACCTTGAGGTCAGTGGCGGAGCCCTCTGTGTCAGAGGACAAGTCGCGCAGGTTCTGGGGAGGGTGGATGAAGAGCCTAGGGACCTTGGCCACGCCGGAGTCGATGAGGCCTTTGACGCCGGCTTTGGTCTCGTCGAATTCCTTTGCTTCTTTCGCTCTGTCATAGTGCGGGCCACTACTGGTGATGGATTCTCCAGGACTGGGCAAGGTTTGCATCTTTGTAAGGAGAAGCTTTGAAGCCTATCAAGGCGATTGAATTGTGCCCTTTCCGCGAGGCTACACGACCATTTATAAATGGTCAAATCTTTATAATTTTGAAGACAAGTTTATAAATTCTTAGAAGATATAACATCATTTATTTGGGAAAGTCGAAAATCAATCTATGTGGTTAGTTGAGCCAATGCACTTATGTTCCTATCAATAAATCAAAAACGATATTAAAATCAACTAATATGCTACTCTACAACTAACGACTCGACTAAATTATGATTATTCATCGATAAAACAATATATGTGCACTAATAACAGCATATCTAAAGCGATTATTTAAGCCGTCTGCAACACAGAATTTCAGCGCAAAACTTGATCACATCATAACTTTCTCCACTGAACCCAGTTTCAAGTGTATTTATAGTCAATAAAAAGTCCTTCAAACATACTACAAGAACCTTAAGTTATTCAATCCAAAAATCAAGCCAAAAACCAAAAATTATGGCCCTAAAGTCCTGGGTACACTGTTCATCACATGATAAATTTTAAAATTTTGTTTCCAACAAATCGTTAGCTCAAATCCAACAGCTTAATAACATCATAAATTATCATTTCTACAAAAATATGCAGTCCAATGACTCAAAAGTTAGATTTTGCTGTTCGATTTTCCCAAAACTTCAAATTTTATATTTAAGCCCGAAACTATTCGAACAAACAGTGAGTGTGAGCACTTACCAGACGTTACTTTATGTAGTTGAGGTGGCTTGGCAAGCTCCCATGGCGAGAACTTGCGCCTCTTTCCCTTTCCTTCTTTTCGCTTCTTCTTCCTCTTCTTCTTTCTTTGTGCGAGCTCTGCTGTCCCTCTCTCTCTCTCTCTCTCTCCTTTTTTCTTTCTTTTTTTTTATCTCCTCCTTTCTCTTTTTCTTTTTTCTTTTTTCTTTTCCTTTCTTTCTCTCTATCTTCTCTCTCTTCTTTTTCCTCTCTCTCTTCCCCCCCCTCTCTCTCTACTGAAGCTTCAACCTTTTTCCTCTGCATTGACTTTTCAACCCCTCATTTTACATGCTCCCTTTATCTTCGACTTTTCAACCCCTTATTTTACATGCCAAGTATCACGTCAGTTCCAAAGGGAATCTCATCACCCGATAACGATCATACGTCTGGAATAGAGTTATAGACAATTGAAGTATCCAATTTGTGCAAATACTGATGACAATGTCCTAGACCATAAAATAAGGGGAGTGTTATTTTACTCTCTAGCATTCTAAACGTCCATTGACTATGCATCAGCAACGGAAAAACAAATCGCCTGGATTAACCAGCAATTAAAGATGCCAGCAGATCCCCCGCAAGGTTAATGCAATGCAACCACGGCAACAAGGCTAGTTACCGGTCTTGGAAGTCGACGGCCATTTTCACCTACACAACTGCGGCACGCAACGGGAAATATCGAAAATCTTATTCCGAAATGAACCTACTCCTAAAGAAAATATTTTGAAAAGCAATCATACATGCGTGAAATAAAGTCATTCATCCCTACCAGGCTTGAACCTAGACAAGAAAGCACAGCCCTAAGGCAAAGGACCAAATCAAAAAGATGTCAAAGCCGGTAGGTTACAACATTAGTGGCAGCTCAGGGAGCTTTTCCAGACCAACTTCTACCTTTGACTTTTGAAACAGCTCCTGGAACATTTACTCCAATAAGGCCTCACAATCAGAGACAGCTGCTGCAGTTACTCAGCTCGTGAATCACGGCGTCCATGGATGGCCTGTCATAAGGAGACTCGTTGGTGCAGAGCGAGGCGATTTTTGCAAGTTTAGCTGCCTCGTACTCGAAGAACCGTCCATGGATATTCGCATCAATGAATTCTTGGAATCTGCACGATTCAGCAGCCAGACGCATGGAGTGATCTACGTTCTGCTTCCTCGACAAGATCTGGAACACGATCATTCCAAATGCGTAGACATCACTCTTCTCCGTGAACCGGCCCATGGACATGTAATCGGGCGCTAGGTAGCCCATGGCAGCGCTAGCTTTGAGCAACGAGAACACAACATCATTTGTCAGGAGCCTGTGGAGACCAGATTGGTAGAGCAACGGATTGAATCGCTGGTCTATGAGCACCTTGTCTGCTGAGATGATTAGCTAGAGAGGCCATTGCACAAATATGGTCAAGTCAACGGCCAATAGCCAAGGGAACTAAATGTCAAAGATTCCCCAGTGACGAGGCTAGTGATAGTTTCTTTTTTCTTTTTCTTTTTTTTTTTGCAAAAAGGCTGGTGGTAGTTGAAGAGTCCCTGTCATAATCTAGTCAAACATGGCAACAAGTGGGTCCAGGAGACCCAATTCTCTTCTCTTACGAGTTGCGCCCACAGATTTGAAGCCCAACAATTCATCATTGTTTCCAATTGTTGCAGCTAGTTTAAGAGGAAAAAAAAATAATGGAGAAGAGAGAGAGAAAATTGGAAAAACTGAAATGAGAAACGAACCAGGCGAGATGGAAAGGGTTATGGTTCAAACTCGTTGGGACATTTAAATGTATCGGATTAAGGTTGTTTCGAAGCGCTCAGATAGAAACCGAAGCCTTAATTATCTAAATGAAAAAGAAAAAATTACTTGGTTAAGCTGTAATTTCCACTCAGTTGAAATGTTAGGTCGCTGAATTGATTCTAGAGGTTGTTGAGCTATGAAGCCATGTTGTAAAGAAACTTTAGGATGTCTTGAAAGTGTAAGATTTTATATAAGTCAATTCAGGATTATGGTTTGATTAAGGTGACATTTTGAGGTTTGTTCTACTAGAACCAGATTCAAATTATTTTGCTTAAGACCACTCTTCTCTAGTCCCTGGCCATGTAACCCGCCCCTTTTTAATTATGTTAAGTTAGCTTTCCAATGGCTCTAGACCCACTTGAAATAGGCATCTGTTAATTCCGATGAATCATGTTAAATTTGACGCACGAGCTGCTGTAGTACAGTAGACATCAATAGCTTTTCTGCTTTAGTCAAGCTTTTGTTGGCACATTGAAATCGTTCTTTTACTAAATAAGCTTACTTTAATTTTGTCGAATCTTAGTTAAGGTAGTTATCTACTTAATTTTGCTATCCATTTGTCACTTAAAGGATACGAATTCAAGTTTTTCCACTTGAGGTAGCTTTTCTTGTCATGTTTCGCCTTTTCAAGTGAATATGCTCATCTCTTCTTTTAAAATCGAAAGCAATTTTTCATCACAATGAAACAATATGGAAAGCAATGAGACGGCATGAGGCGAGCGATCGAATATGCTGCCACGGCATGATTTAACGGTCCTAAATGTGCTGCCATTAGAGAGAACGCCACATCAACTTAGAGACCTCTCATGGATATGAGATTTGAAGAGATGATGAAACTAGTGATAAATTTAGGGGAAAGCGATTCAAATGCTTTCACAGCCTGAAGGAGCATGCCATCATATTTTGGCCATTTCTTGTTTCAGTCTCGATCAAATCAACGTAGATTCTGATTATTCTTTTTTAGGTGAGGTCCTATCGCTACATTCAATGAAAACACAGAGCCATCGGATTTCATGTGAAGGCCAACACCTTCTTCAAAGATTTTTGCTGCATTTTGTACCCTCTACTTGGGCTGGCTTACTCTGAAATGAGGAAGCACAATTTCGCCATTGAGGCCATTGCCACTGGAGAAGTAATACCCAGAATACTCTGTGAAAGAGGTCTCCCTGTAGATGGGCGGATTGTTCTCGTCGAGAAGCTCCTTTATCGGCCCGTACGGCTTCGACTTCTGCGTCTCCCCTGGGAAGAGGAAGCACACGACTGAGACCCGGGGCCCAGCCTGCCTGGCAAGGACCCGGTGCTCCACACTCTTGAACTTGTCGTTGCTAACAAGCTGCAATCAACAAGATCAGGGAAAACGAAAGTCATTCTTCAACTCGAAGATAACTCGACATTAATCAACCTGGAAACGTAGGCAACAGGATGTGAATGATCTTTGTACCTGCATGAGGTCTCCAATGTTGGCTAGGATGGCTCCAGGCACCGGGGACACATCCACCCACTGGTTCTGGTGCCAGACCTGGAGGCCGCCATGGTGGTTTTGCAGGAGAAGAGTGAGATATGTGGCATCCGAGTGATTGATTGTGCCCAGAGTCATCTCTGGCTCAGGGCAAGTTGGGTAGTAATGGCTTACTATTCTCTTGGCGTCCATGCATTCAATGTCACCAAGATAGCCTGAATCGAGCCCCAGTGCCTCTGATAGTAGTTCAGACAGAGATCCCTTCAATTTTTCAATGTGTTTTTCGTACTCAAAAACCACCTCTGTGCAAAGGAGGGAAAGAAAACATCAAGTGGTGAAGAATACTTAAACCTATGCAAACAGAGAAGGGAAAGTTATAAATGGATGAAAGAGGTGTGAAGAATCGAACTCGACATCTATCTCTTGCCCTGATATCATGTTTGAAGTTATGCAGAAAACCGTTTTCTTTCCCCTTTAAAGTAAAATAGAAACATGGCATATATTTTTCGAAAATTGTCGAAGTCCTAGGTGAAGGAATAGAGTATAAATCATGATGACCTGAATAGAAGAGGGACTGCCTCTCGGTCTGGCTCTCCAAACGGGAAATCAAACAGGAGAGTGTCCTTCCAAGTTGCTGCTTTGGACCAAAACAAGTCTCCATTGCTGTAGTACCTAAATTTCCTAGCGTCGTCCCTGGAGTACCACTCTCCCTTCACTCCCTCAGGCTGCTCGTGGAACCGCTTGACAGCTTCCAACACACCGTCCATCACATCCACCGGGATCCCATGGTTAATTATCTGGAAGAACCCCCACGTCTCCGACGCTCTACGGACGTCGCCGACCACGTCTCGCCGCTGCCGGGAATCGTGACAGCCCATCATGTCGATGATGGGGACCTTGAGGTCAGTGGCGGAGCCCTCTGTGTCAGAGGACAAGTCGCGCAGGTTCTGGGGAGGGTGGATGAAGAGCCTAGGGACCTTGGCCACGCCGGAGTCGATGAGGCCTTTGACGCCGGCTTTGGTCCCGTCGAATTCCTTTGCTTCTTTCGCTCTGTCATAGTGCGGGCCACTACTGGTGATGGATTCTCCAGGACTGGGCAAGGTTTGCATCTTTGTAAGGAGAAGCTTTGAAGCCTATCAAGGCGATTGAATTGTGCCCTTTCCGCAAGGCTACATGACCATTTATAAATCGTCAAATCTTTATAATTTTGAAGACATAAGTTTATAAATTCTTAGAAAGATAACATCATTTACTTGGGAAAGTCGAAAATCAACTCATGTGGTTAGTTGAGCCAACGCACTTATGTTCCTATCAATAAATCGAAAACGATATTAAAACCAAGTAATATGTTACTCTCTAACTAACGACTCGGCTAAATTATGCTTGATCGATAAAATGACACATGTGCATTGATAACCGTATATCTAAAGTGATTATTTAAGCCGTCCGCAACATGGAATTTCAACATGAAACTTGATCACGCCATAACTTTTTCCACCGAACCCCGTTTCAAGTATATTTATAATCAATAAAAAGCCCTTCTAACATACTACAAGATCCCTAATTTATTCGATCCAAAAATCAAGCCAAAAACCAACAAATTATGGCCCTAAATTCCTGGTCATGCATTGTTCATCGCAAAATTTTGTTTCGGGCAAACCGTTAGCTCAAATCACAATCCGTAAAATCATATAGCTCCATAACATTCTAAACTATCATTTCTACAAAAATACGTAACTCAATGACTCAAAAATCGGATTTTGCCATTCGATTTTCCCAAAATTCCGAATTTTAATTCTTAAGCCCGAAACTACATTGATTGAACGAATGGCGAACATGAGCACTTAGCAGACGTTGCGTTATGTAGTTGAGGTGGCTTGACAAGGCTGAGGTGGCGAGAACGTGAGAACGAAGCCTCTTTCCTTCTTTTCCTTCTTCTTCTCTTCTTTCTTTCTTTCTCTCTCCTTGTTTCTTTGTGCGAGCTCTGCCGTCCTCTCTCTCTCTCTCCTTATTTCCTTTTTTTTTTTTTCGTCAATCCTACTTATACCTATTTTACACTCATTCTCGTTTTCGCTTTTCTCATAGCCTCTTGCGGGCGTGAGCCGAAACCCACTCCCGAAACTGCGCGTCCCCACCCCATCCCTCCCTGAGAAGGTCACTCTTCCCCTTTTATATCCTCCTTTTTCTTTTTTCTTTTTTTTCCTTTCTTTCTTTCTTTATTCTCTCTCTCTCTTCTTTTTCCTCTACTTTGACTTGTCAACCCCTTATTTTACATGCCAAGTCGCTGTCCGTCACGTCAGATCCAAAGGTAACCTCATCACCCGATAGCGATCGCACGTCTGGATTAGAGTTATAGTCAATTGAAGTATCCAATGTGTGCAAATACTGATGACAATGTCCTAGACCATAAAATAAGGGGAGTGTTATTTTACTCTCGAGCATTCTAAACATCCATTGACTATGCATCAGTAACGGAAAAACAAATCGCCTCGATTAACCAGCAATTAAAGATGCCAGCAGATCCACCGCAGGGCTAATGCAATGCGACCACGGCAACAGGGCTAGTTACCGGCGTTGGAAGTCAACAGCCATTTTCACCTACACAACTGCGGCACGCAACGAGAAATATCGAAAATCTAATTCCGAAATGAACCTACTCCTAAAGAAAATATTTTGAAAAGCAATCATACATGCGTGAATTAAAGTCATTCATCCCTACCGGGCTTGAACATACACAAGAAAGCACAGCCCTAAGGCAAAGGACCTAATCAAAAAGATGTCAAAGCCGGTAGGTTACAACATTAGCGGCAGCTCAGGGAGCTTTTTCAGACCAACTTCTACCATTGACTTTTGAAACAGCTCCTGGAACATTTACTCCAATAAGGCCTCACAATCAGAGACAGCTGCTACAGTTACTCAGCTCGTGAATCACGGCGTCCATGGATGGCCTGTCATAAGGAGACTCGTTGGTGCAGAGGGAGGCGATTTTTGCAAGTTTGGCCGCCTCGTACTCGAAGAACCTTCCATGGATATTCGCATCAATGAATTCTTGGAATCTGCACGATTCAGCAGCCAGACGCATGGAGTGATCTACTTTCTGCTTCCCCGACAAGATCTGGAACACGATCATTCCAAACGCGTAGACATCACTCTTCTCCGTGAACCGGCCCATGGACATGTACTCGGGCGCTAGGTAGCCCATGGCAGCGCTAGCTTTGAGCAACGAGAACACAACATCATTTGTCAGGAGCCTGTGGAGACCAGATTGGTAGAGCAACGGATTGAATCGCTGGTCTATGAGCACCTTGTCTGCTGAGATGTTTTGGTGAAGGAGGGGGGCCTTGCTTGGTTTGTGAGCATGCAAATAGGCAATACCTGTTTCGTAGGATTATTTGAAAATCAACAAAATCAGAGGTGCAACTTGCAAGTAGAAGACAATCAAGATCAGTTGATCCCCAATTCAGAGAAAGATAAACAATTAAATTAGATGCCACAATATGCTATTTGAGCACCACTAATATTGCCCATATTAGTACATGACAGAGCAGTGACCTGGCAAAATTTAAAATGCAGCAAATTCAACAATGGCATGTTTCGTCAAATGATGGGGATCCTGGACCACCTAAATCCGTTCCCCCTGATGAATTGGTAATGCTATTATTAATTTTGTGGCCTTCTAGATGGTTACTGCTCTAGCAGTCCAAAGCACTGTCAATGATGCATCAGAAGAAATTAAAACTAGAGGTATTGCTTTGAAGGTTCTTACTTGCATTTAAAAATGCTGACAAGTACATTTAAAGCGCTTATTGAGCTACAATAAATGTCCTTTGGAAATCTAAACAAGTGATTTTTTTGAATGTTCAAATTTCTTGCCACGCGTGGAACCATTACTTTACTCAATTTCAAGATCTTAGAACTACAAGCATTCTCTTTAAGCACCCACCAACAATAATCTACCAAGGTTACAGATAGCTCTCCAGCATCTGAAAAAATCCAAAACTCAATTCAAATTCCAAAATCCAACAAAAGCTTTATGCAGAAAGGGCAACTTAGAAGGCAAAAGCTGGCAGCAACAAGAGCCATCAAACTTGAGCCTTGGAAAGATTATGGGGCGAGGATTTCAATTCATTAGATAGCCATTCATATGAAACAAGAAGGAAATTATCAGACTGCAGCACTGACCTTTAGCGATTCCCTTCACAATCGAAACTCTAGTGGACCACTCAAGAGTGCCACTGTCTCCCTCCTTCAAATCCAAAATGCTTAGCAGAGTCCCATTCGGAACATAATCATATATCAGGAAGCACTCACCGCGGCCCCTTGAGCAGCAGAATCCTCTCAGCCTCACCAGATTTTCATGTCTGAGCGAGGTCAACATATTCAAACCCTTCAAGAACTCTGATTCATCAGCCTTGCAGCTAGTCTTATTGATGCATTTGATGGCGACTACAGAACCGTCCCTCAGGATTCCTCTGTATGTGGTAGAGAAATTACTCTTACCCAACACATTCAACTCGAGAAATACTGAGTGGCGGATTCAACCTCTTCCAGATTGAATCTGAAGCTCTGAAAAGTTTCTTCAGAAAACTCATTAAAGATCCGAGCATCAGCGAGCGGATCCCATCCGTTGGAATACTCCAGGCTAGCTAAAGGAGAGCCATTTTTCTTATAAGCACTCTTGGGTTGATCAGTGCTTAGATGGCCATCACAAACCTCAGCCGAAAAGCCAAGTTTTTGTTTCCTCCGACGGTAGTGTGTGAACAAAAGGAACCCTATGGCTGACAATGCAACAGTTGCCAAGATTGATCCAATAAGCGCAGAGGTATGTGCTGATTTTGGCAAACTAGAACATTCAGTCAGGTTACATGGTAACACCACATTGGCCGTCTCGGGTATACTTGTGGAGGGTACAGTTGTCGCAGCCCCATAGGGTTGAGGTTGACTAGGCTTTCGACCCTCCAAAGCATTACAAGTCCTTAAAGAGAGGAACCCAGTCCCACACAAGTCGAAGTTGTTTTCGTACAGAAATCCTTCGTTTAGTCTCTTCAGCGCTTTAATATTCAAAAAAGAAACAACAATCAGTTCTGGGTTAGCCTTATTCCTAAAAGCAAGAGATTGAAGAGAGATCATAGCAGAATAGTTACCAGGAGGTACATTGCCAGAGAGAGTGTTGTTTTGGACATCCAAGACTTCTAGAAGAGGCAGATCGGCTATCTTCATGGGAATCGAGCCAAAGAGGCGATTGAAACTCAAATATAACCTCGTCAACGTCCCCAGCTCACCTAAACTTGCCGGTATTGCGCCAGTGAGCTGATTAGATTGCAGAGCAAGAACACTGAGCTTCTTCAGAGATCCCAGCTTTGTAGGTATACTTCCAGTCAACTGGTTGTATGAGAGCTGCATAACTACAAGGCAAGGGACAAACTTTAGGACCAATGAACCATGATTTCCAAAAGTAAAATTCTGCAACTTTATGTCCCGTTCGGCCTACATCAAACCCTGTGAAGTTGAATCAAAGAACAGAGGAAGCGAATTCCCTAACCGTTAGTCACCATCTGGTTGTTGAAAGCAGAAAGGTTGTAGCTTTACGTTTCTGTTTCAACCTTTTTGACTCTCTTGACTTGACCCAGATGGATTTACTCAGAAAGAACGAATTTTTCAATCAAATTTTCTTGGCAAACCAGAAAACACTGGAGACAGGTTTCTTTACACGCCGAAAACTTAAAAATGAACAAAATGTATGAACATCGAAGCAAAATAATCTCCCAAAGAAACAAGAAAGCTTCAAAATTATCAACATGCATCTCAAACAAAACCAAGAAAAGGACTAACCTTGCAAGCTTGCCATGTCAGCCATCTCGGGAGGAATCTGGCCGGAGAGATTGTTCATGTTCAGATACAAGTCGCTGAGCGCGCTCAAGTTGCTAATCTCTCGCGGAATCTCTCCGCACAGGGAGTTGTAGTGAAGGTAAAGGCCAGTCAAGTGGGTGAGCCCAGCAATGGCCGGAGAGAGCCTCCCGGTGAGCCGTCTCCCCTGCAGCGAAACGTTGGCGACGCGGCCCTCGTCGTCGCAGCAGACGCCTTGGAAGGACCCGTCGCAAGGATCGCCATCGACGGTCCACGAGGAAAGATACCTGCTTTCCGGGTCTAGGCTGGCTTTCATGTCCATGAGAGCTCTCAGCTCCGCGCTTGTTGTTGCGGAGACAAGCACGTCGCTTCGGCTCGCGAAGAAGATCAAGACCCAGAGGAGGAAGAAGAAGAAGAAGAGACACCGCGAGCGCACGGAAGCGAAACCCATCTCTCTCCTCCTCTCTCTCTCTCTCTCTCTCTCTCTCGGACAAGAAGAGAAGGTGGTGAGTGGTATGGACCGGGACACTCCCAGTGATGTTTTTCAGGTTTCCTTAAATTTGTCTATTTGCTCTCTCTCTCTTTTTAGCTCGTTTTGCAGTGCGAAGAAACATAGAAAATATCGAAAATTTCGAGAACAGGAAGGGAAAGAATTGCTTCGGAAATTGGGACGACCGGTGGGATGTTATCGGTTGACTTTTCTTTTTCAAAGGAGCGCCCGAGGCTCGCTGCAGGTCCGCTCGCAGCACCCTGTCACCCCGGTTTCCTCCTCCATATGTTTACAAACACAGGCGACGATGCTCTCGTCTTTAATTTTCGGCAGACAAGTGTCTTTCAACGTATTACCACCTTCGAAAGGCTCCTCGACGTCATTGATTCGTTTACGATGTAACAGCTACCTAATTCAAAGCTAGCAACTTCATCGATCTTGATAGTCTAATGTAAGACTGTTCGAGCAAAACATAAAGTCGATTATGCGCCGCTCCCTCGGAATCCATTTGAAGTCTTACTTAGGATTATGTTTTTTTTTATTGGAACCTCAGCTCCATTATTGTCCCGGTTTCAAATCATAATGGCCTGCCTGCCTTTCTGATTAATTGGAAAGGCATAGGATTCCTCACCTAGGGCAGGTGTAAGAAAACATGAGCATGGAGTGGCCATTATTGATGCCGATTTGACAGCGGACATCATTCACTGTGCAGGGTAAATTGTTTTCCAGACATTTTGATTGCTCAGGTTAGTCATTTTGGCTTTTGCCGGGGCGAATTAAATGATCCCCGGACAGACCAGGGCACTTTGGAAGGTGGGATCGCGAGGAAGCTGTACAAGGCCGGTGCGCTTATTCCCTCCGCCCCTTTCTAATGGTGGAAAGCGAAATTCAGCGTAAGTGGTAGGCCTTAAATGGCGTCGGCATTTCCTATGTTTGGGCATGTTCTCTCTCTCTCTTTTCCTCCGCATCCATGGACAAGGGAGCAAGTAAACTTACGATCATCTTTTTTTCCTTTTCCTTGTCTTGCGATTTTTCACTTTTTAACGCTCCGTCGCGGTCGAATGAAAATGAATAAGAGGTTGTGGGATCAGAGGAGCTCTTTCTTCGACCTCCTGTAAACCTAGGCCCGAGTTTCGAATTCAATTTAACGTCGTCTCTGGCTCCGACTTTCATGCTGTCGATTCCTCAAAGCTACTTTTAACACCTAGGAATGATGGACTTGTGCTATGTCACAATAACTTGATTTGATAGAGATGTTGATCCCAGTGCATTTGATAGGAGATTGCGCAATTGCTGGTGAACAGTAAACAAATTGAGGATTCAAAATAGAGACGATCATTTGGTTGTTCCTAGGTCTAAAATCGAATCTAATGTATAGACTAAACTTGCTCATAGCATAGAAAATGTGTGAAGCATCCGAGACGAATTAGGCTGGACATGAGCTCGTACCAAAGTTGGGCAGGTGGAGTTCTCTCAAACAAGACATTGTGGGCCATCAATCTAACATTTAAGCCTCTCAAGTTTATGCAAGCCTTGAGAAACTCATCCATCTAGCAATGACTTTTTAATAGGGTAAATACCACAAAAAACTATAAATAAGTATATTTATGATAAATTTATCAAAAATAATTTTTTTAATTATAAAAAATTTCAAATGAATATATTAATGACAAATTTACCATATGTTAATTTCTGTTAAATTAAATTAATATCAAGAAAAATCATAAACAAGTATATATGTGACAAAAGAAATGTAAAATTCTAAACTAGTACATCTTCAAATATATGTGACAAATGGAATGTATCTAATCATCAAACTCAATAAATTGATAGAAAATTTAATAAAAACTAACAAGAATAAATTTATCATATGTGTAATAGAAATTTTCAGTGGTCAAAAAATTAATTTTTGATAAATTTATCAAAAATATATTAACTTTGGGTTTTTCATTTTATTACCCCTAGATTGAAATAATTTCGATAACATATAAAATTTGAATTTACTTGATGTCGCAAATTCAAACACCTTAAATAGAACTGTTGAAATCTGACATGTAAATCCATTTCGAGCGTTCCGAGGCTTTTTCAAAATTTGAGTGATATTTGCTATTTCATTAATTTCGGAAGGGAAGTAAATTGGAATACTGTTTGTCCCGATGGAACAGGGCAAAAGAACTTGAGGCGGAAAAATGGTTTGAAAAAAGCTCTGAAGAAAATGAAGAACCGTCCACTGACGAACAGGCAAAAGGCACCTGTACTGGCAGCCACGTGGCCACAGTGAGTGGCCACTCACCGTAACCGGGTCAGGCGCGTGTCGATTGTGGCCACTGGAGATTCCCTCTCGCCATCTCCATTCTCAAAGCATTTTCAAAACCATCGAAAAATAGTGGGAATCAGATAAATCCAAATTGACCCATTTATCGACGACTTCAATGAAGAATAAACTAATTTTGTTGTAGGTTGCTTTGTCTCCTGACAATTAAGAACCGATCATTTTAAATCGCACGTTATGTTTTTATTATTCATGCTCGTTGAACTTAAATTTAATCTAAATCTTTATAAATCTTTATAAATCAAAGTCTTTCCGAATGCTAAATGTCTAATTACTCTTGTCTTGTTTACTTGACGTAAACTTGAACATTTCTTTGATGATGTAATAGTGGTAAGAATTCATATAGCTTAAATCTTACTGTACGCTTAATTATATCTTGTATATTATGATCTTATTATATCTAATGCCATTTGTTTCCCAACATTTCCTCAAATTTTATGTACACGTGTTTTAAGAAGTAGAGAAGTTAGCATTTTTTTTTTTAAAGTTTGTACTATAAAAAATTCTAAATTGGTAACTCATTACACATCTACCTCAAATTAACTTCCATCTCACAAATTATCTAAAATTTAATGCATTCTATGACATATTTACTTCAAACTAATTTTTGTTATGGGGATACTCACATTCTAGTACTTGTAACCTAAATTTACTTTGTGTCAACACATGTGGATTTTATACTTTGAATTTGTCATTAGATTTGTTTTGCAATCTACTACATGTGTATTTTAATAGGATATTGAACAAAATGTTAATGAATAGTAGATTTGAGTCAAGAGTACTATTTTTATTTTTTTTGGGGGGTTAGTCAAGAGTACCCATTTGAATTCTTTTATGAGACCAAAACTAGATTTGGGTGGATGCTCAATGGGGTACCATTTTTAAAATAAATAAAAAAATTTGTGAGATAAAAATTAATTTAGAGTAAATATGTCATTAGCTCAAATTTTGACGTTTTTTATTAGATAAAAATCAATTTAGAGCAAATGCATCATGGAAGTATCAATTTGAGACTTTAATGGTATCAACCTTTTAATAACAAAATTAGTGTTTTATTTTTACCTCGAATTTTACTCCAAATGACTGCATCGAGGTTGGGGACCTCGCGTGGCTCGAGCAATCATACAAACATCCAAATAAAACAAGGACCACACTACAATTATTTACTGATGATAATTATTCTTTTCTCTCCTGCCCGAAGACAAGGAATCGGACAATCTTCCTATTTATAATAATTAAACCATAATTAGACGTTAAAAGACGGCCTAGAAAACGAGAAAGAGAGATTGGAGCTGCAGTGGTGACTGAGATTTTCTCATCAGTGCTTTTGCTCAAGTTTCACGACAAACGACACCAT
The DNA here is from genome assembly GCA_014182555.1 of Eucalyptus erythrocorys. Lineage (NCBI taxonomy): Eukaryota > Viridiplantae > Streptophyta > Magnoliopsida > Myrtales > Myrtaceae > Eucalyptus > Eucalyptus erythrocorys. The sequence continues at coordinate 31,708,153 of CM024597.1, forward strand.
GAAATTAGGGATTTCACGTTCCTTCATCCTCAAATGTCTAAACGAACAAAAGAACCAGTTGGTAAAGTAAAGGACAAAGAGAAAACGTTAATGGAGTTCAAAAGAAATGATGGGTCCAGATCAGAAGAAAGATCACAAGCAGAAGAATTGCTTCTCAAGCAAATTTCATCCACATTTTGACATGAATACGCCTCAATGATCTTGTCTTTTCTATGCATGCAACTGAAGGAGGATGTGGACTTCTCTGCCTCTCCACTGGCAACTCTCTTTTTCTTCTTTTTTAAAGTAATTTTGTTAATTTCTCTGCCTATCCGCTAAGGTAAAAAAAAAAAAAAAAAAACCTGTTTTTTATAAATAATTTTGTGAAAATTTTCAAGGTTTTGTTTCAGCCAAGTTGGTAATGTAGGATTCATCTAGAGAGAGGAGCTATTTTAAGTAGCAAACAAGACCTCGAAGAACAGAATGCACCTAGGTGGAGTCCACATATGTACTGTTGGGGAAAAAAACACACCTAATTAGGTTCTCTCTCTTTCCTGGGCTAACAAACAATAAAAGATAAATGAGAACCGACATTACCCTAAAAGAGGTTTTGATGGATGATTGTGTTATTTTACAGTTTGATGCTTTTCATGGGTTTATAGAGATATGGGGCATTGTGATCTTTGTCAGAAACCATCTTTACCGAAAGATCATTAGGAATTTAAATTTATATTAACCCATTTCATATGAACTGTTAAATCATATAGAATTCTCATGACCTAACGATTCACGTGAAAAACTTAGTTGGAGATGACCCAACTGTTCCTTTTCAGACCAGCAGATAAAAAAACGTTTTCTTTTGTGCCAGCGAATTGGATTCCATCTCTGCTTCAAAACTCCTTTTAGGGTTTCCGCCATCCAAGGGATTTTTGGGAGGACTTCAAAAAAGCAAGAGGACAGAGAGAAACCGAAAAAGAAGAGGAAACTCATTCCTAGAGTCCACCACTTTCGAAGCCCCTTTTCTGAAACTCCTTTTGTAGAGAGGGCAAGGCTATGTCCCTGTTCATAGACTTGCCATGAGTGAACCGCTTTTCAAGGTGCCGTTCTTTGCATGCGTCGGCACGTCTTGAATTCCCACCTCTCTCTCTCTCTCTCTCTCTCTCTCTCTCTCTCTCTTTTCTTGCTTTTTGAAGAATGCACATCAGTCCTCCACCCCAAACGACAGTATGTTTGCCCTACATGAGCTTAGGTTTTGCTGATGTTCTTGTCGGTTATTTGGTATAGCTGTGGTTAGATTAATTGTGACGTGAGTCTTTGGTTTATATATGCTTTAGAGTTGGATTACCTCGAAATTGTGTGAAACGACTTCCTAAAATCCGCTATAATAAGTTGTAGCTTTAAAAGTGATGCAGATATAAGACATCTGCCAAATTCCTTATAAAAGTTACAGCACCCTTTTCACAACTATGGTTGCTTCGGAGAAATTGTACCTGACAGAAAATCTGATGAAAGAAGGGACACGAGATCAAGCCTTAACAAACTCACGATCAATTTTAATATACCAAACAAATAATATCAATTTTCAGAGACGTAGAAAAGTAAATTGTTGTTAATCTTAATTGTCACCGTTTCCATTATTACAGAGGCACAATCAACAATGTTGGCAGGTTTATAGGTTATAGGGAAAATTAATGAGATCACTTTTTTTAATAAATAAATCATTAACTCAAAATAGATGTTATTTTAAATAAGAGATTAAAGTGAACAAATTAGTCTTAAATAAGCATCTAAGCTTGCCATGATCAGAATAGTCCAAAACAAAATTTGAATGAAAATTTTAAGAAAAATCTATTTGTTTTCTAATATGACGTCCACATGATGCCGCATCAATAAAAATGAAGATTACAAATCAAGTTATTTGTTCATCGTTGTCCGTTGCCGCCTGGACATCCAGGAGCATTCATTGTAGCTGCTGGCCATGGCGGCTGCAAGCTTCAAGGTCGGATTTGGCTTCAAAGCTTGCGACCACCATGGCTGCTTGAGTACTTCTTCCAAACGGTCATCTCATTTTCCTCTCCCTCTTCTCTCGAAGCAAAAAACACACAGAACGCAAATGCAAATGGCCCTTCCATTCCAGTCGCAATGCCTTCATTCCCGGCACTCGTTCCTCTCGCATCACATCATCAAGACGAAAACTTTCCTGCCCACCAACATTTTTCCCATTATTGCATCGAAAGGTTCAATTCTATGCACAAACGCTTGAAAAGTAGATCTATTTTCTCAAGAAAGAAGTAAAAGTGATCTGAGTCTCCTAGATTTACGACATTCGTGCTCAATTTAATACCCATTATCGCCTCAAATTTCAAAGTGCCAACTTGTTCATTCCATTCGATACCTGAAGAATTAGGCGGCGAAGATGGGAATGGTGGTGGTTTAGGGCTCTGGGGAGGCTTTAGGTGGCGATGATTTGATGGCCGGACGAGAGGGGGGGTGGCGAAAGCTAGGGTTTTGGGTGATTTTGATAGTATGTAGATTGAGTTTGACGTTAGTGGGCGAAATAGAGAGTCAGATCCGACCTTGAAGCTTGGGGCTCACCCTCTGGCCAAGCTTCAAGCTCAAGCAGCCATGGCGGTCGCAAAGCTTCGAAGCCAGATCGGCCCTTAAAGCTTGCGCAAACACTCCCAGATGTCCAGGTGGTAATGGGCAGTGACCAATGTGTGCCGGAGGAGTTTGGCGGAGCAATCGTGAGGATGAATATGATGAGCAGTAACTTGCGACGAATGGTAACTTGAATTTTAGTTTTTTTTTTTAAATAAATTTTCCCCTAACGTGGCGCCAGGAGAGGGTCGTATTTAGATATATATTAATTCTTATCTAGATTTTGTTTTGGCCAAAATTGCCCTGTTTCAATTGTTGGGAAAATCAAGTGCTCGCCGGCTAGTAAATTTTTTATCAACAAGTTCAGACTTTTATTTCAGACTAATTTGATCTCTTCATGTCCTTATTTAAAACATCCACTTTAAGCCCTTTTTTTATAAATAAAATAAAATAAAGTGACATCACTTCCTATCTTTATTTGAAATTTTATTAGGATAGCATTAGAATTGCAACAATGTCAACGCTGCTAATCATGACACAAGTCATGCATCCATGAGATCTACAATCATCTATGTGCAACCTTAATCCAACAAAACTGCACGCTAAAATGTTCAATTATTTCCCCGTGAAATTGACATGCTTAAGCTGGAAAAAAAAAATAATTAACCATCGACATTTTTAATCATAGAATTGGAAAGAAAGCAATGTTTCCCGGTACATGGCGGACATAGGAGTGGCGGGCTGAGTCTTCAACCAAGTGGCATGCATCTAGACCATCCATTCATTGATCCTTTGACTTTATGGCAATTACTATCCTTGCATGTGACATGAATTTGAAAGATATCGTGGGATTACTTTCATCCTTTTGACTTTATGGCAATTACTATTCTTGCATGTGACATGAATTTGAAAGATATCTTGAGATTACTTTCATATTTTCAACGCAGACTACATAATGACTATGCTGTGATTTAACTCGGTCACATGCAAAAGTTATGGCTTGAGTTTTTATTTGATGTTAACTTCCTATCATTTATCTGCATCTAATACAAGTGACCATAGTTACAGGTAACTTGAACCTTCAAATACGTTTTTAGATCGCTTCGGGAGTGTTTTACATTGATTACGTGATTGTTCTTGCTCTATGTTCTGCAGTGCCATTTGAAAGTGACAAGCCAAAAGAGTTAAAGATGGAGGGTTTCTCGTTTCTGCTGCAGTGGAAAAAGAGATACATACAATCATGCATAAATGCAAACCCTGCCAGGCGTTTCCTTGATGAGCAGGAAAAATCTCAACTTTAAGGAGGGTTCTGCTTCGTTGCAGAAAATCTTATTCTAAAAGCGTGCTTCTCAAAGCTCGAGTTTAAGAAAAATTGAAATCAGCAACTCCAAAATCCACAAAGCTATGCAATCCCTACCTATGCCAACCCAAGAAATGCCTTGAACAGAAACACATGATAAGCCTCCAACTTCAGGTGTCGGCAATGGTGACCTCAACCTCCACGCCAGGCTCAATAGTAATTGATGTGATTTGCTTAACAACCTGCTGAGAGCTGAAGAGGTCGATGACCCGTTTGTGAATGCGGAGCTCGAATTGATCCCATGTGTTGGTTCCTGATACAAATAAAATCAGACAGACAAGTTCATGATATAGGATAATCTTTCCAAATTGCGATATTCGAATGAACCTACATGGAATCAGGCTAAAATGTTCCGTCATTTCAGTACCTTCTCCACAAGGCGACTTCCTGGTGTTGATGCGAAGGACCTTGGTGGGGATCCTCACTGGCCCCTTGATCCGGAGATGCTTCTCCTTCGCACCCCGAATCAATTCAGTGCAAACTGTTGAAAGTTCAATGTCCATGTCAGAATCCAAAATGAAAACACGACTCGAAAGAAAATCAAGAATTTATGCCTTTGCTAATCCTATTTCCATTGGGGAGGAGTTGTATCCAAAGAAACTGAAGTATAGCAGCAACTAAAAGCTTAATTTTACATGAACTCGAGTATGTGGATATCTCCAAAGAGCAAGCACTAGCAACATATGGTGAAAAAGTAAACCACATCATGTACATGCTAATTGTAATGTGTAATTTCAAATCACAGAAAAAATTATTTCTTGGACCTAGCACGTATCCGGTTAATTGTTGAGTTTAGTGAGACTCATCTGAGGTGCACCATCTTTGATGGTTTGGATACGTTCATGCCCCTAAAATCTTAACTAAATGGGACAATAGAATGACCTTCGAGATATGGTATCATTTACACAGGCACTCTACTTTAATTGCAAATAACTTATAGACACTTAAAGTCAAATACATAGACACATCAGAACATAATAAATCAATCACATACTATACAGGCAGAAGTATTTGTCCCTCAAATTATATAAGTCTACAATGAACGTATTCTCGAGAAATAGTTACCAAAACAAGCAAACTAGGACAATGGTCCAAAAAGTTCTAAACTTATTATACAAATTCAGTCATAAACCTTTGAATTATGTTAATTCAATCTTAAACCTTTTGAAAATTTGCTAATTTGATCATAAACAATTCAACTGTGTCAATTCAATCTTAAACCTTTTGAAAATTTTCATATAGTCCGAAACCCATTATTTGGATAATTGGCTAAAATGGTTATATTGGCAAATTGTCAAAAAGTTTAAGAATAAATTAATAGATCGTCAGAAGATTTATAACTAAATTTGTACAATTGAATAGTTTGTGATTGAATTGACTACCGTACAATAAATTTATTTATTTTTGGACAATTTTCCCCAAACAAACTACACAAATTACATAGCTTCTAAGCAATATAATACGGTAACAATAACAAATCGACCTTGTTAAAAGTACCCTCAGGAAGTTTGATGAGGACCCTAAAAATGATAGAACATTTTTTGCTTGATATTGGAATCCATTCAGAATTGAGATCATATTATCTTTAGCATGTCGCTGTATAAAAAAAAGTTCTCGAAGGATAACCAATACTTCGTACGTTATCAAGGCAGTAATGTAACTCTTCAACAAGATTCAGAATGAAATACGACATATAAGAGAGAGACGAAAAAACCAGACCTTTCTCAAGATTTTTAACATTCTTCGAAGTCAGAGTAATTCGGATCCTAAGAATCTCTTCCGAGGATTCCTCCAAACCAGGCTTCGTCGGCTTGATGGGGTAATCCATCGTTGTGTAGCTATATAAGCACAGTCAGATCACATCAGCGAAAAGAAAGAGGACCGACGAAATGTAATCAAAGGGCGTGGACGATTCAAATAACCTTTTCCCTTCTCTACAATAAAAACCCTAATATGCCAACAGCGTTTACGATCAAGGCGTGTACGTGATTGCGATGAAACTGGAGGGTTAGCTCGGGAATTGAGATCATTGGCAATTACATTACTAGGTCTTTCCTTCAAGATCATTAGGACGCGCTCTACTTAACGTGGATTCAACAATTAAGGTTTCGACATCAAATTCACCAATCGCCATCACGTAAAACCCTAATAAGGGAAAGACAGTACGTTAGAGATAGATAGAGAGAGAGAGAGGGAGAGAGGGAGAGAGAAAGAGAGGAGTACCTTCGTGGGAGTGATGGAGAGGGAGGGAGAGAGAAGCGGCGACTGGTGCTGAATCAGAAGAACTTGCAACATTTGACAGAGAAAAGAGGGGCTTCTATTTATACTTCAGGTGAAGTTCTTCGAGTTCTCATGCACGTCTAGGGTTTGGAATTCCTATTTAATTCTAATTCTAAAAACTAACTCGGAAGTTATGCCACCCCTAATTTAATTGACGATACAAACATCTTATTTATGCGCATTTTTCAATGTCAGCAACATATTGATAACATGAGATAGTGACATGGAAAAAATCTTTTATCTATCTTTTATCTTTAATTTGATTGGTGAATAAAAGATAAAAGCCGTAGACTAACAAACCAAAAGCCGATTCTCCTCAATTTCTCTCTCATTGATTCTGTTAGGTGTCCACCTTGAAATGTGCCAACATCCCCCCGATCACTATCTCTAACATCTTCTGAGATTTGGCATATCTTTTGTAACTGTCCATTTTATCCAATCTAACTTCGTGAACAGTTCCTTCTCCTATTGCACAGCTTTCGTAACCGCACGCTTCCTCTACTTTAAATTTCCAAAACACTAGCTTCAATTTAGAATTAAGTGGTGGCAAAAAAAGAACAGAGAGAGAGAGAGAGAGAATTAAGTGAATTTTCAAATGCAATTATCGGCATCTTGTTCTTGCTTAATTTGGTTGTGGTTTGCCAAAATAAAATACGCTCCATTTACGTTGGTTGGATTTTCAAAAGTGAGGACATTAACTGAATAAATGTGAGTGAGTCATATAATAGATAAGCTGTGGTCTTCAATTTTTTTTTTTCTAATTTTTATCTAGTAAATTTAAGATTAGCGTATTTACAAAGGAACCGTAAAAGGGTTAAAAAAGTTGTGTCACAATTAAGTTCTTTCTGTCTCCTTTTCTTTGTAGGAATATAGAAGATCAAGCCGCACTGCAATATTATTTCTTTGAATTATTTTGGTTTGTAAATTTATTCAGATTCGTGGATCTATTTATTAAGTTAATACCATATATTGAACAAAATGAAATCTTGTGTGTGAGGGTAAAATTATCTAAAAAGTCTTAAATTTATTGTATTTTTATTAATTTAATCATAAACCTTTTAATTTTATCAACTGAGTTTTAAATCGTTTTAATTTTTGCCAATTGAATCAATTTGGCCAATTTTGATCGAAATTCATTGATGTGGACATTTAAAAAAATATTTTAATAATTTTTGAAATTTTATAATTTCCTTTTTTTTTTTTTTTTTTTTTTTTTTGGGGAGGGGTGGTGTTTGGAGTTAGGGCTGGTGAGGGTAGCCGACCAACCATCGCTGGCTCTGGATGAGGGCATTGTGTCCATCGCTTAGGGCAATTATAGGCATTGTTGTCACACTCCAAATCCTTTAGGGATGAGAGAATGACATGGCTATCCTTTCTCCAAAGAACACTACCTCAATTACACCTAAACTATCCAACTTCCAAAAGTTCACGTAATAACACTCTCGCTCAAATGGTCACTATGAGAAACCTTAAAAACATAGTAAAAAGAATGAATGAACTACCATGGCCTAGTGAGTAATATATATTTTTTCTAAGTAGAAAATACAAACATTACTTACTTTCGCCAAATCCAGAATTTAACAAACCTCCAAAACCAAAATTTGATATTTGTTACTTTAACATAATATCATTTTTTTTTTTTATTGATTGCTAGGAATGCAAGTGCATTGCCTCAACCATAGATTGATTTTTGGCTTTTACTAGGTGAGTGATACTATCTCTTTTGAGAATTTATAAAATGATGTCTTCAAAATGGTAAATATTTGATATTTAATGAGTTATAAATAAGCATGTTTATTGCATAAAATTTGGATTGAGCATTTGTTGCATTATAGTATTTGTGAATGGTGTGAGAATTATTTGGTGAAAATATATTATTTTATTTGACAAACAAAGTTGAAAAATATTATATATATATTTCGATTTATAAAATGTTTTATGACATGCATTTGATTTGATTTATAAAAAACTCATTTATGAGATGAGTTTTGAAATGATTTGAGAATGTTATATAAAAAGTATTTCTAGGGGATGAGTTAATTTACAAAAGCTTTTGTTGATAGATTTATGAAATGCATTCTAATACGTAAGATTGTTTATGGATTGAATTTTTAGTATTGAAGGATGACAGTTGAGTGTTTAATATCATTGTAAGCCTAATGAAAGGCTTGTGAGTATATGCATACTAGTCTAGAATATCATTGTATGCCAAGCCATTGATTAATAATAAGTGGAAATCTAACTAAGAAGGGAATTTTAGTTGTCTTTTCACCAGTATTTGGGTGTGACAGTTATGGCCCTTGCTAATCACAGGCAAAAGCCTATAGGCCTTCGCCCAAGGCCCAACTACCCTTGCCAACCATTCCTCCACCATCGTTGCATTGGTGGGATACTGAGGGCTGGACTTATATAAAATTTCTATTTAAAAATCATATTTGGATCATGTTTTAGCTATACAATCGCTACAAAAGGAGAAGAGAAAATAATCATAAAATAAATCAAGTTAACAAAACAACGGAATGATTTTCCATAAAAAAGTTAACAAAATTAACGGAATGATTGATTGCATTCCATTTTTTTGAAAATTTTTTGACTCAATTGTATCTTCATAACAAGTTACCAATGCACTTATCTCTAAATTCAAAATTGAGTAACATGTGCTTTTTTTTTTTTGGCCTTTTTGAAGAAAGAAGTAAATTATTCTCTTCAAGAAGAAAGCAGTAATTCATGAGTGATTTTATGAAAAATGTGTTACTAAACATCAATAAACAAAAATAAATAAAAAAAAATAAAAAATCAATATATGCTTAATTGAAAAATCGATCAATTTAAAGTGTGTGGTAGTAAAAGCGGGTGTAGAAATAGCCCAAACCCCTTACATTACCCCACGATGGATGAATTTTTAATTTAGTTTCATGAAATATATCCACAATAATGTATTCTATTCTTAAATAATGACTTTTTTGTTTGCAAAGAAATAAAGTAAAATTTTGAAAGAGACGAGAGTTGGAGTAAGCATTAAAAAAATATCACTTTGATATTTTTTTTAATACTTACTACAAACGCACTAACGATGTGTAGATTGGTGCATGGGGAATCGTGGCTCCATGAAAGTTCCAATCAACTCAGTAACCGAACGCGAAATTTAAGACTCACTTTTGAGCGCCATTCAAGTATTTCTCCATATTGAACCCAAGAAATATTTTTACGTTTCTCTTAGTAAAGAGACCACAATACCGGAACTTCCAAGGCTTCATAAATACCCAATTTCTCAGCCAACGTCCACACCTACAATTCTGACTAAAAAAAATTAACTGAAAAGACTATATTGAAAAATCGTTAAAAAAAATGAAAACCATATTGACCAAAATAAAAATTTTGACTAAATCAACAACCATATAATGGATTTAAGAAACCTGTCTCATGATGCACTCATTTGCTTAGGCGCAATTGCCTAATAATTGTCCCACCAGAATTTAAATCAGCCGAACGTCAGGACCAGCAACAAAGAATCGATCCATGCAGAAATTAGATGAGAAACACGGCCAAGAACATCGAGGTGATCATTCCAATTAAGAAAAGAGAAGCAAAGCCCTATCACGAGGTCGGGCTATCGAAGAAAAATTCACAATTCCTGAATTTGAGTTGCGGGGTCAATAAAACATAGAATGCATCACGAGTCAACTTAATCATCCACCATCCTCGAGCTAGGGTCTTGAAGGAGAACTCTAAAAAAAGCTTATCCAGGTGAAATTGAAAAATGAAACAGTAAACAAGAATCCTTCTGCATATCAAAAAGACTTCAAAATTGTCAAGACATAACTGGGATAACAAAGCTATATAATCCCCCTACATATCTCAACCGACAACAAATCTCTCAGAGACAACTCGTAGCAAGTGACTTAAGAGTCTGCAATGGTGACCTCAACCTCCACACCCGGCTCAATAGTGATGGAGGTAATTTGCTTGACAACTTCCGGAGAGCTGAAGAGGTCAATGACCCGCTTGTGGACACGGAGCTCAAATCTATCCCAGGTGTTGGTTCCTGATCAATGCAAGAGGACAGTCAAGTTCATTTAGAGCATATGACAAAAACTCAACTGAAACCACAATGCAGTTTGCAGAGATTGAACAAATTATAACAAGGTTGAGACATTGAACGTGATCAGCATGTATTCAGTTATTGGCTCAAATTCACTCAGAGCTATGAATAAACAATCTTCAAGGCCAAACGAATCATATAGGGCAAAATGTGGATAGCCCAAAAATCCACAAGAAATTATTAGAAAACAAGAACTTTTCTGAATTACGACATGAATTTGCAAAAGTAATACAGTATCAGCACCTCTAATGTGGAGTGACAACCACATGATAATTATTCTACAGTGAACATCATATTTTGGAGGGCTATGCATCAGAAATCACACATATTCACTCACTCATCACACAAAAGGCATTGGGCAGAAGTTTTCAATCAAATACCTTCTCCACAAGGTGACTTCCTAGTTGTGATGTGAAGAACCTTGGTGGGCATCCTCACTGGTCCCTTGACCCGAAGACGCTTGTCTTTTGCCCCACGCACCAGATCAGTGCACACTGATAAACAAAAGCATCACTTTTAGATGCAACATAATTTCAAACACAAGAACACTATTTGCCTTTTCAACAAAGTAAACAAAAATAGCCTCAAAAATCAAAGGTAGCTCCAAGAAACAGAAAAAGCCGCCCAAACCTGGTGCCATTTAATGAAAAGTCAACAGATCCCACAGGTGCGAGAATGTAATAAATGAATGAAATTTTTATCCAATTTAAATATATATGTTGTTCAATAAAGTAAAGTAGCTTGCGTTGATATTCTAAAAGCAGTCTGCATAATTTGCAAGGAGTTCATGCATTTCCATCCAAATTTTTAGGACCTCAGTGAATTCTGGGTATTTTCAACAGTCAACACAACAAAAGCAGAAAAGTTAAGACCATCAAGTTATTCAAACGAGGGGTTTGCTGCTTAAACAAAATCATTAAAAGATAGATTTTTGTTCCCCGTTGTTTAGTCTAAATGAATAGATTGTCGAATATTAGTACCAATATCAGACTAGAATCCATCAGCAGAAATTATTTTTGCCATATTACCAAGCAGAGAACAATTCACAAGAAAATACAACGTAGGAGCAAAAAAGTATAAAGAGACCTTTCTCAAGATTCTTAACATTCTTGGAGGACAGAGTAATCCTGATTTTGTGAATCTGCTCCTGAGGTTCCTCCAATCCTGGCTTTGTCGGCTTCATAGCATAAGCCATCTTCACTCCTCTTGGTAACTTAACCCTGCAAATCAAAATAAAGTCACATTACATCGAGGCAATGACATACAATTAAACAGTTTCACTTCCCTTCCTTTCGCCAGACCCCACCCAACCAATCATCGGTTCGAAAGAATTGGATTAAAGTGAACAGAACTGATCTATGAGAAATATTTCCTTCCATTTGGACAACAAAGAGGAAGCAAACTGATGCTAATACAAAAGGAAATAGTTCCCCCGAGCCCACAAATCGCTTCCTCCAAACTTCGGAGACAAACGGACAGACACTTCACATCTTTCCTCTCCAACCATCTAATCTCCTTCAAAGTGTGAAAAAGAAAGGACCCTTTAGTCCATCAACTAGCTCAATTCCAGTCAATGGTCATGCTTCCTTTCGAATGTAAATCCGACCCAGTGTAATTTCGTCCCTTAAACTACAAGATCAGAGACACCAACGAAACCGACCAGAGATCCGACACCATTCGCAAACCACAAGGACGTCAATCCGCACAAAGAAAAATCGCATCTTTCGAAATCCAAGCATCAGCAAAACCAAGACAGTCGAACCGAAAACTACTAAACAAAGCCGAGCACATCGAGCTAGAGACGCGAAAGCAAGAACCGGAACCTCGAGGACGACGACGAACGAACGCAGTAAGCGATGGATGAGAAGAGAGGTGAACTCAAAAGAGAGGGAGGTACCTTCGATGGCTCGAAAGAGAGAGAGGGAGCGGGAGAGGGCGAGGAAGCGGCGGCGACTGGCGAAGGAATTGGAGGTGGACGAGTCGGACAGGAAGGTGGCGAGGGGCTTTTATATGGCTAGGGTTTGCGGTATTTTTGTGTAATAAGAAATCCTGTGTGTCCGACCTACTAGGGTTTTGTACAAATGGGCCTGTGTCCGAACTTTGGCGGGCCGGACAGCACGCCCAATTAAATGGTGGGACCTTTTTTTTTTTTTTTTTTTTTTTTTTTTTTTTTTTTTTTTTGCTGTTGAGAGGTTCGCTCACTCATGATCTCGATAATAACATGCAACTCCTCTGCCACCGGGGAAATCGCTTTGGTGGTAATATACACACGAGATTGGTGTAATGCTACAATACGCGGTTTCAGAATTTGAGTCAGATCCTTTGGATGTGATTTATTATATTATTATAATTTTGCAAAATTGTGTTAATTTGGTATAATTTTACATTTCAAATTAATTATTAATTACTAAATGTATATGGTTTTTCAGAATTTTACTCTTTACTTTAAATTAAATGAGATTGTTGTCAATTTACTTTCATATTTATGTTTAATATGGTTTATGTTATTTTAAATATACTACTTCATGTCCTTCTTTTATCCGTTCCTGAATTTTAACTAAATTAAACGTAAAACCTGTAAAATCCAAAAATCAATCAAAACATAAACATAGAATGACATGCGCGGTTGCTGCTCCAGCTTTAATCATTAACGCTACATTGGTTCTACTTTTGACAAGAATAACTATTGTGAAAAGTGTTAAAATTTGTTTCCATGGATAAGAAGGACGATAATTAGACAACTTCTCAGAGCGATGGGATGAAAATAAGTATATTTTGATAATTAGTTTAGGGAGACCCTATTCTGAGAATTATTTTTTGGAATCCACTTTTGGAAAAGAGATCCAGAATAAATGTGCTCTGTTTCATTCCTATTCGTTCTTCTTTATTTCTTTGGGCCAAGCCATTCTTTTTTCTTCAATGCAGCTCTTTGGAGAAAAAAAAAACACTATAAATGCCATAAATTTTTTGCCACGCTCACTTGAGGACCGTAATTTTTTTTTTTTTACCTTATCACTTGAGTATAATACAGACTTCGGTGGTGAGAATCCACGACGGAAGGAGAATCAAACTGATGCAAAGTCCGGCCCGCCAAAGTCGGACACAGGCCCATTAGGCCCAAGCCCGGTCAATCCTCCACCTCCGTTTCCTCCGTCGGTCTGCTGCTTCCTGCGATGGTCCTCTTTCTTGCTCTCTTCTTTTGCATCGTATTCGCCGAACCATCAAGCGTAATCGACGCTCGATCATCGGCTTGGGTTCTCTCCGTAAAGTTTTCATCAGATACTTTGGTGGGTTCGACTCTGAAAGCGTCCCCAGTACGAATAATATTTCAAGGTTTGATTTTTATTTTATTTTTTCCTTTCTTCCCGGTTCTTTCTTCCCTCCGATCAGAAAGGTTTGGTTTTTCTTGAAGCTCTGGCTGATTCTTGAAAAATATTCGATGGGTTTAAGGTTACGATCCCGGGGACCCGCTTCCTGAATTTCTCCTTCATCCCCCGATTCAGACATATTCTTCGAGTCGGATCAGGTATTCATTTGATGCCCGTGTCTTAGAATTTCCTGATTGGTTAGGGAAGAGTAGGATTGACTTATGTGTGGTGTGCATAAATGTTTGCAATACTGGCTTGAATGTGGAAAGGCAACGTATAAATGTTTTGTGTGAAAAATTTCTGTATGGAATATCCTGAAATGGCAGTCTTGCTCGCTGACACGGCCGAAAGATATTGTTGCTAATTTGGTGGGAGATCAGTTCTTGCTGGTCTGATTTTTGTATTTTCGTGTGACAAAGGGTAGGGTTTCTTGAGCATAATGAAGCATATTGTGAAGATAATTACCTTGTTGGTGGCTATCTCTGCTGTGTGGATTGGTCTCCTGGAGATGTCTGTAGTTCCACGAAGTCAGACTTGGTTGGTGAGAATCTTTTTAGTTGCCTCTCCCTTCTCTGATCTCCTTTAAGATCCTTCCTTTTGTGCATAGGTTGATGTTTTGAGTTTCTAATTGTTTTTCAGCTACCAATATATTTCATTGTTTCACTGGGATGCTATGGATTGCTAATGGTTGGCATTGGCCTAATGCACTTTCCAACTTGTCCTCAAGAGGCAGTGTTGTTGCAGCAGGTACTTTGTTTTTCGAATTTTCTTAATCTTGTTATTGGACGAGGCCTCATATGTCGACAATTTTTTCTTGTCTCTCAATGGGTTCCATTTCTCTTTGTTTGTGTTTCTTTTCCTTATGGTTGTTTTACTGGTTGTATGATTTTGTAATGAGTATGCCAAATCTCCTCTTTTGAATTTCTTAAGTTAGAATATTACTGGTAGTGTGCTGCATGCAAATTGCATGACTGAATGCCTAAAAGGAAGTTTTCTCAAGGGAGCTAGTTCCGTTGCCTATATATAAATATTTTTTCTTATCTCAAATGAAATACATCATCAAGATCATGATCTTCTGACATATTTAGTCTCTCGAACATTTCTCGAAGAAGGTCTGTATATGTTTTTGGATTTGATGCTCGAATAGTATTTCTCAAGACTTTGCTTGGTTTCATGTCAGGCAATCTATGATATTTTGTCCAGTTTTTTAGGTTGGCACTTTGCTGCTTGCTTTATCGGGTTTCTTGGAGCTTTTTGTTTAACTTATGACCCTTGGGAGCACATGGAAGTGGTAAAGTTATATGGCTGCAGTGTCATATATCATTATATCTCCATAAGTTAGACTTTGTCTTGACCTTGAGAAGCAGGTGGTCTGCGATTCAAAACAATACATGTGGTATTTACTCAATGGCTTGTCAGTGACCACTCTAAGCGTGTTGTTTGGGGGGTAGGTGACCGTAGATTATCTTTTTAGTGGAGTAACAGGGTTACATTCAGTTAGTAAAAGAAACAGGAGGAGTTGTTACTAGATTTAATCTAGTGGGTGGTTTGTAGAGACTGCATGTCATAAGAACTAGTGGGGCACTGTGGATTACTGTGAATTCTATGGCTAGTGGGGCAAGAGGTATGCATTCTTCAGCAGGAGGACTTGTCACTCAATTTAGTTTATCAACCTGCCCGCCTGTGTAAAGGCTGACTCATGGGTCAACCGCAGGAGTATGGGGTGACCTGAACCTGACTTTACATCCAGCACAATTTCTTGCTCTAGGTTCTCTCTGAGTAGGTAAGCTCATGCTTGTTGTGCTTCATGTTGCTGGAAGGAGGGTGGAAGACCGTAGTGAAATGTCTATGATGTGATAATAGGATGGCACATAACTGCAGTGAATCATATGAATTTGGTCTTTCAGAATGACTGCTCCATTGTTGGACAATTTGCCGGAACTTAGCAATGTATTTTATACCTGCCCATTTTTTATGCATGTTTTTGTTCAGTTATAGTTTGTTTGTTTTTTAATTAGAACATATAGTTAAATTTTGCATTGAGGCAGGAGAGTTGAATCTTTCGCAGGACATTGTTGAGGCCAAGGATTTCTTGAAGCAAAGAGGGGTTGATGTTAGTTCCGAATGATTTGACCTACTGAACTCATTTAGATACAGAGCATTCCAATTCGAGTGGAAATTGATCTCTGAGTCTTAAAGGAATAGAGCAGCTGATGAACATTTACTTGAGCTTTTTGACATTTTTGAGTGTTGGGTTTAAGTTGTCGACTAATCATGGAAAGTTATGATCTTGGTGCTTATGCTTGTAGGAGAAATCGAATTTGTGTTCATCTTGTCCACCATCCTTCGGCCAGTTCTTTAATGTATAGTCTTACATTACTCTCTCTCTCTCTCTCTCTCTCTCTCTCTGTCTCTCGGTTTTTCTTGTTTTGATTGTGTGCTCTTTGATGTACTGATTGCCTTTGATTATAGACATTTGAGTAAGTGATTGAAGAGAGAGAGAGAGAAACCAGCCCGGCCCATAAAAGAATGGGCATGAAGAAATGAGATTTAGGTAATTTACTTTCCGAATATGTTCATATGTTTGTGCAATCATTGAACTTTTTGCCTTTAAAAAAGAGGACATGTCCAGATCCAGTCAAAGATGAGAACATAATTTTGGGGTAATTTCTTCACTATGGCAAAAAAGAAAACCAGGGCCATTGCCAAAATTAAGAGAACACGGACCATTTGGAGTTGCTTTAATTTTTTTTTTAATGGGAAATTCTAATCTCTCTCTCTCTCTCTCTCTCTCTCTCTCTCTCTTTTCATGTTTTGGACTAGAATAAAATTATTCTAAGTCTTAAAAAATCATGAAAATTTATAACGAATTTATATATCAAGATTTGATATTTTGTTAATGGTTTTCGGTGTTTTATCTATATTATTATATGTAGCAAAGAGGGGATCTCAATTTTTTTTTTTTTATTCTTTAAATCTTCTTGATTACTCATTTTATACATATTGAATCCATGAGTAAATACGTAATTGATACACTTACATATATAAGAATTGAAACATGATTCTTTTTATTCTTAGACAATCTTCCAAAAAAATGCAAACATTACAGTGTATACACACTCATACAATGTCTTGCGTACTATATATAATTTGTTGATTACTATCTCATTCAAACATCTTCACCCTTAATTTTTCAATTTCCAATTTTTTGCAAACACGTACACAAAACACGTGCGCAAATTTACTTGAATTAAATTTAAGTGAAAGTGACTAAGTCATAAGATTTGAAAAAAAAAAAAAAAAAAAAAGCACTTGAAAAAGCAAAACTATGTACATTATGCTAGTGCACATTTACTAGTGTTGAATAAAATTTAAAGTAACCAAGTCGTAATATTTGAAAGGAAAGAAAAAATGCTTAAAATAACATATAATATTTTTAGGGATAATTATAAAAAAATTAAGATTATTACACGGCGGTCAATTTAATTCTAAACCCTTTAATTTGATTCATTTGATGTTAAATCTTTTGATAATTTTCTAATATAATTCTTTTAGTCAATTTTGATTAGAAATTATTGAAATAGCAACCGTCTTACTTGGCATAAACGCTAATTTGAATGATTTTTACATTTTATCTTTGGAAAAAACCACAAAAAACCTAAACTAGCAAAATGCTAATTTGGATGATTTTTACATTTTATTTTTCGCGAGACGCGGGCGAGGGCGGCCCTCGCCAGGCGACGCCGGCGAGGGCAACCTCGCCGGGGCTTCCTCACGGGAGCCGGAGGGAAGAGAAAAAAAAAAAAAAAAAAATTTCTAATTTTTTTTTTTTTTCCTTCATTTTCTGATTTTTTTTTCCTATTTTCCTCCATAGTTTGCTATTGAGCGATGGTTGACAATGGTGAGGGCCAAGACACCCTTGCCAACCTTGCAGCCTCCTCAACAAATGATGAACCAAAGGTAGTATCCAAACGTAAACAATCAGAGATTTCCTCATGCTTCACGGTTGTTTACATTTTTCACTATCTTCATCGATTTGAACCTTTGAAAGAAGCCTTACCACCAGAAAATGCTGGTTCTGATTAAGAGTTCTTCTTTCCCTTTCCTTGATACATTTGGTTCGCTTTGAAGATCGCACCGTCGCTGACGTATGTATTTTACCTTTTTTCTTTCATTCCATACGATGTGATGGATGTAGACTGATTTTGACTGAACACCGACTTTGGTAAGGGCTCACGGCCCTTGCAAACACTTGAGTGGCTGGTGACTTTCACTAGCCATTGCCAAGGTTCAGCAACTAATGAAGTGCAATGGGGGGAAAAGGAAAGCACAAAGAAAAGGAAAAGAAATTAAAGAAAAATTTCAAACTTTTCTAAAAAAATTACAAAAATCAACGTTGTCAACATTCCCGATCAAAATTGACCAAAATAACTAAATTGACAAATTATTGAAAAGTTTAAGATTAAATTAGTCAAATTAAAAAGTTTAGGATCAAATTGGCTAAGCTCATATAATAGATTTACGATATTTTGGACAATTTTCTTGTGTAAACACACCGTATTTATTTCCAACTGATCGTCTCTTCATTAATTAAGCTAATGCAATAATGTTTTAGCCACAAAAAAAAAAAAGCTAATGCAATAATGGAATTGCCGGACTTATTTGGTGGCATTTCCATTATTTATATGGATTTCGGATATAGTATATAATATATATATTATATATAGCATTTTATATTATTTTCCCAATTTTTATTTTTATACCAATTATTATTATTTAGTTTTACGTGTACCCTTTATGACCAATGATATGTTAATTTGAAATGTTATCTATGCTAAAATGGTTCATGCTCCATTTAAATTATATATTTGTATGGCAATCAGCGCCATGCGCTGGTAAAAGTTTATTAATATATTATAACCAAGTCTTCTCCAAGTGTGCCACCTAGGATTGCAGATCGGTCTCCCTTTGTGGGAAGAAATTTTTTTAATGGTTTTTGCCATGAAAATAGCAATATATATGCACTAATTTATTATCCTCGTCCTTCTCCTTCCCCTTCATTATTACAATATTTGTATTAATAAATATTTGTTATTCTAGTATAATAATATAATTTAAAGTTCTTCCTATATTAATCAGTAGACAAAAATTTCTTTTATTTATATGCATTTCAGAGATAATGTTTTATTTATGGTATATAGTACTTTATAGTATGTTTGTGAATTTTTATTTCTATACTAATCAGTTGCTCTCTACTTTGGTAATTTTAGTTTTTTTGTGTATCTTTTACAACTAATGATACAGTGAAATAATCTTGTATTATGCTCCATTTTAATTATAATTTTGTATGACAATCCATGCAACCCGTGGGTAAAAAGCCAGTTTCAGTTAAAAAGATATCACATGCTGTCCATGAATAATTAAACCTAAAAATTTTGGAAACCAAGGTGTTCTTCAGTCCTATATTTCCATATCAGGAGGATAAGTAAATAATGGCAATTGCACCAGAACATCTAATATAAGTGAAGCCCTAATTTCCAAGAGCCCAAACGGGTGTATCCCTCCCTTTAGTAATAACTAAATAACTAGAGTATTATTAAAATGGCTTGCTTTTCAAGGCTTCGATCATGTTTCCTCTTCTTCCTCGTGGCCTCAATGCTCTTTTTTGAAGTCCCAAAGGTAAGAATATATCAACATTTACCCATAATTTCATGGAAAACTGCAAAGGAATTTCTTTTTTATAATTACTCGTGTGGTTAAACTTGTCTAACCTGCTTATTAAGCTATGATAATACTATGTTTAGGCTGGTGGTGAAGGGTCTCTTCGTCCGGAAGGTATGTGGTTTGGCCATTTCGTTAATCTACTCTAGTTCTTCTATTTTATCATTTGAAATTCCACAGAATTTAGAAATTAACCACTAAAATCGTATTGTTTTCCGATTAACTTGTGTTTTCTTTTTCCCTAGAATGCTTGAAAGCTTACAACTACAGGTGCTTGGCAGCATCACACCAGATGCTACGCCTGTTCTTCTGCAACAAGTACTGTGCAAAGTGTTTGTGTGTTCCATCAGGAGCTTATGGCCACATGGAGGAGCGTCCTTGTCATGATAACTGGACAACCAAGGAAGGAAAACCTAAGTGCCCTTGAACAAAATTTGCCTGTTTAGCAGTACTTTTTGCTGGGTTAGTGGGTGTAAAAGAAGGTACCTTGTGAGAGCATTTCATTGTCACTGAAATAAAGCTTCAAAACCAACTTAAAATTATGGAATATCCAAAATGAAAATGTGTCATTAAATCATTGATTCATCAGCTAGTTGGCTGGTGCATGAACACTGAATGAGGTTGATAGTATTAGTCTCTCTTTTGCTGTCTTTGAGGAGCCGAGAAGAATTTGATCAAGAGGGACAATGAGCTCATAAACATCGCTAACTCCACATAGAACTCGATGTTGGTACCATGCCCACAGATCGACTCCGGTACAACCTACGTTCACTGTCTAAATTTACACAAGAAAGGGGTGGTGCATCACTATTGCTGACAAGACTGATGTTTAGATGCATATAAGTCAGTCGGCACCCTCTAGGCTAACAAGTTTCATGATATACAGTTGGATGGAAAGCACTGGAACGCCTAATGTAAGTTGAAAATACAGTTTGACACTCTAATGGCGATACAATTAGGTTAGGCCAGTCTCTTTCAATTTTCATTGAAGGATAAATGCTGAACAAAACCAAGGGTTACTTCTAGACTCTGCAGAAAACTTTCGACAAGAAGAAAGCTTTTGATGTTTGGGTCAATGGTAGTCGTGCCAAGACGTGCGGATGGCACACCGTGTGTGCCTTCGTCATTTGCTCGATTCGGTTTCTTCAAAGCGCCCATTGATGTTCCCTCTTCATGCCCATTCTATACCAGACAAACCCAAAACGTGCAGCTTCTTTCCTTGCTCAAGTAGGTATGCGTGCTCACATCGTTTCGTTAGCGGAGATTAGAGAGTGAAGAATGTTTCTTAAGATTTACACCGGTAGGTTAATTAAAAGTAGAAATAACGCTTTTTAAGACGTTTTGAATACGAAAGAATTACACAGTCAAAGAAAACTACTTACTTCAATAGTTAATTTAACTTGCATAGTATGTTTAATATATCATGATAAGCGCCTAATTGAATTTATCAGCAAAAAGTAAGGTCCGTACTTTTGGCCATCTAATAGGATGGGATTAGTATCTATTCAATGAATTGGAGAATAGAACCACTCCGACGGTGGAGAAAGCCAGCTTCCAAAAGCCAAACGAAGAAGTTTCTTTTGAAAAGCGCGAGGCCCTACCTGTCGATGACTAAACAACCAAGCTAGAGTACGGCGGAGGTGGAGGAAATTTTTTAGTGGGGCGGCGAACTACATTTTTTTTTTTTTTTAATTTCCTATGAGGGCAAATTTGGAAGAGACAAAAGAAAGACAAAACATCAAATTCCAATTCTATTAAATATGTGAAAGATAAGTAGATGCACATGGGTTTTTTTTTTTTTTGGATGGTTGTTGGCGTCGAATTAGACAAGAGTAAGGTAATGCACAAACTCAAACTATTTAAAAAAAGAATTAGCATGTTCCAAGATGACGACCCGAGGGTGTTGACCGCGGGCCCGTGAATGACCCGGGAAAACGGGCCTGCTTTTGGAGGACTACGAACATTGCAGGCCGAAGTGGGACAAAGCTGACCTAACAGCTAACAACAACCGATTTAATTCGATGGATCCACCGTAAATCAAGATTTGTTCCTTAGATTAAGATATGGTGCATGCATCAATTCATGAATTTACAAAATGTGAAAGCTAACTGATGATGGTCGTGGCGGTGGTCCATTCAAATGTGATGACACGCCCCACTTTTTATGATTTGACTGAGGTTTCGACTATTTTTTGTTACATGCGTGGATGACAATCTATATTAACTAATGATATTGTGTCCGGTGCTTGCTAAACTTGATGTGGACGCAATAGCTGAAGACTTTGCGGAGCGTCATAAATATAAAACCGATAGGTGGGCTCTGGACAAGAGTTCGCAAAACGTTTTGTAATAAGCTGCAACTTTTTAAGTCATGAGGAGTCATGATGCTTTGTTTTGTTGGAATTCGACTCGCGGCAAAGTCTGCTATTTGGTTTTTATTAGAGAAGATGAGTTTTGTGATGATTTTGGATAGAAAATTTCGCAGCTAGATAAGAAAATCGATAACTTCAAATAAAACCGAACATACTCAAATTGTGTCTAAATTTAATCAACGACCAAACCCAAGAATGTAAAGATGCAATGTTGGGATTTATCAACAACGAGGTATTATGGAAATACCATAAAGATACATGCTGGAATACAAGCGACGACGCGAATTTGAATATTATAGCTAAGAAATATGTTGGAATTTAATCAATGACATGAATCTGGACAATATAACTATAGTGCAGGAATTGAAAGATGACATATTTATTTGTTTGTGCTTGGGGGCCTCCAAAGAGTACGATATGATTATTTAAAGTCTACAATCAACAGTCATCAACAAAGATTATAAGGGATACTTACAAACAGTTACATTGACTTTATTACCTTAACAGTTTCTTCAACTCCATTATCTTGACGGTTGTTTTATTCTGCTACATTAATGGTTAATTCTTTGATGTTTGTATATGAGATTTTCAACTCAGTTTTTTGTTGATTCCTTTAAGCTATTGATTCATCAAGTTGTCGATTTTTCAAGTTTTCAATAGTTCTATTGGTAAATTACTAAACTTTGCTTTCATCGACTAAATTTATCACATATCGATAATAAACAAAACTTTAGTCATCCCCCCTTAAAAAGATTTAAATGATTCATCGATCATTCAATTCTTTTAAATTAGATAATCAAGAGTCATCATCTGCCCCTTGTTAATGGCAAATTTGATTTTTCCTTACCAAATTTTATATTTGTCAAATTCATCATATCACTCATATATTTCCACTAGGCTTTGTGCAAAGTCTTCATGTGGTTCTCTTTGTCCTTAAGGAGTTGCTCATACTTAGACATTCTCATCACCGATTGGAATAAATCGGCAAAATTTTGGCTTCAAACTTTTCTTTAAGATCAAGTTTCAATCCATGGGAAGCCAAATTTGTGAATTCATTTTTTGAGAGTGAAGTAAGGCATCTATTTCTAGCCCTCTTGAATCAAGCAACAAGTTTGTTGATCGGGTCATTGTCATATTAATTGATTCTAGCCAAATCAGTAATTGATATCTCATATATCATTTGATAAAATTTATAATGCAATTATTTTTCATCTCAGCCTAAGTATGGATTGAATCAGGAGATAAAATCGTTTGCCCAATAAAGATAGTTTTTCATAAGACAAAGACAACAACCTAAGTATAGAAATTCATTTATTCTTGCCTCTCCGCATTGGGCAAAAAACTTAAAAATGTCTACGACAATTGATTGGTCATCTTCATAAGTAAAAACAGCGAAGAAAGGAGTTTTGAATTCCCCTGGTAAGATATAATATCAACCCAATAAGGATGTGACTTCTAATATACTGGCTTGATCATTTCTCTGTCAACACCTAATTATTGTATCACAAGTTTAGCCACTTGGTTACGATTCACAAGTTGATAAAAGTTGATTACTTACCCTTTCTATCCCCCAGGTTTAGGGTGGACAAGTCAATACTTGACCTTCATTTCCCCTAGGTTCAACATAGATAGGATTTTCAAACCTTTGTAAAATTGTCAATGGTGGTGTAATCATTTAATATAAATTATTTACATTGTTCAATTGACTAAGAGTTGGAGGAACATACTTGAAAACTACTATGCTTGGTTGGATCAATATGGATTGATTGAATGTCCTAGGCTTGGAGATGACATTGTTGATCACATTAACAACTATTAGCCTAATCACATAAAGATGTGTCTTGTCATGTGATCCACCATCTTATTTTTGTTGTTCCTCAAGCAGCCTCTTCATGGTAGCAACCAAAGTAAGGTTTGGTGCTAACTCCCTCGCTTCCTTCTTCGTATGCATAGCCCTCTTGGCTTGGCTCTAGTATTGAGGTCTTGGACAAGCTATATCACCAAGGTTGTTACCCATAGCATGATCAAGCTTTGGATGGTTCCTTGTTATTGGCATTGTACTTCCTCAAATAAGCTACATTGGCCCCACTGAGTGTGTCAAAAAAATATTGAGCCAAAATATGACTTTGCGACAAATACCTTTCAATGAAAGTTGTTCTTCGATTGTTATTAGTAGAGATAGGTTTTGTGGCAATTCTAAATAGAAAATATTATAGACAAATAAGGGAATTGACAACTTCACTTCAAATGGAATTGAACATACACAAACTATGTTGGTATTTAATCAATGACAAAACTCGAGAACGTAAAGATGTAACACCAAAATTTAATTGACAATGAAGCACTCAAAAAATTTGATAAGGATATATCCTAGAAAATTGACAATGTAGATCTAAAATTATAGCTAAGAAACACACCAAAATTCAATCAACCTTGATGGTTTCTTCGGCTTTGCTATCTTGACAATTGTTTTATTCCATTATGTTGATAGTTACTTCTTTGATAATTGTATCCAAAATTAACTCCATTTATGTTTATTCCTTTAAGCCTTTAATAATTCTATTAATAAATAACCAAACTTTATTCTCATTGTCTGAGTTTATCATCCCCGTCAATAATAATTAAAAATTATTCATTCTTTGTATAAATAGGCTTATTATATAATTTATTCAATTATTTTTTTTATTTTTTTTTGTTCCTGTGATGGTTTTGAACGCAGTTCTCATCCCCAAAACCTCCCCATCCCCTACCCACAGAACCATACGTTTGTTGGCTACATAAAGTTCATTCAAAGTATTATTTATTTATTTTTGGTGAATAATAATTAGAAATTATTCATTCTTTGTATAAATAGGCTTATTATATAGCCACCACCACGTCATTCGTACAATTTATTTTATTTTACGTTTTTTGTTCCGGTGATGGTTTTGAACGCAGTTTGGGGTTTCATCCCCAAAGCCTCCCCACCCTACCCACAAAACCGTACGTTTGTTGGCTACAGAAAGTTCATTCAAAGTACTATTCTTAGCACCAAACTCTAGCATTTTCATGGGTTTCAAATCAATTTTCTACTTTTTGCTTATTATTACACGTACGTTCGGACTTTTTCGTTATTGTTTTCGTGCTCTAATCTGCTGATTTACCGTTGCCCGGGCATTTATTTTACCTCCGAAATAAACGGCTTTCATTAGCATGACCAAGTAGCTCTCTTTTTCATTGCGCCAATCTTGTGTATTTGCGAATTTCTACTCGTATTTGCTAGGGGCCGGTTCTAAACAATTTCCCATTCCTAAAATTTGGAACCGGCGATAATTTAGTTTCCGATTCCATATGTCAACCGATCTATCTAGATTAGAGCGAGAGTCATTGATTTATTTATAATTCTTATTATTACAATACATTTCTTAAAGCATGTTTGGAGGGGTGGCATATGTAATTTCCCATTTGTTTTGAGTCAAAACCCTAATTTCCCTTTCTCGCCATTCAGTCCCTCTCGGTTCCTTCTTAGTCTCATGCTTCTCACTTCTCAATGTCACGCGGTTAGGTGTTTCTTAGGGGCTGTTTGGGGGTGCATGACAAAACTTTGTTTCTGTTCCAGAAACAAATTTTCTATTCCAGACTTGTTTTTAGAATGGAAATCTATTTGGTAAACTTATTTCATTTTTCTATTTCTGAAATAGATTTTTGTTCCAAAAATAGGTTTGAAATAGAATTCAGAAGAAAAAATTTTCTACTTTTCTATTTCTGGAATAGAAATGAGAAATAAAAATTCTTCTTATCGTTCGTCACCACCGACCATTGTCCCGCCGATCGCGGGCGCCGCCACCGATCGCCGCCCGCCACCGTCGCCGTTGTCGGATGATGAAAAATTACCTCTCGAATGAATATCCAAAGCAAAAAATGAAAGAAAAAGGAAGGCGGCGGCCGCCGGTCCACCATAGTCCGAAAGGAAAAATTTTGTGTTATTATCAAACAAATTTCTATTTTTGGAATAGAAATTTTGTGTCGTTATCAAGTGGGTATTTTTGCTCAGAAATTCATCTAGAAATAAAAATAGAAAAATCTATTTATCTTCCAGAATGATTATTATTCACGCCCTTTGTAACCATCAAAATAGTACCCTATTCTAATTTTTTGTTTTTGGAAGTAGCTTTGGAATAAAATTGCGTTTGGTAAAATTTTTATTCTTGGGAAATTTTTTTATTTTTTTGTTCTTGGAAGTAGATTTGGAATAAAATTCTTGTTCAAGGAACAAATCTAAGAATCAAAACCAACTCTTCTTCTTCTCTTTTTTCTTCTTCTTCTTCTTCTTTTTCTCTTTTCTTCTTCTTTATCGACCGCCATCCCGCGGTTCCTATCCGCAGTCGCCGCCATCGCCGCTAGTCAACAGCAATTGTTTTGGCGAGCTCGTTGGAGGCTTCCCCAGCCACCGATGAGGCTCGTCCAGCCCCGCCGAGGCTCACTAGGCCACTGGCGAGGTTGAGCCTCGGTGGGGTTGGGGGAGCCTTGCCGGTGGCTAGGCAGGCCTCGCCTAGCCCTGGCAAAGCTTGGCCGATGAGGGCCGGTGATGCTTTGGTGAGGTCGTCGGCAACCGGCCACAAGAAGAAGAAGAAGAATAGGAGAAAAAGGAAAAAGGAAAAAAGAAAAGAAAAGAAAAAAGTAAAATGTAAAAAAATTATTTAAAAATTAAAAGAAATTGATTTGGAATAGAATCAATGAGTACGATACCAAACATAAATTTATTCTAGAATCAGAAATTTTGGACAGTTACCAAATGGCTTAAAAATATTAAAAATTGTTCTCGGGAATAGAATAAAAATAATCATTTTCGATCGGGATTTGTCCCTAGGAACATAATCATTACCAAACGCGCCCTTACTTTGTCTCGCTTAACACCTCCCTCCCTCTTAACACAATTTTCAGTCCCGAACTAGATTCAACCTCCATTGCTCCCTCTCCTATAGATAACTTTTTTTCGTCGTAATTTACTAATTCTTGGGACTAGGTTATTTGTTTCAATGCCTTTTGAACTAGAGCTTAGCTACTATAATAGTCATTGGGAACTATGAGAATAATAGTTTGTGAGCCACAAATTCTTAAACAGTGGACCACATAACATATTATTATTATTTATTATTTGATTTTTGTGATTGAAAATAAATTATATTTTCACAATGGATTAAAGATTGTTATCTATCATTTCTCTCTAAGCTATTAAATTGTGATGTGGATTATGGGGAATTTTTCATTTTTGGCAATTTGAGAAGCGATTGCCGGTTTGGAAGATCTTTTGAAATGCGAAAGATTTACCTCGTTAAAAGCACTCTCCATTTTCCTATCTATTTTACGTCTTTCTTCCAATTCCTTGTTTGGTTGTCAAAAGGCTAGAGAAAAGAACAAAAACAACGTTCTTATTTGCATAGAGAAGAGACGCATTTGCAATCTAGCAGGGAATAGAAAATAACAAAAACAAGAAAAAAGTCACTACTGAATTCTAGACCCACTTAGGAACCAAACTAAACAAGTTGGTCCAGTTTAGTCCGGTTTCAAAATTAGATAGGCCGATTCTTAATTTCACAAACTGAAAACTGACTCTATTGATCTAGTTTCAAGTCCCAAAGTGAGAGCCACTCACCATAAAATCGATCAGCCCCAGTATTTGTGGACTTCGCGAGGGGTTTGTCAAGTGTTTATAGTGTTTATATAGCACGTCTACAATTAACTCGTGCAACCAAGGCCATGATAAAGCTGAACTCTCACTACCCTTTTTCTTGGTCAAGCGAAACCCAACCTTGAAGTCAAGTTAATCATTGTTTATGTCACATCATATATATAAGACCATTTTATATTACAATATTGATTAATGATAAAATCAGAATCGCGCAAATCAAAGCAAAACTCGCCGCGAACAATTCGACTGAAAATTCAATGAAATCGTTCCATTCATATCCCCAAGCAATCGAATCTTTCCTTTCTTCCCACCTTCGAAACCCGCCTTCGTTTCTTCGACTCGCGCTTCCATGAACACGAACGGTGCCCTTGGAGAGCAATAGACCAGACGAAGGCCCGGCGACAAGTGTGAAAAGAGCGACGGTTCGACATGATTAATCTAACCTAATCAAATCAGAGCCATTATTAATGAGCTGCAATCCATCGTCACAAGGTTCCTTTGCCTGCTCGTGACCCTTTTGCTTTCTATTTAAATATCTACTCGTGTCGCCTACTAAGCTTTACATCCCTTTCTCTTTCTCTTCCTTTTCTGGGTCCTCACACCAACTTTTTCTTGACAAGTCTTTCTCTCTGGAACTCACACTGAACTAACGTACAGTAACCGGCCTGGCCCATTAAACTATACTTAAGCATTCTTTAGACACAGTTGCTCTCCAAGTTTAACCAATGACACGTATAAGGAATACGCTTAAGCCATTAATTATGCGCCATTGTGCATATTATCTTACCTTTTTAAATACCCAATGAATCCGAAAGTGGGTCGCTTGCGGCTTGACTGGAATTGATGGTCAGATTATTCCTATAATATATGCCAGTGTGCCGGGGGCTCGATGCAGTTGGAAGATGACGATAAAATTCTTATGAATTATTGACCGGGACTAAGACTGGTCGATATGTCTTGTAGTAGCAAATCATTATAGTATTCGGGCTCGGACACTTACGTGCATTTTTCACTTAAACCGTGAGATAATTAAGTTCTCGACCGTAAGTATAAGGTTGTCTTCCCACATGTTTGACATTAGTTTAAGGTTTCGGGGTGCTTATTGGTTGGACAAAGTCTTTGCCGAGCCCAAACACATACTAATGATGTATCCACATGCATTCAATCAAGGGGACATTTGGTCTTTTAATATGAGTACAGAGAGGCATAGAGTAGTGGATTTAAATTGAAAAATTGGGACTAACGTTAGGTGAACCTGCTCATTAGGACATGAGGCCTAGGGCAAAGGATGGCCCCCTCTAGTACTTCACCTGAAGGATTTGGGGTAGCCTTAATAATTATCTACAATCATACGACCTACTACCCGTGTGCTCTAATCCCCAGTTCAATTGTAATATAGGGGAGCGTACGTGCGCGACTTCAATCTGTATTTTTTTAATAATGACAGAGGGTCAGCTTATACAATAATTGAGAATGACTCTTGATGCCAGAAGAGCCAAACATGTTGTGTACTCGATTCATTTGTACTAGTGTGCTCTAATCCCCAGTTCAAATACTGGCGTTTTTCATTATTCGTGAAGTTAATTAGCGTTCGAGCTTATGTATGGCTGCGGCCAGTCTTTTTAGTGAAGTCTCGGAGTAAAGCTGCATTTGATACAGTATAAATTGTCAAATCAGATCAGAATAAGTTATGCCTCAAATCACAGAGAGATAGAGAGAGGTGAACATCTTGCAGTTTTTTCCAGCGATGTCATTGATGACACAAAAGAACGAATTAGTGTTTTTTTTTTGTAAAATATATAAAGATTCTTATCAAATTTTGGTCTATCCCATCCTTAGGTTTGGACAACTTATCAAGTTTTTTATAAGAATTTATATGAATATATTCCTCCCAAATGACGTTACCAAACGCCAAATATTCTAATTTCTGTCGTATTCGTCCTCAAATGCGAGTGGTCGACTGCGTCCTGAGTGTTTTTCTTTACAACAAGTCATTTTCCTTGAGTCACATATGGGATGAGCATTTACATTGCAAAATCATAACTTAAACTAAATATCTCGATCCCGATTGTTCTGTTGAACAACTTTGTGTGTAACCTTGATATAGGGTAAAATAATATGACCCAATATGAAAGTAGAGAATACCTAATTTTATTTAAGAGAAAGACAACAGAAACCAGGTTGGCCATCTCTCCAACGTCTAGTTAATTTGAAGTTTTTGTAGTGCGTTAAGTTGCCTAAATAGGGACAATGCAAATTGCTCTAGATCGGGATTGTTTATGCAAGTCGAAAGCTTGCACTTAACCAATTCATGAAAATTATAGGGCATTCTATAGATTTTTAGGTAATTGAATGTCTGTGCTTCCTTGATTCTAAAAAGAAATAAGATAGTTGATGAACCTTTACTGCATTTTTGCAGTTGCATAAATGATGGATCTGCACAAAGCCTCCTTTCTCTCTAGGTGAATTTAAATGAATATAAATCAACCCATTTTGAGGTCACAGAGAGAGAGAGAGAGAGAGAGAGAGAGAGAGAGATTGATTGGATAGAAACTCTGATGGACAAGAAACTTCCCCTACACCCGCCGGCCTGTATCAAATTAGGCTAGACTCCTTTTGTGTTCATTTTTTCAATTTCCCCCTAGATGGGTCTCTCTAATATTTACACCACTTTCGGCCAAACATCATCCCCATGACCATCATGATCAAGGCATGAAGGACCAGACCAAGATTGAAGACCATTGCCATCACTATCCGTTCCTCATCATTGTATGGGCAAGAGCTTGAAGCTCGCTCAAGTCGCAGTTGGGGGGTCTCTTCTTGGTGGTGCACGATGAAGATGGCAGCATGAAAGAAAGCTCTTGATAGTTGTAACAATCATCTCTATTACTCTCCGTCTCGCGATGAAACATCATCATTGCGCCATTGCTGTTGTTGCTGTTGTTGCTGTGATCGATGGACTCGAGCGAGCTTGTGGGGGAGGCTGAATTGTTGCTCATCATCATCATGTGATTGGCCACGAAAGCTTGGACTCCACTCATGTTATTATTACTACCATCACCTCCCCATTGTTGATGAGGGTTTGGCATTGCGACGCTGTTGTTTACGGAGTTCGTCATCAGATTCTGAGCCAGTTGGGCTTTCACTTGCATCAGCTGTGCTTGTAGATATACGACCTGTGAAGAAATCACAGAGACAGAGAGAGAGATTGCAAAATTAGAGTTGGAGATTGATGTCGTGTGCTGTACCAATGCAAAGGAGAGTCGCGGTCAATCAAGAAATTGAACACTCATGCAGTGCCGGTCGATCTTTCTTGCATTACACTCTACAGATATAGGGTGGAAGGGTTAAGATGGACAAGAACTCATGAGTCTCTCCTTAAATTTCCCTAAGAGAAAAGCTTCGTCTAGGAAAGAGTAGCAGGCATTTTCAGCAATGAATTTCGAACGACAAAGAAAAATTTAAGAAGCGAAAATCCCAGAAAATTGAGAAATTCACATGCCAGGACAAAAATTCTCAGGTCTTTCTCCTAAGTTTCTTGGTCAAACTTCATATTTTTTTATCGACCCTTTAACTGGAAAAGGAAAGAAAAAGGCTCAACAAAAGTTCAGATTACAAAAAAAAGGAAGATGATGCTCAGAACACAGCATATCGAATCACGAATTCAATGAACGATCGCGGTCACGGCGAGCAAGGGCGGGGATAGAGACCTGCTGCTGGAGGGCGAAGATGTGGGAGACGCAGCCGTAGACGGGGTCGCGGAGGCGGGCCTGGGCCTCGTAGGCGATGGTGAACACCGCCTCGCAGCGCTCCGCCACGGGGACGTGGAGCAGCAGCTTCGCCACGTTGCTCGCCCCGAACACCTTGTGGATCGCCGCGAACCGCGCCGGCCCTTGCTCCGTCCTGAAGTAGGGCGCGAACACGCAGTCCGCCGCGCACTTCCGCCTCAGGAACTTGCACGCCCCGCACGGCGACCCCGCCCCGCTCGACCCCATTAACCCGACGACGGCAACGACGGCGACGGCGACGGCGACGGCGACGGCGAGGGAGACAGGGAAGGCGATGCGCACGAGCGCAGTGGGGATGAGCGAAGGAACAAGGACAGATCGCAGAGCTCGCCGATTTGCACGTACTTCTGCACTGATGATGGAAGGGAAGGGAGGGGTAGGGAGCGTGTGGGGCACTTCGAGGGTGTCCTTTAAATATAACGGGAAGGACCAAGTACATTCTCATTTCTTTATGTGCAATTATTGTCTTGACTCGTTCCATTCCGAGAAAAAAGAAATAAAATTACTCACAAGATACCTAAGCCATTGTTTATAGACTCTGTGCAATTCATACATTTTCTACTCCCTCCCTTTTTTCTTTGGCCCTTTATGCGATTCATTTGGTACACATCCCCACTTTCGTCACTATTGGTGCTCATAGCTTAGAATGTCAACCAATTGTCCGAAGCAATGATTGATGTGGCATGCATGCCTTGCAATTCTACTATCCATGTGGTGAAGAGGAGATCGAACATGGTCCGAGAGATTAACGCGCGATTTTACCAGCTCGGAGCTGGCCCACCTAAGGTTGATTTTCGCATCATCGGGAAGATCATTGAGTATTAAGTCTGACAATGACGCTCGAGATATGTAATACGCATGGTACTATATCTTAAAAACAGCGGCGGAATCCACACATGAAGTAGTTTCCTAAATGTAAATCTGCGGCGCGCTTTTTATTGTGATTGATTCTGTGCATCACCTTACCTTTTCTAAAAATGTGGTAATGCATTGTCGTTTCTGGTAAAATTATGAGTGCATCTAGATGGAACGCTTTTGCTTGCAATAGAGACGGAGGGGACAGGGAAGGTCTGCTTGTTGGGTTCGGAGGGCACATCGACTAATGGCCTCCGTTGCAATTTGAGTTTAATTTAGGGCTAGGAAGGGGGGCCCCACACTTTTTGCATTATTCGCAGAAGGAAGCTCATTTATTTTATTGTCGCACGGTTTGGTCCTTAATGGAAAAAGTTTTGGGGCCAAAGTTGTAATTTCGGGACTCGTGGGGGGGATTAAAATAAATGGGTTCCGGCCTAATTAACTAATTAATTATTATTGTTGTTGTTTATTATTATTTTCGGTCCTTTGCTCCGCCGAACGCCGCACCTGGGAACTGCTGCTTTTTGTCGCCTTTTTCTGACGCTGACCAAACCGGGAGGGGAATGGAAATCGAAGCGGCACCCGTCGGTCACGACCACCACCACCACCACCACCACCTCCACCAGTTTGGCCAGCTTAAAGATGAAGATTTGCTAGTTCTCAAGAAATCCTCTTGTCAATGTTTGATACCAATTCATTTATCGGTGAATTGCTGTGTCGGGTGATACGTTCTGAATTGATCTTAAATAGAAAAAAAAATTAAATATCATCGACTATCTTTATGTGAATGAGTGATCAAAATCGTTACGAAAACGATGATGATAATTGCAGAATATCGTGACGTGTTCCTTAGTAGTAACTAGCAAATGGGACAAAATGCATGAGTTGTTTTGATAACTTTTGTGCAGGACAAGTGTAATCGAATAGTTCTCCTGGGGGGAAAAGATGTGATTTTACTTTGTTACGAACGTGGAAAAATCCAACGTTCTAAGCACGAGGGGAGCTAAATTGTCAAAACAATAAGTAGGCCTTGACTTTTCGAAGTCTAGGGCGAAGAAAAATTAGGAGATCGGCTCGAAAATCGGTTCGGGAAGAGATGGGGTTGAAGCTTCCTTTTGTTTAAATCGATGAGGGGAGCAGCAATTAATTAGCAATGACTAATCCGCCCGTGCCTCGTTTGGAATGCTCCAATTTATCGCATTAGACATTGAAGGGGAAAAACAGATGGGGGAAGCGAACCAAAAAGGGAGACGTTTATTTTTGAAATTTTTCGAAATAAGAAAATTTTCCCACTTAGATTTTTTTTTTTTTTTTTTTTTGAACAAACCATTTACATTCAATTAACTATTTGTGGGTAAGATGGGAAATTTGATGATTCTACGAAAAGGGTTTAGGGTTGTATTGACGGGTGAGAAATTTGATGATTTTGCGAAAAGGGTTTAGGGTTGTATTGACGAAGTCAAAAGATTGTAAATTTAAATTGATATTTGTACGATGAGTTCGGGATTGGTGTGATAATTTTTTCCAATATTCAATTTTTCGGTCGGTTTTCCAGTTGGAAATGCGAAAGAAAAAAAATTCCGAATATTCCAAGTAAGTCTCCATCATTTTGTACTTGGTTAAAGTCCAATCCGACCCTTCTGGTCATGTTTGAAAAGAGAGGGAAAAAAGGAGGACATAATCACGTCCCTACCACGTGATTTTAACCTTGGATTTTGATCAAACTTTTGACAAAAGGGGGCTAGGAAGAATGCACCGGCTACTAATCCGAACTTTCTTGTGTCCAGGACAACGTGGCTGCCGTCATATTAGGGCGGAAGGGAGTTGCTAATCAAACAGACCACCGACCGCGCGGCCGAAGATGGTGGCCACCGTCCGACAGCGACGCTCCGACCGATTCCGAGAGGCGATGAAAAGGTCGAAACAAGACGAAAATCGGGGCGTGTTCCGGTGCTCGGGACAATGAAACAACGTGGGTGATCTCGAATCCGAACCTGCAAAGTCAATCGCCGCACGTACACAACGCGATTCCTCTCCCCTGTGAAATAATAAAAGCGAAAGCCGCGCATGATGTTGCAACAGCAACATGACCAGATTGATATCGTAACCGTGACTAAGGAAAATGGCCGTTTGCACGTACCACCATCCCGCCAACCACCCAGGCCCCCCCTTAAACACGTAAGCGGTCGGAATCACCGCGATCCGCTTTTCTCTCCTCCGGCCCCCACCTATCGCGTCTGTCTGTCGTGATGAGGTGATCCGCCCGAGCCCCATCCCGCACTCTCGCCGAGCTGTCCGGTTGAATCGAATTCAAGGGGCGTGGGGGACAAGGAAATTGTTGAAGTCACCATTTCTCGCTTCAAGATCATCTACTTCAACCAACGAGATCCTCTTACCGAAATAACAGGTAGATTCTCCGTTCCATATGCCCCGACACGGCTTGCCTCTCCAATTTTGACTCTGAGATATTCTAGCAATCTTCTTTGGATCCGCATTGAGCTGCAAAGCGCTCATTAACGAGAATTCAGCTCATGACAAACAGTCAGGACCATCAGATGATATCTGGAATCAAGAGGACAATGGCCTTCATGATGCTCGCTTACCCGGTACTTGATCAATCACACCATATGAGTCTGTCTTCGCCAACACCGATGTCTGATGGACCATAAAGGAATCGTCCGCACGCGTGCAAGCGACGTGCCATGTCGCCACACACATAATTCACAGTAGTTAAGAGGATGTATCAGTTCTCTACTGTTCTCACTCTGCACCATACTCCCATGAAACGTGCAAGAAATTATGAAACATTTAAAATTAACAATTCATCACCACTGAAAAGAGGCAGCATTGCAAACTCTCAAGAATAGTCACGTTTCTGGGCAAGACGATATGTCTCGGTCCTCGAACCAAAGACATAGTAGTCTTACTCATCATCTGCAACCCCTTGAGACAATTCACTCAAACCATACAGGACACAACTAAACTCATAATTCCAAGGCGCTTGCAAATGTCAATTACAGAGCCAAGACCGAAACTTGACATACTCGTAACTAGGAGAGGAAGTTCTAAGATCTCCACTGAACCCCAAAATGAGATCTTGCCCATGATGAAAAATAGTGGTTAACGGGTATTAGTGTCAAACAACCCGGAAACTGAGACTCCAACCAGATTGGCCACTAGGTGCTATTTACATCCAGCCTATAAAAAAAATGCAAAAAGCAAGCAACCAACACTTTTAGCTGCTCCTTCACCTCCTGTGGTGAAACCTCACCTTCAACAGAAATTGCATCTTAACCTGTTCAAGACATCACATCCAACCACTAGATCAGTAGACAGGGTAATGGATAGTTATAATCCGTGTCAAGTTCTAAAGAAACACAGGGTAGTAGTAACAAAGCAGGATCCCGCTTGCATTAGTAACAATAAAAGAATACCAATATCACACTTCAATTCAAAGACAACAAAGAACTACTTCAAGACTCCCAAGTGCCCAACATAAATTATGACAGGATGCTTGAGGTTGCCAGTCAAGTGATAGTGTGCATGCAAGTGATATTGAATGCCTGTTGGCAGTAAGAAAGCCTACATCACTCCGTTTGTGGCAAGAATTTATGGTTTTTTCACCAGATAGGGACAAGATAACCCTTCACTTCCTTCCTCTTAAACACCTTCATATCGCTATTCTATTTTTCTCCCTTTGTGACTTAAATAATTGAATCCTCTTTATGCAAAGCTCTAGATTCTCAAACAGTAGAAAAAAGATTTAAAGGGCTCACTGATTTGTGCTTTTTATAAGGCAAAAAGCAACTTTTTGCCCTCCCACCAAAATTTAAAATATTGTCTGAATTTCAAATAATTATTAGAATTATTTATGAATCATGAGTCATAATTTGTATAAGTTTCAGGTATTTTGGACTATGAAAAAGTCAAAGTATATATGCCATAAGATTTAGATTAAATAAAAAGTAAAAGTCTATCCAGACATGACAAAGCATCGTGCTAAGAAAATGCAAGCACCAGTGAGCTGAATTATAATAATTAAAATTGAA
Source organism: Eucalyptus erythrocorys (assembly GCA_014182555.1). Classification (NCBI taxonomy): domain Eukaryota; kingdom Viridiplantae; phylum Streptophyta; class Magnoliopsida; order Myrtales; family Myrtaceae; genus Eucalyptus; species Eucalyptus erythrocorys. The sequence continues at coordinate 31,744,295 of CM024597.1, forward strand.
TTTTAAAAGATACACTTACTTGAGCTGTATTATAAACAATGTACTCATTGTACATAAGCTCAGAGGCTTTCACATTAGAAGATACTGGTTTGCCACAGGGAACAATAACATCATCCTTCCATTTCAAGTACTCTGACTCCAGGGGTACCGTCTTGCCTAGACCTTTGGTAGAGTGTTTGCCTTCTGGGGGCTTATCCATATACTGAATGACAAATGAAAGAAAGGGTAATAAGCCCCTCTGGCAAATAAAAAGTTTAACATGCAAATTTAATGAATATTGAGCTACAAAAATGAAGCAGGATTCTAAGTTATCAGAAACTTCTCCTATAAAGCCGTTTGTCAACAGCATATAGAAAGAAAGGAAATCAGTTGTCCTTTCAGACCTAAAATACCTAATATGCACACATACCTTTGCCTTCCTAAGCTCATGCACCTCTCCCAAAGCAACTTCACTCAAGAGCATTAGTCCAACAGGATTCTTCTTGTCAGTGAAGCAATACTGGGCACTTTTACTGACCATGTCAGCAAAATATATTCCTTTTCCAAACTGCATAACAAGTGATAATTAAATTTGCAGATAAAGTTTCAACATATACAAGAAAAACCACACGCATATATATATATATAGAGAGAGAGAGAGAGAGAGAGAGAGGAGGAGGAGGAGGAGGAGAAGGGGGAGAACCATGTAACCGGTTGCTGGAGCTTCAGGAGGAGCAATTCTCAGTCCTTGACTGAGTATACCTACAAAGTTTGTCAAGCGAGAACCTGTGGAGCAGAGACTTTTAGTCACTACATATCATTTTCTTTGCAATAGCCACTCAAACGAAAGATCATGTCAATCCTTCAATGAATTAAAGGTGTCACTAACCATGCCATAAAAGCATTCTATTCCTTAGGTTTTGCCGGAAGGGAGCAAATTTATCAAATTCCCCCTCACGTTCAAGTGAGAAGACATCCTCCAATTCTAGAGTCCAATCCTGAAAGATAAAAGAAACATAATAAATATTCTACTAGAATTGGGGGGGTGTGTGTGTGTGTGTATGTGTGAGAAAGAGAGAGAGAGAGAGAGTAGAGAGAACCCAGCGAAGCTAAAGTCTACGATGAATGATCAGAGAGTACACCAACCGTGTGAGTAGGTGCATGGGTCTTATGTAGATACTTCTCGATCAACTGATACTCTTCACTATCATGAGGAAGGGGGTCAACATTACATCGGAGCTTTTTGTACTTCTCATCAAGCGAATCATCATTATCAACATCAAAGCCAACCAGTCTAGAGGCAATTTCAATGTCCTGAAGAGCTTCTAACATTTTCACCTGCCATGAAGGCAAGAACACATTTGACATGCTAATTTTAATGAGCCACTGTGGAAAGCAGCTAAATTCACCAAGGGATCAAATTGGTTATAAACCATGCAGGGAAAAGATACATTCATACATTTGTATCCACAATTTTGAAAATATCAAAGCATCAAACCCAGGATGAAAGAATACCATGGTAAAGTACAGGATGAAACTTAAAGCAACTTCACCAGATAAAATCCTCACTTTATTTGATTGTAGTCTGCCTTTAAAATATTCATATGGTAAAGGTTACTGACTTAAAATTTTAGAAAACGCTAAAAGCAAAAGGATAAAACCAGGGACTGTTAGTATGAAAATTATGACATGCTCTGCAATTTTTGCTTCCTCTAGTCTGATGGCACTCACGGTGACAAGAATTTCAATCTCATTCACATTCCAAATGTTCCCAAGTAATCACCATCATAGCCAGTATTGCATCTACTGCCAGATACTGGTCAAATATCTCAATCTTTTGCAGTTTGAGTCCATGTTGCAAAACCAAAACAGAAACCAAAATGGTACATTGATTCTGGCCGCATCAAGAAAAATTTACGTGGGCTCATGCAAGGAGCCAGCAAGTCACGAGTGGACATTTTCTACCTGAGAATGGTGTACATTTCTTGAGTCATATAAGAGAAGACTTTTTTCATCCTAGCCTCACATGTAAACATATGAGATGGCACAGATGAGTACTATTTTGACTAGGTAGTAATCAATCAGCCACAATCTCATTGGCTTCACAAGAAACGCATAAAATTAGGTGATGAAACTTGCAATGCATTTCGCAGTGCATTCGCTACCTTGGACTGAAAATCGTCTTCATCCTTGATAACATGCGGATGAATAGAGGGGATGACTGTGAAAAATCGGTTGCTAGCATCGATGAGCAAACTTTCTTTGACAGATGGATCTTGAGTTCCACTATTCAATAGATTCTGTATTTCTGTTAATGCTTCAAAACCTGTGATAAAAGAAGTATAACATCACCAAACCACCATTCCTGAATATAATCTGATTACAGAACGAAAATATGGCATTTCAGCTGGCTGTACAAATCACAAAAGATCAATACTCAAATCAAGTACCTTTCCTAATGTTAATTTTGCTCAGTTTTCCAAGCGGCATTTCTGACATATTGATTTCAAATTCCATCATAGCAGATCTGCAGTCAGTATTGGACTTAGATAGAATACAAAGCACCATAGGACATGAAATTCTAATATGGGTTATCAGATGACCTATATGTCTCCACATTAAAAAGCATCCTCATCAGTTCTTTCAATGGAGGGGCAAGCTGGCTATCTGCATCATCCGAGGTTTTCTTTGTGGCCTGTTTACTGACTCCGTAGTCCTACAAATCAATCATTTGGAAAGTTAGAAAGAAATAAAAGTTCACACTAAATTGAGTATGTTTGCATTGGACTAGGCAATATAGATGAGAAGTACTATATCCAGAGGGTAGAATCTGCCAGGTTGCTTCTGAAAATTCTCTTTTGACTCCCAAGCCTCCCATGGATTCCCCGTCTTTTCAAGAAACAACCGTTTGAATTGACGGATCCCATCTGATTTTGAAAGCTCCTCTAATTTGGTTCCTCCAATTTTTTCATTCCCCACTCGACCCCATTTGCGAAAAAGGTAACAGTCCGACCCTCTATCTTCTTGGATTATTTGGAGGATGTAGTAACTTCGCAGCACAACCATAGACAGTTGTCCATCAGCAAGAGTAAAGTTTAACCAAAACAAAAAGCATTTATATGGACATCGGGCAGTCGTGTTGTAGATTTTGATCAGAGTTCAGCAAACTGAAAACAGGCATACGTAAATTGAAAAAGTTGAAAATAAAGAACAATTTCCTTATCAATTATGCAATGTAGCTCCAAACTAAAAAGCTTACAATCAGCTCATAACATTTCAAATCAACCAATTATCCCCAACTAATTAATACATAGTTAAATTAACACATTTCATGGCAATTTTAAAATTTAGAACTACTGCCAATAGTTCAAGAGGCTTAAGCAATTACATTAATGCAAGGTTTAATAATCAAATAATATATTAACAATCAATGAGATCATCAGTAATTTGATCCTTGACTTCAGAAGACTGTATAAGTGAAAGATTTGTGAAAATTAATTGTGGAAGATAAGATCATGCGCAATTTGGTCCACCCAATTTACAATCTTATCACAAAATCATTGATTTTACAGCCTTTTTAATCAATGTATTTGCCATCACTATTTGTTACCTTACTTCTTGAAGCAGATTAATTTTCCATTCCTAGTTTACACGTTGACTACAAGCACACCACTGTCAAACAAGAATATATTTATGTATGTATATTGAATACGCATGTCTATGTACACATGCACATACATCCAAAGTCCACAAAGTCTTAACTCCTTTTGCTCCCTAGCCTGTAAAACTCATTCCAGTGCAAAAGTTACATTTTAAATGCTGCAATTAAGAACTGACCACTTTCAAGAAGCATAGTTTGTATCATCTTCTATGTACAAATATCTGTGCAAGAAGCTCCAACTTGGTGAAATGATTGAAAGAAGAAAGGAAACTTATTTTGAGAAGCAAATTGCAACTAAGAACCCCATCCAAGCCATGGTAGTCAGTTGAAGAGAAGTAATTCATAGGTACACAAACATAAATATGCCAGTAGAAGAAAACGGAGGGCACGGGTGAATTAAGACAAATCTGCTATCTCTTTCCCTCACTTTCTTTCAGTTTCGCTTACGATGTCAGTTATGAACATGAACCACTGATCCGCAGTTTCTTTTATAACATAATCGGTGTTCCAAAATGCATAAAAAATGACCTAATGTCAGAGATCTTATTGGAATATCAACTCCATCCTAATATGTAGCATAGCAATATCAATAAGGCTGTATTAACAAGTTCATACTGAAATCAGGAACAGAAAACCAATGAAATACCAAACTGTAGTTTATCCTACAAGGTCTCTTGAAGTAAATCCAGAAACTTTTTGTTCTTCCTAGGAAAATCAATCCTTGGACATCTAAGCCACATGCCCAAGCATGCACGCACAAAGGCAACAATAAGAGACAAAAATGACGGCGAGATGAACAATATGGACACAAGAACTAACCTGTTTACACCTGTTGATAAGTCAGACATGTTCAAAGTAGTATTATAGATGCTTTTTCCATCCTCCAGGATGTGACCAGAGTCTTGCATTCCCGACGCTTCATGCACAGCGCTTCGCCCTTTTACTTTGACAGTAACTACACCTGAAGCTTTGCCAAGGGCTTCAACTTTATATAGATCAAATGAAAGCTTCTTCTGTCTCTTAAAAGAGTCGACCAGATAATCCTCTCTAACAACTGGTATTTTCATCCTCCTGCCAAAACAAACTGCCACATTAGCTTAAAACAACTCATGTTGAAGGCTAGCCTTAACAGTAGCCTACCTAGCCTTTCTCATCTCAGCCTCTTGATCATCCAGCACACCACCAACAACTAGGCAATTAGTGTCTGTCAATTGTCAAAGCAATGTACATTTATCACTTCAATGGCCTCGAACTTGCCGAAAGGAATGAAGCAAGAACAGAGCAAGTATCCACACTTCAGTTCATAGAATAATACCTTTCCTAATCTTGGCATGAACTTGCCCACCAGCTTCCTCAATTTTTGATTTCCACTCAGTCTGCACAAACACTACTGCAATTAATTTTACGTCCAATGCAGTTATAAGTTGTTTCAAAATGCTATTGTGTACATTTCCATAGTCGTTCTCTGAAAAGCTAGAGAGCAAGAATCATACAAGAGATTCCTTTGCTGATCCAACAATGACAACTTTTAGATCTCCCAAGCTTTCAGTTCTTGATGATTGAGACTGACAAGCAAGCTGACCTCCTAAAGGACTGGCAGCCGAGGGTGGTGGAAGAATTCGAATGGGCTTCTTCCCTTTCTGGGATTTAAACCACTGTAATAAGGAAAACAAGAGTTAACTAATAGATAACTTTGCAGATGTGATAAATGAGCACATTTACCTTTTTCAGATATTGATTGTCCGTTCCTTCTGGGATTTTCCATTTCCCTTGGACACGTTCTGGTTCTCGAGTAGAATAAGAACACTTGCTCCATGCTGATTGATACCCTTGACATCTATACATGCCACCAGAGTATCGAAGGGAACCAGCACAAACTGGGCAGCAAGCCAGTGCTCCAAATGACATCCCATCAGCACTAAACAAAACAGGTTCCAATAAGAGTTGTGTGACTTTTAATACATACTACAGTTTACAATAAAGTATTAGCGAGTGCATTCCTTCTCTTGAAAACAGTTTATATACTGGTTGTGAATGGCACGACAAATCACTGCTGGAGGCACTAATAAAAAAAGATCCAAATTTGCAATAAAAGCTAAAGTAGAAACCTACAACACAGGTGAGGCACATGGACAATTATTTACCATTTGTCACGCAAATCAAGTTCAGATCCTGTTGAATCTTGATTATTTGCTTCAAGCATTTCACGCATCTCAGAAGTTGTGACATGCTTTTTCAGGTCATCTTTCAATGCCCATAACTCTTTGGTCTGGGCCTCTAGTGTACTTTCTAATTCAGACACTTTCATGTCTTCGTGATCAGCATTCTTTAAAGAAACAACCCTGCTTGTGCACACATCTCCTTCAGCTTTGATTGCTTTTGACTTCTGCTTGCCAGTAACATCTTTCTTACGCTTCATTCCAGCTCTGGAGATTGGCTCTTGCAAAATTTCTTCATTCTTTTGTGGCTCATGCTTTTTCCCTAAGAAGACAACCGCAATACAAGAAAGTAACGGGAATCAACTAGGTGCGCTCTCTGGTATCTCAAACATAGAACAACAGAATTTTTACCACTCTTTGCTGCTGAGGGAACGCTTTTAACCAAGTCTATTAGCGGTGCCTGATCAGAAACAGGAAGGCTGTCCCATCCACTTATCTTGTCCAGTTGGACAGATGGAGACATCTTCATGAAGCAATTTGCATGATGCCATGCCAAGCCCCTGGGTCCTTGACCATCAGGCTTTATAGATATCCGTGTCTGACATTGAAGAGCACAAATATCAGGAAAAGTTGTAGTCTATGTTAGTGGCATCAGAATAAGAAACTATGCTGACTGGATGCAAACATTTTGTTTTCTTCTGTTCTCCGTTTTTTGTTCTGGTGATAGATGTCTTTGATTCCTTTGCCCTTAGAAGGATGCATTATTTGTAGTCGAAACCTCTTTCTTGTCGACAAGTAGATTTACTAACCAATTAGTTGTGATCAATGTATATTGGTTTCTAAGCTTAAGCTCTGGGTAGCATCCACATATAAAGGTCTAGTCAAAATCTTTTTAAAAAGGTGAAGAGAATGTATAACTTCACACTTTAAGTATGGTTAGGTACTTTTATTTGAACTTCACATTAGAAGGAGTCATATACCAAACAACCAAAAGATCCCAGGTTATTAATCCAAGTCACCAAAAGCCAATAACAAAATAGTCCCTGCAAATAAACCCCTAAAACACTATACCTCCACAAGACATTTGGTATGATAAAATCCTAGCAAAAGGTCATCTGCAACCTAGTAAAATCTTTTCCTTGCAGTAAACAAAAAGAGCGACCACAAAAGTACTGTATTGTACACAAAAGCTAGTTGACTTATGGTTTCCTCTATGCAACAAAAACGCTTGCTTGCTGTTTTATTTATATGGTTTATGCTATGATGCAACCATGATGAATAAATACTACACTGGTAGATAGAGCTAAACAAAAAGAATGATATCATACTTCCCCTTTCATAATCTTTTGACCACATTGCCTGCAGGATGCACGAGATGTTGGTGATACTTCAATGCTGCACTCTGAGTCAGAGGAGGAATTTTTGGTTGAAGGTCCATCATTTTTGGTTGGAGGACCTCGACTCTCCACATATTTTCTGATCTTTTGTTGATCTTCCCAGCGAAGCAACTCCAAGCCTTCAACATCATCAATCCTAGTGGAAAAAAAAAAAGAGCTCAAGATTACTTAGTAAATGGCTCTTAATTAATTAATGAAAACCTACAGAGGCATAACTGCTAGAGATCGTACGCTTTTATTTGATTTGCTTTCCTCATAATGCAATCAGCATGATTCCACATCTGCTCGAAAAACAACCACAAGTCAAATCTCCACAGTTTAGATATCTCCAGATTATAAAATAACATAAGAAGCCTTCAAATCAAAGAAGATGAAAATTTATAATCACATTGGAACTATTCACAATTAAATATGAAGAAATATAGCTCAGTAGGCTTGTTCTCAAGTAGACCATGTAGGTAGTATTTACTTATCACACAAGGCTCACACTGTGTGACACATTATTAATTTGTCACATGATTCATATACACATCTAGCACATGGCTTTCGGTAATTAATTTCATTGTGATCCTCAAAAACTCATCATATAATGACCTCTTTGGTTTTTCATGATAAGGTAAGTCTGAGAAAATTGGGCAGTAACTTCTAGTAACTTAAAACTTATTGCTGACTTGCTTAAGAAAGAGAAAAGTGGATCTTTTAACATCATATTTTACTTTGAAGGCATCACCAACCTTCAAGTAACATTGTTCCATAGATGAGACTCAGATTAAATAAATCCCCAAGTTTGAACAGGGCTAAGCACCTTAAAATCATATCATATTGATTGTAATCATTGATTGTAATCAGTATATAATTGCTCCACAAACCCCAAGAAAATCTTGCTTGAGCTTTTCTTTATTACTTTTCCAAGGATAAACCAAATAATATCAAGAGATGTATCATAAGGGTAAACCCTTGTCCCAAACGACTTCGGAAGGCAAGCCACCCATGAAAATACCAAGAGAAAGCTGTCATTTGCAACAAGCTATAGTTATAAAATTGAACTTACCCACTGCATCAAAAGCAAAGAGCATTCTATTCCTTTCTTTGAAGGAAATTGAAACAATCTCTATTTTATCAATTATGAGGGTGATGGTGCTCACACAAGAAATTGTATCATGGTAAAAGTTATTTAATGCATGTCACCCATTTTTAGGCCCCCTTAACCTTCTAAATGAACATAGATTGCAAACATGCTCACAGGGCTGAATGCCGCATATTCACAACTAAGCAAACTCGAGTGACAATGTGCCTTCGTTCTCTACATAATCTCCATAAACGTGACGTCTGCTACACAATAAAGTGAAGCGTGCTCTACCAACAAGTGAATCGTATGAAGTAGGAATATTTTATATATTTATTTATTTTTTGACATGGCTCCCTCCTGCGTCCCTCTCAGCTTAATCCCAATAGAAAAAATCCTGCTGAAAGCAAAATGATGAACATGATCATACCAGACAGCTTCGCTCATTTGGGAAACTGGGTAATTTGCAGACCATTTGTAACAGAAATCAACAAGTTATTTCTATCAAAATGCTACACAGGCATCCAACGTTACCTCTCCGGAACCCATTAAATGGCTTTACAGGCAACGACAGGCCCAAAAAACCCGACAACTTAACAACTTAAAGTAGAACCGCTTAGGACAGCGAGCAGGAACACGAGCGCTTTAACTAATACGACAGAAAAACGACACGGAAACCAGACGTCCCATCGAAAACCAAGAAATGGGCAAGCAGAAAACATGATCGGGAATCTACCGTGAAAGAAAAAATGATAACTTTGAACCCTCTCAGATTACCGCAACAAAAACCCACAGAAAAAAACAACAAATAAAAAAAGAAACAAAGACCCGGCATTACGTGTCAAGAGAGGAGGGGGGAGAGATTACGGGGATGAAGCCGTCGAACTGAGAGGACTGGACCATCTTGCCGAGGCGGAGCTTCTCCTTGTCGATGGTGTTCTTGCACGACTTGCACGACGATCGCCCCGACTTCGCGTACTCCACCCTCCAGGGTTTGGTCGGTACGGTCGCCATTGCTGTCGGAACCGCGCCAAGCACCGAATTGGAGGACAGCCAAGGAAGGAAAGGAAGGAGGTGACCACTGATCAGCGTCAGCACATGAAGGAGGAAGCAGCTGCGGCAGCGGCAGCGGTTTGGGTCGAATCCTTCGTGCCGCGGTCGCTCCACTCGTCGCTCCACTCGCTACCGAGTGGTAATCAGCTGCTGTGTCGAAGGCTTTTGCGTTGGGAGCATCGGGGCTTTGGCCCGGTCGAATTATCCGGCCCTGCATTCGACTTCTCGTTTGCATTCTACGTTAAGAAGACTTAATTCCATTTGGCCATTTGTTTTGCTCCAAATTAAGTCGGCAAAAAAAGAAAAAATAATACAAAACGACGCCGCTTCGGCCATTTGTTTGCTCCAAATTAATGAACCGGGGCGAAATTACATCCGTTTTTTTCTGTGTTTTGGATGGCACGAACTGGTCTTCTTCTCCGTTCTTGCATGCTATCGTGAGCTGTCGAGGCGAAGATTTGGAAGCTGAGGAATGAGCGACGGTTCCAAGAGTACTCACCGAATCGTCATGGTGCGACAAGAGAGATTGAAATGGAAAAATTCAGCACCCCTTTCGGCGCTAACAACAGTTATCGATTCGATAGGTGTGGTGACTGTGGAGCTCCTCTTTCTCAAGAAACCGTTTGTTCGTCGCTTACCCAACCCATCGATTGGAGATCATGAGTATCCTAATTTTAGTGGTGGCTACCATGAAGAAAACAAGAGGTAAAAGAAGGATAAAGAAAAGAAATGGAAGAAAATTTTGGGAAGAGAAAGAGAATCGATTTCTTCGAGCATTGTTGTTATGAACCAAGAGAATCGATTTCTTCGAGCATTGTTGTTTCGAACTCCCATATTGCCTCATCATTTCGTTTATTGTCCACTCCTGACCTTGAATTTTTTTTTTTTTTTTTAAGTCACACCAGACTAAAAATTCATTATAAAGATTATGCAGAACCTCTTTGTCAAAATATTTCGCTAGTGACACTTAAAGTGATTATTGTTTCCCCATTATGGCGCTTTAAGTTATTACTTGAAAAGTTTTGTCGCTCAAGTGCAGCGTGCCGTCATCTGATTGCTCTACTCAATATAGTGACCTTTTATTTCCCTAGGCAAAGACCAATAATCCCTATACAAGACATAAATAACAAATTCACTATTGACTTGAATGACTCTAGAAACAAAATGCAATGCATTGGACTCAACTAGAACATAGAAATATGATTTTCTGAGCAACACTTAGTAATTTGCGCAAAACTTTCTGTATATGACTCCAAGTTGCATAAAATTTTATACATTGTAAACTAGACATAGAGACCTTTTGACCATATATTATTGTAAACTAGTCATGAACCTCTTACATTTGTGTACCGATTGATTATTGAATATTGTGGACTGAGACTAATGTTTTGCAATCATTCGACATCCAACCCATCGCAGCTCACATGAGCAAAGCTTCATTCAAACTCTCAAAAACAGAAGTGAGCTCCGTCACTTGAAAAAAAATCAGAGCAAACCCTACACATTCAAAAGATTTAAAATTCTGTCCACATGCTCAAGATATATTTTGGCGCTCCCGCATAAACAAGGAGAACACTAATGCCCAGTCACCACAATTTCATTCGTGTCAATAGATTACAAATGCTGCAGCTCAATACATCTGCTCAAGTAAATTTGCTTCAATACTCAAATCAGTTTTGCCATGGTTCTGTATGGTTCTGTATTTTAAAAAATCTGTTAGATTCAGTAAAATTCTCAGATGTACTCTTACAATGTAATCCTCCCTCAACTCTATGCTTGGTCATATTGAAAAAATTACCTTCACCAAGCTATCGTACTAACTTGAGATTAAGGAGTCTGCACCAATGAGAATCCAGCTCAGCGCATGTTTCATTGCACTTGAGGAGCTTGCATATACAGATACTGCAGGATGCACGATAGTTTAGCACTCTTCCAACTAACAACTTGAAGTCTGCATTGTTAATTGTAAATAATATACCTCAAAGGATTTTCCTGATCTTTCAAATTCAAGCATGCTGAGTGCAACTTCACAACTTTGAGAAACTAGAGGCTCAGGGTCCTTGGAAAATTCCTCAAGAAGTGCCACGCTTTGGTCATCTATCAAGAAAAATTCCATTAGATACGTCAGGAAAGATAACATGCTGTGATATCGATAATGGAAAATGAGATCATGTCCTTCTTTTAGCACTAGTTGTTAAGTAGGGAAGTACTTTAATAGCATAAACAAAGTAATTGCTACTGAAAGCAAATGAAGTGGAAGGAACCACGCAAGCAATAAAACTACTTCAGAAGGGTTTCAATATGATCTTTCAATAATAATGTAAGGAAAAAATTGAACACAGATTCACAGGCTGTAAAATTTTTCTAGGGCTTCAAATGGGCTACTAGAAAAAACAAAGGAAAGATTGTAGCTTCATTTATTATGAGAATTAAGTAAAAATCCATAAACAAGAGCTATGGCAACATGATACATCCAACAACGAGAGGGAGCCATGACTAAACAGCCCCCACAGTCGGTCATAAAAACTAATCCAGAGACTTGAAACGACATAAGCTCTAAATTCTACATATAACAGCACTAAATATCAAATGCATCTACCTTGTCCAAATGAGTTGTCCCAAGAAAAGACATCCTAAAAAACCTCACCAACTTCATTCAACTCATCCTACACAAGCATGACAAGGAACATGATCCCTAATACATTTCTAGCAAAATAAGGTTCTTCACAACTGCTGGATCCTCTCGAGACTCCATTACCAGATAGTAAATAGGGTGAAACCAAATGAGAACTTGACTTCCTGTTCCTAATATCAAAAACCTTACAAGAAAGTCAGGAAAGCAAATCAGACCTGCAATTGATCCAAGGGCCTCAGCGGCTTCATGTCTAACCATTGGATGCTCATCTGTCTTTCTAAGAATGTTTGAGAGTTCAGCCGATGCAGCTTTATCTTGCAACTGGCCCAAAACATAAGCAACCTGTATATGACACAAAAGAATTTACCCAGATCTAGAAAATGTTGAATGAGGTGACAAAGCAAAGCCTCATCAAATAGCTTATGTGCCCCCTCATCTTCACCTTAAATTGATCAACGAATTTTAAAATTACCATAAAAAACATAGAATCCAAAGTTAGCTACAACTTTGCAAGCACAATAGCAATCGATTGGAAATAAAAATATTAATTGCAGCAAGCAGAAGATGATCATGGTGAATTTAAAGAAACCCCACAGTATTAAATACAAAGTTGTTGTGGCAAGTACAAGAGAAAGCAAATTGAGATAATTAAACTCCACAAAAGGTTGTCATGGCAAGTGACAAAATCAGGGTATTCACTAACCTCGTGACGGAGAAGAGCACTATTTGCACCCAAAGAATCAATTATAGCCTTAATGGCTTCATCTCCACTATGATTCCTAAGAGCAAATAGAGCTGCATAACGGTCATACATGCCCTTTTCTTCATCCAGAAGAACTTCCCTATTAAAAAAACCAGCATAGTCAACCACCAAACAAATGAATAAAAATGGAAAAATGCCCATTTCGATGATAGTAACTGTATGAACCTGAGATGATCAATAGACGAACAAGATGAAGCAGGTGCAGCAGGGTCAACTGACATAAAAGGTGATCTCTCAGTCGTAGTAGAAGAATCATCAGAGTTGACAGTTTTCAGCTGTTTGATTCGGCTAAGAGCCAATTCACAAGTTTCTCGAACCTCTTGAGCTGGATCATGAGCCAAACTACACTCCAGTGTAGGAATATTACTCTCCAAACCAATTGCACCAAGAGCTTCTGCTGCCTGCACCATTAAAAGAGTGCGGAAACGTGAGCAATCTTCTTTATTCAAAGGAGGTTATAAAACTGTATAAGACAATGTGTTTCATTGAAAATATACAACAAACCCAACCTCGTGGCGGACAATAGGATGCAAAGAAAAATCACTGAGAATGGCCTTTAAAGCAGGGATTGCATCCACATCTTGCATCTGTCCCAATGCAAATGCAGCTTCATGTGCTAACAAATTTGATGGATCCCTAGTTGCTGTTAATAGCACGAGAGGGAAAATCTCATGAGAACTATGATAATATATCAATGTCAATGTCATTCCTTCGGATGATAAATGGCCTCAACACATTAACACGCTTCCTCTTCCTTTGAAGAGTGGAGCAAACTACACGTATATTTGATACCACATCTTTCAAGTTCCAGTGGAAGCATAATATTTAAGCAAGGTAAATAATCTTGGGCACATAATTTCTCATACTTGTTAGCATTATTCACTCCTTTTCATGTGAATGCTCATTATAAAAAACATTGTCCACTTACTTTTGATTAGTAACAACAAAGCTTTACCAAAAGAAACCGTTCAAACTTTTAAATAAATATAAGGATCGTTTATGTTTAAAACACCTTCCAAAATAGAAGCACCTTTGAGACATCGTTTCAAGAGTTCAAAACACCTTAACTACTTTTCTACCATTTAATACGTCATCTCCCAAGTTCACTTGCGTAACACAAAAATTGATGTTTAATTGCCCAACAACCTTCACTCCCACACACTTGACTTCATTAGATCTTATCAGCTTTCCCTCGAGATTGAGCAGCACCTCACCAATCACAGAAATTACCTAATGCACCTTTCATTTCATTCATCCATACTTGAGTGATTTCCCCTACCTTTCTACAAACAAAAGGCACCAAAACCACTCATTGTCAATATCTAATCCCAATGGCTAACCCAATCTGAGAATTTCATCCAACAGATAGTTGTATAAATACTTCACAAACGTACGGACAGAAGCATAAGTTCTAGGGAAGGCCTGCGGACGACCGCAAAAAAAGAAAAATCCAGCGACCCGGCCACTGCCAATCCGATCACGTTGCCACCCACTATCACACTAAACCATTTTCCCATCAGCCACGACTGACCACCGGCTTCGCCACACGAGCTTCATCAATCAAGGTGAACAGCATCATACGCTCGAAAGGCCATAATAGGGACACGATTATTTCCGAGGCAACTCCAAAGCCAACAACCACAACGACCCTGATTTCTATAAGACCCCGAGACTTGTAATTTCAGTACCAGAAAAAAAGACCCGGTTTTCCATCCTATTAACAGCAGCCCAGCCTACGAGAAGCTAAGGACACGCCGCCCCTGTCCTAATCAACGAACGGGGCATCGCGATTTGGGGTTTCCTTTCAAAGCTCCCGAAGCAGATAACCATCTCAATGGGCGTAAAAAAATTAAAAATTAAAAAAAAAAAAAAAAAAAAAAAAAAAGAGAGAGAGAGAGAAGACAGAGAGAAAAGGACCTTGGATGAGGGCAGTGCGGGGGGCGGGGCCCTTGAGGTTGCGGAGGGAGAAGAGGGCCCTGAATCGCTCGGAGATCGGCTGGGTCGAGTCGAGCAAGCGGTCGCAGAGGAACCTCTCCACGTCCGGCGACGCCGTGAAGCGCTTGTCGTCGGCGGACTCCCCATCGAATCTTCCCGGCAGCGAGCCAGCGAGCGAGACGCGGAGAGACGTTGAACCCACGCAGGCACGCCCGGAAAGAGAAGAGAGAGAGAGGAAGCGGATGTATTTGGGCTTTCGGGTTAGGGCCGCCTCCGGCTCTCGGTAGGCCCACGATGATCGTCTACTAAAGTCTGTCTCCTCTTTTATTTCTATTATTTTTTTATCCTCTAACTTATTCTCTATTCCTATCTCTTAACTTTTATTTCTCATATTTTGTCCAGCCTGGATGATCTCCTTGTAGAACATGTTGAAACTAAATTGTCCATATCCCAACCACTTGAAAAGATGAAGATTCAAATCTCATATTCGAATCGCAACCAAAAGAAGAAGAAGAAGAAGAAATGGCTCACGCTTCTGCTCCGGGGCTTAATTATGGTGCTCCTTTCATTTGAAAATTTGGGAGAATGACCATTGGGACAAATTTTGTGATTTTTTTTTTCTATTAGTTGAAAAGGTGGAAATTAGGGAGGGGCAATAGCGGCCCCTTAAGATGTTGTCATAAGTGTCCCGGATTTAACTATAAATACTTTACACAATCCATAAACTAAAAGTCTAAGATTGACAATTCCATTACCGTAGCCTAACCAAGGTGCTAGTGGTAAGAAAATCTCCTACAAAATATGCTGCAGTTAGAAATGCAATGGGCGAGGGTTCACCCACTAAAGGCATTAAAACCACAACCTCATGAAAGCAAAATGTCCAAATCTCTACTAGAACATGAAATTTATGGATTGAATTAATGGCCTCATCATGGTCCAATTCGGCTGCAGCTTAATTACCTATCATGCGAGGCGAGCTTTGAAGTGTCCGATAGTCCCATCGGATTTTTTCTTGGACTTAGAAATACATTTGAAAGAGACAAAATTCTTAGAAGGTTCAGGTGGTACAAGAATCCACATGTGATTGGTGACCAAGGGATCTACCATGGCTACTTTTCAACATGAGTCTAGAATGGCTTTAAAGTAGTAAGTGGTGTCAAAGATCAAGAAAGATTAATTTTTTTTTTTTTTTTATTCTAGATATTTGAGATTTGGCACGAGTTTTCATAGAATGATTAGGAAGGGAAGAAATGGAATGGAGGAGATGGATGGAGAGGGCAAAGGGAGGGGCGCTAAAGAGAAAAAATGGAAGTAGGTTTGGGGGGATAAGAGAGGTGGGTTAGGAAGTTGGGCTAGAGAAGAGAAGAGATGCGAATGAGGAGTTCGAATGGAGATAACAAAAAAGCAAATGGAATGACCTGAAGTAGTGGGTCGTGGAATTAAGGGCTGAAGGATTTTGTGAAAAGGGAAAATTCTCTTCACCAAATCTAACCTAACGACTAAAAAAAATATGACGATTGACCGATCAAGAGAATGATAGCTTTTATGATTTGACATGCAATTGAGAAATAAACACAAAATGAGGTGCCGACTAATTGGAGTCATGAAACGGGAAAAAAAAAAAGAGAGAGAGAAGATAACGAGTACGCCCAAAGACCCAAAAGAACAAGTAGTTACACCGAACATATATGACCAGTGAAAATAATAAATATAAGAGATGGCAGGATTGGCTAATTGATAGTGTAAAAGAGCATCAACTCATAGTGAAGGAGGCATGTGAGCTCATGGATTAATAAAATTCGAGACCTGTCGATTAAGTGTTTGATTTTGCAATTTGATAAGCAATTTTGAGATGGGTATCTAGATAAGAAGGACATTGTATAATACCATTATCACGTGAGTATGTTTGAGACAAATTGTAGGTATATTCACCTCCAACATTAGTCTACAACAATTTAATTTAGGCATTGCACATATTTTCAATAGAACAACGGAAGCAAAGAAAGTATGTAAACACTTAAGATTTATTTTTCATTAGAAAGACCCAAGCGAACTGAGAGTAGTCATCAATGAACAATGCAAATATTTGAAATCAAAATTAGATAAAATTGGTACCATCTAGACATCATATGATACACAATGATTAACAAACTCAAAATGCAATGAATGATATTTGCTCACAAAGAGAGGACTTAGGAGATATTGACTTGGGAATAAAATTATAAATATGACTCAAACCTTATTTATTAGGATCATCGAGATCAGCATACTGACAAGTGTCTAAAGCATAGGACACTATAATAGGATGCAATTGAGATGACTCCAATGAGTTAGATAGTGAATAAAGACCATGAGAGGAGTCAACTTGGAGGAGAAATTTTCATGATCATTGATCCTTCAATGAAAAGGGACGAACCATTAAAATCAATAGCAGATGAATTTTTACAGTAAAGTTAAGTAATCAAGACTTTTTAACATTCATCCTTAGAATCCCTTGTTTCCAACGCAAGCTCTCTCTCACCGCCGGTGAGCTTCCCCTATCCCTCTGGTGATAGTGTTTCTCATCCCTGAAACAATGGATGTAAGTAAAATCTCCCCCCCAGACTAGTTCTCGTTTTCTCTCTTGACTTCCGAACAAGCCTTAGCCGGGATCCTCTTCCGCTTTGGCTCGCCGCTCCGGGGTCCCTCCTCACACGGTGAACCTTACTCTTTCGATCTGGATCTTACGTTGATCGTGCTTCTCGATCCTGGATTAGGAATGGGTTTCTCCCACTAGCTTCCTTCTTCCACGAAAAACCAAAAATATCCTACGTTAGAAACCCTAATTTCTTGAAGTACCACTGAACTCCCTTCACTCCAATCTCGATTACTATACCCACTCTCACCTTCTTGGTCTCCACCTCCACCTCGCACTCTCTGAGCATCTTGCTTCGGTCATGGACGGAACCAAGGCAAACTCTCTCCGAATGCTGGCTCTGTGCAAACGGATGAGCGATCTATGGACCATGGATGATATAACAGAACTAAACGGTTGCATACCTGAGGCCAACAAACAGAATGAAGAACACATCTTATATGGTAAGTTCTTTACAAACCCAGATGTTAACTTCACAGCATTCTGGACTACAATGAAAAGGTCTTGGAAGGTAGGCGATGTCGAGATGTGAGTCGATTGATTTGGTTTTTTCGCCTTTATCTTCAAATCGGCAGCAGAAAAGAATAGAATACTTCAATCAAGCCCCTGGTCATTTTCTAGCAACTTGTTAATATTAAAAGAAGGAGACCCAACTATCCCTGAGCATTGCTATAAGTTTGACTCTTGTTCTTTCTGGGTACACCTAGTGGGTCTCCCAAGAGCAGCTGTTGGAGGATTGTATTCGTCTCATTGCAGGAAAATTGGGGGATGTTGAGGAAGTCGGGAATTGATGCCCGTAACAACAGCTCTAGAAGAATCGGAAAGCAAGAGTAAATTTGAACCTATCACATCTTCTAAAAGCGGAACCATTATCCATGTGGGTGACCAGCATTGGTGGATAGACTTTAAATTTGAAAGACTCCCATTCTCTTTGCTACTCTGCGGTCTAATGGGTCACTATACTACTAAGTGCCCGACTCATCCTTATGTAGAATCGAGAAGAGGAGGATAAAAAACGCAAATTCGGATCTTGGTTGAAAGCTGAAATTCATCGCCTAAGCCCTGTCGGGAGACATTTTATGGGGACATTGATCCTACCTTAACCGAAGAGGAAATGGTTCCGAAACCCCTCTTATTCGGTGGAGGAGGAGACGCAGCGAGAACACCCCGGCAGCAGCCATGCTCTTGTCATCTATCAGCCGCACTCCCAAACCCCTGAACTGCTTCCCTTAGCTGAAATTTCTGCACTTAAAAAAGGTAAGAGAATTCAGCAATACTCGAACCAGCTCATAGAGTGTGTGAAGCCAAATACAGGGGTGAGCATTCCAGGGGTGCCTAGAGCCAACATGAAAAAACAGCCCAAAAAACAAAAACGCTGTACTCCTTATGAAAAAAAGGGCACCCAGATGCTAGGGATGGATTCTGACAACTTACTAGAAACTCCTATACAAATGTGGGACGGCGACTATCCGGGGCTTTGGTGGCTAGCCTAAACAAGCCACCACAAAGAGCCATGAAGATCCTAGCCGGAACTGTCAAGGCTTAGGCTCTCCCTTGATGATTCGGCATTTACGAGCTCTTGTGGCTCATGAGAGTCCTAATATAGTATTTCTTATGGAAACAAAAATCAGCTCCGGGTGGTAGAGAATCTCAAGTGCAGGCTTAAATTTTCTTCCTCATTTATTGTAAACCCTATCGGGACAGCGGGGGGTTGGCCTTATTTTGGGATGAGTCGGTACATTTGAATATTGATTACAAGCAGCCCTATGCTAATTGAAGCCTTGTGTGAAGCAAGCGGTAGTTCCGATCGGATGCATATCTCCTTCCTTCATGCTTCCACTAATTTCCAAGAGCGACTCTCACTATGGCATTTTATATATGGACGCCATGGATCTTCTATAGGTCCCTGGATATGCCTAGGGGATTTTAATGAAGTTTTATATCAATGGGAGAAGGTAGGCCGGCGTCCGGCGGACATTCAGAATGACGGCCTTTCGGGACTTTGTTGATTCTTGCTCCCTCCTAGATATTGAGAGTAAAGGCTGTGCATATACGTGGTCTAATAGAAGAGATGGAGAACTTCTTGTTAAAGAAAGGCTGGATCGTGCGTTTTGTAATTTAGATTGGAGGCTGACTTATCCTAATGCTGCTGCTTTCGCATTTCCAGCTATAGGTGCTGATCATAGCCCTCTTTTACTCAGCCTTAATGAGAATCAACAACGAAAACAGAGAAGGTTTCGTTTTGAAGCTTACTGGTTAGATCACCCCGAGTGTGTTCCGTTGTTGACAAGGCCGGGGAATTGAGCAAATGCGGCGAACGGCACTGCCCACAAAAATAAAAAAGTTAACCCGAGTGCGAGGCAATGGAGTAGGAGAACCTTCAGCAATGCTTCCAAACAAATTGCTCAGCTTAGAAACCAGCTCACCCAACTTACAAACAAGACTGAACCCACAGATGAACATAATGAGTATATGTCAATCACAGAAAAACTGAGCACCTTGTGGCGACAAGAAGAAATGTATTGGGGCATTAGATCCGAGTTAAGCGGCTGAAGTGGGGGATAGAAACTCTAAATTCTTTCATGCCACAACTATCCGGCGACGGCAACGGAATAAAATCAATATGCTCAAAATCGCGAGAGAATACATGGACTCGAGAACCTCGAGTTATTCATCAACATATCACAGCCTTTTATCAACTCTTGTACACTTCTGTTGGATCCCGATATTATGAGCCAGTACTAGCACAATGCCCAAAGGTTGTCTCTGATGAGATGAACGATGCACTAACGGCAAAACTTACCATGGAAGAGGTACAAGCGGGTTTTTTTCAGATGGGGGCAGCCAAAGCCCCCGGACCGAGATGGCTTGAATGGCCTCTTTTACCGAGTCCTTGGGCATTAATTCACAAAGACATATTCTACCTGGTGGATTCTTTTTTCAAAGAAGGTAGGTTTCCTACAGCTCTTAATGAGACGCACATTACACTCATTCCCAAAACAGCTAACCCTGAAAGTATCTCTGAATACCGCCCCATAAGCCTGTGCAACTATAGCTACAAAGTTATTGCTAAGATTATGGCTAATAGACTGAAACCTTGGCTGCCAACTATTATTTTACCTGAACAAAGTGCTTTTATTGGAGGCCGGCAAATCCAAGATAACATTTTCATAGTTCAAGAAGTTCTTCATCAAATTCGCATTAGGAAGAGAAGAAGGAAATTTCAGGGGGTGCTTAAGGTTGACATGCAAAAGGCCTATGACAGATTTGAGTGGGATTTTCTATGTGATTCAATGAAGAGAATGGGCTTCGGTGAGAAATGGGTTCGGATTGGTGAAATTCCGTATATCTTCAGTCCAATTTAGCATCTTGATTAATGGGGAAGCAGGGGCCTCTTTCCACCCTACTCGTGGTCTCAGACAAGGGGATCCTTTGTCCCCTTATTTATTCATTATTATGGCTAATATCCTCTCCCACATGATACATCGCTTTGAAAGGGATGGAATCTTAAAGGGTATCCGGCTAAACCAAAGACGCCTGTTCTATCTCATTTATTTTTCGCGATGATGCTATCTTCTTCCTAGATGGAACGTTGAGAGAAGCCCAGAATTTGGCCAATATTCGAATTGCTACGCTTTGCTTCTGGCCGGGAGATTAATCGTAATAAATCAGGCCTATTTATGGGGCCTACCTGCCCGCAAGACCTTGAGTAATATTGTAGCCGAACTAAGGGTTCCTATCCTAGAACACACTTTGGGAAATACCTTGGTTTACCATCGATTGGGGGCGAGACTAAGAAGCAAATGTTTAGTTGGCTATTAGCACGCGTAGAACGTAAACCGGAGGGCTGGAAGGAGCAAATTATCTCAAAGGCGGGTAAAGAAGTGCTTATAAAAATGGTCATTCGAGGCACTACCCCAATTTGCCATGCACACCTTCAAGATACCCATCTCTATTTGTCGAGCTATTGAAAGAAAAATCTCAGCATTCGGTGGAAGAAAGCACATCAAAGAGGCATTCACTGGAAGAGCTGGGAAGTTTTAAAAGAGAAGAAGGCACAGGGGGGGATGGGTTTTAAAGATTTAGTGGCATTCAACAAAGCACTGCTGGGGAAACAAGCCTGGAGATTGGTAAAGGCTCCAGAGACCTTATGGAGCAAAGTATTTAAAGGTCTCTATTTCCCTAATGGTAGCCTATGGTCTGCCACAAAAGGAACTAGACCTTCCTGGGGGTGGCAAAGCATTTTAATTGGCCGGAACGTCATACAACCTGATCGAAGTGGGAAGTCGGGGACGGCAAATCCATTAATTTGAGAGAGGATCGATGGTTGCGTCGGGGAAAATTGGAGGGCCAGCTAATTACAACGACCCTCAGCTAGTAGCAGAGCTTATCCACCCAACTACACGTTCATGGAATAATCAAATCATAACAGAGATTTTTGACAGTAATCTAGCAGCAGAAATCCAAAATACCTATCTTAGCAACAACTCCAGACCGGACCGGCTAATCTGGATTGGTCATCCATCAGGGGAATATAACATCAGAAGTGGCTATCACCAACTCAGAACCACCATTACACCCACTACAGCTAATCAAGCATCCATTTCCTACCAGGTACCGCACCTTTTGTGGAAAGAAATTTGGAATCTCCAAACTAATCCCAGAATTAAACAGTTTATGTGGAGCTTGTGCCTTTGAAGGCCTCCCAACTAAAGCAAACCTAACCGGGCGTCAAATCTTACCCGATTCGACTTGCCCTCGTTGTCTCACCTCCCCGAAACCTCGAACACCTATTTTGTCTCGTCCATGGTCTCAGATCTGGGATAAATTCAAGCAAGTTAGTGTTGCTCCCCGACATCTATTACAAGAATGGATCGATGGATTTATGAGTACCTTCGGTCCGGTGTGTCGTCCAGCCAAAAGGGATCTTCGCATCCACCCTTTGGCTGCTTTGTGGAAGGCCCGAAACACACTAATCTTCAACGGCAACCAAGCTAAACAAGAACAAATTCTCTTAGAAGCCCAAATCGCCCAAAATCTCCACGACAAGTGGAATCCCCGAAAAAAAATGCAACCTTCACTCCTCTCACCTGGTCACCACCAGATCCGGGCACCCTTAAGCTCAACGTGGATTGTTCATGGCTGGAGGCGACTTCGGCTGGATCTCTTGCTGGTATATGCCGAGATGAAACGGGGTGTGCGTCGATGGCTTCGCACAGAAATTTCGAGCTCCTCGGTGCTGGCCGGCGAAACCCTAGCGATTTTGCGTGCGCTCGAATGGGTGAAGAACTCCTCTTCATTCGACCGAAGCCTCGCACACGCACGGACGGCACTATATCCTTTTGTTCAGATCTCCGGCGACAGCTGCAAGCCGTCGACTCCATCTTGGGCCGATGTTCAACCGGCGGGCTTCTCACCAAATTGTCCAAGGCGCCGATTCCTGCTGGCCCAAGCGTCCAACGTTGGCGTGCGGCGGGACTCTCGACAAACCAACCAAGCTGCGGATTACATTGCCCGATCCCCCACTGGCCGGGTCTCTCCCAGCAATTGGGTGTCTCACCCACCCAGGGAGCTTTATTTAATTTTATGTTTGGATTTCCCTCATAGTTGTAATCTGCCACCGTCTTATTAAATATGAAAGTTCCTTTTCGTCAAAAAAAAAAAAAAAAAAAAAAAAAAAAAAGAGGAGATTGCAAGCAAGATTAGGGATATAATAGACAAGAGATAATAATAAAGATCAAGAACTAGCATTTAAGAAGGTTTTGCTGACATGTTTATAAGGCAATAAATGATCATCACCAACTAAGTCTTTTGTCAAATTGCAAAAGGGTTTAGTGGTTAAGATTTTACCAATGTCACTAGTCATGTGTGCCAATATTTCGCTATTAAGATACCACATTTGATCTAAAGTGTCACCAACTTAGAGAGCTAAGAAGGAATATGGGAGATCATTCGTAGTGAAGGCATGGTGAATCACCGTCGACATTAAAGCATGGTGCCTGGCCTTGTTATGAATATGATAAAAAACGAGGCCTAAATTTGAGAATGCCTCCCTTGATGAATGAAGGAACATAGGGCCTTGAACCACCATATGGCCGAACAAAGGAGGTGGAGATGTTTAGCAGACTGCGAACTAAACCGATCATAGGAGGATTGCAAGCCCAAATGATCACATGAAAATCGTCCACCACGTCCCTAATTAGATATCAGCCTCTAGGGATGTCACTTATTGTCAAAAGTTTTTGTTGAATCGCTTATATATATATATATAAAGATCATTTAAAGGCCAACTCCAATCCGAGGTATCGAAAATCCAACGTGACTATATTCTATTAATTTCTCAGCTCTACATGGTTCGCCGACATGCCTTATTAACATATAACTCCTAAATGATGTCATCCAAAGCTGTAAATAATGATAATTTGAGAGCCAAATTTTATTTAAAGTAATTATTTGAATGCCAAATTTTATTTAAAGTGATCACTTTAATACTGGTCGTTGTTAAAAAGAGATAACTTCAATACCAAACTTGCCATGCGAAGTAGAGTTTTTAAAAAATTGCCAAGTTATATTACAATTTTAATTATAAATAACACGTAATCAATTTGATTGGAATTTCTCATTGTTGGCACTTAAGTGATCGGTTTTTCTTCAATTTGGCTAAGTAAGTCGGCAAAAAATTTTGATACTAAAATGAGTGTCATACACAACTATTGACGCATCTAGTGTACTTATCCCCAGTCCTTATTTCGTCCACCGGAAGACTCTTGGAACAGTGGACTGCGTGAAGTGGCATGGCAGATCAAAGCATGATAAATATGTGATGAAGATAAGGCATTCGATTTTGAAGAAATCGTTCTTCTTAGATGAGGAGACATGACCAAATATCATCAAAGGAAAGAATTGTAGGGCCATTGTGACTATGGTGACAAAGGCAGTGCATGATAACATTCCCGGGAACAAGAATTTCTATTCTTTTGTTCCTGGGAATAAAAAAAGAGTAGAAACCTGCATGATAACGGGTAAATTTTTTTTGTTCCCGGGACTAAAAATCCGGCCAAGAAATAGTTTTGGAACAGAAACGAGAAGTAAAAAAAAGTTACTTCTCGTTTCTAGCCAAGAATTCCCAAGAAGAGAAGGGAGAAATAGAACCGGCCAAGCCCTAATTTCACCCCCTTTCTCATTTTCACGAAGCTTTCACCCCCTTCATCTGAAGAAGCTCTCCAGTGGCCCCTCGCCGGTCTCGTCACCGCCGATCTTGTCGCCGCCGGTCCTGTCGTCGCCGGCCACGACTTCGGCCACGCCACCCGCGTCGTCGAGGTCCCCCCTCTCTCTCTCTCTCTCTCTCTCTCTCTCTCTCTCTCTCTCTCTCTCTCTCTCTCTCTCTCTGTACTTCGCCTCTCTTTTCCCTCGCGATCGTGCTCCGATCGCCGCCGATCGGAGATCAATGAAGCTACGTCTGCCAAGAGACTGAGAGATGCGAAATCGAGCTTCATCTTTCTCTCCCCCTTTGAAAGACGGTTTGCAGACCAAAAATAGACCGTCGCTGCCGGAAAACTTTGATACCCCATTATCGCCAAAGTGCTGAAGAGATGCAGACGAAGAGACGATGATCGTGGGTTTTGCCACGAGAGAGAGAGAGAGAGAGAGAGAGAGAGAGAGAGAGAGAGAGCGACGAAGAAGGGGTGAGAGGGAGGGGAAGAAGAAAGCTAGTGCGATTGCAAATGTTAGGGCTTCGTGACCATTGAGATCCGGGTGGGGGCGCGGTTGGTGTGGGTGTGGGTATGTGTGGAGAGATGCAGTCAGTTGGTCTCTTCTTTTGGGCATGCATAATTGATGGTCTGTCCTGGATCTTTTGTTCGTTGAAATGCATGCATTAGGAACGGAGCTGTTGATGTGGTGGAGTGGATTTTCTGTTTGTTATTGACTAAAAAGAGCTGCAGATATTCCATGGCAGAGTTATTTGTGTGTGATTAATTCTACTCAATAATGCCTGCAGGTGTCTCATAGATATTACAAACTTTCGGTGTAATTAGCTAGGGACAATTAACCCGGAAAGGTTTTGGGAACTCTCCGAATGGGGACTAGGGAAGAAACCATAGCTCCTAAACCTTCCAAGCCTACTTCTTCAATTTAGGTATGATTTCAGGATTATGTTTTGCTAAGCAATGTACATTGATCCCCTTTAAAATAAGATATTTATGTTATTGTCTCCTACGCAGGAAGTTCCAACTACACCATCATATCCTGATTGGTCAAGTCTAGCCTCTTTTGGATCACCTGGATATTAGACTTCTAGCATGTTTTGGATCACCTCGATATTAGACTTAATCCGTTAATTTATCAGGTTCTACTGGACTGTGGGGCAATTCAAGCAGATGCATTGATCGTGGATCGCCTTGCCTCCTTGGAAAAGGTACTAAAACTCACTGTTTTTGGGTCCCCTAACCGGTGACTTCACTGCATAGTGTTGCAAGGACAAGGCCATAGAATGCATAAAAACTTGCTGCTTGGTGGTTTTATGCTTGTTGACGATGAAACCATGTTCTGTCCACTACGTTTCTGTCTTTTCAAAGATAATAATAAGCATATCGAGGAGAGAAGTATATCGATAGGATTGATTTGAAGATGTCTTATAATGGTGGTGTTGAAGTTGTGGTGGTGGTGAAATGCTAGCTAGGAGCTAGGTGGTTACCTTATCGGGGAGCCGACGTTATTGATAGTTGTCAAGAGAGGTAACGAGCTATGCTAGTAGTTGAAAATCTGGTAGATGAGTGTTATGCGTAGTCGGTTGCTAGCTGGTGTCATGCCATCATTGGGCGGTAGAAGCATCCGTATGAATTATTACCGTGATATGGACTTTAAATTATTTTTTGAGTTGCTTTTGTTTTAAGTTACAAATAAAATGCAAGTCTAATGACAAAATGATTTCAGTTAATGATGGAATAAATTGTCCAAGTTATTTTCTATGATTGCAAGAGCTTTAAATTACATTATTACACTTTACATTCTCTTTGGAAAAATCTATAAAATGACAATAATTATTTTTTCTCTCCAAGTTTTACTATGAGGAGGTAGTACTCCAATTTTAAATCTGAGATGTAGCTGCAAATTGGGACAGCATAGCCTTATTAGGGATTATCACGGGTTCAGTGGTCACGATAACAATTAACCTGTACGGTTGCAGAAAATTTTCTAACACTTCATCATCTTGAGTACTTCACCTTATTTGAAGTTATTTTTTCGCAAGATTCATGTACTGTCTTGCACATCTTACAATCCTAGATCATGTGATGCAGGAAGCTCAAAAAGCATGCTGCATTGTCAATGCTCCTTTGGTTTATAAAGTTGCTTCTCGAGTTCCATTTTCTGTTCTTAAGTATGCCATGACCATTGATGGTAAGGTTCTTAGTTTTGGCAGCAATCATTATCTTTATTCTTGTCTAGCAGTTGTTCAAACTACATGAGGTTGCCAAGAAACTCAGAAATGCTGATTGTTTCTCTTAGATTTATGCAGGAAAGATAATATGTCGTGATGGTGTAGATTTTAAGAATTGATAATATGTCGTTTTTAGATTTTACATTTCCGCCACTTACTCTTCTATTATAATGTGGCTGCCTAGTACTCTCGACGGCCGTGGTCCCTCGTGCTTCTATTGCGAAACCGAAGTAGAGTGGTGAACTCCATCAAAGCGAGACTTAGTGGTAACCCGCCGACTTGTCTTCATCTATCCTTGAGTGTGAATTCAATCTCGATCACTCAACCGATTAAACGGAAACTGCATCTTTTGCTGTCTGTTCTTATTTTTCTTTTCTTTTGCCGACCACTTCTTTGTTCTTTTTCCTTTTAATCTTCTCTCTTTTGTTGACCGAAACCCTCTCTTCGTGTTTCTCTTTCTTCGTCGTGAAGAAAAGCACCACCATTTTCTTTTCCTTTTCCTTTTCAAGCTATCTTTGGAAATGATTAAATGCTGAAAAATCGCCGCCCAGCCGAGAATCCTCTCGCTTTTCAATGCCCATTTTCCTTCTTGTTTTTTTTTTTTTTTTTTTTTGGGGCTGTGGATTACGTTCCGTGAATGCTGAGATTGCTCCCTTCATCAAGATGTAGGCTTTTGCTGATTCGAGATGCATTAGTTAAAATTGTGATTTTTCTTCTCTTTTTTTCATACATTTTGGCATGGCATAATGCAGTTTCGTCTCTCTCTCTCGTCCCTTAATCAACTTTGTCGGGGTTCCATCGGGATGCGAAGGAGCATCTCCCTTAATCTGCGTGCGATCTCAAGTATCGATCTCTACGGCACCCCGCGTTTGAGTATTGGAAGGGGTCGCTATTAATTGTGATGCTGCTTTTGGTGACATGCTCGTGGTTCTTATGTGAACATCTTTCTAGTAGGTTCTAACACGTAATTGACATCAATCTTCTTCGGGAAGTTGATCACACAACATTGAAATGGTGTTCTGTGTCTTGCCATTTATGTGCTTGTGACAATGTCCTGTTCTTGTTTCTCTTCTGTGATTTGTGTTTACTGATTTTGCTGTTTTGCTGTTTTACTAGTTCTGTTTTGCTGATTTTGTTGGTTCTTTGTTTACTGATCTTGCTGGTTCTTTGTTTTGAGGAGCAAATTCTCTTGAAAAATTATACAATAATG
Source organism: Eucalyptus erythrocorys (assembly GCA_014182555.1). NCBI lineage: Eukaryota > Viridiplantae > Streptophyta > Magnoliopsida > Myrtales > Myrtaceae > Eucalyptus > Eucalyptus erythrocorys. Next base: position 31,772,227 of record CM024597.1, read on the forward strand.
GAAGGCAGGAGCATGTTGCACTTTCTTTTTAATTGAGAGGTAATTTGGGGCATTAAAAAATCGCTTCTCAATTTTGAGACATATGCCTCCATTTTCAATTCGAAAGCAAGCATATATTGTAATCGCATGTTGTACTCTTCATAATTATATTCGTGACCAAGACAAGATGGACATGAACTTTGTCCTTTATGGAGATCTAGATTATCCACTTGGATCTACAGAAGATGAGGTTGTAGATGATGCATCGGTGATGAGGCGACCGAGATAAATGTGATCGGAAAAGATATTGCAAATATGATGGCAAGGGATCAGAATATGCAAGAGATTCCATGACTTTGTATTTCCGACTTTTGCGACGTGTTTTTTGTTTTTTGGTGAAAACTTTTGCGATGTGTTTGTAAACTATTATGAATACATTTCTATTAATAGTATTAAGGTTATCCAATTCTGTCTCCCTGAGCATAAATGTCATTTAATGTATCATAAATGTGGACAAATAGAAGAGAAGCAAATGGTGAGCTATTGTATAGTTGACACTTCAAGACCTACAAACCGCCGTTCAAAGGTTGTATGCTAGTCAAGAAAGAAAAAAAAGCTAAAAATGAGAAGAAAAACACCCCCTTTTATCAAAATTAGCCAAAACCTTATAACGACATCAAAGTAATTCGGAAGAAGCAAGGAAAAAAGTAGCATTAAGATGGGATGCATTGACAGTTCAAAATGCAAAAGACCAAGGTTTTTACTAAGTGTTTTAGGAGCATGCTATGAACTATATGCATAATGACAATAAAGCCACACCATGCATGCACCATTTCAACAATTGAAAATTCCCAACCCTAACTCGACATCCATGTCAAGATTAAAAGAGACTAAAATCTCTAAGCCACACATGCACTAGAATTACAATTTTTTTGTTTTTTAAAGAGTAAAAACTTAGTCCCAAGGAAATGAGCATAAATTAATTTGACTCGACAATATCACGTATGTTTTTTTTCGCAATATTTGCTATATCAAAAGAAATTATATTATTGAGAATTATAGTTTATAACATCGGTTTGTGAATATTGATTCCAACAAAGCGCTACGCTATAAAATATAAGTGAAGATCCTCACATATAGATATAAAATAATAGCTCATGTATTATTAATCTAATAGAATGCTTACACCTAAGCAAATGTATTATTAATCTAATAATATTTTAATCTTGTCAATTTTATGTAATATTAAATTTATTCCTTTTTCTTATTTTAATTTTTTTTAAAAATAAAATTTGGAATATAAATTTTGTGCGTTACCAAACGTGTTTCTGTTCTTTTTTATTCCGAATAGAAATTTTGTGCGATTACCAAACGTGTTTCTGTTCTTTTTTTGTTCAGAAATAGAAATTTTGTGCGGTTATCAAACGGGTTTTTTTTGCTCAGAAATTGTTCCCGGCCAAGAAATAGAAAAGAACCATTTTTGAAAAAAATTGTTCTCCAGCCGGAATGGTTGCCATGCGCAGCCAAAGGAATCATACTCAGACGAGAGCCACTGAGGGCCTAGATTACCAAGTCCTTGTCAGCAACGGAGCAATAATTGCGGTGAGAGAGTTTGCAATTGACTTCAAATGCTAAAGATAGTCAAACATGGAGTGGTCGAGTTTCTTGACAACTTTTTGAAAATTAAGTTTCAGTCAAATATCCTTGGCCGCATGGTGGTCGGTAAAGCATCGTCCTAGAGCAAGTTAAATCTCCCGAGATGTTTGGAGGTTATGAACTTCATGGAAATTCTTGACTGTGAGGGTCGGATTTATCAAATTACAAACACATCGATCCATGTTGACCCTAGTGGAAAAGGAGGCACCACCACGATACCAATTACCCAGTAGATCATTGAAGATTAGAATATGCTCTAACTGAGATTTCCATAGAAGATTATTTGCAAGCTTGATGGAGTCAAGACAAGTGATGTTGGAAGAACAAGAGACGGCGAGGTTGAATGCACAACTAAAATTTGAGCTGGAGGCAAAATCGAAGTTGCAGAGAAGAGACGAAATTTTGTGCTACGTCATTGAGAGGTGACGAAAAATTGTGATAAATGAAAATAGAAGATGATGAGTAAAGAGATGATAGAGAAGAAGAAAAATTTAGAGATGCTTAAGACATTCTTAAGATAAAGATAGGAGCAAAGGAAGTGTTGATCAGAAATGTTGAAGAATTTGGTGCATTTTGCTTGTTCTCACACTATATTAATCTTTTGAGTTAGAGAGAATACAATGACAAGATGTTTCTGGTAACTTAACCCAACGAGAATTGTGTCATATAAGTTATTAATTATAGTCAAGGTATAAATAGAAACATAATTACAAGAAAATCCCATAATACATATAAATTGCGTATCAATATTTGTTCAGGGGATTTTGTCTAAAGATGAAATTTGTCACGTCTAGTATGATTTTCCATATTTTTCCCAATGAAAATGCCCAACCTTTACTCGCATGTAAAGATTTGTTTACTCTCTCTTCAAATTTTCATTTCTTTACCCCTCTTTTCTGTGCGTGTTGCAATTAATTTCGTTTGTCTTTTTTTTTTTCTTGGGGGAAGCGCCTCTATTTTTTAATGCAAGATACGGGAAAGAGGAAACCCTGGACTTTAAGTCTCCATGATGCCTTTGCTAAGCAACAGGTCGAATATAGAAGCAGACACACACAGCTCAGTACCAAGGTCGAAATTTCCACTTTATTAGGTCTTCAGTACAGGACCAACCCATCCTCTTTATTAACCCGCTCTCTCTCTACCCTCTCGTTTCATCTGAACTAAACTTTGTTCTTAACATGGCCTGGTCTTAACGCACATTCTCTTGCATTGGATATAATTTACTGTTTTCTAACAATTTCATAATTAATTTTTCCTCAGGCGAAGCTTGTATCGAGAGAGAGTTGCGAATGGATAGGACCCATGTGAGCCTTGACGAAGAGGGAAAGAACATCAAGAGCGAGGGCTTCGTTCGTGAGGAGCCCTCAAATGGGCTCTTGCGGCCTCCCAAGAGCTACACATGCAGGTTCTGCAAGGGGATATATAGATCTGCTCAAGCTCTCGGGGGTCACATGAACGTCCACAGGTGGGAGAGAGCCAGGCTGAAGCAGCTGTCCTCATGGATCGTTGAGTATCCTCCTCCTCCTCCTAACCCTAACCCTAAGATTGACGTGGCTAGCTCTTCTCAGGGCTCTCACTCTGAATCTCAGCTCAACCCTACCCTCTTGCCACCTGCACCACCATCATCTCCTTCGGTGAACAAGCCCTTCTCATGCGCTTCCCCTCCTTCGTTGTCCTCGGATCTTGATTACAAGGAGCGCAAGAAGTCGGTTGACATCTCAACCAATGATGGACTGCCTAGTGGTTTTCCGAGACCGGAGAGTGAAGATGCGCGGAAGAAGCGAAGCAGGAGATCGACAGGTGTTGCTGGAGTGGAAGAAGAAGCAAAGACCATCCTAGATAAGGATGAGATCATAGAAGTGCATGGAAATCTTAGCAAATTGGAGCTGGAGATTGGGTTGATCAAGGATCCAAGCTGCAGTCTTGATTTGGAGCTCCGACTCGGGATCTTGTGAGTGAGTGGTCTTCCAAATCCTTTTGGCAACAACAACAAATAATTGTTATTCGCAAGTTCCTCAGATCGTAGTGTGATTTAATGTAATGCCTGACGCACAGTGTTGTTCTGGGCATTCATGAGAAAGCGAGAAGCATGGGTTGAGTCCCGTACTTCGATATGACCCCTCCATGTACATTTATCATGTATATGCATATTTTCTACAAATTTGATAATTAAAAGATTTTTGGTGTCTCCTTTCCGTCTAAAAGTTCATTGGTGATGAGGAAATGCCTTTATGAGGTAGAGCCCTTACAACTCTCCATTTTCATGGAGTCAACAGGATGTGAGTTTATTGACTTATGTATATGATATCTTGATGCATTGGGTGACCCTCTTCTTTCACCATATGATTATGTTCTTGAAAAGAACTTCGATTAAATCCAAGTACCCCTTACTTTGATTTTCTGTTTAATTTATGTTATGATGAAAGATTGCAACTGGAACTAAAAAAAAAAAAAAAAAATGACTCTTGTTTTCTAACTTGTCAAAAAATTCTCAGACAAATTTTTATAGCCATAGTGATATTTGATAGATGAGTGATGATTTAATTGCCAGTACTCTCGTGAAATATTTATGGTTTTAATTTGAAGTTTAGTCGAACCATTTTATTCGTTTTGGCTGATCTTCTTCCTCAGAGAGAGGTTCAAAGTAAGACTATTTCACTTGTCAAATAATTTTTGACATGTGGATAGAAGCATACTCCGAATTACTACCATAACAAGCTGCTTAAACAGATCATGCAGAATTGAATTCAAATTTCCAAATGATATACATGACTTGCAACACCTCAGAGGGAGGTTTTCAATGCAGCCAGAGAAACGAGACAAGACGTTTCTTTAAACCTTTTTGTCTTATCATATTATTTGTTTCTCGTCAATAAATACGGCAAGCTCATGAATTGCTACGAATATGCATCACAATCGCATTGCTACTTCCATCGTAATTTGCAGGTATTCAGCAAAGATGTTTGAACGTGCAGCCATGTGTGCTGCGAAGGGATTAGTAATGTGTTTAGATCATGATGTCTCCTATTCAAAGTAACTTTGGGGTTAGACCCATCACTGCGTAGGTGGAGGGCCCCGCAATGCATGTGGCAGAAGCAGTTTGAGTGCATTGATGAAGATTAATCGAGTCGAAATATTAGAGAGTTTAATGAATAGGAAAATAATTATTTATTTCGTGTGGAAGTTTTCGAAGCTACTTGCGTGGGTAGTATCTGGTAACATTGGTGTTTTGAAGAAGGTGCCTGAAAAGTTATTGCATTCAAGTATTTGGATGGCATGGGCTGTTAAAGGTCCACACCATAACTTGGAGTGTATTTTTTGTTCCAGAATGAAGAGAGATGCCTAATATAGCTCAGAGAACTAAGCATTTGGAATGCGTCGAAATGTGGAGGTTTTGAGGGGAATAAAGTTTGAGTTTCTCGACTTCCAACTAAAGAGAGAGGAATGTTCGAGAGCAAGTTTTAATCGGCTTATTTAGCACAAATTTTCTTTGCAATTGTTACCTACTAATCTATATTTGCAAGATTGAGTTTAGAGTGAACTCAAGATGTGGGAAACTCTTATTACAACATTGCAAAGGCGTTGCTTGGAGTACATACGTCTGTCTCTCTGCTCTTGTGTAGGTAATTCTGGTGAAACCCACGCAAATCACGGCGTCATGAGCGTCCATGCTTTCGCTGCCAACTGATCTTTATCCTGAAAACGAGGCAGGAGCAAGAAAACGAAGCTGATCAAGATCCCAAGAGGCAAGATCTCGTTGAGCCTTTCCTGTCTCTGTCCGGTGCCTAGTCACTTACTGAAAAGGTACCGCCCTTTGAAAATACACGAACCCTGTGCCCTATCTTGTCAGGCCAGGAGGATATTCAACTCGGCCCTGTACTGAATCATGTTTCGCACCAGACAATCCATATCTCTGGACTGCGGCCATTGATTGTGGATTGGCAGCGAAAGGCTGGATCCGGAAGGTGTTGAATCAATTCCCCACGTCTGATCCTCCTCCCCGCATGTTCCCCACAAGCGCGTGGTTGTCTGGATCTTTTGCATGACGTTCTTTCCTCATCCCGAAAGATCACAGAGCTTGGTCAGTCGCAAACCCAAGCGAAAGAGCTGGCCGTGGCCTGTCCTCCTTTGATTGGCCGCGGAAGATGGCGAGACACAGAGAGAGAGAGAGAGAGGGAGAGAGAGAGAGAGAGAGGATTAGGTCTTCAAGCGTGCTCTTAGAACACAACTTTCTGCCCATAAGGGAAATTACATCGACTGTCCTACACGTTTGGCTAAACATGCAATCAAATCCTAAATATTTAAATTTGTGCCGTCAAGTTCTAAATGTTTTTTATTAGGTGCTTCCGCGGCCAGATTTGCTAATGTGGTGTGAAAAAAATCTGATGCAGTCTTATTTGATATTTTTAGCATAGATATCGCTAATGTGGCAAGGAGTATTCATCGATAAAAGGATGATCTTGAGTGAGCATCGGATGGCTATTGAGAATGGATCACATTGGATAATTTTATTTCTATAATTTTTCTGACTTGCTCCAATGGAATTAATATCGGAAGGATTGAAAAAAGAAAGTGTCATTCATAAATATTGATGAAGATTTCTAAAAAAGCTAAGGAATAATAATCCTTTTTAAAAATTAAAAATGCCTCAAAATGATGTGCTAACCCTCTTTGGGACCTCGGCGACCCTCACCCCAATCCAATACCAACCACCACCGCTCGACGGCTAGCCGACTCTCACTGAGGCATCGCCAAGGTTTTCCACCCCCGAACCCTCAAGCACACTACAATGTCTCTCTCTATGATTCTTTGTTTAATTTTCGATTTCTTTTTAGTTTTTCTCCATCCTTTTCTATTTTATTTTGGTCTATTGGTTTTCTTTTAGGGTTAATACCTTAAAAAACTCCAAACTGGTACACATATGACAAATTTACCCCAAACTAATTTTTTGACCATGAAAAACCCTAAATTGGTATACCCGTGACAAATTTACCCCGACTAACAAAAAAAAAAAAAAAACCCTAAACTGGTACATTTACGACAAATTTACCCTAAACTAATTTATTCGACCACAAAAACTCCAAACCGGTAAATTTGTGACAAATATACCCTTCGCTAAATTGGATTAATACAAAAAAAAAAAATCACAAAAATTGAAAACTGTAACAAACAGAGTATACAATCCTAAATTGGTATATTAATCAACTGTCACGTGTCATTTAACTTAATAATTTAACGATAAAATTTAATAAAAACTAATGAAGGTAAATTTGTCACAAGTGTATCAGTTTGGGGTAAATTTGTCAAAGGTATACCCGTTTGGGGTTTTTGGTGGTCAAAAAAATAGTTTGGGATAAATTTATCACGTGTGTATCGGTTTAGGGTTTTTCAAGGTATTAACCCTTTCTTTTATTATTTAAACTTTTGCTTTTTTTTTTTTTTTTTACATAAAGCCACGTTAGTACCATGTATGAAAATAAATTTTTAAAAGGGAAAAAACCACGAAAAACCTCAAACTTTGCCCCGAGTGACACATTTACCCCGAACTTTTTTTTGCGCCGTGAAAAACCCCAAACTTTCCAAACCGTGACACATTTACCCCAAACTTTTTTTTGTGATACCAAAAACCCTAAACTTTCCAAGTGTGACACATCTACCCCAAAATTGAAGGGCATTTGGGTCTTTTCATTTAATTTTTTTTTCTTTTTTTTTCCTTCTTCCCTCCGCCGGCCATGGCGGAGGGAAGCCGGCTCCGGCGAGGCTCGCCCCGCCGGCATGGGGCGAGGGCGGCCCTCGCCGGCGTCGGGCGAGGACGGCCCTAGATCCGGCGAGGGGTGCCCTCGCCGGCGTCGGCGAGGGCCGGCCCTCGTCGGCGTCGGGCGAGGGGTGCCCTCGCCGGATCTCGGCGAGGGACGCCCTCGCCGGCGTCGGGCGAGGGCATCCCTTGTCGGCGTCCGGGCGAGGGCGGCCCTCGCCGGCGTGCCGGGCGAGGGCGGCCCTCGCCGGATCTAGCGCCGGCGAGGGCATCCCTCGCCAGATGGCGTCGGGCGGCCCTCGCCTAACGCCGGCGAGGGCCGCCGATGCCGGCGAGGGCCGCCCTCGCCCCACGCCGGCGAGGGCGACCCTCGCCGGCGCCGGCTCCCTCCGCCGGCTCCGCCATGGCCGGCGGAGGGAAGAAAAAGAAGGAAAAAAAAAAAGAAAAAAGAAAAAGAAAACTAAAAAGACAAAAATGCCCTTATGGGGTAAATGTGTCACGATTGGAAAGTTTGGGGTATTTCACGGCGCAAAAAAAAAATTCGGGGTAAATGTGTCACTCAGGGTAAAGTTCGGGGTTTTTCGTGGTTTTTTCTCTTTTTAAAAATGCGCAACGGGATTTCTGATGTGCCACGTCAAAAAATCTGACCACGAACTCACCAAATGACTAAATTGCGCCCATTAAAAAATGTTTAGAATCTCACTGCGATATATATATATTATACATTGCATATTAGGCTAAATATTTAGGATTCTTGATGTAAATCTTCCCTACTGAAACGAAAATGATTTCCATTTTTCACGCTGACATCGCTCTAGGGTGAATTAGAATGCCGAATTTCGAAAAGACCTAATCCTAAAACCTGAGGTGAGGCTCTTGGAATTTGGGGAAAAAAACGGATAAGAGCATCACTAGTCCTTAACATTTATAAATATCATCTTTGGACTATTTTTTAAATGTGATTTTCTTTTTAGTGAAAAAAAAAAACATAAGGAAATGTTGACTTGGTAATATTCGGTTAACCTGTCGTTAATAGCAAAGATAGCATCTGATGTGATTTATTTATTTATTTTATTTGTCATACTCTAATTCATCTGATGTGACATTTACAAACAAACTGTTAAATTTGAAAGTAATAGATTCCCAAATTCTATTTTGGAGAATAAGGAAATTGGAGAAAGTTCAAAAAAAAAAAAAAAAAAAAAAAAAGAAAAAGAAAAAAGAGGCAAGATTGAGTCAAGATCTGTATAGCACGGTTGTATGCAGTTGATCTCCGAGGAGGCCTCCAGCGTCACCGAATAGGGTGGTGCCGGTCGCTAGTTGCGGCGTGCGAGGGCTACCTTCGCTATGAGTAACGGCGAGGCTCATGGCTGATTACGACCCCACGACCGTTCCTCGACCTTGCATGCGCTTAGGTCAACAAACTCAGTTGTTGATCGTCGATTGTCGACCTAGATCAATGCAACGGCTCGATCTCGCATGATCGAAACCTACGGGTGCATTCAGTGTGACCATGAAAATGCTAAGGCTTTTTCTTATAAATGATTACGCCATCAATCACCATCAGAAATGAAAAAATTATCCAAAAATCATAAATTTATTACAATTTTGCTAATTCATTCATTAATTTTCAATTTTATTAATGTGATATTAAACTTTTTCACATTTTACTAATTAAATTCATTTGGCCAAATTTGGCTATAATTTGTTAATGTGAATGCTGTTATCCTATATGACATGATGATGTCAACGTTGATAATTTTTAATAACATTTTTATTTTTCTGCTTCTTTTTCCCCTTTCTTTTTTGTTTTGTTGGTGGCTGGGCAAGTTGCCCTCCCTAGTAGGCAAGTCTTGGCTAGGTGATGGTTGGACTTGCTCAGGCCACATCTCGTGAGGCTGGCCCTTGCCCAACCAATGCCCAATGAGGCTATCCTGGCTTGGGCAAGTGCTAGCCTTACCAGATTTAGCTTGGGCTAGGCCTTGTTGAGTCTCACTTGGGCTTGACCATGGCTAGTGGCCAACCATCGACAAAAAGAAGAAGAAAGAAAGAAATAATAAAAAAATAGGAAAAAATATTATGGCCACTGCCAAAAGAAATAAGAAAAAAAAAAAAGAAACAAATAATAAAAAAGTGAAAAAATATTAAAATATAATTAAAAATTGTCTATATCGGTGTCGGTTATTTTATATGGCATCGCTAACGTTCATGTCTACAATTTCAAGCCAAAATTGGCTAAAATGACTTAATTAACAAAATGTAAAAATATTTATGACTGAATTGACAAATTTAAAAAATATAGGACTGAAATGACAAAAATGTAATAAATTTAAAATTTTCTGAATAATTTTCCCTGTTCGAAACAAAAACAAGAATCTCAGAAAATCATTTAAATAGATAACCAAATTCTCGAGTTAGTGTTTATTTGCACATGAAGGTGAGTTTTGCTTTTCATGTTTTCTCGAGAATTTCTCCTCAACACAAAATCATTTGAAGTGGACAATAAGATAGAGTCTTCATGTTCCGTGAAGAGTTCATGTAGTGATTGGTATTCTCGAGGCAAGTGATGGTCGCTAGGCGTGGTCGGTGTCGGCGTTTGGATCATGTGGTCACGCTGCCAACTCGTTCAAACCCTTTCAACCCCCCCTCCCCCGGTTGGTTTTGTGTATTTTCTCTTTGTGCCTTGCTCCTCTCCACCGCGGCAATTATGTGGCGGAGGCGTGAGTATGGCATTCAGACATTGTTGACATAAAAAGTCACGTCATTATTTTCGTATAAATCATTAACGGAAGGTGCGATATGAATAATATTGTACTTTAGCTAGTACGTCCATGATGAGATGCGATAAGAACGCACAGTTTCACCGTGATAAATTATGATGAAAAGGCACCCTTTTGAATGGGTGTGATGGGGAAGTATAAAAGTTTATGAGAAATAAATGTTGAAACGGTTGGCAGAACATACGCTTAGAAAATCCTCTCATTTGTTTGTTCCGTTTCCATCGAAGAAAGGAGGCGTTCAATTTCTTTTTACAAGAACAATCGGCATATACGCCGTGGAAAACGGGTGCTTTCCTCTTGATTGCACTCAGACCAACGTGAGGTAGTGTTATTCGTGATTCATCCGCAATTTAACATTTGTTCCGGGGTTAATTATTGTTTGCGCATTGGAATCAGGTAAGTTATCTTTCGCCGACTTGAATTCCCTCAAATAAGAAAGTATAACCCACTTGAATTAAAAAGAAGTTCGGGATGACATTGCAAAAATTGCAAAAGCCCTAGGAGCAACGATACCTTCACCTCAAAAAATGAAATTTTAAATGTCACAATAGGGTGTATTATGCTAAACGTCGAATCAAGCTTATCATGATCAGCGATCACGCGAGTTCTACACAAATCTCGTATAATTCCCTTATGTGTGTGGGATCCGGGAGTCCAATGTCTGTACCAGTCCAGTTCAACACAAGGACCATCTAGGAGAGAGAGGGATCATGGCCGAATGACACGTTTTGATGAAAGAAAGAAAGGCGAGAGATAGTATAGGGAGAACCTTGAGCGGCGCGATGCCATCATTAAAATATAAAAATGGATAACCAAATTATCGAGTTAGTGTTTATTTGCACATGAAGGTGAGTTTCGCTTTTCATGTTTTCTTGGGAATTTCCCCTCCGACACAAAATCATTAGAAGCGGACAATAAGAAAGAGCCTTCATCTTCCGTGAAGAGTTCGTGGATTGATGGGTATTCTCGAGGCAAGTGAGGGTCGCTAGGCCTCGTTGGTGTCGGGCCTCGTCGGTGTCGGTGTCGGTGTTTGGTTGATGTGGCCGCACTGCCGACTAGTTCAACCCCTTTCGACTAGCTCGGCAGCCCCCCTCCCCCCGTCCCCTTCCTTCTCTCTCCTGGGTTGGTTTGTGTATTTTCTCTTTTTGCCTTGCTTCTCTCCACCATGGCAATTATGTGGCGGAGGCGCAAGTATGGCACATAGACGTCGTTGACATGGAAGCCATGTCATCATTTTCATATAAATCTTTTAACAGAAGATGCAAGATGAATAAGAAAATGTAACCCACTTGAATTAAAAGAAGTTCGGGATGATATTGCAAAAATTGCTAAAGTGCTAGGAGCAACAATACCTTTGTCTCAAAGAATGAAATTCTAAATGCGATAATAGGATATATTATGTGAAACGTTGAATTGAGCTCATTTCGATTGGTGATCACGCGAGTTCTACACAGATCTCATATAATTCCCTTGTGTGTGTGGGATCCATGAGTTCGATGTCTGTAGCAGTCCGGTTCAACACGAGAACTATCTAGGAGAGAGAGGGATCATGGCCAAATGACGCGTTTTGATGAAAGAAAGGCGAGAGAGATAGTATGGGGGAGAACCTTGAGCGGCGGGATGCCATGATTGCCCATGAAGGCGCGATGCCATCATTCCCCACGCATTCATGGGCATGGGATTCAATAACGTTCCATCACCACTCACTTGACGCCAAGTGTCGGGGATCGGAGCTGGTCAAAAAACCCTTCTCGCCTCACGCCACGTGTCAGACGATGATCACTCACCTGATGCCAAAGTGTCGGGAATGGCCCCTCCGCCACGTGTCAGATCATGGTTGGCCCGCGCTTCCTCTTTCATGACGTGGTGCTAAAGTGTCAGCACGCCGTTACCCCCCAAAAAAAAGCCCTTTTCTTCTCCTCTCTCTCTCTCCTTTCGGTAAATTACTTTCTTTTTCGCCCTTCACATTATTTTAGTAGGAGACACAAGCATACCGCAAAATAATGAAAAAAAAAACCATGTAAAAAGGATTTTTTTTTGATTTTTGGCCACAGTCATATCGTCACGTGATTTTCAATGACATCACGTATCATAGAAATCATATCTAGTTCTTTCATAGGGATAGTTGTGTGGTCAAGATTATTGATATTTATTATGAATTTTCTTGATTAGCTCATAATTCTACTAATATTATCATAAGTATTCGGTTTCAATCGGCATAAATTCTTCATCGTAAGAAAATCCAATAGGTTAATTTTCTTATTGTTAATGAAATTATAAATGTTTACATTGATGTCTATTGTCACCACAAAGCGTGCCTACTAAATATGAGTAAAGGAAATTTTCTTGAAGGGAGCAATTCTATAAAAAAAAAAAAAATTACTTCTTTTTGTCGAAAAACAACAATTATTCTTGACTTTGTGAAGAAAGTAGTATTTTCGCCTTATCAAGCAGTAAATTTCCATTTTTCGTGGCCATTTTATTTATCAGAAAGAGTCGCAGAAAATTAAATTTCGTACCAGTTCGATGCGGACGGTACCGTTTTGACTGAGCTGGAGAAGCAGATACCTCTCAGATCCCCCAAATCGGAAGAGCCACCTCCCCTCGCGCCCGCCATCGCTCGCTCCCTCCTCCGCCGAACGCCGCCGGTCGCCGGCGCTTCGACCGTCGTCCTCCCACTGGTTAGCCCCGATCCGTCCTTCGACTCGTGCATCAGGTACTCTCTCTCTCTCTCTCGCTCGCTCTTCCCGGCTCACGATCTCGCGCCGGCTCAGTCACAGTGACCGAGCGACTGGTTCGCTCGCGTTCGACGCGCTCGATATCGTCGTTTCTCTTGGTCTATGCATCTTCCGTTTCGATAGCGTTGAATTTCTAGGGGATTGATGGAAGGACGTTAAAAATTTCCCCCGTGATGGCTCTCGCCAGGAATTCGGGTGCCGGAGAACTGGAATCGAACACGTTGGAGTCGAACGAAGTTGAATTTGGATGGATTTTAGAATTTCGATTGCACTTTGGTTAATGATTAGTCTTGTTTTCCTGAGAGATTGCTGATTGTTACGGCGCGGGGATCGGAAAGCCGGTGCATGTTCCTTGTATTTGGCACCTGTGTCTGTCTTGGAACAGAAGCTACGCTGCTCAAAGTCTGTTTAGAGAGGTTTGCTTGGAGTTTGTTGTACGAGCAAAACTCTCGATTTCGTTAGCCCTCCAAATGGATCCTTTTGAATTATCACAAGGCCATTGCATATTTATGCATACGATACCTGCGGGGTGGGGCTCATGGTTCATCAGGGAAGAAGTGAATGGAAACCATGTAATAAGGAGATGAGTCTTTAAGATTGTCGTGTTCAGCTTAATTGAAAAGGTGGAAAATTCTTCATCCATTCTCCGCTGGAATATGCTGCTTCCTGTTCACGTGACAGCAACACTCCAGCTAACGTACCTACCCTTTTAGCTAGCTAGTGAATTTCCCATTGGTAAAGCTAAAGCAGGCTATTACATACTAAAAGTTGGCTCGCGGAAGGTGCTTAGTAACCCTTGCCTAATTACTTGTCATTTTTATCCGAGTCTCAGCAACAGACTTTGGCTCACAGCCTCGGAAGCTCCATGGGAGAAGGGGAGGCAACGGTAAGTGTTGAAATTGCTGGTCAGAATCAGCATAAGGATGAAGGAGGAGAAGTTGGCACTGAACCAACGAATCAGAACCTTAACGTTTTAGAATTCCTGGATTCATTGGACAGCTATCTTATCCTCATGGATTCTTTATCCTCAACACTTCGCCAGGTAAACTGTTATCTCTCTCTCTCTCTCTCTCTCTCTCTCTCTCTCTCATATATCAACCACATGCATCTACATATATATTGATACCTGTATCTTTATATGTATATCCTAGACTTCCTACTTGGTAAGTACAGTATTCTCGAAGTTTGCATTTGGAGTATTGACTTTTTTGTAGCTTTTGGCTTTTCACGCAAAGATCTGCTAATTATATTAGAGTTTGATTTTACAGAATTCTGGATGTGGAATTTCTATCCATCTACAAGTATCTCTATCTGTAAGCTTTATGGTTGTCATCATGCATCTTCATTTCTGACCCTTCATGTTTGTGGATATCTAGGGGTGGTTTGAATTGGCTGGTGCACGACATTCCATGGGTGCGTCACGGATCAATAGTGCTCTATTGGACCTGAAGGACCATTCTGCTGCTACACACTTGCATGCAAATCATCATGACTGTAAGCTCTCTCTCTCTCTCTCTCTCTCTCATAATGTGTGTGTTTATACTTGCTTTTCTTCACTTATCTGCTCTGTAAGAGTGACAATTTAGCGTGAATCCTAGTGGGCTTTAACAGAAATACTAGTGGGCTACTTGTTTGGAGATACGTTTCAACAGCAAATCTAGGGAATTGTTAGATAATTGTGTAGCTTTTGGGGCATTTCTAGAATACATGTTTTTAACTAGTGATTGGCCAGTTCCATGCATACTGGTTTTTATATAGTACTGAAGTTTCTTGAATGGATGACTGCAGTTGAATCCACTGCGAGGGAGCCTCTGTTTCGCCTGTGTAAGTGGGCTTCATCTGTTGATACCCAAGAATGTTGCTCTAGTGAAGATAAAATTGGCAAGGAAAAAATGCAGGAGAAAACTGGTGGTACACAGATACGACGACGTGGCACTGCTGCATCTTCTGGTAGTGACGTGTTTTTTGTCTATGAAATATATGTCAAACTTAGCAATCGGAATATGTTAGCTAGCATAGGAAGCTTGCACTGGTTAAATGTCAATGATGTTACTGATGGATATGTGCACTCAATTAATCCCCAGCAATTCTGGGAAATTGTTAGCCCTTATGCCATTGAACTCCAATGGTGTTGTGCTGTTATTTACCTTCCTACCATGTGAAGAATTGCAGGAGAAAGTGTCAAAAGATGGAGTTTCTCAACCAGTAGTTAACAACATGGTAAGTTCTACCCATTCATTTCTGTAAACTAATGGGCTGACTCAATGTGAGTTTACTTGATTATTCGATTTTCTTTTTCTGCCCTAGTGCTTGTCTTGCAGCAGTCCACTCACTGCACTTGAGATACACGCAGTTGCTTGTTATCTTCGGTAGACTTGGCTTCTCAGGGTTCCCTCATGTATTTGTTAATGGATGCAGTCTTGTTAATATTCTGATATTAGCTATCCTTTATGGCTATTTGTGGATGGAGGGAGAAATGTCAAGGGCTTTGAGAACTAGGAGAGTCTACTATTGAGTAGATAATTGATCGATATCATTATTCACACCTTTTCTTTGTTAGTGTGATGTACTGTGTCTTAGATCTAGATATTTATATGGGTGATATATCCTCTCGATGAGGGTCGGCTTTACCCTTGAAAGAAAAAAGCTCTGATTAGCTGTGGGTCAGTTTATATTACTTATTGTAAGTGAATGAAAGGATCCATTAAATCCCAACATTACATTCTCACATATTTGCTTTGGAAGAAGTTATAAATTTTGTTCCACACTGTAGGTCCAGAAGGAGCGAGCCAAATTGCTCTCTATGTTTGGAACTCTAGTATCTCCAAAGCTTCGAGCTGCTCAATTTTCATTTGAAACAGGTACTGAATCTCTCTGTTCTCTCCATGTTCCTGCTCATTTACCTTTCTTACTTGTTCCAATTCGGCTTTGCTTAGCAAAAAGAACCAAAAAAGAAAAAAGTACCGGCCCTGCTTCATTAGATCATTGTTTCTTTTTTTCCCCAGCTATAAAATACTTAAAGATATTAACGTTTATTTGTGTATGACTCTAATTTATGGATAGCATGTTTCTGAAATCCATGGTTTGTTGCAGCATTGGAGACACTTGTACAGATAGCAAACATGCGTTTATCTATTCTATCTGCATTTGATGAAGTCAAGAAAGAGTTGGATGAAATGAAGCCATGACTTGTTGACCGCTTGGCCTCTTATGGTAAATGAATGGGTTTGCTACAAACAGACATCGGTTATCTTAACGTTCTCCACATGTATACATACGAGAACACCATCCTTGAGAAGAGCACTGGCAGATTGTTCCACTTTCAACTTTATCTCGAGTCAAGTTGGGATCATGCATTCAGTGAGAATCTGTGGAAATTACTGGAGGGAACCAAGCACTAAAGCACTCCTATTCTTAAGAACAAAGGAGCTGAGGTCCACATATCATTGGAAAAGTTCTTTTTCATTTTTGTAGATGTTGCTCATGCTCTTGAGGAACTTGATAAACCTGAGGATAATTGTATTGTTGAAAACTTAAGAGAGCGCAATGCTTATGCAGCTCTTCATTTACTTGGATCATTTTGAATTAAGAGGAAGAGAGTTTTCCGTATGTGACCCACCTGACCATGTACTTCCGCGTTTGTTTCTGATTTAATATATTCCATTTCCGCTATGCTTTTGTTTTTTTTTTTTGGTAACGACCATTTCCGCTATGTTTGAGTAGCACTGAGGTCAAAGACAGTCTATATCCAATTAAAAGGTTGGGCCTAGTGATGAGTTGTGATCGTGAAAGAGAATTCTCTGGTGTTTCTTGTCTAGCAAGTTCCACGTAAAAGTAATCGTATTCAACCTGTCTGTAGAGGTCCACCTTGACCCATGACCCAGAAGCCTATTCAAATCAGCAACAAACGGTCGAAGTTGTTTGCCGTAACGAATGAAGTGTTTTTGTAGAAATTTGATGCTGTATGCTCATACGCATCCCAATTAACTCTTGGTGATCTCTCTCTTTCAACCGTTGACATGCTTTCAGCACACAGGAGAGTCAAATCAACCTCAGGAAGAACGACGACGGAACAATTCGTACGTTGTCTATAACCCTCCTCTGTAGAATGTATTCTCAGCGGGCAAGCCATGTTTCGTTTCAAAGGGACACATTCAACGAGTTTGGCCTCCGTTGTTCCTCGTTCTTATCCGGCAGACATTACAATAACCTAGGAAAGGGGAAAAGTCTTGTCGGGCTGGATTGAATCGGTCCCCATTAATTATATTAATGATCTACGCGGACGATCTTTCATGCTGAATTGGGGACGACAAAATGGAAAAGAAAATTCCGGGAAATCTTGGCGGTCAAACAGCCTGATGAGCTAAGCCGCGTCTTTAGACTGCTTCTTGGGCTTAAAAAACTATGGTACCCTCTTCTGCAAGTACTCCAGTCCATGTACACATTAACATCTGCACAGCGGCATTCTGATGAGCTGTCCTCCAGTAAAGTAGGGTCGAGTGCATTTGGTGCGTGTGAGTCCGAAAGCTAAGAGGCGGGATTTGGTAGTGGAACATATATGTTACCTCCAAAGGAATGGTAAAACTTTGACGGATGGGTCAACTCGACTTTAGACCGGGCGTACTAAATGGTAAAACTTGAAACTGTGCCTGGTAAATTTAGATTTTTACATAAAGGAATAAAAAATATATTTTACTCGAAGACAATCTGATCGTACACTGTTTATGGCCGGACACGACCATGCGTCACATATCAAATTGAAAACGAGAACGCTCTTTCCACCGACCCCCAATGGCGTTCTCCATTGTGCATGGGACGTGTTATGGCCTTTTTGTATTTCGCTTTTAAAGCCTGAATTTTTCCTCGATACGTGTTTGACCCATTCGCATTCTCCGTTCCCATAATACTTTTATGTTGCCCTTTCTCTCTTTTTCAAAGTCTGATGAGATGTAATCTCTTACTACCGTCCGGTCAAAAACCAAAGCCCAGTCTAATGCATTCGAAGTCATAGAAATACCCGTGTCTTTTGCTAAATAAATAGCCCGCCAACCCCAGAACGCAGTCCCATACACTTTCTCATCTTCATTTTTGTGCTCATTAACGTTTTCCACCACCGAGAACAAGAGATCACAGAGAGAGAGAGAGAGAGAGAGATGATGATGAGGTTCTCAAGGTCAGGTTCCATGGCTGTAATCATGCTACTCCTCATAGGGTCGATGATGGTGCAACAAAACGAGGCATGCCGGTTGCTCGGCGAAGAAGCTTGGGCCCAGCAAGGCAGTCTCCTCCTACAGGGTCTACAGAAGGGCACGGTCCGCCCCCCTGGAAATGGGTGCTCCTACACCGGGGGCGGCGGGGCGCCCTGCACGGGCACGCGGAAGTTTGCTGCCAGCCGCACCATGGGGGTGGCTCCTCCAAATGCATACCCGAATGGCTTGCCTCGATTTGGCGTGGCGACCGATATTAAACGAACGGTTCAGTCTTGAAGTCATATCCATCAGTATGCCATTGTTTGATGCTGTATAAATTCACAGGAGTTCATCAGTAGCTGATAGAGAAATTACTGTATTGATAGCATCTCATTTTTTTATTTTTCCCAGCAATTTGGGATTCAAGACTTCTGAATAATTGTATTGTAAACCATTCGCACATAGATAAAGAAGGTGAAACCTTTTTAAGAAGTACTCTTTTGAGCTTTGGTAGCCGTAGAGCTATATTGTGCCATAGACATAGTTTTGCCATTTGCTCTCTTAAATATTTGTTGGAGGAAGGTTGCAACCAACGAACTGGTTGAATCGGGTTCGTGAATGGATGGTTCTGAATTCGGATGGTCCAAAATATCTTCTCTTACACAATTGAAAATTTATGACTAAATTGAGGCCGTATAATAGATTTAGGATTTTTTGAATAATTTTCTCTTTATCACTAAGGAAGTAATTGCGTGTTGTGTCCATTCCAAAATGATAAAAATGATCCTACTTTTTCGAGAAATTTACTCCAAAAAAAATCATCTAACCCATCTCTCCTTCCCCCTCCCTCCCTCCCTCCCTCCCCAGTCGCTATTCCCGTTGCAACCCCACCACCACCATCATCCTCCTCCCTCCCTTCCTTCCCAAAGAGGGAGCTCGTGGTGGTCACAAGTAAGAATATAGGCCCAAGGGCAATGTCGAATCTGATGTCATGACGTCCTTTACAAGGTAGTTGCTGAATAATCACACAACTATTAGTAAAATACTCGTACTTCCACATAAAATACACTTACAAATGCGATATTCAATAAATCGCCTGTTTCTCATACATTTGTTGAACTTATGGTAAGACACACATTGGTTTGGAGTAAAGCTAAGAATATACATATATAAACCCTACGCCATACTATACTTGTTTATCCTATTTTGATGTTCAGTTTATTTGACATATTTTCATTGGTCAATTAACAAATCGAAAATATTTTAAATCACATTATATCTACACAAGTGAACACAACACTATTTTGATATCATTAGATAGTACGTAATAACAAAATTCAATTATTGGTTATGATTTTTTGTAAATATTGCACTTAAAAACATTTTTATATTTGCATATGAGTTTTCCATATATAATACTATTCAAGTAAGCTCATACCCTTAGATTCTATTACATTGATGTCAAAATTTTCATGTAGTTTTAAGGAAGATGATAAATTTCACGTATCGTATGAGAGAGAGAGAGAGAGAGAGAGAGAGAGAGGCACGCTGACACTGGCTGGTAAAGTCACGTGGCTCGGGCATAGGTTGACGGTGACTGCGATTCAGAGGTCTATTTGGGGGAATGGAGTCGTGCGGTTCGGGCGTAGACCGATAGTGACCGCAATTCAGAGGTTCGTTGGAGAGAGAGAGAGAGAGAGAGAGAGAGAGAGGAGGCAGGTCGACATTGGCGGGTGAAGTCAAGCAGTTTGGGCATTAGATTCCCGGTGACTGCAATTCAAATTTGTGGGGTGCTGTTGTTGAAGTCCATTACGACAAAGTTGCCTATGGGGAGAAGCCACCAATGACGCCAAAGATGGCGTTGGCGTTGGCGTCGGCTTTTCCTACGGAAAAAGGCGATCTTTGATTTTATCAACTCCTCGCTCTCTCAAAATTATTTTCTTTTTTCAAATTCTTATTTCCATTTGGGTGGGATAAAATTATCTTGCCACGAGTGTTGAGATCAAGTCATCTAAGATCAAGTCAAACTTATTCGGGTTTATCCAAATTCAAACGTGTCTGCAAAACCCTATTCAATGTTTATCTAGGCAACTAGACACGGCACTTGGATTCAAAAAGAAGAAGAATGTGGACTTGGCAATTATGAAATATCCTTAGATGCTCCTTATAGCAAAACCCTTAAGCTCAAGCTACACGGTCCGGTCATGGCTAGTGATTTCATTAGGTATTGATAGAGTAATGAAGCTTCCGTGTATAAGACAGGTTTCAAACTTCTCCAACCTTACATTCTATGAATCTCGATCTCCTCCACACCACAATTATTGAAAATCCAAACTCACGTAACATGTAATATCAGACTAAGCAATTTCAATATAAATAGAGGATGTCCTCACTAGACATTTCACGTGTATCATTTAACTAAGGTTGTCAAATGGGTGGATTGGATCGGGTTTTAAGTGGGTTGAAAATGGTGGGATTCAATCGATCCATTTAAATGCAATAAACATTTAGTGATCCATACCAAATTCGACTCACTTACTAATATACTTTCATATTTAATCCAACTTATGAAAATTCGTATTCATCTAGTTAACCCATTTTAAACTCTTCATGTGTATATGTCAATTAAATAAAATTATTATTTCGACTAAAAATATTGTATAGAATTTTCAATTTTTGTATTGATTTACAATGAAGAATAGGAAAAAGTACTTGGTGGTGAATTTATAAAATTACAGCAACAAATAACAATTAGAATTTTAATTAAATGAAATGTGAGATATTGAAGAAGAAAGTTTAATGGTGACCGTGGATTGCAAATGACAAGAACTATGGTTAGAATACTAGATAAAAATAACAATGTCAAGTGCAATCAAGAAAAGATATGTTGCTATAACTACGGATGGAACTTACAAGATTAATAAAAATAAAAAATATTGAGGGAAAAAAAAAGCCACGATATTTTTAATTAAGGTAAACTCAGACCTAACTTTCAGGCTAACCAAGACTATTATGAACTTAAAATACTCCAAGAAGTCCATTATTTTCCTTAGAAAGATTATTCCAAAAGTCCTAAATCTCTTATTTAATCCTACATCTTTTAAATTTTTTAATTGAGTCATAAACCTTTTCATGTTTTATAAATTAAGTCTATCTTGTCAATTTTGACTAAAACTACAGCACATGTATCGCTGTCCTTCTCCACCTAGCGAACTTTTGAGAGCTAATGGCTCGTTTCCTGACCGTCCTAGAGGCTGAATTTATCTGCTTCTGCGACTTCTTGGCTTTACTCATGAGACAAACGTAGCAATGCCTCGTACCCATCAGGGGATGCCGCTCCACCAAAGAAATCTTTCCTGTAAGCCTCCCTGAGCAGCACAGTCAAGGTCTTCAACTTAATGGAGGCGAAGATGCCTGGATGATGAGCCGATGCCTTCTTGGCCGTTTTCTCCAAACCGAACCCTCTGAGGAAATTCATCGAGAACTTGATAGGCGTCTCTCGGTTCGCATTAAAGTCCCGTCTTTCACCCTCTATTGCGATGCTGACCCGGCCATGAGAGGGGGAGGGGGAGGGAAGAGGCCATAGGCATTTGGATCGTGTGAGTCCAAAAGGTAAGAGCCGATGGTGGAACATATATATTATCTTAAAAGGTATATTCTGACATAAGGAATGGGTAAAGTCGACTTGAGACCAGGCGTACAAAATCAGGCCGAGCACGAACTTTGATCGATAAATACTTGAAGTCTAGATAAATACCAAGCATAGTTTGCCCCATAGTTTCAGTTCATTGTACTTAATTTTTTCAACAGAATTAACAAGTTGTTCAGCTTCATTTTCACTTTCATTCATAATACCACTTCAATTTTTGTGCTTTCAATTAGCACTAAAGATTGTGAACATAATCTCTCTCGACTCTGAGAGCTCTCCCTACCTCTGGTGGTAGAAACCCTAAATCTCTTGGAGATTTCCCCCTTCTATCTTACCGATCCTTCCCTGTGGATCTTTGAAATACACATCGTAACTTCAAGAAACCTTGTCTTCCACCGTAGCTATGTAGAGATCTGAGAATGATGCACTGAGCAATGGAACAGTTCCTCTGGCAGCTTTATGCAAAAGCCTGGGCCAACTGTGGTCAGAAAATGACGTTGTCGAAGTGATTAGAGAAATCCCTCTTGAAAAAAGAGCAGAATGTAATCGAACCCTCTTTGGCATGCTATACACCAAACCTAATGTCCATGTCCCAACCTTCTTTCAAACTATGAAGAAAGCATGGAAAACAGAAGCGGTGATATGCACACAAAAGGAACCGCGGTTGTTTTCATTCCTATTCCACTCGGCAGTGGAGAAAGAAAGAGTTATGAAATCCAGGCCATGGTCCTTTTCCAGCAATTTACTAGTCCTCAAACAATGCGAACCTGATATACCGGAGCACTATTATGATTATTCCCGCTGCGCTTTTTGGGTGCGTATGGGAGGGATACCCCCTGGGTGGATGCTTGAAAGCGTGTTCAACAATCTGGCACAAAAAGTAGGCAAAGTTCTAGAGATTCAGGTGGACTCAAAGGGCAATAGAACACAGAAAAGTGGAAGAGCAAGAGTAGAAGTGGACTTATCAGCTCCACTAAAATCAGGGGCTATTTTGGATATCGGAAACAAGAAACTCTGTGTGGAATTTAAATACAAACGATTACCACATTACTGCTACTCATGTGGAATAATCAGTCACTATGCTACAAACTGTAGAGAAATCCCGTATGAGCAATCCCCATGGGCTGCAAACAAAGTTGGCAAATATGGAGCATGGTTGAAGGCAGAAGCGTGTGATCACATCCCATACTGGGATGCTTTCTATGGCAGCTTAGTAGAAGGACTCACCGTAGAAGAATCGACACTGGAAGTTCTTCCAATATCCTATGAGATGGACCTGGTGGCCAGCGGCGAAGGGAACAGCCAAGCAGCCCCAAAATGCAACAAGGCAGGGGAAGAAAGCTCTGAAAAAGTAAGGGGAAAAGACCTCAGCAAGCCCAGCTCCTTCTACCTTGGGTTAAGGATGATCATGGGCTGGAAAATCTGAGAAAAAACAAGAAAATGCTTAAAATCCCAGTGACAAAAAAAAGAAGAGAGTTAACCCTTATGAGAAAAGGTCGTCCTCAATTCAGCTTGTTGATGAGGAAAATTTATTAGATAACCCTATCCAAGAGCTGGAATGGGTCCCCGAATGGGCTTTGGTGGCTAGCGCTAATAAGCCACTGGGTTATACATGAATATCCTATGTTGGAACTATCAAGATTTGAGCTCTCCCTTGACAGTTCAGCACCTTAGAGCACTAGTGGCCCATGAAAAGCCTAACCTGGTGTTCCTTATGGAAACCAAAAATAAAGAAAGCAAGGTTGACAAGGTAAGAAAGAGTTTGAATTTTAGCAACTTTAGTATCATCAATTCAGTTGGCATTGCAGGGGGTCTCATTTTCATGTGGGATGATCAAGTTCATGTGGAAATTCTGGCCAGCTATGGGGAACTTATTGATATTAAGTGTGAAATTCACGGCAGAGGTGATATAATGAGAATCTCCTTTTTACATGCACCTACTTCTTTCCAGGAGAGATTAAACCTCTGGCAACTGCTTAGCTCAATTAATTCATCTAACAACCTCCCTTGGCTTTGTATGGGAGATTTTAATGAAGTTCTATACCTTTGGGAAAAAAGTGGGCAAGCGTGAAGCAGACAGACATAGAATGGTGGCTTTTCGGGACTTACTAGACTCATGCTCTCTAATGGATTTGGACAGTAAAGGCTGCAAATTCACATGGACCAATAATTGAGAATGAGCTGACCTGGTAAAGAAGAGGCTAGATAGAGCATTGTGTAATTGGCCATGAAGAATACAATTCCTGAGCGCAGAGGTATTTGCCTTACTGGCGATCGGGTCAGAACACAGTCCCTTACTCCTTACCTTGGAACCACCTACAATGAAAAGAAAGAAAGCATTTAGATTCGAGGCATACTGGCTTGAAAAAACAGAATGCACAGAGGTTATCCAAGAGGCATGGGGGAAGATCAGCAACCACCAAGTCGATATTGCTGGAGAAGTAAAGCAAGTTGCAGTCGACCTAATTAAATGGAGTAGACGAACATTCCAGCACGCATCGCGACAAATTGAAACACTCAAAAAAAGACTAACAGACTTGACTAATCAGGAGGAAGAGCCCTCAGTCAGAGAAGAATACAGAAATGTGATCAGAACAATAGAAGATCTCTGGCGACAAGAGGAAATGTACTAGTGCCTACGATCATGAATCACATGGATGAGATGGGGCGATCAAAACACAAAGTTTTTCCATACCATAACAGTTCAACGAACAATCAGAAACAAAATCTCTATGCTCCGGTTAGATGACACTATATGGAGTCACGAGCCTAATCAAGCCTATCTCAGAAGAAGAAGTTAGAGAGACAGTCTTCCAAACGGGAGCCACTAAAGCCCCGGGATTGGATGGACTTAATGGCTTAGTTTAGCAAAGCCAATGGCCAGTGGTACGCGATGACATATTTAAAATGGTGGACTCCTTCTTCAGCTAAGGTACTCTCGATCTCGAGCTAAATAAGACCCATATCACTCTCATTCTCAAAGTAGCAAACCT
Source organism: Eucalyptus erythrocorys (assembly GCA_014182555.1). NCBI lineage: Eukaryota > Viridiplantae > Streptophyta > Magnoliopsida > Myrtales > Myrtaceae > Eucalyptus > Eucalyptus erythrocorys. The sequence continues at coordinate 31,796,966 of CM024597.1, forward strand.
TGAAAGTATAACTCAATATAGGCCCATCAGTCTTTGCAATTTCAGTTATAAAACTATTGCCAAAGTTCTGGCCAATAGATTAAAACCCCTTCACCCGAACATAATTTCCCAAGAACAAAGTGCATTTGTCAACGGTCGCCAAATCCAAGATAATATTTTCATAGTTCAAGAGGTCATTCATCAGCTGAGGGTAAGGAAAAGACAAAAACATTTCCAGGCAGTCCTTAAACTTGACATGCAACAAGCCTTTGATAGGGTGGAGTGAGATTTCCTTTGTGATTATCTACTAAAATTGGGCTTTAGTGTAAAATGGGTGGGTCTCATTAGACAATGCATCACATCAGTTTCTTATAGTGTGCAAGTAAATGGAGATCTATGCACTCCTTTTAAGCCATCCCGAGGTGTCCGTCAAGGGGATCCACTATACCCATATCTCTTCATTCTCAAGGCCAATTCCTTATCAACCCTCATGAATAAAGCCATTGAAGACCAAACCATCAATGGCATCCAACTAAACTCTACCTGCCCCACATTGTCCCACCTACTATTCGCTGATGATGCTATTTTCTTCCTTAAAGGCACAATTACTGAAGCACAAAACCTAGCCAATATCCTTCACCAATACTGTTTTGCCTCGGGTCAAGCCATCAACCTCAACAAGTAAGGGCTTTTCTTTGGAAAGGGCTGTCCTCAACTCCTGAAATTAAACCTAGCATCTGAATTACAAGTTCCTATCATAGAAAAAATAGGTTCCTATCTTGGAATCCCTTCAGATTGGGGCCAAACCAAAAAACAGATGTTCTCTTGGATTCTAGCTCGAGTAGAAAAGAAATTGGAGGGTTGGAATGAAAAATTAATCTCAAAGGCGGGAAAAGAGATACTTATCAAAATAGTGGTCCAAGCTTTGCCACAATATGCTATGTCTCTCTTTAAAATCCCAATCTCTATTTGTCAAGCTATAGAGCAACGCACATCAAACTTCTGGTGGAAACAAAACTCAGCCAAGAAAGGAGTTCACTGGAAGAATTAGGAGTTTTTGAAAACAAGAAAGGATGGTGGATGCCTAGGCTTCGGAGATCTTATGGTATTCAACAAAGCATTGCTAGGGAAACAAGCAAGGAGGCTAACTCAAGCACCGGATGCCTTATGGAGCAGAACATTAAAGGGTTTGTACTTTCCAAGAGGTACTTTCTGGAGTGCGCAAAAAGGTTATCGTCCGTCTTGGAGATGGCAAAGCCTCCTAATGGCTAGGGAGGTGATCGAACCAGCTATTAAATGGGAGGTAGGAGATGGCGAGACTATCCGGATAAGAGAAGACTGCTGGCTAACCTTGGGAAAGATTGGGGGCCCATCAAATCGAAACGATCCACAAAGAGTGGCTGAATTAATAGACCAAACAAACAGAGAATGGGATGAGTAGAAAGTGAATATGCTATTTGGTCAAGAGGTGGCCAGAGAAATCTTAGCGACTCCTCTCAGTTTAATTTCAAACCCAGATAAGCTAATTTGGATGGCAAACAGAATGGGCTTCCACAAAGTCAAAAGTAGCTACAATCGGCTCAAACAAAAAACGGAGCTTGCAACCATAACTCAACCTTCTACTTCCTATCAGACTCCAAAATCATTATGGCATGAAATATGGAAGCTCCCAATTTTCCCCAAAGTCAGGTTTTTATTTTGGAGCATGTGTAATAATGCCCTACCCACTAAAGAAAACCTTTTCAGGCGGAAGATGATACCTGACCTAAGATGCACAATTTGTCAGCAACACCCAGAAACAGTGGAGCACCTATTCGCCTTATGTAACTGGACAAAGGATATCTGGTTAGACCCAAGACTAAAAATCGACACCTCCCCGACGAAGATTACCTGTATAGACAAATGGATCCGAGACATTCTTACCTTGGTGGCTGAACCTCAGACCAAAGCTCTTGTTGCTGGCACAATATGGCAGATCTGGAAGGAACGAAATGCCTTTATCTTCCATGGTCGTCCACTGAACCCCAGGCGGGCACTTGAAGATGCAACCTCCAAGATGCTCCTGTTTAAGAGCTCGAAACCACCCATAAGCCACCTAGCTCCAACGAACAGCAAAACCCACAGGTCCCTCACCTGTAAAATCAGCGTTGATAGTGCTTGGTGTTGCTCCACGAAGGAGGGCTTGGTGGCGGGGATCTTTTGGAACAGCAGAGGTCTTCTCACCGATGGATTTGCGAAGTTGATTTGTGCTACCTCAGCTCTTGTAGCCGAAACCCTAGCTATCAGGGTGGCATTACTTTGGTTAAACACTCGGAACATAACTCAAAATGCACGAATGGGTGAGTACTTTGGAAGTGAACAACAGTTTCGGATCAGTTCAGATTGCCTTGAAGCCGTGCAAAGCATTCTAGGCCAGGCTAAAAGCCCATGGGCGGCCCGCTCCATTGTTGAAGACTGCCGTTTACTCCTCAACCGCATGCCTTGCGCCAATTTGGCCCATGAGCCCAGAGAAAACAACCGAGCAGCTGATTGGGTCGTAAAGGCGCACAAAGCCGTGGATCTCCCTCTCGATTGGATTACCCATCCCCCGCACTATCTTATGTTAATCTTATGTTTTGATGTTGAGACTCTGTTTTCGGACGTTATATAAGAAATGCCAGCTATATTTCGATAAAATAATATTTTTTGTATTATTTATTTATTTATTATTTTCTTTTCTTGTTCCATTTTCTTTTTTTTTTTTTTTTTCTTTACTTCATCTTCATCCTCTAGCCGATCATTAGAGAGGTGAGGGTCGGTAAGCTCGACCTTGCCTAGCCACTAATGAGGCTGACCTCACAAGTAGTCGACAAGTTTAAGCCTCGCCCTAGTTGGGCAAGGCTTGCCCTTATCAAATCTAATGAGACTAGGACTCACCATCCATTGGCGAATAAGTAAATAATTCGAAAAAGAATTAAAATATTATCAAAAATTATTCACATCAATATCGGGTATCGACTGTGTCATGTAAAATGACCAACATTCATGTTAATGTTGTCTGTTCAAAATTGGTAAAATAGATAGAATTGATATAATTGTAAAAAGTTTAGAACTCAATTGATAAAAAAAAATATTTATGATTGAATTAGTACAATTATAATAAGTTTAGGACTTCTTTAGTAATTCTTATCATGAAAGTATACTTTGATTTGGATTGCTCATGGTCAAATTTAGATGATCGCTTAAATGAAAATTCTTTTGCTAGAAGAAAATTTGATCGTACAACATCTATGGCCAGAGACAATACATCACATCAAATTGATGAAGAGATATTTTTGTGCCCTGCCTCCTTGACATAATCCATCATGCGTGGGACATGTTGTGGCTTTTCCTGTAGTTTGCTTTCAAAGCCTTAACTGTTGCTCCATACGTGTTTGACCCATTCACAACCTTCGTTTTCATAATACTTTTATGTTTTCCCTTCCTACTTTATTCAAAGTCAAACATCGTGTAGTCTCTCATTACCGTCCAGTCTTAAACCAAAACCCAGTCTAACATGTTCGACGTCGTAGAAACACCCCCGTCTTTTGATTTATAAATAGCCCGACAACCTCAGAACACGGTCCCATACATGTTCTCATCCTCATTTTTGTGCTCATTAACGTTGTCCGCCACTGAGAAGAAGAGATCAGAGAGAGAGAGAGAGAGAGAGAGAGAGAGAGATGATGAGGTTCTCAAGGTCAGGGTCCATGGCTGTGATCATGCTCCTCCTCATGGGGTCGATGATGGTGCAACAAAACGAGGCGTGCCGGTTGCTTGGCGAAGAAGCGTGGGCCTGGCAAGGCCTTCTCCCCCTACAGGCTCTACCGAAGGGCCCGGTCCGCCCCCCCGGAAACGGGTGCTCCTACACCGGGGGTGGCGGGGCGCCCTGCACAGGCACGCGGAAGTTCGCTGGTGGCCGCACCATGGGGGTGGCTCCTCCGAATGCGTACCCGAATGGCTTGCCTCAGTTCAGCGTGGCAGCTGATATCAAACAAGTGGTTCATTCATAAAGTCATTATATCCATCGGTATGCCTGCCGGATGAATTCAAAGGAATTCATCGTTAGTTAGTAGAGAAAAATATTATTTGAGTTTGTAGAGAAATTCATATATCGATTGTATTTATTTATTTTTTCCCAGTAATTTGGGATTTATGACTGCCAAATAATTGTGATGTAACATATTTGCACACAAATAAAGTGAAATCTTTTCAAGAAAGTACTTTTTTTTTGTAGTCACAAAGATATATCCTACCATAGACGTAATTTTGCCATTTGCTTTCTCAAATGTTTGTCGGAGGAAAATCGCATCCCCACCACCCCAATCGTCCTCCTCCCTTTGTCCCTACCTCCCCAAAGATGGAAAGAGCACGCGGTGGTCCCGAGTAACAATATACGTCCGAGTGCAATGTCGGATCTGAGCTGCTGAATAAACACAGGATTGTTGGTAACATGCTTCTACTTTCACGTAAAATACACTTAAAAATTTGATGTTCGATACATCACCCATTTCCCGTACAATTGCTGAACTTACAATGAAATACTCATTCTCTTGAGGTAAAGCTAATTATACACATAAAAACCATATATCTTATACTCATCCAAAGCACTTTGATGTTCAGCTTATTTTATGTCTTTTCATTAGTCAATCAAAAGATCGAAGATACTTTAAATCATATCAAATTTACAAAGTGAATCCAACACCTATTTTGATTATCATTAGACGGTACAAAAGAGTTACTTATTCAATTATTGGATACGATGTTTTCTAGGATATTGTATTGAAAATACTTTTATTTTTATGTGCTGTTTTTTTTTTTTTAGAAATCTATAATGCAATTGAAGTAAACTCATGATAACATGATCTTTTGATTCTACTATATTAATGTCAAAATCTTCACATACTTTTAAGGAAAAACAACGATATCTCTTTTACCATATTATTTCATCCTATTATCATTGAGAGAGAGAGAGAGAGAGTTCAAAGTTGACGGGTGTTTAGGGCGACCCCTTAAGCGCAAAGCTTTTAAGACCAAACTACATGGTCCAGTCAAAACTAGTGCTTGAAAGTTCACACTTTTTTCTTTTTTTTTTGCTTCCTTAACTTCGTGATTAAAATCTCCAAAAGCCATTTCGTCAAGTCCTATGAATCTCAGTGCGATAGTAAAAATTCCAAACCCCACCTAAAATGTAATATAGTACCAAGCAATTTCAATATAAACATATGACATCCTCACAAGACATTTCACGCAGGCCATATAAAATTCCTCTCATTAAACTACACAAAGATTTTGCCAAACGAGAGGGGAAAACAAAGAGAGATGAAGAAGAAGCTGCTGATGAGTTCATCAGCAGCATTCGCTTCTATTGCTGGGGACTTGGTTGCTACCAAATGAAGCTGGAAGGATGGCTCATTAAAGGCAAAGCTGATGATGAAGAAGCGGTGCAGGCTTAATTATCGGCCGAGCGGTCTCCTAGCTTTCCAGATGCTGCAAAAGGGTCCGGTTCGTCCTCCCGGAAATGGTTGCAACGTCCTCGGCAGTTATACCTGAGCACTCGGCCAGCCCGAAAATTGGGAGGGAATAGATGGAGGAGTGGAGTTGGAGCTCTTATGGGAAAGGGATTGATTTTGAGTTTTTGTCGGTTCCTTGTGTTTCTAAGATTTAAGTAGGTATAAATTTATTTAATGTTATATACGCGAAAGTTCCATTCTTGGAAAGAGTATACTCTAGTTGTCCGTGTGCTACATAAGTACTTACAGAAAAATTGTTCCCCACACTTTCCCTTGCCCGACATTGTCTGAAAAGCTAAACTAATAAGAAGGAATTTGTTGGGTAAGTGGCACATAATTTTTTTTTATTATAAATTTTCTCTAATGGGAGTCTCATAAGTGCCCTTGAAGTTAGTTTCGCAATCCAACTTTATTACATATCAATCAACCAACGGCGAATGTGTAAATTATTGTTTACATCAGCAAAGAAGCAAATAAAGACCGTATAGAATTGAGATTCTTAATGCTCAATTGATATGCAGGAGAGTAGAGTTAGGACCCTCAAAATACATGAAAAAAAAAAGGAGAATTTCAACGCAATCCAATTTTCGACTTTTCTTCATTCAAAGAGAATTTCACATTCATAGTCGTGTCACATATTAAAGCTAACATATGATAAATAGCACACCAAATATGACCCTTTTCCTGCCATATGAATATAGTGGAATTTCTTGTGCAGAGTATGAATAACAAAATGACTTTATTAATAAGAAAAGGAAAGGAGGAGGAGAATATGGAACCCTTTTACCACGAGTTCGAAGCTATACAAGCAATTTGCCCATGAAAGTTAGGAGAAAGAAAGATTAACAAGTTAAGACTCCATTTATTTCAATAAAAATGAGGGATTTAAAAAATATTTTTGAAAGATAAATCTCTTGTATCGTTTGAAATAATTAATCAATAGAAATCATTTTCATTATCGATAATAATACATATTTAGACATTTTTGTAGATAATGAAAATATTTTTTATTTATTCATTTTTATAAGTAATACAAATAACTTTTTTTTAGGGATATTTTTTCTAAATCATTTATTTTTTGTGAAATAAATGGAGTCTGAAAAATTAAGACTTGAGTGGATTAAACGCACACTAGTGAAGTAATGAGCTCTATCCCCCTAGCAATCGAGGAATTGATTTATTGGTGGAAACCCACGATTTTGTGGGTTATCAGCGTGAATTTGGAATTTAAACTATTGGGCTCAAGTGAGCAGCAACTCATATCCTAGGAAATCAGCGAGACCACATGTTTCACATTCATGCTAGGCATGGTAGACTAACAGAATGGTGAAGTCGCGAAGGGTGGTCTCGGCGGCGAGGGGAAGCAGTAGCCGAAGTCGAAACAGAACTCGTCACCGACAACGCTGAGGTTCTTTGTCTGATGTCTAGAGAACCCATTTAAATTTAACGCAGAACCAAAGTATGAATCCATTCCATGATTTGTGGATGGCCCGGGCCGAACTTCACCATCACCTTTACGCCCTCATCCATAATCCAACCCTCAAGCTCCCTCACTAACTCGACAACCTAGGCCATGGAGCCATTTATTCTTCCAAGGCAACAACATAGAGAGAAAAAAAAAATGCTAAAAATGAATGTCCGAGACAGGTTGAGCATGGATTGAGAAATTTACACCGTAAATAAATGAGTCAAAAACGAGTTGAATGGATTAATTTGGATCGAATTATTTACGATCCAATTCGATCCAACCCACCGTTTACTTATTTCCAACCCATTTCCATCGCAGCATGGACCTGGCCGTCCACGTCCTCTCCCCATGCAGCGACAATGGGTAGGGTTTCATTTCTTTAGGACTCTGAGCTGGGTTTTTCTTTCTTTCTTTTATAATGAGGGATCATCGTGTGAGCATTTCACCATATACTTAAATCATTATATATATTCTTTTCATATTTTATGACATCTCATTGTAATGTAACTAAGCGTAGAGCATTAGATAAAATTTTTCTTTCTTTGTACAACTTACAAAAATTCTTTACTTGATATATGGATCTTTAGATGAACGGTTGACAATCGAACCCATTAATTGTCGGTTTGGATATCTAAAGCCTTCAAAAAATAAAAAATTAGTAATGTATAAAATAAAGTAATATAAAATGAGCTCTTTATGTTTTCTCAAAGCATTTGATATGGGTTTTTATAAAAGAATTATCAAGAGGTGTGGTTAAAATTTCTTTCTTGATTTGAGTTAGTGATCTTACCATAAGTTAGTACTCAAGTGAAATATCGAGAGCTCAAGCTCGTGACCGTGTTGCGCGATGCATGCATACAAAATGTGCGTTTGGTTTAGCATTTTGAAAGTCCATTGGAAAAATGCAAAGTAGTTTAGCCTAAAGGATTTTAGGCAAATGCAAAAACTGTTTGGTAAACTATGTTTTGAGAAGCAATTTTGAGAGAAATGTCGTTTGGTAAAAAATATATTTGAAAAACCCTTTGGGTGATTAATATTAGTTTTTTTTTTTAATTTCATTTCTTTAAAATTAAAAAAATAATGTATGCAACTTTTTAAATATAAATTTTGACAACAATACTAAAAAAATCAAATACATATATATATAATTAAAAAAAACCAAATCCTTCATTGAAATTTTTAATTTTTATTTGTTTAAAATTGAAAAAATAATGTATATAAATTTTTAAATATAAATTTGAAAATAATGCTAAAAAATTAAATACATATATATAATTTTTTAAAAAGACCAAATCCCTCGTCAGAATTTTTTAATTTTTATTTGTGTAAAATTGAAAAAAATAATGTATGTAATTTTTAAATATAAATTTTGACAATAATGATAAAAAAATCTAATATATATGCTAAAAAATCAAATATATAAATAATTTTTTAAAAAAGACCAAAATATATTTATTTTTTTTAGCATTTATATAAATTTAATTTTTTTAGCATTATTTTGGCATTTAAAAAATTAATAATGAGAGCAAAATAAGAAATTTGAAGAATGAGTTATGATAGTTTTGGAAAATAAAAAAAGTTTCAGCATTTGGTGAAACGCATACCCTTAAGTGCCATAACTTGGAAAAATGGACACTTAAGTGCTATAACTTACAAAAGGTACACTTAAGTGTCAAAATCGGAGTAAAGTGGATCACTTGAGTGCCAATCGGCCAAAATGCGGCTAAATTGTATATGTGGTATTTTTCGGGAAGTGAGTGCAAAACGATGCCGTTTTATAGGCTAACGTGGCCAAATAATGCAAAAACGACGTCGTTTTGGGCGACGTGGTAAAAAAATAATATAAAAATTAATTAAATTAAATTTAAATTTAGTTAAAATATTTAAAAATAATATTTTTAATAAAAAACTAAAAAATTCAAAAATATTAAAAAATATTATTTTTTTTTTAAAAAGGAAAGTGGGGAGGCTCGTCGCCGAGAAGGGCCGGTGACAATAGGTGGAGGGGCCAAGGGCCGACGACTCCGGGCGACTGCGGCGAGGGCTCGCGAGCCCTTGCCCTGATTAGGGCGAGGGTCGCGGCCCTCGCCCTTGGCCCGACCGGGCCCCGGCCCGGCCCTCCACCCACTTTGTCGCCGGCCCTTCCCGATGATGGCGGGAGGTGGCTCAACCCTCAGCCGCCTCCCCACTTTCCTTTTATTAAAAAAATATTATAATTATTATTTTTAAATATTTAACTAAATTTAATTTATTTAGTTTTTATATTATTTTTTTACCACGTCAGCCCAAAATGACGCCGTTTTTGCATTATTTGGCTACGTTAGCGTGCAAAACGTCGTCGTTTTGCACTCGCTTCACCGGAAAATTGACACGTCAACGTTTTAGCCGAAGTGGCACTTAAGTGATCCGTTTTTTTCGAATGTAGCACTTAAGTGTATATTTCGTAAATTATGGCACTTAAGTGTCCATTTGTGCCAAGTTATAGCATTTGTAGTGTTTTTTTTTTTTTTTTTTTTTTCCGACACTTGGCCAAATCCTAAGAGCTCAAAGTTAGTCCTTACTCGTTGGACTTTCAGCCTTCCCTATGGTGACTTTCACTTGAAAATTACTTTAAAATGATTTGCCAAACGGTCCAGCATTTCTTAGGAATGAACATCGATCTAGGGTCAACCTTGGACTGATCCTGGACCGGCCCAACCCTATCGGTCCTGGTTCAGTTCTCAGGGAGATTGGGTCGGTCCTTGGTCCTAGAATTCTTGGACCAACATTGTGCGGGTTGGTCCTCGGTCCTAAGAGTTCTGTGTCGATCCAACCCTGACTCTATATATATATATAATATTACCTATAATTTTTTTTATATAGAGAAAATCTTAAAATAAACAGCGCCAATAATATTAAACAGCTTTTTAGTGAGGAATTCAAGTAATTTTACATTGATCTTTTAAAAATTTAGAATTTTAAGATCTTTTACGGCATCAATAGTCATAATTTATAAAGGAGGAAAATGTTTTTGTGAGGAGTCCTTATGGCATCCAAAAAGGCAGAAATAGCTATGGCATCATCCTCTAGTATTTGTTCTCTTCTGTTTTATTTGTCTTCTGAGTCTTCAATTTACCAAAATCGAAAGAAACAACTTCTTCGCTCATCACTTGACACTCGCCTCACTCGCTTTGGCTCACTTGTGCCGCTTGCCGCTTGATACTCACTTGGCTTGTTGCTTCTCGCTCGACATTCGATATTCATTCTATTCGATGCTCACCCTACTTGACCCTCACCACATGCCTTTCTTAGCTGACCTCACTCATCATCAAACCCATTAGGTTGGTATGATCCTCGGTTGCGCTTTTAAGGAGTACACAAAATGAAATAAAAAATTATTAGGTGGTTTTAGGTTGACCTTGAAATCGGATCGAATCCATTGGGTCAGTTCGGTCTTCAATCGCTTTTTTAAGGAGTACAAAAAATGAAATGGAAAATTATTGGTTGATCCTAGGTCGACCTTGAAATCGGATCGAACCTATTGGGTCATTGTGATCCTCAATCGCTTTTTTAAAGAGTACAAAAAATGAAATAAAAAATTATCGATTGGTCTCGAGTTGACCTTGGAACTGGACCAAACCATTGGGTCAGTCTAGTCCTTGGTCCCAAGCTCAATAGGGTCGATCCTTAATCCCAAAATTTGAGGACCAGCACTATGCAAGTTGGTCCTAGGGTTAGGGGGCGGACCGGCCAAATCCGGACCATGCTCACCCCTAGCATTTTCCAAGCGGCTTTGGAGGCATGCCGGTTGCCCGGCAAAGAAGCTTGAGCCCAACAAGGCAGTCTCCTTCTACAGGGTCTACAAAAAGGTCCGGTTCGTCCCCTTGGAAATGGGTGCTCCTACACAGGGGGCGGCGGGGCTCCCTGCACGACCACACGGAATTTCGCCGCCGGCCATGTTGTGAGGGTGGCTCCTCCGAATGCGTACCCGAATGGTTTGCCTCGGTTTGGCGCGGCGACCAATATTTAACGAATGGTTTAGTCTTGAAGTCATATCCATCAGTATGCCATTGTTTGATGCTATATAAATTTACAGGAGTTCATCAATAGCTGATAGAGAAATTACTGTATTGATAGCATCTCATTTTTTTTAAAAAAATTTTCCCAGCAATTTGGGATTCAAGACTTCCGAATAATTGTATTGTAACCCATTCGCACATAGATAAAGAAGGTGAAAACTTTTTAAGAAGTACTCTTTTGAGCTTTTGTAGCCATAGAGCTATATCGTGCCATAGACATAGTTTTGCCATTTGCTCTCTTAAATATTTGTTGGAGGAAGGTTGCAACCAATGAATTGGTTGAATCGGGTTTGGGAATGGATGGTTCTGAATTCGGATGGTCCGAGATATCTTCTCCTACACAATTAAAAATTTATGACTAAATTGGGGCCATATGATAGAGTTAGGATTTTTTAGATAATTTTCTCTTTACCACTAAAGAGGCAATTGCGTGCTGTGTCCATTCCAAAATGATAAAAATGATCCTACTTTTTTGAGAAATTTACTCCAAAAAAAAAAAAAAAAATCATCTAACCCATCTCTCCCTCCCTCCCTCCACCATCTTCCTCCCCAGTCGCTATTCCCGTTGCAACCCCACCACCACCATCATCCTCCTCCCTCCCTTCCTTCCCAAAGAGGGAGCTCGTGGTGGTCACAAGTGAGAATATAGGCCCAAGTGCAATGTCGGATCTGATGTCACGACGTCCTTTACAAGGTAGTTGCCAAATAATCACACAACTGTTAATAAAATACTTGTACTTCCACACAAAATACACTTACAAATGCAATTTTCAATAAATCGCCTGTTTCTCATACATTTGTTGAACTTACGGTAAGATACACGTTGGTTTGGAGTAAAGCTAAGTATACATATATTAACCCTACGCCATACTATACTTGTCTATACTATTTGGATGGTCAGTTTATTTGACATCTTTTCATTAGTCAATTAACAAATCGGAAATATTTTAAGTCACATCATATTTATGTGAACACTGATGAAATTCAGGAATAGATGATAGCTAAAGAAAGAGATGAAGAGATCAAGATGAATAAACCTCTGGCTGATTGTATTTTCGCATTTCCTTTCTGTACATCAGTTACTCCTTTTTATAGTAGGAGTCAATACAAAAGCTTTTCTGTTGTGAAAGTGAAAAACTAACTAACTGACTAAACTAACACTAACTGCTATGTATTTCAGAAACAGGGGAAGAAGAGGCAGAGTTACAATGAAAGCTGAGAAGCAGAATGATTCGAGACTAGGCTAAACTTCATTACAACAGTATCAGTACACTATGCTACAAATCTCTTCTGTTGTTCTTCTTCCTTTGTTTGCTTTAGTATAGTGAGTCATCATTTAGATCATCACCAGTAGCCTTTTGCTCTTGCTGCTCTTGCTGTTGTTCCTGCTGCATATAAGTCTTCTTAACAAACACAACGCTATTTTGATATCATTAGATAGTACGTAATAACAAAATTCAATTATTGGTTATGATTTTTTTTAAAATATTGCACTTAAAAATATTTTCATTTTTGTATACAAGTTTTCCGTTTATAATACTATTCAACTAAGCTCATACTCTCAGATTCTATTACATTGATGCCAAAATTTTCATGTAGTTTTAAGGAAGATGATAAATTTCACGTATCGTATGATTTTTAACCCGACAGAGAGAGAGAGAGAGAGGCACGCTGACACTAGCTGGTAAAGTCACGTGGCTCGGGCATAGGTTGAGAGAGAGAGAGAGAGAGAGAGAGAGAGGCACGCTGACACTAGCTGGTAAAGTCACGTGGCTCGGGCATAGGTTGACGGTGAATGCGATTCAGTGGTCTATTGGGGGGGATGGAGTCGTGCGGTTCGGGCGGAGACCGATAGTGACCGCAATTCAGAGGTTCGTTGGGGAGAGAGAGAGAGAGAGAGAGAGAGAGAGAGGAGGCAGGTCGACATTGGCGGGTGGAGTCAAGCAGTTTGGTATTAAATTCCCGGTGACTGCAATTCAAAATTTGTGGGGTGCTGTTGTTGAAGTCCATTACGACAAAGTTGCCTATGGGGAGAAGCCACCAATGACGCCAAAGGTGGCGTTGGCGTTGGGGTTGGCTTTTCCTAGGGGAAAAAGGCGTTCTTTGATTTCATCAACTCCTCGCTCTCTCAAAATTATTTTCTTCTTTCAAATTCTTATTTCCATTCGGGTGGGATAAAGTTATCCTGCCACGAGTGTTGAGATCAAGTCATCCAAGATCAAGTCAAACTTATTCGGGTTTATCCAAATTCAAACGTGTCTGCAAAACCCTATCCAATGTTTATCTAGGCAACTAGACACGGCACTTGGATTCAAGAAGAAGAAGAATGTGGGCTTGGCAATTATGAAATATCCTTAGATGCTCCTTATAGCAAAACCCTTAAGCTCAAGCTACACGGTCCGGTCATAGCTAGTGATTTCATTAGGCATTGATAGAGTAATGAAGCTTCCGTGTATAAGACAGGTTTCAAACTTCTCCAACCTTACATTCTATGAATCTCGATCTCCTCCACACCACAATTATTGAAAATCCAAACTCACGTAACATGTAATATCAGACTAAGCAATTTCAATATAAATAGAGGACGTCCTCACTAAACACACGTATCATTTAACTAAGGTTGTCAAATGGGTGGATTGGATCGGGTTTTAAGTGGGTTGAAAATGATGGGATTCAATCGATCCATTTACATGCAATACACATTTAGTGATCCATACCAAATTCGACCCACTTACTAATATACTTTCATATTTAATCCAACTTATGAAAATTCGTATTCATCTAGTTAACCCATTTTAAACTCTTCATGTGTATATGTCAATTAAATAAAATAATTATTACGACTAAAAATATTGTATAGGATTTTCAATTTTTGTATTGATTTACAATGAAGATTAGGAAAAAGTACTTGGTGGTGAATTTATAAAATTACAGCAACAAATAACAAATAGAATTTTAATTAAATGAAATGTAAGATATTGAAGAAGAAAGTTTTATGGTGACCGTGGATTGCAAATGACAAGAACTATGGTTAGAATACTAGATAAAAATAACAATGTCAAGTGCAATCAAGGAAAGATATGTTGCTATAACTACGGATGGAACTTACAAGATTAATAAAAATAAAAAATATTGAGGGAAAAAAAAGCCACTTGATATTTTTAATTAAGGGAAACTTAGACCTAACTTTTAGGCCAACCAAGACTATTATGAGCTTAGAATACTCCAAGAAGTCCATTATTTTCCTCAGAAAGATTATTCTAAAAGTCCTAAATCTCTTATTTAATCCTACATCTTTTAAATTTTTTAATTGAGTCATAAACCTTTTCATATTTTATAAATTAAGTCTATTCTGTCAATTTTGACTAAAACTACATCATGTGTATCGCTGTCCTTCTCCACCTAGCGAACTTTTGAGAGCTAATGGCTCATTTCCTGACCATCCTAGAGGCTGAATTTATTTGCTTCTGCGACTTCCTGGCTTTACTCATGAGACAAAGGTAGCAATGCCTCCTACCCATCAGGGGATGCCGCTCCACCAAAGAAATCTTTCCTGTAAGCCTCGCTGAGCAGCACAGTCAGGGTCTTCAACTTAATGGAGGCGAAGATGCCTGGACGATGAGCCAATGCCTTCTTGGCCGTTTTCTCCAAACCGAACCCTCTGAGGAAATTCATCGAGAACCTGACAGGCATTAAAGTCCCGTCTTTCACCCTCTCTTGCGATGCTGACCTGGCCATGAGAGGGGGAGGGGGAGGGAGAGGGCCATAGGCGTTTGGATCGTGCGAGTCCAAAAGGTAAGGGCCGATGGTGGAAGATATATATTACCTTAAAAGGTGTGTTCTGACATAAGGAATGGGTAAAGTCGACTTGATGCCGGGCGTACAAAATCGGGCCGAGGACGAACTTTAATCGATAAATGCTTGAAGTCTAGATAAATACCAAGCATAGTTTGCCCCATAATTTCAGTTCATTGTACTTAATTCTTCAACCGAATTAATAAGTTGTTCAGCTTCATTTTCGCTTTCATTCATAATACCACTTCATTTTTTGTGCTTTCAATCAGCACTAAAGATTGGAAGAACGATCAGCCTCACTGATCTGCACAATCAATATGTAGATAGGTGATCATGTAGGTAAAAGTGGGAAAAATTATCAAAATAGTACTAAACCTATTACAATTGTGCCAATTTAATCTTAAATATTTTTTTTTGGCCAATTGAATTCTAAACATTTTGTAATTGTCTCAATTCAGTCATTCGGTCAGTGCTGACATGAGCACTGGCGTTTTATGTGGCACGATTATTGTTGACATGGATAATTTTAAATAATATTTTTTGAATTATTTATTTATTTATTTATTTATTTTCTTTTTTTGTTCCTTTTTCTTTTTCTTTCTCTATCTTTTTTTTCTTCACTTCATCTTCATCCTCTAGCCAATCATCAAAGAGGTGAGGGTCGGTAAGCTCGACCTTGCCTAGCCACTACTCACTAGTGAGGCTGACCTCGCAAGCAGTTGATGAGTTTGAGCCTCGCCCTAGTCGAGCAAGGCTTGCCCTTATCAAATCTAATGAGGCTAGGACTCACCATCCATTGGCGAATAAGTAAATAATTCGAAAAAAATTAAAATATTATCAAAAATTATTCACGTCAGTATCGATATCGACTATGTCAAGTAAAATGATCAACATTCATGTTAATGTTGTTTGTTCAAAATTGGTAAAATAGACTGAATTGACATAAATGTAAAAAGTTTAGAACTCAATTGGTAAAAAAAATATTTATGATTGAATTAGTATATTTGTAATAAGTTTAGGACTTTTCTAATAATTCTTACCGTGAAAGTATACTTTGATTTGGATTGTTCATGATTAAATTTAGATGATCGCTTAAATGAAAATTCTTTTGCTAGAAGAAAATTTGATCGTACAACATCTATGGCCAAAGACAATATATCACATCAAATTGACGAAGAGATATTTTTGTGCCCCGCCTCCTTGACATAATCCATCATGCGTGGGACATGTTGTGGCTTTTCCCGTAGTTTGCTTTCAAAGCCTTAACTGTTGCTCCATACGTGTTTGACCCATTCACAACCTTCGTTTTCATAATACTTTTATGTTTTCCCTTCCTACTTTATTCAAAGTCAAACATCGTGTAGTCTCTCATTACCGTCCAGTTTTAAACCAAAACCCAGTCTAACATGTTCGACGTCGTAGAAACACCCCCGTCTTTTGATTTATAAATAGCCCGACAACCTCAGAACACGGTCCCATGCATGTTCTCATATTCATTTTTGTGCTCATTAACGTTGTCCGCCACTGAGAAGAAGAGATCAGAGAAGAGAGAGAGAGAGAGAGAGAGAGAGAGAGAGAGAGAGAGAGAGAGAGATGATGATGAGGTTCTCAAGGTCAGGTTCCATGGCTGTGATCATGCTCCTCCTCATGGGGTCGATGATGGTGCAACAAAACGAGGCGTGCCGGTTGCTTGGCGAAGAAGCGTGGGCCCGGCAAGGCCTTCTCCCCCTACAGGCTCTACAGAAGGGCCCGGTCCGCCCCCCTGGAAACGGGTGCTCCTACACCGGGGGCGGCGGGGCGCCCTGCACTGGCCCGCGGAAGTTCGCTGCCAGCCGCACCATGGGGGTGGCTCCTCCGAATGCGTACCCGAATGGCTTGCCTCAGTTCGGCGTGGCAGCTGATATCAAACAAGGGGTTCGGTCATGAAGTCACTATATCCATCGGTATGTCTGCCGGATGAATTCAAAGGAGTTCGTCGTTAGCTAGTAGAGAAAAATGATATTTGAGTCCGTAGAGAAATTCATGTATCGATTGTATTTATTTATTTTTTCCCAACAATTTGGGATTTATGACTGTCAAATAATTGTGATGTAACACATTTGCACACAAATAAAGTGAAATCTTTTCATGAAAGTACCTTTTTTTTTTTTTGTAGTCACAAAGATATATCCTACCATAGACGTAATTTTGTCATTTGCTTTCTCAAATATTTGTCACAGGAAAGTTGCATCCCCACCACCCCCATCGTCCTCCTCCCTTTGTCCCTCCCTCCCCAAAGATGGAAAGAGCATGCAGTGGTCCCAAGTAATAATATGGGTGCGTTTATTTGTGTTTTTATTCAAAAATTATTCCAAGGAACAGAAATAAAAAAAAAAAAAAAGCATTTCTGCTCCAGGGAACAATTTTGAATAGAAGAATGCGTTTGATAAATTTGTTCCAGAAAAAAAAAAAAAAGAACAAAAACACATTTGGTAAACTTGTGTAATTTTTTTTTATTTCTTTTAATTTTTAGTTATTTTTATTTTATTTTTCCTATTTTATTTTTCTTTTTTTTTTTTTTCTTCTTTTGGCCGAGTCATCGGCCTCGGCCATGGCTGGTGGCCTTGCCCAGCCATGGCGAGGCTCGCCGGCCCCCGGCGAGGCCGAGCCTCGCAGTGGTGGGGCGAGGCTTGGCCTCGCTAAGGACCAGCGACACTCCGGCAATGTCGCTGGCCCTCGACAGCATCGCCGGCCCTGGAAGGCCGATCGTTGGCCATGGCCGAGGCCAGCGATCGGCCGACGGCGGCTAAAGAAAAAAAGAAAAAGAAAAGAAGAAGAAAAAAAGAGAAGAAAAAGAGATGAGAGAGAAAATTTGATTTTAAAAATTATTCTAGGAACAAGAAATACATTTTTCTTGTTTCTTGTTTCTCGTTTCTATTTTAATTGTGTTTCGGGAATAAAAAAATAGATTTGAAACAAAAACGCAAATAAACGCGTTTTTGTTCTTTTTTGTTCCCGGAACAAAAAAAGGAATTGTGTTTATAAATAGAAAGAAGAACATAAACAAACAAGTCCTATACGTCCGAGTGCAATGTCGGATCTGAGCTGTTGAATAAACACACGATTGTTGGTAAAATGCTTCTACTTTCACGTAAAATACACTTAAAAATTTGATGTTCAATACATACCCGTTTCCCATACAATTGCTGAACTTACAATAAAATACTTATTCTCTTGAGGTAAAGCTAATTATACACATGAAAACCGTACGACATCTTATACCCGTCCAAGTATGATGTTTAGCTTATTTTATATCTTTTCATTAGTCAATCAAAAGATCGAATATACCTTTTTTTTTTTTGGGTCAAAGATCGAATATACTTTAAATCATATCCAATTTACAAAGTGAATCCAACACCTATTTTGATTATCATTAGACGGTACAAAAGAGTTACGAATTCAATTATTGGATACGATGTTTTCTAGGATATTGTACTGAAAGTAGTTTTATTTTTATGTGCTGGTTTTTTTTTTTTAATCTATAATGTAATTGAAGTAAACTCATAATAACATGATCTTTTGATTCTACTATATTAAAGTCAAAATTTTCACATACTTTTAAGGAAAAACGACGATATGTCTTTTACCATATTATTTCATCCTATTATCATTGTCACAGAGAGAGAGAGAGAGAGAGAGAGAGAGAGAGAGAGAGAGTTCAAAGTTGACGGGTGTTTAGGACGACCCCTTAAGCGCAAAGCTTTTAAGACCAAACTACATGGTCCAGTCAAAACTAGTGCCTGAAAGTTCAACTTTTTTTTTTCTTTTCCCTAACTTCGTGATTAAGATCTCCAAAAGCCATTTCGTCAAGTCCTATGAATCTCAGTGCGATAGTAAAAATTCCAAACCCCACCTAAAATGTAATAAAGTACCAATCAATTTCAATATAAACATATGACGTCCTCACAAGACATTTCACGCAGGCCATATAAAATTCCTCTCATTAAACAACACAAAGATTTTGCCAAACGAGAGGGGAAAACAAAGAGGGATGAAGAAGAAGCTGCTGAGTTCATCAGCAGCATTCGCTTCTATTGCTTGGGACTTGGTTGCTACCAAATGAAGATGGAAGGATGGCTCATTAAAGACAAAGTTGATGATGAAGAAGCGGTGCAGGCTTAATTATCGGCCGAGCGGTCTCCTAGCTTTCCAGATCCTGCAAAAGGGTCCGGTTCGTCCTCCCGGAAATGGTTGCAACGTCCTCGGCAGTTATACCTGAGCACTCGGCCCTCCGAAAAATGGGAGGGAATAGATGGAGGATTGGAGTTGGACTTCTCACGGAAAGGGATTGATTTTGAGTTTTTGTCGGTTCCTTGTGTTTCTAAGATTTAAGTAGGTATAAGTTTAATTAATGTTATATACGCGAAAGTTCCGTTGTTGGAAAGAGTAAACTCTAGCTGTCCGTGTGCTACATAAGTACTTCAGAAAAATTGTTCCCCACACTTTCCCTTGCCCGACATTGTTTGAAAAGCTAAACTGATAAGAAGGAATATGTTGTGGGTTAGTGGCACATAATTTTTTTTTTTTTTAAATTCTCTCAAATGGGCGTCTCATAAGTGCCCTTGAAGTTAGTTTCGCAATCCAACTTTATTACATATCAATGAACCAACGGCGAATGTGTAAATTATCGTTTACACCAGCAAAGAAGCTAATAAAGACCATAGACGGTTGAGATTCTTAATGCTCAATTTATATGTAGGAGAGTAACCCTCAAAATACATTAAAAAAAAAAAAAAAAAGAGAGAGAAAAAGAGGAGAATTCAACGCAATCCAATTTTCGACTTTTCTTCATTCAAAAAGACCTTTTCATTCATAGTCGTGTCACATGTTAAGCTGACATATGACAAATAGCACTCCAAATATGACCCTTTTCCTGCCATGTGAATATAGTGGAACTTCTTGTGCAGAGTATGAATAGCAAAATGACTTTATTAACAAGAAAAGGAAAAGAGGAGGAGAATATGGGACCCTTTTACTACGAGTTTGAAGCTATACTAGCAATTTAACCATGAAAGTTAGGAGAAGAAAAGATTAACAAGTTAAGATTCCATTTGTTTCATTTTTTAATGAGGGATTTGGAAAATATTTTCCTAAAGATAAATGCTTGTATTGCTTAAAATAATTAATCAATAAAAATTATTTTCATTATCGATAATAATATATATTTAAACATTTTCGTAGATAATGAAAATATTTTTCATTTATTCATTTTTATAAGTAATACAAACGACTTTTTTTTTTTTTTTAGGAATATTTTTTCTAAATCATTTATTTTTCGTGAAATAAATGGAGTCTGAAAAATTAAGACTTGAGTGGATTAAACGCACACTAGTGAAGTAATGAGCTCTATCCCCCTAGCAATCGAGGAATTGATTTATTGGTGTTAGAAACCCACGATTTTGCGGGTTATCAGCGTGAATTAGGAATTCAAACTATTGGGCTCAAGTGAGCAGCAACTCATATCCTAGGAAATCAACGAGACCACATGTTTCACATTCATGTTAGGCATGGTAGACCAGCAGAATGGTGAAGTCGGGAAGGGTGGTCTCGGCGGCGAGGGGAAGCAGTAGCCGAAATCGAAATAGAACTCGTCACCGACAACGCTGAGGTCCTTTTCGAGTTTTCCGCGGATGTTGAAGTTGCGGAGGGCGGAGAGCGGTCCACCAGTGGAGTAGGAGAGAGCGATTGAGAGGGCATGTCTGATGTCTAGAGAACCCATTTAAATTTAACCAAGAACCAAAGTATGAATCCATTTCATGATTCGTGGATGGCCCAGGCCGAACTTCACCATCACTTTTATGCGGCAAAAGTGCCAAAAAAGTCCTAAACCTTTAGGCTTTGTGCCGATTTAGTCTTAAACCTTTTTTTGGTGCCGATTTAGTCCTAAATCTTTTTACGTTGTGCCAATTCAGTCATTTCCGACTAATTTTGGCCGGATTTTGCTGACTGGACGCCGGCCGACTAACGTGGCATGATCGGCGCTGACGTGTACAACTTTTAATAATATTTTAATATTTTTGAATATTTTTTATTTTATTTTTTCTCTTTTTATTTTTATTCTTTTTCTTTTTTATTCTCATCTTCTTCCTCCAGCCGGTCGTCGGAGCTCGGTGACGGCCGGCGAGGTCGACCTCGCCGGCCACCTCGCCGGTGGCCGCGAGGGTGGGGTGGCCGCAACCCGCCTCGCGGCGGGTGGCGAGGCTGGCCCGCCCGGCGCAAGGCCGCCCTCGCGGCCTGGGTGGCGAGGCTTGCCCTCGCCGGATCCGGGCGAGGGTCGAGCCTCGCCCATGGCCGGCGAGGGCGAGCCCCGCCGGCTCGGTGCGAGGCCAGCTACCTCGGAGAACTCTAGGAGTCACAAAACCCCCACCCCGACGGATCGCCGCCGCGGAGAAACAGTGAAAATCCAGGGTCGAAGCAGCGCGACCGAAGACACCCCGAGCTCGTAAACCCTAGAGACGACGACGATGACGAGCGAGAGGAGGGAGGAAAGGTTCTCCGAGGCAGCGGCCCGGGCCTTGCGCCGAGCCGGGTGGCTCGCCCTGTCGGCCATGGGCGAGGCTCGACCATCGCCGGATCCGGCGAGGGCGAGGGGCGGGCGAGGCCGTCCTCGCGGCCACTGGCGAGGTGGCCGGCGAGGTCGACCTCGCCGGCCGTCGCCTCTGGCCGGTCGTCGAGCTCCGGCGACTGGCTGGAGGAAGAAGATGAGAATAAAAAGAAAAAGAATAAAAAAAAAAAAGAGAAAAAATAAAATAAAAATATTCAAAAATATTAAAATATTATTAAAAGTTGTACACACGCGCCGATCAGGCCACGTCGCCCGGCCGGCCGGCGTCCAGTCAGCAAAATCCAGCTAAAATTGGCCGGAAATGACTAAATTGGTACAACGTAAAAAGGTTTAGGACTAAATCGGCACAAACCAAAAGGTTTAGGACTTTTTTGGCACTTTTCCCCTTTTATGCCCTCGTCCATAATCCGACCCTTGAGCTCCCTCACTAACTCGACAACCTAGGCCATGGAGCCATCCATTCTTTCAAGGTAACAACATAGAGAGAAAAAAAAAATGTTAGAAATGAATGTCCGAGACAGGTTGAGCATGGGTCGAGAAATTTACACCATGAATAAATGAGTTAAAAACAAATTGAATGAGTTAATTTGGATCGAATTATTTACAATCCGACTCTATCCAACCCACCGTTTACTGTACTTATTTCCAACCCATTTCCATCAGCATGGACCTGGCCGTCCACGTCATGTCCCCATGCAGCGACAGTGGGTAGGGTTTAATTTCTTTAGGACTCTGAGCTGGGTTTTTCTTTCTTTCTTTTATAATGAGGGCTCATCGTGTGAGCATTTCACCATATACTTAAATCGTTATATATCTTTTTTTCATATTTTATGACGTCTCATTGTAATGCAACTAAGCGTAATGCATTAGATAAAAAATTTCATTCTCTGTACAACTTACAAAAATTCTTTACTTGATATATGGATCTTTAGATGAACGGTTGACAATCAAACCAATTAGTTGTCGGTTTGGATACCTAAAGCCTTCAAAAAATAAAAAGTTAATAATGTATAAAATAAAGTAATATAAAACTAAGTAGCATTGACACGGATATACGATA
This sequence comes from Eucalyptus erythrocorys, assembly GCA_014182555.1. Taxonomy (NCBI): domain Eukaryota; kingdom Viridiplantae; phylum Streptophyta; class Magnoliopsida; order Myrtales; family Myrtaceae; genus Eucalyptus; species Eucalyptus erythrocorys. The sequence continues at coordinate 31,819,461 of CM024597.1, forward strand.
CGAGACACAACACGATACGACATGCCGACACATCATTTCTCAAAATATAAAGAATTCTGACACGTTGGGACATGTTATATATTAAATGTATATTGTTATATGCACATAATAAATTATCATTTTAATTCAAATCGATTCAAATTCACAAATAAATAAATAATTAAAAAAACCTAGAATGAATTTACATTAAAAATATTAATCCATAATTTATTAATATAATTTATTATTTTAATTTGACAAATTCAACTCTATTCTAGTAATCCATAAAATTTGGAGAAAAAAACAAGCAACTCACATTTTGAACTCGCGTGTCAACCGTGTCGGAAGAGAAGAGATAAAAAAAACTTGGGAGTTGAATTGTATACTAGGGGAAGCGAAAATCGAAGAGAAGATTACGCTTTTCTTCTTTCCTTGTTTATTATTTATATTATTTTTTTCATTTTTTCACATATATACATTTTGACTCCATATTTATTAAAAAAATTTAAAATTGATATTGCATATTGAAATCACATGTCGGAAACTCACATGCTGGAATTCCAACTCGAATGGCGAAAAATGTCGAGAAAGTTTAACAGGTGTTAGATTTTTCAACATATATTGATCGCTTGTTGAAGAGTGTCAAAGAAGTGTTGAAAAGTGTCGAACACGCGTGTTGGAAGATCTAATACGACACGAATGCGGTGTCGACGCTTCCTATATATAAAATGAGCTCTTCATGTTTTTTCAGAGCATTTGATATGGGTTTTTATAAAAGAATTATCAAGAGGTGTGGTTAAAATTTCTTTCTTGATTTGAGTTGGTGGCATCACCAAAAGTTAGTACTCAAGGGAAATATCGAGAGCTCAAGCTCGTGACCTTGTTGTGCGACACACACGTACAAAACATGTGGGCACACACAAACACGTGAGGACCAATTCGAGAGACGTTCGTGATGATTTGGTGATGAGTGCATGACGATGGCTTGGCTTGGCTCGGCCACAGCAACAATCCGCTGGCGACAATTACTTGTCAGTGGCTGTAAGAGATGTTGCAGGTCTTCAATAGCAAATCTATAACAAGATGACGATTCCTTTTTGTTTTTGACTTTTTTTCGTTTTTATATTTTACAAAGTTGAGGTGTGCTTTCTTATATATTAAACGGAAACATTCCTTTAGCTCTTTTTTGTTTTTCCAAGAATTATATGTGCAGTAAGGGATTTTTTTTTTTTCATTTTATAAGATAAATAAAAGAAAAACATTGTTGTAAAGACAAAATTAGATAAAATTTCTAACACTAGCGCATGCGTTCTAGTAACTTGAACTCAATTTTTTTATATCACTTCCTTAATTGTTAATTTTTGCATGTTTGACCTTTTTTTTAATGGATTATTTTTTCATCATGCTAGGGAGTTATGGATTGGAGTCCGAGTCGGGCATGGAACATCAATTTATAGTGCATTAAAATAAAATGAATTCAATAAGTCAATTTGGATCGGATCATATTCGATCCAATCCATCAATTTGACACCGTTTGACATGCCTAACTGAGAAGTTGCCCGGTATACCCTTTTTCTTCTGTCGAAGGATGAGATCTTATACAATATGCGCATGTACTGGTAACAAAAGTGCAAGAGGCGTTCATCAGTTTGGATAAAGATCGCATATTTTAACTTGAGCAGAGCACGTGCCTTGCACGGGCTTTCTAACTACTGTATTCTCTCCAAGGCTGCACATGGGCAACTTCCCCGCATTGAAGCAAAAGCAAGGCCTCTCACGACATCTCAAAACTCCAGATTAACCTCAGCAGCATCATCATTCAAGGTACACAAAACTTCCTGCACACCTTTATTGGCTGCAGCTTCGTTCTCCTCGACTTCTGGTTTAATCTCCGACTTTCTTGGCAGAGTTTGAGGGGCTGAGGTCGTCAACAAAAGCTAAGCATGGAAGAATGCTATCCACTTATAAATCAACTCAAACCAGCCATCTTGTAGTCAACCAGCCTCCAGATGATTAAACTGGTATTCCTGAGTCTCTTCTCACCTTTCAACTGAACTAAAAGAAGTAAGATCTCAGTTCCCTTTTTCCGGATTTCAGCTACACAAATCAGACCTGAAGCATCTCCATTCTCCTCGCCATGTACTTCATGGTTGAAGCACTTCAAACGATGATTTCCAGGATCCACATCTACGTTTCAATTGCCTCATCATTGCTATATACTAGCTTCACCTAATTCACCATCTGAAAATCCATTGGTCATTTCTCTTCCATCTGCATTGTGTATATGGCTGTCCTTCCCTACCTGGCGGACTTTTTGAGAGCTAATGGCTCGCTTCCTGATCGTCCTAGAGGCTGAATTTATTTGCCTCTGTGACTTCTTGGCTTTGCCCATGAGATGAATGTAGCGATGCCTCATACCCATCAGCGGATGCCGTTCCACCAAGAAATCCTTCTTGTAAGCCTCCCTGAGCACCACAGTCTGGGTCTTCAGCTTATTGGAGATGTAAAAGATGCCAGGATGATGAGCCAATACCTTCTTGAAACGTGTTCCGAAACCCATGTACTCCCCCCAGCAAAGCAAGTTGTCCCGCTCTGTCTTCTTCGATGGGAGGAGCCACAGCAACTCGTGGAGGACAGCCACCATCCACTTCTCCGCCTGATCACCACTAGGCGCCAGATGGAAAGCATCCTCATAAGGCGATATGTAGGGTAAGTCCTGCCACTGATCCACCCAAGCCTTGACCCTCTTCTCCAGATCGAACCCTCTGGGGAAATTCATCGAGAACCTGATGCGCCTCCCTGGTTTTCCATTAAAGTTCCTGTCTTTTGCCCTCTCCTGCAATGCTGAGACAGCCAGCTCGTCTCTCCATGACACGAGCTCCAGCACAAGCAATTCATTACCCGTGGCCTCATCCTTGACAGTGCGAACGTTGAAGTAATCAGGGTAATCAGAGAGGAGGTCAGCGACATAATTAGGAGGCAAGCCCAAGTCCCACCAGAACATATTAATAATATGGAAGGGCAAAGCCGAAGACCCAGCTAGCATCAAGAGCTTGGCAAGGCGCATGGCGGCAGAGTGACGGAGGGGTGGGGAGAGGTGGAGGCCAGACTCTTGGCGGTAAACAGAGAGGGCGGGAGGTGTGAGCCTGACATGGAGAGGGAGGCCAGGGCTGGGCTGGAAGATAGTGAAGACAGAAGGGTATTTCAGGAAGAAGGAGGTGACAGTGGAGGTGGTGGCAGAGGAGGGCAGGTGGAGAAGGGAAGCAGAGGAGAGTGGGAGGGAGAGGGAGGGAGAGGTGAGGATGTGGCGGAGGAGAGAGCAGAGGGGTTTGAGGTCTTTCTCCTTCTCGACAGCGGTGTCGAGGAATGGATCACGAACCCATTTGACTCGGGCATTGATGAATAGCCTGGTGGCCTGAAGACGATGAGCCAATGCCAGTTGTGGGAGCTTATACAGCTTACTCTGCAGGAACCAATTCATTGCCAATTGATCTACTACAACTAAATATGTAGAAAAGACGCTATTCCCACAATTTTTTTCACATCAAGAGACCAATTTCAGGCCAGCTTCCTTGCTGGTTGCTTCTCTGCTCTTCTCAACATCTCAACTATCTCAACAACACGCACTGGAGTGACATCTTTCTGCAAAATGAGATAGAAAAAGTGGTAATAAGGGGATACTTGCTAAAGCGTTCAAAAGAGTTGAGCAAATGAGAGAATCTATAGTGGACCCACATAATAATTATATCATTCAGATCCATTACCAATCAGCAACAGTGGTCATGGGAGCATTTAACACAACAACCCAGAAAAGAAAACATATTTTTCTTTTAATTTTGCATAGCATATAAGCAACGGAACACATCAAGAGAATAAAAGATGGCTAGTGTCCTCATGCAAATAATTATACTTTTATGGCCTCAACCTTAGAAACCCATCCAGATACGCTGGCCGCATCCTATCTATATTATTCATGCTGACTAAGTATCTTATATAGACAGAGTTCTCCAAAAGACACAGGTGGAATAAGTAAAAATGTACATAAACACCGACAAAGCATTCTGTTTCTCCAACAAAGAAAAAACCATCCTTGGTCAATTCTGTGCATCAAAAAATGGTGAATTTGTTGAGATATATCACAAAAAAATTTATGGCATAAAGAAAATGATGTTGCGTGGTATTAAGCAGGAATCACGACATTGCAATAAACTTGCCATTGTGCTATCACTCTGAAGTGTTTCAGCAAGACTGCTTCAATGTCACGTGAGCCACAAATCATCCAAGGAGTTGAGCCACAAACCAACAGGTGGTAATTGCCCATCTACAACACCATATCACAAAATGAGGAACTGATCAGTTGCAATTGCCAAGTGCATACAGGACGTTTGTTTTTCACCTCCGTCCGGTTAAACATTGAATCAAAGGTTGCAACTTCAAACACACGGATAGTTGCGACTTCTATGATCTGAGCAACCTGAATCAACAAACATTTTCCATAATCAACTTATGTGACAGGCATATTTTCTACTAAACAAAATTAAACTTAATCATGTTTCCCATGAATATTAAAGCATTAAATGCATCATTTGATTGGATGTGGAGATAACAATCAAGAAACTGCAAGTCACATATAACAACGGGTTGAGACCAAGCATGAGAAAAGGCATCTAAGCACAAGAAAGGACACAATGCTAGCTTCTGGAAATAGGATCCAAACATCTCTCCCAAGAGAATTGGCTACTTGTTTTCCCTTTTTTCTCAGTAAAAAATAGAGGTGGGCACTTGTTTGATACTCCTTCTGAAAACACAAAAGTACCCATGGATACACAATACAGAGGAATTAGCCTTTTTCCAATGCATTCATGTACTCATTCCACTTGTATGTATAGGCATTATCCTTACCTTCATGTTAGAAGTACAATAAACTAATGCAGTATTCATGTTAAGAAATGCTTCCAGCATCAGATACAGTGGCATCCTAGACAACTAAACAGCAAATACCTTTCAGCAGACAAAGAGCTTGAGCATAAAGCAGTTTGTTCTTCCCATGAAACATTTACTTCCAGTACTTTTCTTGGCTAAAGGGAACATTTAAATGTTGTAGGCAATAGGAAGAATCTTGAATAAGTAATGTGTAAACAGACAATCAGTTTAAAATTTGAAAACTTAATTCTAACCTACAAGATTGAGATCCCAAATTACCCGTCACAAAAGCATGAAATGAGAACTTCAAAGGAAAAGCATAATGAAAAATCATAGTTTCTTCCACTGATGAGCAATCTCGTTTGTTTATGGGTCGCCTCCTTAGTAGCCAGTATGTCCATGCTTAGACTTCAAACCATGTAAGTAAGATAATAAAAACAAGCCAGGACAAGCTCTTCTTTTTACAACAAGGACAATCTTCTTGTAGATTTTTGCCAGCTAAAAATTATCCTAACATAAAATTGATTCAACCACGCTCAAAGTACAGATTTGATTGTGTAGAGAACATGCATCTTCAAATTCTGCATGAATGTACTTTGAGTGTGGTGATCAAACTCTGTACAAGAATGGCAAATCTAGGGAGATTTCTCATGAAATTCTTCCTATCTAACTCCGTATCCTGGTGATCAAACAAAACATAGATGGAAGACGCTTTTCTGGATGCCCCTTGATCGATAAACTTTGACATAGATGGAAGAAGCTTTTCTGGATGCCACTTGATGGGGTGATTATCTGATGCCATTCAGTGAAAAACTAAATAAAATGCATGTAAGGATATTGACTGCATCGAAATGGATATCCAAGAGAAACGCTATTCCTTCTCTTATAAGTTGGAAAGAGTTATCTATTATGTCCAATCAAATAACCTGAAAACATTAGTCTCAAGAAAAGACATCTCAGAAAGGAACGGGCCACAGGCAATTATCCCTTGAGATGAAATGTGGCAAGATAATGCATACACTACTTGAGAAAGCAAATGCTATTGCTGCCTATTTTAACATCTCTTTGCCACAAAAGAGAAGTGCTAATGCTTTTGCTTTCAATTTGAAACCACTGGAAAAGTATATAGTTCTTCATTCTACTTAGTGGGCATAAATAATTATGCAGCCAGAACAATGATCCTTACACCCTTGACTCCCCAAATCTAAATAGAAACACCTAAGGAATGCATCTAATGATGTAGACCTGTTGCAATTGCATCAGGATTTGAGGTGCAAAGCGCCTCCAATGATAATAATGTAGTTACATCGTGCCATCTTTTCTAACTTTTTCCCAGAAACTAATCAAGTACATAATAGAAGCATTAACAGAAGATTAAAGATAGTGTATTCTACAACTGATGCTGTGTCAGTGATAATTTCTCTATTAAGAGGCAGGGCAACCATGATTTGTGTAAAGTGAGCTAAGCATCCTCCAAAGAGTCCAAGAAAAGCTTATCGCAACAGCCTCAACATTGTCAAACGCAGAGTAGCTTATACACTCCTAAAACAGCGGGACTTAGAATTCACATCAAACGAACCGTCAAGATACAGCAGAATCCATTTCAATCTAAATTGATGAAATGAGCTTTAGCTCCAGGAGTCGGAGGAAGCACGAACAAGGTACTTCATCTTCCTTCAATGGCAAACAAAGAACAGGCTCCAACCCAGAATACAGTAGGACCTGCTGATCCTCCCTCACCTAGAAATTCTCCTCCTTTTCTTCAACGTTAACCTGGGCAACGCAGACTTCAACCGTATCATCAAGCAGCCACTCTAGCACTCATCAGACCGACAAGGCGGCGGAGGAGAAGGAAACCTGGGGCTAAGCCCACCAGAAGCGCTGGCCAGAAAATAGTACGGCGGATCTCTCGGAGGAGCTCGGTCGCCGCCGCCGCCGCCGCCGCCGCCGCCGCTTGCCGGCCACGCGAGCCGAGAAGCGGAGCAAAACCGTCCGAGGTCTCCGACGAGGGGGAGAGAGAGAGAGGGCGCGAACGGGTCGGCGTTGCGAAGCGGGGCGGATTATACGGGTCGATCGTGCCGTCGGATTCGGGTCGATCCCGACGAACCGGCCCGGCCCATTGGACAATACCGAGGACGAGGCAAATACTTCTCCCCTGTGCATTTGGACTCCATCATCTCCCCACAATTCTTCCCCACATCTCTTAAGGAGAACTATAGAATCATGATAATTTTTTTTTTTTTTGGATGTATTGGTATTTAACTAAAGTGAAATTTATGAAGGAGAATGAACGAATAAGAAAAACGAAAGAAAAGGACCAAAACCAATATAATAGCACACGAGATATGTATATGCCATGAATAAGTAATATTAAAAAAAATTAAAATTGAATTGGCATACACATAATAAATTTAAGACTAATTGGCTAATTTCCTCCATTTCTACCTTGGGTTTACATCCAATCTCCCATCTTGAAAACACTTTTATACTTGATTTTAATTGTTAGATCATATGAGTTTTATATGATATTTGAATTATCTTGCCGGTAAAATCAATTGGGGCTTAGATGCTATCCACTTTAGTAATGTGCAAGAATGGCACCATAACTCGTTTTCATGTTGCCAAGTAATTGAAAGGGCAGCATTTTGACGCCCAGATCGCATTAGTCCGCGAGGACCGCAACTCGGTTCCCATACTTGAATTTTTCCCACTTGTATAGGAAAAGTCAAAGTCCTGATTCAACTCTTGACTTTTGATCTTCAAACGATGCGTATCCAGCGCCCGGTCATGATTCACGGAAGTCAAATGAAAAAGGCCAACTTTATGATTTATCCCTTTATTATATTAGAAGGTCAAAAAAAGTAGGATTAGCAAAACTTCGGGTCGAAATGCCCGAGTCCCAAAGGCACTCCAAAAGAATTTCTTGGCACTTGCAGATGCTAGTGAAAAAAGAATCCTCGCCAGAGAGAAAATGTATGTATAATGTATTATTTTGAAGTAGAAACGTCTATAAAATATCGATGGAATGACATAATATTCCAGAAAACCTAAGAACTAAACTCATTTAATAAAGGATCGTCTTCCCTGACGACCAATTCAAATCCGTCTTCTTCCCTCGCTGTAACCCGTGAAGTCAAATTCCTAAACCGGTTCTGCAAAACCGTGGCAGTCAAGAAATCAAAAATCTCAGTCCCGTTCAACAGGTTTGATCAAGAGAAGAAGGAACGGAGCAGTTGCCGGTAGCCTTGGCTATAGCACAATATAAGTACGAGCTTCCTCAGACACATTTTCTTCATCTTACACACAAATAGACACGCAACTCGCAGCAACCAAATCAGAAGAAAGTTACAGATTGTTGTTGGAAACCAGCCAAGGATGGAGAAGATCCTCTCTTCAAAAGTAGCAGCCAGTTTGATGGTTTTGCTGTTCCTGATGGGAGCGTCAATGCAATCGGGTGAGGCGTGCCGGCTTCTCAAAGGCCACGATGGAGGGTGGGCTGGTGATGCGCAGCCGAGTGTAATTGTTCTCCAGTCCCTGCAAAAGGGTTCGACCCCGTGCACCGGTAACTGCAGCGGCTACACTCCCGGAAGCAGCACCACCGCTAGCACCACCAGCACCAAGGCCTTCGCAGGCCGATCCGCTGTTGGTGTACCTCCACCTAGTTATTCTGATCGTGCCTCTCGATCCGGCGTTGCCGCCGATCGTAAATAGTCGGCATTCCATGTAAAGGACGCTCATGAAGGGAATCGAGCATTTGTGAGTAGAAGAAAGGAACCGATACATAGTTTACAAGCACAAACCAATTATTCTTTTTTTCTTTTTATTCTCTGAAAATTTTCTAGGATGGATAATTTCCATCTGTTGTAGAATGTATAACTTGGGGACACATGTTTGATTTGTTCGATTTATTCGTCCAAGCCTAATAAATTGCTCAGTAATTTTATTTTATTTTCTAAGTGCAAAAGGTGAGAAGTGATTACCTGACTTTGTCAGCAATTTTTTTATCTGTTGGGTTGTCATTTTACGATTGATGAAAAATCAGAGTGTTATTGAAAGGGTACCACGGCAAATGTCGAATCAATGGTACCAAGGTTTAAGCTAGAAAAAGTCGATGGATGACGACTTTTGCCCAAGACAAAATTTAGATGTGTGCTCCCTATGTGACATAGATTTGGCATGGAGGATAGACAATTCATATTCGCATGTTATAATCGGTATCCCTATGTGATGAACTTTTGCAAAATCTATTAATGTCTTATTCGGAATAAACTTAATAAATCAGTACTATTTGACAAAAAAAAAAAAAAAAAATTAGTGGAGAAAAACTATGGAGTCACACACTTAGAAGTTGACAAGATTCATGTAATCATTATGATGTTTGCAAGAGAGACAAATAATTGTCGTTAAACGATAGCAAAATTTAGTATATTAACAAAAACCAAAGAAACATTGGTAAATAATTCAAATGAGATTAGTAACCTTTGGTAATTTAATTGGGAAAAAGTTGATTAGTCACCCAAATTAAAGTGATGAATTCCAATAGGAGTTGGTAAATTTAAGATGATGGTAAGAAAGGCAAATAAAACTTAACAAAAAATAAGAAAGGCTGAAAATTTGTGAACTATTAAAAGGAATTAGTAATTTCATAGACGTGCTAATACGTTACTTCAACATTCACTACAATAATTAAAAATTAAGACGTTTTGGCAAGCATATTCGATTGGACGTAGACCTCGGAGTCTCTTCTCTGCCCAACATCAACGTGGGTTTTGCTGCAAGGTCTGGGATCCAAGCATCAGAATCCCTTATCCATTGATCGATGTTTTGGGTTCTTAAGTCATAATTTTAGGTGGTTCCTGAGGTTCCGAGTTGGGGTGCAGGACGAGGCTTACGGTGGGTTCTTGAGTTGGGTTCTGGAGAGCCCCAATGTTGAATGATGCGTTCTCGAGTCTGGCTGTCAGGAATCTGAGAAATATAGATGAGCTCTAGAGTTTACTGTCATAATCCCAAATCATGATGCACTATGTAGAAGTGAGCATGGTCTAGATGGGCAGTTCTCACCTGGAAATCGGGAACCGCCTACTAAGGACCGATTTCGAAAAATTGGAATTGGGACCCGTCTGTTGGTTCAATTAATCCACTTGGAAATTGAACCGCTGGGTGAGTCCATGGAACCCTACAATTGCATTAATCAATTAATATTATGGTTAATATAGTTTCTATTTAAAGCACTAAAGCTTGTTTGGTGCTTTATCTTCGGGTTGAATTGCAAGCCATTAATGTTGATCAATGATTGAAAATTATAAGGGCGAAACAAATAAATTGTACTTGTTAGCTAAAAACTTAATTTCTTCAAAGGTTATGATGTGATCCTCTTAGAATTTCTCGACTTTGAAAATATGTGGAGAATTAGACTCTACCTTAAAAGTCCTAACCTTCACAGAAGTTAAAATATTAATCGTTTGATTCATCACTTTTTAACATCAACCTAATTTCATTATCGGAATGATTAAGGAGAGACCTAATTATACCCATAAAACGAGTAGTTAGCTTTTAAGTTCGTATCATGATGACAAAGCGTCGCACCGTTTGTGGACATCTTTAATTGGCTCTCTCCCTCCTCTTCGTTTGTTTATTTTGTTTTGGTCAAGAAAACAAATAAATGAATTATTAGAATGAAAAAGAAAATTAGGGAGTTAATCCTATTACATACCCAAGAGATAAAATTAGTTAATAATATCTAATAACTACATATTTACGTATATGTACATATATATTTGGTCAAAAAACTACAAACTAATTAAGTAATTGAGATGCAATTTAAAAAAAAAAAAAATACTGGTCCGATTCGGATGGGCAGTTCCATGCCTAGAACTAGGAATTGGATCGGTCCCCATTGGTTCATTAAATTGGAATCGGGAACTAGATTGACTTTCATGGAAATCGCCTATTCTAGTTCGTTCCAATCTGGTTTTCGGAAGTTCTCAATTCTTTTATACAACCCTAGCACTATTAGAAGGTCAAAGAAAGTAGGATTAGCAAAAGTTGAGTCAAAAATACCTAGACCCAAAAATACTCCAAAAGATTTTCTTGGCACTTGCAGATGTTAGTGGGGAAAAATAAAAACCTCAACAAAGTGTGTGCATATATATTATAAATATAATGTAAATCTTAAAGTAGAAACACGTTTAAAATTTTGATGGAATTATTATTAGTCGTGGCATAATACCCTAGAAAATTAGAACTTTACTCATTCAATAAAGCATAGTCTTCCTTGATGACCAATTCACATCCTTATTCTTCCTTCTCTGTAACCAGGGAAGTCAAATTCCAAATCCGGTTCTCCATAGCCGTGGCAGTCAAAAACTCAAAAAATCCCCGGTCCGTTCAACTGGTTTGATCAAGAGAAGAAGGAACGGGGCAATTGCTGGTAGCCTTGGCAAAACACAATATAAATATGAGGCCTCCTCAGACACATTCTCTTCATCGTTCACACAAACAGACACGCAACTCGCAGCAACCAAAACAGAAGAAAGTTACAGATTGTTGGAAAGCGGCAAGGGATGAAGAAGATCCTCTCTTCAAAGGTAGCAACCGGTTTGATGGTTTTGCTGTTCTTGATGGGAACGTCAATGAGATCAAGTGAGGCGTGCCGGCTTCTTGATGGCCACGAAGGAGCGCATGATGGTAACAGGGAGCCGAGCCTACTTGTTCTCCAGTCCCTCCAAAAGGGTCCACCCCCGTGCACCGGGAATTGCAGCGGGGAAACTCCTGGAAGCAGCACCACCGCTAGCACCACCGGCACCAAGGCCTTCACAGGCCGATTACTTGTTGGTGTGCCTCGACGTGGTTATTCCGGTCATGTCTCTCAATATGGTGTCGCTGCTGATCATAAATAGTGGTGCTCCATATAAAGGATGCTTGTGAAAGGAATTGAGCATTTGTAAGTAGAAGAAAGGAACCAATACACATGTTACAAGCACAAATAAATTGTTCTTTTTATTCCAAGATCATATGTATTCTATAATACTTTATTTCGCAATATATAGATAAAGGTTATATGGTATGGGATTTGTGAGGATGTATATCGGTATTTTCTTTAAAGTATGTAAAAGCCTTTTGGCATTGCTATTGTAGAATCTAAAAAAAACTGCTATCACACTGTAAAATTAATTGTATAACGAATGAGAAAAGCTTGCATATTAAATTATGGCAATTTGGATTAGAAGATTGTAAAATTCAATGTTCTTTACCGAAGAAAAATTAAGACGTTCTAACAAGCATAGTCAATCTAGTCTAGGGTTAGGAGTCTCATGTCTGGCCGACACTACCTCGGGTTTGACCGCAAAGTCAAGGGTCCAAGCACTGGAATCCCTTTATCTATCTACCGATCTAAAGTCCTAATTCGAGATGGTCCTGAGGTTCCAAGCCTGAGCGTAAGGACCAAGGCTTGCAGTGGTAAACCAAATAAAAGTGTAAGAACTTCAGTTGAAAGAATCGTAGAACCCAAACATAGGTGCGTTTGAAAAGGCCTTTGAAAAAAGTAATTAGAGAAATATAAAGGCTGTGGAATTAAAGAAATTTTCCAAAATTCAAATTGTGTTTGGTAAATTGTATTTATAAAAATTTATTATAAAATCCCTTTGAGCAAAATAGTATTTGGACAAATTATATTTACAAAATACTTTTGTTATTAAAAAAAAGAAAAAAAATAAAGAGTTGACTGATGAACGGCAGGCGGTTTTGCGAAGGATAGGTGGTTCGGCAAAGGGTAGGCACTTTAGTGAGGTCGCACAACCCTCTAGTGAGAGTTGCTGCACGAGGTTGAGGTGACCCTCGCCGGACCACCTGCCCTTTGTTGGACCGCTACCCTTCGCCGACAACCACATTCAGATGTTGGTCCTGACGATAATTTCGAGAGGATATTTTTTCACTAGCCCAAGGTTAGCATGACGAGAGTGCCCAAGGTAGCCCCTAAGCTGCCTTGGGCTTTCAGCCATTTGCTTGTATTTGGGAAATAGAGTTATATATATATATATATATATATTGCCAAGCTTCCTTTATTTGGCCTAGAGGGCTTTGGACGCCTAAGGGGCTTTGGGAATGCAGTTTCCAAACGCACTCATACTTCTCTAAATTGAGAAGTACCAACATTCTCTGAGAGCATTTGTTCGTATTGGATACTCTAATACGTGTTCGACATTTTCTGACACTTTTTGACACTTGATCAATAGGTATTGGAAAATGATCAATTCTCCCGACATTCTCCCACATGCCAGTATGGAATTCCAATATATGTGTTTGGAATTCTCATATGTGATTTCAACATACACAAGGTCAAATGTAAAAATTTCAATAAATAATGGGTCAAAATATAAATATGCGAAAAATAAAAATAATAAATGGGGAATGAAAAAAAAAAAAAATAGTTTTCTCTTCTCTTTCTCTTCTAACTTTCACTTCCCCACGTGAGTCCAGAATGTGGATTGCTTGATCTTTTTTCCTCCAAGTTTTATGGATTAATGGAATGGAGTTGAATTTATCCAACTAAAACAATGAATGACATTAATAAATAGTGGATTAATGTTTTTAGTGTAAATTCATTTTAGACTATTTTATTATTATTTATTTATGAATTTGAATCAAATTAATTTGATTAAAATAATTATAAAAATGACAATTTATCATGTATATATAAAAATATATATTTAATATACAATGTATCCCAACATGTCAAAATTATCTATTATTTGAGAAACGACGTGTCGGCGTTTCTGCGTTGGTACTACTTACCCTATGAGGAATTCCCACTCAAGTGAGATTTACTTAATGTAAAAGTAAGGTGCATTTGAAAAACTAAATGATCAGTTTATATAAAAGGGAGAAAATTGTTTAAAAAGTTATAAACTTATTGCAATTTTACAAATTTAGTCCAAAGTCTTTCAATTTTGCCAATCGTTTTTGAAAATTTTGCCAATTAAAATCTAAATATTTTGACAGTTTACCGGTAGAGACCATCTAGCTAATTTTGTAGAAATTGTTGATGTGAATGCCTACTATTCTATGTGGCATGATCAACATTGACATTGACTTTTTTAATAATATTTTCACAATTTTTTTTTGAAAATTTTACAATTTTTCTAGCCTTTTCTTTTTTCTTTCCCTTTTTTTTTTTTTTTTTTGGGATTTAACATCTGTGGGGGCTTTGCAGCCCTTGCCTAGATTTGGCGAGGGCCACGGTGCCATCATCTAGCCTAGATCCGGCGAGGCGTCACAACTCTTGTTAGATTTGGGTGAGGGCTCGTGCACCCTTGACTTGACTGGAAAGGGCATCATGGCCTTCGACTAGAGCTAGCGAGCATTGTGATGCCCTCGCCTAGTGCTAGTGAGAGTTGGCTGGCAGCCTCAATCTTGAAAAAAAAGAAAAGAAAAAAGAGGAAAGAAAAAATCGAAATTTTTTAAAATATTATTAAAAAAGGGTTAATACTTTAAAAAACCCCAAACCGGTCCAATTTGTGACAAATTTACCCCAAACTAATTTTTTGACCATGAAAAACCCCAAACCGGTATACATGTGACAAATTTACCCCGACTAACAAAAAAACCCGAAACTGATATATTTATGACAAATTTACCCTAAACTAATTTATTCGACCGAAAAAAACTCCAAACTGGTAAATTTGTGACAAATATACCCTTCGCTAAATTGAATTAATACAAAAAAAAAAATCACAAAAATTGTAAACTGTAACAAATGAAATGTAAAATCCTAAATTGGTAGATTAATCAACTCTCACGAGTCATTTAACTTAATAATTTAATGATAAAATTTAATAAAAACTAACAGAGGCTAAATTTGTCACAAGTGTACCAGTTTGGGGTAAATTTGTCAAAGGTATACCAGTTTGGGGTTTTTGGTGGTCAAAAAAATAGTTTGGGGCAAATTTGTCATAAGTGTACTAGTTTAGGGTTTTTTAAGGTATTAACCCTTAAAAAAAGATCCATGTCAGTGTCGCCGTGTTGCATAGGACAATTGGTGTTCATGTCAACAATTTCTAACTAAAATTGGTTAAATATATTCAATTGGCAAATTATCAAAATATTTATGACTTGATTGACAAAAATGTAAAAACTTTACAATTTTTTGAACAATCTTCCAATAAAAGGAGAAGGCGTCTTTGTCACTCATTTGACAGTAGATTTAATATCATAAAAAATAAAAAACCGATATATCTATGATAAATTTACCCTCTATTAGTTTCGGTTAACTATATTTGACAATTGTGTATTCTTTTTTATTTTTGGTCGATGACAAGTGTATCAATTTGAGGTTTTATCATTTATTTATTATAGATGTTAGAGTAATAAAATTTTTAATAACATCTAAAAGTTTAAAATAGTTACCAGTAATATCACCAAAATATCTAATGGTATCAAAGCTAGAGATATTGTGTTTGAATTTTTTCAAGCCCCATTTATCTTCCAAATTAAATATGTTTACACTCACTATTAGAATCAAACTAAGTGTGAGGGAGAGTGTTAGAGTAATTAAATATTAACCAAACCTTTATCTAGTGGCTTAAATTTTCTGAACAGTTGACATAAGTCTTACCAAATCTCGTAATTTTTTATGGTATTAATTCAATTTAATGAAAACTAATGCAGGATAAATATGTTATTAATATAACAATTTTGTGTTTTTGATAGTAAAAAATTAATTTAGAATAAATTCATCATAGGTGTATTAATTTGAGGTTGTTGATAATATTAACTCTTTAGCGAAATAGAGCCTTCATCTTTTTATTTCTCTTTTGTTTTTCTCCGCCCATGTACGTGCGCAGTTTATTTGCCGTGTAATTAGTTATCTTTCTCATAGTTGAAATGGAATGTATAAATATTTTTTTCCAATCACCGTGTTGACGGCATATTGGTGTAAATACAATCAAGATGGACATATGCTGAAATTTGTCGTGGTTAAACAATCGTGCATGATGACATCATTCTCGAAGTGGTGGACACGATCCAACAACCGAGTGCGTCGAGGACGGGGCATGAGCTGTTCTGCGACCGGCCAATTCAAGTTTCTGATCAACGCAGCTTCTTCTTCTTCTTCTTCTTCTTCTTCTTGTCCTGTTCCCTCAGTGAAGTCAAATCCAAATTTCTCCAACTTTGGCGGTCAAAGATCAAAAACCCGTGTCCGACAATTTAATCAGAAGAATCGAAGGCGTCCGTAAAACTAAATATTCTTCCCGTTTTATATCCCAAAGTCGTGATTTTCCGCTTCATTCATTTTGATTACTGAAACATATTTATTTATAAATCAGTTCTTGGTCGCATGCCGGGAAGATAATAGTGAAGATTTTTTTGGAAGAGCGAGTTTTTCCCAACATTGAATGAAGCGTCGTTGTTTTGTTCCCTTTGTCACCCCATGGATGAAAAATTTTCCCCGTTGGACCTCAATTTCTTAAAAAAAAAATGAAAAATGTCGGAGTAACAATATAATTTAGAAAGCCACATAAGATGAATTTAGTTAAAAAAAACCATGTTGGACTTCAAGTGATCGCTCAACAAAATTTGTCATTAAAGTAAGTACTGAAAATAATGAAACTTTTATGTTTTATTTATTTCATGGAAAATATAACGTTTCTAGAAAATATTTTTTAAGAAACCATTTTCTTAGAAAATGATAATATTTCTAGTATTCGATTGAAACTTTAAAATAAAAAAGAAAATATATTTTCATTGTTTGGTATTTGATTTGATTTTCTAGACAAAATTATCAAAAAATTCAAATTCTTTTATTTCTTTTTGATTTTTTCTTTTCTTTATTTTTCATTTTCTTCTTCCTCGGTGATCGCCAACCACTACGATGGTTGACCATTAGCTAACCCTTGAGCGAGGTTGGGCCTTGCTGATTTATGGGGAGACTTGAGCTCGCTTGTGGCTGGTCGCTAACCATTGCCATACCTGATAATCAGATGAAGAAGAAAGAAAAAAAAAAGAAAATGAAAAAAAAGGGAAAAGAAAAAAATTAAAACTCAAATTATTATTATTATTATTTTTTTAAAAGAGAAGGTTTCTGGTGAAAAAGTGCTTGTGAAGTGAAAGAAAGAGGATATAAAGTTTTCCATACTTTTGAAGGTGTTTTTTTCACTGACGGAAAATGTTTTCCTTAGATAACTTATTTTCTATGAACCAAACATTAAAAAATACTGAGAATCTTTTCCTATAAATTACTTTTCATGAAATGAATGGAGCTATGATGTTCTTATCCTGAAGTTAAAGGAAAACAAAATTGTTTTCCTTGATACAAAAGAGTACATTCGGACCAAAGAAAATTATGTTCCTTGGCCACCAATTCAAATGATCCTTCTTCTTCCCTCTCTATGACCGCTGAAGTAGAATTCCGAATCTGGTTCTCCATAGCGGTGGCGGTCAAAAGTTCAAAATCCCAGGCCCGTTCAACAATTTTGATCAAGAGAAGAAGAGTCGAACAATTGCAACGAGTTTGGCAATGGCGCAATGTATATACGAGACATCCTCAGATTCATTCTTTTCATCATACACCCCAATAGACACACAGCTTGCAACGACTTAGAAAGAAGAAAACCAGAAATTATTAGAAATCAGCCAAGGATGAAGAAGATCCTAACTTCAGAGGGAAAAGTATCAATAAAGTCATAAACCTATTGCATCGGTACCAATTCAGTCATAAACTTTTCAATTGGACTAATTTAGTCTTAAACCTTTTAATATTGGTACCAATTCAGTCCATCCGGCCAATTTTGGCCAGCCGGTGTTGATGTGGACATCGGCCAAGAACCGGATGCCGACGTGGTAATTTTTATTATTATTTATTATTATTTTGAATTTTTTTATTAATTTTTTATTAATATTTATTTTCTTTTCGTCTTCTTCTTGGTGGTGGCCGCGAAGCCCTCGCCCGACACCGGTGACGGTCGCGGCCCTCAACCGGCCTCTCCCAGGGCTGTTGGCGAGGCGGCTCCGCCTGGATCTGGGCGAGGCCAGCCTTGCCAGGGCGGAGGTGAGGGCTGCGAAGCCCTCGCTAGCCGTCGAGAGGGTCACAGCCCTCGCTCGGCCTCGCCTAGGGCCGCCTTGCCCACGGCATAGCCCAGCTTCCAACCTCAATTTCCTCCGCTTCGTCCTCACCGACTTTTGCTCTTCTTCTCCTTTGATGAGCAGAAAGCCGCGAGTAATCCCACCAGCTGCTCCGATGGCGAAGGCTGGCCTCGCCTAGATTTGAGTTAAGCTGTGGGTGAGGAGGCCCTAGGTGAGGGCCGTGACCCTTGCCAGCAGTTGGCGAGGGCTTCACGGCCCTCGCCTCCGCCCTGGCGATGGTCGCCATGGCCTCGCCAGCCGCAGGCGAGGCTGGCCTCGCCCAGATCTAGGCGAAGCCGCCTCACCGACGGCCCTGGGAGAGGCTGGGCGAGGGTCGCGAAGCCCTTGCCAGCGGTCAGCGGGGGTCGCGGCCCTTGCCCAGCGGCTGGGGAGCCTCACCAGAGGCTCGCCAGCCACCGCTAGGAAGAAGACGAAAAGAAAAAAAAAAAAGAAAAATAATAATAAAAATTAATAACAAATTAATAACAAATTCGAAAAAAAATAATTTCCACGTTAGTGTCCGGTCATCGGCCGACGTCCACGTCGTGCCGGCTAGCTAAAATTGGCCGGATGAACTAAATTAGTACCAATATTAAAAGATTTAAAACTGAATTAGTCCAATTGAAAAGTTTAAAACTGAATTGATACCAATGCAATAGATTTAAGACTTTTTTGGTACTTTTCCCAGCTTCAAAGATAGCAGTTGCTGTGATGATTTTGCTGTTTTTGATCGGAATAGCAACGGGACCAAGCGCGGCATGCCGGGTTCTAATTAAGGGCCACGAAGGAGAGCGGGCTAATAATAAGGAGCCAAGTCTAATTAATCTCCAGACCCTACAAAAGGGTATACCCCCGTGCCCTACCTGCGGCAGCTACACTCCTGGAAGTGGCACCACTGCTAGCACCACCAGCACCAAGGCCTTCGCGGGCCGATTAGCCGTGGCTGCGCCTTCACTTGATTATTCTAATCACGTCCCTCAATTTGGTGTTGCTTTCAATCGTAAAGAGTAGGTGCTCCATGCAAGGGACGCTTGTGAAGGGAGTTGAGCATTTATAGTTAGAAGAAAGGTACCTATAGGCTATATATAGCTTACAAGACAATATATATTTTAAGTTTTCATATGGATAATTTTCATCATGAGTTGAATGTATAATTTGGGGAAACATGTTTAATTTGTTCGACTTACTCGTTGAAGCCTAATAAAGTTTTAGCAATTTTTCATGATTGCAAAATGTGGAAAGTGACTCCCATATCTTGTTTGCAATGTTGCTCTTGGTCGCATTGTTAATTTGCGATTGATGAAAAAACCAAGTGTCGTTGAAACGGTACAAAGGAATGTTGCCTCGAGTGAATTTCTTGGTGGGTACTAAGGATCAAGCTAAAGAAATTCGAATGGGACAACAACTTTAACCATATAGATTTAGATAAATTAAGATAACTATGCAGCATAAAGATTTGGTAATTCAATTAATGTATTATAAATATATATTATAATCATGTCCATCGCACAATTGAAGAACACTATTTTTTTTTCTATACTTTTATGCTACAAAAATTAGGTATATTAAACTTGTATCGATGCATCACTTTCAAGTTTGCCTTGTAATTGTTTTTAAATGTATTAATTTATTAAAAAAAAATGTTAGTCCTGAATGACTTTACTTATTATAAAAAAGTCGAAAAAAGCATAATTCTATAGTTTGGGAAAAGTGTTAAAAAAGTCCTAAATCTTTTGTATTTGTGCCTATTTAGTCCTAAACATTTTTTTGTACTAATTTAGTCATAAACATTTTTACTTAGTGCCGATTAAGTCATTTCTAGCCAATTTTGGCCGGATTTTACTGACTGGACGCCAGTTGGTTAATATGGCATGATTGGTGTTGACGTGGATAACTTTTAATAATATTTTAATATTTTTGAATATTTTTATTTTTATTTTTTCCTTTCCCCTCCTCCAGTCGGTCGTTGGACCTTGGTGACCAGCCAGAGGCGACGGCCGGCAAGGTCAACCTTGCCGTACCTCGTCGGCCACCTTGCTAGTGGCTGCAAGGGTAGCCTCGCGCTGGGTGGCTAGTGAGGGCGAGCCTTGCCAGCGCCGCCCAGGCAGTGAGGGCAACCTAGCATCGGGCTGGCGAGGTCAAGCCTCGCCCATGGCTAGTGAGGCTCAACCTTGTCAAATCGCTGCCTAAGCGGCGCTGGCGAGGCTCGCCCTCGCCGGATTTGGCAAGGTCAAGCCTCATTAGCCATGGGTGAGGCCGCCCTCGCGGCCACTAATGAGGTGGCCGGCGAGGTTCGGCGAGGTCAACCTCGCCGCCCGTCGCCTTTGGTTGGTTGCCGAGGTCCGACGACCGGCTAGAGGAGGGGAAGGCAAAAAGAAAAAGAAAAAGAAAAAAAAAAGAAAAAGAAAAAGAAAAAGAAAAAGAAAAAAATTTAAAAATATTAAAATATTTTTAAAAGTTGTCCACGTCAGTACTGATTAGGCCACGTCAATCAACTGGTGTCCAGTCAGCACAATTTAGCCAAAATTGGCTGGAAATGACTAAATCGGCACTAAGTAAAAATGTTTAGGACTAAATAGACACAAATACAAAAAATTTAGGATTTTTTAACACTTTTCCTTCTATTGTTTCGTACCCAAAATTTTTCTTCTATACCTAGTAAATTTTTTTTTTTTTTTGAGCAAATATACCTAGTAAATTTCAATTATTGTGGAATAGTGTAAAAAATTGTTGGTAGAAAAGGCCTTTTTGTTGGATAACTTATGGGTAATATACATACATCTTTCCTGAAATCACAAACTTTTTTTTAGAGTTCGCAAATTAGCAATTTTTGTATTAAATTACCAAATTTTATTCATTTGACTTACCAACACTTCAATTTTACCTTATTCTTGTATGAATTACTGACCTAAATTATAGTGATCAAGCTGGATAACTTATGGGTAATGTACATACATCTTTCCTGAAATTACAAACTTTTTTTTTTAGAGTTCGCAAATTAGCAATTTTTGTATTAAATTACCAAATTTTATTCAATTGACTTACCAACACTTCAATTTTACCTTATTCTTGTATGAATTACTGACCTAAACTAAAGTGATTTTCCAAATTGATCATATTAAAAGATAAACTGATTTTGTGATATTAACTCTCATTTGATTTTATTTACCAAAGTTTAATCATTCTTTTTAATTTGCCAACTCTTCTATTGAGATAGCAATTTTTATTTGCATTAATTAGCAACCAATTAAGTATATAAACTGTTTTTTAAGAATACCTACCCAAATTATTGTGAAAAGATTACTACATAGTACTAGATTACCAATTTTCATTACTTATCAATATTTATCTTTTAGTTTATCAAATTTTTATTGTTTACAAACTTTAATTGGCATTCACAACAATACCTTAAATTTACCAACTTTTCTTCAAAAATACTTAGCCTCTTTAGCATAACTTACCAATTCTTTTTCAGCATTAAGTTGATAACTAGTATTAAGTTATTAATTCTCATTTAAGTTACTTATCAAGTTTATTTTTCTTTTAACTATCCATATTTCTTATGTTTTACGAAATTTTCCTTACCTTTCTTAATTATGCCTTGAATTTGCCAACTCTTACAAAGAAATATTAACTTTAACTTGAGTGATTTATCAATTTTTCTCTGTTATATAATCAATTAGTCCCGCATTATGAATTCTTATTTGAATTAGTCACCGACTTTTATTTACTTATTTATTTTTGGTTAAAGGTCACCGACTTTTATTTTATCTTTCTTTTTACCAACTTTTTAGTTGGGTTACCTAATTGAGAATAAAATTGATAAGCCAACAAATAAAGCTCAATAATTTCACACAATAGTTGGTAATTTTAAGTTGTTCCTAAGAAAGGTAAACAAAAATTTATAAAAGATAAAGGGATTTTTTTTAGAGATGAGAGAAGTTGGCTATTTAACAACAAAAAAACCAAATAAATGTTGGTAATCAACTTAAGTAAGAGTTGGTACAAAGTTAGATGGTAACTGTGACATTTTGAAATTTCCTCATTTCTTAAGATTATTTAGGATATTAAGATGATAAATTGTTTCAATAAATTATTCGATAATTTCTACAAATTACTGCGTGGTAATTGAATTTGTTAAGTTGCAAAAATTTCTGGAAAATTAGTTTTAATTTGCCAAGTTTTTCTACAGATAAGAGAAGCTAGTTACTAAAGAACAAACAGACCAAATAAACATTGGCAACACAAAATTAATTGTTAATGTGACATCTTGAAATTTCTGCATTTCCTAATTTTATTTAGGATGTTAAATTTATATATTATGTGAATAAATTATTTGATGTCTTCGACAAATTTGTTAAGCTAGAAAAATTTCTGAAGAATTAGTTTTGATATGATAAATTATCACCTACTACCTAATACTGTTAGGTTATCCAATCTTGTTTGAGTTACTTGCCAATTTTTAAATTTTTTTTATGTTATAGTCTTTTTTTATTATTATCTTTTACTAAATTTTATTTGCATTTCACAACAATGCCTTAAAATTTACCAACTTTTCTTCAAAATTACCAACTTTAATTAGCATAACTTACAATTTATTTTTCATTTAAGGTGCCAACTTATTTTACGTTACCAAATGAGTTCCTTTCCAAGTTGATTCTTCTTTTAGTTTTAGTTTTTTTTTTTTTTTTTTTTACTTTTCTTATTTTTACAGTCTTTATTTATTTTTCTTAAGTTCACCTTAAATTTGCTGGCTGTTTATATAATTTTTAACTGTAATTTAAGTCATTTTATCAACTAGTTGCAGGTAACAAATTTTCATTGGAATTAGTTATCAATTTTTATTTTATTTTAATAATTTACCAACTTTTATGTTGAGTTACTCACTGGAACATAAAGTTAAGTCATCGATAACAAAAGTTTACAAAATAACAAAAATCAAAGAAATGTTGGTAACTAATTCAAATGAGAGTTAGTAACTTCCGACTAGTTGGTAATTTATTCGGAAAAAAATTGGTAAATTTAAGGTATTGGCATATGCCACGTAAGTTATTGTATTGTTTAATATGAATATCTTGATAAAAACGTTGGGCACGCGTAAAAATTACTTTCTTTTTGTTTGGCAAAAGTGAATGGCACAATTTATAGTTTATTTCTTTTAACACCTTTTTCCCTCCTTTTGTTCCACCCGGAAGCACATTAGACGCAAGTCGATTTCTTTTTGTGGATTCTGAGAAACGCAGTAATCCGCGGCTGCGGAAACTTTAAGATGGGAAAGTCAAGTCTGGATTCAGATATTACGTTGATCATGCAGCGATGTACGTGTCCACAGCTGGTCATGATTTACGACGGTCAAATAAAAAGTCAATTTTGATAAATTCAAAGCAGGTCAAAGAGTATACGAGGTCAACTTAATAAAAAGATCAAAAATTGACTTCTTAATAAAAAGATTAAAAATTGACTCGGAAAAACATCACTGAACCCACACATAGTCCTCTAAGGATTTTCTTGGAAACATGTTCTGGCAATTAGACAATTCCCATTATTTTCTTAGAAACCGCCTATTAGAGATGCTTATTACATTTACAGAAACAACTCCAATTATGTTGTTCAAGCCAAAAAAATCCATGGGATATTCATGCAATTTTCAGGCAACGGATGTTATTCCAAAATCAAATGTATTCAATAACACTTTATTAGTATTCAATAGATGAAGACTATATGCGGCATGTAATTCATAAAGATGGATATTGTTATTTTCCTTGTAGTATGTAAAAAACTCGTGGAATTGTTATTATAGAATCTTAGAAAAGTCTATTACCATGCTTGTACATAATTGAGATTTGCAGTGGGTTCGTGAGTTTGGCCTTGGAGAGTCCCATTGTCGAATGATGTGCTCTCAGGTCTCATTGTTAAGAACCTAAGACTTATAGCTGAGGTTTATAGTCTAGTGTCAGGATCCTGAATAATGATGCACAATCGTATATTTTTTATTTTGGAAGTTAAGTAACTATTTATTTTAGATTACTTTGATATTAATGAAATTTAGTATATAGACACATTGGCAATTATTTTTGCAATAATACTTTCACACTAATATTCAAATATAAGCTAGGGAACGATAACTTTTGCCTATGATATATTTAAAGACGTGCTTCCAATGTGACACAAGGAATTGGCATGGAGGATTGACAAATCATATGTGCATGTTATAATTAGTAATTTCATTTTTTAGCATTTAATATTAAATTGCAAGAGCTTTTAGCATCCATGTTTATTTGGCAGTGAAACTTGATAGGCCAAAACTAGTTGATAACCTAAATGTAGTAAATACGTTGAGTCACACACATAAAGGTTGGCCAAATTCATACAAGTCTTGATATGATGTTTGTCAGTGAGACAAATAAAAAAAAGCAAACGACAGCTAATGTTGATGTGTTAACAAAAACCAAAGAAACCTTTGTAAAAAACTCGAATGAGAGGTAGTAACCTACAATTTGTTTGGTAATTTAATTGGGAAAATGTTAGTAAGTCACCTAAATAAAAATTGGTAATTTTCTGTAAGAGGTGGTGAATTTAAGGTAATGGCAAGAAAGAAAAATAAAGCTTAGCAAAACACAAGAAGTATTGATAATTTGCGAACTATAAAAAGAAATAGTAATTTCATGGGCGTAGCATTAAGTTATCGGCATTTTACCGGGAATCAAGTCATTGATAATTTTTTACCGATGGTTTTTTGACACTCAAACACTCTTTAGGAAATTTACAGAGACAGCAAAAGTCCGTTTGTTTTTGTATTGGAGCATTAGAATCGTCCCGGGGAGCAAAAACCGGAGGGAAGATCTGCCATGGAACTCTAGAAAACACTTGCATTCAATAACTTAAAACGTTCCAACTCGAGCATAGAATTTTGTGACTGGCTACTGTACACCAGCTTAAACTGAACTGTAGAATGTCTAGATTCAAATTTTACTTTGTTCTGGCAACCATATGCGCGTCTAACGCTGCCCATGATTCACGACGGTCAAATAAAAAGTCAAACATACTCTTCTCAAGGATTTTCTTGGAAACAGATGTCTGTGATTTTTTTTTTTTTTTTTGGGCCAGATGTCTGTGATGAAATTGCAAATTTTTAGGGTATAGATATTATTCCAAAATCATATGTATCCGTAATATATGGATATAGATTATACATTACGTAGGTCGCAAGGATGTATATCCTTGTTTTCTTTAAAGTACGCAAAAAATAAAAATAAAAATCCAGCATCGTTATTATAGCACCTTAAAAAATTACTATCAAGCTTTTATATTAATTACATGACAAACGAGAAAAGCTTGCATATTAGATTATGGCAATTTGGATCACAGGATATTTTTTTTTTTTTTTTTTATAAATATTTACTTAATTATGGACTTCACTGTACGTTATGAAAAAAATAATAATTTAAGATGTTTTGACAAGCATACTCTATTCGATTTAGTCCTCGGAGTCTCGTCTCTGCCCTATATTAACTCGGGTTTGGCTATTGTGAACCTGAAACATGTAGTTGAGGTCTATAGTCTAGTGCCATGATATACACTATCGTACACTTTTTATTTTGAAAAATACATTGGTGGACATACTAGAAATTGTTGTGTGTGATTACATCATTCCCGTATGTTGTGGACATGATACAAACAAGCGTGGACGTCAAGGACGAGACATTATCTGTTCCAGGATCGACCAATTCAAATTCTCATTGGTGCCTGTTTTTCTTCTTCCTCTTCCATTCGCTCCTTGTTTAAACAGTGAAGTCAAATCCAAATTTCTTCTCCAACTTTGGCAGTCAAAAATAAAAAACCCGTGTCCAAGAAATTAATCGGAAGAATTGAGGTTACGTACAGAAACTCTACGCTGGCGTTTGCCAATATATACGAGAGATATCTCTCACAAGATGAGGTATCCTTCTTTGTACATGTTGTTAGTGAAAAATTGTCCCTAGACCCAAAAAAGCAGCCAAAAAAAAAAAAAAAAAAAAAAAGTCAGGAAAATAGCTATAAGATGAAGACGTTCCTGAGAGTTCGTGTGATCTTGCTGTTTTTGGTGGGAACATTAGTGCAAACGGATGAGGCGTGCAGGGTTCTAATTAAGGGCAAGGAGGAAGCATGGGCTAACGATAAGTCAAGCGTTCTTGTCCTCCAAACCTTGCCAAAGGGTAGAGTGCCCCCTCCTGGAGGTCCTGGCTACACTCCAGGCGGCTCTAGAAGTATCCCCAACAGCACCGACAATGGGGCCTTTGGTGATCCAGCCATGGCCCCTTCACCTGACGTCGCTGATCAAGCCATGGCCCCTTCACCTGCCGTCGCCAACAACAGAGCCTTCGCTGAGGCCCCTTCACCTGATGTCACGGATCGAGCCATGGCCCCTTCACCTGACGTCGCCAACAACAGAGCCTTCGCTGAGGCCCCTTCACCTGATGTCGCTGATCGAGCCATGGCCCCTTCGCCTGAGGTTAATCCGATGGCATTCTTAAGTCATGGTGCAATTGCTGATCGCAAATAGTCAGAGCTCACCAAAGGACACTTATCAATAAGAGTGTATGTGATGTGGAGATTAAATGCCTAGAGCCCAATACATAGATGCAAATGTAGAGGCTCATAGGAACCAATAATAAAGTCAATTTGCAATGAATAAATATTTAAAATTTCCGATGCTTAATTTCCATCTATTGTTAGAGAATGAAATTTGGTGTAACATGTCTTGTTTGATTTAATCCTCTATGTCTTATAAATTTCTTAGCAATTTTCTTACTTAGTGATGTTCCATCAAAAAATTGCAAAGCATACAATAAGTAGTTTTTCAACACATTGACGCCCTTTCGACAAAAGGAAAAAAAACAGAGAGAAAGATATTCAACGCCCAAATATCTTATTAGTGTGGAAACGTTGGTTCCCTATTCCTACTTTCACGTTTGTTTTCTTGAGGCATTTTTCTTATTTAGAGAGGCATGGATTAGTCATTAAAAGGTCATATGAAAGAAAAGATCTAGGGCTAATCGTCATGATAATATTGTTATGAAGTGTTGTAGGAAAAGATCTAGCAGTAACCATTAGAATAAGTATTAGAACCAAAAAAAAAAAAAAAAGACCATTAGAATAAGTGATCTTGTTTTAATATAATTTTCATTGTCGTCGTCAAGTGTTGATGTCCGAGTAAATTGGAAGTGAAGTTCATTTCCACATTTTTTTTTTTTTTAATTTAGTTGTCGAACGAAAACGTTACGTTTGTCAAAGAAATAGACGAAAGTACAAGCAACATTGCAATATTTGTGAATCTTTATAATTGTAGTGTAAAGAAATGGTAGAAAAAGCAAAAAACCAAAAGATATGAGAAATGTTTTCAAATATCAAAGTTTATAATTAGTACTATAGGGTGCGAATTTGATTTATTTCATTAAGTAAATTCTCCTAGAAACGAAAACCCCCATCCCGTTCAACCAGTGCAAAGGTCCCCACTTTTTATTGACTGATATTCACAAAGATTCTTTTTCGGTAGCCAATTTTGTCAATAGCACCAAACGACACGCACTAATTGTGTTTATCCACTAGTTACATTGCGCTAATTATAAAAAAACACATAAAGCACCGTTGTTTCTTTATGCATGTATGAAGGACTCGTTCTTCATTCCATTTATCAATGCCACTTATTCTTGAATTTATTAAACCATCAGCATTTAACTACTAGAGTTTGCCCCAATGACCACCCTTCCAACATAGAAGGGAGAGGTGAGGGATTTGAATCCCCACCTTCTCAGAGAGTTAGGGTGGAGACGAGTAAGTTTCATGAGTAGGTTTCAACTCTCATGCCCCTGTAGGAGGCAGGGCAAAAGTCTGAGAGTGAATATTAGAGTAAAAATAGAGTATGACTGGCTAAAAAAAAAAAAAAACCATCAGCATTTTATGTTATTAATAATTTACGTTTCTCAAAACAATCACTCAACATCAATTTCCTTTTTCAGGAAAACCAGTCGTTTAAGGGCTTACTAGGAAAAAGGGACGCGTAATTAAGTTAATATTATTAATGCACAAGAATCTTCTTTTATATATAAAATAATTATATCTCTCAATATACTCATTCAATATAAACTCCTTTCTTTTGTTGTTGAAAAACCACTTGTTCAAGGGGTTAAAAGGATTCGACGAAAACCAAAAAGGCTTAAAAGGTAAAAGGGACGAAAATTAAAGTAAACATCTATTATGCACAAAAACTTTTTTTTTTTCGTTAATTGGTTATATTTTTTGTGCTGACGTTTATGTCAATCATTTGAAAAACAGCCAATGCATAGTGATACAATATCACCTGATGATGATAGATAGACTCTCCACTCAAGTTTTGGCACATAAATGTTTTAACTGTATACATAAATATAAAACTACTTGTCAATCTAAAAACTTAAACCTAACTATTAAATAAGTTGATAATAGCCTCACAAAATTATATATGGTATTGGAATTGTGTAGTTCATAAAGATTTTTTTTTTTTATTTGAGATCAAATAGTAATTTGCTCTAAAACATTGGTTTCTTCTTGAACCATAAGACATGTAATTAACTTTATGGGCTCATCTATGACTTGGCTGATGTTGCGTGGTTTATAAATCATGTATACTAAGATCATCTAACCTTTAATTATGTTGGTCTCACTGAGGAGTGCACACGAACAATTGTCCAAACAGGGGCTTGGTCCGCATGGTCCATCAACTTGTCTATGTGGATTAGGTGCATGATATCAGTTTCATTACTCACGCTATCGAGGGCAAATAATGTCATATTTGTTCTGCGCAATTTGTCCTGGCTTGAACTTGTGTGTCATATGATTCATGAGGTTATTTATTTGGTGTTTCATTGATTCAAGTTTTAACTACTTAGATAGGCATTATCCTTGCAAAAGAGATTGCACTTGGTAATTACGTCATGAGCAACAAGTACTTCCCTTGACACCGCCCCGTGGAGCGATTCTTATTTTTTCAACGGTTTTGACTTGAAAGAATCAGATTGAAATACTCTACTTTTGTCTTCTTTCTACTTCCCTCGAACACTTGGAATGGGGAAATTTGTAAAGTCAAGTCCCGCCTCAGATTGTACTTTGATCATCTCGCAAATGTGGTTGAACACTTTTGGTCAGAGAAGAAGAAAATTTAATAGTCAAAGGTTATACAAAGAGGATGAGATCGATTGAATAAAGCCGGACAGGGAAAACTTGTGGCTCGACAGATACCCAAATGCAAACGCTATTTGTCCGGTTCAAAGAAGACATAAGCGCGGTGAAGCTGGTCTTAAATCTTGATTACACCTGTTAGAGTTGAAACATTCTCTTCCTTTGACGTGATATACAACAGAGTCAATGCTAGATTAAACCTCCATACAAGAAAGTACAAAATCATGTCTTATTATGACTGCATCGTTAAAAGTAGTCCGCCTCTATTGTATCACACTTTGGACCTCTAACGTCCTGCTCATGTCCATCTTTGCTTCACGCATCAGGAGCGACCCACACTCCAAGTAACCTAGCTATGGACATCGAGGGTTTTAAAAACAGTGACCGGAGAATCAAATCTTGAATCGTCTACTACAAAATTTGCGGATTGGAGACATGGTCATAGATAGATTAATGAATTTATATCTTGTTGATTTTTGCAAATGGTGTCAGACTTTTGACATGTATCTGTGGCCATAACTTGTGTATGAATAGAATGCCAATTTTCTCTGAGACAAAAAATTATATACATACTCATGTCCTAACTATTAGCACTTTGTACCCACGTGGACAGCTGAGTTGGTTCGGCTTTGGGCACTTCATCGCAAAGATCCCATGGTCGAAACCCCGCAGCTGCTAACACTTCTTAAGTAGGGGGCCATGGTCGTGGGGTCCTATACTAGTCTCCCTTGAAATATAGGGGCTTGGCCCTTCAGTACTGTCTAGGCATGGAGGGCTCGTGGTGGAGTCCTAAATTATTAAAAAAAAAAAAACTATTAGCACTTTGTGAAAATTATCATTTATGTTGACTGCGCAATAATAAAACCAGAAAATTAATTGGGCATGTACTAAAAGTTGCCAATAAAGAAAAAAAAAAAGACTTACCAAATGTTGTCTTTTGTAAATAATTTTGACCATAATGAATAATTTTTTAAGGCAAAAGATCGCTCCAAATGCCATAATTTGGTGCAATGTGATACTTAAGTGCTATAACTTATGAAAATGACACTTAAATGCCAAAATCGGAGAGAAATGGATCACTTTAGTGCCATTCCGGCCTAAATATTGATGTGTCAATTTTCCGGCGAAACAAGTGCACGTTGATATGGCTAGACAATGCAAAAACGACATCGTTTTAGTGCTGATGTGGTAAAAAAATAATATAGAAATTACTTTTATTAAATTTAAAATTAAATTTATTTAAAATATTTAAAAATAAAAAATTTTAATATTAAAAAATTTTGAAAAAATTAAAAATTAAAAAATTAAAAAAAAAAAAAAAAAAAAAGAGAAAGGAGGGAGGCGATTAAGGGCCATCGCCTCCTTTTTTTTTTTCAAATTTTTTAATATTAAAATTTTTATTTTTAAATGTTTAACTAAATTTAATTTAAAAATAAATTTAATTAATTTTTATGTTATTTTTAAAAAATTTTGAAATTTTGAAATTTTAATTTTGAAATTTTTTTTATAAACTTAGTTTTAAATTAAATTTAATTAATTTTTATATTAAATTTTTTACCACGTCAACACCAAAACAATGCCGTTTTGCACTCGTTTCACCGGAAAATTGACATGTAAGCGTTTTGGCCAAAGTGGCACTTAAGGGGGTGCATGATAAAAAAATTTATGTTCCAAAAATAATTTTTCTATTTCAGAAATAATTCTAGAATAGAAATCCGTTTGGTAAAATTATTTAACTTTTCTATTTTTGAAATAGATTCTTGTTCCAGAAATAGGTTTGGAGTATAAACCATGAGTAAAAATTTTCTACTTTTCTATTTTTGAAACAGAAATGAGAAATAAAAAATTTATTTTTATTTCTCATCGTTCGTCGCCGCCACCGCCGGCCGCCACCACCACCATCGGTTGCCATTGTTGGTCACCGGTCGCTGCCGCTATCGCCAGCCGCCTGCTGCTGGTCGCCCGCCGCCCGCCGTCGGTTGCCCGCCGCCCGCCGCCCACCGCTGGCGACCGGCCGCCGCTGTCCATCTCCGCCATCCATCGGTCCGCCGCCGTTCGAAAAAAAGAAATTTTGTATCGTTATTAAACGAATTTATTTTTTAGAATATAAATTTTGTGTTGTTATCAAACGGTTATTTTTACTTAGAAACTATTCTAGAATTAGAAATAAAAAAATCTATTTTTGTTCCAGAAACTATTTCTAGAACAGATTGGTTTTTATGCGCGCCCTAAGTGATCAATTTCTCTCCGATTTTGGTACTTAAGTGTCACTTTTATAAATTATGACACTTAAATGTCCATTTACGCCAAGTTATAGCACTTCGGGGATTCACGCGTCAAATTTTTTAGGACGCTATGGACATAATACAATGAAAGACTAAGTGATGGACAAGACATGACATTGTTCTTTGATGACCGAATCAAACCCGAATAAAAATATTTCCCAATGAAAAATATTTTCGTCATCTATAATCTTCTATGCTTAAACAGTTTCGTTGATGATTAAAATCTTTTTGTAATTTTATTTCTATAAGCAATACAAATAATTATTTGTATGAAAAATGTTTTTTAAATTGTTAATTTTCGGTGAGACAAATGCACATGTGATAGGGTTCTAATTAGTGCTTAAATTGGCTTACCATTTAAATTAACTGCTAACTCTTTACCAAGTGATTTAGCGAACACATTAGTATACGAGTTTTAGTATTTTAGCATTTCTTTGCAAATTCTTATTGATTAATACCTGTTCTTCTTGCCCTCTTTAACCAGTGAAGTCAACCCAAATCTAGTCGCTTGCTGTGGCAGTCAAAAATAAAAAATCCCGTCTCCAAGAATCAGATTAGATGAATCGAGGAAACACACAAACTATAAGCTTATCGATGTACATAAACAGGATCCACGGATCTCCCAAGACAACACATCCTTCATTGTACGTTCTGTCGTGGTTAGAAACAAAACCGTTCCAAAACAAGCGAAAAAGATGAGGAAGTTGCTAATTTCAAAAGTTGCAGTTGCCGTGGCTATTTTGCTATTTTGGTGGGAACAATGTTGCATCCAAACGAGGGATGCAGGGCTCCGATTAAGGGCAAAGAGCAAGCTCGGGCCAATGATAAGCCAAGTGTCCCTGTTCTCCAAGTCCTGCAAACGGGTCCTGTCTGACCTCCCGGTACTCTGGGCTACACTCCCGGTACCTAAACCTAGAGCTGGCAATATGGGTCAAAGACCCATATTATGACTCATTTTTAGTTAAATGGGTCATATATGGGTCAAGCGTAGGTTAGATATGGGTCAGAAATGGGTCAAGTGAAAATTAAATATGGGTCAAAAATGGGTCAAGTGAAAGTTAAATATGGGTCAGAAATGGGTCAGTGAATGTAAAACATAAAAAGAAATAGTCTAAATGGGTTACAAGGAAACCCATTTTAAAGTTTAAACTCTTGGTCTTTTTTAAATTTATAAAAATGTTTTTTTAATAAAAAATTGAAATTATAATTATTTTTCATATTTCAATTTTTTTCTTTTTCTTTTTTCTTTCTTTTTCTTTATTCCTTACTAGCGACCGGCCGTTGGTCGATGATAGGCCTCGCCAGATTGGCACGGCCGAGGCCCCGCCCGACGCTAGCGAGCTCGAGTCTCGCCAGATCCGGCTAGTTCTTTCCCTCGTGCAATCCCTTTCCCCCTAATTCTTTTCAATCCCTTTCGGCAAGATCGAGCCCCACCCGATGCCGGCGAGCTTGATCTCACCTGTGGCCAGTCGTCGGCCATCGTCGTGGTTGGCAGTAGGCCAAAGGAGAAAAAGAAAGAGAAAAGAAAAAAGATATAAAAATAAAAATTATATTTTAAAAAATAAAAATTCTATTTTTAAAAATATTTTAAAAAGAATTATAAAAATTTTCCATTAAATTTGTATTGCATAAAAATTGTTAAAAAAAATTGTATTACATAAAAATGTTTTAACAATAAATAGGTTTTAGCAATACGGGTCGGGTCGGGTATGGGCCGGATACGGGTCGGGCCGGGTATGGGTCACTAGATTTACACTACAAGAATATGGGTTAAAACGGGTTAAATGGGTCAAATATGAGTCGACCCATTTTTGACCCGACCCATACCCAACCCGACCCACTCATTTGCCACCTCTACCTAAACCACCAACACCCGGGCCTTCACCGGTCGTGCTTTGTGGCTCCTCCACATGGTTACTCAGATTACATTCCTAAGTCCAACATGTCCGCTGATTGCAAATAGTCGGAGCTTATTGAAGGACATTTGATTTACAAGGCTATGTATGTGTTAGAACCAATAACATAGTCATATGCAAGAAAAAAATTATATAGTCATATGCAGGAATAATTTGTCTTTAACCTTCAAATGGTTGATTACCATCTATTGTGTACAAAATGTAATTAGCATGGTGAAAACGTGCTCAATTTGTTTAGTACTCTAATGGTGCATTTAGTAACACTTCTGTTCCCAAAAACAATTTCTGATAAAAAAAATTCTTTTTTGTTCTATTTTCGGAAATAATTTCTAAGCATTTTAAGACATTTGGTAATTGTTAAAATTTTTTATTCTCAAAATAGAATTGCGTTTGGCACACTTCTCAAAATTTCTATTTCAAATCATTTTCTTTTGATTTTTAAATAATTTTATTATTTTTTTCTTCTTTTCTTTCTCTTCTTCCTCAGTCGGTTGCTGGCCTTGGGATGACCGACGACCAGCCAGATGAGGGTTGGCGACCTCGTTGGAGGGTTGCTAGCCCCTAGCGAGGCTACGCCTCGTCGACCGAGCCTCGCCCGGTCAAGCGAGGCTCGCTGATGGTCGTGGGAGGCCCCGATGAGGCTTAGCCTCGTCGATGGCTAGGCAAGCCTTTGGCAAGCTCGCTGAAGCTTGCCTAATCGGTTGTTGGCAACTGTCGGTGGCGGCGGTGGCGGCCAATGGCAGTGGTGGTGGAAAAAGAAGAGAAAAACAAGAAGGAAAGAATAAGAGAACAAAAAGAAAAAAAAAAAAGAAAAAATATGGGTTGGCTTGATTTTGGAATTGTTCCCGAGAACAAATAATTGACTTTTTTTTTTTATTTCTTGATTCTGTTCCAAATCTACTTTTGGAAACAAAAAAAATAGAAATTTGTTTCCAGAAACCAAAATTTTACCAAACGGATTTTTGTTCCAAATTTACTCTCAGAAACAAAAGAATATAAATTTTCACTGTTTGACCCATTATGGAATGCGCCTAACTCTTAAAAATTTCTTTGCAATTATGTTGTTGGTCAACGCTCAATTGTCTAATTATCAATGCGGCAGATTTGTTGTATTTAATGACAATGGAGCCAATTCTATGCAAAAGAAAATCCTACTGTTCCAAATGGAGTTAATTAATCTAGAATAGAATTTAAATAGGAATGTAAAATACAGCTTTCTTGAAAATCTGGAAAAACTCTTTATTTCGTACACTAGTCATCATGTATGAGATAATAATTTCCTTTGCAGATAGAAATATTAAATACATTTAAAACCATAAAGAATACATTATTATACGAATAATTACATTAGTCTTTAATATTGTCAAATAGAAATGTTAAAGTATTATCCAAATCACTTAACAACAGGTCCTAAATGCTCTTTATAATTATAACTTAAGTTTTTGGGTTAGATTTTCTAATATGATATTAGAGTGAATGTTATTCCTTTTGCAAATGTGCTTGAGAAAGTACGCTACGTACCCTTAAATAATATCATTAAAATTGGACAGTGCAAATGACATGTCCGCTTGATCTCTCTTGAACAAACAAGGACTTTCCATGCACGTGTGGGGTGATTCTTAATTATTTGCAACGACTTTAATTTGAAGAACATCTCAATCCTTTCTTTTTTCATCTCATTGCTTGTTTTCCAAGAACACGTTGAGACCCCAGATAGACTTGCTTCTCGCTATTTTCATAATCAGTTACGTAAAACCTGAATTGGTAAATTACACTCACCAAAAAAAAAAAAAAAAAAATCTGAATTGGTAAATTATGCGTATTAAACACATATTGTCACGATCCCCCGTGGTCAAATGAGATGTAATTTTAAGACGAAGAGGATGAGATCTGTTGAATAAAACCAGACATGAACATCCTCTGACCGTTTCGAAGTGGGTAGTGTGGGGGCACCAAGTTGAAAACTGTCTTTATCACATTCGTAGAAACATTCTTTTCCACCGAAGCCATATAAATATTATCGATACTACATTAACCAAGAATTTTGGTCCCCCATCTCGTATCATTCGTGGGATTTGATCCTTTGTATTTTCTTTTCACATGGTCAGGTCCTCAAAATTTTTTATTTGTGTGATCAAGTCCTTCATGTCACAACCTCCTTGAACCCCTCCTTGAATCCTCGTGGGTGCGCAGAGGTTAATGATTTACTAAGGCTAGGGCTAGACTTAGTCCATACTCTCCCAAACTTACCAATTTATGACTTATATGCTTTTTAATCCGCAAGTCACTTTTATTTAGAAATCACCGCTAATCGATTTGTGGTAAATTGATTAAAAATCAAATAAAATATTAAGATAAATATTTTACTACTTTGTAACCAAAAGAAACTAAAATCAAAGACTTAGTCCGATATCTAATCTAGGTTATACTTTTTAAAGGGATTTTTCATGCATTTTTTGAAAAGTACCCAAAATCGATTTTTTAGCCTTTCCTAATTTCAGAATTTTTTTGAAATATTTTTTGAATTTTGATTTTTTTTAGTCAATAATTTTTTAATATTAAAAATTATACTATAATATTATATTATAAAGTCAGACGCACCTGGGTCGGACCTCCACATCCGACTAGGGTTGGGAGTAGCCTGGGCGCAGGGCCCGGGTTCCAGAGCTTTAGGCCCTTGGCTGGGCTGGGTCGAGCGAATGGGCCTAGCGTCTGGCCTTAAGGAAAATTCCTAAAAAAATTAATCAAGCCCACATGCTAAAAGAACCAAGTCCGGCCCCTCATTCTAGTTCGAATCTAGCCCAAGGATCACACCATGAAAAACCAGCCCTCATGCCCGACTCGGATCCAGGTACAACCAACTAGGTTCGGGCCCCGCCCTTTTCACATGGCGGTCTTGCCTCGGCGCAGACGGCGGAAGACGGCGGCAATGGGCAACGCCGCACGCTTTTGTTCTGCCAGGGGTGCCTCCACGCGTCGCCTTAGCCGACCTGGGGACAAGCACTTGGCTCTCATCCGGCTGGGGACGCTCCGACGACGCAATGACGGGGCCGCTCAGGTGGGGTGCTCTCGGCCAAGCGCAAACCCAAACAACAACAGTCGTGGTGAAATGACCGACGCCACGGCTGATATTGCATGGTTGGTCGATAAATCACATAAACTAAGGTCATTTGATCACGTTGATCTCACAGTAAAGCCCATGTCAGAAATGGTCCATGTGGTTCATTGACCATACAATTCATTTTTCTTAGTGGTTATGGAAGGAACTCGTGTATGGATTAGGTATATGTTAGGAGTTTAAATCCTCACGCCATCAAGTGCAAACAATCCATGTTTAGGCTGTGCAACCCACCCGAGCTTGAATTTGCATCGTGATCCATGAAAATATTAGATGAATATTTTATGGGTTCAAGATTACTTGCTTAGGTGCGCTTAATCATTGTAAAAGAGATTGTACTTGAATGATTACATCATGAATAACAAGAACTTATCAAATATTCTACAGTCTTCGTCATTATTTTCCGTCGGTTATGTTAAGAGATACTCGTGAGATTGAGATCAATTGAGATCAATTATGGATTAGATCTAATCAGATCTGATCATGATTGATTCTGTAGAATATTCTCTTGCCTTTTTATTTCACAATCTGTAATATATCTAATTGTACAGTGTACATTGTTACACAGAGGGGAATACACAGAAAACCTTTCTACACACTTTCTTACATGGTATCAGAGCATCTCGCTCCTGAAATCGCTTCTGCAAAAACTTTTTTTTGAATTGCCTCCGGTTCACTTCTGATCTTGTTGTTGCGATACTGCAAAACAAGCAGCCTCCCGAAGGAATTCATCCTCAATCTCACCTTCATCCCCTGCATTTTTCTCACTTACGATCCCCTGTTTCCTCTGCTTCCTCTGCATCCCTTGCATTTTTTCTCAAAAATCTGTCAGCATGACAAACACTGGATCGACAGAAACACCTACCTCAGTCCCTGAAGATCAAACAGGGAGGAATCCTCCTCCTGCCACCTCTCTCAATCAAGGATCGATAGTCACCTCTGATCAACCTCGTGCACAATCCGGTCCCC
Source organism: Eucalyptus erythrocorys (assembly GCA_014182555.1). Classification (NCBI taxonomy): domain Eukaryota; kingdom Viridiplantae; phylum Streptophyta; class Magnoliopsida; order Myrtales; family Myrtaceae; genus Eucalyptus; species Eucalyptus erythrocorys. The sequence continues at coordinate 31,856,966 of CM024597.1, forward strand.
GTGCATCACATGCCCCGGCAACAATATCCGGCTCGGTTCAATCCGGGGTTGGTTTATCCGGCTATCCTTTTCGGTGGATGCCGTACCCCGGATGCACGGATTGAACCCGGATTCGTCATCGCCAGGCTACCAGGGCATGCGGGCCGATGGAGGGCCACCAGCCAACACTGGGGCAGACACCACCACCGAACCATCACAGACGGGCGGATTTGCGAATTCGAATGCGGGGTTTTCCAACAACACAGGATCCTCGACAGGCACAGGATTTCCGATGGGCACAGGATTTCCGACAGGCACAGGGTTTGTCCCTTTTCCATTTGCGGCCGCCATGGGTCGGCCAGAACCCGGCGACGCACTGTACGTCTCCACAGCGGACGGACCCGAGTTGAAGCTCATCAGCAACCATCTCACAGGATCCGACAACTATTCAAGTTGGGCCAGAGAGTTCCGTCGAGCCCTCATAACAAAGGACAAAGAGGGGTTCATCGACGGGACAATCCCGGTACCAACAGAAGAAAAAACAGCGCGTCAGTGGAAAAAATGCAGCCAACTCGTCAGAACGTGGATAGGCAATTGTATAAGTGCATAAATTGCTGCCGGGCTACCACCGACGGAGGATCCCAAAATTCTTTGGGATAATATAAAAGAAATGTATGGGAAATTAGATCGGGCAAGGATTTTCACGCTGCATCAGGCTCTTTCCGAACTGAGGCAAGGAAACATGACCGTGACGGCCTGCTTCAACAGGCTCTCAGCCCTCTGGAATGAACTAGAGGCAGCCGAAGAAAAACTCATCGGCTCCAAAGAGACGATTCAGCAATACAAGAGGATAAAGGATCGAGAAAAGGCAACGCGATTTCTTTTAATCCTCAACGAATCGTACCTCAACTTCAGATCCCAGATCCTGGCCATGGACCCTCCACCACCAATTGGACGTATATTTCAGCTTGCTGTGCAAGAAGAAAGCCAGCGAATCGCCTCGGTGGAGACCAAGGCAACGGAGGGTCTCGCCCTAGCAGCACGAATCGACAGGGGAGGAGGAGGACGAACCCTAGAAAAGAGGCGGACCCTTCTAGGGTTTCATGAGCAGAAGCCTTTTAAAGGCTCAGCAACGGACGGCTCGGATCGTCCTCAGCGATCCGAGGGCACAGATCGCACACAGCGATCCGATGGCCCAGATCGCACGCTGCGATCCGACGGTCCCCGAAGCACGCGACAGGCCGATGACATGGACGGCGGAGATGGATCCGGAATGAACAGATCCAACGGTCCATTTTTTTCGAAGGCCCTTGGGCTAATTATGGGCAGTGCGGGCCCAATTTTGGGCAAAATTCCAGAAATAAGGGAAAGCTTTTTGTGAGCACTGCAAACGGCCCCACCACACAATTGACACCTGCTGGAAATTGCACGGCCGACCTGGAGACAAAAGGAGAGAGACAGCAGCGTCAGCTTATCAATTTATGGGCTCAAATGATCAGTCTATTACACAGGCTGAGTATCAACACTTGCTACAAACACTGCAGAAACTGGAAATCCCAAATAAGGGGAGTAGCTTCACAGGTATTTCACACTGCCTCACCAATTATATATCAAGAAATACCTGGATTATTGACTCTGGCGCTAGTGACCATATTACTTGCAACAAAGGCTTATTTAGCACTGTTTATCAAGAACTGGATAGCCCAATTACTGTGCAATTGCCGAATGGAAATGTTGCGCATGTAAAAATTACAGGAACGATTAACCTTAGCCCTCAATTTACCTTATCTAGGGTTCTATACGTCCCTGAATTCCAGTTTAATCTGATCTCTGTGTCTAGAGCCTGTGAGGAAAATTCCTGCAAAGTTTCATTCATTGATGATAGTTGTGTCTTTCAGGCCCTTTCGACTGGGAGACTGATGGGCTGGGGTAACATGTCTGAAGGACTATATTTCTGGCGAAATTCAGCAAATCTTGTTTTTCATTGTTATGAGAAATCATTGTGTAATCTTTCTGCCAATGATAAACAATTCATTTTACATTCTAGAATGGGTCATACTTCCCAGTTTCCTTGTTCACAGTGCTCTATCTGTCCACTTGCTAAACAAACACGTGTCCCTTTTCCATTGAGTACAAGTCGTGCTAACGAACTTTTTTCCTTACTTCATCTTGATGTGTGGGGACCTTACCATACACCGAACCATGATGGGTCCCGTTTTTTTCTCACTCTAGTCGATGATCACTCAAGGGCCACGTGGATTTTTCTTATGCAATCCAAGAGTCAAGTTCTCTCCCATTTAAAATCCTTTCTTTCCTTAGTGAAGACTCAATTCGACAAGACAATCCGTCGGGTACGAACGGATAATGGAAAGGAATTTCTTAACCACGAGTGTAGCTCTCTCTTCTTATCCCAAGGGATCTTACATGAGACATCATGCACATATACTCCACAGCAGAATGGGGTAGTGGAGAGGAAACATCGACATATTTTAGAAGTTGCCCGAGCCTTGAAATTCCAGGCTTCTGTTCCTGACAACTTCTGGGGAGAATGTGTTTTGACTGCAGTTTACCTGATTAATCGGATGCCTACCAAACTTCTACACGGTAGAAGCCCCTTTGAAATCATTTTTGATAAGAAGGCTAGTCTCGAATCATCTGAAAATTTTTCGGCTGTCGGTGCTACACTACCATCATGGGACCAAGAGATAAATTGGGTCCTCGAGCCCGTCGGTGTATATTCATGGGATACCCGTCCTTGCAAAAGGGGTACAGAATTTATGATCCATCTGCCAAGGAATTTTTTGTCAGTAGGGATGTGTCGTTCCAGGAGGACATTTTTCCTTTTGCTTCACAAGATTTCAACACTGAAGTTGGAGGAGACCCTCATTATTTTCCAGTTGACGAGACTGCACATGATCCAGACTATGTTCTTCTACATTCGGGAACGGCTCATCAGACGCCTTCTACATCGACACCGTAGTCCGGCCCTCACCGGAAGCCACGGTCCCGTTCCGACCGGTGAATCAACCGTACATTCGACTCCTGATCATATTGACATAGATCCTTCCTCACCTGCTGCACCTACCGAGGTAGCCTCTTTATCACCACCTCGGCGCCCACGGCGTGCACTACGTCCCCCAACCTGGACGAAGGACTATGTTTGCGGGGTCAGCAACTCACCAGGTATTCTTTTTCCTGTATCCTCTTATGTTTCCTTCGATCGGCTATCAGAACAACATCGCTGCTGCATTTCTCGTATTTCTGATGGAAAGGAACCATCCAATTACAATGAGGCAAGCACTGACCCACGATGGCAAAAAGCCATGGAGTCAGAATTACAGGCCTTGATGGACAATCAGACTTGGGATCTTGTTCCTATTCCTCCAGGCAGAAAACCCATCGGTTGTAAATGGGTATATAAAATCAAGTATCGTGCAGATGGATCAGTTGAACGGTATAAGGCTCGACTTGTAGGCAAAGGCTTCACTCAGCGAGAAGGCTTCGATTACCATGAAACCTTCTCTCCTGTCGCTAAGGACGTTACAGTATGCTCCTTTCTATCGGTCGCAGCCTTCCGCGATTGGCGACTGCATCAAATGGATGTGCACAACGCCTTCCTACATGGAGACCTTGATGAAGAAATTTACATGGATGTGCCACAGGGTTTACGGAGACAGGGGGAGAATAGAGTATGTCGTCTCCGCAAATCCCTGTATGGGCTGAAGCAAGCATCCAGGCAGTGGTATGCAAAATTCTCTGAGTCCCTCATAACTGTCGGTTTTCAACAATCAAAATATGATTATGCCGTCTTCACCTGGACTGGAGGTACGTCATCTATATACCTTATGATATATGTGGATGACATACTAATTATGGGAAATGACGATGTGGCCATCAAAAGACTCAAGAGTTATTTGCACTCAACCTTTCATATCAAGGATCTAGGGTCACCAAAGTATTTCCTTGGCATATAGATTGCCCGGTCAGACCAAGGGATATCCCTTAGCCAGAGGAAGTTTGCCTTAGAGATCATATCAGAAGCCGGATTATCTGGGTGTAAACCAGCTGTCATTCCAATGGAACAAAATATTAGATTGACCACAGCAGAGTTTGATGATGGAACTTCCCAAGAGGCTGACCCTACACTGGATGACCCCATGAGTTATCAGAGACTTGTTGGAAAACTCATTTACTTAACTATGACCAGGCCAGATATCACCTATGCAGTTCAAACACTGAGCCAGTTCATGCACAGTCCAAAGCAGTCCCACATGAATGCAGCTCTCAAAGTGGTGAAGTATTTGAAGAAATGCCCAGGCCTTGGAATCCTTTTATCCAGAGTTTGCAACATGAAGATGACTGCATACTGTGATGCAGATTATGCTACATGTCCTATGAGCAGAAGATCTACAACAGATTTCTGTATCAAATTTGGGGATTCTTTGCTTTCATGGAAGACAAAAAAACAACCGACTGTCTCTCTGTCTTCAGCAGAGGCAGAATATCGGGCCATGGCAAAGACAACATGTGAGATAGTATGGTTACGAGGCTTGCTTCAAGATCTTGGAGTACAGGTTGAAGGGCCAACGAGATTGTTTTGCGATAATGATGCGGCCCTCAAGCTAGCATCAAATCCCATAGTTCATGAAAGAACAAAGCACATAGAGGTGGATTGCCACTTCACTCGAGAGAAGATCCAACAGGGGATGATTGAAACACTAGGGATCCGCATAGAAGAACAACCAGCAGACATTTTCACCAAGCCCTTGTGTCAGAACCAGCACGCGTATCTCCTAAGCAAGCTAGGCGTCTTAGACATCTACAAGCCGCCAGCTTGAGGGGGAGTGTTAAGAGATACTCGTGAGATTGAGATCAATTGAGATCAATTATGGATTAGATCTAATCGAGATCCGATCATGATTGATTCTAGAATATTCTCTTGCCTTTTATTTCACAATCTGTAATATATCTAATTGTACAGTGTACATTGTTACACAGAGGGGAATACACAGAAAACCTTTCTACACACTTTCTTACAGGTTATTAGTATTAACATAAAGCTCTGGAATTGGGAGATATACAAGTCAAGTCCAAATTCAGATTTACTTTGATCATCAAGCAATGTGTTGGACACTTTGCCAAGATAAAAAATGGTCAGAGAAAAAGCAAATTTTATAAATTTAAAAGGAAAGACAAAGAATGAGACTGATTGAATAAAGTTGGATTGAGAGCGATCCACACTCCAAGTAACCTAGTTACAGTCTTTGTAAGGGTTTAAAAGCGATAACTGGAGAATCAAATTTTGTATTAGCCACTGTGAATTTGTGGATTGACAAACTAGGCATAGAGGGATTAATGAATTTAAAGTTAGTCCACCATCTATGAAAACTGCTATCTTCATGAATGATGTAAGGCTTTTGACATGTATGCTTAGCGATAATTTAATATACGGAACAAATAATTATTTCTCTTGGCAAAAAATTATATGCATGTTGATGTCCTAACTATTAGCACTTTGTGGAAATTATTATTTCCAACTATAAAAAGATAAAACTCAAAAATTAATTGGCCAATTATAAAAGTTGCCAGTAAAGAAAGACACACCAAAATTATCTTATGTAAACAATTATGCCCAGAATTATTAAGAATTTAAGGCGCTATGGACATCTAACAACGAAAGAGTATGCCAAGGATATAACCCGAAATATAATTATGTGACGATGGAGTCAAACTAGAATAATCATTGTGATTTTGAAATACACTTTTTAATTATAATTCATAATCTTCTATGCCACAACAATTTGGTTGATGATAAAAGATAATTTTCGTTAATACATTCTTGTAAGATTTTCCTAAGCGTTAATTTCCACTAAACAAATCTGACAAATTTTCTATTTATTATTTAAATAGGCCTACTAACTTATATAATCACTTACTATTTGTCACATCATTTAGTGCATGAGTCTTAGTATCTGTAGCATTGCCTCTCAAATTAGTATTTGATTAATGCTTGTTCTTCTTTCCTTCTTTATCCAATGAAGTCAAAACCCAAATTTTGGTCTCCTGCTATAGCAGTCAAAAATCAACAACCCGCGTCCAACGGTTTGAGCAAAATAATCGAAGAAACACACACAAACGGTAAGCTTATCGATGAATATGGATAGGATCGACATATCTCCCAAGACAAGACATCTTTCATTGTGCCTTTTGCTGTATTACACAATTGTACCAAAACGAAACAAAGAAAGAGAAAAACCGACACCAAGCGAAAAACATGAAGAAGTTCCTAGCCACTAAAGTAGCGGTAGGTGTGGCTATGTTGCTATTTTTGGTGGGAATAATAGTGAAACCAAACGAGGCATGCAGGGTTCTAAATAAGGGCAATGTGGGAGGTTGGGCAAATGATAAGGCAAGTGTTCCTGTTCTCCGAGTCCTGCAAAAGGTCCAGTCCCTCCTCCCAGAGATTCAGGCGGCCACACTCCGGTCGCCAACACCACCAACACCCAAGCCTTCGCTAGTTGAGCTGTGGCTCCCCATGGTTACTCCAATCGCATCCCTAAGTCCAGCATGGATGCCGATCGCAAGTAGTTGGAGCTCATGGAAGGACACTCATATCATTGGGATTGTGTGTGCTGTGGAAATTAAATTCCTAAAAGTTAAGAAGTCTGTAAGTATAGAGATTTGAAGATAACAATAATACAGTCATGCGCACCAATAAAACAATAGAATTATGTGCAGTTATGCACGAATAAATTGTCTTTAACCTTTCAAATGGTTCATACTCCCCATCGACATGAAGACTTTGGAGAATCCTTTCATTGGGTGTGGTTCATACTCAACAGTTTTCTTACAATTTAGGCATTTATTTTATTTGTAATTTGGGCTTTGGCAAGTGGTTTCCTTGTCTTGTGCCTTATGTTCCATGGATATCCATTTATTTACTAGAAGATTCTTGAATTATCTGGGTGTCTATGAACCTAATAAGTATAAACCGTTAAATCATATGGACCGCTAGAGGGACCCTCAAAATCCAATGACTGGTATTGACCAGCTATATGGTTTCAATTTTTTAATGGACTTTGCTAGCATAACGGTTTTTGGGTTATTATGCCAGAATAATTTATAATTATTTACTATTTATTTTTGTATGGTTCAGAATAGATTGTTATTTTCGTAATAGTTTAAAGACTATCATCCAATCCACTTTCTTTTTTGATTACTCTATCTCCAACAATGTGCTCCAAAATTCTTTCCTGTAATAATGGTAGTTTAAGGAGGTCGCAATTTGGTAATTCATTAGCAGTCCTTTTACATAGAAGATTTCATTTACAAGTCTCTGTATTAGATGTTAGAAATAAATTATGATAGGTGGACAATCCACTAGATTTTTGGCACATAGATATATAATTAACAAACCATATATCCTCAAAATCCGAATCTCCAACCCCTTGCCATGTTAATTTTTGAATTGAAGGCCTTGTTAAAAATACATGGTCCCAAATCAATTGACTTTTCACCTAAGGATAACAGTAAGTGTTAATCTAAAAGATTAAAACTAGCTATTGAATGAGTTGATATTAGTTCCACGAAATTCTATATGGCATTAGAGTTATGTAGCTCATAAAAGGCCATTAGTTTGTCATTAAGATAGGACTTTGAACTTTAGATCATCGATTTCTTCTTGAACCACGAAACATGTACTTAACGTTTAGGGCACTATTATTGAGCTGATATTGGATGGTTTATAAATCATATAAACTAAGACCTTCTGACCTTTAATCATGTTGGTCTCACTAAAAGTCCCCAAGACTAATGGTCCACATGGTCTATCAACCATACAATTCAATTTTCTAGCTTAATGGTTAAGGAGAGAACTTGCGTATGTCGATTAGGTGCTTTATATATGTTTGAATCTCATGCTATGAAATGCAAACAGTCCATGTTTGGGCCGCGTCACCCACCTACGCTTGAACTCGCATCTTATGTGATCTATGAATTTCTTAGATGGATTTTTTGTTGGTTCAAGATTTACTTATTTTGGTTTGCTTAGTCATCCTAAAAGAGATTGTACTTGAATAACATCATGGACAACAAGAACTTCTCATGAATCCATCCTGTGGGGGCGATTCTTATTCTTTTCAACAGTTTTAACTTACAGAATGTATCAAATATCTTATTTTTGTCTTCATTATTTTTCGCCGGTTATTAGCGTTAACGTAAAGCTCTAGAATTGGGAGATACATAAGTCAAGTATGGATATAGATTTTACTTTGATCATAAGTCAAAATATGCGTGTTGGACACTTTGCCATGATCCAAGTTGGTCAGATCAGAAGTATTTATAAATTTCAAAGGGAAGACAAGAAGCATGAGACTGATTGAATAAAGTCGGATTTGGAGCGATCCACACTCCACGTAACCTAAATATGGTCTTTAAAGGGTTTAAAAGCAATAAACGGAGAATGAAATAATGTATCGTCCATTAAGAATTTGTGGATTGAAAAACTAGTCACAAAGAGATTGATGAATTTAAATTTAGTCCACCATCTGCGAAAAAAGCTAATTCCACGAATGGTGTTAGACTGTATATGTAGCGATAATTTATGTATGGAATGAATAAATTCTTTCTCTTGCTATAAAATTGTATGCATGCTGCTGGTCCTAACTACCAGCACTTCGTGGAAATTATCATTTCTGTTGACTGCGAAAATATAGAACTCAGAAAATTAATTGGACATATATTAAAAGTTACCAATAAAGAAAGACAGACCAAAAGTTGTCATGTATAAAGAATTACGCTTGGAATGATCAACATTCTGGGACGTCAAGTTTAGATTTAGATTTTACTTTGACCGTGCAATCATATACGTGTCCGACGCTGCCCATGATCCACGACGGTCAAATAAAAAGTCAACATTGATGTAGAGATAAAAAGCTTAAAAACTTGAGTTGAGAAAACAATCACTGCACCCGAACATACTCTTCTCAAGGATTTTCTCGAAAACAGATGTCTGTGTTCAATCTGCAAAATTGTCGTGTGTGATTACATCATTCCCGTATGCTGTGGATATGATCAAACGAGTCCTTGAAGGACGAGACCTTAGCCGTTCCAAGACCGACCAATTCAAACTCTTATTCTTCTTCGAAAACCCGTGTCCAACAATTTAATCGGAAGAATAGAGGAAACACACAGAAGCTCTAAGCTGGGGTTTGCCTATAAATGCGAGAGATATCTCTCACAAGATGAGGCATCCTTCATTCTACATTTCGTTAAAGCTAGTGAAAAATTGTCCCAAGACCGAAAAAAGCAGACAAAAAAAAAAAAAAAAAAAAAGAGCCAGGAAAATAGCTATAAGATGATGAAGTTCCCGAGAGTTGGTGTGATTTTGCTACTTCTGGTGGGAACATTAGTGCAACCGGATGAGGCGCGCAGGGTTCTAATCGAGGGCAAGGAGGAAGCGTGGGCTAAAGATAAGCCAAGCGTTATTGTTCGTCAAACCCTGCAAAGGGGTCGGGTGCCTCGTCGCGGAGGTCCTGTCTACACTCCAGGCCCCCCTAAAAGTATTGCCGACAGCACCGACACCAGGGCCTTCGCTGATCAAGCCATGGCCCCTTCGCCTGAGGTTAAATCCGGCGGCAATTGAAGTGATAAAACAATTGCTGATCGCAAATAGTCGGAGATCGACAAAGGATACTTATGAATAAGAATGTATGTGTTGTTGTGGATATTAATAACCTAGAGCCCAATGCATAGATGCAAATGTAGAGGCTCAGTGGAACCATTAATAAAGTCAATTTGGCATGAATAAATATTTTAGAATTTCCAATGCTTGATTTCCATCTATTGTGTAGAGCATGTAATTTGGAGAAATCTTGTCTTGTTCCATTAAATCCTCTGTTTCTTAGCAATTTTCTTATTTAGTGATGTTCTATCAACATATTGCGAAGTATTCAATAAGTAGTTTTTCGACATTGACGCCCTTTCACAAAAAATAAAAATAAAAAATTCATCGCTCAAATGTCTGATTAGTGTGGAAACATTGATTCTCTATTCCCAATGTCCTTGAGGTATTTTTCTTATTTAGAGAGGCATGGAATAGTCATCAAAATGTCATATGAAAGGAAAGATTTGGGCCTAATTGTCATGATAATATTGTTATGAAGTGTTATAAGAAAAGCGATAACCATTAGAATAAGTGTTAGAACAAAAACAAAACAAAAAAGAAGAAGAAGAAAAAACACTTTAGAATAAGGATGCATTTGGTAAAGATTATATTCCCGGGAACATATTTTGATCAGAAATGATTCTTTTTGAATTTGTTCTCAGGAACAATTTATAAGCATTTTAAGCCGTTTGGTAACTATCTAAAATTTCCGATTCTGGAATAGAATTACGTTTGGTACTGTGCTCTGTGCTCATTGATTTATTTTAAATCATTTTCTTTTAATTTTTTTTTATTTTTTACTTTTTTTTTTAACTTTTTTTTTTTTTAATTTTTTACTTTTTTTTTTTTTTTTCCTTTTCTCTTCTTCTTCTTCTTACCTAGCCCCACCAAGGCTTAGCCTTGCCGGTGGCCAGGCGAGCCTTGCCGGTGGCCGAGCAAGCCTCGCCGGGGTTGGGTGCCGCTCGCTTGGCCACCAGCGGGGCTAGGCGAGTCTCACTGGTGGCTGGGCTTGCCTTTGGCGAGCTCGCCGGACCGATTGCCAACGATCAGTGGCGGCGGCGACGATGGCGGACGGTGGCAGTGGCGAATGGTGGCGGACGGCAACGGATAGCAATCGTAGAATGGCGGTTGATGAAGAAGAAGAAAAGAGAAGAAGAAGAAAAGGGAAGAAGAAGAGTTGATTTTGATTCTTAGATTTGTTTCCGGAATAAGAATCAATTTTTTATTTTTTATTCTTGGTTTTGTTCCAAATCTATTTCCGAGATCCAAAAAATAGAAATTTGTTCTCGGGAATAAAAATTTTATCAAACGCGATTCTGTTTCTAAACTATTCTTGGGAACAAAGAATCAGAATTAGTCACTATTGAGATAGTTACCAAGCGGGGCCTAAGTGATATCTTGTTTTAATATAATTTATATTGTTGCTGTCAAGTGTTGATGTCCGGGTAAATTGCAATTGAAGTTCGTTTCCATGCTTTTTTTTTTTTTTTTTTTTTTTTTTTTAATTCAGTTGTTATATGAAAAAAGTTATATTCTTTACAAAAAAAAAAAAAAAGTTATATTTGTCAAAGAAATAGACTAAAGTCAAAGCAACATTGCAATAGTTGTGAATATATGTAATTGCAGTGTGAAGAAACGGTAGAAAAAGCAAAATACTTAAAGATATGAGAAGTGTTTTCAAATATCAAAGTTTATAATTAATAATTTAGGCTGCGAATTTGATTTATTTCATTAAGTATTTTCCCCTAGAAACGAAAACCCCCATCCCGTTCAACCATTGCAAAGGTCCCCACTTTTTATCGACTGATATCCACAAAAAATCTATTTTGGTAGCCAATTTTGTCAATAGCCACTCACTACATTGCGGTCATTTTTATTATTATTATTTTTTTCCAAAAACACATAAATCACCGTTGTTTCTTTTTTCATGTAACATATGCATGTATGAAGGACTCATTCTTCATTCTATTTGTTAATGTCACTTATTCTTGTATTTATTAAACCATCGGCATTTTGTGTTATTAATAATTAACGTCTCTCAAAAAGATCGCTCAACATCAATTTCTTTTTTCAAGAAAACCACTTGTTTAAGGGCTTACTAGGAAAAAGGGACGAGTAATTAAGTTAATATTATCAATGCACAGGAACCTTCTTTTGTATATAAAATAATTAGTATCTCTCCATATACTCTTTGAATATAAACTCCTTTTTTTTTTTGGTTGAAAAAACCATTTGTTCAAGGGCTTAAAAGGATTCGACCAAAAAAAAAAAAAAAGGCTTAAAAAGGAAAAGGGATGAAAATTAAGTGAACATGTATTATGCACAAAAACCCTCATTTTCGTTAATACGTTTGTGTTAGTTAATGAAAAAAAAAACAACCAATGCATAGTGATACAGTATCACTCGGTGATGATAGATAGGCTGTCCACTCAATTTTTGGCACACAAATATATAATCAAATAACCTAACCTAACTATATCCTGAAAATCCGAATCTCCAACACCCTTTCCTAACTGTCAAGAGACATGTCAGTTTTTTTAATAGAAGGCCTTATTAAAGATCCCAAACGTTTTAACTGTACACATAAATATAAAACTACTTGTTAATCTAAAAACTTAAACCTAACTATTAAATAAGTGATAATAGTATCACAAAATTATATATGGTATCAGAATTGTATAGTTCATAAAGATTTTTTTTTATTTGCGATCAAATATTAATTTGAGCCCCAAAACATCGGTTTCTTCTTGAACCATAAGACATGTCCTTAAACTTATGGGCTCATTTATTACCGGGCCGACGTGGTGTGGCTTATAAATCAGGTATATTAAAATCATCTAACCTTTAATCATGCTGGTCTCGCTGAGGAGCGCATAGGAACAATGGTACATATGGGGGCTTGGTCCACATGATCTATTGACTTGTCTATATGGATTAAATGCACAATACCGATTCCGTTCCTCTCACCATCGAATGCAAATAATTTCATATTCGGGCTGTGCAATTTGTCTTGACTTGAACTTGCATGTTATATGATTCATGAAGTTATTTATTTGGTGTGTTATCGATTCAGGGTTTCACTACTTAGACCGGTGTTATTCCCGCAAAAGAGATTGCACTTGGCAATTACGTCATGAGCAACAAGAACTTCCCTTGAAACCGCCTGATGGAGAGACTTTTATTTTTTCAACGGTTTTGACTTGAAAGAATAGATTAAAATACTCTACTTTCGTCTTCTTTCTGCTTCCCATGAACACTTGGAATGGGGAAATTTGTAAAGTCAAGTCCCGATTCTGATTTTACTTTGGTCATCTCACAAATGTGTGTATTGAAGGAGAGGTCATATTTGGGTAATTTTGATGGGAGAACAATAACAATTCGAACAATATTAAATCAATGCAGCGGAATAAAATAATCTCCTATCTTGTGTAAACTTAATAGGAATCGATGTAGTAGAGTAAAATAAATACCAAGCACGCGAACACAAGACGATTTTTTTTATGTGGAAAACCGCCTTGATGTGAGGAGATAAAAATCATGGGGCTGGAGTCCACCCGAAATTCTTCACTATAAATAAAATTGGATGAACAATGTTATTCTCTAGCAAATACTGGAGGTACGTAGTAGGAAATACCTCAAGAACATAATTCTTGGCAATACACTTGAATTTCACAAGAGATTAAGAATAAATTTGACCAAAAACGCAAGTTTTGATCAATGCACGAAAAACTGATTTAGGGAGCTTCAAACGAAAATGATACCATTTAGATTCAAGAAAATTGCGCCACGAACATGCTGACATATAGATGTTGCTTTGATCATAAGTCAAAATATGTGTGTCGGACACTTTGCCATGATCCTAGTTGGTCAGATCAAAAGTAAATTTTATAAATTTCAAAGGGAAGACAAGAAGCATGAGACTGATTGAATAAAGTCGGATTTGGAGCGATCCATGCTCCATGTAACCTAAATATGGTCTTTAAAGGATTTAAAAGCAATAAACGGAGAATGAAATAATGTATCGTCCATTCGAATTTGTGGATTGAAAAACTAGTCACAAAGAGATTGATGAATTTAAATTTAGTCCACCATTTGCGAAAAATGCTAATTGCACGAATGGTGTTAGACTATCGACATGTATACGTAGCGATAATTTATGTATGGAATGAATAAATTCTTTCTCTTGCTATAAAATTGTATGCATGCTGCTGTCCTAACTACTAGCACTTCGTGGAAATTATCATTTCTGTTGACTGCGAAAATATAGAACTTGAAAATTAATTGGACATATATTAAAAGTTGCCAATAAAGAAAGACAGACCAAAAGTTGTCATATGTAAAGAATTACGCTTGGAATGATCAACATTCTGGGACGTCAAGTTTAGATTTAGATTTTACTTTGACCGTGCAATCATATACGTGTCCGACGCTGCCCATGATCCACGACGGTCAAATAAAAAGTCAACATTGATGTAGAGATAAAAAGCTTAAAAACTTGAGTTGAGAAAACAATCACTGCACCCGAACATACTCTTCTCAAGGATTTTCTCGAAAACAGATGTCTGTGTTCAATCTGCAAAATTGTCGTGTGTGATTACATCATTCCCGTATCCTGTGGATATGATCAAACGAGTCCTTGAAGGACGAGACCTTAGCCGTTCCAAGACCGACCAATTCAAACTCTTATTCTTCTTCGAAAACCGGTGTCCAACAATTTAATCGGAAGAATAGAGGAAACACACAGAAGCTCTAAGCTGGCGTTTGCCTAATTGTCATGATAATATTGTTATGAAGTTTTATAAGAAAAGATCTAGCGATAACCATTAGAATAATTCTTAGAACCAAAAAAAAAAAAAAAAAAAAAAAAATTTAAAATAATGGTGCGTTTGGTAACGATTCTGTTCCCGGGAATAGATTCTGATCAGAAATGATTCTTTTTGAATCTGTTCTCGAGAATAATTTCTAAGCATTTTAAGTCATTTGGTAACTGTCCAAAATTTTTGATTCTGGAATAGAATTGTGTTTGGTACCATGCTCATTGATTATGTTTCAAATCAAATTCTTTAAATTTTTAAATAATTCTTTTCTTGTTTTTTTTTTTTTTTTTTTCTCCTCATCTTCTTCTTCTTCCTGTGGCCAGTCGTCAGACTGACGGCCAGCCAGATGAGGGCTGGCGACCTCATCGGAGCATTGCCGACCCTCGGCAAGGCCGACACTCGTCAGCTGAGCCTCCCTAGTGGCTAGGCCGGCTTTGTCGGGGCTGGGCGAGGCCCGCTTGGCCATCGGTGAGGCTCGCCTAGCCCCGTTGAGGCTTGGCCTTTCGAATGGCTTGGCGAGCCTCGCTGGGGCTGGCCAAGACCCACCTGGCCATTGGTGGGGCTAGGCAAGCCTTGCCGATGGCCAGGCGGGCCTCGCCAAATCTGGAGAGGCCCAGCCTCATCGATGGCTGAGCTTGCTTTCGGCAAGCTCGTCGGACTGGTTGCCGACGATTGATGGCGATAGCGGGTGGCGGTGGATGGCAACGACGACGGACGGCGGTGGACCGCAGTGGACATCAATCGTGGGATGGTGGTCGATGAAGAAGAAGAAAAGAGAAGAAGAAGAAGAGAAAATGGAAGAAGAAGAGTTGATTTTGATTATTAGATTTGTTCCGGATCAAGAACAAACTTTTATTTTATTCTTGATTCTGCTCCAAATCTACTTCCGGGAGCAAAAAAATAGAAATTTGTTTCCGAGAACAAAAATTTTATCAAACGCGATTTTATTTCCAAACTACTCCCGAGAACAAAAAATCAGAATCGGTCATTATTAGGATGGTTACCAAATAGGGCCTGAGTGATCTCTTGTTTTAATATAATTTATATTGTCGCCATCAAGTGTTGATGTCTGGGTAAATTACAAGTGAAGTTCATTTCCATCATTTATTTTATTTTATTCAGTTGTCATATGAAAAAAGTTATATTTGTCAAAGAAATAGACTAAAGTCAAAGCAACATTTCAATCGTTGTGAACCTATGTAATTGTAGTGTGAAGAAATGGTAGAAAAAGCAAAAAACTTAAAGATATGAAAGTGTTTTCAAATATCAAAGCTTATAATTAATACTTTAGGGTGCGAATTTGATTTATTTCATTATTAACTGATATTCACAAAAAATCTATTTTAGTAGCCAATTTTGTCAATAGCCACTTACTACATTGCGGTCATTTTTCCCAAAAACACATAAATCACCGTTGTTTCTTTTTTCATGTAACATATGCATGTATGAAGGACTCGTTCTTCATTCTATTTGTTAATGCCACTTATTCTTGGATTTATTAAACCATCGGCATTTTGTGTTATTAATAATTAACGTCTCTCAACAAGATCGCTCAACATCAATTTCTTTTTTTAAGAAAACCACTTGTTTAAGGGTTTATTAGGAAAAAAGGATGAGTAATTAAGTTAATATTATCAATGTACAGGAACCTTCTTTTGTATATAAAGTAATTAGTATCTCTCCATATACTCTTTGAATATAAACTCCTTTTTTTTTTTTTTTTTTTTTTTTGGTTGAAAAAACCACTTGTTCAAGGGCTTAAAAGGATTCGACCAATAAAAAAAAAAGGCTTAAAAGGAAAAGGGATGAAAATTAAGTGAACATCTATTATGCACAAAAACCCTCTTTCTGGTTAATACGTTTGTGTTAGTCAATGAAAAGAAACAGCCAATGCATAGTGATACAGTATCACCCGGTGATGATAGATAGACTCTCCACTCAATTTTTGGCACACAAATATATAATCAAATAACCTAGCTTAACTATATCTTGAAAATCCGAATCTCCAACACCCTTACCTAACTTTCAAGAGACATGTCCGTTTTTAATAGAAGGCCTTATTAAAGATCCCAAACGTTTTAACTGTACACATAAATATAAAACTACTTGTTAATCTAAAAACTTAAACCTAACTATTAAATAAGTGATAATAGTATCACAAAATTATATATGGTATCAGAATTGTATAGTTCATAAAGATTTTTATTTTTTTCCCAGAATCTCCAATAAGAGGCAACTAACATGCTAACGGCAGCCTATTATGATTCACGTGGCAAAGAGCCCATTCTATTAGTCCCACAGCTCCTTACAAAACACTTGCTACCGTGGCCTAAATGTAGGACGCAAATTGCGCAACCCCAAAATCTCCATAACTAGAACAAGAACACACATCCAAAGAGTAGAAGATTAACGCACCTGTTTTAGGATCTATCGTTCTTGAGCGGAAGCGGAAACACAATGTTCCTTGTGCAAATCCTTCTCCTCTGTTGTCCTCCGAATCACTGGCTCAATGAGGCGGCCCCTCACGATTAGCGTTAGAATAACGCCCCTTAGGTGAGGATATGTAAGAATCAAGTTAGAGGAGAGACTTGAACACTATTTATAGAGATTCCAGCCAGTCCCCCTTATTACGGGCCAGGCTCAACTCGGTCCACACTAACCAGTCTCATATTAGACTAATTAAGAAACCTTATATCTCACCTTAGACCAAATCTCGTAAAATGGTAAACGTTAAACGGTAAATAACAACGTCAATTAATTTAGTCCATATTAGAGGAAAACTCTAACACTAAATGCTATGCACCTTCTACGAGGATATCCGGGAGCGTGTTACTTTTTAAGGGGGCAAAGGATACCCCTCGGTACATCTGTTACAATTTTGATTGCCCAATAACCAATTTGGTCCCAAGGTAAGGAATAACCAGTTACACCAAAGGATTTGAACCTCAAAACATTGGTTTCTTCTTGAACCATAAGACATGTGGTTAAACTTATGGGCTCATTTATTACCGGGCCAATGTGGTGTGGCTTATAAATCAGGTATATTAAAATCATCTAACCTTTAATCATGTTGGTCTCGCTGAGGAGCTTATAGGAACTATGGTACAGATGGGGGCTTGGTCCACATGATCTATTGACTTGTCTATATGGATTAAATGCACAATACCAATTCGATTCCTCTCATCATCGAATGCAAATAATTTCATATTTGGGCTGCGCAATTTGTCTTGACGTGAACTTGCATGTTATATGATTCATAAGGTTATTTATTTGGTGTTTTATTGATTCAGGGTTTCACTACTTAGATGGGTGTTATTCCCGCAAAAGAGATTGCACTTGACAATTACGTCATGAGCAACAAGAACTTCCCTTGAAACTGCCCGATGGAGTGACTTTTATATTTTCAACGGTTTTGACTTGAAAGAATAGATTAAAATACTCTACTTTCGTCTTCTTTCTGCTTCCCATGAACACTTGGAATGGGGAAATTTGTAAAGTCAAGTCTCGAGTCTCACAAATGTGCGTATTGAACACTTTTGGTCAGATAAGAAGAAAATTTAATAATCAAAGGTTATACAAGGAGGATGAGATCGATTGAATAAAGTTGGACTGGGAAAACTTGTGGGTCAACAAATACCAAAACGCAAACGTTGTTTGGCCAGTTCAAAGAAGACATAAGCGCGGTAAAGCCGGTCTTAACTCTTGATTACTTCTGTTAGAGTTGAAACCTTGTCTTGTTCTAACGTGATATATAATAGCATCAACGCGAGATTAAACCTCCATGCAAGAAAATATAAAATCATGTCTTATTATAACTACATCAGTAAAAGAAGTTCACCTCTATGGTAT
Source organism: Eucalyptus erythrocorys (assembly GCA_014182555.1). NCBI lineage: Eukaryota > Viridiplantae > Streptophyta > Magnoliopsida > Myrtales > Myrtaceae > Eucalyptus > Eucalyptus erythrocorys. The sequence continues at coordinate 31,875,275 of CM024597.1, forward strand.
CGCACTTTTGACCGCTAGCATCCTGCTCACTCCCGTCTTAGCTGCACGTATCAAGAGTGATCCGCATTCCAGGTAATCTAGCAATGGACTTCGAGGGTTTTAAAAACAGTGACCGGAAAATCAAATCTTGAATCGTCTGCCGTGAAATTTGCGGACTAGAGACTTGGTCATGGACAGATAAATGAATTTACATATTGTTGATTTACCCAAATGAGACTTTTGACATGTACATATAGCGATAAATGAATACTGATTCCCTCTGAGTCCAAAAATTATATACATGTTGATGTCCTAACTATTAGCACTTCGTGAAAATTATCATTTCTGTCAATTTTGCGGATAGTAAAACCCAAAAATTTATTGATAAAAGTTGTCAGTAAAGAAAAACAGACATACCAAACGTTGTCTTTTGTAAACAATTATGACAGCAATGAATAATTTTCTAGGACCCTGGGGACATAACACAACGAAAGACTAAATCAAGGATGACACACGAAACATTTTTCTTTGATGACCGATTCAAAACAGAATAATCATAAAAATATCCCAAAGAAAAATATTTTAATAATCTATTAGCCTCCATGCTTAAATACTTTCGTTGATGATATACACACACATATGTATATATATATATATATATATATATATATATATTTCACAGATTCAGTTTTTTTGGTAAAAATTTCATATATTCATTTTTATAAGTGATATAAGTAATTATTTTATGAAAAATATATTTTAAGTCGTTAATTTTTTTGTGTAGTATTTTATTAATACGTCCATAATGGGTGCGATTGTAACGCACCGTTTCGTCTTGACATACTACGATGGAAAGACATGGAAAGGGTGTAATGGAGTCATATAAAAGATTCCTGAAGACAACCATTGGCATGGTTGGCAGATATACACTCAGAAAATCCTCTCATTTATTTGTTCCATTTCCATCAAAAGAAAAAAGGCATTCCATTTCTTTTTTACAAGAACAATCGGTGTTACGCCGTGGAAATCGGGTTTTTTTATCGTGATTACATTCAGACTAACGTGAGATAATATTGTTCGTGATTCATCCGCAATTCAAAGTTTGTTCTTGGCGTTAATTGTTATTTGCGCACTAGAAAAAGGTAAGTTGTCTTCCGCCGACTTGAATTCCATCATTGGTATCAGAGCCCGGTCGTGATTTCGGCCTTTTTTTCATTGAATTTTCTCATTTATCATTTGATGTTAAGATCAAGAGAATGAAATTTACATTATTTGAATGTTTATTGCTCGAAATTGCAATGAACAGGTTCGGGGTCGTGTACACCCATGTAGTTTTGGCCATTTTTGAAATATTTTTCTGCCAAAATAAAATTTTGAATAGACAGGGTTAAGGTACTCGTCGCGACGAGTCCGACGATGGATAGAACATTGCCGGAAGGCGCTAGATGCGCCCACACATGCGGCCAAAAGCCGCTGCACGTGGGCACCACGTGACTGACACGCTGGGCACGCCAGTGCGTGTGCGTCACGCACGCCTCGTTGAAACGATGTGTGCTGACATCACCTTGACGTCATCCAACGATCGCAACCACTGGGATGACGTTACCACTAGTGGCAGTTGGCCGGGCGGTCATTGGCCAGTGACCTGACCCAAGACCCGACCTGAGGTTGACCCAAGACCCGACCTGGGTCCAACATGAACGTTGATCGGTCAACTAGACCAACGGTCAAACCGGTCGGACCGGCCAAGAGCCCTTTGTGCTCGCTTGTGCATGGGCCACATGCATCGCACACTTAGGTGGCGCGTGTGGGCACGTGCGAGCTCCGATTGAAGTATGGTTGGTGGCGTTTGGTTCGTATGGATGTGCTCTATACTATGGTATATTTATGTTTTTATTTTTGAGTTTTATAAATGTATAAAATTGTATATGGAACCCTAAGTACACATATTTTTAAGATATAAATGCATTATTTATTCATTTATAGCTTGTATTTTCTTGTGTTTTTGAAAATACAGTAGCTAGCTTATATGAAAATGATGTCAAATATGTTGTGTAGAGCATGGTTCGATAGTAGCATGTATATAATTTAATATACTTGCAAGAAAATTCGAACAATGGTAGGAAATCCTTGTTTTTCCGTTATATGTTAAATTGCGATTTTGATTGTAGTTGTAGCATGATTGTCTTTTGTATGTTGGTTTAAATCATGCTATGCTTTTATGTTAATGGAAAAATGCAGAAATTACATGAGGTCATGTAATTATTTTTCCTAATGAGAGTTCGTAGGTTGGTAGAATTCAAAGGAGTTCTTGCCTATAACTTAAAATTTATGCAAATTAAACTAATTAATGATAATAGAACAATCGTATATGGGAGCTGATTGGGAACATAGTGAATTTTCGTTTATGTGTCTTTTGTTGAATTATTATTAATTTAGTTTGTCTTCGTTGCAAATTAAATATGTGTGTTACTCTGAAAAATGTGCTATTATTGATTCTGCGTCTATTATGTCAATGTGCTATAGTAATTGATTATGGTTTCGACATTCAAGATCATTGTGGCTAACATCAATAGGGATGAGAAGCTGAACGGTGACAATTATGATATTTGGCATTGAACGGTTCAGTACATTCTTGAGGAGTAAGAGGTTTTGGAAACCCTCAACCACACCATGGATGAACTCAAGCATGGAACTTCAGCTCAACATAGGAGAGTTCTAGAAACTTATCTAGCTTAGAAAAAGAAAAATAGTATTGCTCGTATCACGTTGCTGAACTGTATGCAAGATGATCTCATGTGTGAGTTTGAAAGTTAAAACAAAACTCAAGTTTTGTGGGTTGCTTTGAAAGATAAGTTTGGGGGTATATCTGCCACTAAGTTAAGGAGACTCACCACCAAGTTTGACACATACGGAAAGTGCCCAAGTGTAATGATGAGGCAGCATCTTCAGGAGATGTCAAACATAATTCATGAGCTGAAATCGGCAGGTCACTCCCTTACTGATGAACAGCAGATTCAGGCTATTATAAGGTCTCTTCCTGATAATTGAGAGCATATGAAAATCAATATGACGCATACTGAGAATATTGTCACTTTTGATGATATTACGCGCCATTTGGAGTTAGAGGATGAGCGCCTAGAGGATGCGAGATCCTCTACCCATGCTTATGTTGTTGAATTGAGTTTGCGCAAAGCTTTGGGCTTAAAACGCAAAAGGAATCATCAATTCAACAATAAATGGAAGATGACTGATCAGGCACCTGAAAAAACTAAGATCTTCCAACGCAAGAAGTGTGGTGGGAAGAAGGATAAGACCAAGATGAAGTGCTACAATTGTGGTAATATGGGTCACTTTGCTCATGAATGCATTGAGTCGAAAGAAATACCCTATTACTCCAATACTTTAAGTAATGCTTTTGTTTCTAACACTGTGATGCTTGCTAAATCTCATCCCATGTGGATTGTAGAATCAGGAGTAATAGATCACGTAGCTAGAGATTGAGAAACATTTGTGAAGTATCATTGGATACAGCCTGGAAGAAATGGATATATGTTGGGAATAATTCAAGAATTGAAGTGAGGGATATCGGCACATGTAAATTAATTTTACATAGTAGTCGAAACCTATTCCTACATAATGTCCTCTATACTCAAGATATTCGACGGAACTTGGTCTCAGTAGTTGTCCTTCTTAGCTTAGGTTATGTATTGAATTTCCATAGTGATTGTGTTGACATTTTGTTTGGAATAGTTTATTATGGTTTAGGTCGTCATGTATCGAATGATTTTATGGTATTAGACATTGATTATGATTAGTACAATGTTAATGTCGATGGTTGTTTTTTCTTTAATTGCATCTTCTAGTAATGTTGAGATTAATGCAAGTACTTGTCATACTAGATTATGTCACATTGAGTTACAAAGAATGTAAAGATTAGCTAGAGAAGGTCTTTTAGGGTCACTCACTAATGTTGATCTACCCGTATGTGAATATTGCCTAGCGAGAAAAGCAATTAGAAAACCATTCGGTAAAAGGACTAGAGCTGAATTTCCATTGCAACTTATACATTATGACATTTGTGGTCCTTTGAACATGAGGGCAATGCATGGAGCCTCATATTTCATCACTTTTATAGATAACTTCACGCGTTTCGGTTTTGTTTTTCTGATCTCCCATAAGTCAGAAGCATTAGATTGCTTTAGATGATATATATCGATGATAGAGAATCAGTTGAATAAAACAATAAAGGCATTGAGAACTGATCGCGGACGTGAGTATCTATCGGAGCAATTCAAGACTCTATGTGATAAAAAGGGAATTGTATGACAATTAACTATTTCTGGCACTCCACAACAAAATGGGATATTTGAGAGAAGGAATAGAACCATATTATGAATGGTTAGGTCTATGATGACGCAAGCAAATTTGCCTATTTTTTATTGGGGAGATGTGTTATTAACTCCTGCCTATGTACTTATGTTACCCAAAAAAAAAAAAAAAAAAAAACTCCTGCCTATGTACTTAATCAAGTGCCCTCAAAATCGGTCACTTCCACCCCTTAAGAATTATAGACTAGCAAGAAATCAGACTTAAGTGGTCTACGTCCATGGAGATGTGTAACTTATGTTCATGATTCTTCCCATAAATATGACAAATTAGGCCATAGAGGAAGAAATGTATCTTTATAAGATATTCTGAATACTCCAAAAGGTACGTGCTCAATGGTGAACAAGCTGATGGAAGTGTGAACGAAATAGAGTCACGAGATGTCATGTTCTTGGAGAACGATTTTCCTAGTAGAGTTGAGATTGATAAGGACTTCCAATTATATGAGATGAAAGATCTTAATAACACACTCACTAATGTTGTAGTGGAAAATGAAGATTTACCTCAACATGCAAGACTTAGTGGGAGTGTTGCATCGCCTGGCGAACTGAATTCAAGAGAAATTCAGTTGCGTAAAAGTAATCGTAAAAGTATTCCTTGTCGTCGTTTTGAGATTGAAAGGGAAGTATTTATGATTGTTTAGAAAGACGATGCCGAGCCAAAGACTGTTCAAGAGGTTATCTCATCCTCTGATAAGGAAGAATGGGAAAAAGCTTTGAAATATGAGATAGAGTTAAAGAGGACAAATAACGTCTGGGACTTGGTTACCACCCACTCACAAAGCCATTGGAAACAAATGGGTCTTTAAGATTAAGCAAAGGACGGATGAATCCATTGAAAAGTTTAAGGCTTGCATTGTGGTGAAATGTTATACTTAACAAGAGGATATAGACTATGAGGAAACCTTTTCACCCGTTGTAAGGTTTACCTCAATACGCCTTATTCTAGCCATTGTTGCACATTTGGACCTTGAATTACATCAAATGGATGTAAAGACGGCATTTCTTAATGGAGAACTAGATGAGGAAGTCTATATGAAGTAGCCAATAGGTTTTATAACTAAAGGTCAAGAGTATAAAGTTTGCAAATTTCATTACTCAATATATGGCCTTAAGCAATCATATAGACAGTGGTATCTTCATTTTCATTGAACCATAACAACTTTTGGTTTCACGATAATCGAAGAAGATTACTGTGTATATGTCAAGCGGTTCGAAGATAAATTTGTGATTTTATCACTTTATGTGGACGATAATCTGTTAGTTGGAAATGACAAGGTTTTGGTTATTACTATAAAAGAATGGTTGTCCTCTAATTTTGAAATGAAGGACATGGAAGAAGTTGCTTATATATTAGGAGTTAAGAATGAAAGAGATCAATCAAGGAAACTCCTTACTTTATCACAAGAGTCTCATATATTGAAGATTCTTGAACGTTTCAATATGCAGCACTATAATCCCATTGATACCCTTGTCATACAAGGTGAAGGCCTAATTACCAATATGTGTCCTAAGACTCCAGAAGAAATTAAAATGATGGAAACTGTTCCTTACGCTAGTGCGGTTGGAAGTTTGATGTATGCTATGATGTGTACTCAACTTGACATATGTTATGCTGTGGGATTGGTGAGCCAATATCAATCAAATCCTAATCAAGCTCACTAGAAAGTAGTGGAGAGGATTTTGAGATACTTGAAGGGCATTATGGACTATCGACTTTGTTACCAAGGGAGTGATTTACGCCTATTAGGCTAATCAGATGCTGATTGGAGTGGAGACCTCAATGAGCGTAAATTGACTTGTGGATATGCGTTCTTGCTTAATGGAGGCAGAATTTATTGCATGTTCTGCAGCAGTGCAAGCCACTGTCACTAAGGTTCTAAGACCGGTGATAGTTTATTGTGATAGTCAAACTGCCATTGCTTATGTGAAGGATCCCAAGTATTATGGAAGGTCGAAGTACATTGACATAAAGAACAACTTCATAAGAGATATAATAGCACAGAAAGAAGTGATCCTACAATACATTTCAACCAATATAATGGTTGTTGATCCATTTAGGAAGGCTATTCCTAGAGACATATTCTTGACTCACAGAATGTTATTAGAATTGCGTAAAATGTGATATGTATTATTGTAGAGGATTATTGATTTATGTACATGTGGATATATGTATTGTACCTATTTGTTTATTAGTGACTTAATATTTTATCAATAAGTACAAATACAGTATGAGACTAGCACTACACACATATGTTATTGGAAAGTATGTTAGTAGGTAATGATTGGCTCACTCACACGAGTAATCACCTCAAGTGCTATAGTTAGCACGTCGAGATGAGCTATTATGTACAAATAAATGCTGAAGAGCAAGTTTGATAATAAAATAAGATGTCGCCTTTATTGGAGTCAAGATGAGGTTTGTGATTTGTTTATAATAAGACCGAACATGATAGTCCCACAATCATGCATGCTTGAAAGATGCTAGATGCGAGTAGTTAATTGGGCACTATACAAAACGAGCTGATATAGCACTCGAGCTAAACATGAGTACGTGAGGAGCACATGACTATGTTTCGGCTAAGATCCGTACAATGAATACATTTAATAAATGACATACGCTCTTATAGGAAGAGAAATCAACTATAGCATGTAATTCATACTACACGTGCATTGTATGACCGAGAAGAGAAGGTGAGTGAAATTATTCCTATTTACTCATCGTGTGAGCCCTTTAGGTAATTTATAATTTACCTCATTTTATGCTCTATGTTATTTGCGACTATGTTCTCGAAGTGAAAGATCAATGTTGCTACTTTAGCATGTTACCGGCGGTCATAAATAGATATGACCTTATGGGACGTGACTAGGAAAGTAATTGTTCTAAAATGAAGAAAGACATGAATGCGAAGGAAGACTATTGTTATTTTATATCTATCACATGTATTTACTGGTTGATTAATTATATCACCCTTTTGTCGTTGCGAATATAATTGTAAATACATGGTGTTTTGAGAATAGTCAAGTATAGCCTTTAAGGGATAGGTATACTTTGACGGATGTAACAAAATATGTTTGGGGCACTATGAGACATCGATGTTTATTTCTTTTTGGAGTTGTAGCCATTATGTCATCTCTAACGGGTGTATAATTTGAACTCCCAAGTGCAGGTGTACTCACTGGTTGCACGGCTTACTTGCCAGTATGAATTGTTTTGTAAAGTTGATAAACGTTGAATGCCTTATATTCTTGAAAGAGTGATATCAAATCCATTATGTCTAAGTGTGAGATGTAGTATTTTATTAATACGTCAATGATGGGGTGCAATTAGAACACATCGTTCGTGTTCATATACTATGATGGAAAAACATCTTTTGAAAGGATGTGATGACGTCATATAAAAGACTCCTGAAGACAACCGTTGGCACAGTTGGTAGAATATATACTTAGAAAATCCTCTCATTTGTTTGTTCCATTTCCATCAAAAGAAAGAAGGCGTTTTATTTCTTCTTTACAAGAATAATCGGCATTTATGCCTTGGAAATCGGGTGTTTTTCTCGTGATTACATTCAGACCAACGTGGAGTAATATTGTTCGTGATTCGTCCGCAATTCAACGTTTGTTCCTAGGGTTAATTGTTGTTTGCGCACCGGAAAAAAGTAAGTCATCTTCCGCCGACTTAAATTCCATCATTTCAACAAAACAAATGCACATGTGACGGATTTCTAATTGGTGTTTAAATTGGCTTACTAACTTAAATGGCTGCTTACTCTTTACCACGTAATTACTACTTAAATTGGATTTTTAATTGTAAGAGCCTTAGTATTTCAACATTGCTCTGCAAATTCTTATTGATTTGTGCCTTTTCTTCTTCCTCTCTTTAACCAGTGAAGTCAACCCAAATCTAGTCTCTTGCTGTGGCAGTCAAAAATCAAAACCCCGTGTCCAAGAATCTGATCGGAAGAATCGAAGAAACACACAAACTATAAGCTTATCGATATATATAAAAAGGATCCATGCATCTCCCAAGAAAAAGGAATCCTTCATTGTACGTTCTGTCGTTGTTAGACACAAAACCGTACCAAAACAAGCAAAAAATATGAAGAAGTTGCTAATTTCAAAAGTAGTAGTTCGTGTGGCTATTTTGCTGTTTTTGGTGGGAACAATGGTGCAACCAAACAAGGCATATAGGGTTCTGATTAACGGCAAAGAGGAAGGTTGTGCTGATGATAAGCCAAGTGTTCCTGTTCTCCAAGTCCTGCAAAAGGGTCCAGTCCGACCTCCCGGAACTCCAGGCTACACTCCGGGCGTTGACACCACCAACACTCGGGCCTTCGCCGGTCATGCTGTGGCTCCTCCGCATGCTTACTCTGATCGCATTCCTAAGTCCAGTGTGGCTACCGACCGCAAATAGTTGGAGATTATTGAAGGACACTTGATTTCAGGGCAATGTATGTGTTAGAACTGATAATATAGTCATATGCATGAATAACTTGTCTTTAACCTTCGGATTGTTGATTACCATCTATAGTGTACGATATGCAATTAGCTTGGTGAGAACATGCTCAATTTGCTTGATTTAGTACTCCAAGTCTTATAAATTTCTTTGCAATTATGTTGTCGGTCTACGCACAATTGTCTAATTATCAATGCGGCAGATTTGTTGTATTTAATGACAATGGAGCCAATTCTACGCTAAAGATTATCCCACTGTTCCAAAGGGAGTTAAATAATCTAGCGTAGAATTTAATAGGAATGTAAAATATGTCTTTCTTAAAAATCAGGAAAAACTCTCTATTTTGTACACTAGTCATCATGTACGATAGTAATATCCTTCGCGAGATAGAAATATTACTTACATTGAATATATCTAAAAGTAAAACCATAAAGAAGATATCTTTAGAAGAATAATTATATTAGTCTTTAATCTTGTAAATAGAAATGTTAAGGTATTATCTCATATCGCTTGACAACAAGTCAAAATGCTCTTTATAATCACATGGACCCCCTCACATATTAGTTTAAGCTTTGCGGTTAGACTTTCTAACATGGTATTGGAGTCAATATTATCCCTTTTGCAAATGTGCTTAATAAAGTATCCTACATATCCTTTGCGCATGAATTGAACTCTGGCTTAAAATTACACCATGGATATCTATAATAGTGAAGACAAGTTGAGCTTATAAATTAAAAAATAAAAATAGAACCTTTCTACATTATTACCATATAAAATTTTATAAGACCATTGCCGACTTATTATAAAAACTTAAACTATTATATGAAAGTTTAGTTTAACATTTTAAATATATTAAACTGACTACTACAAAATCCTAACCTCACATCACTTTTAGATTAGTCAATAATAGTCCGATAATTTCCAACATGTTATCGAAGGTATGCAGCGTAGATCATAGAGTCCTTTGCGATAATTATAGCAATTTGACCTCTATAATCACCTGTTTCTTCTAATTGGACCGGGCAAATAACATGTCCAGTTTATCTCTCTTGAACAAACAAGGACTTACCATGCACGAGCATCCTGTGGAGTGATTCTTAAATTTTTTCGACGGCTTTAAAGTTAAGAACCCTTCAATGCCTTTACTTTCATATCATTACTTGTTTTCCAAGAACAAGTTAAGACCCCAGATAGATTTCATTCTCGCTATTTTCATCATCATTTACGTAAAACTTGAATTGGGAAATTCTGCGTGTTGAACACAATCTGTCATGATCGCTATTTTTTATTATCTTTTACTAGCTTTTATTTGCATCTCACAACAATGCCTTAAAATTTACCAACTTTTCTTCAAAATTGCCAACTTTAATTAGCATAACTTACAATTTATTTTTCATTTGAGGTGCCGACTTATTTTACTTACCAAATGAATTCCTTTCCAAGTTGATTCTTCTTTTAGTTTTTTTTGTACTTTTCTTATTTTTACAGTCTTTATTTATTTTTCTTAAGTTCACCTTAAATTTACTGGCTGTTTATATAATTTTTAACTGTAATTTAAGTCATTTTATCAACTAGTTGCAGATAACAAATTTTCATTGGAATTAGTTATCAATTTTTATTTTATTTTAATAATTTACCAACTTTTATGTTGAGTTACTCACTGGAACATAAAGTTAAGTCATCGATAACAAAAGTTTACAAAATAACAAAAATCAAAGAAATGTTGGTAACTAATTCAAATGAGAGTTAGTAACTTCTGACTAGTTGGTAATTTATTCAGAAAAAAAAATGGTAAATTTAAGGTATTGGCATATGCCACGTAAGTTATTATATCGTTTAATATGAATATCTTGATAAAAACGTTGGGCACGCGCAAAATTTACTTTCTTTTTGTTTGGCAAAAGTGAATGGCACAATTTATAGTTTATTTCTTTTAACACCTTTTTCCCTGCTTTTGTTCCACCTGGAAGCACATTAGACGCAAGTCGATTTCTTTTTGTGGATTCTGATAAACGCATTGATCCGCGGCTGCGGAAACTTTGAGATGGAAAAGTCAAGTCTGGATTCAGATTTTACGTTGATCATGCAGCGATGTACGTGTCCACAGCTGGTCATGATTTACGACGGTCAAATAAAAAGTCAATTTTGATAAATTCAAAGCAGGTCAAAGAGTATACGAGGTCAACTTAATAAAAAGATCAAAAATTGACTTCTTAATAAAAAGATTAAAAATTGACTTGGAAAAACATCACTGAACCCACACATAGTCCTCTGAGGATTTTCTTGGAAAGATGTGCTGGCAATTAGACAAATCCCATTATTTTCTTAGAAACCGCGTATTAGAGATGCTTATTACATTTACAGAAACAACTCCAATTATGTTGTTCAAGCCAAAAAAATCCATGGGATATTCATGCAATTTTCAGGCAACGGATGTTATTCCAAAATCAAATGTATTCAAGAACACTTTATTAGTATTCAATAGATGAAGACTATATGCCGCATGTAATTCATAAAGATGGATATTGTATTTTCCTTGTAGTATGTAAAAAACTCGTGGAATTGTTATTATAGAATCTTAGAAAAGTCTATTACCATGCTTGTACATAATTGAGATTTGTAGTGGGTTCGTGAGTTTGGCCTTGGAGAATCCCATTGTCGAATGATGTGCTCTCAGGTCTCATTGTTAAGAACCTAAGACTTATAGCTGAGGTTTATAGTCTAGTGCCAGGATCCTGAATAATGATGCACAATCGTATATTTTTTATTTTGGAAGTTAAGTAACTATTTATTTTAGATTACTTTGATATTAATGAAATTTAGTACATAGACACATTGGCAATTATTTTTGCGATAATACTTTCACACTAATATTCAAATATAAGCTAGGGAATGATAACTTTTGCCTATGATATATTTAAAGACGTGCTTCCAATGTGACACAAGGATTTGGCATGGAGGATTGACAAATCATATGTGCATGTTATAATTAGTAATTTCATTTTTTAGCATTTAATATTAAATTGCAAGAGCTTTTAGCTTCGATGTTTATTTGGCAGTGAAACTTGATAGGCCAAAACTAGTTGATAACCTAAATGTAGAAAATACGTTGAGTCACACACATAAAGGTTGGCCAAATTCATACAAGTATTGATATGATGTTTGTCAGTGAGACAAATAAAAAAAAGCAAACGACAGCTAATGTTGATGAGTTAACAAAAATCAAAGAAACCTTTGTAAAAAACTCGAACGAGAGGTAGTAACCTACAATTTGTTTGGTAATTTAATTGGGAAAATGTTAGAAGTCACCGAAATAAAAATTGATAATTTTCTGTAAGAGGTGGTGAATTTAAGGTAATGGCAAGAAAGACAAATAAAGCTTAGCAAAACACAAGAAGTATTGATAATTTGCGAACTATAAAAAGAAATAGTAGTTTCATGGGTGTAGCATTAAGTTATCGGCATTTTACCGGGAATCAAATCATTGATAATTTTTTACCGATGGTTTTTTGACACTCAAACACTCTTTAGGAAATTTACAGAGACAGCAAAAGTCCGTTTGTTTTTGTATTGGAGCATTAGAATCGTCCCGGGGAGCAAAAACCAGAGGGAAGATCTGCCATGGAACTCTAGAAAACACTTGCATTCAATAACTTAAAACGTTCCAACTCGAGCATAGAATTTTGTGACTGGCTACTGTACACCAGCTTTAACTGCATTGTAGAACGTCTGGATTCAAATTTTACTTTGATCTGGCAACCATATGCGTGTCTAAGGCTGCCCACGATTCACGACGGTCAAATAAAAAGTCAATTTTGATATAGAGATGTACAGATTTCAAAGCAGGTCAAAGAGTATAAGGGGTCAACTAAATAAAAAGCTTAAAAACTTGAGTTGAAAAAAATCTCTGAACCCAAACATACTCCTCTCAAGGATTTTCTTGGAAACAGATGTCTGTGATTAAATTACAAATTTTTAGGGGATAGATATTATTCCAAAATCATATGTATCCGTAATATATAGATATAGATTATACATTACGTAGGTCGCAAGGATGTATATCCTTGTTTTCTTTAAAGTATGCAAAAAATAAAAATAAAAATCCAGCATCGTTATTATAGCACCTTAAAAAATTACTGTCAAGCTTTTATATTTTTTTTGGTAAAGTATCAAGCTTTTATATTAATTACATGACAAACGAGAAAAGCTTGCATATTAGATTATGGCAATTTGGATCACAGGATATTTTTTTTTATAAATATTTACTTAATTATGGACTTCACTGTACGTTATGAAAAAACAAAAAATAATTTAAGATGTTTTGACAAGCATACTATATTCGATTTAGTCCTCAGAGTCTCGTCTCTGCCCTATATTAACTCGGGTTTGGCTATTGTGAACCTGAAACATGTAGTTGAGGTCTATAGTCTAGTGCCATGATATACACTATCGTACACTTTTTATTTTGAAAAATACATTGGTGGACATACTAGAAATTGTTGTGTGTGATTACATCATTCCCGTATGTTGTGGACATGATACAAACAAGCGTGGACGTCAAGGACGAGACATTATCTGTTCCAGGATCGACCAATTCAAATTCTCATTGGTGCCTGTTTTTCTTCTTCCTCTTCCATTCGCTCCTTGTTTAAACAGTGAAGTCAAATCCAAAATTTCTTCTCCAACTTTGGCAGTCAAAAATCAAAAACCCGTGTCCAAGAAATTAATCGGAAGAATTGAGGTTACGTACAGAAACTCTACGCTGGCGTTTGCCAATATATACGAGAGATATCTCTCACAAGATGAGGTATCCTTTTCATGTTTTGTGAAACATGTTAGACCCAAAAAAGCAGCCAAAAAAAAAAAAAAAAAAAGTCAGGAAAATAGTAAGATGAAAAATTGTCCCTAGACCCTAATTAAGGGCAAAAAGCAGCTAACGATAAGTCAAGCGTTCTTGTCCTCCAAACCTTGCCAAAGGGTAGAGTGCCTCCTCCTGGAGGTCCTGGCTAAAAAAAAAAAAAAAGTCAGGAAAATAGCTATAAGATGAAGACGTTCCTGAGAGTTCGTGTGATCTTGCTGCAATTTCCTCCAATTTCCAAATCCGAAACCCTTTTGAGCTCACATGGGAACATTAGTGCAACCGGATGAGGCGTGCAGGTGGGTTCTAATTAAGGGCAATGGGAGGAAGCATGGGCATAACGAATAAGTCAAAAGAAAAAATTCATCTACCGTTCTTGTCCTCCAAACCTATGATTGCCAAAGGGTAGATAAGTGCTAATATAAAAAAATCCTTTTTTTTTCAATTGAACTGGAGGTCCATCTGGCAAATGTTTAAATTGGATATCATTATTTGGCCAATGCTTAAAAAAGGGAATGAAGTATATGATCTAAATTGAAAAACTCCAGGTAATAACGGCCCCAAAAAGATAGTATCCCCAACAGCACCGACAATGGGGCCTTTGGTGATCCAGCCATGGCCCCTTCACCTGATGTCGCTGATCGAGCCATGGCCCCTTCACCTGATGTCGCCAACAACATGGCTCCAGCCATGGCCCCTTCGCCTGACGTTGCTGACCGAGCCATGGCCCCTTCACCTGACGTCGCCAACAACAGAGCCTTCGCTGAGGCCCCTTCACCTGATGTCACTGATCGAGCCATGGCCCCTTCGCCTAAGGTTAATCCGATGGCATTCTTAAGTCATGGGGCAATTGCTGATCGCAAATAGTCAGAGCTCACCAAAGAACACTTATCAATAAGAATGTATGTGATGTGGAGATTAAATGCCTAGAGCCCAATACATAGATGCAAATGTAGAGGCTCATAGGAACCAATAATAAAGTCAATTTGCAATGAATAAATATTTAAAATTTCCGATGCTTAATTTCCATCTATTGTTAGAGAATGAAATTTGGTGTAACATGTCTTGTTTGATTTAATCCTCTATGTCTTATAAATTTCTTAGCAATTTTCTTATTTAGTGATGTTCCATCAAAAAATTGCAAAGCATACAATAAGTAGTTTTTCAACACATTGACGCCCTTTCGACAAAAGGAGAAAAAAAAAGAAAAAGAAAGATATTCAACGCCCAAATATCTTATTAGTGTGGAAACGTTGGTTCCCTATTCCTACTTTCACGTTTGTTTTCTTGAGGCATTTTTCTTATTTAGAGAGGCATGGATTAGTCATTAAAAGGTCATATGAAAGAAAAGATCTAGGGCTAATCGTCATGATAATATTGTTATGAAGTGTTGTAGGAAAAGATCTAGCAGTAACCATTAGAATAAGTATTAGAACCAAAAAAAAAAAAAAACCATTAGAATAAGTGATCTCTTGTTTTAATATAATTTTCATTGTCGCCATCAAGTGTTGATGTCCAAGTAAATTGGAAGTGAAGTTCATTTCCACGTCTTTTTTTTTTTTTAAATTTAGTTGTCGAACAAAAACGTTACGTTTGTCAAAAAAATAGACCAAAGTCCAAGCAACATTGCAATATTTGTGAATCTTTATAATTGTAGTGTAAAGAAATGGTAGTAAAAGCAAAAAACTAAAAGATATGAGAAATGTTTTCAAATATCAAAGTTTATAATTAATACTATAGGGTGCAAATTTGATTTATTTCATTAAGTATATTCTCCTAGAAACGAAAATCCCAATCCCGTTCAACCAGTGCAAAGGTCCCCACTTTTTATTGACTGATATTCACAAAGATTCTTTTTTGGTAGCCAATTTTGTCAATAGCACCAAACGACACGCACTAATTGTGTTTATCCACTTGTTACATTGCGCTAATTATAAAAAAAACACATAAAGCACCGTTGTTTCTTTATGCATGTATGAAGGACTCGTTCTTCATTCCATTTATCAATGCCACTTATTCTTGAATTTATTAAACCATCAGCATTTAACCACTAGAGTTTGCCCCAATGACCATCCTTCCAACATGAAAGGGAGAGGTGAGAGATTTGAATCCCCACATTTTCAAGGAGTTGGGGTGGGGACGAGTAAATTTCATGAGTGGGTTTTGACTCCCACGCCCTGCAGGAGGCAGGGCAAAAGTCTGAGAGTGAATGTTAGAGTAAAAATAGAGTATGACTGACTAAAAAAAAAAAACAAAACCATCAGCATTTTATGTTATTAATAATTTACGTTTCTCAAAACAATCACTCAACATCAATTTCCTTTTTCAGGAAAACCACTCGTTTAAGGGCTTACTAGGAAAAAGGGACGCGTAATTAAGTTAATATTATTAATGCACAAGGATCTTCTTTTATATATAAAATAATTATATCTCTCAAAATACTCATTCAATATAGACTCCTTTCTTTTGTTGTTGAAAAACCACTTGTTCAAGGGGTTAAAAGGATTCGACGAAAACAAAAAAGGCTTAAAAGGTAAAAGGGACGAAAATTAAAGTAAACATCTATTATGCACAAAAACTTTTTTTTTTTTTCGTTAATTGGTTATATTTTTTGTGCTGACGTTTATGTCAATCATTTGAAAAACAGCCAATGCATAGTGATACAGTATCACCTGATGATGATAGATAGACTCTCCACTCAAGTTTTGGCACACAAATATATCACCAAATAACCTAACCTAATTATATCCTCAAATCCGAATCTCCAACCCCCTTACCTACCTGTCAAGAGAACTGAAGGCCTCATTAAAGATCCCAAATGTTTTAACTGTATACATAAATATAAAACTACTTGTTAATCTAAAAACTTAAACCTAACTATTAAATAAGTTGATAATAGCCTCACAAAATTATATATGGTATTGGAATTGTGTAGTTCATAAAGATTTTTTTTATTTGAGATCAAATAGTAATTTGCTCTAAAACATTGGTTTCTTCTTGAACCATAAGACATGTAATTAACTTTATGGGCTCATCTATGACTTGGTTGATGTTGCGTGGTTTATAAGTCATGTATACTAAGATCATCTAACCTTTAATTATGTTGGTCTCACTGAGGAGTGCACACGAACAAGTGTCCAAATAGGGGCTTGGTCCGCATGGTCTATCAACTTGTCTATGTGGATTAGGTGCATGATATCAGTTTCATTACTCATGCTATCGAGTGCAAATAATGTCATATTTGTTCTGCGCAATTTGTCCTGGCTTGAACTTGTGTGTCATATGATTCATGAGGTTATTTATTTGGTGTTTCATTGATTCAAGTTTTAACTACTTAGATAGGCATTAGCCTTGCAAAAGAGATTGCACTTGGTAATTACGTCATGAGCAACAAGAACTTCCCTTGACACCGCCCCGTGGAGAGATTCTTATTTTTTCAACGGTTTTGACTTGAAAGAATCAGATTGAAATACTCTACTTTTGTCTTCTTTCTACTTCCCCCGAACACTTGGAATGGGGAAATTTGTAAAGTCAAGTCCCGCCTTAGATTGTACTTTGATCATCTCGCAAATGTGGTTGAACACTTTTGGTCAGAGAAGAAGAAAATTTAATAGTCAAAGGTTATACAAAGAGGATGAGATCGATTGAATAAAGCCGGACAGGGAAAACTTGTGGCTCGACAGATACCCAAATGCAAACGCTATTTGTCCGGTTCAAAGAAGACATAAGCGCGGTGAAGCTGGTCTTAAATCTTGGTTACACCTGTTAGGGTTGAAACATTCTCTTCCTTTGACGCGATATCCTCCATACAAGAAAGTACAAAATCATGTCTTATTATGACTGCATCATTAAAAGAAGTCCACCTCTATTGTATCACACTTTGGACCGCTAACGTCCTGCTCATGTCCATCTTTGCTTCACGCACCAGGAGCGACCCCCACTCCAAGTAACCTAGCTATGGACATCGAGGGTTTTAAAAACAGTGACCGGAGAATCAAATCTTGAATCGTCTACTACAAAATTTGCGGATTGGAGACATGGTCATAGATAGATTAATGAATTTATATCTTGTTGATTTTTGCAAATGGTGTCAGACTTTTGACATGTATATGTAGCGATAACTTGTGTATGAATAAAACGCCGATTTTCTCTGAGACAAAAAATTATATACATATTGATGTCCTAACTGTTAGCACTTTGTACCCACCGATGGACAGCTGAGTTGGTTCAGCTTTGGGCACTTCATCGCAAAGATCCCACGGTCGAAACCCCGTAGCTGCTAACACTTCTTAAGTAGGGGGCCATGGTCGTGGGCGTCCTATACTAGTTTCCCCTGAAATATAGGGGCTTGGCCCTTCAGTACCGTCTAGGCATGGAGGGCTCGTGGTGGAGTCCTCAGTTATTTAAAAAAAAAAAAAAACTATTAGCACTTTGTGAAAATTATCATTTATGTTGACTGCGCAATAATAAAACCAGAAAATTAATTGGGCATGTACTAAAAGTTGCCAACAAAGAAAAAAAAGACTTACCAAATGTTGTCTTTTCTAAATAATTTTGACCATAATGAATAATTTTTTAAGGCAAAAGATCGCTCCAAGTGCCATAATTTGGTACAATGTGATACTTAAGTGCTATAACTTATGAAAATGATACTTAAGTGCCAAAATCGGAGAGAAATAGATCACTTTAGTGCCATTCCGGCCTAAATATTGATGTGTCAATTTTCCGACGAAACAAGTGCATGTTGATATGGCTAGACAATGCAAAAACGACGTCGTTTTAGTACGATGTGGTAAAAAAATAATATAAACATTAATTTTATTAAATTTAAAATTAAATTTATTTAAAATATTTAAAAATAAAAAATTTTAATATTAAAAATTTGAAAAAAATTTTAAAATTTTAAAATTTTAAAAAATAAAAAAATAAAAAGAGAGAAAGGAGGGAGGCGGTTAAGGGCCATCGCCTCCTCTTTTTATTTTCAATTTTTTAATATTAAATTTTTTATTTTAAAATGTTTTAAATAAATTTAATTTAAAAATAAATTTAATTAATTTTTATGTTATTTTTAATTTTTTTTTTTTTTTTTTTAAATTTTAATTTTTAAATGTTTTTTTGTAAATTTTTTTAAATTTAATTTAATTAATTTTTATATTAGATTTTTTACTACGTCAACACCAAAACAATGCCGTTTTGCACTCGTTTTGCCGGAAAATTAACACGTCGGCATTTTAGCCAAAGTGGCACTTAAGGGGATGCATGATAAAAAAAATTTATGTTTCAGAAATAGTTTTTCTATTTCAGAAACAATTCTGGAATAGAAATCTGTTTGGCAAAATTATTTTACTTTTTATTTTTGAAATAGATTCTTATTCCAAAAATAGGTTTGGAGTATCAATCATAAGTAAAAATTTTCTATTTTTCTATTTTTGAAACAAAAATGAGAAATAAAAAATTTATTTTTATTTCTCATCGATCGTCGCCGCCGCCGCCGGCTGCCACCACCGTCGTCGGTTGCCGTTGTTGGTCACCGCACGCCGCTCGTCCGGCCGCCGCCGTCCATCACCGCTATCCATCGGTCCGCCGCCGTTCCAAAGAAAGAAATTTTGTGTCGTTATTAAACGAATTTATATTTTTAGAATATAAATTTTGTGTTGTTATTGAACGGTTATTTTTACTTAGAAACTATTCTAGAAATAGAAATAGAAAAATCTATTTCTGTTCCAGAAACTATTTCTAAAATAGATTGGCTTTCATGCGCCCTAAGTGATCAATTTCTCTCCAATTTTGGCACTTAAGTGTCACTTTTATAAATTATGACACTTAAATGTCCATTTATGCCAAGTTATGGCATTCCGGGGATCCACGCGTCAATTTTTTTAGGACGCTATGGACATAATACAATGAAAGACTAAGTGATGGACAAGACATGACATTGTTCTTTGATGACCGAATCAAACCAGAATAAAAATGTTTCCCAATGAAAAATATTTTCATCATCTATAATCTTCTATGCTTAAACAGTTTCGTTGATGATTAAAATCTTTTTTGTAATTTCATTTCTATAAGCAATACAAATAATTATTTGTATGAAAAATGTTTTTTAAATTGTTAATTTTCGGTGAGACAAATGCACATGTGGTAGGGTTTTAATTAGTGCTTAAATTGGCTTACCATTTAAATTAATTGCTGACTCTTTACCAAGTGATTTAGCGAACACATTAGTATACGAGTTTTAGTATTTTAGCATTTCTTTGCAAATTCTTATTGATTAATACCTGTTCTTCTTGCCCTCTTTAACCAGTGAAGTCAACCCAAATCTAGTCTCTTGCTGTGGCAGTCAAAAATAAAAAATCCCGTCTCCAAGAATCAGATGAGATGAATCGAGGAAACACACAAACTATAAGCTTATCGATGTACATAAACAAGATCCACGGATCTCCCAAGACAACACATCCTTCATTGTACGTTCTGTCGCGGTTAGAAACAAAACCGTTCCAAAACAAGCGAAAAAGATGAGGAAGTTGCTAATTTCAAAAGTTGCAGTTGCCGTGGCTATTTTGCTATTTTTGGTGGGAACAATGTTGCATCCAAACGAGGGATGCAGGGCTCCGATTAAGGGCAAAGAGCAAGCTCGGGCCAATGATAAGCCAAGTGTCCCTGTTCTCCAAGTCCTGCAAACGGGTCCTGTCTGACCTCCCGGTACTCCGGGCTACACTCCGGGTACCAAAACCACCAACACCCGGGCCTTCACCAGTCGTGCTGTGGCTCCTCCACATGGTTACTCAGATTACATTCCTAAGTCCAACATGTCTGCTGATTGCAAATAGTCGGAGCTTATTGAAGGACATTTGATTTACAAGGCTATGTATGTGTTAGAACCAATAACATAGTCATATGCAAAAAAAAAAATTATATAGTCATATGCAGGAATAATTTGTCTTTAACCTTCAAATAGTTGGTTACCATCTATTGTGTACGAAATGTAATTAGCATGGTGAAAACATGCTCAATTTGTTTAGTACTCTAATGGCGCGTTTAGTAACGCTTCTGTTCCTAGAAATAATTTCTGATCAGAAATAATTCTTTTTAATTCCGTTTTCGAAAATATTTTCTAAGCATTTTAAGACATTTGGTAACTGTCCAAAATTTTTATTCTCAAAATAGAATTGCGTTTGACACAATTCTCAAAATTTCTATTTCAAATCATTTTCTTTTGATTTTTAAATAATTTTATTATTTTTTCTTCTTTTCTTTCTCTTCTTCCTCAGTCGGCTACTGGCCTTGGGATGACCGGCAACCGGCCAGACGAGGGTTGGCGACCTTGTTGGAGGGTCGCTAGCCCCTAGCGAGGCTACGCCTCGTCGGCCGAGCCTCGCTCGATCAAGCGAGGCTCACTAATGGTTGGGGGAGGCCTCGATAAGGCTCAGCCTCTTTGGTGGCTAGGCAAGTCTCCGGCAAGCTCGCTGAAGCTCGGCCAACTGGTTGCTGGCAACTGTTGGCGGCGGCAGCGGCGGCCAATGTCATCGGTGGTGGAAAAAGAAGAGAAAAACAAGAAGGAAAACAAGAAGGAAAGAATAAGAGAACAAAAAGAAAAAAAAAATATGGGTTGGCTTGATTTTGGAATTGTTCACGGGAACAAATAATTGACTTTTTTTTTTTTTTTACTTCTTGATTCTGTTCCAAATCTACTTTCAGGAAAAAAAATAGAAATTTATTTTCAAAAACAAAAATTTTACTAAACGGATTTCTGTTCTAAATCTACTCACAGGAACAAAAGAATATAAATTTTCACTGTTTGACCCATTGTTGAATGCGCCTAAGTCTTAAAAATTTCTTTGCAATTATGTTATTGGTCAACGCTCAATTGTCTAATTATCAATGCGGCAGATTTGTTGTATTTAATGACAATGGAGCCAATTCTATGGAAAAGAAAATCCCACTGTTCCAAATGGAGTTAATTAATCTAGAATAGAATTTAAATAGGAATGTAAAATACAGCTTTCTTGAAAATCTGGAAAAACTCTTTATTTCGTACACTAGTCATCATGTATGAGATAATAATTTCCTTTGCAGATAGAAATATTAAATACATTTAAAACCATAAAGAAGACATTATTAGACGAATAATTACTTAGTCTTTAATCTTGTCATATAAAAATGTTAAAGTATTATCCAAATCACTTAACAATAGGTCCTAAATGCTCTTTATAATTATAACTTAAGCTTTTGGGTTAGATTTTCTAATATGGTATTAGAGTCAATGTTATTCCTTTTGCGAATGTACTTGAGAAAGTATGCTATGTACCCTTAAATAGTATTATTAAAATTGGACAGTGCAAATGACATGTCCGCTTGATCTCTCTTGAACAAAGAAGGACTTTCCATGCACGTGTGGGGCTGATTCTTAATTATTCTCAACGACTTTAATTTGAAGAACATCTCAATCCTTTCTTTTTTCATCTCATTGCTTGTTTTCCAAGAACACGTTGAGACCCCAGATAGACTTGCTTCTCGCTATTTTCATCATCAGTTACGTAAAACCTGAATTGGTAAATTACCCTCACCAAAAAAAAAAAAAAAAAAAAAAAAAAAAAACTGAATTGGTAAATTATGCGTATTAAACACATATTGTCACGATCCCCCGTGGTCAAATGAGATGTAATTTTAAGACGAAGAGGATGAGATCTGTTGAATAAAACCAGATATGAACATCCTCTGACTGTTTCGAAGTGGGTAGTGTTGGGGCACCAAGTCGAAAACTGTCTTTATCACATTTGTAGAAACATTCTCTTCCACCGACGCCATATAAATATTATCAATACTAGATTAACCAAGAATTTTGGTCCCTCATCTCGTATCATTCGTGGGATTTGATCCTTTGTATTTTCTTTTCACATGGTTAGGTCCTCAAAAAATTTTATTTGTGTGATCAAGTCCTTCATGTCACAACCTCCTTGAACCCCTCCTTGAACCCTCGTGGGTGCGTAGAGGTTAATGATTTACTAAGGCTAGGGCTAGGCTTAGTCCATACTCTCCCAAACTTACCAATTCATGACTTATATGCTTTTTAATCTACAAGTCACTTTTATTTAGAAATCGCCATTAATCGATTTGTGGTAAATTGATTAAAAATTAAATAAAGTATTAAGAGAAATATTTTACTACTTTGTAACCAAAAGAAACTAAAATCAAAGACTTAGTCCGATATCTAATCTAGGTTATACTTTTTTGAGGAATTTTTCATGCATTTTTTGAAAAGTACCCAAAAACTATTTTTTAGCCTTTCCTAATTTCAGATTTTTTTGAAATATTTTTTGAATTTTAAATTTTTTTAATCAATAATTTTTTAATATTAAAAATTATACTATAATATTATATTATAAAGTCGACGCACTCGGGTCGGACCTCCACATCCGACTATGGTCGAGAGTAGCCTGGGCGCAGGGCCCGGGTTCTAGAGCTTTAGGCCCTTGGCTGGGCTAGGTCGAGCGAATGGGCCCAGTGCCTGGCCTGAAGGAAAATTCCTAAAAAAAATTAATCAAGCCCACATGATAAAAGAACCAAGTCTGGCCCCTCATTCTAGTTCGAATCTAGCCCAAGGATCACACCGTGAAAAACCAGCCCTCACGCCCGACTCGGATCCAGGTACAACCAACTAGGTTCGGGCCCCGCCCTTTTCACGTGGTGGTGCCGAAGTCGGCCGCAATGGGCGACGCCCCATGCTTTTGTTCGGCAAGGGACGCCTCCACGCGTCGCCTCAGCCGACCTGGGGACAAGCACTTGGCTCTCGTCCGGCTGGGGATGCTCTGACGATGCAATGATGGGGCCACTCGGGTGGGGTGCTCTCGGCCAAGCGCAAAGCGAAACAACAACAGCCGAGGTGAAATGACCGACGCCACGGCTGATATTGCATGGTTGGTCGATAAATCACATAAACTAAGGTCATTTGATCACGTTGATCTCACAGTAAAGCCCACGTGAGTAATGGTCCATGTGGTTCATTGACCATACAATTCATTTTTCTTAGTGGTTAAGGAAGGAACTCGTGTATGGATTAGGTATATGTTAGGAGTTTAAATCCTCACGCCATCAAGTGCAAACAATCCTTGTCTAGGTTGTGCAACTCACCCGAGCTTGAATTCGCATCTTACATGATCCATGAAATTATTAGATGAATATTTTATGGGTTCAAGATTACCTGTTTAGGTGTGCTTAATCATTGTAAAAGAGATTGCCCTTGAATGACTACATCATGAACAACAAGAACTTATCAAATATTCTATAGTCTTCGTTGTTATTTTCCGTTGGTTATTAGTAATAATGTAAAGCTCTAAAATCGGGAGGTATACAAGTCAAGTCCAAATTTAGATTTACTTTGATCATCAAGCAATGTGTTGGACACTTTGCCAAGATAAAAAATGGTCAGAGAAAAAGTAAATTTTATAAATTTAAAAGGGAAGACAGAGAATGAGACCGATTGAATAAAGTTGGATTGGGAGCGATCCACACTCCAAGTAACCTAGTTACCGTCTTTGTAAGGGTTTAAAAGCAATAACCGGAGAATCAAATTTTGTATCAGCCACTATGAATTTGTGGATTGACAAATGTCGCGACCAAATTTTTCGGGGTGTGCACCACCTAGGGTTTGGCTAATGGATTGTTAAGCCTAGACTTAACTCGGGCTCTCCCAAGCCCATACCAATTCGCGACTTTAGGTTTGGATTCTTAACATGCAAATGATTTTTTATTTAGGAGTCGCCACTAATCAGTTTTTTGGTGGGTTGATTAGAAACCCAAGTAAAGTAATGGGAGATTTACTTTACTCCTACGAACCAGAGATTCTAGATACGGGGACTTGGTTACGCTAGATTTATCTAATGCCCTTTCGGTACATTTTCTTTTTATTTTTGAAAAAATGTTTGGCAGGCAGCTTGAATTGATTTTAATTTATCTTCCTAACATGTGAGGTGATCATGCGGGTGTGTAGTCCACCAATTTAACACCCAAGAAAAATAATAAATAAATTGCAAAACTTACCTCAAAGCAGCAAAAGCATCTGCAATGTTAAATTAAAATCCACATCGACGATCCTAGATATGGTTTCTAATTAACACGCAAATTTCTCCTTTTTGTTCTCACTTTATTTAATGGAATTTAATCCAAATGCAATGCATGCTCTGATACCATTGAGGGGATCTAGACTTAGAACCAGGGAAGACGAAGTCAATTTTCTGCAGGTATGCATCCCACAGTGGGCGAACACTCCCGTTCAAGCCCTTCAGGGACAGCCTTTTAGCGAGAAAACCACTCAGTCCTTTAGTTCGAGCCTAGAGACACTCAGAGATGCTAGGATGGAAACATTTCTAACATACTCGAGCTGCATTTCTTGGAGGATCCTACCAGGCGAGAGAAGAAGAGAGGAGTTTAGAAAGCCATGAGAAATTTTTCACAAAAACACTCACTTCATTCAAGGAACTCTGCCCAACACAATACAGACTCCTTGCCTTATATAGGCCAATGGGAGACACAAATAGACAAAGACCAACTAACGGGTCCAGGAACAGAACAAAGGCTCCAGAACGAGATTTCCGGGAGGGAATTATTCGCACACTATGAATGCACTGCATCGTGAACGAAACCGCGCGTACTTTCCCTAGCCTAGTGAACGGTAACTTTGCAATAGTGATTTTGTACGGACAACGGTATTTTAGCGGTCTCATCCGTCACGGGCATTGTAGCTGTTGTGGGAGTCATCTGAGCTGTAATTTGATGCAAAGAGGTGTTCTTCGTACTTTTGTTCAAGAGCTTCAAGATCTGCAGGTGAGAGAATTTGTCTTGACGAGGATGCTTCATGTGCCCAATGTGAGGCTTCTTCTTGTGCCTAATCGGTGTTGTCGTCGGGATCGGGATGCTTGGCGAGGCCGATTGACCGGATCCTTGTAGAAGGATACATTCATGTTTTGAGATAAGGACGAGGATCTGGAGCATAGGGGTCCGGGACGAGAGGACCTCCCCATCTAGCATAGGGGTCTTGAGTGGATTGGACAATGTCATCTCGCATCTGTCATTTCATGCTCTTGGGATGACGCCGCTTGTCCGAAATCATCGAGTGCTTCCTTGGCTTCGGTGCGAGTTCATAATGATCCCAAGTGGTGGGGGCATTATAATTCCATATTTCTTGAGGGACAGTTTTGTTTTCTTGGCAAAGAATTCTTTGAAGCTCTCGGTAGTGATGTTCAGAATATCTGATAGAGCCTGGATAAGTTTTGTGAATTCGGG
Organism: Eucalyptus erythrocorys; assembly: GCA_014182555.1. Classification (NCBI taxonomy): domain Eukaryota; kingdom Viridiplantae; phylum Streptophyta; class Magnoliopsida; order Myrtales; family Myrtaceae; genus Eucalyptus; species Eucalyptus erythrocorys. Next base: position 31,901,238 of record CM024597.1, read on the forward strand.
CTTCTCTGCTGTTCAGATATGGTTTATAGGATGTGGTTCCTATTTCCTGTGGTTCATTAATAATGCTACCATTGTTTCTAAAAAAGTGCCATGGACGTTTTAAAAACAAAATGGTATGGACTTCAGGGTTTGGTGTCGTGGTTCTTAGTTCTTTCTCTAAAAGATGTTTCCAATGAGTTGGAGGATAAAACCAGTTGAGAAAGTCTAAAAGATTTTTGTCACTTTCTCTTTCAACATTACCTTTTCCGAGCATGAAAATCCTTGTGAGGTTGGCAATGAATCTTCGGTTGGAATCTCCATAGCTATTAGGTACTTGTTGGTTAAGTACCATAATAACTTTTTGAGTTGATAAGGAAAATCATCTTCCTTCCAGGTAAGAGGATGAATGAATGGATAATCTGCATTCAACCCAAAAGGATAGAGAATGGAACCTCCGTTGAATTGGAATAGTTTAGTATGGCATTGCCACATGAGACTATCAATGTTTTCATTGAGACGGTCGTGCTGGATTTCTTCAATGATTTCCTGGGGATATTTCCAGCTGGGCAGATCTTTGATCTTCTCGATCTTGTATTTCTGTCCATAATTGAGCATATGGAAGGCAGGTCTCTTGATGTACATGTTGATTTCTACGGGTGCTTTTGGCCTTGACAAGAAGTTAGCAAGTACATTCTTCCTTCCAGGAATGTGTTTGGTCTCGAAAGAGTATTTTGAAAACCATTCAGCCCATCGAAGCAACTGGGAATTCGGGATTTGCTTCTGCTTGAATTTGGTCATTTGTGGAAAAGATGCCATATCTAGTTCTACTAGAAAATGGTGACCAATAAGATGGAACTCAAATTTTTTGATCCCGTTTTTAACTGCTAAGATCTCTTTGAAAGTGGAATGGTAATGCATTTCAGCTTGAGAGAATTTTCCACTTTTATAAGCATAGAGGTGCCTCTTACCATCAATTTCTTCGAACGTAACCGCTGCCCGTATTCATCACCGGCGTCGCCCGAAGGATTCTTTTTCCCGTTGATGGTATTTGTAGAGGTGGGAGATTTTGCATAATCTCCTTAAGCTCAAAGAATCGCTTTGGTTTGGGTCTTTCCCCAAGATGGGGGATTCTTCTTCAGCATTGACCTGGAGTGGGATCGCAGTTTTGCGATGTTTGGAACAAAATCCCTGAGATAATTAATTATCCCAAGAAATTGTTGAACTTCCTTTTTGGAAAGGTTTTCTTCAGGAAACTTCAATAATTCCTGTGCAATGTGTGGCCCTGGGTAGTACGTACCTTTATTGAGGTGCATACCAAGAAATTCAATTTCGTCTGGGGCAATATTCATTTTCCTTTGAGAAAGCATAATGCCATGCTTCCTGACAATTTCCGCAAATTGTTCAAGGAGTTGGCAGTGCGACTGCTCATCAGGGTTGTAGAGCAGAATATCATCAATATAGACTACAGCACTTGACAGGATTGGTTGGAAAATTCGGCACATGGCCTTTTGGAAGAGGGATGGGGCAACTTTCAAACCAAAAGGAAGGACTTTCCACTGGAAGTGCTGGTTTGGGATACAGAACCCTGTTTTGGGTCTGTCATCAGGATGAATGTCCAATTGCCAAAATCCGGCTTTGAGGTCAAACTTGGAATAGATATGGGCTTTGGTTAGGCCAGCAAAGAGAGAATCTCTTGAAGGTAAAGGGAACTTATCATCTTGGAGAAAAAGGTTGAGAGGTTGATAGTTGATTACCAATCTCATTTTTCCCCGGTTTGCTCAAAGACGCTCATTGACATAAAAGGCTTCACAAGCCCATTGAGAATTGGAAAGTTCAATAAGTCCTTGCTGGAGAAGTTCTGAGCATTCCCTTTGTGCCAAAGTTAAATGTTCTGGGTTCATTCTCGAGTGACTCGCCTTTGTTGGATTTATGTTTTCATTCTTTTTGAACGGAAGGCGAACAAAAAATTCTGGATTTTCCCATAAGGGATGAGAACATTTTTGGGCGAACTCAGCATGAGATTCCGAGCATGATTGAAGCAACTTTTGCATGACTGGATCTAATAGACTCATGTGAATGGAAAATAGTCTTTGAATATTGACGAATTCAGAGAATTGGTCTTTATACTTAAGACCTTTTCCAGGGATGATTCGAAGTTGAGCGATTTGAGTCATAATATCCCACCCAATTATCAGATCTTTATTGGGGAGACTGGATCCAAAGATTTTGGTTGTGATAGAACACTCGGGGAAAGAATTGGACAGTTATAGGAGTAGTTTTGACATTTGTGGAGAAAGTATCTCCGCACGACGCAGAATTGAAGTATCGGACATGAGAAGTCCAATATTCTTCGGGCAGAATTTTGGTGTCTAAGATGGAACAACTTGCTCCTGTGTCAATAAGAGCAATGACATTGATTGGTTTTGCAAACTTGGAAGTGAAGATTTTTACAGGGAAATGGGGACACTGGGTTTGGCTTGAGAATATGTCAGGAGGTTGTTCTGAGGATGCAAGAGATATATGAAAAATCTCTTCAGATTCTGTGTTAGATTCAGTTTCACTGGAAGTTTGATAGGAAGGGATAATACAAAGAGTATGTTCTGATGGCTCTTCATCAGCGGAGAATAAGGATTCGATATCATCATTTTCAAGAGAAATTCCAATTTCATTCTCAATATGATGAATTAAACGATTCGACCTTTTTTTTCGCCCGGGGACAATTTTTGGCAAAGTGTCCTTTCCAGTTTGCGAATAAAACATCTGTTTGATTTCTTGTGGCCTGCGCGATCTTTTCTTTTTCGAAGGTATCGCCATTTCTTCTTTCTCCGGTAGTGCTTAGAGCCATATTTGTGTTTTTTGATACTGAATTTCTTGAAGTGTTTTTTCTTCCGGCAATACTTTCCGCAATCGCCGTCGCAATCATTTTTGGAACACTTGATCTTCAGCTTTTGGCGGGAACAGGCTGCTTCAAGGCTTTTGTCTTCTATAATGTAAGAGCGGACCATTTGTCTTTTCAAACAAAGCTCTTCAAGACACAGATGAATTTCTTGCTGTATTTCTCCCAAAGGAATGTCTTGTACCCTTTTTTGCTTTCCAAAAAAGGATCTTTCAACCATCTGGGTCAATTCTTTGGGAATAGAAGTCAGGAAGACATGCTTCAAATTTGAATCGGCTCAAGGCGATAAAAGAGTTTAAGCATCCCCGTAGTGTTTATCAAGATGCTTCTTTTGGAGAGAACAACATTTTCTTTGAAAGAATTCTATTCTTTTCAGTTCGACAAGGTCAGTGGGTTTCCCTATAAAGAAATGATATAAGATGGTGATGGCCTGGTCAAAATCTGGTGACATCGGAAAATGAATCTGGTCCTGTTCGGATACTGATTTCCACCAGTTTTTGAGGCTTCCAGTAAACCTGGTGACAAAGTTGTAGAGGACATCATTCATATCATGGTTGGTAAGGGATTGAGTATTCAACCAAGTATGAAATTTTTCAAATCTTTATGGCCATTTGTGATCAGGGATATCATCAATGGTGAAGAACTGTTTTGATGCCATGGACACATGTTGTCCGGTACTATGTTGGACAACTTCTGGATCAGAGTAATTAGATTCCATTTCAATATCTGGAGCTGGAGGATCGGCCATATATATGGATGAAGTGATTGGTGCTTCAGGAGGGGAATGAATAGCAGGAATCGAAAAGGATGAGGAAGATGCAAGAGATACCGAATCTGATTCGGAATCAAAGATGTCAGGGAAAGTTTGTTCTGCTGGAAAGAGAGTCTGGTCTTTTTGGATAGCAGAATCAACAGGATTAGATTGTTCTCGAGTACCCAAATCCTTTAGAAAGGATTCTAGAGGGTTTGAAAGCATCATCGATCCGGCCTTTCTCGATGACCACGAAGAGGTTGGCCTAGTTGGCCCGAGAGAGAGGTTGGCCTGGTTGGCCCTTTCCGGTTTTTCTTTTTCTTTTCCTTTCTCCTTTTGTTTTCGAGTGAGCTCTTTAAGACGATCTCTCATGCTTGCCATATCTGGTTCCTTCCCCGTAAGGATCTTCGGAATGGCAGCAAATATAGACGCCTCGAGGCGAGAGAGGCACATAACCGGTTCTCACAAAGTAGGTGCTAGCGGATCGAAAGGCCGAAACCTTCCTTCTTCAAGGATTTGAATCTGCCTTTTGAGCTTCTCTATTTCAGGCTGTGGGCTTTCAAAAGAATGATACCCGAGGCGTTGTCCTGATTCCAAGGCCTCAAGTCTTTTGTGGAATTCGAAAAGCAATTTTTTGGTAGACTCATCGTGTCTTTGAAGATCTTGTTGGACATTCCCGATCTTGTAATCAATGACTTTGAAAGCATTGTTTTGTGCCATCAAAGTCTCTGATTGCCAATTTAGGATAGCTTCAGCAGTAGTAGTCTTTTTTGGTCGTCCATGCTCATCTACCTCGTTAGGGGTAGATATTTTGGGAGTATGGTGAAACCTTTTTTGTGGATCAGCATACTCTTCTGGAGTAGGGAATGTGAGTCTGGATTGTTCACGGACAAGAGGTGAATCCAGTGCAGAGAAGATCCTTCTCCCACTATGTCTACCGAACCAGAAATTCTCGAAGCTCCTATTTCTCTTGCTCCTTCATCATCCACCCCTCCCGACTTCCGTGTCTCTAATGCTTCTAAGATAGATTATCTTTATGAAGTCTCTCTTAGTGATGAAACCAGGATCTCTGAAACTCAACTTCCTCTTATGAACCCATACTCCGCTTTTGCTAAACCCAGTTCATCCTTTTCACCCATCCGCTCCATTCGTCAACTCATCCATCAAACCCCAAAGCAAGTAAAAGAGTATGTTCAGTCTTCCAAGTTTGACCAGCACCCTATTTCTGCTACTGAAAAGGAGTACTTTGTTACTCTTCAGATACCTCCAGAATTTCCCAGACAGTGGACCCAGCAGGGTTACACTCACATTCATTATGGTGCTGTTCGTCTTACTCTTACCTTTCATGGTCGCAAAGGTTTACCCGTTGTTGCTAGGATAGCATTATTGGATACTCGCTTTCTAGAGTACCAACATGCTTGTATTGGCACAGTTCAAACCACTTTGAATGCTGGCATAGTGTTTGTCACTTTATATCCAAACTTTAATATTGCTCTTTCAGATCCACAGTTACTTTCTTTTATGAAAGTACAGGTTCAACTCACGGGAGCCCCTCAAACTGCTCACTCTGTTGCTGCAACGCTCCACTACCAGATGGTTTATCGAGTGCAGAACCATGCTCTTGATCTAAACTTCAACAATGGAAATGAAGATGCTTTGTTCATCTCCATGCAAAATGATCAAGCTTCTTGTATTCATGTTCCCAGACAGATCCCGAAGGAGAAACTAGCCACTCTTCTCCCGAGATACATGGATCACAAACTATGAAAAGCCGCACTGTAACGCAGTAAGCCCATCCAAAGTCCTCGGATTCGAATTTATCCGAAAGAAAGATGGAACTGTTTCCATCAAATTCGGCAAAGAAAAAGAAGAAGGTAGTCCATCTATCTTCCAAACTCTTTTTATGATCGAACCATGTGTTCCTGAAGCTATTTCCGAGCCAGACCCAAAAAAGCATGTCCGACATTTTCAAAGTGATGGACAGTCAGTTCATTACTATAAAGACCCATATGGTCATTGTTTTTGGGATCCTTTTTGCCAGTGCTCCTCTTGCACGAAATCTCTTGATGAGGTTGATCCATTCGAAAAACCTCCACCTCGGCGAAAGAAAAAGAGAGATCCCCTGTTTCAACAGTACTTAAATGGAGATCCATCTGTTGATACTCTTGGTGAGTGTGACAAATACCGCACGTAGTTTCCTACGCACCTCCTCCACCACCAAAATACACTATTGCACCAACAAACTCTCCACCACCATCACCTCCACCTTCTCCACCCCAAAAGAAACCAGCTCTCTCCCCATTCTATAAGCCAATTCTGAAATGGGCTAAGAAAAACTCTTACCCATTTGAAGTTCCACCAGAAAAGCAAACTGTCTCTTCCATTGCCATGTTCCAAGAAATGCAGCTCGAGTATGTTAGAAACGATTCCATCCTGGCATCTCTGAGTGTCTCTAGGCTCTGAACTAAAGGACTGAGTGGTTTTCGCTAAAAGGCTGTCCCCGAAGGGCTTGAACGGGAGTGTTCGCCCTTTGTGGGATGCATACTGCGAAAATTGACTTCGTCTTCCCCGGTTCTAAGTTTAGGTCCCCCGGCAAAATGATCTAAATTATATGACATGAAATGCAACAATTGCAACTTAAATGACTTAATATGCAAATTTAAACTAAATGGTCCTAGAATGCAAATTGATTAACATGCACCTAATTTTTTTGGATTTTTTTTATCTGGAATTTTGAATTAATAAAAGCCCTAATTGAACTACCTAAAACAAATAATTTTCTAATTCATGTTTAGGATTAATTTAAATTAACCCTATTTTGACTTAGAAAACCATTTATTTATTTATTTTTTTAAAAAAAAGGTGCCAAGTTTTCTAAGAATGAAATTATCTAAATCTAATCCTAACCTATTTAAAGAGAGATTTCTAAAAAATGTGATCCTAAAAATGTGATTATAAAAAAACCTAATTTACTAACCTAAATGTCTTATTTACTAAATCTACATATCTAATTCCACAAGCTCATCCAAGATTTTGATTTTTTTCTTTTTGATTTTATGATTTTTTATTTTTCTAAAAATGCAATTTACCCTAAAAAAGTGGAGGTAATTTATCCTAAGATATTTGAAAGAAATTCCTAACTAAATTAAAATTCTATCTAATTTAAACTAGGGATTTGGTTAAACTAAATCCTAATTTAAACTAAGACATTATTTTAATTCAGCGATTTCTAGCCTAAGATGCAACCTATATAAAATATTGATCTATATTTAAAATTAAACATGCAATCCTACTCTAATATGCTTAATGATTTTTATTTGTTTTTTTTTATTGATCAAAATTTGATATGCAATTCAACTAGCATTCTAAATGAATTTTTTTCTTTTTTTGTTTTTTTTCTCATGACCAAATTAAAATCCCTAATCTAAATATGCAAGACAATAAAAACTAATCCTAATTTAAGATTTTTTTTATTTTTTATTTTGTTTTGAAATTAACAATTTCTAATAATTAAACATGCAACCTAAATTAATTGATTTTTTTTTTTTTTTTGGAAATTCATGAAAACTAGAATGCTTAGCCTAAATGTGCAAATAACCCTAAACATGCAATATTCTAACTCAGATATATTTCAATATGAACAAAGCAATCAAGACCATTCAAAATTATCCAAAAATATCACACATCATTCAGATCATGGGACAATATTTCGCTAGTAAAATCGATAAATTGATCTTAAGCCTTAAAGATCAAAATATCAATTTTATTCCCGCATGATTAATTATTTCATCTAAAACCTTATAGACGAAATAAAAAATCCGACGCGGTTGCGAATCGGGTAATACATCAGAATTTCCATTTATGCAGAGGCAAATGTTTCAAATAAGGAAAACAGGATATATAAAAAATAAAACAAGATAAAGTAAATCTATCTAATAAAGTAAAGTAAAAACAAAATAAAATCTACCTAATTTTTTCTTTTGCTCTTTTTGTTCTTTTTTTCAAAAAAAGAAAGCAAAAAGGGTTGGCCGGCGAGGGTTTCGGCGGGGCGGCCGTAGACAGCGCGACAACGGCACGGCAGAGGCAACGTCGGGGGCGGGGGGCGCGCGTGGAGACGCAGGGGAGGCAGGGACGTCGCGCGCACGAGCTGTGGGCGCGGGGGCGTCGAGATCGGAAGCGGCTGGTGTTGCGGCTCGGGGGCTGCTGGTGTCACGGCTCGGGGGCGTCGCGGCGTCTCGGTGGCGCGACTAGACCTTCGGGACGCCTAGATCTGGGCTTGGAGCGGGCGGGGGCGTCACGGCTCGAGTGTGGGCGGCGGCCGTAGCACGGGAGGCTCGAGGGCGAGCAGGGGAGGCTCGAATGGCTGCGGCGAGGGGCGGCGTGCGCTGCAGACCGGAGGTGGGGCTTGGTGGCGCACGGATGTGGAGGGCGACGGGTCGTGGCTCCTGGGCACGGCGGCGACAGTGAGACGGCGACAGGGCGGCACGACGTCGGGCGGTGCGGGCAGGGCACCCCTCCCTTCGAGGAAGATGAACAGTCGCTGAAGGGAGGGTTTTCTCCTGTTTACCTTTTTTACTTTCTCTTTCCCTCACTCACCTTTCACCATCTTCTCTTTTGCTTTTCTTTTGACTTTCTCTCTTCTTCTTTTTTTCTTGAGCTTTTTGACGGAAAAGAAAAAAAAAACCCCCATCGACCGTACGCAAGCCCCCTTTTTATACACCCAAAAATTATATCTTCGCAAAGTATATTTTATTTCTAATTCTACTTGCGCGCGATACTTCTGAATATATTATCAAAATATTTTATCCCAAAATTCCCCTTTTGCGCAAAAAACCGCATCTCCCATTATATATTTCCTAAATCTATAATAATCTTAACAAAAATATAAAATATAACAAAATCAAAATCAAATCTAGCTAAACTATATGCCATGTATTTTTATTTTATTTTTATTTTTTAGCAAAAATGAACCCCCAAAATTAGGTGTCAACAGCTGCCCCTCTTTGAAGGTGAGCTCATAGAGGTTGCCTTCAAAAACAAATTGAGACCTAATTTTGGCCATGCTTAAGCAATGAATGATTTTTTGTTGGAAATAAATTCCATTTTTTAATGCAATTTATATGATGTATGCAAATGCTAATGCAAATGAATGATGCGAAAGGAAATTACGTACCTATAATTGCTCACCAATCAGTGTGGTAGAGCATCTTGAGGTACATGATAAATACCTATTTGCTTCACAAGTACCCAATTCTCACTTAGGTTTCTTGAAAAGCCTAACAGGTAATAAATTGAACATTCACATCCAAAGTGAAATGTTCAAATCAAGACATCCAGGTCTAAACTGAGATGTCAAGAGTTTTTGGGCTCGAAATACCTAGATCCTGACTAAGGTATAATGAGAAAGATTAAAAACTTAAATCAAGACACCCAGATCTTGACTGAGATGTTGAGAGTTTTGGACTCGAAATACCTAGATCAGACTAAGGTATAACGAGAGAGATGAAAAACTTAGATCAAGACACCCAGATCCCGACCGAGATGTCGAGAGTTTTGGACTGAAATACCTAGATCCCGACTAAGGTATAACGAGAAAGATGAAAAACTTAGATCAAGACACCCAGATCCTGACTGAGATGTCGAGAGTTTTGGACTCGAAATACCTAGATCCAGACTAAGGTATAACGAGAAAGATTAAAAACATTCACATTCAGAGTGAAATGTTTAAATCAAGACATTCAGATCCAGACTGAGATGTCAAGTGATCTTACCTTCAATGAAGATAGTTGGTGTTACATGTCTAGGACTCGTACCATTCTACGGTCGCCTAGACTGAGGTTTCGCTTGGCTAGGACCCGAACCATTCTTCGGTCGCCCAGCCTTGGGACATAAATCATATGACTAGGACCCGAACCATTCTTCGGTCGCCTTAATCGGATTGAATCTTGGAGAGAAATCTTTGGGGGACAACTAAATTGAGTGTCGATATACTTAAAATGGAATACATGTACAATGACAAATATTCAAGGTATGGATAGAGATATACTTACCTGGTAACATCTCTGATTCTTGGGGATATGTCTTCTGGAATCTTGTGGAGGTCTCTCACCTCCTGGTAGAATGTTTCTCATCTCCTAATATCATGAGGTATTCTGAAAGGAACCTGACTGTCAGGAGCTCTTGGGCCTGTCAGACATGATTAGAGCAAAAACTGATATACATTCATCAAAGAGGTAGACAATTTGAGCTACTCTAGAATGCACATTTCAAAGTTCTAAGGGTTTGCTTTCAATTTAATCAAGGTTTCTGCATGATGACTTTACCATATCTGCATCACCCAAATTTCCACTGGAGAGAATTATCATTCAAGACAATTTTCATTCATGATATGAATTTCTTAAGAATACTAAATGAGAGACTTTCAGTTAGAAAGGACTTTCACTCACTCTCATTTAGAAGGCTATTTTATGAGAGTCACTCTATCTCACCATCATCATATCGACAAGGGTCCGAGTAATCTTGCAAGCAGTATGACCTTACCAATCTGAGAGATCTTTAACAGTGACCGTAATGAGGGCTTGGTTAATGGCTTAACAAAGGGACTCTTTGAGTCAAGGCTATTGAAAGAACAATTATGTATTCATCTCCGGGTTTACAAGTCAAGAACCCTGCAAAATGAGAAAGAAATAATCTTGCTCGCACTTCTTCGAGCAATGCTTAAAAACATATGAATTCGTACGTTAACTCAAGTGCCTTAATCAGAAGAGACTTTGTAAGGGACGTAACGTAGGCCAGGGTTCATGGTTCAAGAAATGAAAGGATCATTAGGCTCAAAATGTGTGTAAAGGGTGAGAGTTGATGATCATCTTGGCATTGCCACCAATTTTCTTTTTCATCATTGGATTGTCTTCATGAAGTACCCCATCGATTGTAGAAACTCAGCATTTGAGTTCTTTGAATATTGCTCCATCGGGATTCAATTCTTGCAATTGACAGTCACCTATCTTGACTCTCTTTTTCATCTATGGGCATTGGCCTTACTTTTACCAAGCACACTGCTTTTTTATGCCCCTAGTTCTCATTCATTTTTTTTTTTTATTTTCATGGGCATTGGCCTTGCTTTTACCAGGCACACTGCTTTTTCATGCCCCTTCGTTCTATTTTGATTTCAATTCTTGTGCATAATGCATGCATCAAGCAATCACACTTTGAATGACACTCGAACCTTCAAGGATCTTAATCTGCCTTTTGCCTTGCCCCATTGTGGGGGATGATCACCAACTGGGTTTAAAGAAATGAAATTGCAGGCTCAAGTGGGCTATGCAAAGGATATAAGTGTATAGGATAGAGAAAGAAATGCTCTTCGTCATCCTAAGGCACTTAAATTACCACATGAATTCAATGTAATAGCATGACTAGAAGATTGATGCAAGTGAGAGCAAGAAAATTTCTTTTCATTTTCCTCACCTCATGATGTTGTCTTACCCTTCAATTTGCCCTGATGTGGGGTGGTTATTGACAGGGGTAATTTGAAAAGAATCTCTACAGGTGTATAAGGCTCAAAGGAGTTTAAGCAATGGATCGCATGTTGTGTTTAGGATAGAGAAATGAATTGCCCCTCATCATTTTGGTCATCGTACCTTTTGCGAGAGAACCCTTTACCTTGCAGATATGGAACTTCCTACACTCATCTCACAAGTGTATAAGTAGGGGATTGTGTATGGGATAAGGCTTGCCTTTCATCATCCTGACACGTCTCATTTAGCATTCTTAAGCATTGATGTCTCTTGACAAAATCTCCTCATGAAATTGGTGAATTCAATAGGTAAAATCACTATGGAAATTCTCTTTTCAAAAGAGTTCAACAACTTTAAGCATGAAAAGTGATTTCAAACAAACAGTTTACCATACTCAAAAATGCTCTCATAAGTATGAAAAACATGATTACAAGCATTCATTCAATGAATTGTCCCATGAAGGGACTGTCTCAGCAATGGGTGTCCTTGGATTGCCCCACACAAATTGATCTATCAAGGATGAAAAATCCGATCTTTGATTCAATGAAATCTGGTTTTTGCCCCTGCACAGAACAACATGCATGAATAGGATATAATGCATTATCAAAGTAAATTCAAATTGCACACCATTTTGGCTCGAATTGAGATTTTGTTTTAGTCATATCACTATTAGAATTTGTAGTGCCCCAATTTGTCATCTGCAAGGAAAAGAACAGAGTGTCAATTCCAAAATTAATTATGCTCATGAACGCAATGTATCCAAGACGGATGCTTCACTTTTGACTTGTTCCATCATTTTCTCATGGGAATGGCATCACACACAAAGAGATGTCCCACACATCACACTTTGGAATTTAGATGATCTTCTTCTAACTTGCCCTCAGTTTCCTATTGATGTGCAAGGAAATCGCTCGAGACAAATAAGAGGATAAGTAATGTTTAAAGTCTTCTTCACTCTTGGAAAATGTTATCAAGATGAGCTAGGACATGATCCTTTGCTCCCACATCTATTGTTCCTTTCGAATGTATGTTCCCAAATCAATGGGCCCACTATCATTGGAAATTGACGCGTTATTTTCAAACGTCTCTCTGTTATGCTCTGAGACATGAAGTTAATGAGTTAGAAAAACAAACAAGGATAACCTAATGCATGTTTTTTTTTTGAGATGGTTTCAAAAACAATTTTTTTGGATGAGGAAGCATGAAGAAGTCCATTCCTCGGAATTTCTCCATGGATGATGTTTTCTTGTCATTGTTGGATATCGTCACCGGACTGGTTTGGTATACCCCATCATGTCCTCAAAACAAAACTTGTAATTTTATTGATATCCATCAACAATTACATTTATTGGAATGAAAAATGTGATATTCAAGTATTAAAGCAAAACAGAAGAAATTGAAACCAATATCTAAAAGGCAATAGAAATTCCCACGCAGGGGAAGGTGCAACTGAACATGCCCCTAATAAGAAAGCGATCTACTTAAGTCCATGAATCATGCATGCTTGAGTTCTTCACCCTCCTTGGTCTCGTGATGCGAGCCCTGCAGGTCGGAGATTCTTCCTTCTAAATATGTCACTACTCTCTTCATGGTGGCATCAAATTCAGCTACCTCAGGAAAATAAGACGATTCAAAAGTTCTCTTGGCTCTCTTCTTCGAGTTGTATTTTCTCATTGAAGATAGGGTACCTATGTTATCACAACCTTTTTGCTTGATGAGAAAAGCCACAGTAGCTGACAATTCATCGACTTGACTTTGGAGGTGTGCAATTCGCTTGTTCATATTGTGAATAATACGATCTAGCACATTGTTTTGATCCGCCATTTTAGCTCTCGACCGTGTATGGATGGGTGAGCGAGATCGCTCCATAACCACCTAATGGAAATGAATGGGAACATATAAGCATGAGGTGTACATATAATGAGTCAATCCATGATAATGATCTAATCAATTTTTCATTTTTTGGCATTTATGAAAAGTTTGTACAGGAAGGGCATTTCTCAAAAATAGACTATGAAAATGAAGATAGATGCCCTAGCAAGACGAAATTTCTTAGACATGAATTAAAAACAAATTCTCCAAAGGTTTTTATTTATTTATTTATTTATTTTTTAATTTTGCAAATGATTCATTGCATGGCAATTTCCTCATTTCATTCCTAATTGACAAATGAATTAGATCAAATGACTAACCTAGATTGTCATGGACCGACCAAAAGCACGACAAAATAAATTGCAAGGTATAGGGATAGAAGACTTACTTCACCAAGAAAAATCAATGGAAATCACATAGACAAACGCATGAGATGTGAGGCTCGATTTCTACTCTAGACAGGCTTAACAAAATGAAGTTAGCAGGGTGGGATGACTAGTTGCAGCCTCGCATACTAAGTCAAGTCCTCCTAACTCCGGTTCAGTCAAGAATGATACCCCAATGCAACGCAGCCTCGCGGGCAGAGGTAAACATTCTTGACATCAAGAAAGAAACTTTCGGGATTGAGTTGGGCAACCTCTATTACGCGGCCTCGCGGTCGAAGTCGTATCCAACTCAATACCATCCTAAATATTCTAGTACGGCCCAGGTCCGGCGGCAGGTTGTGTGTGCAAATGTGTAGTGTTAAATGCAAAGCATGCACAACAGTTTATATCAAGCAACACTTCATACATAAAAATAAACCATTCATTCCTACACCTCCCTGCAAAACAAAGGTCAGCAAACACTTCCCCTTATACCTCCCAATCTGCAAAAACATTTAACACCTTAAATATTAGGGACGTACCTGGGATCCTTGCTGCCAAACAAAAACATTTTTCAAAAGAAAAGAAAAATTGGCCTAAGTCCACTAAGAGTTTTAACTCAAGTCCCCAGCGGAGTCGCCAAGCTGTCGCGACCAAATTTTTCGGGGTGTGCACCACCTAGGGTTTGGCTAATGGATTGTTAAGCCTAGACTTAACTCGGGTTCTCCCAAGCCCATATCAATTCGCGACTTTAGGTTTGGATTCTTAACATGCAAATGATTTTTTATTTGGGAGTCGCCACTAATCAGTTTTTTGGTGGGTCAATTAGAAACCCAAGTAAAGTAATGGGAGATTTACTTTACTCCTACGAACCAGAGATTCTAGATACGGGGACTTGGTTACGCTAGATTTATCTAACGCCCTTTTGGTACCTTTTCTTTTTATTTTTGAAAAAATGTTTGGCAGGCAGCTTGAATTGATTTTAATTTATCTCCCTAACATGTGAGGTGATCATGCGGGTGTATAGTCCACCAATTTAACACCCAAGAAAAACAATAAATAAATTGCAAAACTTACCTCAAAGTAGCAAAAGCATCTGCAATGTTAAATTAAAATCCACATCGACGATTCTAGATATGGTTTCTAATTAACACGCAAATTTCTCCTTTTTGTTCTCACTTTATTTAATGGAATTTAATCCAAATGCAATGCATGCTAATAGCCTAATATGACATGGCAAAATGATCTAAATTATATGACATGAAATGCAACAATTGCAACTTAAATGACTTAATATGCAAATTTAAAATAAATAGTCCTAGAATGCAAATTGATTAACATGCACCTAATTTTTTTGGATTTTTTTTATCTGGAATTTTGAATTAATAAAAGCCCTAATTGAACTACCTAAAACAAATAATTTTCTAATTCATGTTTATGATTAATTTAAATTAACCCTATTTTGACTTAGAAAACCATTTATTTATTTTTAAAAAGGTGCCAAGTTTTCTAAGAATGAAATTATCTAAATCTAATCCTAACCTATTTAAAGAGAGATTTCTAAAAAATGTGATCCTAAAAATGTGATTATAAAAAAAAACCTAATTTACTAACCTAGATGTCTTATTTACTAAATCTACATATCTAATTCTACATGCTCATGCAAGATTTTGATTTTTTTTCTTTTTTGATTTTATGATTTTTTATTTTTCTAAAAAATGCAATTTACCCTAAAAAAGTGGAGGTAATTTATCCTAAGATATTTGAATGAAATTCCTAACTAAATTAAAATTCTATCAAATTTAAACTAGGGATTTGGTTAAACTAAATCCTAATTTAAACTAAGACATTATTTTAATTCAGCGATTTCTAGCCTAAGATGCAACCTATATAAAATATTGATCTATATTTAAAATTAAACATGCAATCCTACTCTAATATGCTTAATGATTTTTTTTTTTTTTTTTATTGATCAAAATTTGATATGCAATTCAACTAGCATTCTAAATGAATGTTTTTGCTTTTTTTTTTTTTTTTTTTTTTCTCATGACCAAATTAAAATCCCTAATCTAAATATGCAAGACAATAAAAACTAATCCTAATTTAAGATTTTTTTATTTTTTATTTTGTTTTGAAATTAACAATTTCTAATAATTAAACATGCAACCTAAATTAATTGATTTTTTTTTTTTTTTGGAAATTCATGAAAACTAGAATGCTTAGCCTAAATGTGCAAATAACCCTAAACATGCAATATTCTAACTCAGACATATTTCAATATGAACAAAGCAATCAAGACCATTCAAAATTATCCAAAAATATCACACATCGTTCAGATCATGGGACAATATTTCGCTAGTAAAATCGATAAATTGATCTTAAGCCTTAAAGATCAAAATATCAATTTTATTCCCGCATGATTAATTATTTCATCTAAAACCTTATAGACGAAATAAAAAATCCAATGCGGTTGCGAATCGGGTAATACATCGAATTTCCATTTATGCATAGGCAAATGTTTCAAATAAGGAAAACGGGATATATAAAAAGTAAAACAAGATAAAGTAAATCTATCTAATAAAGTAAAGTAAAAACAAAATAAAATCTACCTAATTTTTTTCTTTTGCTCTTTTTGTTCTTTTTTTAAAAAAAAAGAAAGCAAAAAGGGTCGGCCGGCGAGGGTTTCGGCGGGGCGGCCGTAGACGCGCAACGACGGCACGGCAGCGGCAACTTCGAGGGCGGGGGGCGCGCGCGGAGACGCAGGGGAGGCAGGGACGTCGCGCGCACGAGCTGTGGGCGCGGAGGCGTCGAGATCGGAAGCGGCTGGTGTTGCGGCTCGGGGGCTGCTGGTGTCACGGCTCGGGGGCATCGCGGCGTCTGGGCGGCGCGGCTAGACCTTCGGGACACCTGGATCTGGGCTTGGAGCGGGCGGGGGCGTCGCGGCTCGAGTGTGGGCGGCTGCTGTAGCGCGGGAGGCTCGAGGGTAGAGCAGGGGAGGCTCGAACGGCTGCGGCGAGGGGCGGCGTGCGATGCAGGACCGGAGGTGGGGCTTGGCGACGCGCGGATGCGGAGGGCGACGGGTCGTGGCTCCTGGGCGCGGCGGCGACAGTGAGACGGCGATAGGGCGGCGCGGCGTCGGGCGGTGCGGGCAGGGCACCCCTCCCTTCGAGGAAGATGAACGATCGGCTGAAGGGGGTTTTCTCCCGTTTACCTTTTTTACTTTCTCTTTCCCTCACTCACCTTTCACCATCTTCTCTTTTGCTTTTCTTTTGACTTTCTCTCTTCTTCTTTTTTTCTTGAGCTTTTTTGACGGAAAAGAAAAAAAAACCCCCCCATCAACCGTACGCAAGCCCCCCTTTTTATACACCCAATAATTATATCTTCGCGGTATATTTTATTTCTAATTCTACTTGCGCGCGATACTTCTGAATATATTATCAAAATATTTTATCCCAAAAATTCCCCTTTTGCCAAAACCGCATCTCCCATTATATATTTCCTAAATCTATAATAATCTTAACAAAAATATAAAATATAACAAAATCAAAATCAAATCTACCTAAACTATATGCCATGCATTTTTATTTTTTTATTTTTTAGCAAAAATGAACCCCCAAAATTAGGTGTCAACAACAAACTAGGCATAGAGGGATTAATGAATTTAAAGTTAGTCCACCATCTATGAAAATTGCTCTTCAAGAATGATGTTAGGCTTTTGACATGTATGCTTAACGATAATTTAATATATGGAATGAATAATTATTTCTCTTGGCAAAAAATTATATGCATGTTGATGTCCTAACTATTAGCACTTTATGGAAATTATTATTTCCAACTATAAAAAGATGAAACTTGAAAATTAATTGGCCATTTATAAAAGTTGCTAGTAAAGAAAGACACACCAAAATTATCTTATGTAAACAATTATGCCCGGAATGATTAAGAATTTAAGGCGTTATGGACATCTGACAACGAAGAGTACGCCAAGGATATAACCCGAGATATAATTATGTGATGATGGAGTCAAACTAGGATAATCATTGTGATTTTGAAATACACTTTTTAATTATAATTCATAATCTTCTATGCCACAACAATTTGGTTGATGATAAAAGATAATTTTCGTTAATACATTCTTGTAAGATTTTCCTAATCGTTAATTTCCACTAAACAAATTTGACAAGTTTTCTATTTACTATTTAAATAGGCCTACTAACTTATATAATCACTTACTATTTGTCACATCATTTAGTGCATGAGTCTTAGTATCTCTAGCATTGCCTCTCAAATTAGTATTTGATTAATGCTTGTTCTTCTTTCCTTCTTTATCCAGTGAAGTCAAAACCCTAATTTAGTCTCCTGCTGTAGTAGTCAAAAATCAAAAACCCGTGTCCAACGGTTTGAGCAAAATAATTGAAGAAACACGCACAAACGGTAAGCTTATTGATGAATATGGATAGGATCAACATATCTCCCAAGACAAGACATCTTTCATTGTGCCTTTTGTTGTATTACACAATTGTACCAAAACGAAACAAAGAAAGAGAAAAACTGACACCAAGCGAAAAATATGAAGAAGTTTGTAGCCACGAAAGTGGCGGTAGGTGTGGTTATGTTGCTATTTTTGGTGGGAATAATAGTGAAACCAAATGAGGCATGTAGGGTTCTAAATAAGGTTAACGTGGCAGGTTGGGCAAATGATAAGGCAAGTGTTCTTGTTCTCGGAGTCCTGCAAAAGGGTCCAGTCCCTCCTCTCGGAGATTCAGGCGGCCACACTCCGGTCGCCAACTCCACAAACACCCAAGCCTTTGTTGGTTGAGCTGTGGCTCCCCATGGTTACTCCAATCGCATCCCTAAGTCCAACATGGATGCCGATCGCAATTAGTTGGAGCTCACGGAAGGACACTCATATCACCAGGATTGTGGGTGTCATGGAAATTGATTTCCAAAAAGTTAAGGAGTCTATAACTATAGAGATTTGAAGATAACAATAATATAGTCATGCGCACTAATAAAACAATAGAATTATGTGCAGTTATGCACGAATAAATTGTCTTTAACCTTTCAAATGGTTCATACTCTCCATCGACATGAAGACTTGGGAGAATCCTTTCATTGGATGTGGTTCATACTTAACAATTTTCTTACAATTTAGGCATGTATTTTATTTGTCATTTGGGCTTTGGCAAGTGGTTTCCTTGTCTTGTGCCTTATGTTCCATGGATATCCATTTATTTACTAGAAGATTCTTGAATTATATGGGTATCTATAAACCCAATAAGTATAAACCATTAAATCATATGGACCGCTAGAGGGACCCTCAAAATCCAATGACTGGGTATTGATTAGGCTGTATGGTTTCAATTTTTTAATGGACTTTGCTAGCATAATAGTTTTTGGATTATTATGTCAGAATAATTTATAATTATTTACTATTTATTTTTGTATGGTTCAGAATAGACTGTTATTTTCATAATAGTTTAAAGACTATCATCCAATCAATTTTCTTTTTTGATTACCCTATCTCCAGCAATATGTTCCAAAATTCTTTCCTGTAATAATGGTAGTTTAAGGAGGTCACAATTTGGTAATTTATTAGCAGTCTTTTTACATAGTAGATATTATTTACAAGTTTTTGTATTAGATGTTAGAAATAAATTATGATAGATGGACAGTCCACTAGATTTTTGGCACATAGATATATAATTAAAAAACCATATATCCTCAAAATCCAAATCTCCAACCCCTTGCAATGTTAATTTTTGAATTGAAGGCCTTGTTAAAAATACATGGTCCCAAATCAATTGACTTTTCACCTAAAGATAACAGTAAGTGTTAATCTAAAAGATTAAAACTAGCTTTTGAATGAATTGATATTAGTTCCATGAAATTCTATATGGCATTAGAGTTATGTAGCTCATAAAAGGCCATTAATTTATCATTAAGATAGGACTTTGAACTTCAGATCATCGATTTCTTCTTGAACCACGAAACACGTGCTTAACGTACTATTATTGAGCTGATATTGGATGGTTGATAAATCATATAAACTAAGACCTTCTGACCTTTAATCATGTTTGTCTCACTAAAAGTCCACATGACTAATGGTCCACATGGTCTATCAACCATACAATTCAAATTTCTAGCTTAGTGGTTAAGGATAGAACTTGCGTATGTGGATTAGGTGCTTGATATATGTTTGAATCCTCATGCTATGAAATGCAAACAGTCCATGTTTGGGCCACGCCACCCATCTAGGCTTGAACTCGCATCTTGTATGATCTATGAATTTATTAGATGGATGTTTTGTTGGTTCAGGATTTACCTATTTTGGTGTGCTTAATCATCCTAAAAGAGATTGTACTTGAATAACATCATGGACAACGAGAACTTCTCATGAATCCATCCCGTGGGGGCGATTCTTATTCTTTTCAACGGTTTTAACTTATAGAACATATCAAATCTCTTATTTTTGTCTTCATTATTTTTCGTCAGTTATCAACATTAACGTAAAGCTCTAGAATTGGGAGATACATAAGTCAAGTATGGATATAGATTTTACTTTGATCATAGGTTAAAATATGCGTGTTGGACACTTTGCCATGATCCAAGTTGATCAGATCAGAAGTAAATTTTATAAATTGCAAAGGGAAGACAAGAAGCATGAGACCGATTGAATAAAGTCGGATTTGGAGCGATCCACCCTCCATGTAACCTAGCTATGGTCTTTAAAGAGTTTAAAAGCAATAAACGGAGAATGAAATAATGCATCATCCATTACGAATTTGTGGATTGAAAAACTAGTCACAAAGAGATTGATGAATTTAAATTTAGTCCACCATCTGCGAAAAATGCTATTTCCACGAATGGCGTTAGACTTTTGACATGTATACGTAGCCATAATTTATGTATGGAATGAATAAATTCTTTCTCTTGGTATAAAATTATATGCATGCTGCTGTCCTAACTATTAGCACTTCGTGGAAATTATCATTTCTGTCGACTGCGAAAATATAGAACTCGAAAATTAAATGGACATATATTTAAAGTTGCCAATAAAGAAAGACAGACCAAAAGTCGTCATATGTGAACATTACGCTTGGAATGATCAACATTCTGGGACGTCAAGTTTATATTTAGATTTTACTTTGATCGTGCAATCATATACGTGTCCGACGCTGCTCATGATCGACGACGGTCAAATAAAAAGTCAGCATTGATGTAGAGATAAAAGGCTTAAACACTTGAGTTGAAAAAACAATCACTGCACCCAAACATACTCTTCTCAAGGATTTTCTCGAAAACAGATGTCTGTGTTCAATCTGCAAAATTGTCGTGTGTGATTACATCATTCCCGTATGCTGTGGATATGATCAAACGAGTCCTTCAAAGACGAGACCTTAGCTGTTCCAAGACCGACCAATTCAAACTCTTATTCTTCTTCGAAAATCCGTGTCCAACAATTTAATCGGAAGAATAGAGGAAACACACAGAAACTCAAAGCTGGCGTTTGCCTATAAATGCGAGAGATATCTCTCACAAGATGAGGCATCCTTCATTGCACATTTCGTTAAAGCTAGTGAAAAATTGTCCCAAGACCGAAAAAAAAAGCAAAAAAAAAAAAAAAAGAGCCAGGAAAATAGCTATAAGATGATGAAGTTCCCGAGTGTTGGTGTGATTTTGCTACTTCTGGTGGGAACATTAGTGCAAACGGATGAGGCGCGCAGGGTTCTAATCGAGGGCAAGGAGGAAGCGTGGGCTAAAGATAAGCCAAGCGTGATCGTTCGTCAAACCCTGCAAAAGGGTCCGGTGCCTCCTCCCGGAGGTCCTGCCTACACTCCAGCACCCCTAAAGCCCCCATAAAAGTATTGCCGACAGCACCAACAGCAGGGCCTTCGCTGATCAAGCCATGGCCCCTTCGCCTGAGGTTAAATCCGGTGGCATTTTTAAGTGATAAAACAATTGCTGATCGCAAATAGTCGGAGATCGACAAAGGATACTTATGAATAAGAATGTATGTGTTGTTGTGGATATGAATAACCTAGAGCCCAATGCATAGATGCAAATGTAGAGGCTCAGTGGAACCATTAATAAAGTCAATTTGGCATGAATAAATATTTTAAAATTTCCGATTTCCATCTATTGTGTAGAGCATGTAATTTGGAGAAATCTTGTCTTGTTTGATTTAATCCTCTATTTCTTAGCAATTTTCTTATTTAGTGATGTTCTATCAACAAATTGCGAAGCATCCAATAAGTAGTTTTTCGACATTGACGCCCTTTCACAAAAAAGAAAAATAAAAAATTCATCGCCCAAATGTCTTATTAGTGTGGAAGCATTGATTCTCTATTCCCAATTTCATGTTTGTGTTCTTGAGGTATTTTTCTTATTTAGAGAGGCATGGAATAGTCATTAAAATGTCATATGAAAGAAAAGATCCAGGCCTAATCATCATGATAATATTGTTATGAAGTTTTATAAGAAAAGATCTAGCGATAACCATTAGAATAATTCTTAGAACCAAAAAAAAAAAAAAACCTTTAAAATAAGGGTGCGTTTGGTAACGATTTTATTCCCGAGAATATATTCTGATTAGAAATGATTCTTTTTGAATCTGTGCCCGAGAACAATTTCTAAGCATTTTAAACTGTTTGGTAACTGTCCAAAACTTCTAATTCTGGAATAGAATTGTGTTTGGTACAGTGCTCATTGATTATGTTTCAAATCAATTTCTTTAAATTTTTAAATAATTTTATTTCTTTTTTCCTTTTTTTTTTTCTTTTCTCCTCATCTTCTTCTTCTTCCCGTGGCCAGTCGTTAGATCGACGACCAACCAGATGAGGGCTAGCGACCTCACCGGAGCATTGTCGACCCTTGGTGAGGCCGACCCTCGTCGGCTGAGCCTCCCTGTTGGCTAGGTCAGCTTTGCCGGGGCTGGGTGAGGCCTAACGGGCCATCGTGGGACTGGGCGAGGCCCGCTTGGCCACCGGTGAGGCTCGCCTAGCCCCGTCGAGGCTTGGCCTTTCTAGTGGCCAGGCGAGCCTCGTTGGGGCTGGCCAAGACCCACCTGGCCATCGGTGGGGCTAGGCAAGCCTTGCCGATGGCCAGGCAGGCCTTGCCAAATTTGGAGAGGCCCAGCCTCATCGATGGCTGGGCTTGCTTTCGGCGAACTCGTCGGACTAGTTGCCGAAGATCGGTGGTGGTAGCGGGCAGCGACGGATGGCAACGGCGGCGAATGGTGGTGGACGGCAATGGACAGCAATCGTGGGATAGCGGTCGATGAAGAAGAAGAAAAGAGAAGAAGAAGAAGAGAAAATGGAAGAAGAAGAGTTGATTTTGATTATTAGATTTGTTCCCGGAACAAGAATAAACTTTTATTTTATTCTTGATTCTGTTCCAAATCTACTTCCGGGAACAAAAAAAATAGAACTTTGTTCCCGAGAAATTTTTTTTTATCAAATGCGATTCTATTTCCAAACTACTCCCGAGAACAAAAAAATAAGAATCGGTCATTATTGGGATGGTTACCAAGCAGGGCCTAAGTGATCTCTTGTTTTAATATCATTTATATTTTTGCCGTCAAGTGTTGATGTCTGGGTAAATTGCAAGTGAAGTTCATTTCCATGGTTATTTTATTTTATTTTATTTTATTCAATTGTCATATGAAAAAAGTTATATTTGTCAAAGAAGTAGACTAAAGTCAAAGCAACATTTCAATCGTTGTGAACCTATGTAATTGTAGTGTGAAGAAATGGTAGAAAAAGCAAAAAACTTAAAGATATGAAAGTGTTTTCAAATATCAAAGTTTATAATTAATACTTTAGGGTGCGAATTTGATTTATTTCATTATTGACTGATATTCACAAAAAATCTATTTTGGTAGCCAATTTTGTCAATAGCCACTTACTACATCGCGGTCATTTTTATTATTAATTTTTTTTTCTCAAAAACACATAAATCACCGTTGTTTCTTTTTTCATGTAACATATGCATGTATGAAGGACTTGTTCTTCATTCTATTTGTTAATGCCACTTATTCTTGGATTTATTAAACCATCAGCATTTTGTGTTATTAATAATTAACGTCTCTCAAAAAGATCGCTCAACATCAATTTCTTTTTTTTAAGAAAACCAATTGTTTAAGGGTTTATTAGGTAAAAGGGACGAGTAATTAAGTTAATAGTATAAATGCACAGGAACCTTCTTTTGTATATAAAATAATTAGTATCTCTCCATATACTCTTTGAATATAAACTCCTTTTTTTTTGTTGTTGAAAAAACCACTTGTTCAAGGGCTTAAAAGGATTCGACCAAAAAAAAAAAAAAAAAAAAAAAAGGCTTAAAAGGAAAAGGGATGAAAATTAAGTGAACATCTATTATGCACAAAAATCCTCTTTCTCGTTAATACGTTTGTTTTAGTCAATGAAAAAAAAACAGCCAATGCATAGTGATACAGTATCACCAGATGATGATAGATAGACTCTCCACTCAATTTTTGGCACACAAATATATAATCAAATAACCTAGCCTAACTATATCCTGAAAATCCGAATCTCCAACACCCTTTCCTAACTGTCAAAAGACATGCCCGTTTTTTAATAGAAGGCCTTATTAAAGATCCCAAACGTTTTAACAGTACACATAAATATAAAACTACTTGTTAATCTAAAAGCTACTTTTTTTATTTGTGATCAAATAGTAATTTGAACCCCAAAACATCGGTTTCTTCTTGAACCGTAAGACACGTGCTTAAACTTATGGGCTCATTTATTACCGGGCCGATGGGGTGTGGCTTATAAATCAGGTATATTAAAATCATTTAACCTTTAATCATGTTGGTCTCACTGAGGAGCGCATAGGAACAATTGTACAGATGGGGGCTTGGTCCACATGATCTATTGACTTGTCTATATGGATTAAATGCACAATACCGATTCCATTCCTCTCACCATCGAATGCAAATAATTTCATATTCGGGCTGCGCAATTTGTCCTGACTTGAACTTGCATGTTATATGATTCATGAGGTTATTTATTTGGTGTTTTATTGATTCAGGGTTTCACTACTTAGACAGGTGTTATTCCCGCAAAAGAGATTGCACTTGGCAATTACGTCATGAGCAACAAGAACTTCCCTTGAAACAGCCCGATGGAGCCCGATGGAGTGACTTATATATTTTCAACGGTTTTGACTTGAAAGAATAGATTTAAATACTCTACTTTCGTCTTTCGTCTTCTTTCTGCTTCCCATGAACACTTGGAATGGGGAAATTTGTAAAGTCAAGTCCCGGTTCTGATTTTACTTTGGTCATCTCACAAATGTGCGTATTGAAGGAGAGGTCACAATTGGGTAATTCATCAGCAATTTTTTTACGCGGCAGATTTTGTTTTACAAGTCTTTGTGTAGATGTTAGAAATGGATGATGATAAATGGACTCTCCCCTTGATTTTTGGCACATAAATGTGTAATCAACAAACTATATCCTCAAAATCCCAATCTCCGACTGCCTTGCCTTGTCAATTTTTGAATAGAAGGCCATGTTAAAAATACACTTCCTGCATCATTTGACTTTTTATCTAAGGATAACAACAAGTGTTAATCTACAAGCTTAGAAATAGCTTTTGAATGAGTTGACAACAGTTCCACGAAATTTAATATGATATTAGACTTGTGTAGCTCACAAAGCCCTCAATTTGACATTGAGATAGGAATTTGAACTCTGGACCATCGGTTTTTACTTGAACCACGAAACATGTACTTGACTTTATGGGGTTCACTATAATGAAGCAGATATTGCATGGTTGGTTGATAAATCACATAAACTAAGGTCATTTGATTATTAATCGCGTTGATCTCACAATAAAGCCCACGTGAGTAGTGGTCCACGTGGTTCATTGACCATACAATTCATTTTTCCTAGTGGTTATGGAAGGAACTTGTGTGTATGGATTAGGTATATGTTAGGAGTTTAAATCCTCATGCCGTCAAGTGCAAACAAATCAAAATCTGAAGACTTCCAAACTCAAGTGTCAAAGTCTGAAGATCGCCAGACTCAAGTCTTAAAATCTGTCCTCACTGACAGTTCCAGACGAAGAATGATCTATCAAGATGACAGATTACCTTCGAGGATTTGATTTGTACGAGTTATTGAAGATCGTATGGCTGGATACTATATCAACATGATTGATTATTCTTATGGGATCTTACTCTAATTTGAATGATCTCTTGGAAGGCAAATTAACTTGGAAGATTTTACTTATTGAAACTCAAGATCCTAACTGTATGAATGAACATGATTGACGGGCTTTTTTAACTATTCAATCAACAACTCAAGATCACCTTGATTGATTCTGTCCAATGGGTATATTGGAAGAATACCTTTGGAAAGTGCCAATGGTCATGAAGGCATGAAGGTATATAAGGCTGAATCTTTAGTTGTTCGAAAGTGGTGCTAGAAAGAAGAATTTCAAAGTGTGAATCTCTATAGTTCTTTGATCTTTCATTACGTGAGCTAGAATTATATACAAAAGAGAGAAGTATAGTGTGAAGAGATAAGCCGAGACTATCCTCTGAGAAAGTCGAAGATCAAGTGCTGTATAATCTCTTTTGATTTATAGTGGAATCCAGCTAGTGGGCTGTCAGCGTGGAAGAGTGGACGTAGGCTTGGACTAAGCTGAACCATTATAAACCTTATGTTCTTATTCTCTTCCTTAACTCTTTTATTTTGCTCGAAGTTTATTTTATTTTGCATATATTTGCCGAGATTTATTTTAAATACCTATTCACTCCCCTCTAGGTGTTCATACTAGCACTTTAAAAGATTACCTGCTTAGGGTGCGCTTAATCGTTGTAAAAGATATTGTACTTGAATAATTACGTCATGAACAACAAGAACTTATCAAATATTCTCTGGTCTTCGTTGTTATTTTCCGTCGGTTATCAGCATTAACGAAAAGCTCTAGAATTGGGAGATATACAAGTAAAGTCCACATTCAGATTTACTTCGATCATCAAGCAATGTGTTGGACACTTTGCCAAGATAAAAAATGGTCAGAGAAAAAGTAAATTTTATAAATTTAAAAGGGAAGACGAAGAATGAGACCGATTGAATAAAGTTGAATTGGGAGCGATCCACACTCCAAGTAACCTAGTTACCGTCTTTGTAAGGGTTTAAAAGCAATAACCAGAGAATCAAATTTTGTATCATCCACTACGAATTTGTGGATTGACAAACTAGGCATAGAGGGATTAATGAATGTAAAGTTAGTCCACCATCTCTGAAAATTTCTATCTTCATGAATGATGTTAGGCTTTTGATATGTATGCTTAGCGATAATTTAATATATGGAATGAATAATTATTTCTCTTGGCAAAAAATTATATGCAAGTTGATGTCCTAACTATTAACACTTTATGGAAATTATTATTTCCAACTATAAAAAGATAAAACTCGAAAATTAATTGGCCATTTATAAAAGTTGCCAGTAAAGAAAGACACATCAAAATTATCTTATGTAAATAATTATGCCCGGAATGATTAAGATTTGAAGGCGCTATGGACATCTGACAACAAAAGAGTACGCCAAGGATATAACCCAAGATATAATTATGTGACGATGGAGTCAAACAAGAATAATCATTGTGATTTTGAAATACACTTTTTAATTATAATTCATAATCTTCTATGCCACAACAATTTGGTTGATGATAAAAAATAATTTTCGTAAATTAATTCTTGTAAGACTTTCCTAATCGTTAATCTCCACTAAACAAATCTGACAAATTTTCTATTTACTATTTAAATAGGCCTACTAACTTATATAATCACTTACTATTTGTCACATCATTTAGTACATGAGTCTAAGTATCTCTAGCATTGCCTCTCAAATTAATATTTGATTAATGCTTGTTCTTCTTTCCTTCTTTATCCAGTGAAGTCAAAACCCAAATTTAGTCTCCTACTGTAGCAGTAAAAAATCAACAACCCGTGTCCAACGGTTCGAGCAAAATAATCGAAGAAACACACACAAACTGTAAGCTTATCGATGAATATGGATATGATCGACATATCTCCCAAGACAAGACGGATATGATTGACATATCTCCCAAGACTAGACTTCTTTCATTGTGCCTTTTGTTGTATTACACAAATTGTACCAAAACAAAACAAAGAAAGAGAAAAACAGACACCAAGAGAAAAACATGATGAAGTTCCTAGCCACCAAAGTAGCGGTAGGTGTGGTTATGTTGTTATTTTTGGGGGGGAACAATAGTGAAACCAAACGAGGCATGCAAGGTTCTAAATAAGGGCAATGTGGGAGGTTGGGCAAATGATAAGGCAAGTGTTCTTGTTCTCGGAGTCCTGCAAAAGGGTCTAGTCCCTCCTCCCGGAGATTCAGGCCGCCACACTCCGGTTGCCAACACCACCAACACCCAAGCCTTCGCTGGTTGAGCTGTGGCTCCCCATGGTTACTCCAATCGTATCCCTAAGTCCAGCATGGATGCCGATCGCAGGTAGTAGGAGCTCACGGAAGGACACTCATACCACCGGGATTGTGTGTCGTGGAAATTGAATTCCTAAAAGTTAAGGAGTCCGTAAGTATAGAGATTTGAACATAACAATAATATAGTCATGTGCACCAATAAAACAATAGAATTATGTGCAGTTATGCACGAATAAATTGTCTTTAACCTTTCCAATGGTTCGTACTCCCCATCGACATGAAGACTTGGGAGAATCCTTTCATTGGATGCGGTTCATACTCAACAATTTTCTTACAATTTAGGCATTTATTTTATTTGTGATTTGGGCTTTGGCAAGTGGTTTCCTTGTCTTTTGCCTTATGTTCCATGGATATCCATTTATTTACTAGAAGATTCTTGAATTATCTGGGTGTCTATAAACCCAATAAGTATAAACCATTAAATCATATGGACCGCTAGAGGGACCCACAAAATCCAATGACTAGTATTGATTGGGCTGTATGGTTTCAATTTTTTAATGGACTTTGCTAGCATAACAGTTTTTGGGTTATTATGTCAGAATAATTTATAATTATTTACTATTTATTTTTGTATGGTTTAGAATAGACTATTATTTTCATAATAGTTTAAAGACTATCATCCAGTCCACTTTCTTTTTTGATTACCCTATCTCCAACAATGTGTTCCAAAATTCTTTCCTGTAATAATGGTAGTTTAAGGAGGTCACAATTTGGTAATTCATTAGCAGTCTTTTTACATAGTAGATTTTATTTACAAGTCTCTATATTAGATGTTAGAAATAAATTATTATAGATGGACAATCCACTAGATTTTTGGCACATAGATAGATAATTAACAAACCATATATCCTCAAATCCGAATCTCCAACCCCTTGCCATGTTAATTTTTGAATTGAAGGCCTTGTTAAAAATACATGGTCCCAAATCATTTGACTTTTCACCTAAGGATAATAGTTAGTGTTAACCTAAAAGATTAAAACTGCCTTTTGAATGAGTTGATATTAGTTCCACGAAATTCTATATGGCATTAGAGTTATGTAGCTCATAAAAGGCCATTAATTTATCATTAAGATAGGACTTTGAACTTTAGATCATCGATTTCTTCTTGAACCACGGAACATGTACTTAACCTTATGGGGTTTACTATTATTGAGCTGATATTGGATGGTTGATAAATCATATAAACTAAGACCTTCTGACGTTTAATCATGTTGGTCTCACTAAAAGTCCCCATGACTAATGGTCCACATGGTCTATCAACCATACAATTCAATTTTCTAGCTTGGTGGTTACGGAGAGAACTTGCATATTTGGATTAGGTGCGCGATATATGTTTGAATCCTCATGCTATCAAATGCAAACAGTCCATGTTTGGGCCGCACCACCCCCCTATTCTTGAACTTGCATCTTATATGATCTATGACTTTCTTAGATGGATATTTTGTTAGTTTAGGATTGACTTATTTTGGTGTGCTTAATCATCCTAAAAGAGATTGTACTTGAATAACGTCATGGACAACAAGAACTTCTCATGTATACATCCCGTGGGGCGATTCTCATACTTTTCAACGGTTTTAACTTACAGTACATATCGAATATCTTACTTTTGTCTTCATTATTTTTTGCCAATTATCAACATTAATGTAAAGCTCTAGAATTGGGAGATACATAAGTTAAGTATGGATATAGATTTTACTTTGATCATCAGTCAAAATATGCATGTTGGGCCACTTTGCCATGATCCAAGTTGGTCAGATCAGAAGTAAATTTTATAAATTTCAAAGGGATGACAAGAAGCATGAGACTGATCGAATGAAGTCGGATTTGGAGCGATCCACGCTCCATGTAACCTAGCTACGGTCTTTAAAGGGTTTAAAAGCAATAAACGGAGAATGAAATAATGCATCATCCATTATGAATTTATGGATTGAAAAACTAGTCACAAAGAGATTGATGAATTTAAATTTAGTCCACCATCTGTGAAAAATGCTATTTCCACGAATGGCGTTAGACTTTTGACATGTATACGTAGCCATAATTTATGTATGGAATGAATAAATTCTTTCTCTTGGTATAAAATTATATGCATGCTGCTGTCCTAACTATTAGCACTTCGTGGAAATTATCATTTCTGTCGACTGCGAAAATATAGAACTCGAAAATTAAATGGACATATATTTAAAGTTGCCAATAAAGAAAGACAGACCAAAAGTCGGCATATGTGAACATTACGCTTGGAATGATCAACATTCTGGGACGTCAAGTTTATATTTAGATTTTACTTTGATCGTGCAATCATATACGTGTCCGACGCTGCTCATGATCGACGACGGTCAAATAAAAAGTCAGCATTGATGTAGAGATAAAAGGCTTAAACACTTGAGTTGAAAAAACAATCACTGCACCCAAACATACTCTTCTCAAGGATTTTCTCGAAAACAGATGTCTGTGTTCAATCTGCAAAATTGTCGTGTGTGATTACATCATTCCCGTATGCTGTGGATATGATCAAACGAGTCCTTCAAGGACGAGACCTTAGCTGTTCCAAGACCGACCAATTCAAACTCTTATTCTTCTTCGAAAATCCGTGTCCAACAATTTAATCGGAAGAATAGAGGAAACACACAGAAACTCAAAGCTGGCGTTTGCCTATAAATGCGAGAGATATCTCTCACAAGATGAGGCATCCTTCATTGTACATTTCGTTAAAGCTAGTGAAAAATTGTCCCAAGACCGAAAAAAGCAGAAAAAAAAAAAGAGCCAGGAAAATAGCTATAAGATGATGAAGTTCCCGAGTGTTGGTGTGATTTTGCTACTTCTGGTGGGAACATTAGTGCAAACGGATGAGGCGCGCAGGGTTCTAATCGAGGGCAAGGAGGAAGCGTGGGCTAAAGATAAGCCAAGCGTGATCGTTCGTCAAACCCTGCAAAAGGGTCCGGTGCCTCCTCCCGGAGGTCCTGCCTACACTCCAGCACCCCCTAAAGCCCCCCATAAAAGTATTGCCGACAGCACCAACAGCAGGGCCTTCGCTGATCAAGCCATGGCCCCTTCGCCTGAGGTTAAATCCGGTGGCATTTTTAAGTGATAAAACAATTGCTGATCGCAAATAGTCGGAGATCGACAAAGGATACTTATGAATAAGAATGTATGTGTTGTTGTGGATATGAATAACCTAGAGCCCAATGCATAGATGCAAATGTAGAGGCTCAGTGGAACCATTAATAAAGTCAATTTGGCATGAATAAATATTTTAAAATTTCCAATGCTTGATTTCCATCTATTGCGTAGAGCATGCAATTTGGAGAAATCTTGTCTTGTTCGATTTAATCCTCTATTTCTTAGCAATTTTCTTATTTAGTGATGTTCTATCAACAAATTGCGAAGTATCCAATAAGTAGTTTTTCGACATTGACGCCCTTTCACAAAAAAAAAAAAAAAAAAAAAAAAAAAAAAAAAAAATCATCGCCCAAATGTCTTATTAGTGTGGAAACAGTGATTCTCTTTCCCAATTTCACGTTTGTGTTCTTGAGGTATTTTTCTTATTTAGAGAGGCATGGAATAGTCATTAAAATGTCATAGGAAAGAAAAAGATGTGGGCCTAATTGTTATAATAATATTGTTATAAAGTGTTATAAGAAAAGATCTAGCAATAACCATTAGAATAAGTGTTAGAACAAAAAAAAAAAAAAAAGAAGAAAAACCCTTTAGAATAAGGCGCGTTTGGTAACGATTCTATTCTCGGGAACAGATTCTAATAAGAAATGATTATTTTTGAATCTGTTCTTATGAACAATTTCTAAGCATTTTAAACCGTTTGGTAACTGTCCAAAATTTCCGATTCTGAAATAGAATTACGTTTGGTACCGTGCTTATTAATTATGTTTGAAATCAATTTCTTTTAATTTTTAAATAATTTTTTCCTTTTTTTTTTTTTTTTTTTTTTTTTTTTTTTTTTGCTTTTCTCCTCCTCCTCTTCTTCTTTTGCTTCTTCTTCTTCTTGTGGCTGGTCGCTAGACTGACGATTGGCCAGATGAGGGTTGACGACCTCACCGGAGCGTCGCTAGCCCTCGGCGAGGCTGGCCCTCGTCGGCCGAACCTCGCCGGTGGCTAGGCCGACCCTCGTCTTGCCACCAGCAGGGTTAGGCGAGGCTCGCCTAGCCATTGGCGGGGCTAGGCGAGCCTTGCTGGTGGTTGGGTTTGCCTTCGATGAGCTCGCCGGATCGGTTGCCGGTGACTAGCGGTGGCGACAAATGGTAGCGGAAAGCAATCACGGGATGGCATCGATGAAGAATAAGAAAAGAGAAGAAGAAGAAGAGAAAATGGAAGAAGAAGAGTTGGTTTTGATTTTTAGATTTGTTCCCGGAACAAGAATCAACTTTTTTTTTTTTTTTTTGATTCTATTCCAAATCTATTTCTGGGAACAAAAAAATAGAAATTTGTTCCCGGGAACAAAAATTTTATCAAATGCAATTTTGTTTCCAAACTACTTCCGGGAACAAAGAATCAGAACCAGTCACTATTGGGATGGTTACCAAACAAGGCCTAAGTGATCTCTTGTTTTAATATAATTTATATTGTCGTCGTCAAGTGTTGATGTCTAGATAAATTGCAAGTGAAGTTCGTTTCCATGGTTTTTTTTTTTCTTTTTTCTTATTCAGTTGTCAAATGAAAAAAGTTATATTTGTTAGAGAAATAGACTAAAGTCAAAGCAACATTGCAATAGTTGTGAATCTATGTAATTGTAGTGTGAAGAAATGGTAGAAAAAGCAAAAATAACTTAAGGATTAATATCCTGAAAAACCCAAAACTGAAATACTTGTGATAAATTTACCCAAAAGTATTTTTTTGATAATGAAAAATCCCAAACTGGTACACTTATGACAAATTTACCCCGATTAATCATAAAAGACCATAAACTGGTACATTTATGACAAATTTATCCCAAATTAATTTATTCGACCGTAAAAAACCCTAAACTGGTAAATTTGTGACAAATAAACCTTCTGCTAAATTGGATTAATACCACAAAAAAATCAAAAAAATTGTAAACTATGACAAACGGAGCGCAAAATCCTAAATTGGTATACCAGTCAACTGTCACATATCATTTAACTTAATAATTTGATATTAAAATTTAACGTAAACTAACAGAGACTAAATTTGTCACAAATGTATTGGTTTGAGGTAAATTTGTCAAAGGTATACAGGTTTGGGGTTTTTTGTGGTCAAAATAATTGTTCGGGATAAATTTGTCACAAGTGTACCAGTTTGGGGTTTTTCAAGGTATTAACCCAAAACATAAAGATATGAGAAGTGTTTTCAAATATCAAAGCTTATAATTAATACTTTAGGGTGCGAATTTGATTTATTTCATTAAGTATTTTCCCCTGAAAACGAAAACCCCCATCCCGTTCAACCATTCCAAAGGTCCCCACTTTTTATTGACTGATATTCACAAAAAATATTTTTCTTTGACTGAACAAAGAAAAAAAATCTATTTTGGTAGCCAATTTTGTCAATAGCCACTTACTACATTGCGGTCATTTTTATTATTAATTTTTTTTTCAAAAAACACGTAAATCACCGTTGTTTCTTTTTTTTCATGTAACATATGCATGTATGAAGGACTCGTTCTTCATTCTATTTGTTAATGCCACTTATTCTTGGATTTATTAAACCATCGGCATTTTGTGTTATTAATAATCAATGTCTCTCAAAAAGATCGCTCAACATCAATTTCTTTTTTCAAGAAAACCACTTGTTTAAGGGCTTACTAGGAAAAAGGGGCGAGTAATTAAGTTAATATTATCAATGCACAGGAACATTCTTTTGTATCTAAAATAATTAGTATCTGTCCATATACTCTTTGAATATAAACTCCTTTTTTTTTTTTTTTTTTTTTTTTGGTTGAAAAACCACTTGTTCAAGGGCTTAGAAGGATTCGACCAGAAAAAAGGCTTAAAAGGAAAAGGGATGAAAATTAAGTGAACATCTATTATGCACAAAAACCCTCTTTTCTGTTAATACGTTTGTGTTAGTCAATGAAAAAAACAGCCAATGCATAGTTATACAGTATCACCCGGTGATGATAGATAGGCTCTCCACTCAATTTTTGGCACACAAATATATAATCAAATAACCTAGCCTAACTATATCCTGAAAATCCGAATCTCCAACACCCTTACCCAATTGTCAAGAGACAAGTCCGTTTTTTAATAGAAGGCCTTATTAAAGATCCCAAACGTTTTAACTGTACACATAAATATAAAACTACTTGTTAATCTAAAAAATTAAACCTAACTATTAAATAAGTGATAATAGTATCACAAAATTATATATGGTATCATAAATGCATAGTTCATAAAGATTTTTATTTTTTTCCCAGAATCTCCGGTAAGAGGCAACTAACATGCTAACAGCAGCCTATTATGATTCACGTGGCAAAGAGTCCATTCTATTAGTCCCACAGCTCCTTACAGAACACTTGCTACCGTGGCCTAAATGCTATGCACCTTCTACGAGGATATCCGGGAGCGTGTTACTTTTTAACGGGGAAAAGGATACCCCTCGATACATCTGTTACAATTTTGACTGCTTAATAACCAATTTGGTCCCAAGGTAAGGAATAACCAGTTACACCAAAGGATTTGAACCTCAAAACATCATTTTCTTATTGAGCCATAAGACGTGGTTAAACTTATGGGCTCATTTATTACCGGGCCAATGTGGTGTGGCTTATAAATTAGGTGTATTAAAATCATCTAACCTTTAATCATGTTGGTCTCGCTGAGGAGCTTATAGGAACAATGGTACAGATGGGGGCTTGGTCCACATGACTTGTCTATATGGATTAAATGCACAATACCGATTCCATTCCTCTCATCATCGAATGCAAATAATTTCATATTTGGGCTGCGCTATTTGTCTTAACTTGAACTTGCATGTTATATGATTCATAAGGTTATTTATTTGGTGTTTTATTGATTCAGGGTTTCACTACTTAGACGGGTGTTATTCCCGCAAAAGAGATTGCACTTGGCAATTACGTCATGAGCAACAAGAACTTCCCTTGAAACTGCCCGATGGAGTGACTTTTATATTTTCAACGGTTTTGACTTGAAAGAATAGATTAAAATACTCTACTTTCGTCTTCTTTCTGCTTCCCATGAACACTTTGGAGTGGGGAAATTTGTAAAGTCAAGTCCCGAGTCTCACAAATGTGCGTATTGAACACTTTTGGTCAGATAAGAAGAAAATTTAATAATCAAAGGTTATACAAGGAGGATGAGATCGATTGAATAAAGCTAGACTGGGAAAACTTGTGGGTCAACAAATACCAAAACGCAAACGTTGTTTGGCTGGTTCAAAGAAGACATAAGTGCGGTAAAGCCGGTCTTAACTCTTGATTACTTCTGTTAGAGTGGAAACCTTGTCTTGTTCTAACGTGATATATAACAGCATCAACGCGAGATTAAACCTCCATACAAGAAAATATAAAATCATGTCTTATTATGACTACATTAGTAAAAGAAGTTCACCTCTATGGTATCGCACTTTTGACCGCTAACATCCTGCTCACTCCCGTCTTAGCTGCACGTATCAAGAGTGATCCGCATTCCAGGTAATCTAGCAATGGACTTCGAGGGTTTTAAAAACAGTGACTGGAAAATCAAATCTTGAATCGTCTGCCGTGAAATTTGCGGACTAGAGACTTGGTCATGGACAGATAAATGAATTTACATATTGTTGATTTACACAAATGAGACTTTTGACATGTACATATAGCGATAAATGAATACTGATTCCCTCTTGAGTCCAAAAATTATATACATGTTGATGTCCTAACTATTAGCACTTCGTGGAAATTATCATTTCTGTCAATTTTGCAATAGTAAAACCCGAAAATTTATTGGTAAAAGTTGTCAGTAAAGAAAAACAGACATACCAAACGTTGTCTTTTGTAAACAATTATGACAGCAATGAATAATTTTCTAGGACCCTGGGGACATAACACAACGAAAGACTAAATCAAGGATGACACACGGAACATTTTTCTTTGATGACCGATTGAAAACAGAATAATCATAAAAATTTCCCAAAGAAAAATATTTTAATAATCTATTAGCCTCCATGCTTAAATACTTTCGTTGATGATATATATATATATATTTCACAGATTATATTTTTTTTTTAAAAATTTCATATATTCATTTTTATAAGTGATATAAGTAATTATTTTATGAAAATATTTTTTAAGTCGTTAATTTTTTCGTGTAGTATTTTATTAATACATCCATAATGGGGTGCGATTGTAATGCACTGTTTCGTCTTGATATACTACAATGGAAAGACATGGAAAGGGTATAATGGAGTCATATAAAAGATTCCTGAAGACAACCGTTGGCACGGTTGGCAGATATACACTCAGAAAATCCTCTCATTTGTTTGTTCCATTTCCATCAAAAGAAAAAAGGCATTCCATTTCTTTTTTACAAGAACAATCGGCGTTACACCGTGGAAATCGGGTGTTTTTATCGTGATTACATTCATACCAATGTGAGGTAATATTGTTCATGATTCATCCGCAATTCAACGTTTGTTCTTGGGGTTAATTGTTATTTGCACACTGGAAAAAGGTAAGTCGTCTTCCGCCGACTTGAATTCCATCATTGGTATCAGAGCTTGGTCATGATTTCTGCCTTTTTTTCACTGAATTTTCTCATTTATCATTTGGTGTTGAGATCAAGAGAATGAAATCTACATTATTTGAATGTTTATTGCTCGGAATTGCAATCTGAATTATTGAAAACGAATCGAAGCAAACAACAGGTTCGGGGTCGTGTACACCCATGCAGTTTTGGCCATTTTTCGAAATATTTTTTCAGCCAAAATAAATTTTTGAATATACAGGGTTAAGGTACTCGTCGCGACGAGTCCGACGATGGATAGAACACTGCCGGAAGACGCTAGACGCGCCCACACATGCGACCAAAAGCCACTGCACATGGGCACCACGCGACTGCCACGCTGGGCACGCCAGTGCGTGCACGTCACGCACACCTCGTCGAAACGATGCGTGCTGACATCACCTTGACGTCATCCAATGATCGCAACCCCTGGGATGACGTCACCACCAGTGGTAGTTGGCCGACCGATCATTAGCCGGTGACCCGACCCAAGACCTGACCTGAGGTTGACCCGAGACCCGACTCGGGTCCGACCCAAATGTTGATCGGTCAACCAGACCGGCAGTCAAACTGGTCAAACCGGCCAAGAGCTCTTTGCGCTCGCTTGTGCATGGGCCACATGCGTCGCACACTTAGGTGGCGCGTGTGGGCACATGCAAGCTCCGATTGAAGTATGGTCAGTGGCGTTTGGTTCGTATGGATGTGCTCTATACTGTGGTATATTTATGTTTTTATTTTTGAGTTTTATAAATGTATAAAATTGTATATGGAACCCTAAGTACGCGTATTTTTAAGATATAAATGCATTATTTATTCATTTGTAGCTTGTATTTTTTTGTGTTTTTGAAAATACAGTAGCTAGCTTATATGAAAATGATGTCATATATGCTGTGTAGAGCATGGTTCGATGGTAGCATGTATATAGTTTAATATACTTGCAAGAAAATTCGAACAATGATAGGAAATCCTTGTTTTTCCGTTATACGTTAAATTGCGATTTTGATTGTAGTTGTAGCATGATTGTCTTTGGTACGTTGGTTTAAATCATGCTATGCTTTTATGTTAATAGAAAAATGCAGAAATTACATGAGGTCATGTAATTATTTTTCCTAATGAGAGTTTGTAGGTTGGTAGAATTCAAAGGAGTTCTCGCCTATAACTTAAAATTTATGCAAATTAAACTAATTAATGATAATAGAACAATCGTATATGGGAGCTGATTGGGAACATAGTGAACTTTTGTTTCTGTGTCTTTTGTTGAATTATTATTAATTTAGTTTGTTTTCGCTGCAAATTAAATATGTTTGTTACTCTGAAAAATGTGCTAGTATTGATTCTGCATCTATTATGTCAATGTGCTATAGTAATTGATTATGGCTTCGACATCCAAGATCATTGTGTCTAAAATCAATAGGGATGAGAAGCTGAACGGTAACAATTATGATATTTGGCATTGAACGGTTCAATACATTCTTGAGGAGTAAGAGGTTTTAGAAACCCTCAACCACACTATGGATGAACTCGAGCATGGAACTTCAGCTCAACATAGGAGAGATCTAGAAGGTTATCAAGCTTAGAAAAAGAAAAATAGTATTGTTCGTATCACGTTGCTGAACTGTATGCAAGATGATCTCATGTGTGAGTTTGAAAGTTAAAATAAAGCTCAAGTAATGTGGGTTGCTTTGAAATATAAGTTTGGGGGTACATCTGTCACTAAGTTAAGGAGACTCACCACCAAGTTTGACACATACGGAAAGTGCCCAAATGTAATGATGAGGCAGCATCTTCGGGAGATGTCAAACAAAATTCGTGAGCTGAAATCGGCAGGTCACTCCTGTAGCACCCCATAACCCTCTTAAGGTCGCTACAGCTATCCTTCTTCTATTTGCATTTCAGTTTGAGCTGTAAATTCTTAGGCTCTCTCTCTCTCTCTCTTTTTTTTTTTTTTTCAAACGGTGCCAGCGCACTCGACTTGCGGAAGCGAAATCACATCTCACCAAATCTCCCTTCACATAACCAAAAAGGCAATGCACACTACTAAACATCATAGGATAATGAAACGAGACCTCTTTTATTTACATAACTACAAGATGGATTCTTTCAGGATAGGTACATATCAACAGAAAGCCAGCTCATACTAACAAGGCTTAAACTCAAAAAGAGTAAACTCATCTACCCCTCAAAACCCTCAAAAACAGGCTCATCCATCTCTCGGTCTCGGTTTGTCCAAAAAATCTCAGCTCTCAGCTCCTAGCTCCCCCTCAGGCCCTACCTCCTCCCTGGTGCGTCGGACGGCGGTGGTGGTAGCATGCCTCCCATAACCCCGTCTCGCTGCACGAAGACGAAATGAACTCCTGGAATACGGGGCCATCCTCTAGACCCACCTCAAAGCGTACTATCACCCGCACCCAGAAGAATATCAGTCCAGGAACGTTTGGACTATCGATCTGGGTCACCCCCACCTCTACGTCAGATGGGATGCCATAGAAAGTGCCTAGAGAGACTAGCTGGAGCGGCATGACTAGGCTGAAAGTTAGTCCCCAAAAAGGGGTGAGTATAACAACTCAGCAAATACATGATCTCTATGGCCACTCATACATCACACAAGACAGTCAAACATGTCACATCATCACATAATAACAACAGATATATCATAACATCATACAACATCAACAGGTAAAATCATGCATATGCCAACCATTAAGCCATAGACACTCAATCATTCATGCACTTACTATCCAGTGCTCATGCTTGTACCATGCACACAAATCATCAGTACTCAGGCATTCATATCATATATATTATCCAATGCCCATGCATACATTTCACCATGTGCACACATATATACCATTCAATGCCCATGCATACCAACTTTCACCAGATGCACATCTCATTTTCAGTTTTCACAATATTAGTGAGCTTTTAATGCATTCCCGGCACACACCATTCGGGCTTCCAGCCCCCCACATTCCGGGCATCTCGCACCCCAACTGGCATCACGAGGAATTCGCGGCACACACCATCCGTGCTTCCGGCATTTACACTTCCTAGCTGGGCATCTCGCACCCCAACTAGCATCACGAGGAATTCACGGCACACACTATCCGTGCTTCCGGCATCCCCTACGCTCCGGGCATCTCAACTCCGAGGCCAACCAGATTTACACTCACAGGGCTACTGGCATCGGGCATTTTCACTCCCTGGCCGGGCATCCCGACACTCCCGGGGCATCATCGGCTCACACCATCCGATGGCCTTCTCATTTATTATGATTACAAACACAGGCATGGTTCATGGCATGTAACATGATGCTCACCACTCATAACTATGTGCAATGCCAAACATTTTCACTCATATGGCATGAAATTCACATGAAACAACTCCATTTAATCAATTCCCATCATTTCCTTATAAGTGCATAAAATTCAGCATGTATAATTTTCAGAAAATGTTTCAATTAAATACCAAATGACTCTAAAAATTGTGAAACTCACACACATGACAGTCAAGACAAAATGGCACATTTTTCATGAATAAGGTATGATCTAAATGTCAACACACAAAAAGATATCACTCAGCCATTGAAACACAGTGATTTTCGAACATTACAGCTTACACAGTTGTAGAAAAACCCTAAATTAAATATCCAATTGTCCACTAAAAATCATGAAACTTTACCACATCAATATTAAGACATAAAAGTACAACTTTCATTAAGAATTCATGTTCAAACAATCCTCACACAAAAAGATATAAACTCGGCAATACAAATTAGAGTTTCGGACTTCCCAGTTTACACAGTTTTGGAATTACATTAAATTAAATACACAAACATCATTCAAAAATTATGAAATTTCACTATGTTATAGCCAAGAGTCTAAAGTACATTTCTAATGAAGACATTAACATCGGATTCGTCCTACATAATTTGTTATAAAAATCACAAGCTTCTGTTTACAATCACCGAACCCTACAGGATCAACCATCAACGAAATTTCATCATTTGAGCAACTTATCCTCCTTCTTTTCCTCTGATTTTTGGATATGTTCTAGTTTAACATGTTTCCTTCAACTTTCATTTAGAGGTCGAAGCAAGATTCCCAAGAAAAAGTCACCTTATGACCCACACAACCTACTGACGTTCCACAGAGACGGTCCAGAATCCATGTCCGTAAGAAAATACGCAATTCACTAGGCTATACTGGTTATATTTGTCTCAATTTTTAGTATGTTGTTCATCAAGATGTTCTCTACATTTCATATGAAGAAGTCAAAGAGAAATATCCAACATAAAGTCACGTTCAGCAACCAACAAGCATCAAAGGTCGACATGCAAGCAGATATTTACCCGGTTTCATAGAAAATCGATTTCACCCCTTAAATCTTGTTCATTTTGCTTCAAATTTGAATATGTTATAATTCAAGACATGCTCTACAACTTCCATGAAGAAAACGAAGTCAGATTCTAACCCTAAGATTACCTACAGAACCTCACAAAGTCCTGGCGCATGCAAGTTCACTCGGACAGATTACACCCACAGCAAAAATCACTCTCAAAACCTCAATTTCTACCCATCAAACCCATAATTTCGGCCAATAAACAACACCACAACAACACCACAGCATGCATGAGTAGTTGAGAGACCAATCTTGCCTTAGAATTCAGCTAAACGTGCGAAGAAACGGGCGGCAAGGACACGGCGACAGCTCACGGGCGGCTCGGCTTCGCCTTCTTCTTCTTTTCCTTTTTCCTTTCCCTCTCTCTCTCACTTCAGCCGGTCGAAGACCCCTCACCACCGGCCATTCCCTCTTTTTATAGTTCCTTAAGCCTTCATCATTTGGGTTTAATGATGAATTTTCATGCAGCTTAACACTTGGCAAGACTTGAAGACACTTGGACAAGGCATAAGCCACATGGACACCACATGGACTCTCTCGGCCACCCCCTTGGCGTGCGTGGGAGGCTTCGGCCAAGCTCTCCATGGGCTTGCTGCTGGCCGGCCCAAATCCATTCCTCTAAAGCCCACACTCGGCCCAAGTTCTTAGGCCCAAGATTCCTAAATTTAATCCCAAATTTAATTTTCTAATCTTAGCTTATACATTTGTTAACTATAAATACTAGCTTGGCCATATCACATGACTACAATGTCAATCAAGGATAGCTCAATTGTAGCTCATTAGTCCTTATGGTCTCACGATTTATCAATCCATTCTCTAGTACACATCGTGGTCATACATGAGCCTACAAAACTATAGTTCATCGAATGCTTAGCCTTTGGCTCAATTGTAACTTATTAAACCACTGACTAAAGTCTATCAGTGTCTCTATCGATCGGCCACAGTCATCGCATCCTCGAGGGTTGTCGAATTTCTTGGATGCCACAACTCCCTTACTGATAAATAGCAGGTTCAAGCTATTATAAGGTTTCTTCTTGATAATTAAGAGCATATGAAAATCAATATGACGCATAATGAGAATATTGTCACTTTTGATGATATTACGCGTCATTTGGAATTAGAGGATGAGCGCCTAGAGGATACAAGATCCTCTACCCATGCTTATGTTGTTGAATTGAGTTTGCGCAAAGCTTCGGGCTTAAAACGCAAAAGGAATCATCAATTCAACAATAAAGGGAAGATGACTGATCAGGCACCTGAAAGAGCTAAGACCTTCCAATGCAATAAGTGTGGTGGGAAGAAGGACGAGACTAAGATGAAGTGCTACAATTGTGGTAATATGGGTTACTTTGCTCATGAATGCATTGAGCCGAAAGAAACACCCTATTACTCTAATACTTTAAGTAATGCTTTTGTTTCTAACACTGTGATGCTTGCTAAATCTCATCCCATGTGGATTATAGACTCAGGAGTAATAGATTATATAACTAGAGATCGAAAAGCATTTGTGAAGTATCGTCGGATACAGCTCGGAAGAAGATGGATATATGTTGGGAATAATTCAAGAATTGAAGTGAAGGATATCGGCACATGTAAATTAATTTTACGTAGTAGTTGAAACCTATTCCTACATAATGTCCTATATACTCAAGATATTCGACGGAACTTGGTCTCAGTAGTTGTCCTTCTTAGCTTAGGTTATGTATTGAATTTCCATGGTGATTATGTTGACATTTTGTTTGGAATAGTTTATTATGGTTTAGGTCAGTATCGAATGATTTTATGGTATTGGACATTGATTATGATTAGTACAATGTTAATGTCGATGGTTGTTTTTTCTTTAATTGCATCTTTTAGTAATGTTGAGATTGATGCAAGTACTTGGCATGCTAGATTATGTTACATTGGGTTGCAAAGAATGTAAAGATTAGCTAGAGAAGGTCTTTTAGGGTCACTCACCAATGTTGATCTACCCGTATGTGAATATTGTCTAGCGAGAAAAGCAATTAGAAAACCATTCGGTAAAAGGACTAGAGCTGAATTTCCATTGCAACTCATACATTATGACATTTGTGGTCCTTTGAACATGAGGGCAATGCATGAAGCCTCATATTTCATCACTTTCATAGATAACTTCACGTGTTTCGATTATGTCTTTCTGATCTCCCATAAGTCAGAAGCATTAGATTGCTTTAGACGATATATATCGATGGTGGAGAATCAGTTGAATAAAACAATAAAGGTATTAAGAACCGATCGCATACGTGAGTACCTATCGGAGCAATTCAAGGCTCTATGTGATAAAAAAAAGGAATTGTACGACAATTGACTATTCCTGGTACTTCACAACAAAATGGGGTATCTGAGAGAAGGAATAGAACCATATTAGAAATGGTTAGGTCTATGATGATGTAAGCAAATTTGCCTATTTTCTATTGGGGAGATGTGTTATTAACTCCTACCTAGGTACTTAATCAAGTGCCCTCAAAATCGGTCACTTCCACCCCTTAAGAATTATGAACTAGCAGGAAACCAGACTTAAGTAGTTTACGTCCATGGAGATGTGTAGCTTATGTTCATGATTCTTCCCATAAATATGACAAATTAGGCCATAGAGAGAAGAAATGTATCTTTATATTCTGAATACTCCAAATGGTACGTGTTCAAAGGTGAACAAACTGATGGAAGTGTGAACGAAATAGAGTCACGAGATATCATGTTCTTGGAGAACGATTTTCCTAGTAGAGTTGAGATTGATAAGGACTTCCAGTTATATGAGATGAAAGATCTTAATAACACACCCACTAATGTTGTAGAGGAAAATGAAGATTTACCTTAACATGCAAGACTTAATGGAAGTGTTGCATCGCCTGGCAAACTGAATTCAAGAGAAATTCAGTTGTGTAAAAGTAATCTTAAAAGTATTCATTGTCGTCGTTTTAAGATTGAAGGGGAAGTATTTATGATTGCTTAAAAAGACGATGCTGAGCCAAAGACTGTTCAAGAGGCTCTCTCATCCTCTAACAAGGAAGAATGGGAAAAAGCTTTGGAAGATGAAATAGAGTCAATGAGGACAAATCACGTTTGGGACTTGGTTGATCTACCACCCAATGACAAGGCCATTGGAAACAAATGGGTCTTTAAAATTAAACAAAGGACGGATGAAT
This sequence comes from Eucalyptus erythrocorys, assembly GCA_014182555.1. Classification (NCBI taxonomy): domain Eukaryota; kingdom Viridiplantae; phylum Streptophyta; class Magnoliopsida; order Myrtales; family Myrtaceae; genus Eucalyptus; species Eucalyptus erythrocorys. The sequence goes on from CM024597.1 coordinate 31,945,374, forward strand.
CCATTGAAAAGTATAAGGCTCGCATTGTGGCGAAAGGTTATACTTAACAAGAGGATATAGACTATGAGGAAACCTTTTCACCTGTTGTAAAGTTTGCCTCAATACACTTTATTCTAGCCATGGTTGCACATTTAGAACTTGAATTACATCAAATAGATGTAAAGACGGCATTTCTTAATGGAGAACTAGATGAGGAAATCTATATGAAGTAGCCAATAGGTTTCATAACTAAAGGTCAAGAGTATAAAGTTTGCAAACTTCATTACTCAATATATGGCCTTAAGCAATTATCTAGATAGTGTATCTTCGTTTTCATTGAACCATAACAACTTTTGGTTTCACGATAATCGAAGAAGATCACTGTGTATATGTCAAGCGGTCCAAAGATAAATTTGTGATTTTATCACTTTATGTGGACGATATTCTGTTAGCTGGAAATGACAAGGGTTTGGTTATCACTATAAAAGAATAGTTGTCCTCTAATTTTGAAATGAAGGACATGGGAGAAGTTGCTTATATATTAGGAGTTAAGATCGAAAGAGATCGATCAATGAAACTCTTTACTTTATCACAAGAGTCTTATATATTGAAGATTCTTGAACGTTTCAATATGCAGCACTATAATCCCATTGATACCCTTGTCATACAAGGTGAAGCCCTAATTACTAAGGTGCGTCCTAAAACTCCAGAAGAAATTAAAATGATGGAAACCTTTCCTTACGCTAGTAAGGTTGGAAGTTTGATGTATGCTATGATGTGTACTCGACTTGACATATGTTATGCTGTGGGATTGGTGAGCCAATATCAATCAAATCCTAGTCAAGCTCACTAGAAAGTAGTGGATAGGATTTTGAGATACTTGAAGGGCATTATGGACTATCGACTTTGTTACCAAGGGAGTGATTTACGCCTATTAGGCTAATAAGATGCTGATTGGGGTGGAGACCTCGATAAGCGTAAATCGACTTGTGGATATGCATTCTTGCTTAATGGAGGCAGAATTTATTGCATGTTCTGCAGCAGTGCAAGCCACTGTCACTAAGGTTCTAAGATCGATAATAGTTTATTGTGATAGTCAAACTGCCATTGCCTATGTGAAGGATCCCAAGTATCATGGAAGGTCGAAGTACATTGACATAAAGAACAACTTCATAAGAGATATAATAGCACATAAAGAAGTGATCCTACAATACATTTCAATCAATATAATGGTTATTGATCTATTTAGGAAGGCTATTCCTAGAGACATATTCTTGACTCATAGAATGTCACTAGAATTGCGTAAAATGTGATATGTATTATTATAGAGGATTATTGATTTATGTACATGTGAATATATGTATTGTACTTGTTTGTTTATTAGTGACTTGATATTTTATCAATAAGTACAAATACAGTATGAGACTAGCACTACACACATATGTTATTGGAAAGTATGTCAATAGGCAATGATTGGCTCACTCACACGAGCAATCACCTCAAGTGCTATAGTTAGCACATTGAGATGAGATATTATGTACAAATAAATGCTGAAGAGCAAGTTTGATAATAAAATAAGATGTCGCCTCGATTGGAGTCAAGATGAGGTTTGTGATTTGTTTATAATAAGATCGAATATGATAGTCCCACAATCATACATTCTTGAAAGATGTTGGATGCGAGTAGTTAATTGGGCACTATAGAAAGCGAGCTGATATAGCACTCGAGCTAAACATGAGTACATGAGGAGCACATGACTATGTTTCGGCTAAGATCCGTATAGTGAATACATTCAATAAATGACATACGCTCTTATGAAAAAAGAAATCAACTATAGCATGTAATTCATACTACATGTGCATTGTACGACCGACAAGAGAAGGTGAGTGAAATTATTCCTATTTACTCATCGTGTGAGCCCTTGAGGTAATTTATAATTTATCTCATTTTATGCTTTATGTTACTTGCGACTATGTTCTCGAAGTGAAAGATGAATGTTGTTACTTTAGCATGTTACCGGCGGTCATAAATAAATATGACCTTATGAGACGTGACTAGGAAAGCAATTGTTCTAAAATGGAGAGAGACATGAGTGCGAAGGAAGACTATTGTTATTTTATATCTATCACATGTATTTACTAGTTGACCAATTATATCACCATTTTGTTGTTGCGAATATAATTGTAAATACATGGTGTTTTGAGAATAGTCAAGTATAGCCTTTAAGGGATAGGTATACTTTGACGGATGTAACAAAATATGTTTGGGGCACTGTGAGACATCGATGTTTATTTTTTTTTTTTTTTTTTTTCGGGATTGTAGCCATTATGTCATCCCTAACGGGTGTATAATTTGAACTCCCAAGTGCAGGTGTACTCACTGGTTGCATGACTTACTTGCCAGTATGAATTGTTTTGTAAAGTTGATAAATGTTGAATGCCTTATATTCTTGAAAGAGTGGTATCAAACCCATCATGTCTGAGTGGGAGATGTAGTATTTTATTAATACGTCAATGATGGGGTACAATTAGAACGCATCGTTTCGTGTTCATATACTATGATGGAAAGACATCTTTTGAAAGGGCGTGATGAAGTCATATAAAAGACTCTTAAAGACAACTGTTGGCACAGTTGGCAGAATATACACTCAGAAAATTCTCTCATTTGTTTGTTCCATTTCCATCAAAAGAAAGAAGGCGTTCCATTTCTTTTTTACAAGAACAATCGGCATTTACACCATGGAAATCGGGTGTTTTCCTCATGATTACATTCAGATCAATGTGAGGTAATATTTTTCGTGATTCGTCCGCAATTTAACGTTTGTTCCTAGGGTTAATTGTTGTTTGCGCACTGGAAAAAAGTAAGTCATCTTCCGCCGACTTGAATTCCATCGTTTCAACAAAACAAATGCACATGTGACGGATTTCTAATTGGTGCTTAAATTGGCTTACTAACTTAAATGGCTGCTTACTCTTTACCACGTAATTACTACTTAAATTGGATTTTTAATTGTACGAGCCCTAGTATTTCAACATTGCTCTGCAAATTCTTATTGATTTGTGCCTTTTCTTCTTCCTCTCTTTAACCAGTGAAGTCAACCCAAATCTAGTCTCTTGCTGTGGCAGTCAAAAATCAAAAACCCGTGTCCAAGAATCTGATCGGAAGAGTCGAAGAAACACACAAACTATAAGCTTATCGATATATATAAAAAGGATCCATGCATCTCCCAAGAAAAGGCATCCTTCATTGTACGTTCTGTCGTTGTTAGACACAAAACCGTACCAAAACAAGCAAAAAATATGAAGAAGTTGCTAATTTCAAAAGTAGTAGTTCGTGTGGCTATTTTGCTGTTTTTGGTGGGAACAATGGTGCAACCAAACCAGGCATATAGGGTTCTGATTAACGGCAAAGAGGAAGGTTGTGCTGATGATAAGCCAAGTGTTCCTGTTCTCCGAGTCCTGCAAAAAGGTCCAGTCCGACCTCCCGGAACTCCAGGCTACACTCCGGGGGTTGACACCACCAACACTCGGGCCTTCGCCGGTCATGCTGTGGCTCCTCCGCATGCTTACTCTGATCGCATTCCTAAGTCCAGTGTGGCTACCGACCGCAAATAGTTGGAGATTATTGAAGGACACTTGATTTCAGGGCAATGTATGTGTTAGAACTAATAATATAGTCATATGCATGAATAACTTGTCTTTAACCTTCGGATTGTTGATTAACATCTATGGTGTACGATATGCAATTAGCTTGGTGAGAACATGCTCAATTTGCTTGATTTAGTACTCCAAGTCTTATAAATTTCTTTGCAATTATGTTGTCGGTCTACGCACAATTGTCTAATTATCAATGCGGCAGATTTGTTGTATTTAATGACAATGGAGCCAATTCTACGCTAAAGATTATCCCACTGTTCCAAAGGGAGTTAAATAAAAATCTAGCGTAGTAAAACCATAAAGAAGATATCTTTAGAAGAATTTAAGTCTTTATCTTGTAAATAGAAATGTAAAATATGTCTTTCTTAAAAATCAGGAAAAACTCTCTTTTGCAAATTTTGTACGCTAGTCATCATGTACGAATATTGCAATATCCTTCTTAAACTATTATATGAAAGAGATAGAAATATTACTTACATTGAATACCAACTTTTCTTGAAAATTGCCAACTTTAATTAGCATAACTTACAATTTATTTTTCATTTGAGGTGCCAACTTATTTTACGTTACCAAATGAATTCCTTTCCAAGTTGATTCTTCTTTTTTTTTTTTTTTTGGTACTTTTCTTATTTTTACAGTCTTTATTTATTTTTCTTAAGTTCACCTTAAATTTACTGGCTGTTTATATAATTTTTAACTGTAATTTAAGTCATTTTATCAACTAGTTGCAGATAACAAATTTTCATTGGAATTAGTTATCAATTTTTATTTTATTTTAATAATTTACCAACTTTTATGTTGAGTTACTCACTGAAGCATAAAGTTAAGTCATCGATAACAAAAGTTTACAAAATAACAAAAATCAAAGAAATGTTGGTAACTAATTCAAATGAGAGTTAGTAACTTCTGACTAGTTGGTAATTTATTCAGAAAAAAAAATTGGTAAATTTAAGGTATTGGCATATGCCACGTAAGTTATTATATATAATTTTCTGTAAGAGGTGGTGAATTTAAGGTAATGGCAAGAAAGACAAATAAAGCTTAGCAAAACACAAGAAGTATTGATAATTTGCGAACTATAAAAAGAAATAGTAATTTCATGGGTGTAGCATTAAGTTATCGGCATTTTACCGGGAATCAAATCATTGATAATTTTTTACCGATGGTTTTTTGACACTCAAACACTCTTTAGGAAATTTACAGAGACAGCAAAAGTCCGTTTGTTTTTGTATTGGAGCATTAGAATCGTCCCGGGGAGCAAAAACCAGAGGGAAGATCTGCCATGGAACTCTAGAAAACACTTGCATTCAATAACTTAAAACGTTCCAACTCGAGCATAGAATTTTGTGACTGGCTACTGTACACCAGCTTTAACTGCACTGTAGAACGTCTGGATTCAAATTTTACTTTGATCTGGCAACCATATGCGTGTCTAAGGCTGCCCACGATTCACGACGGTCAAATAAAAAGTCAATTTTGATATAGAGATGTACAGATTTCAAAGCAGGTCAAAGAGTATAAGGGGTCAACTAAATAAAAAGCTTAAAAACTTGAGTTGAAAAAATCTCTGAACCCAAACATACTCCTCTCAAGGATTTTCTTGGAAACAGATGTCTGTGATTAAATTACAAATTTTTAGGGGATAGATATTATTCCAAAATCATATGTATCCGTAATATATGGATATAGATTATACATTACGTAGGTCGCAAGGATGTATATCCTTGTTTTCTTTAAAGTATGCAAAAATAAAAATAAAAATCCAGCATCGTTATTATAGCACCTTAAAAAATTACTATCAAGCTTTTATATTAATTACATGACAAACGAGAAAAGCTTGCATATTAGATTATGGCAATTTGGATCACAGGATATTTTTTTTTATAAATATTTACTTAATTATGGACTTCACTGTACGTTATGAAAAAAATAATAATTTAAGATGTTTTGACAAGCATACTCTATTCGATTTAGTCCTCAGAGTCTCGTCTCTGCCCTATATTAACTCGGGTTTGGCTATTGTGAACCTGAAACATGTAGTTGAGGTCTATAGTCTAGTACCATGATATACACTATCGTACACTTTTTATTTTGAAAAATACATTGGTGGACATACTAGAAATTGTTGTGTGTGATTACATCATTCCCGTATGTTGTGGACATGATACAAACAAGCGTGGACGTCAAGGACGAGACATTATCTGCTCCAGGATCGACCAATTCAAATTCTCATTGGTGCCTGTTTTTCTTCTTCCTCTTCCATTCGCTCCTTGTTTAAACGGTGAAGTCAAATCCAAATTTCTTCTCCAACTTTGGCAGTCAAAAATCAAAAACCCGTGTCCAAGAAATTAATCGGAAGAATTGAGGTTACGTACAGAAACTCTACGCTGGCGTTTGCCAATATATACGAGAGATATCTCTCACAAGATGAGGTATCCTTCTTTGTACATGTTGTTAGTGAAAAATTGTCCCTAGACCCAAAAAAACAGACAAAAAAACAAAAAAGTCAGGAAAATAGCTATAAGATGAAGACGTTCCTGAGAGTTGGTGCGATTTTGCTGTTTTTGGTGGGAACATTAGTGCAACCGGATGAGGCGTGTAGGGTTCTAATTAAGGGCAAGGAGGAAGCATGGGCTAACGATAAGTCAAGCGTTCTTGTCCTCCAAACCTTGCCAAAGGGTAGAGTGCCTCCTCCTGGAGGTCCTGGCTACACTCCAGGCGGCCCTAGAAGTATCCCCGACAGAACCGACAATGGGGCCTTTACTGATCCAGCCATGGCCCCTTCACCTGACGTCGCCAACAACAGAGCCTTCGCTGAGGCCCCTTCACCTGACGTCGCTGATCGAGCCATGGCCCCTTCGCCTGAGGTTAATCCGATGGCATTCTTAAGTCATGGTGCAATTGCTGATCGCAAGTAGTCAGAGCTCACCAAAGGACACTTATCAATAAAAATGTATGTGTTGTGGAGATTAAATGCCTAGAGCCCAATACATAGATACAAATGTAGAGGCTCATAGGAACCAATAACAAAGTCAATTTGCAATGAATAAATATTCAAAATTTCCAATGCTTAATTTCCATCTATCGTTAGAGAATGAAATTTGGTGAAACATGTCTTGTTTGATTTAATCCTCTATGTCTTATAAATTTCTTAGCAATTTTCTTATTTAGTGATGTTCCGTCAGAAAATTGCAAAGCATACAATAAGTAGTTTTTCAACATTGACGCCCTTTCAACAAAAGGAAAAAAAAGAAGATATTCAACTGCCAAATATCTTATTAGTGTGGAAACGTTGGTTCCCTATTCCTACTTTCACGTTTGTTTTCTTGAGGCATTTTTCTTATTTAGAGAGGCATGGATTAGTCATTAAAAGGTCATATGAAAGAAAAGATCTAGGGCTAATCGTCATGATAATATTGTGATGAAGTGTTGTAGGAAAAGATCGAGCAGTAACCATTAGAATAAGTATTAGAACACCCCCCCCAAAAAAAAAAAAAAAAAAAACCGTTAGAATAAGTGATCTCTTGTTTTAATATAATTTTCATTGTCCGGTCAAGTGTTGATGTCCAAGTAAATTGGAAGCGAAGTTCGTTTCCAAGTTTTTTTTTTTTTTTTTCAATTTAATTGTCGAACGAAAACGTTATGTTTGTCAAAGAAATAGACCAAAGTCAACGCAACATTGCAATATTTGTGAATCTATATAATTGTAGTGTAAAGAAATGGTAGAAAAAACAAAAAACTAAAAGATATGAGAAGTGTTTTTAAATATCAAAGTTTATAATTAGTACTATAGGGTGCGAATTTGATTTATTTCATTAAGTATTATCTCCTAGAAACGAAAAACCCCCATCCCGTTCAACCAGTGCAAAGGTCCCCACTTTTTATTGACTGATATTCACAAAGAATCTATTTTGGAAGCCAATTTTGTCAATAGCACCAAACGACACGCACTAATTGTGATTATCCACTTGTTACATTGCGCTCATTATTATTATTATTTTTGGAAAAAAACACATAAAGCACCGTTGTTTCTTTATGCATGTATGAAGGACTCGTTCTTCATTCCATTTATTAATGCCACTTATTCTTGAATTTATTATACCATCAGCACTTTATGTTATTGATAATTTACGTTTCTCAAAACAATCACTCAACATCAATTTCCTTTTTCAGGAAAACCACTCGTTTAAGGTTTTTACTAGGAAAAAGGGACAAGTAATTAAGTTAATATTATTAATGCACAAGAATCTTCTTTTATATATAAAATAATTATATCTCTCAATATACTCAATTCAATATAGACTCCTTTCTTTTATTGTTGAAAAACCACTTGTTCAAGGGCTTAAAAGGATTCGACGAAAGCAAAAAAGGCTTAAAAGGTAAAAGGGCGAAAATTAAAGTAGACATCTATTATGCACAAAACCCTTCTTTTTCGTTAATTGGTTATATTTTTTGTGCTAACGTTTATGTCAATCATTTGAAAAACAGCCAATGCATAGTGATACAGCATCACCAAATGATGATAGATAGACTCTCCTCTCAAGTTTTGGCACACAAATATATCACCAAATAACCTAACCTAATTATATCCTCAAATCCGAATCTCCAATTCCCTTACCTAACTGTCTAACTGTCAAGAGAACTGAAGGCCTCATTAAAGATCCCAAACATTTTAACTGTATACATAAATATATAACTACTTGTTAATCTAAAAACTTATTACCTAACTATTAAATAAGTTGATAATAGCCTCACAAAATTATATATGGTATTGGAATTGTGTAGTTCATAAAGATTTTTTTATTTGAGATCAAATAGTAATTTGCTCTAAAACATTTGTTTCTTCTTGAACCATAAGACATGTACTTAACCTTATGGGCTCATCTATGACTTGGCTGATGTTGCGTGGTTTATAAATCATGTATACTAAGATCATCTAACCTTTAATTATGTTGGTCTTGCTGAGGAGTGCACACGAACAAATTTCCAAATGGGGGCTTGGTCCGCATGGTCTATCAACTTGTCTATGTGGATTAGGTGCATGATATCAGTTTCATTGCTCACGCTATCGAGTGCAAATAATGTCATATTTGTTCTGCGCAATTTGTCCTCACTTGAACTTGTGTGTCATATGATTCATGAGGTTATTTATTTGGTGTTTCATTGATTCAAGTTTTAACTACTTAGATAGGCATTATCCTTGCAAAAGAGATTGCACTTGGTAATCACGTCATGAGCAACAAGAACTTCCCTTGACACCGGCCCGTGGAGCGATTCTTATTTTTTCAACGGTTTTGACTTGAAAGAATCAGATTGAAATACTCTACTTTTGTCTTCTTTCTACTTCCCACGAACACTTGGAATGGGGAAATTTGTAAAGTCAAGTCCCGCCTCAGATTGTACTTTGATCATCTCGCAAATGTGGTTGAACACTTTTGGTCAGAGAAGAAGAAAATTTAATAGTCAAAGGTTATACAAAGAGGATGAGATCGATTGAATAAAGCCGGACAGGGAAAACTTGTGGCTCGACAGATGCCCAAATGCAAACGCTATTTGTCCGGTTCAAAGAAGACATAAGCGCGGTGAAGCTGGTCTTAAATCTTGATTACACCTGTTAGAGTTGAAACATTCTCTTCCTTTGACATGATATACAACAGAGTCAATGCTAGATTAAACCTCCATACAAGAAAGTACAAAATCATGTCTTATTATGACTGCATCGTTAAAAGTAGTCCACCTCTATTGTATCACACTTTGGACCGCTAACGTCTTGCTCATGTCCATCTTTGCTTCACGCATCAGGAGCGACCCACACTCCAAGTAACCTAGCTATGGACATCGAGGGTTTTAAAAACAGTGACCCGAGAATCAAATCTTGAATCGTCTACTACAAAATTTGCGGATTGGAGACATGGTCATAGATAGATTAATGAATTTATATCTTGTTGATTTTTGCGGGAAAAGTACCAAAAAAGTCCTAAATCAATTACATTGGTACCAATTCAGTCCTAAACTTTTCAATTGGACCAATTCAGTCCTAAACCTTTTAATATTGGTACCAATTCAGTCCATCCGGTCAATTTTCACCGGCCGGTGCTAACGTGGACGTCGGCCGGTGACCGAACGCGTGACAATTTTGACAATTTTTATGATTTTTTGAATTTTTTAATAATTTTTATTGATTTTTAATAATTTTTTTCTTTTTTCTTTTCTTTTTCTTTTTCCTTTTATGTCTTCTTCTTCCCAGGGTGGCCGGCGAGCCTCCGGCAAGGCTCGCCGGCCACCGGGTGAGGGTCGTGAAGCCCTCGCCCGCCGCCGGCGAGGGTCGCGGCCCTCGCTCGGCCTCTCCCGGGCCGCCGGCGAGGCTACTTCACCCGGATCCGGGCTAAGTCGCCTCGCCCGCGGCCCCGGGCGAGGCGAGCGAGGGCCGCGACCCTCGCTAACGGCGGGCGAGGGCTTCGCGGCCCTTGCCTCCGCCCCCGGCCTCGCCGCCACGAGCGAGGCCGGCCTCGCCAGATCCGGCGAAGCCGCCTCGCCCGCGGCCCAGGAGAGGCCGAGCGAGGGCCGCGACCCTCGCCCGGCGGTAGGGCGAGGGCTTTGCGGCCCTCGCCCGGTGGCCGGCGAGCCTCGTCGGAGGCTCGCCGGCCACCTCGTGGAAGAAGAAGGAGGCAGAAAAAAAAAAAGAAAAAAGAAAAAAATTAATAGAAAATCAATAAAAATTAATAAAAAATTCGAAAAAATAATAAAAAAATCATAAAAATTGCCACGTCAACATCCAGTCACCAGCCGACGTCCATGTCAGCGCCAGCCGGCGAAAATTAGCCAGATGGACTGAATTGGTACCAATATTAAAAGGTTTAGGAGTGAATTGGTTCAATTGAAAAGTTTAGGACTGAATTGGTACCAATGCAATAGGTTTAGGACTTTTTTGGTACTTTTCCCGATTTTTGCAAATGGTGTCAGACTTTTGACATGTATCTATAGCGATAAGTTGTGTATGAATATAATACTGATTTTCTTTGAGGCAAAAAATTATATACATATTGATGTCCTAACTATTAGCACTTTGTACCTATTGGTGGGCAGTTGAGTTGGTTCGGCTTTGGGCACTTCATCGCAGAGGTCCTAGGGTCGAAACTCCGCAACTGCCAACACGTCTTAAGTAGGGGGCCATTGTGGTGGGGTTCCATACTAGTTTCGCCCGAGATATAAGGGCTTGGCCCTTTGGTACCGTTTGGCCACGGAGGGCTCGAGGTGGAGTCCTTAGTTATTAAAAAAAAAATAAATAATTAGCACTTTGTGAAAATTATCATTTATGTTGACTGCGCAATGATAAAACCAGAAAATTAATTGGGCATATACTAAAAGTTGCCAATAAAGAAAAAAAGACATACCAAACGTTGTCTTTTGTAAATAATTTTGACCATAATGAATAATTTTTTAAGGCAAAATATTACTCCAAGTGCCATAACTTGGTACAATGGGACACTGAAGTGCCATAACTTACAAAAATGACATTTAAGTGCTAAAATTAGAGAGAAATTGATTACTTTAGTGTCACTCGGGCTAAAATGCTAATGTGTCAATTTTCCGACGAAATAAGTATAAAACGGCGTTGTTTTGCACGCTAACATGGCTAGATAATACAAAAACGATGTCGTTTTGGTGCTGACATGGTAAAAATTAATATAAAAATTAATTTAATTCAATTTAATATTAAATTTATTTAAAAATTAATTTTAAACATTTTTAAAAAATAAAAATTAAAAGTAAAATTAAAAATTAAAAAAAAAAAAAAAAAAAAAGAGGGAGGCAGCTAAGGGCCACCGCCTCCCCTTTTTCTAAAATTTTTAATTTATTAATTTTTTGAATATTTTTTAATATTAAAATTTTTTATTTTTAAATGTTTTAAATAAATTTAATTTAAAAATAAATTTAATTAATTTTATGTTATTTTTAGAATTTTTTAAAATTTTTTTAAGTTTAAAATTTAAAATTAAAACATTTAGTTTTAAATTAAATTTAATTAATTTTTATATTAAATTTTTACCATGTTAGCACCAAAACGATATCGTTTTGCACTCGCTTCACCGGAAAATTAACACATCGGTGTTTTGGCCGAAGTAACATTTAAGTGATCAATTTCTGTCCGATTTTGGCACTTAAATGTCACTTTTGTAAGTTATGACAATTAAATGTTCATTTGTGTCAAGTTATGGCACTCTGGGGGTCCGCGCGTCAATTTTTTTATGACGCTGTGGACATAATACAATGAAAGACTAAGTGATGGACAAGACACGACATTGTTCTTTTTATGATATTTTTTATTCATTTTTAAATACATGCAACCTACACTAAATGATGATTATATGAAATGAAGTTAATTAAGAATTAATCTATTAACTAACGAAGGAAATGATCTTTAGGCTGTGCAACCCACCCGAGCTTGAATTTGCATCGTGATCCATGAAAATATTAGATGAATATTTTATGGGTTCAAGATTACCTACTTAGGTGCACTTAATCGTTGTAAAAGAGATTGTACTTGAATGATTACGTCATGAACAACAAGAACTTATCAAATATTCTATAGTTTTCATCGTTATTTTCCGTCGGTTATTAGTATTAACATAAAGCTCTAGAATTGGGAGATATACAAGTCAAGTCCAAATTCAGATTTACTTTGATCATCAAGCAATGTGTTGGACACTTTGCCAAGATAAAAAATGGTCAGAGAAAAAGTAAATTTTATAAATTTAAAAGGGAAGACAAAGAATGAGACCGATTGAATAAAGTTGGATTGGGAGCGATCCACACTCCAAGTAACCTAGTTACAATCTTTGTAAGGGTTTAAAAGCGATAACCGGAGAAGCAAATTTTGTATCAGCCACTGCGAATTTGTGGATTGACAAACTAGGCATAGAGGGATTAATGAATTTAAAGTTAGTCCATCATCTATGAAAATTGCTATCTTCATGAATGATGTTAGGCTTTTGACATGTATGCTTAGCGGTAATTTATTATATGGAATGAATAATTATTTCTCTTGGCAAAAAATTATATGTATGTTGATGTACTAACTATTAGCACTTTATGGAAATTATTATTTCCAGCTATAAAAAGATAAAACTCGAAAATTAATTGGCCATTTATAAAAGTTGCCAGTAAAGAAAGACATACCAAAATTATCTTATGTGTCGCGACTTTCCCGAGAGTGAATTTATTCAAAAAAGGCTATTAGATTACTAAGTCCGAAGACTTGGCACGGACCCTCCCAAGTCCTACCAATCGCGACTTGATACTAAGAAATTAGTTCATTTAAACATGCAATTATACTCAATTTGGAGCCGCCACTAACTGATTATGGTTGGTTAGAAACCCAAGCAAAGTATGGGAGTACTCTTTACTTTTTTTTTTGGTAAGGGAGTATTCTTTACTTTTGCAAACCAGAGATTCAATAAGTCCGGGGACATGGTTACGCTAGAAAAATCTAACGCCCTTTCGGTACCTTTTATTTTAAAAAAATATTTTTGCAAGCAGTATTGATTAATCTTAACCTAAGTTAACTAACATGCAAATGGTGGTCATGCGGGTACACAATCAATGAAATAACATTCAATGAAATAAGGTGATGGAATTGTAAGAAATTATTAACTTCAACCTTACAAAAATGCTAATGAAAATGCATGCCCTAAACATGATTTTCTAAATGACATGACACTTAATTTTTCTTTTTCCTTTTTTTTTTATGTTAATTCAAAAAACTTAATTTAAACTTAATATGCATGAATTTTACTTCCATGACATGCGAAATGCAATTCATATGGTATGACTTAAACTTATCACTATATGTATGCAATCTAATTTATATAATCCTAAATATGCATGTGCTACATGATATGGGATGAATGATATGATATTTCTATATGCATGTTCTTTTTATGATTTTTTATGATTTTTTATTCATTTTTAAATACATGCAACCTACACTAAATGATGATTATATGAAATGAAGTTAATTAAGAATTAATCTATTAACTAACGAAGGAAATGATCTTTAGTTTTTTTTTTTTAATGACATAATGGTTTTTATTGAAAAGAAAGTAACTTAATGATGCAATGATCATCCTTTCGCATTTTCCTTTTTTATTAAAAACAATTAAACTATAACTCATATGGCATGCATAACATTTTTTTTTTTTCCTTTTCTTGTTTTATTAAATGGAAATTGACATAATCTCAGAATATCTAGGTGTGTTGCTTTAATATGAGATGTGTATGGACCTAAGTACCTAAGTTCTAATTATGACATGATTTTGCTAATAAACAAATTCTAATTAAACCTATTATGCAAATTACTTAACATGCATGTAATATTTTTTTGATTTCTTATTTGAAATTCGGAATTAATAAAAACCTAATTAAACTATCTAAAGTGATCAATTTAATTTAAACTATATCTTATCTTAAAAGCTATTTAAAAAATTATCAAGACATGCCAACACTATTTAAAAATAGTCCTAATTAAAAAAAAAACATTTAGAAGTATAATCTAAAAACTATAGTCCTAAAAATGTAGTCCTAACTTAATAAACCTAAATGCTCTAATGCAATATTTAGATTTTTATGATTTTTATTTTTAATCTTTCCAAAACAAGTAATTATTTTAAAACAACCAAGATAAGAATTAAAATAACTGAAAAAATAATCCGTTGTCTCACGAATTAAATTAACAACTATTTTAACTCTATAATGATTTAACAACTAAAATATTATTATACTTCCTAAAAATTAAAGTAATTAAAAAAATGACCCGACGTCTTACGAGTCAAATTAATTACCATAATTCGGGATAAAACACGTTCAGTTAATGCCTACGAGATTTATAAAAGAAGAGCACATCTCAATATTCTAAATTGAACAATAATAACAAAATAAATAAAATAAGAGAAAAGTTAGTGAAAAGTAAAAAATAAAAATTAAAAATCAAACTACCTAAGGGAAGACAACGGCGTCGACAGAGAGCAGGCGCAAGGCCGGCGAATGATGGGTCCCGATGGTTGGAACTCCGGCGAGATTAAACCTGCAACACAAAAAGGGGGTCACTCGGGCAGAGGTGGCGCGGTGCGACAACTGCAGCGACGAGGGCTCAGGTGGAACAGGGACGGATCAGCAGCTCGCAGGACAGAGTGAGAGCGGCGAGGTGCGCTGCGGGCGTCGGGCGCGCAGTAGCTCAGACCATCGGCGATTGGCGTCGCGAGCGTCGGCTGAGTGGAGATAGGAGCGTTGGTGCTCAAGCAGAGGCGCCAAATTCTGGCGTTGCTGCAATCAGTCGAGCGGTGTTGCTTGGTTGTAGCGCTCAAAGGGGGGAATCGCTTGGATCGGCGTCGGGCCGTGGGCGTCGCTGGCGAAGGGCACGTCGGAGGCAGAGTAGCGCAGGAGGTCTGGGCGCTGCAGCGGCGTCACTGGGGTCTTCGTGGCGGTGTGGAGTCTAGGCGGCGACGGTGAGCGCAACGGGCTGCTGAGAATCGGTGCTCGGGAGGGGATGGTGCAGAGACTCTGGCAGAGCGCGATGTGGACAGGGGACGGCGTCGGTGGTTGCGCACAGGTCTGTAGTGCGGCGGTGCAGGCGTGACGGTCGTCGTGGGTCGTCGTAGGGCCGGCAGGGGAAAGCTCGGCAGTGAGGTGCTCGGCTGGACGCAGCAGTGTGGCCTGCGTTTCGCCGGCGTGGGTCTCGTGGATGGAGTTCGGCGGCTTGATCGGCGAGGAGGCTGGTGCGAGCGGACCAACGAGGAAGAAGAACAGTTTTCTTCTTTCCTCCTTTTTTTAATTTTTCTCTCACCTGACACTCTCACCTGTCCCTCTCCCACTCTCTTTGCCATTGTACGTTTCTCTCTTTTCTCTGCTCACGTCAATTCCTTCTCTCTCTCACTTTTCACTTTACCTTTTGACTTTTTTTTCTCTTTACTCCTTCCACAAACCGAAGTCTTATTATCTGTTTTCTCTCTTTTCACTTTTCAATTTTTTCGACGAAAGAAACCCCCAAAATTCACTCACCTTTTCTTTCGACGAAATGAAACAACCCCCTCTAATGGTGCAAAGCTTTTGATCTTCTATTTATAGAGGAAACACTCGAATTTATTTTTACAGGTGAGATATTCACTCAACAACTTAACAAAAAAAATTGCTCCAAAATCATACAACAACTAATGAGGATATAATTTCAACCATAAAATATTTTATTGTTCAAAATATTTTCAAAATTTTCCTCCATAATCCAATGTTTTATTTTTTTATTATCTTCTAATTCTAAAAGCTAAATCTAATCATAAGTTAGGTGTCAACATTATGTAAATGATTAAGAATTTAAGGCGCTATGGACATCTGACAATGAAAGAGTACGCCAAGGATATAACCCGAGATATAATTATGTGATGATGGAGTCAAACTAGAATAATCATTGTGATTTTGAAATGCACTTGTTAATTATAATTCATAATCTTCTATGCCACAACAATTTGGTTGATGATAAAAGATAATTTGCGTTAATACATTCTTGTAAGATTTTCCTAATCGTTAATTTCCACTAAACAAATCTGACAAATTTTCTATTTACTATTTAAATAGGCCTACTAACTTATATAATCACTTACTATTTATCACATCATTTAGTGCATAAGTCTTAGTATCTTAAGCATTGCCTCTCAAATTAGTATTTGATTAATGCTTGTTCTTCTTTCCTTCTTTATCCAGTGAAGTCAAAACCCAAATTTAGTCTCCTGCTGTAGCAGTCAAAAATCAACAACTCGCGTCCAACGGTTCGAGAAAAGTAATCGAAGAAACACACACAAACGGTAAGCTTATCGATGAATATGGATAGGATCGACATATCTCCCAAGACAAGACATCTTTCATTGTGCCTTTTGCTGTATTACACAATTGTACCAAAACGAAACAAAGAAAGAGAAAAACCGACACCAAGCGAAAAACATGAAGAAGTTCCTAGCCACTAAAGTAGCGGTAGGTGTGGTTATGTTGCTATTTTTGGTGGGAATAATAGTGAAACCAAACGAGGCATGCAGGGTTCTAAATAAGGGCAATGTGGGAGGTTGGGCAAATGATAAGGCAAGTGTTCTTGTTCTCCGAGTCCTGCAAAAGGTCCAGTCCCTCCTCCCAGAGATTCAGGTGGCCACACTCCGGTCGCCAACACCACCAACACCCAAGCGTTCGCTAGTTGAGCTGTGGCTCCCCATGGTTACTCCAATCACATCCCTAAGTCCAGCATGGATGCCGATCGTAAGTAGTTGGAGCTCACGGAAGGACACTCATATCATCAGGATTGTGTGTGTCGTGGAAATTAAATTCCTAAAAGTTAAGAAGTCTATAAGTATAGAGATTTGAAGATAAAAATAATATAGTCATGCGCACCAATAAAACAATAGAATTATGTGCAGTTATGTACGAATAAATTGTCTTTAACCTTTCAAATGGTTCATACTCCCCATTGACATGAAGACTGGAGAATCCTTACATTGGATGTGGTTCATACTCAACAATTTTCTTACAATTTAGGCATTTATTTTATTTGTAATTTGGGCTTTGGCAAGTGGTTTCCTTGTCTTGTGCCTTATGTTCCATGGATATCCATTTATTTACTAGAAGATTCTTGAATTATCTGGGTGTCTATAAACCCAATAAGTATAAACCGTTAAATCATATGGACCGCTAGAGGGACCCTCAAAATCCAATGACTGGTATTGATCAAGCTGTATGGTTTCAATTTTTTAATGGACTTTGCTAGCATAACGGTTTTTGGGTTATTATGCCAGAATAATTTATAATTATTTACTATTTATTTTTGTATGGTTCAGAATAGACTGTTATTTTCGTAATAGTTTAAAGACTATCATCCAATCCACTTTCTTTTTTGATTACTTTATCTCCAACAATGTGTTCCAAAATTCTTTCCTGTAATAATGGTAGTTTAAGGAGGTCGCAATTTGGTAATTCATTAGCAGTCCTTTTACATAGTAGATTTTATTTACAAGTCTCTGTATTAGATGTTAGAAATAAATTATGATAGGTGGACAATCCACTAGATTTTTGGCACATAGATATATAATTAACAAACCATATATCCTCAAAATCAATCTCCAACCCCTTGCCATGTTAATTTTTGAATTGAAGGCCTTGTTAAAAATACATGGTCCCAAATCAATTGACTTTTCACCTAAGGATAACAGTAAGTGTTAATCTAAAAGATTAAAACTAGCTATTGAATGAGTTGATATTAGTTCCACGAAATTCTACATGGCATTAGAGTTATGTAGCTCATAAAAGGCCATTAGTTTGTCATTAAGATAGGACTTTGAACTTTAGATCATCGATTTCTTCTTGAACCACGAAACATGTACTTAACCTTATAGGGCACTATTATTGAGCTGATATTGGATGGTTGATAAATCATATAAACTAAGCCCTTTTGACCTTTAATCATGTTGGTCTCATTAAAAGTCCCCAAGACTAATGGTCCACATGGTCTATCAACCATACAATTCAATTTTCTAGCTTAATGGTTAAGGAGAGAACTTGCGTATGTCGATTAGGTGCTTTATATATGTTTGAATCCTCATGCTATGAAATGCAAACAGTCCATGTTTGGGCCACGTCACCCACCTAGGCTTGAACTCGCATCTTACGTGATCTATGAATTTTTTAGATGGATTTTTTGTTGGTTCAGGATTTACCTATTTTGGTGTGCTTAATCATCCAAAAAGAGATTGTACTTGAATAACATCATGGACAACAAGAACTTCTCATGAATCCATCCCGTGGGGCGATTCTTATTCTTTTCAATGGTTTTAACTTACAGAACATATCAAATCTCTTATTTTTGTCTTCATTATTTTTCGCCGGTTATTAGCGTTAACGTAAAGCTCTAGAATTGGGAGATACATAAGTCAAGTATGGATATAGATTTTACTTTGATCATAAGTCAAAATATGCGTGTTGGACACTTTGCCATGATCCAAGTTGGTCAGATCAGAAGTAAAATTTATAAATTTCAAAGGGAAGACAAGAAGCATGAGACTAATTGAATAAAGCCGGATTTGGAGCGATCCATGCTCCACGTAACCTAAATATGGTCTTTAAAGGATTTAAAAGCAATAAACGGAGAATGAAATAATGTATCGTCCATTCGAATTTATGGATTGAAAAGCTAGTCACAAAGAGATTGATGAATTTAAATTTAGTCCACCATCTGCGAAAAATGCTAATTCCACGAATGGTGTTAGACATTTGACATGTATATGTAGCGATAATTTATGTATGGAATGAATAAATTCTTTCTCTTGGTATAAAATTGTATGCATGCTGCTGTCCTAACTACTAGCACTTCGTGGAAATTATCATTTCTGTTGACTGCGAAAATATAGAACTCGAAAATTAATTGGACATATATTAAAAGTTGCCAATAAAGAAAGACAGACCAAAAGTTGTCATATGTAAAGAATTACGCTTGGAATGATCAACATTCTGGGACGTCAAGTTTAGATTTAGATTTTACTTTGACCGTGCAATCATATACGTGTCCGACGCCGCGCATGATCCACGACGGTCAAATGAAAAGTCAACATTGATGTAGAGATAAAAAGCTTAAAAACTTGAGTTGAGAAAACAATCACTGCACCCAAACATGTTCTTCTCAAGGATTTTCTCGAAAACAGATGTCTGTGTTCAATCTGCAAAATTGTCGTGTGTGATTACATCATTCCCGTATGCTGTGGATATGATCAAACGAGTCCTTCAGGGACGAGACCTTAGCTGTTCCAAGACCGACCAATTCAAACTCTTATTCTTCTTCGAAAACCCGTGTCCAACAATTTAATCGGAAGAATAGAGGAAACACACAGAAACTCTAAGCTGGCGTTTGCCTATAAATGCGAGAGATATCTCTCACAAGATGAGGCATCCTTCATCGTACATTTCGTTAAAAGCTAGTGAAAAATTGTTCCAAGACCGAAAAAAGCGGGCAAAAAAAAAGAGCCAGGAAAATAGCTATAAGATGATGAAGTTCCCGAGAGTTGGTGTGATTTTGCTACTTCTGGTGGGAACATTAGTGCAACCGGATGAGGCCCGCAGGGTTCTAATCGAGGGCAAGGAGGAAGTGTGGGCTAAAGATAAGCCAAGCGCTATTGTTCATCAAACCCTGCAAAGGGGTCGGGTGCCTCCTCGCGGAGGTCACGGCTACACTCCAGCCCCCCCTAAAAGTATTGCCGACAGCACCGATAGCAGGGCCTTCGCTGATCAAGCCATGGCCCCTTCGCCTGAGGTTAAATCCGGTGGCATTTTTAAGTGATAACACAATTGCTGATCGGAAATAGTCGGAGATCGACAAAGGATACTAATGAATAAGAATGTATGTGTTGTTGTGGATATTAATAACCTAGAGCCCAATGCATAGATGCAAATGTAGAGGCTCAGTGGAACCATTAATAAAGTCAATTTGGCATGAATAAATATTTTAGAATTTCCAATGCTTGATTTCCATATGTTGTGTAGAGCATGTAATTTGGAGAAATCTTGTCTTGTTCAATTTAATCCTCTATTCCTTAGCAATTTTCTTAATTAGTGATGTTCTATCAACAAATTGCAAAGTATCCAATAAGTAGTTTTTCGACATTGACGCCCTTTCACAAAAAATAAAAATAAAAAAATTTATCGCCCAAATGTCTTATTAGTGTGGAAACATTGATTCTCTATTCCCAATTTCACGTTTGTGTCCTTGAGGTATTTTTCTTATTTAGAGAGGCATGGAATAGTCATCAAAATGTCATATGAAAGGAAAGATTTGGGCCTAATTGTCATGATAATATTGTTATGAAGTGTTATAAGATAAGATCTATCGATAACCATTAGAATAAGTGTTAGAACAAAAAAAAAAGAAAAAAGAAAAAGAAAAAACACTTTATAATAAGGGCGCGTTTGGTAACGATTATATTCCCAAGAACAGATTTTGATTAGAAATGATTCTTTTACGTTTGGTACCGTGCTCATTAATTTATGTTAAATCATTTTCTTTTAATTTTTTTTTTTAACCCTCGCCTAGCCCCACCAAGGCTTAGCCCCACCAAGGCTCTGATAAAGGCTAGTACATACACCTAGAGGGGGATGAATAGGTGTTTATAAAATTCTTTTCAAATCCTTGATCGAAATATCTTCTGGGATGAGAATCACATCAAAAATAAATCATGTATCCATAAAAATAAGTAGAGTAGGGTAAGAGAAATTTGACACAAAGATTATAGTGGTTAGGCTTGTTGTAAGCCTACGTCCACTCTCCACGCTGGCAACCAACTAGCTGTAATCACTATGTAGCAAAAGAAAGCTTTACAGTCTACGGTCTAGACTTCTTTAGTAGAAATACTCTTCTATAGCTTCTCGCAACTTCACACTAAAAGTGTCTCTCTTTTGTTCACAATTTTGAGCACTAGAGAATTTGAGAACAAGAGGTTTCAGAGGTTCTAACTTCGAAATTTTTCTATCGGTTCTCTCATATTTTTCAAACAACTTCGACACACCTTAAATATTCCTTCGTGCCTCCATAGCCGTTAGCACTTTCCAAGAATTTATCCAATCTATCCGTTGGAATGAATCAATTTAAGTGATCTTCAAGTTGTTGAATATATGAGAAGAAAATAGCTCGTTAATCCCGTTCGTCCATACAAACAGAATCTTGAGTTTCCAAAATTAGATCTTTCCGAAAACTCGCTTGATCTTCAACGGATAAACTCCAAAGAATAAATCCTTCGAGCTCACAATCATAGCCAGAGATAATTCATGGATAAGTTAGGGAAAATAATATCCGAAACTTGATTTCCTTATCCAAAAGAATAACCTACTGTCAGCTTGGCAAAATCGCAAAAACTGAGTCTGACTATCTTCAGACTTTGATTGGGTCTGGAGATCATCATATCATAACTCTGGGTCTGACTGTCTTAAGACGGAAACGCTTGGGTCTTGAACTCTTCAGACTTAACCGACTGAGTCTTGGATTCTTCAGACTTAACTGACGAGGATGTTTTGTTAGCTTCAAAACTTAAGGGATTTTTCTTCAACAGGCTCGGCTTCGCCAGTGGCCAAGCGAGCCTTGCCGGGGTTAGGCGACGCTTGCCGGGGTTGGGCGCCGCTCGCCTGGCCGGGCAAGCCTCGTCGGGGTTGGGCGCCGCTCACCTGGCCACCAGCGTGGCTAGGCGAGCCTCGCTGGTGGCTGGGCTTGCCTTTAGCGAGCTCGCCGAACCGGTTGCCAAAGATCATTGGCGGCGGCGACGACGGTGGACAGCGGCGGTGGCGGATGGTGGCGGACGGCAACGGATAGCAATCGCAGAATGGCGGTCGATGAAGAAGAAGAAAAGAGAAGAAGAAGAAAAGGGAAGAAGAAGAGTTGATTTTGATTCTTAAATTTGTTCCCGAAATAAGAATCAATTTATTATTTTTTTATTCTTCATTTTGTTCCAAATCTACTTCCGGGAACCAAAAAATAGAAATTTGTTCTTGAGAACAAAAATTTTTTATCAAACGCGATTATGTTTTTGAACTATTTTCGGGAACAAAGAATCAGAATTAGTCACTATTAGGATGGTTACCAAGCAGGGTCTAAGTGATATCTTGTTTTAATATAATTTATATTGTCGCTATCAAGTGTTGATGTCCGGGTAAATTGCAATTGAAGTTCGTTTCCATGCCATTTTTTCTTTTTTTATTCAGTTGTTATATGAAAAAAGTTATATTTGTCAAAGAAATAGACTAAAGTCAAAGCAACATTGCAATAGTTGTGAATATATGTAATTGTAATGTGAAGAAACGGTAGAAAAAGCAAAATACTTAAAGATATGAGAAGTGTTTTCAAATATCAAAGTTTATAATTAATACTTTAGGGTGCGAATTTGATTTATTTCATTAAGTATTTTCCCTTAGAAACGAAAACCCCCATCCCGTTCAACCATTGCAAAGGTCCCCACTTTTTATCGACTGATATCCACAAAAAATCTATTTTGGTAGCCAATTTTGTCAATAGCCACTCACTACATTGCGGTCATTTTTATTATTAATTTTTTTTTTCCAAAAACACATAAATCACCGTTGTTTCTTTTTTCATGTAACATATGCATGTATGAAGGACTCGTTCTTCATTCTATTTGTCAATGCCACTTATTCTTGGATTTATTAAACCATCGGCATTTTGTGTTATTAATAATTAACGTCTCTCAAAAAGATCGATCAACATCAATTTCTTTTTTCAAGAAAACCACTTGTTTAAGGGCTTACTGGGAAAAAGGGACGAGTAATTAAGTTAATATTATCAATGCACAGGAACCTTCTTTTGTATATAAAATAATTAGTATCTCTCCATACACTCTTTGAATATAAACTCCTTTTTTTTCTTGGTTGAAAAAACCATTTGTTCAAGGGCTTAAAAGGATTCGACCTAAAAAAACAAAAAGGCTTAAAAAGGAAAAGGGATGAAAATTAAGTGAACATCTATTATGCACAAAAACCCTCCTTCTCGTTAATACGTTTGTGTTAGTTAATGAAAAAAAACAACCAATGCATACTGCATAGTGATACAGTATCACGCGGTGATGATAGATAGGCTCTCCACTCAATTTTTGGCACACAAATATATAATCAAATAACCTAGCCTAACTATATCCTGAAAATCCGAATCTCCAACACCCTTACCTAACTATCAAGAGACATGTCCATTTTTTAATAGAAGGCCTTATCAAAGATCCAAACGCTTTAACTGTACACATAAATATAAAACTACTTGTTAATCTAAAAATTTAAACCTAACTATTAAATAAGTGATAATAGTATCACAAAATTATATATGGTATTAGAATTGTATAGTTCATAAAGATTTTTTTATTTGCGATCAAATAGTAATTTGAACCCCAAAACATCGGTTTCTTCTTGAACCATAAGACATGTCCTTAAACCTATGGGCTCATTTATTACCGGGTCGATGTGGTGTGGCTTATAAATCAAGTATATTAAAATCATCTAACCTTTAATCATGTTGGTCTCGCTGAGGAGCGCATAGGAACAATGGTACATATGGGGGCTTGGTCCAAATGATCTATTGACTTGTCGATGTGGATTAAATGCACAATACTGATTTCATTCCTCTCACCACCGAATGCAAATAATTTCATATTCGGGCTGCGCAATTTGTCTTGACTTGAACTTGCATGTTAAATGATTCATGAAGTTATTTATTTGGTGTTTTATTGATTCAGGGTTTCACTACTTAGACGGTTGTTATTCCCGCAAAAGAGATTGCACTTGGGAATTACGTCATGAGCAACAAGAACTTCCCTTGAAACAGCCCGATGGAGAGACTTTTATTTTTTCAACGGTTTCGACTTGAAAGAATAGATGAAAATACTCTACTTTCGTCTTCTTTCTGCTTCCCATGAACACTTGGAATGGGGAAATTTGTAAAGTCAAGTCCCGATTCTGATTTTACTTTGGTCATCTCACAAATGTGCATATTGAAGGAGAGGTCACAATTGGGTAATTCAACCGCAATTTTATTACGCGGCAGATTTTTGTTTTACAAGTCTTTGTGTAGATGCTAGAAATGGATGATAATAAATGGACTCTCCCCTTGATTTTTGGCACATAAATGTATAATCAACAAACTATATCCTCAAAATCACAATCTCCGACTACCTTGCCTTGTCAATTTTTGAGTAGAAGGCCATGTTAAAAATACATGGCCTACATCATTTGGCTTTTTACCTAAGGATAACAAGTGTTAATCTACAAGCTTAGAAATAGCTTTTGAATGAGTTGACAGTAGTTCCACGAAATTTGATATAGGCAAGTGAAACCACCTAGAGGGGGGTGAATAGGTGATTAGGGAATTCTTTTGAAATCTTTTACCGAAGAAAATATTAATATGAAGAATATATTAATAACAAATAGATCATGCATACATAAAGTAAATAGAGTAGGGTAAAAGAGAATTGACACAAGGATTATAGTGGTTCGGCTTATTCCAAGCCTACATCCACTCTCCATTTGGCAGCCAACCGGCTGTAATCACTATGTAGCAAATGAGAGCTGTTATAATTCACGAACTAGACTTCTTCAACTGAAAGTCTCTCCTACAGGTTCTTGCTGTTTCGCACTATAATTGTCTCTCTTTGATACACAATTTGAACATGAGAGATTTTAGAGAATAAGAGATTTCAGAGGTTTTAACATCGAGATTTTTCTATCAATTCTCTCATCTTTTTTGAGCAACTTCGATCCACCTTAAATAACCTCCGTGCCTCCATACCCGTTGACACTTTCCAAAAATTCATTAAATCAACCCGTTTGACTGAATCAATTTAAGTGATCTTCACGTCGTCGAAAATATAAGTAGACAATAGCTCGTCAATCCTGCTCGGCCATACAATCAGGATATTGAGTTCCCAAAATTAGATCATTCCAAAAATTCGCTTGATTTTCAACGGATAAAATCCGAAAAATAAATCTTCCGAGCTCTCAATCACAGCCAGAGATATTCTATGGATCAGTTAGGAAATATAATATCCAGATCTTGCTTTCCTTAACCATAAAATAACCTGCTGTCAGCCTGGCAAAATCGCAAACTGTCTTCAGACTTAGATTTGGGTCTGGAAGTCTTTAGACTGTAACTGAGTCTGACTGTCTTTAGACGGAAAAACTTCAGACCGAACTTTGGGTCTAACTGTCTTTAGACGGAAAACGCTTGGGTCTTGAACTCTTCAGACTTAATCGACTGAGTCTTGGATTCTTCAGACTTTCGACGAGGTTATTTTGTTAACTTCAAAACTTCAAGGGATTTTTCTTCAACAATCTCCCCCTTTTTGATGGTGACAAAACACCTTGGCAGATTTGCAAATTTATAACCTGCAAGGAATAACTTATATATATTTGGAGGATTACTTCTGCAAGATAGAAACTTGTTAGTCCAATAACAATTATCCTCAAATATAATGTTCCTGCAAATTCACAAGTCTAATAATCCAAACATCAATCAGCATAAAGTTATAGAGGTTCAAATAAACAGCCCAATCCAAATCCAAATCAAAATAAAAAATAATGAAAACAGTCTAAGACAAAATTAAAGTTCAAAACAAAAACAAACTTCAAATCTGCAAAACTCTCCCCCTTTTTGTCCCATCAAAGGAGGTAGAGTGAATAAGAGATGGTTTTGAAAATGATTTAGGGCTCTCCAGGGATGCGAACAAGTTGAAATTTGCTGAGCGTCTGTACTGTCTTCTTGAGATTAGCAAGAGCTTCCTTCACTGAAATCAACTCTGCACTGTTTTGATTTGATTCCACTTGAGCTCTAAGTGCGTTGATTTGATTTTGCATATTCACAGAAGTATTCAGCATTGCTTTCTTTAAATCCCTCAGCTCAAAATCCACTCCAGACACCTGCTTCTTTAGGTCCAACATAACATCCAACAGTTGTGTAAAAGCTGTTAAGTTAGTATTACCTCCATTAAGACCAGCAGATTCAGTTCTTGGAGTTTGGAAACTTGGAGCATCCTTCTCAACCCTTTCCTTCTCTAATGGAGAGGATTCTTCATGTTCTGGGAAATGAGATGTATAGACATCCTCAGCGTCAGCATCTGACCGACTCACATCACTAAAATGTAATGGTGATATCGTTCCCTGATCCACAGCAACTCCCCCTGTGTTGATGCCAGTGGGTGGAGTTGAATATTCCTCGCCAACTTCCATATCAGCACTGTGATGTTTCTCGGTCTCTTCGCCAAATTGAGCAAATGATGGCTCATATCCTGTAGCCATATCCTCCTGTACTTGGCTCTCCTTTTCATTCTTCTTCCTTCTCTCTTCCTCTTCGCTTCTCATTTCTTCTTCTTCTCTTCTCACCTCTTCTTATTCTCTTTTTCTTTCTTCCTCTTCTTCTTTCCTCTGTCTTTCCTTTTCTTCTCTCTGTTCTTCTTCTTTTCTTCTCTGTTCCTCTTCTCTCCTTTTTCTTTCTTCTTCTCTTCTCTTCCTTTCCTCTTCTCTCTTCCTCTGTTTTTCTTCCTCTTTCCTTTGCTTCTCAGTTTCTTTCTCCTCTGCTTCTTTCCTTGCCCTCTCTCCAGCATCAGTTCTCAAACTGACTGGACTCCTCAATTTTGAGAGAGCAGACAAAGTCATGGCATCATCAAAATCTTCCTCATCCTCTTCATCCTGTAGGATGATTTTTCTACGCTTTTTCTCAACCATGGGCTCTTTGCCCTTTCTCTTTGAAGAAGTAGTGGGGATCTCCTTTGAAGGTGTCTTTTCCCTCAACCTTTCCAGTGCAGCATTTAGCTCCGGAAACTTCATCTTCATCACCATCTTGTAACCAACAAGCATCAGACTTAATTTGGTCAGGCATAGAGGTGCAGGAATTTGAATTTCGAAATGCCTAAACAACTTGGTGATGATCGATGAATAAGGCAATTGACCCTTATCCTTAACCACGGTTCTGTACATGTGGAAAAGAATAACATGTGGGAGAGAAAAGGGTCTGCCTTGGTTGATAGCAAACATCAGCTTGGCTTCAGTCTTGGAGACATCTGTCTTCGAGGTTGTCTTGGGCCTGATACAGTTAATGATGATCTTGTGTAGCAATACGTTTGTGGCATTCATCCTTGAATAGGATATTTTGCCCTCTACTGTTCTATCACACACAGTCTCCAGAGTTGCAAAGGCTATGGAAACTTCTATTGGTTGGAAACTCCTTCTCTCCACCCTAATAACATCAGCCAAAGTGTCAACATCAACTATATACTCTTTGTCCATAAAAGAAAAGGACAATCTGTTCGCATCCAGAAACGACAAATTCGAGTAAAAATATGCCGTAAGTTCAGGGTAGGCATTTGTCGTATCTGTGCAGAATTTCTCCAACTGCAGCCTAGCAAACTTCTCTCTAAGATTTATCTCCAACGAATCAAGGAAGTCGAAGTCCACACCTTTTGGATTTACTACACCCCTCTTCAACAACTTGGTGTACACTCGCTCATGCTCTTTATACCAAAACAGACTTCCCGAAGGACAAACTGAGTTCACAGCCACACTCAATCGCGGCTGGAATTGAGAGAAAAGTCTCTTATCATCATCTAAGGTCTGGCTTGCAATACTGTAAAACGGATCACTCAGAATGTTTTCAAGTGTTCTTTGCGCAGTTCCTTCCTCAACGATTTTCAACTTCTCCATCTCTCACAAGAAGATATACTCACTTTTATATCCTCTTTCTTTCAAAAAATCCTCAATCGTCTTTAGGCTCGTTCCCCCAGCCTTTAATCTACTATAAAGATCAAAAGCAACTTGTGGTTTAAGGGTTCTTACCGGCTCTACTTCAGTGATTCCTTCCTCAAAATGTTGACTTTCGGTCTCCCTTTGAGGAGAATCTTCGCCTGTGAGGTCCACCCTTGTAGGACCCCCTGGTTGTCTTTGTGGTCTCCTGCCAGCGATTCTGGAAGACTTTCGGGACGACATTCTTGGAACGCAAGAGAAAGTTCAATTTGTTCGCTAAAAAAGATGAAATTTTTTTGTCGAGAAATGTAATGGAATAGGAACGGCAAGTGGAGCTTTTTAGGGTTTCAAAAGCGAGAGAAAATGGAGATGAATTTCCAAAGAGTAGTAGCGGATGAAGATGACGATTCGAGAGTATAAATAGTAAGAAAAAAATAAAACCAGGATACTGAACCGTCGCCTAAAAGGAAAATAAAAACTGCCATTTTGAAAAAGTAAACTGCAATTTTTGAAAAAGTAAACTACCATAATTGCATGTCAGTATTTGAGTAAAAAGAGATTTTGAAATTTCGAAAAGCAATTAACAAAATAATGCATGAAATATGAAAAATTAAAATACGTAAAAAGACTTTAAGACAGAGTCTGAGAGTGTTCAGACTTTACCTCAGAGTCTAAATTCTTTCAGACTTTACCTTTGAGTCTGAACGCCATCAGACTTTGCATTGAGTCTGAATGCCATCAGACCTTACGTTGAGTCTGAACGCCTTCAGACCTTACGTTGAGTCTGAACGCCTTCAGACCTTACGTTGAGTCTGAACTTTTTCAAGACTTTAATTTTGAGTCTGAACATCTTCAAATCTTGCGATACTCAGTCTTGAGCGAATTGATTCAAAGTGAGCCTTTTCTAGGGGCTTTGTGAATAAATCTGCTAATTGATTCTTCGAATCAACATGCTAAATCACCACATCACCACTTTGAACATGATCTCGAATGAAATGATGCTTGATTTCAATGTGCTTCGCTCTTGAATGAAGTATTGGATTCTTTGTGAGGTTGATTGCGCTTGTGTTGTCACATTTGATTTCTATACTCGTTTCCTCAACTCCAAAGTCTCTTAATTGTTGTTGCATCCATAGAATTTGAGAGCAGCAACTTCCAAGAGCTATGTACTCTGCTTCAACGGTTGAAAGAGCCACTGTACCTTATTTTCTTGGGAACCAAGACACCATCCTGTTTCTCAATAGTTGACAAGTACCTGTAGTGCTTTTTCTATCCACTCTACAACCAGCAAGGTCAGCATCAGAATATCCGAGGAGAGTAAAGTTTCCTTGTTTGGAATACCACAGACCTAGCTTAGATGTAGTTGCAACATATTTAATAATGCGCTTCACAGCAGTCATGTGAGATTCTTTAGGATCAGATTGAAATCTAGCACAAATGCAAACACTAAATAGAATATCAGGTCTCGATGCTGTAAGGTAAAGAAGTGACCCGATTATACTCCTGTATAGCTTTTGGTCTACACTCTTTCCTTCTTCATCTTTATCCAGCTTTGATGAGCTTGACATAGGAGTTTTGTTTTCTTGCAATTCTCCATTCCAAACTTCTTGATAAGGTCTTTTGCATACTTTTCTTGGTGGATAAAAGTTCCTTCTCTTGATTGCTTGACTTGAAGTCCCAAAAAGAAGTTCAATTCACCCATCATGCTCATCTCAAATTTATTCTACATGCAACTTGAAAAATTCTTGCAAAGCTTTTCATTAGAAGAACCAAATATTATATCATCAACATAAATTTGAACAAGTATGAAATCCTTGCCTTCTCTTTTAATAAATAAAGTAGTATCTACTTTACCTTTAGAGAAGCTATTTTGAATTAAGAAATTACTTAACCTTTCATACCAAGTTCGAGGTGCTTGTTTTAAGCCATATAAAGCTTTCTTCAGCTTGAAAACAAGGTTTGATTTTCTAGGATCTTCAAATCTTGGTGGTTGTTCCACATAGACTTCTTCTTGGATAATTCCATTTAGGAATGCACTTTTCATGTCCATTTGGAATAACCTGAAATTTTTAAAACAAGTAAAAGCAAGAAGTAATCTTATAGCTTCTAATCTTGTCACCGGAGCATAGGTTTCATCATAGTCGATGCCTTCTTCTTGTGTGTAACCTTTTGCCACAAGTCTTGCTTTGTTCCTTACCACTTTTCCTTGTTGTTCAAGCTTGTTCCTGAAAACCCATTTGGTACCAATAATTGATTTACCTTTTGGTTTAGGAACTAGCTCCCAAACATTGTTGATTTTGAATTGATTCAATTCCTCTTACATTGCTTCAATCCAGCTTTCATCTTTCAATGCATCTTCTATGTTTTTGGGTTCAATTTCAGAAATGAGTGCAAGAGCACTAGATTCTTCATGCCTTTTAGATCTTGTACGAATTCCTTCATCAATGTTGCCAATGATGAGATCTGTAAGGTGAATTTGTAGTTGGTTTGTCACTTTGATGAAGCTCTTCTTCAGTTGGAGCTACTGAATTGGTTTGCGGCTGAGTGTCTGAGATTTGATTTTCTTCAGGAGAGTTCGTAGACACTTGGCCAGACTCATAATCTTCAAGTTGAGTCTGATTTTGAACCGAGTCTTCAAATCTCACATTCATGGATTCTTCCACAGTCTGAGTCCATTTGTTGAAAACTCTGAAGGCTTTACTTGTCATTGAGTAGCCAAGGAAAATTCCTTCATCTGATTTTTCTCCAAACTTACCAATTCGATCACTAGAATTCTTTAGGATAAAGCATTTACAACCAAAAACATGAAAATAAGAAACAATATGTTTCTTACTTTTGAATAGTTCATAAGGTGTTTTCTCTAAAATAGGTCTTAGAAAAATTCTGTTTATAATATAGCAAGCAGTTGAAGTAGCTTCAGCCCAAAAATGAGGAGAAATATTACTCTCAATCAAAAGAGTTCTTGCCATTTCTTGCAAAGAATGATTTTTCCTCTCTACAACTCCATTTTGTTGTGAAGTGTATGGGGATGAAAAATTATGTTGAATACCATAGTCATCACAATATTTAGCAAAATCATGATTTTCAAATTCTCCACCATGGTCAGTTCGAATACTTGAAATTGCATATCCTTTCTTAATTTGAATTTTCTTTGCAAACTTTGTAAAATAAGTTAATGCTTCAGATTTATTTGCAAGAAATAATACCCAAGTATAATGAGAATGATCATCAACTATTACCAAACAATATATTTTACCCCCAATGCTTTGAGTTCTTGTTGGACCGAACAAATCCATGTGTAATAGCTGCAAGACACGATTAGTGGATACCTGATTTATAGATTTATAAGAATTTCTAACATGTTTTCCAAGTATACAAGGAGTGCATAATTCATGCTTTTGATACTTCAGGTCAGGAAGTCTCCGAACAAGCTTTTTGGATGAAACTTTTGCAATTTGCTTCAAGTTGACATGTCCAAGCTTCCTATGCCAAAGAATGGCTTCATCTTGAATTGATATCAAGTATTGAGAACTCCGTCGACTTTATATCCAGCAAATAAATGTTTCCATGTCTTCGTCCAAAGAAAGGATTGTGAGAGATCTTTGCTTGTTCCGAGAACAACTATCTTCTTGAAAGTTGATCTTGTATCCAGTGTCACATAGTTGAATAATACTCAATAGATTGTAGTTCAATCCTTCAACCAGAGAAACATTGTTGATTGTGAGGTTTCCTATCTTCACGGTTCCTCGACCAATAATTTTTCCTTTGTTGTTGCCACCGAAAGAAACATTTCCTCCTTTTACATGAGAGAGATTTGTGAGACAATTTGAGTCTCCCGTCATGTGTCTTGAATAGCCATTATCCAAATACCACTTGATTTTCTTCTTGATAGTGACCTGCATTTAAATGAAAAACTCAAGTCTTTTTGGTACCCAAACTTTCTTGGGTTCATCATTGTTAGTACCATAAACAGTCTTTGCCCAACTCTTCTTAACAGGTCTCCAAACTATGGGACATTCCTTCTCAAAATGTTCTACGCTTTTACATTTAGACCATGTAAGGGCATTTCTTCCAACAGGCTTTACAAAAGTCTTTTGAAAATGATCCTTATAAAAAGATTTTGTTAGCCTATTCTTGATTCTTTCTTTTACCTTTGGAAAATCAATCAAATGAATGGTTTCATGTGTCATTCCTAGACCAGATTTATTAAAATAAGGTCCTTGAATAGAAAGAATTTTATCCAACTTTTCAGAACCCATTGAAAATTTCTTTGTAACTTTCAACAAATCTTCTTTCAAGCAAGCATTTTCTTTTGAAAGTACAATCTCATTTTCTTTTGAAACAAGAAGACACTTGTCTAGACTTTCAACTTTTTCAACTAAAATCTTTTCTTGTTATTTCAATTTGGAATTCTCCCTTTTTAGTTCGAAATCCTTTTAAGAGAGCCTTTAAGATCGAGACAAAGTTCATCAATGTATTTTGATACTTTGGTAGGAATTTTTAAATTTCTAACCTTGATATCGCTGTTTGAGTCTAAGTCTGAGTCTGAGTTAGCCATAAGACAAATATTGGCATACTCTTCATCACTCTCTTCACATTCAATGTCACTCCACGTTTCGGCTTTGAGTGCTTTCTTGAACCTTTCAGGTTTTCCTTTTTTTTTTTCTTTAATAAGGGACAGTTGGGTCTGATGTGTCCCTTCTTCTTGCATTCAAAGAAAACAACCTCTTTGTTGGATCTTCTTCTTCATTTGATTTCTTTTGAAATCTCTTATTGTTTTGTCTCTTTCCATTGAACCTTCTGCCTTTTCTATTTAGTCTTCTGAATTTTCTAATCAGAAGTGCCAACTCCTCATCATCCAAGTCTTCTTCTGAATCTGTAGCATCAAAATCATCATTAGATTTTAAAGCAATTGACTTCTTACCTTTGGTGTCAAATTCCTCATTGAATTGCTCGACTTTATATGATTGAAGTGTGTCGACCAACTCATCTACCGAGAGAGGCATGATCCTTTGTGTTTCTCTTATAGATGTCTTGACATGATTCCAATTTTTGGAGAGTCCTCTCAACAGTTTATTGACCTTCATAGGTCCTGAGATTAGCTGTCCTTGGTATGCCAAGCCATTTACAATTTCTGTAAATTGACTGAACATATCCGTGATGGATTCTCCTGGCTTCATTTTGAAGGCTTCATATTGTCCAAGAAGGATATTGATCTTGGTTTCTTTGACTCGATCTGTTCCTTCATAGGTGACGTGCAATCTATCCCAGACTTATTTGGCTATTTCACAAGATGAAATTCTATTATACTCAATAAGAGATAATGCACAATATAGAGAATAGATAGCCTTTGCATCAAGGGCTTGTCTCTTTGAAATATCGGTGTGCGACACTCCCACTCCATCAGGTAATTCTTTCCCTATGATTGATGCAGCTTTAGGAGCAATTTCATTCTCCACTACATCCCACTCCTAAGGATCTTTGGATCTTAGGAATACCTTCATCTTGTTTTTCCATACGTTGTACTCATTTCCATCGAAGTAGGGAGGTCTAGTATTGCTTTGCCCTTCAATTAAACCTGGAGCCAAAATACTGGCCATAGATCTTTTGCTTTAGAAATAATAAACACTTCTAATAAATAAGCAACCTGCTCTGATACCAATTGATATAGACTAGTGAAACCATCTAGAGGGGGGTGAATAGGTGATTATGGAATTCTTTTGAAATCTTTTACCGAAGAATATTTAATATGAAGAATATATCAATAACAAATAGATCATGCATACATAAAGTAAATAGAGTAGGGTAAAAGAGAATTGACACAAGGATTATAGTGGTTTGGCTTATTCCAAGCCTACGTCCACTCTCCACGCTGGCAGCCAACTGGCTATAATCACTATGTAGCAAATGAGAGCTGTTAAAGTTCACAAATTAGATTTCTTCAATCGAAAGTCTCTCCTATAGCTTCTTGCTGTTTTGCACTATAATTGCCTCTCTTTGATACACAATTTGAACACGAGAGATTTTAGAGAACAAGAGATTTCATAGGTTTTAACATCGAGATTTTTCTATCAATTCTCTCATCTTTTTTGAGCAATTTCGATCCACCTTAAATAACCTCCGTGCCTCCATACCGTTGGCACTTTCCAAGAATTCATCAAATCAACCCGTTGGACTGAATCAATTTAAGTGATCTTCACGTTGTCGAAAATATAAGTAGACAATAGCTCGTCAATCCTGCTCGGCCATACAATCAGGATCTTGAGTTCCCAAAATTAGATCCTTTCAAAAATTCGCTTGATCTTCAACGGATAAAATCCGAAGAATAAATCTTCCGAGCTCTCAATCACAGCCAGAGATATTCTATGGATAAGTTAGGAAATATAATATCCAGATCTTTCTTTCCTTAACCATAAAAATAACTTGCTGTCAGCATGGCAAAAGCGCAAACTGTCTTCAGACTTAGATTTGGGTCTGGAGGTCTTCAAACTGTAACTGAGTCTGACTGTCTTCAGACGGAAAAACTTCAGACCAAACTTTAGATCTGACTGTCTTTAGACGGAAAACGCTTGGGTCTTGAACTCGTCAGACTTAATCGACTGAGTCTTGGATTCTTTAGACTTTACTGACGAGGCTGTTTTTTTAACTTCAAAACTTCAAGGGATTTTTCTTCAACAAAATTTAATGTGATATCAGACTTGTGTAGCTCACAAAGGCCCTCAATTTGATATTGAGATAGGAATTTGAACTCTGGATCATCGGTTTCTACTTGAACCACGAAACATGTACTTGACTTTATGGGGTTCACTATAATGAAGCAGATATTGCATGGCTGGTCGATAAATCACATAAACTAAGGTCATTTGATCACGTTGATCACACAGTAAAGCCCATGTGAGTAATGTTCCACGTGGTTCATTGACCATACAATTCATTTTTCTTAGTGGTTATGAAAAGAACTCTTGTGTATGGATTAGGTATATGTTAGGAGCTTAAATCCTCACGCCATCAAGTGCAAACAATCCATGTTTAGGCTGTGCAACCCACCCGAGCTTGAATTTGCATTGTACATGATCCATGAAATTATTAGCTGAATATTTTATGGGTTCAAGATTACTTGCTTAG
The DNA here is from genome assembly GCA_014182555.1 of Eucalyptus erythrocorys. NCBI lineage: Eukaryota > Viridiplantae > Streptophyta > Magnoliopsida > Myrtales > Myrtaceae > Eucalyptus > Eucalyptus erythrocorys. The sequence continues at coordinate 31,980,431 of CM024597.1, forward strand.
GTGTGCTTAAACGTTGTAAAAGAGATTGTACTTGAATTATTACGTCATGAGTCAAGTCCAAATTCAGATTTACTTTGATCATCAAGCAATGTGTTGGACACTTTGCCAAGATAAAAAATGGTCAGAGAAAAAGTAAATTTTATAAATTTAAAAGGGGAGATATGAAAAAGGCTAGTAAACACACCTAGAGGGAAGGTGAGTAGGTGTCTAAAAATTTTCTTTTGAAGGCTTTGAAGAGATTCAATCGACTTTGAAATATAATTCAGAATGCAAAAGACTTGAAGTAAAACAATTAAACAATTGAATCAAGCAGCAATAAAAGTAAGGAGATTAAGGTAAGAGAAATTGAACACAGATGTTTACAGTGGTTTGGCTTAATCTAAAGCCTACATCCACTCTCCGTGTTGACAGCCCATCGGCTGGATTTCACTATGAATCAAAAGAGATTGGTACAGCTTGTAGTCTAGACTTCCTCAGTGGAGAGTCTCAGCTAATTCACACAAATCCTCACTGTATGCTTTTCTCTTTTGTACACAATTATTGCTCAAAGAATGAGAAGACAAGGAACTTTAGAGTTCAGACTTTGAAAATTTTCTATCAGCCACACACCAAACAACGAAGAGTCCACCTTTAAATACTCCATCGTGCCTTCATAACCGTTGGCACCTTCCAAAGGAGTTCATCCAAGCTATCCGTTGGAATGGATCAATTAAGGTGATCTTGAGCTGTCGATTAAATGTAGAAGATAGCTCATCAATCCTGCTCGCCCATATAATCAGGATCTTGAGTTTCCATAAGTAGAACCTTCCAAGTTTGCTTGTACTTTAAAAAGGATATTCAAATTGAAATGGATCCCAATGAGAATAACTGAATAATTTGAAGCTATATCCAGCCAAGAGATCTTCTATGACCAAATAGGATGAATCTTTAAAGATATAATCCAATCTGCAAGAGTCGTAATCATTCAGTCTAGAAACTGTCAACTTGGGCAGACTTTGAAACTTGAGTCTAGCTGTCTTCAGATTTTGATGATAGAGTCTGGAGATCTTCAGACTTAAACATTTGGGTCTTGAAGTCTTCAGACCAAACTGACGGAGATGTTTTGTTAACTTCAAAATAGTAAAGGAGTTTTCTCTAAGAATCTCCTCCTTTTTGATGGTGACAAAACTTCCCGGCAGATTTGAAAACTTTTGACTTGCAAAAATTCTTATACATAATCTGAGGAATAAAATAGGATAAGTTATATCACTTCTACAACCACAGAAAATAAGTTAGTCCTGCAAAATAATTATCGTCAAAATTATGACATAAACCTACAAGTACCAAAAGTCCAAATCATTGATAAACAATCAACCAGCGAGTACTAAAATAGTACCAGAACAATCCAAGTAAAAGTCCAACAACCAAACAAACGACAAGCCAAAACACAAGTCAAAGTTCATCAAAACAAATCAAATCTGCAATCTTCTCCCCCTTTTTGTCACAGCGAAAAGGTAGAGAATAAAAAACTTGATGAGAGAGAATGGAAGTTTAAAATTAGGGCTGCTTGGGGATGTGGACAAGCTGAAACTCTCCCAAGGAGTTAACAGTCTTCTCAAGGTTGGCAAAAGATTCCTTCAACGATTCTAAATATGCACCCTTCACATTTGTCTGGACTTGATTCTTGAGGGTGTTGATCTGTTTGAGTAACAGTACTAAAGTAGCCAAAAGAACCTTCTTGAGATCTCGCATATCATACTCCATTGAATACATTTGCGTCTTGAGATCCAACAAGATATCCAGCAGTCTTGAAAGGTCTGCTAAATGAGCATTACCAGCACTCAAACCTGCTAACTCTGTTCTTGGAGTCTTGAAGCTTGATGGTTCTTCACTAGCCCTTCCACCATCACTCGGAGAGGATGCCTCAACTTCTAGAAAATAAGAGGCATATACATCCTCTGGGTTTGTAGCTGACCGACTAACATCACTTGCAAAGAAAGGTGATGAAGTATCTTTAGTTTCAGCAACTTCCCCTGTTTGTGTGCCAGTAGGTGGAGTTGTAAATTCTTCGCCATGTTCTTTCTCTTCAGCAAAAATAGAGTGATGTTTTTCAACATCTCCTCTTGATGATGGAACTGCAAAAGATGGCTCAAGGGAATCTTCATGTTCCTATTGTGCCTCACTTTCCTTCTCCTTCCTCATTTTCTTCTCTTCTCACTCTCTCCTCTTCTTCATTTTCTTCCTCTTCTCTTCTTTCTTTAGCTCTTTTCTCCGTCTCTTCTTCTCTCCTTTCGTGCTCTTCTCTCCTGTTGCGAATACTGACAGAACTCTTCAAGTCTCTCAAGGTTGCAAGGGTCATTGCATCTTCATCATCTTCATTATCTTCATCTTCATCCTACAAGATGACTCTTCTTCTTTTCTTCACAGGAGCAACCATGGGCTCCTTCCCTTTCATTTTCGCAGCAGCAGAGTCTTTGACAATCTTGGAAGGAGATTTCTCCTTCATTTCTTCAAGAACCTTGTTGAGCCCCTTCAATCTCATTTTCATGATCATTTTGTATCCAATGAGCATAAGAGCAGAGTTTGTCAAACATAAGGGTGCAGGAATTTGAATCTTGAAATTCCTAAACAGGTGAGTGACAAGAGAAGAGTAAGGGAGTTGACCGTTATCCTTGACCACAGTCTTGTACATATGAAACAGGATTGTGTATGGGAGAGAGAATCTTACTCCAGCATTGATGGCAAACATCAATTTTGCTTCTGCCTTGGAAACATTTGTCTTGGAAGTCGATTTTGGTCTGAGGCAGTTGATCACAATTTTGTGGAGCAGCACATTAGAGGCGCTCATCTTCATGTAGGAGATCTTGCCCTCTAAGCTTCTATTTCGAACCAGCTCCAAGGTAACATGAGCAATGGACATTTTAATCGGTTAGAAACTCGATCTTTCCACCCTAATTATATCAGCCAGAGTGTTCACATCTACCACATACTCCATATCCTTAAAAGTGAAAGAAAATCTATTCGCATCCAGAAAAGATAGATTCGAATAGAAATACGCAGTGAGTTCGAGGTAAGCAATTGTGGAGTCAGTACAAAATGCCTCAAACTGCAATCGAGCCAGTTTTTCTCAAAGATTGACTTTAAGAGAGTCAAGAAAATCGAAATCCACACTCCTAGGATTCATGACCCCTCTTTTTAGCAATTTTGAGTAAATTCTTTCGTGCTCTTTAGAGTGAAAAATGTTTCCCTTAGAGCAAACAGAGTTGATAGCCACACCCATTCTAGGTTGAAATTGAGAAAACAGCCTTTCATTATCATCTAGAGGCTGATTTGCGATACTAAAGCGCGGATCACTTGGTATGTTCTCAAAAGCTTCCTTCGCTGCTCCTTTGGGAGCCACACCCAACTCTTCCATTTCACGCAAAAATATTGTCTCATTTCTATAACCCCATTTTTTCAAAAATCCGTCTATCAGATTCAATTCAATTCCTCCCTCTTTTAGTTTCAAATAAAGAGAATAGACAAGTTTCAGTCTCAGGGTTCTTACAGGTTCAACGTCCTCGACCACTTCTTCCTCTTGGCGCTGTTGACTAGGTTGATCCTATTGAGGAGAATCTTCTTCTTCAGTAAGGTCAAAGTGAGTAGGACCCTCGAACCTCCTCTATGGTCCCCTGCTAGAAAGCCTTGAAGACTTCCTTGAAGGCATACTAACTTTTTCAGGAGAAAGTAACAGGTTATCCGCAAAAATAAGAAATTTTTGTGGAGTAAACAAGGGTAAAAGAGATCGCAAGTGGGAGTTTTTAATTATAGGGATTTCAAAAGTGAGAGTGAAAATAAAGACGATGAACCAGAAGTATAAATAGTAAGTAAAGAGAGGAGTGCTTTGCCCTTGAATGAAGAATTGAATTCTTTGTAAGATTGATGGCACTGGTGTTGTCGCATTTAATTTCTGTGCAAGAATCTTCAACTCCAAAGTCTCTTAGTTGTTGTTGCATCCACAATATTTGAGAACAACTTCCAAGTGTTATATATTCTACTTCAGCTATTGAAAGAGCTACGGTACTCTGTTTTCTTGAAAACCAAGATATCAACCTATTTCCAAGCAATTGACATGTACCTGAAATACTCTTCCTATCCACTTTACAGCCAGCTAAGTCAGTGTCTAAATATTCAAGGAGAGTAGCTTAGAAGTAGTTGCAACATATTTGATAATACGCTTTACAGTATCAAGTGAAATTCTTTGGGATTTGATTGGAATCTAGCACAAATACAATCACTAAACAAAATATTAGGTCTAGATGTAGTAAGGTAAATAAGTGAACCAATTATACTCCTGCATAGCTTTTGGTATACACTTTTTCCTTCTTGTTGACACCTAAATTTTGGCAACTTGTTTAGTCATTTATTGTATTAAAAATTAGGGGGTAATTTCATCCCTTAAAAAAATTAATTAATTAATTAATAACACATAGTTTTAGGTGCATTTATTTTTAATTTGCATTTACATTAGGTTGGTGATAGATGGGTTCGAATTAGTGGTTCTAAGCTTTAATTTGGCAGGTCGGGTTAAGCCTGTGAAGCAAATAAATTGGCCCTACCCCATTTTCTTTTAATGACAAAAATTACATAAATGGAGATTTGAAATAATATTATGGTGGATTTTTGGAATTTAAGAAAATCAGGCTGCAATCTTATCTTTAGGTAATAAAATTAGGAGATGTGGAAAATAAAAAGTGATTTTGCGTTTAGAAAAAGAATCTTCATGGATTTCGATTTGGAAACAATTAAAACCCTAATTCGTAGACTATAAAAAGAAAAACGCATAGGGTTTCAAAGGAGGCCACACAATTGATACATATGGCCGCACAAGGGGCTTTTCTCGAGTTTTAGGTCAAAAAAATTCAACACAAAAGAAGAGAAAAAGCTTTCCTTCTAGTTCTGGTTCGAGTTCAAAAATTGGAAAAAAGAAACAGGGGTTTTCGGTTCTTTGGGGGAAGGGAAAAGGTGAGCGAAGCTTTTTCACTCCCGCTGAAAGTATAGAGAGAGCTACCGAGAGAAAAGACAGGGGGAGAGAGAGTAAAAAAAAGAAAGAAAAAATAAAAGTTGTTGTTCATTTTCTTCGTTGCTCCCCATCGTCTAGTAGCCGCTCGAAGCTTTTGCTATACAAGCTGCCGCACGGCACCATTGCCGCTCCGCCCCCTACCGTTGATCGCCTGTTGTCCGAGCCACCAACTGCCACCGTGTTTCACCACTGCTTGCAGTCCGCGACACCACTGTTGTCCCGATCTTGTGTTCGAGAGCCCCGACGACGGCAGATCTGAGCCGATCGTCACTCCACCATCGAGTGAGCCCCGCATCGGCCCACACCTCCGCGCTGTTGCTCCTGGCCGCGTCTTCGCAGCCACCGTCGCTCGAGCAGTCGGACGTCTAGATCTGAGTCGGTCGCTGATCCCTACTATCGAGCTACCGCCGCCCAAACCTTTGCCTCACCGACGCTGAAGCTCCGCCAGTTCGACGAAGTTACCACATTGCTGCACCGCGACGCCGCTTCTGTTTTGCTCTCGGCCCGAAGCTCCACCGTTGAGACCCGACACCAGCAGTTTGAGCCCTCGCGACACCAGTAGTCACCAGCCTAGTTGTCCGCGACCAACCCTGCCGATGCTGCGTATCCGAGCGATCCACTCCAATCAGCACCGACGCCCAGTAGCACTTCCAGAGTTCAACGCCACCCGCAGCAGCCGTCGTACCCGCCTCGACCTCCGTCCTCACACCCGCTCGGAGCCCGATCTGCGCACCGGAATGCTGATCTCTACCTTCAACCTCACCGCGCCGTCCCTGCTGCCTGGGTGCCACCCCTTTCCTGCTTGACCCGTGACCAGCAGCGAGTGCTACTGACGGTTTGCCCACCGGTCCTCACTAGAGCTCCAACGCCGGTGATCCATCATCGAGGGGGACCGAAGCCACGAAGTCCCGTTTGGAAACAAAAGAAAACAAAAAACAAAGAAAGAAAAATTTTAGGTAGTTTTTTATTTATTTACCTTATTTTATTATTTTTATTATTTTATTATTTTACTTTATTTGTTCTTTTTTTAGTTTAATTATCCGTTAATGTAAAATTGAGATTGCCTTATATGAAATAGCATGTGAAATTTGTGGTTGTCAGTCCGATTTTCGCGCCCGAAATCCGACTCACAATGACTTTTTAAGAATTGCCGATCCGATCTCCCGCCCGAGATCTGATTCGTGATTTTTGTGAAATTGGCCAACCCAATCTCATGTGCGAGATATGATTCGTCGATTTGGAGTTAATATTGCTGATTTGGTGTCGTGTCATCTAAGGTAATTTAAAAAAAAAAAATTCAAAATTGTAGATTAGAATTAGATTTATTTCTTATTTTAGGGTTTGCATGTTTATAATAGAAATTTTATTCTGGATTTTTAACAATAAAAATAAAAAAATCAAAAATCAAATCAATTAATTTAGGTTGCTATTTTTTTTAACTTGGATTGCATGTTTAATTATTTGGCAATTATTAATTTTGAAAATTTAAAAAAAGGGGAAAAAACAACGAAAAAGTCATCATGCATATGTTATGTAGAATTAGGACATATTTTGCATGTCATTGCATTTTAGAATAAAATTCCATATAGTTTAATTTTAGATAATAGTTTTTAATTTATTATAAGTTTAGGCATTTTCTTAGATAGATTGCATTTTAGGATTATTTGGATTAAGATAATATTTTAGTTTAAAATAGGATTTAGCTTAACCTAATTCCTAATGCAAATTAAATATAATCTTAATTAATTAGGTAAATTTTCACATTTTTTTAATTTCGAATTTAATGAAAAATACCAAAAAATGTCTTAGGATAAATCATTTCCATTCTTTAGGATAAATTGCATTCTTTTAGGAAAAAATGTCATGTGCATGCCATTTAGGAATAAAAATATCAAATGCACGTCATTTAGTCTTTTTAAGCCCATTTAATTAGAAATTATCCGTTAATAAAATTAGGTTATTTAAATTGTATTTAATTATTACATTTCTTTAGGATTTACTCTATTCATATCATATAATTTAGACCATATTGCCACATCATGTAATGTAGGTCATGTTGCCATGTCATATTAGATTATTAGCGTGCATTACATATAGATTAGGAACCCATTAAATAAAGTGAAAAAAAAAAAGAAATTGCATGTTAATCAGAAATCGTATCTAGAATTGTTGATGTAAATTCTTATCTAACAACGCAGATGCTTTCGTTGCTACAAAGTAAGTCTCGTAATTTTATTCATTGCTTTCTTGGGTGTTAAATTGGTGGTTTGCACACCCGTATGATCACCTCACATGTTAGGGAGATAATTAAAATCAATTCAAGCTGCTTGCCAAACATTTTTTTGAAAATAAAAGAATGGTACCGAAAGGGCATTAGAGAAATCTAGGGTAACCAAGTCCCCGTACCTAGAATCTCTGGTTCGTAGGAGTAAAGTAAATCTCCCATTACTTTACTTGGGTTTTAATCAACCCACCCAAAATAGATTAGTGGCGACTCCTAGATAAAATCTATTTGCATGTTAAAAACATGAATCTAAAGTCGTGAATTGGTATGGGCTTGGGAGAGCTGAGTTAAGTCTAGACTTAACAATTCATTAGCCAAATCTTAGGCGATTCACCAGAAAATTTGGTCGCAACACTTCTTTACCTTTGTCCAACTTCGAAGAACTTGACATTGGAGTCTCTGTCTTTTTGCAATTTTTCAGTCCATATTTTTTTTATAAGATCTCTTGCATACTTTTTTTGATGAATGAAAATTCTTTCTTTGGATTGTTTGACTTGTAGTCTCAGAAAGAAATTTAACTCATCCATCATGTTCATCTCAAATTCATCCTGCATACATCTTGAGAATTTCTTGCAAAGATTTTCATTAGGAGAGTCAAATATTATGTCATCAACATAAATTTAAACAAGTATAAAATCTTTTCCTTCTCTTTTGGTAAATAAGGTAGTATCTACTTTACCTTTAGCAAAATCATTTTTGATTAAAAAAGTACTTAACCTTTCATACCATGCTCGAGTTGCTTGCTTCAATTCATATAATGCATTATTTAGCTTGAAGACAAAATTAGGTTTCCTTGGATCTTCAAAACCAGGTGCTTGTTCCACATAGATTTCCTCTTGGATAACTCCATTTAAAAAGGCGCTCTTCACGTCCATTTGGATTAACCTGAAATTTTTTAAACAAGCAAAAGCAAGTAGTAATCTTATTGATTCTAGCCTTGCTACTGGTGCGTAGGTCTCATCATAGTTAATCCCTTCTTCTTGTGTATAACCTTTGGCCATGAGTCTTGCCTTGTTTCTCACCACCTTTTCTTGTTCATTCAACTTGTTCCTGAAAACCCATTTAGTTCCAATAATTGATTTACCTTTTGGTTTAGGAATAAGTTCCCAAATATTATTGATGTTGAACTATCTCAGCTCTTCTTGCATGGCTTCAATCTAGCTTTCATCAATCAAGGCTTCATCTACTGTCTTGGGTTTGATTTCTAAAACAAGTGTCAGGGCACTATACTCTTCATGCCTTTTGGATCTTGTACAAACCCCTTCATCAATGCTGCCAATGATGAGATCTGTAGGGTGACTAGACTTATGCTTCCAATTACAAGTTGGTTTGACATTTTGCTGATCCTCTTTCTCAGTTGGAGCTTCTGATTCAATTTGCTGTTGAACGTTTGAAGTTTGGTTTTATTCGAGGGAATTTGATTTTGTAACAACTTACAGAGGTTCAGATTTTTCAAGTTGAGTCTAATCAGTTTGATTTTGCATTGATTCTTGAAACTTCACGTTGAAAGATTATTCCACAGTTTGAGTCTTCTTGTTGAATACTCTGTAGGCTTTGCTTGACATTGAGTAACTAAGGAAAATTCCTTCATCTGATTTTTCCTCAAGCTTACCAGTTCGATCATTTGCATTTTTAAAAATAAAACACTTGCAAGAAAATACATTAAAGTAATAAACAATTGGCTTCTTTCCTTTGAATAACTCATAAGGAGTTTTTTTTTTCAGAATTGACCTTAAGAAAATTCTGTTAATAGTATAACAAGCAGTTAATATCGCTTCAGCCCAAAAATGAGGAGAAATTTTATTTTCAATTAAAAAAGTTCTTGCCATTTATTGCAACGAACGATTCTTTCTTTCCACAACCCCATGCTGTGGAGCATATGGAGATGAAAAGTTATGTTGAAAACCAGAGTCATCACATAATTTGGCGAAATCTTGATTTTCAAATTCACTTCCATGATCAGTACAAATACTGGTAATAGCATAACCTTTTTAGTTTGAACTTTCTTGGCAAATTTAGAGAAGTAAGAGAATGCTTCAGACTTATTTGAAAGAAAGAATACCCAAGTAAAATGAGAGTAGTCATCTACTATTACCAAACAGTATCTCTTTCCACCAATGCTTTGAGTTCTAGTTGGTCCAAAGAGATCCAAATGCAGAAGCTGCAAAGCACATTTAGTAGATACCTAATTTATGATTTGAAAGAATTTCTAACCTGTTTTCCTAGCACACAAGGGGTGCATAGATCATGTTTTTGATATTTCAGGTTAGGTAATCCTCGAACTAGCTTCTTGGATGATACTTTTGCAATTTGCTTCATGTTGATGTGTCCAAGCTTTTTGTGCCAGAGATTAGTTTCATCTTGAATAGATATCAAACATTGAGAACTATCAAATTTTATATCCAGAAGATAGATATTTCCATGTCTTCGTCCAGTGAATGATTGAGAGAGATATTTGCTAATTCCAGAACATGTATCTTCTTAGAAATTGATCTTGTATCCAGTGTCGCACATCTGATTGATGCTCAAAAGATTGTAATTTAAACATTCAACCAAGGAAACATTGTTAATTGTGAGACTTTCTATCTTCACAGTTCCACATCCAATAATTTTTCATGTGTTGTTACCACCAAAAGATATACTTCCTCCTTTCACTTATAAGAGATTTGTAAAACAAGTTGAGTCTCCCGTCATGTATCTTGAGCAGCCACTATCTAGGTACCATTTGATCTTCTTCTTGATAGTGACCTGCGATTATATAAAGAACTCAAGCTTTCTTTGGTACCCACACTTTCTTGGGTCCAGCATTGTTAGTACTAAATACAGTCTTTGCCCATTCTCTCTTAACGGGTTTCCAAACTTTAGGACATTCTTTCTCAAAGTGTTCTAAGCTATTACATTTCAAGCACTTGAGAGCATTTTGCCCAATAGGTTTTACAAAAGTCTTTTGAAAATGATTCTTGTAAAATGACTTTGTGGGTCTATTTTTAATAATTTCCTTTACCTTTGGAAAATCGATCAAGAGAATGGTTTCTGATGTCATTCCCAAGCCGGACTTATTATAGTAAAATCTTTGGATCGAAAGAATTTTATCTAATTTTTCAGATCCCATTGAAAACTTTTTAGTGTTATTCAAAATGTCTTCTTTCAAAAAAGTATTTTCTTTTGTATTAGTAAGACATTTGTTTAAATTTTCAACTTTTTCAATCAAAGACATTTCCTGTTGTCTCAATTTGGAATTCTCCTTCTTTAGTTCGGAAATTCTCTTAAGAGAGGCTTTGAGGTTAAGACAAAGTTCATTTATATACTTTGAGACTTTAGTAGGAATTTTTAAATTTCTAACCTTGACCTCACTGTCTAAGTCTGAGTCTGAATCTGAATCTGAGTCTGAATCTAAGTTTGATTTTGCCATAAGATAGATATTGGCATAATCTTCATCACTATTGTAGCACCCTTGAAACAACTGAGGTTGCCACAGTCATCAATCTCCATGAAGTTAAGCCATAAATTCTTGAGCTTCTTCTTCTTTTTTTTTTTTTTTTTGAAACGGTCCCAGCGCATTTTGATTGCGGAAGCATAATCAAATCTCTCCAACTCTCCCTCCAAACAACCATGAGGCAATGCACACCAACTAAAACATCATAGGATAAAAGAACCGAACCATTTTTATTTACATATTTACAGGATGGATTAACTAGGGTAGGTACAAGCAAAAGAAAAGCCATTACATAACTAGCTTGGCTTAAGCTCAAAAAGAAAACCTCTACCCTCCTAACTGATCACATAAAGCTCAATCCATCCACCAGTATCGGCTATGTCAAAAATGTCAACTCTTAGCTCCTCACGCAGGCCTCTACACCCATCCTGGCGCATCAGGTGGTGGCGGTGGTAACATTCCCCGCATCATCCCATCCCGACGAACATGAACAGAGATGAACTCCTTAACAACTGGACCATCAGCCAGGCCCACCTCGTAGGATACGATCGCACGAACTCGAATGAAAGTCAGACCAGGGATAGGAGGACAGTCAATCTCCATAACCTTGACCTCTACATCGGTCAGAATGCCATAATAGGTGCCCCGCGTGACAGGTAGGAGCGGCATTTCTAAGCTGAAATGTTAGTCCCCAAAAGGGGTGAGTACAACTACTTAGCAGATAAATGATTCCCTATAGCTACTCACGCATCATACAAGACAATCAAGGCATCACAATGTAGCACATATCATTTCATGTATGCAATGCACTACTTACCTTGCAGCCATTTACATGTCATCATACCATATTTGAGTACATCATCAAATGTTCATGCATATGCCAACATCATGCCATAGGTATTCATTCATCCAAGCACTTACTATCAAATGCCTATGCATATACCATGCATACATATCTTTCAACACCCATGCATACACCATGCATACATATCACCCTATGCATGACTCATTTCCAATTTTCACAATTTTAATTGGCCTTTAACACATCCTCGGCACACACCTCCGGGCTTCCGGCACCCCCACATTCCGGGCATCTCGCACCCTAACAGGCATCACGAGGAATCCACGGCACATACCATCCGGGCTTCCGGCATTTAAACTCCCTGGCCGGGCATCTCGCACCCCAACTGGCATCACGAGGAATCTCCCGGCACACACCATCCGGGCTTCCGGCATCCCCTAAGCTCCGGGCATCTCAACTCCGAGGCCATCCAGAATTACGCCCCTAGGGCCACTGGGCATCCGGCATTTACACTCCCTGGCCGGGCATCCCGACACTCCCGGGGCATCGTCGGCTCACACCATCCGACGGCCTTCTCATTTATCATGAGTTATATTCACATGCATGGTCCAATTTCATATGGCATACGACATGATGTACACTTCTAATATCTACATGATATGCCAAATACCATCACTCTTGCAGCATGATAAAACACTTGAGACAATACCAATCATTTGATTCATGCAATCTAGAATAGCTCACATATTCTCTTCTTTGAAGTTTACAAATTCCAGCATGCATAATTTCTGAAAATGTCTAAATTAAATGCCTAAATGACTCTAAAAAATTATGAGATTTGTACACGTGATAGTTGAGATATAACAACACATTTTTCATGAAGAATGCAAGTTCTGAAAATCATCACATTAAAAGATACATTTCAGACTCCACAACACACAAATCTCGGATACATCAGTTTGCATGGTTTCAAAATTTTCCACAATTAAATATCCAAATGACCTCTAAAAATCGTGAAATTTTACCACAAGACAGTCAAGACATAAAGGTACAACTTCCATGAAGAACTCATGTCCAAAAGACCTCCACACAAAAAGATACAACTTAGATAACACAGCTAACAGTTTTCGGACACACAGATTGCACAGCTTTAGAATCACTTCAAATTAAATATCCAAAAAATCTTCAAAAATTATGAAATTTTACCACGTGATAGTCAAGATTCTAAAGTAGATTTTTCATGAAGACATCAAGATCAAATTCGTTATAGATAATTAATTACAGTAGATGAAAGCTTCTGTGTATGGCACCGTTGCATCCAAATCAACACTTAATCTTAAATTCGCCATTTTACCTACTTATTCACCTTCATTTCTTCTATATTTTTGATATGTTCTAGCTTAGAGTGTTCTCTTCAACTTTCATTTAGAAGACAAGGTGAAATTCCCAAAGATAAACCGTCTCATTGTCCCCGAAAACACTGGTATTCCACAGAACTCGTCCAGAATCCACATCTTTAAGAAAGAATGCATTTCACTAAGCTATACTTGTTAGTTTTGTCTCAATTTTGAGTATGTTGATCCTATTGATGTTCTCTACAATTCTTATGAAGAAATCGAAGAAAGATTCCCAGTAAAAAGTCGAGTACAGCAGCTAAAATCATCAAAACTCCACATGCAACTCCAGATTCGACCGTTTTCTTAGAAAATGGGTTTCACCCCTCAAAACTCGTCCATTTTACCTTAATATTTAGTATGTTGTAGTTCAAGATGTGATCTACAACTCTCATGAAGAAGTCGAAGTCAGATTCCAGCTCTAAAGTCACATGCAAGACCTCACAAACTTCTGGCGCACACGGGTCTACTCGGGACAGAATACACCTTCAAACAAAAACAGTTCAGAACCTTATTTTCTACCCTCAAAACCCATGGATTCAACCACTACACAATACTACATTCACAACACAGCAAGCAAGAGTAGTTAAGGGATCAAATCTTGCCTTAAATCTCAGCAAAAACAAAGACAGAAACGGACGGCAATGCGGGCGACGACAGGCTTCTTTCCTCCTTCTTCCTCTCTTCCTTCTTCTTTCTCTTTTTCCTTTCTCTCTTTCTCTCACTCTCACCGGCAACCAACCCTCTAGAACCGGCTAGCTTCTCTTTTTATACCCCTAATTCTCATCATTAAGTGTAATGATGGGTTTTTGCATGCAATTGACACCTCACCAAGTTAATGACACATGGAATTTGGGCATGCATTGAACCGGCCACTCTCTCCCTTGCTTTGGTCGACCGTGGCTGGCTTTATGGGCTTGTGGGTCAGCCCATTTAGCTTGCCTTAAGCCCACTCCAATCGGCCCAAAGTTCTCAAGCCCATGTCAAATTTTAAATCCTTAAAATAACTAAGTCTTGGTTAGGTTAATTACAAGATTAAATAATCTATACACTTGAGTCTATGGATGTATAAATTCTAGCTTTATACTTCATATGGCCAAAGTCTTTTTCCTTCAAAATACATCCCTTACAAACTCAGCCATAAGTCTCGTCACGAATCATGGACAAAAAGGTCACTGATTACAGTCACAGAAGTTTTTCCTTGCCTATCCATGGCTTAAGGATTTTTCGTAAAATTCTGGGATGCCACAACTATCTTCGAATTCTGTGTCGCTCCATGTTTCAGCTTTAAGAGCTTTCTTGAATTTTTCTATTTTTCCTTTCTTTTTTTTAGCAAAGGACAGTTAGGTCTGATGTGTCGCTTTTTTCTTGCATTTGAAGCAAACCACATCCTTATTGGTTTCGTCTTCTTCATTTGATTTCTTTCGAAATCTTTGATTGCCCTGTTTCTTCCAATTGAACCTTTTTCCTTTCCTGTTCAACTTCCTAAACTTTCTAATCAAAAGTGCTAGCTCTTCATCATCCAAGTTATCTTCTGAATCTGTATCATCAGAATCATCGTTAGATTTTAAAGCAATTGATTTCTTACCTTTGGGATCTATTTCCTCATTGATTTGCTTGACTTCATATGATTGAAGTGTGCTAACCAATTCATATACAGAGAGGGGCATGATCCTTTGTGTTTCCCTTATAGAAGTCTTTACGTGGTTCCAGTCTTTGGAGAGTCCTCTCAGCAACTTATTGACCTTCATTGGTCCTGAGATTGGTTGTCCCTGATATGCTAGGCCATTTACAATTTCTATAAAATAACTAAATATGTCAGTAATGGATTCTCCTGACTTCATCTTGAAGGCTTCATACTGTTCAAGTAGGATATTGATCTTTGTTTCTTTAACTCGATCAGTTCCTTCATAGGTGACATGCAACCTGTTCCCAGACTTCTTGAACTGTTTCACAAGATGAAATTCTATTATACTCAGTAGGAGATAACGCACAGTACAGAGAATAAATAGCTTTAGCATCGAGACCTTGTCTCTTTGTTATTTCAGTTTGTGATAGTTCTCTAGCATCTACTATTTCTTTTCTTGTAGTTGATGTAGCTTTAGGAATGATTCCTTTCTCTACCACATCCCATTCTAGGGGATCCTTTGATTTTAGGAATGCATTCATCTTATTTTTTCATACGTTATATTCTTTCTCATCAAAGTAGGGTGGTCTGGTGTTGCTTTGGCCTTCAACCAAACTTGGAGCCAAAATACTAGCCATAGATCTTTAGCTTAAGAAGTATAAATACTTCCAACAGTTAAGTACACAAGCTCTGATACCAATTGAAAAAAGGCTAGTAAACACATCAAGAGGGGGGTTGAATAGGTGTCTAAAAATTTTATTTTGAAGGCTTTGAAGAGATTCAATCGACTTTGAAATATAATTCAGAATGCAAAAGACTTGAAGTAAAACAATTAAACAATTGAATCAAGCAGCAATAAAAGTAAGGAGATTAAGGTAAGAGAAATTGAAGATAGAGGTTTATAGTGATTCGGCTTAATCTAAGCCTACGTCCACTCTCTCGCGCTGATAGCCCACTGCTTGGATGTCACTATGAATCAAAAGAAATTGTACAGCTTGTAGTCTAGACTTCGTTAGTGGAGAGTCTCAGCTAATTCACACAAATCCTCACTATATGCTTCTCTCTTTTGTACACAATTATAGCTAAAAGAATGAGAAGACAAAGAACTTCAGAGATTCAGGCTTTGAAATTTTTCTTTTAGCCACACACCAAACAACAAAGAGTCCACCTTTAAATACTCCCTCGTGCCTTCATAACCGTTGGCACTTTCCAAAGGAGTTCATCCAATCTATCCATTAGAATGAATCAATTAAGGTGATCTTGAGCTGTCGATTAAATGTAGAAGATAGCTCATCAATCCTGCTCACCCATACAATCGGGATCTTGAGTTTCCATAAGTAGAACCTTTCAAGTTTGTTTGTACTTCAAAAAAGATATTCAAATTGGAATGGATCACAATGAGAATAACCAAATAATTTGAAGCTATATCCAACCAAGAGATCTTCCATAACAAAATAGAATGAATCTTTAAAGATATAATCCCATCAGCAAGAGTCGTAATCCTTCGGTCTGGAAATTGTCTACTTGGGCAGACTTTGAAACTTGAGTCTAGCTGTCTTCAGACTTTGATAATAGAGTCTGGAGATCTTCAGACTTAAACATTTGAGTCTTGAAGTCTTTAAACCAAACTGATGGAGATATTTTGTCAACTTCAAAATAGCAAAGGAGTTTTCTCTAACAAGATAGAGAATGAGACCGATTGAATAAAGTTGGATTGGGAGCGATCCACACTCCGAGTAACCTAGTTACGGTATTTGTAAGGGTTTAAAAGCAATAATTGGAGAATCAAATTTTGTATCAACCACTACGAATTTGTGGATTAACAAACTAGGCATAGAGGGATTAATGAATTTAAAGTTAATCCACCATCTATGAAAATTGCTATCTTCATGAATGATGTTAGGCTTTTGACATGTATGCTTAGCGATAATTTAATATATGGAATGAATAATTATTTCTCTTGGCAAAAAATTATATGCATGTTGATGTCCTAACTATTAGCACTTTATGGAAATTATTATTTCCAACTATAAAAAGATAAAACTCGAAAATTAATTGGCCATTTATAAAATTTGCCAGTAAAGAAAGATACACCAAAATTATCTTATGCAAACAATTATGCCCGGAATAATTAAGAATTTGAGGCGCTATGGACATCTGACAAGGAAAGAGTACGCAAAGGATATAACCCGAGATATAATTATGTGACGATGGAGTCAAACTATAATAATCATTGTGATTTTGAATTACACTTTTTAATTATAATTCATAATCTTCTATGCCACAACAATTTAGTTGATGATAAAAAAATAATTTTCATTAATACATTCTTGCAAGATTTTCCTAATCATTAATTTCCACTAAACAAATCTGACAAATTTTCTATTTACTATTTAAATAGGCCTACTAACTTGTATAATCACTTACTATTTGTCACATCATTTAGCACATGAGTCTTAGTATCTCTAGCATTGCCTCTCAAATTAGTATTTGATTAATGCTTGTTCTTCTTTCCTTCTTTATCCAGTGAAGTCAAAACCCAAATTTAGTCTCCTACTATGGCAATCAAAAATCAACAACCCGTGTCCAATGGTTCGAGCAAAATAATCGAAGAAACACACACAAACGGTAAGCTTATCGATGAATATGGATAGGATCAACATATCTCCCAAGACAAGACATCTTTCGTTGTGCCTTTTATTGTGTTACACAATTGTACCAAAAAAAACAAAGAAAGAGAAAAACCGACACCAAGCAAAAAACATAAAGAAGTTCCTAGCCACCAAAGTAGTGGTAGGTGTGGTTATGTTGCTATTTTTGGTGGGAATAATAGTGAAACCAAACAAGGCTTAGGGTTCTAAATAAGGGCAATGTGATAGGTTGGGCAAATGATAAGGCAAGTGTTCTTGTTCTCCGAGTCCAGCAAAAGGGTCCAGTCCCTCCTCCCGAAAATTCAGGTGGCCACACTCCGGTCGCCAACACCACCAACACCCAAGCCTTCGCTGGTTGAGCTGTGGCTCCCCATGGTTACTCCAATCACATCCCTAAGTCCAGCAGAATGCCGATCGCAAGTAGTTGGAGCTCACGGATAGACACTCATATCACCGGGATTGTGTGTGTCATGGAAATTGAATTCCTAAAAGTTAAGGAGTCTGTAAGTATAGAGATTTGAAGATAACAATAATATAATCATGCGCACCAATAAAACAATAGAATTATGTGCAGTTATGCACAAATAAATTGTCTTTAACCTTTCAAATGATTCATACTCCCCATCGACATGAAGACTTGGGAGAATCCTTTCATCTGATGTGGTTCATACTCAACAATTTTCTTACAATTTAGGCATTTATTTTATTTGTAATTTGGGCTTTGGCAAGTGGTTTCCTTGTCATGTGCCTTACGTTCCATGGATATCCATTTATTTACTAGAAGATTCTTGAATTATCTGGGTGTCTATAAACCCAATAAGTATAAACCATTAAATCATAAGGACCGCCAGAGGGACCCTCAAAATCCAATGACTGGTATTGATTGGCTGTATGGTTTCAATTTTTTAATGGACTTTGCTAGCATAACAGTTTTTGGTTATTTTGCTAGAATAATTTATAATTATTTACTATTTATTTTTGTATGGTTCATAATAGACTATTATTTTCATAATAGTTTAAATACTATCATCCAATCAATTTTCTTTTTTGATTACCCTATCTCCAGCAATGTGTTCCAAAATTCTTTCCTGTGATAATGGTAGTTTAAGGAGGTCGCAATTTAGTAATTCATGAGCAGTCTTTTTACATAGTAGATTTTATTAATAGGTCTCTATATTAGATGTTAGAAATACATTATGATAGATGGACAATCCACTAGATTTTTGGCACATAGATATATAATTAACAAACCATATATCCTCAAAATCCGAATCTCCAACCCCTTGCCATGTTAATTTTTTAATTGAAGGCCTTGTTAAAAATACATGGTCCCAAATCAATTGACTTTTCACCTAAGGATGACAGTAAGTGTTAATCTAAAAGATTAAAACTAGCTTTTGAATGAGTTGATATTAGTTCCACGAAATTCTATATGGCATTAGAGTTATGTAGCTCATAAAAGGCCATTAACTTATCATTAAGATAGGACTTTGAACTTTAGACCATCGGTTTCTTCTTGAACCATGAAACATGTACTTAACCTTATGGGGTTCACTATTATTGAGCTGATATTGGATGGTTGATAAATCATATAAACTAAGACCTTCTAACCTTTAATCATGCTGGTCTCACTAAAAGTCCACAAGACTAATGGTCCACATGGTCTATCAACCATACAATTCAATTTTCTAGCTTAGTGGTTAAGGAGAGAACTTGCGTATGTGGATTAGGTGCTTGATATATGTTTGAATCCTCACGCTATCAAATGCAAGCAGTCCATGTTTGGACCGCGCCATCCACCTAGGCTTGAACTCGCATCTTATATGATCTATGAATTTCTTAGATGGATGTTTTGTTGGTTCAGGATTTACCTATTTTGGTGTGCTTAATCATCCTAAAAGAGATTGTACTTAAATAACGTCATGGACAACAAGGACTTCTCATGAATCCATTCCGTGGGGTGATTCTTATTCTTTTCAACGGTTTTAGCTTACAAAACATATCAAATATCTTATTTTTGTCTTCATTATTTTTCGCTGATTATCAGCATTAACGTAAAGCTCTAGAATTGGAAGATACATAAGTCAAGTATGGACATAGATTTTACTTTGATCCTAAGTCAAAATATGCGTGTTGGACACTTTTCCATGATCCAAGTTGGTCAGATCAGAAGTAAATTTTATAAATTTCAAAGGGAAGACAAGAAGCATGAGACTGATTGAGTAAAGTCGGATTTGGAGCAATCCATGCTCCACGTACCCTAAATATGGTCCTTAAAGGTTTTAAAAGCAATAAACGGAGAATGAAATAATGTATCATCCATTCGAATTTGTGGATTGAAAAAATAGTCACAAAGAGATTGATGAATTTTAATTTAGTCCACCATCTACGAAAAATGCTAATTCCACGAATGGTGTTAGACTTTTGACATATATACGTAGCGATAATTTATGTATGGAATGAATAAATTCTTTCTCTTGGTATAAAATTGTATGCATGCTGCTGTCCTAACTACTAGCACTTTGTGGAAATTATCATTTCTGTTGACTGCGAAAATATAGAACTCAAAAATTAATTGGACATATATTAAAAGTTGCCAATAACGAAAGACAGACCAAAAGTTGTCATATGTAAAGAATTACGCTTGGAATGATCAACATTCTGGGACGTCAAGTTTAGATTTAGATTTTACTTTGACCGTGCAATCATATACGTGTCCGACGCTGCTCATGATCCACGACGGTCAAATAAAAAGTCAACATTGATGTAGAGATAAAAAGCTTAAAAACTTGAGTTGAGAAAACAATCACTGCACCCGAACATACTCTTCTCAAGGATTTTCTCGAAAACAGATGTCTGTGTACAATCTGCAAAATTGTCGTGTGTGATTACATCATTCCCGTATGCTGTGGATATGATCAAACGAGTCCTTCAAGGACGAGACCTTAGCTGTTCCAAGACCGACCAATTCAAACTCTTATTCTTCTTCGAAAACCCGTGTCCAACAATTTAATCGGAAGAACAGAGGAAACACACAGAAACTCTAAGCTGGCGTTTGCCTATAAATGCGAGAGATATCTCTCACAAGATGAGGCATCCTTCATCGTACATTTCGTTAAAGCTAGTGAAAAATTGTCCCAAGACCGAAAAAAAGCAGACAAAAAAAAGAGCCAGGAAAATAGCTATAAGATGATGAAGTTCCCGAGAGTTGGTGTGATTTTGCTCCTTCTGGTGGGAACATTAGTGCAACCGGATGAGGCGCGCAGGGTTCTAATCGAGGGCAAGGAGGAAGCGTGGGCTAAAGATAAGCCAAGCGTTATTGTTCGTCAAACCCTGCAAAGGGGTCCGGTGCCTCCTCCCGGAGGTCCTGTCTACACTCCAGCCCCCCTAAAAGTATTGCCGACAGCACCGACACCAGGGCCTTCGCTGATCAAGCCATGGCCCCTTCGCCTGAGGTTAAATCCGGCGGCAATTGAAGTGATAAAACAATTGCTGATCGCAAATAGTCGGAGATCGACAAAGGATACTTATGAATAAGAATGTATGTGTTGTTGTGGATATTAATAACGTAGAGCCCACTGCATATATGCATATGTAGAGGCTCAGTGGAACCATTAATAAAGTCAATTTGGCATGAATAAATATTTTAAAATTTCCAATGCTTGATTTCCATCTATTGTGTAGAGCATGTAATTTGGAGAAATCTTGTCTTGTTCAATTTAATCCTCTATTTCTTAGCAATTATCTTATATAGTGATGTTCTATCAACAAATTGCGAAGTATCCAATAAGTAGTTTTTCGACATTGACGCCCTTTCACAAAAAAAAAAAAAAAAAAAAATTCATCGCCCAAATGTCTTATTAGTGTGGAAACATTGATTCTCTATTCCCAATTTCACGTTTGTGTTCTTGAGGTATTTTTCATTTTAGAGAGGCTTGGAATAGTCATTAAAATGTCGTATGAAAGAAAAGATCTGGGCCTAATCGTCATGATAATATTGTTTTGAAGTTTTATAAGAAAAGATCTAGCGATAACCATTAGAATAAGTGTTAGAAAAAAAAAAAAAAAAAAAAAACCTTTTAGAATAAGGCGCGTTTGTTAACGATTCTATTCCCGAGAACAGATTCGATCGAAATGATTTTTTTTGAATCTATTCTCAAGAACAATTTCTATGCATTTTAAGCCGTTTGGTAAGCTGTTCAAAATTTTCGATTACGGAATAGAATTGATTTTGGTACCGTGCTTATTGAGTTATTTCAAATGAATTTCATTTAATTTTAAATTTTTTTTTTACTTTTTTAACTTTTTTCTTTTCCTTTTTCATTTTTTTTCTTCTTGTGGCCGGTCATCGGACCAACGACCGGCCAGAGGATTGGCAACCTCATTAGAGCGTCACCAACTCTTGGCGAGGTCGACCCTTATCGGTCCGAGCTTCATCGGTGACTAGGCTGGCCTTGTTGGGGCCGGGCGAGGCCTGCCTAACCACTAGTAGGGCTGGACGAGCCTCGTCGGGCCTGGGTGAGGCCTGCCTGTCCACCGGCAAGGCTCACCTAACCCCACCAAGGCTCGGCCTCGCCAATGGCCAGGTAAGCCTCGCCGGGGCTAGGCTAGGCTCGCGTGGCCATCGGCGAGGCTAGGCAATCCTCGCTAGTGGCTAGGCTTGCCTCTAACGAGCTCGCCGAACCAGTTGCTTTCGATCGGTGGCGGCGACGGCAGCGGACGGTAGTGGACAGCAATCGCGGGATGGCGTCGATGAAGAAGAAGAAAATGGAAGAAGAAGAGTTGATTTTGATTTTTAGATTTGTTTCCGAAACAAGAATCAAATTTTTTTTTTTTTTTTTAATTCTTGATTTTATTCCAAATCTACTTCCGGGAACAAAAAAATAGAAATTTGTTCCTAGGAACAAAAATTTTTATCAAACGCGATTTTATTTCCAAACTACTCTCGGAAAAAAAGAATCAGAATTAGTCACTATTGGGATGGTTAGCAAACAAGACCTAAGAGATATCTTGTTTTAATATAATTTATATTGTCGCCGTCAAGTGTTGATGTCCGGGTAAATTACAAGTGAAGTTCGTTTCCATGCTTTTTTTTTTTTTATTCAGTTGTCAGATGAAAAAAGTTATATTTGTCAACGAAATAGACTAAAGTCAAAGCAACATTGCAATAGTTGTGAATCTATGTAATTGTAGTGTGAAGAAATGGTAGAAAAAGCAAAAACCTTAAAGATATGAGAAGTGTTTTCAAATATCAAAGTTTATAATTAATACTTTAGGGTGCGAATTTGATTTATTTCATTAAGTATTCTCCCCTAGAAGCGAAAACCCCCATCCCGCTCAACCATTGCAAAGGTCCCCACTTTTTATTGACTGATATTCACAAAAAATCTATTTTGGTAGCCAATTTTGTCAATAGCCACTTACTACATTGCGGTCACTTTTATTATTAATTTTTTTTTTTCAAAAACACATAAATCACCGTTGTTTCTTTTTTCATTTAACATCTGCATGTATGAAGGACTCGTTATTCATTCTATTTGTTAATGCCACTTATTCTTGGATTTGTTAAACCATCGACATTTTGTGTTATTAATAATTAACGTCTCTCAAAAAGATCGCTCAACATCAATTTCTTTTTTCAAGAATACCACTTGTTTAAGGGCTTACTAGGAAAAAGGGACGAGTAATTAAGTTAATATTATCAATGCACAGGAACCTTCTTTTGTATATAAAGTAATTATATCTGTCCATATACTCTTTGAATATAAACTCCTTTTTTTTTTTTTTTTTTTTGGTTGAAAAAACCACTTGTTCAAGGGCTTAAAAGGATTCGACCAGAAAAAAGGCTTAAAAGGAAAAGGGATGAAAATTAAGTGAACATCTATTATGCACAAAAACCCTCTTTTTCGTTAATACGTTTGTGTTAGTCAATGAAAAAAACAGGCAATGCATAGTGATACAATATCACCTGGTGATGATAGATAGGCTCTCCACTCAATTTTTGGCACACAAATATATAATCAAATGACCTAGCCTAACCCACTCCCTGCAAGAGGCAGGGCAAAAGTCTGAGAGTGAGTGTAGAATAGGTATAGAGTAGGACTGACCAAAAAAAAAAAAATGACCTAGCCTAACTATCTCCTGAAAATCCAAATCTCCAACACCCTTACCCAACTATCAAGAGACATGTCTATTTTTTAATAGAAGGCCTTATTAAAGATGCCATACGTTTTAACTGTACACATAAATATAAAACTACTTGTTAATCTAAAAACTTAAACCTAACTATGAAATAAGTGGTAATAGTATCACTAATTCATATATGGTATCAGAATTGTATAGTTCATAAAGATTTTTATTTTTTTCCCAGAATCTCGGTAAGAGGCAACTAACATGCTAACAGCAGCCTATTATGATTCACGTGGCAAAGAGCCTGTTCTATTAGTCCCACAGCTCCTTACAGAACACTTGCTACCGTGGCCTAAATGCTACGCACCTTCTACGAGGATATCCGGGAACGTGTTACTTTTTAACGGGGCAAAGGATACCCCTCGGTACACCTGTTACAATTTTGACTGCCCAATAACCAATTTGGTCCTAAGGTAAGGAATAACCAGTTACACCAAGGGATTTGAACCCCAAAACATCGATTTCTTCTTGAACCATAAGACATGTCCTTACACTTATGGGCTCATTTATTACCCGGCCGATGTGGTGTGGCTCATAAATCAGGTATATTAAAATCATCTAACCTTTAATCATGTTGGTCTCGCTGAGGAGCGCATAGGAACAATGGTACATATGGGGGCTTGGTCCACATGATCTATTGACTTGTCCATATGGATTAAATGCACAATACCGATTCCATTACTCTCACCATCGAATACAAACAATTTCATATTCGGGCTGCGCAATTTGTCTTGACTTGAACTTGCATGTTATATGATGCATGAGGTTATTTATTTGGTGTTTTATTGATTCGGGGTTTCACTACTTAGACGGGTGTTGTTCCCGCAAAAGAGATTGCACTTGGCAATTATGTCATGAGCAACAAGAACTTCCCTTGAAACCGCCCGATGGAGTGACTTCTATTTTTTCAACGATTTTGACTTGAAAGAATAAATTAAAATTAGAGCTGGCAAAATGAGTTATAAACCCATATTATGATCATTTTTTAGTTAAATGGGTCATTTATGGGTCAAGTGAAAATTAATTATATGTCAGAAATGGGTCAAGTGAAATTTAAATGTGGTTTAGGAATGGGTCTGAGAAAGTAAAATACAAAAAGAAATGGGTCTAAATGGGTTATTAGGAAACCCACTTTAAAGTTTAAATCCATGGCCTTTTTTAACTTTATAAAAATATTTTTTAATTAAAAATCGAAATTATAATTATAGAAGTGGTTTTCCTAGAATATTAATAGGTTTTAGCAATACGGGTCGAGTCGGGTACGGGTCGAGTCAAGTATGGGTCACTAGCTTTACACTACAAGAATATGAGTCAAAACGGGTTAAATGGGTCAAATATGGATTGACCTTTTTTCGACTTGATCCATACCTGACCCGACCTAACCCGACCCACCCGTTTGCCACCTTTAATTAAAATACTCTACTTTTGTCTTCTTTCTGCTTCCCATGATCACTTGGAATGGGAAAACTTCTAAAGTCAAGTCCCGATTCAGATTTTGCTTTCGTCATCTCACAAATGTGTGCATTGAACACTTTTGGTCAGATAAGAAGAAAATTTAATAATCAAAGGTTATAC
This sequence comes from Eucalyptus erythrocorys, assembly GCA_014182555.1. Taxonomy (NCBI): domain Eukaryota; kingdom Viridiplantae; phylum Streptophyta; class Magnoliopsida; order Myrtales; family Myrtaceae; genus Eucalyptus; species Eucalyptus erythrocorys. The sequence continues at coordinate 32,005,430 of CM024597.1, forward strand.
AAGGAGGATGAGATCGATTGAATAAAGCTGGACAGAGAAAACTTGTGGGTCAACAAATACCAAAACGCAAACGTTGTTTGGCCGGTTCAAAGAAGACATAAGTGCGGTAAAGCCGGTCTTAAATCTTGATTACTTCTGTTAGAGTTGAAACCTTCTCTTGCTCTAACGTGATATATAATAGCGTCAACGCAAGATTATACTTGTGACAGCCCAAGCGACGGTGCGCAGGGAGGAGGGATGGTGATGTGTCCGCGCCTCAGTCCCCAAACATGCACAAGCGGTGGTGCGCAGGAGGAGGGATGGTGATGTGTCCGCGCCTCAGTCCCCAAACATGCACAATCGGTGGTGCGCGGGGAGGAGGGATGGCGGTGTGTCCACACCTCGGTCCCCAAACGTGTGCAGGGAAGGGGTTCCTCTCTTGTCCCACATCGTTTAGGGGGAGAGTCCTGGGCTAGCTTATAAGGCATGGGTTCCTCTAACTGTACACACACGTTTTCTAGGAGTAGTATGGGCTGCCCCGAGAAGAACAAAACCGTGGGGCCACAACGGTGCGCGAGGAGGAGGGATGGTGGTGCGTCTCGCGTGTGGGGCCACAGCGAAGCGACAGTGCGTAGGGAGGAGGGATGGCAGTGTGTTCGCACCTCGGTCCCCGGACGTGCATAGGAGGGACCCCTCTCTTGTCCCACATCGCTTAGGGGGGAGTCCTAGGCTAGTTTATAAGGCTTTGGTCCCCCTAACCTGTGTGACGCATTTTAAAGCCGTGAGAGTCGAAGGCCCAAAGCGGATAATATTACACAGTAGAGCCCAGGTCCTTACAAGTGGTATTAGAGCCAACTCCCGATCGCGTGTGGGGCCACAACGAGGATGCTGTGCTCCTAAGGGGTGAAGAGTGTGAAAGCCCAAGTGACATTGCGCGGGGAGGAGGGATGGCGGTGCGTCCGCACCTCGGTCCCCGGACATGCATAGGGAAGAAGTCTCTCTCTTATCCCACATCGCTTGGAGGGGGAGTCTTAGGCTAGCTTATAAGGTTTGGGTGCCTCTAACTATATATACGTGTTTTCTTGGGGTAGTAAGGGCTATCCCGAGAAGAACAAAACCATGAGGACTTAGTATCCAAAGTAGACAATATGTGTACACTAGAGACCCGGGGCATTACAAAACCTCCATACAAGAAAATATAAAATCATGTCTTATTATGACTATATTAGTAAAAGAAGTTCACCTCTATGGTATCGCACTTTTGACTACTAATATCCTGCTCATTCCCATCTTAGCTGCACGTATCAAGAGTGATCCGCATTCCAGGTAATCTAGCAATGGACTTTGAGGGTTTTAAAAACAGTGACTGGAAAATCAAATCTTGAATCATCTGCCGTGAAATTTGCGGACTGGAGACTTGGTCATGGACAGATAAATGAATTTACATCTTGTTGATTTACACAAATGGTGTTAGACTTTTGACAGGTACATGTAGCGATAGCTTGTGTATGAAATGAATACCGATTCCCTCTGAGTCCAAAAATTATATACATGTTGATGTCCTAACTATTAGCACTTCGTGGAAATTATCATTTCTGTCAACTTTGCAATAGTGAAACCCGAAAGTTTATTGGTAAAAGTTGTCAATAAAGAAAAAAAGACGTACCAAACATTGTCTTTTGTAAACAATTATGACCGCAATGAATAATTTTCTAGGACCCTGGGGACAGAACACAACGAAAGACTACATCAAGGATGAGACATGAGACATGAGACATTTTTTTTTTTTTTTTTTATGACCGATTCAAAACAGAATAATTAGAAAAATTTCCCAAAGAAAAATACTTCAATAATCGAGGTACGGACCCCTGGAGTGCCACAACTTGGCAGGTTGGGACATTCAAGTGCCATAACTTTCGAAAAGTATACTTAAGTGCTAAAATCGAAGCAAGGTGGATTACTTGAGTGTCAATCTAGCCAAAATCCAGCCAAATTCCATACGTGGCATTTTTCCGGCGAAGCGAGTGTAAAACGACGCCGTTTTGTACGCTAACGTGGCCAAATAATGAAAAAATGACATCGTTTTGGGCTGATGTGGTAAAAAAATAATATAAAAATTAATTAATTAATTTAAAATTAAATTTAGTTAAAATATTTAAAAATCATAATTTTAATATTAAAAAAAAGGGGGAGGCCTCGGCCTCCTCCCCCGCCATTGCCGGGAAGAGCCGGCGACAGAGGGGGGAGGGTCGGCCAGGGTTGCCGGACCCTCGCCGGGGGCGGCGACCTCGGCCGATTGGCGCGAGGGCCCACGAGCCCTCACCTCGATCTAGGGCAAGGCTCACGCCCCCGCCCATATCTTGCGAGGGTCAACGGCCCTCGCTCAGCCGGGCCAAGGGCCGCCGCCCACTACGGCGACCCCCGGTGAACGGCAACCCTTGGCCCGGCCGGGCGAAGGCCACCGACCCTTGCCGGATCTGGGCGAGGGTCGCGAAGCCCTGCCGATCTGGGCGAGGGTCGTGGCCCTCGCCCAGATTCGGTGAGGGGGAAGGAGGAGGAGGGGAGGCGGGTGGGCGAGGAGGAGGAAAAAAAAAGGGGGGCGGGGGGGGGGGGGGGGAAGGAGGAGGAGGGGGAGGGTTGGCCGAGGCCACCGAGCCCCTGGTCAAGGGTTAGCGACTTTTCCAAATTTGGGGCAAGGGCACGTAGGCCCTCGTTGTCGGTTGGCTGGGGTCACCAGCCCTCGGCCGGGCCCGACGGCCTCGGCCGACCCTCCCTCACCTTCCGGCGACGGCGGGGAGGCGGTGGCGGCGAGGGCTCAGCCCTCAAGCGCCAGCTACCTCCCTCCTCCTCCTTTTTTTTTTTTTAGTAAATTAAATAAATATAAATATAAATTATTATTTTTTAAAATTTTAATTTAATTAATTTTTATATTGTATTAAAATTAAAATTATGTCAAAATGACGTCGTTTTGGCTGATTGAAGGGCTCTACTTTGGCCAACACTCAAAATGATGTCGTTTTGGGTGAATTAGAGCGGAGTTAGCTCTTTGGCATGCCACCTTAGCGAGAAATATTAATATTTAAATGCCACGTATGATTTCCGGCTGGCTTCACTGGAGTTGGCACTCAAGTGTCCCACTTTTCTTCAAATGTGGCACTTAAGTGTCCCTTTATGTCAAGTTATGGCACTTGTAGTGTTTTTGTCCCTTTAATAATCTATTAGCTTCCATGCTTAAATACTTTCGTTGATGATATATTACATTTCATATATTCATTTTTATAAGTGATATAAGTAATTATTTTGCGAAAAATATTTTTTAAGTCGTTAATTTTTTCGACAAAACAAATGCACATTCACCTCAGTGGCCACCCTTCCAACAAGGAAGGGGGAGGTGAGGGGTTCGAATCTTCACCTTCCTAGGGGGGATGGGGTGGGGACGAGTAAGTTTCAGGAGTAGGTTTCACCTCCCACTCCTTGCAAGAGGTAAGATAAAAGTCTGAGAGTAAGCATTAGAGTAGGAATAGGGTAAGACTAATAAAAAAAAAAAAAAAAAGAATTGATGCTTAAATTGGCTTACTAACTTAAATGGCTGCTTACTCTTTACCACGTAATTACTGTTTAAATTGGATTTTTAATTGTGCGAGCCTTAGTATTTCAACATTGCTCTGCAATTCTTATTGATTTGTGCCTTTTCTTCTTCCTCTCTTTAACCAGTGAAGTCAACCTAAATCTAGTCTCTCGCTGTGGCACTCAAAAATAAAAAACCCGTGTCCAAGAATCTGATCGGAAGTATCAAAGAAACACACAAACTATAAGCTTATCGATTTATATAAAAAGGATCCATGCATCTCCAATGAAAAGGCATTTTTCATTGTACGTTCTGTCGTTGTAGAAACAAAACCGTACCAAAACAAGCAAAAAATATGAAGAAGTTGCTAATTTCAAAAGTAGTAGTTGGTGTGGCTATTTTGCTATTTTTGGTGGGAACAACGGTTCAACCAAACGAGGCATGTAGGGTTCTGATTAAGGGCAAAGAGGAAGGTTGCGCTAATGATAAGCCAAGTGTTCCTGTTCTCCAAGTCCTGCAAAAGGGTCCAGTCTGACCTCCCGGAACTCCAGGCTACACTCCGGGCGTTGACACCACCAATACTCGGGCCTTTGCCGGTCATGCTGTGGCTCCTCCGCATGCTTACTCTGATCGCATTCCTAAGTCCAGTGTGGCTACCGACCGCAAATAGTTGGAGCTTATTGAAGGACCCTTGATTTCAGGGCAATGAATGTGTTAGAACTTATAATATAGTCATATGCATGAATAACTTGTCTTTAACCTTCGGATGGTTGATTACCATCTATTGTGTACGATATGCACTTAGCTTGGTGAGAACATGCTCAATTTGTTTGATTCAGTACTCCAAGTCTTATAAATTTCTTTGCAATTATGTTGTCGGTCGACGCTCAATTGTCTAATTACCAATGCGGCGGACTTGTATTTAATGACAATGGAGCCAATTCCACACTAAAGAAAATCCCACCGTTCCACTGGGAGTTAATCTAGCGTAGAATTTAATAGGAATGTAAAATATGGCTTTCTTAAAAATCAGGAAAAACTCTTTATTTTGTACACTAGTCATCATGTACGATAGTAATTTCCTTCGCAAGATAGAAATGTTACTTACATTGAATATATCTAAAAGTAAAACCATAAAGAAGACATCTTTAGAAGAATAATTACATTAATCTTTAATCTTGTAAATAGGAATGTTAAAGTATTTTCTCATATTGCTTGACAATGGGTCATAATGCTCTTTCTAATCACATGGTCCTTGTCGATACCTAAATTTTTGGGGTTGATTTTTGTTAAAAAATAAAAAATAAAAAATGCATGGCATAGGTAGATTTGATTTTTTCCATTTTGTCATATTTTGTTTTATTTTATTAAGATTTTTATAGATTTAGGTAATATGCACTCGGATGTGTTTTTTGCGCAAAAAGGGGAAATTTTTTGATCAAATATTGCGCGGGGTGAAATAATATATTCAATGGAATTTTACACGAGCAAAATCGGCAATAAAATATGCCGCGAAGATACAATTTTTGGGTGTATAAAAGGGGGTGCGTACGGTTGACCTAAGGGGGGCTCCTTTTCGAAAAAAAGGGAAAAGAAAGTCAGAAAAAGTGAAAAGAGAGAGAGAGAGAGAGAGAGCTGTCGGAGGGTGAGCTGAGGGAGAGAGAAAAAGAAAAAAAAAGGAAAAGAAAAAGAGAAAGGTGAGCTGAGAGAGAGAGAGAGAAATAAAATTAAAAAAAAAAAGGAAAAAGGAGGCCGAAGCCCCCCTTCCGGCGCGCCCGTTTGTCTTCCCGAGGGGGATCTGCGAGGTCGCCGTCGCCATTGAAGCCATCGCCGACGCCCACAGCCCCCGCTGCTCCTCTGAAGCCCCTGCTCGCAACGCCCTCCGCCGCTCCAGATCCGGCGCCCGTGGCCTCCCCCCTGCTGCGAAACCCCCGATTGAAGCCGAAGCCCCAAATCAGCCGCATCGCCGCGTCTGCCTCGCTCGCAACGCTCGCGCCTCCTCTTCCGCCACCGCCCGATCTGCTGCCCCGGATCACCCGCAACCCAGCCGCGATAGCAGCACCACCGCCGCCCGCCTCCCACTTGGAGCCCAACGCGCCACGACGCCGCGACCCCCTGCTTTGCTTTCCCCGTGCCGGCCTTGATTTGCCGTCCCGACGATCCAGCCGCGCCGCCCGAGACGCCCTCGCCGTGACGCCTCTGCCATCCCGAGCCTCCTTGGTGCCACGCCGCCGTCGCGCCGTCCCCGGAGGACCCCACCGGAACCCTAGCCGTCGCCCCAAGCCTCACCGGCCGGCCCTCTCTATTTTCTTCCTTTTTTTTTCTTGTTCGAAAAAGAAAAAAAAAAAACAAAAAGCAAAAAAAAAGAAAATTAGGTAAATTCTATTTTTAGTTATTCTTATTTTTATCTTTATTTTTATTTTTATTCTTTTATGTTATTTATTTTTCTGTTTATTGCACATTATTTGTTATTTTAGGAGCAATTGTCCTTTTAATGTTAAGGTGAAATTCCATAAAATTGCTATGAAATTAGTAATTGCCAGTCCGATTTTCGCGCCCGAAATCCGACTCGTAATTACTTTAAAAATTGCCAATCCGATCTCCCGCCCGAGATCCGATTTGTGATTTTTTGCGAAATTGGCAAACCCGATCTCATGCGCGAGATACGGTTCGTCAATTTGGGGGATCGATTTTGCTTGATTTGCTAGGGTTATTTGAGTTAATTTTCCTTAAAAAATCAAAAATCAAAAATGTAGTTTTAGGGTTTGCATGCTTAGGATAGAAATTTTTTTAATAATAAAAAATAAAAAAAAAAAAAAAAATCAAATTAACTGGTTTAAGTTGCATTTTTGGTTATTAAGAATTGTTAATTTCAAAACACAAAAAAAGTGAAAAAAAACTCAAAAAAATCTTAAATTAGGATTATTTTTTTTATTGTCTTGCATATTTAGATTAGGGATTTTATTTTAGGTCAAAAAAAAAGAAAAAAAACAAAAAAACAAAATTCACTTAAGATGCTAGTTGAATTGCATGTTAAATTTTAATTAAAAAAAGCGAAAAGCAAACAAAAATCATCATGAATTTTAGAATAGAATTGCATGTTTAATTTTAAGCTTAGATCAATTTTTTAGATAGATTGCATCTTAGGCTAGAAATTACTAAATTAAAACAATGTCTTAATTTAAATTAGGATGACCTAATTCCTAGTTTAAATAGGATAGAATTTTAATTTAGTTAGAAATTTCATTCAAATATCTTAGGATAGATTACTTCCACCTTTTAGGATAAATTGCAATTTTTAGAAAAATAAAAACCATAAAATCAAAAAATCAAAGATCTTGCATGAGCATGTAGAATTAGCAATATAGATTTAGTAAATAAAGCATTTAGGCTAGTAAATTAGACTCTTTTTTAGAATCACATTTTTAGGGTAGTTCAATTAGGACTTTTGTTAATTCAAAATTTCAGGTAAAAAAAAAAAATCCAAAAAACATTAGGTGCATTCTAGGGCCATTTAATTAAAATTTGCATAATTAGGTCATTTAAGTTGTAATTATTGCATTTCATGTCATATAATTTAGATCATTTTGCCATGTCATATTAGGCTATTAGCATGCATTGCATTTAGATTAAATTCCATTAAATAAAGTGAAAACAAAAAAAAGAGAAATCTGTGTGTTAATTAGAGACCATATCTAAGATTGTTGATGTGGATTTTAATCTAACGATGCAGATGCTTTTATTGCTACAAGGTAAGTCCCTTAACCTTATTCATTGTTTTATTGGGTGTTAAATTGGTGGATTGCGCACCCGCATGATCACCTCACATGTTAGGGAGATAATTAAAATCAATTTAAGCTGCCTGCGAAAAACATTTTTCAAAAATAAAAAGAATGGTACCGAAAGGGCGTTAGAGAAATTTAGCGTAACCAAGTCCCCGTATCTAGAATCTCTGGTTCGTAGGAGTAAAGTAAATCTCCCATTACTTTACTTGGGTTTCTAATCGACCCACCAAAAATAAATTAGTGGTGACTCCTAATTGAAAATTAATTGCATGCTAAGAACTTGAACTTAAGTCGCGAATTGGCATGGGCTTGGGAGAGCCCGAGTTAAGTCCAAGCTTAACAATCCATTAGCCAAACCCTAGGTGGTTCACACCCGAAAAATTGGTCGCGACAGCTTGGCGACTCCGCTGGGGAGTGAGTTAAAACTCTTAGTGGACTTAAGCCAATTTCTCTTTTCATTTGAAAAATGTTTTTGTTTGGCAGCGAGGATCCCAGGTACGTCCCTAACATTTAAGGTGTTAAATGTTTTTGCAAATTGGGAGGTATAAGAGGAAGTGTTTGCTGACCTTTGTTTTGCAGGGAGGTGTAGGAATGAATGGTTTATTTTTATGTATGAAGTGTTGCTTGATATAAACTGTTATGCATGCTTTGCATTTAGCACTACACTATTGCACACACAACCGGCCGCCGGACCTGGGCTGCATAGGATCATCTAGGATGGTATTGAGATGGATACTACTCCGACCGCAAGCTCGTGGTACGAGTCGCCCATCTCAATCCCGAAATTTCATTCATGGTGTCAAGAATACCCACCTCGGTTTGCATGCCCGCGACCTGGGACGGCTCTTTGACCAAGCCGGAGTCATGAGGACCCGACATAGTCCACATGCCCGTGGCTAGTCCGATCATCCTTGTGGCTCCACTTTGTTAAGCCTTCTAGAGTAGAAATTGAACCACTTATCATGCGCATGTCTATGTGATTGTACCTCATTGGTAAAGTAAGTTCTCTAACCTTTCACTCTTGAAATTTACTTACCTTGTCATATTATTTTGTCGGTCCATGGCATTAGGTTTTTATTGAGTCTTGGTCAATATATAATGGGGATACCGGACCTTCGAATTATTCTCCCTCCGAAGCAAGAGCTTGGCACATGGTGGGACAAGTTAGACCAAGAAGGCCGTCGATTTGTGGAGTCATACATTGGCCGAATGCTTCCATTGCTGCATATCAACATCCATGGCGGCCTTATCCAAGCACTCGCCCACTCTTGGTGCCCCAAGACTTCTACCTTCATTCTTGGTGGTGGTAACGGATCCTCCACGATCACCCATCATTACACAATCGAGAGCAAAAATGGCCGACTAGAATGAAATACGTGATCGCATGGCTGCCATGGAAGATCAACTTAAGTAGTTGCTTATCTCGATGCAGTCTATGACGGATCAAGTAAAATCCCTCCAAGTGAGTCAGGGTCTTGCACCGGTTGCACCGGCCCTTGCCAAGATAGTAACACCAAAGCAGACAAACAAGGCCCAAGTGGGTGATGGCAACATGCCTGATTTGGAGGATGACCCGCTGTTCATTTCCGATGAAAAGACTAAGCCAGAGCAGGATGAACGCTTTGCCAAACTTGAGGAGAAATTGAAACAATTGCAAGAGTCACAGAATTTGCTCCCGTTTGACTTGTCAGTTTATGAGAAGGTCAAAATGCCGAAGAAGTTTAAGATGCCGGAGTTCGAGAAGTATGACGGTACTTCCTGTCCAAAAGCTCATTTGCAGATGTACCACGTACGCATGGCCAAATATGTCAAGAACGAGCCTCTCATGATCCAGTCGTTTCATGCAAGCTTGACTGGGCCCGCCCTCAACTGGTACATAATAAAGAATATAAATCTTCTCAACACTTGGAGTGAAGTAGGCGACGCCTTCCTAACGCAAAGTATAAGTTCAACATGGATATTGCACCCTCCCGGGGAGGATCTTGAGCGGATGGAAAAGAAGAAGAGCGAGTCATTTAAAGAATACGCTGTAAGATGGAGGAACCTGGTGGCCCAAATCACTCTTGAGCCTACTAACAAGGAGTTGATGAAGTTGTTTGTGAAGACCCTCCCGTCTGAGTTCCGTAACCGGATGGCGAGCACGTATGTCGAGAGTTTCAATCAGCTTATTCATGTCGGAGAACAAATCGAGATGGGGATAAGAGAAGGATGGTTTGCTGAGTCGTTAAGTAAGAGATTCTCTGGCAAAAAGGAGAAAGAAGCTGTTGAAGACGTGAATATGGCTTATAGCCAAGAAAGTACCAACCGTGGCCTGGCTGTCTAGATCAATGCAAGGCAACAACAAATCCCTGGTCGTCAACCATTTGCAAATGATCAAAGGAAGTTCACTCCTCTCCCTGGATCTCCATCCCAAGTGTTGGCGATCCTAAGAAAGAAAGGCTTGCTTACTAGCGAGCCAAAGCGCCCTAACCGCGAAACCCTTCGTAGTTATGATTCAACAAAGAAATGTGACTACCATAATGGGAAATTGGGGCATTCAACTGATGAGTGTTTCACCCTCAAACACAAAATTCAAAATCTCTTGGACACGAAGGCCTTTTCGTTCCAAATCGCTCGACCAAATGTCCAAAAGAATCCGCTACCAAAGCATGAGGGCACAGTAAATGCCATTCTAGAACCTGAAGTCGGTCGCATCAAGAACTCGAAGGTACATGTGGCGGATGCTTACAATGGCCTAGTGAGAGCTGGGTATTATCCGGATCATGAGGATATCCCCCTGTCACTAATGAAGGAAAGAGTTGCCAAAATGGTGGATGACGGCATTATAGTATATGCCAACCATAATTGCATAGTTTCCACTATTTCCCACATTATCATCGATTAGGGGGAGGAACAAGCCGCACTTGTTGCTGAAAAAGAAGAAGTTGATCTTTTACTTGCGGATATGCCCCAGCTAGAGGACGCATCCGATGATGAGATAATGATTGAAATGCCACAGCCATATGAGTATGTCAGCAACAAGGCTGTCCCTTGGTCCTATGACTTGGATGTTGGCATTGTTACAAGGTCTGGCCGGACTTATGCTCAAGCAAGTGCTCAACCCGCAAAGCCTGTCACTGATGAAGAGGCTAAGAAATTTCTGGCTGTGATCAAAGCAAGTGAGTACAACGTGGTCGACCAATTGAGGAAAATGCCTGCCCAAGTCTCTTTGCTTGAACTCCTACAAACATCGCCCGTGCATCAAAAGGCACTGATGAAGGTGCTAAGTGAAATTCATGTGCCAGAGACGATTGAGACAGACAAGTTAGAAGAATTTGTAGGATCAATCCTTCTCAAGGATTTCATCGCCATTTCCGATGAGGAATTCCCTCTTGAGGGTAGAGGGCACAACAAGGCACTTTACATATCTGTCAAGCACAAGACTACCCATGTGTCTCGAGTGCTCATTGATAATGGGTCCGCCCTAAATATATGCCCATTGGCTACTCTTCACCGCCTCAAAGTTGACCCATCCAGGATACATGGTGCAACGAATTCTGTGCGAGCTTTCGATGGCACGAAGAAGGATGTGATCGGACAAATCCACCTTGATATACAAATAGGGCCGGTCCTCTTCAACATTCCCTTCAAGTTTTGGACATCCCCACTGCATTTAACCTCTTACTGGGTCATCCCTAGATACACACCGCGGGAGCGGTACCTTCAAGTTTGCATCAGGCTATGAAGTTCGTGATTGAAAAGAAGCTGGTCACCGTGTATGGTGAGGAGGATCACCGGATCTATCAAGAGACGGCCATCCCCTATGTGGAGCCAAACTCTGAGTTCGAAGCGAGCTACCACTCGTTTGAGTTAGTATCCACCATACATGCTTCTCCTGACTTGATGCCTCCTACTCCCGAAGTTTCAAATGCTGCCCTTATGGTGGGAAGAGTGATGGTCGGGAATGATTTTGTTCCTGGTGGTGGTCTTGGAAGAAATGACCAAGGCATTCGAGACCCCATTGAAGCCTCTTAGAGGTCCCATTTTGCTGGATTAGGGTACCATGGAGGAGGTGGACAAAATTCTGGAGGAAGAAGACAAGAAGGATTGAACCCGATGCCTAACTGAAGGCAAGGGAGGCAAAACCCGTCGCCCCCAAGTATTCATGAAACATTCCCTGGTCCTCTAGTAATGATGCAGGATGAGGCGGAAGTGATAGACACCCTAGGGCAATCGAGCGGCAAGTTTGACTACCTGGTGAAGTATTCGGTCCCTCCAAGCTTCTACATTGATCCCCGAAGCATTGTCCCAGATGGATGGGGTGGCATGGATGATCCGACACCCTCGAAGACCGAAGACCCTGAAGACATGCTAGAAGGAGTAACAAGCTTGTTCGATGACATCGTCATAGGAGCCATTGATGAAGGATCCCCTGAAGAAATGGGCCCTGGCCCACAAGAGTAACTCATTTATCGATTTCTCGCATTCCCCTGCATGGGAATTTTTATTGCTTTCTAGGAATAATTATCGCTATCTAGCGATTGTCTTCGTTTTCTTTTTAGGATTTGGATTTGCATTTTCCATTCAATAAATGTAATTGATTGATGAATATCAATAAAATTGCAAGTTTTATTTTGAGGGCATGATGAGGTACACCAAACCAGCCCGGTGATGATATCCAGCCGATAAAAAAAAGAGAAAAATCCAATGAGAATTCTAAGGCCTGGGCTTCATCATGCTTCCTCGTGTCAAAATGTTTATAAAAAAAATCCTTTTCAAAAGTCTTTCAAAAAGTCTTTCAAAAAATCTTTCAAAAAATACAGATTACTCTATTTGTTTTTCTAATTTATCTACTTCCTGTTTCAGGGACAATCTTATAACATGCAAAGGCATAGAAATGGACCAATCCAATGCCGCAAGCGCTAATAACGAAGATCCTAGAGACACAATTGAAGACTCCATTGAAGTGCAGCGTAGCTGGGAGCAGCATGAAAAAGCCAAGGCTCTTACATCCGAGCAAACTATCACTATCAATTTAAGTGACATTGAAGAAGCCAAGGAGGTCAAAATTGGGGCAAATCTCCCAAAAGACGAGGCCGAGCGCCTAATCCAGCTACTAAAAGAATATCAGGAAGTCTTCGCGTGGACCTATGCTAACATGCCCGGTTTAGACCTAGCAATCGTGGAGCATGCCTTGCCTACTAATCCGGACGTGCCACCCAAGAAGTAGAGGCTACGGAGGACTAAACCTGAGCTCTCAAAGAAGATTGAGGAAGAGGTGATGAAGCTTTTGAAAGTGGGATTTATTGAAGTCTCACAATATCCTGAATGGGTAGCTAACATTGTGCCAGTAATGAAGAAATATGGTCGAGTTCAAGTCTGTGTTGACTATCGGGACTTGAATAAGGCCAGCCCGAAGGATGATTTCCCACTACCCCACATAGACGTCCTTGTGGATAGCACCGCTGGATTTGAGTTATTCTCGTTCATGGATGGTTTCTCCAGATACAATCAGATAAGGATGAAGGAAGAAGATAAGGAGAAGACTGCATTTATTACCCCGTGGGGGACCTTCCATTATAAGGTCATGCCTTTTCGGACTCAAGAATGCAAGGGCAACTTACCAGCGAGCCATGGTAGCATTATTTCATGATATGATATATCAAGAGATCGAGGTTTATGTCGACGATATGATTGCGAAGACTCGACCTAGAAGAAGCCATGTTGAAACCCTGAAGAAATTGTTTGATCGTCTTCGTGAATTCAAGCTTCGATTAAACCCCGCTAAGTGCGTGTTTGGAGCAACATCCAATAAATTACTCAGATTCATTGTGAGTAGTAAAGGAATTGAGATTGACCCATCTAAAGTTAAGGCCATATGTGAGTTACAGCCTCCATCGACGGTCAAAGAAGTCTGAAGCCTTTTGGGGAGATTAAATTACATTGCCCGATTCATTTCCCAACCTGTCATCGAAACTGCCAAGCCATTCTTCAAGCTCCTAAAGAAGAATGCGCGAGTCAACTGGGATGGTGAGTGTCGTGAAGCATTTGACAAGCTGAAACAGTATTTGATGAACCCACCAGTTCTTGTCCCACCCTCACCGGGGCATCCTTTGGTTCTCTATCTCACTATCCATAGTGAGTCATTGGATGTGATGTTGGCTCAAGAAAGTCCTGTTGACAGAAGAGAACGGACCATTTATTACTTGAGTAAGAAATTCATTGTATCAGAGCTGAAATATTCTGATGCTGAGAAAACTTGTGCTGCATTAGTGTGGGTGTTGCATAGATTGCAGCAGTACACATTGCACTACCAAACGTTCCTCGTAACTGAGAATAATCCCATCAAGTATTTGCTTGATCGGCCAACTTTGGTGGGTAAGTTGGCTAAGTGGCAAATTTTAATCTCAGAATTTGATGTGCGGTTCATGCCGCAAAAGTCGGTTAAAGGTCGAGTGATCACGATATCTTGGCTGAGAATCCAAGAGTCTCAAGTAATGATGACGGTTCCCGGATGACCGTGTTTTGAGTGTAGATGAAGGCTCATGGACAATGTTCTTTGATGGAGCCGTGAACTTGTCGGCTGCCGAAAGTGCATCGGGGCAGTCCTAATATCCCAGACGGACAACATCATCCAAGAGCTGCAAAGTTGGTGTTCCCATGCACTAATAATATAGCTGAGTATGAAGCTTGCATCCTCGGACTCCAAGCTGCAATCGAGATGGGTGTGACCAAATTGAAAGTATTCGGGGATTCTGCACTGATCATACTACAGACCGTAGGAGAATGGGAAACCAAGAACCCCAAACTACTCCCATACCACAAGTATCTAGAAGACTTGGTAAAGGAGTTCAAGGGGATTTCGTTTGAATACTTGCCAAGGTGTCATAATCAATTTGCGGATGCACTCGCAACTTTGTCTTCTATGTTGCAAGTCACCAACGGGTTGGAAGTCGAGCCATTGAAAATAGAAGTTTTGCCGAGGCCGGCTTATTGCATGACCATAACTGAAGAATCTGATGGAAAGCCATGGTATTACGATATCATGAACTACATTAAAAAGCAGGAATTTCCTGAAGGAAGCACTCCGGCAGATAGGAAATACATCACAAAGATAACATCAAAATTCTTCGTTAGTGGCAAAAATTTGTACAAGAGGTCTCATGATTCGATCCTATCGCGGTGTGTGGATGCAGCCGAAACTACTCAAATCATGCAAGAAGTGCACGAGGGAGTATGTGGCCCTCATATGAACGGACACATGTTGGCTAAAAAGATTATGAGATTAGGCTATTATTGGCTCACACTAGAAAGTGATTGCATCAAACACGTACGAAGTTGTCACCGTTGTCAGATCCACGGTGATAAGATAAACGTTCCTCCAACTGAGCTACATCAGTTTTCTGAGCCATGGCCTTTCTCGATGTGGGGCATTGATGTGATTGGCCCGATAAATCCCAAGGCTTCAAATGGGCATCGGTTCATTTTGGTGGCGATAGACTATTTCTCCAAGTGGATTGAAGCTACATCCTTTGCAAATGTCACTGCACGCAATGTTGCAAAATTCATCAAACGTGACATAATTGCTCGCTATGGCGTCCCCGAATCAATCATTACCGATAACGGGACAAATCTGAACAACAAAATCGTTGATGAGCTGTTCAACGAGTTTAAGATTAAACATCTGAATTCGTCCCCTTACCGCCCTCAAATGAATCGGGCTGTGGAGGCTGCCAATAAGAACATTAAGAAGATCTTGGCCAAGACAGCCGAGAATTATCAAGATTGGCATGAGAGGTTACCTTTCGCATTGATGGCATACCGAACGTCTATCCGCACTTCTATTGGGGCAACTCCTTTTGCTCTAGTGTATGGCATGGAGGCTGTTTTACCCGTGGAGGTGGAGATTCCTTCCCTAAGAGTTCTATCCCAAGCAGAGTTATCTGAGGCTGAATGGATGCAACAAAGACATGAACAGTTGAACTTGATTGATGAGAAGAGACTGAAGGCTCTCTGCCATGGCCAGACTTATCAGCAGAGAGTGGCTAGGTCCTTCAACCGGAAGGTACGACCGAGACACTTCATGATCTTGTTCTAAGGAAGCTGTTGCCAATTTTTCCAGATCCTGAGGGAAAGTTTGCCCCAAATTACAGCGGTCCATATGTAGTGAGGAAGGTACTTCCAGGAGGTGCTTTGATTCTGGCTGAAATTGATGGTTGTCAGTTTTCCACTCCAGTTAATTCTGATGCTGTTAAGAAGTATTATCCATGATTGAATTTGCTGTGTCATGTTTTGAATTGCAAGTGCTTTTGTGATGAATAAATTGCCTCAATAAGTTGCAAATTCAAATTTGTTGCAAATTTTGCATGTTCTTCATAATGAATTGTGTGAGAAAAATTGAATGTGTCAAATGGGATATCTTGGAATGATGAAAGGCAAGCTTTATTTCATACACTATTTCATACACTAATCCCCAGTGAGTTGTGTGAAAAACTCCGTGCTCGCAAGGAAAATGGTGGTCTCGCAAAGGGTACATCATCCGAGGCGATAAGGGGTAATTTCTTCCTTTACCCAAAACACTACGGGTATATCCATTGTTTAGCCCTTTGAGCCCATACACATGAAAAACTTTCAAATTACCCCTGTCAAGGATCATCCCGCATTGGGACAAGTTTGAAATCAAGGGTAGGAATTTTCTTACTCACACTTGCGTCAATCTTTGGGTTTTGCTTTCGCAGTGTAACTTGTACGATAATTGAAGTGCCTTAGGATGATGAAGAGCAGTCATTTCTCTATCCTATACACTTTTATCCATTGCGTAGCCCACTTGAGCTTATGAATTCATTTCATATTAAACCCAATTGGTGATCATCCCCCACACTGGGGCAAGACAAATTCAAGTGGCATGAATTAGGATGCCCACAAAAAATGAAGATTTTGATCAAAGAAAAAAAAAAAGGTGCAAAAATGGGGCATAAAAAAGGCAGTGTGCCTGGTAAAAGCAAGGCCGATGCCCACAGAAAAAGAAAAAAATGCCTGATATGGTTAGTCATACCCTGAACAAGGTGGTACAGAAAAAAGGAAAGAAAAAAGCTCAAATGCTATTGCAATCAATGAGTGCAAAAGAAAATCTTCGACATTGAGGAAGAAAATCAGTAGAAGTGTCAAGATGATCACTAACTTTACCCTCTAAACACTTTTTGAGCCTAATCATCCTTTCGTTTCTTAACCCATGAACCAAGCCTACGTTACGTCCCTTACAAAGTCTATTCAGATTAGGGCACTTAAATTAACGTAAAGGTTCATATGTTCGAAGGCATCGCTCGAAGGAGTGTGAGTAAGATAATTTCTGCCTCATTTCTTATGTTTCTTGACTTGTAAACCCCAAGATGATTGCAGAATATTTTTCAAACAAGCTTGACTCAAAGAGTCCCATTCGTTAAGCCATTGACCAAGCCCGCATTATGGTCCCTCTTAAAGACCTCTCAGATTGGTGAAGTCGTACCACTTGCGAGATTGCTTGGACCCTTGTTTGGCATGATAAGGGTGAGATAGAGTGATTGACAAAATCCTGCATCAAAGGTCAGGATAAAATAGCCATTTTAATGAGGATGAGAGAAAAGTCCTTTCAGACCAAAGGATCCCTCATTTGACACATTCATGACACTCATGTGTTCAGAATGGAAATTAGATGATGCATAATTAATGGAAATTATCATGAACATCCGTTAAATTGATGCATGTTTATGATTGCAAACACATGTTGCCTCTCCTATAACCATGTTTTGTAGGAGACGTATCCCTAAAGATCAGATTTACTAGGTAAGTATATCTTTATCCATACCTAGAATATTTGTCACTGTACAAGTATTCCCTTTTAAGTATATTTGACACTCAATTGAGTTGTCCCCCAAAGATTTTTCTCCAGATTCAATCTGATTAAGGCGACCGAAGAATGGTTCGGGTCTTGGTCA
Source organism: Eucalyptus erythrocorys (assembly GCA_014182555.1). Classification (NCBI taxonomy): domain Eukaryota; kingdom Viridiplantae; phylum Streptophyta; class Magnoliopsida; order Myrtales; family Myrtaceae; genus Eucalyptus; species Eucalyptus erythrocorys. The sequence goes on from CM024597.1 coordinate 32,022,715, forward strand.
GATGATTTCTGTCGCAAGGCTGGGCGACCGAAGAATGGTTTGGGTCCTAGCCAAGCAAAACCTCAGTCTAGGTGACCGTAACATAGAACGGGTCCTAGACAGCATTCATTGCTTTAACAGGTGACCGTAGCATAGAACGGATCCTGGAAAAGCAATTTTTCCATTCAGGTGACCGTAGCATAGAACGGATCCTGAAAAACAAATTTCTTCATCAAGGTGACCGTAGCATAGAACGGGTCCTTGACAACACTTATTGCTCTAACAGGTGACCGTAGCATAGAACGGATCCTGCGAAAGCAATTCTCTTCCGCCATACTGGGCGACCGTAGAGTGGTATAGGTCCCAGGAAGGCGGAATCTTCACAAAGCCGTGTTACTATTTTGGGCGACCGTAAAATGGTACGGGTCCTGGACATAGAACACCCTTTACCTCGGACTACTTCATCCCCTTCGAAGGTAAGTTATTCCAGGTAGGTTCATTTGCATTAGCATTTGCATGCATCCTATAAATTGCATTTAAAAAATGGAATCCAATTTCCAACAAAAAATCATTTATTGCATAAGCATGACCAAAATTTAGGTCTCAATTTGTCTTTGAAGGCAACCTCTGCGAGCTCACCTTCAAAGAGGGGCAAATGTTGACACCTAAATTTTTGGGGTTGATTTTTGCTAAAAAATAAAAAATAAAAAATGCATGGCATAGGTAGATTTGATTTTTTTCCATTTTGTCATATTTTTTTTTTATTTTATTAAGATTTTTATAGATTTAGGTAATATGCACTCGGATGTATTTTTGCGCAAAAAGGGGAAATTTTTTGATCAAATATTGTGTGGGGTGAAATAATATATTCGATGGAATTTTACGCGAGCAAAATTGGCAATAAAATATGCCGCGAAGATACAATTTTTGGGTGTATAAAAGGGGGTGCATACGGTTGACCTAAGGGGGGCTCCTTTTCGAAAAAAAAGGGAAAAGAAAGTTAGAAAAAGTGAAAAGAGAGAGAGAGAGAGAGAGAGAGAGAGAGAGAGAGAGAGAGCTGTCGGAGGGTGAGCCGAGGGAGAGAGAAAAAAAAAAAAGGAAAAGAAAAGAGAAAGGTGAGCTGAGAGAGAGAAAAATAAAATTAAAAAAAAAAGGAAAAAGGAGGCCGAAGCCCCCCCTTCCCGGCGCGCTCGTTCGTCTTCCCGAGGGGGGGGGGATCCTGCGAGGTCGCCGTCGCCGTCGAAGCCATCGCCGACGCCCACAGCCCCCGCCGCTCCTCGAAGCCCCTGCTCACGACGCCCTCCGCCGCTCCGGATCCGGCGCCGTGGCCTCCCCCCCGCTGCGAAACCCCGATTGAAGCCGAAGCCCCAAATCAACCGCATCGCCGCGCCGCCTCGCTCGCAATGCTCGCGCCTCCTCTTCCGTCACCACCCGATCTCTTGCCCCACATCTGCAACCCAGCCGCGACAGAAGCACCACCGCCGCCTCGCCTGCCTCCCACTTGGAGCCCGACGCTGCCACAGATGCCGTGACCCCCTGCTGCTTTCCCCCCGCGCCGGCCTTGATCCACCGTCCCGACGATCCAGCCGCGCCGCCCGAGACGCCCTCGTCGTGACGCCTCGCCATCCCGAGCCTCCCCGGTGCCACGCCGCCGTCGCGCCGTCCCCGGAGGACCCCACCGGAACCCTAGCCGTCGCCCCAAGCCTCACCGGTCGGCCCTCTCTATTTTCTTCCCTTTTTTTTTTTTTTTTTCGAAAAAGAAAAGAAAAAAAATAAAAAGCAAAAAAAAAGAAAATTAGGTAAATTCTATTTTTAGTTATTCTTATTTTTATCTTTATTGTTATTTTTATTCTTTTATGTTATTTATTTTTCTGTTTATTGCACATTATTTGTTATTTTAGGAGCAATTGTCCTTTTAATGTTAAGGTGAAATTCCATAAAATTGCTATGAAATTAGTAATTGCCGAGTCCGATTTTCGCGCCCGAAATCCGACTCGAAATTACTTTAAAAAATCCGATCTCCTGCCCGAGATCCGATTTGTGATTTTTTGCGAAATTGGCCAACCCGATCTCATGCGCGAGATACGGTTCATCAATTTGGGGGATCGATTTTGCTTGATTTGCTAGGGTTATTTGAGTTAATTTTCCTTAAAAAATCAAAAATCAAAAATGCAGTTTTAGGGTTTGCATGCTTAGGATAGAAATTTTTTTAATAATAAAAAAATCAAATTAACTGGTTTAGGTTGCATTTTTGGTTATTAAGAATTGTTAATTTCAAAACACAAAAAAAGTGAAAAAAAACTCAAAAAAATCTTAAATTAGGATTAGTTTTTTTATTGTCTTGCATATTTAGATTAGGGATTTTATTTCAGGTCAAAAAAAAGAAGAAAAAACAAAAAAACAAAATTCACTTAGGATACTAGTTGAATTGCATGTTAAATTTTAATTAAAAAATGCGAAAAGCAAACAAAAATCATCATGAATTTTAGAATAGAATTGCATGTTTAATTTTAAGCTTAGATCAATTTTTTAGATAGATTGCATCTTAGGCTAGAAATTACTAAATTAAAACAATGTCTTAATTTAAATTAGGATGACCTAATTCCTAGTTTAAATAGGATAGAACTTTAATTTAGTTAGGAATTTCATTCAAATATCTTAGGATAGATTACTTCCACCTTTTAGGATAAATTGCAATTTTTAGAAAAATAAAAACCATAAAATCAAAAAATCAAAGATCTTGCATGAGCATGTAGAATTAGGAATATAGATTTAGTAAATAAAGCATTTAGGCTAGTAAATTAGACTCTTTTTTTAGAATCACATTTTTTAGGGTAGTTCAATTAGGACTTTTGTTAATTCAAAATTTCAGGTAAAAAAAATCCAAAAAACATTAGGTGCATTCTAGGGCCATTTAATTAAAATTTGCATAATTAGGTCATTTAAGTTGTAATTATTGCATTTCATGTCATATAATTTAGATCATTTTGCCATTTCATATTAGGCTATTAGCATGCATTGCATTTAGATTAAATTCCATTAAATAAAGTGAAAACAAAAAAAAGAGAAATCTGCGTGTTAATTAGAGACCATATCTAGGATTGTTGATGTGGATTTTAATCTAACGATGCAGATGCTTTTATTGCTACAAGGTAAGTCCCTTAACCTTATTCATTATTTTATTGGGTGTTAAATTGGTGGATTGCGCACCCGCATGATCACCTCACATGTTAGGGAGATAATTAAAATCAATTTAAGCTGCCTGTGAAAAACATTTTTCAAAAATAAAAAGAATGGTACCGAAAGGGCGTTAGAGAAATCTAACGTAACCAAGTCCCCGTATCTAGAATCTCTGGTTCGTAGGAGTAAAGTAAATCTCCCATTACTTTACTTGGGTTTCTAATCAACCCATCAAAAATAGATTTGTGGCGACTCCTAATTGAAAATTAATTGCATGCTAAGAACTTGAACTTAAGTCGCGAATTGGTATGGGCTTGGGAGAGCCCGAGTTAAGTCCAAGCTTAACAATCCATTAGCCAAACCCTAGGTGGTTCACACCTGAAAAATTGGTCGCGACAGTCCTCCTCACCTATTAGTTTAAGCTTTGCAGTTAGACTTTCTAACATAGCATCGGAGTCAATATTATCCCTTTTGCAAATGTGCTTAAGAAAGTAACCTACATACCCCTTGCGCGTAGATTAAACTTTGGTTTAAAATTAAACCATGGATATCTATAATAGTGAAGACAAGTTGAGCTTATAAATTAAAAAAAAAAAAAATTAGAACATTTCTACATTGAAACCATATAAAATTTTATATGAACACTGCCAACTTATTCTAAATACTTAAACTATTATATGAAAGTTTAGTTTAACATATTTAAATATATTAAACTACTATTGCAAAATCCTAACCTCACATCAATTTTAGATTAGTCAATGATAGTCCAACAATTTCCAACGTGTTATCGAAGCTATGCAACGTAGATCATAGAGTCCTTTGCAATAAGTATAGCAATTTGACCTCTATAATCACCTGTTTCTTCTAATTGGACCAGGCAAATAACATGTCCAATTTGTCTCTCTTGATCAAACGAGGACTCACCATGCACAAGCATCCTGTGGAGTGATTCTTAATTTTTTTCGACGGCTTTAAAGTTAAGAACCATTAAATGCCATTACTTTCATATCATACTTGTTTTCCAAGAACAAGTTAAGACCCCATATAGATTTCCTTCTCGCTATTTTCATCATCATTTACGTAAAACTTGAATTGGGAAATTCTGCGTGTTGAACACGACTTGTCACGATCGACGGTGGTCAAATTAGAAGTAATTTTTGTAAAGTCAAAGGTAAGACAAAGAGGATGAGATCTGTTGAATAAAACCATACATGAATATCCTTTGTCCGTTTCTAAGTGGGCAGTGTGGGGACACGAAGTTCAAAACCGTGTCTTTATCACATTCCTAGAAACATTCTCTTCCACCGACGCCATATAAAATAGTGCGTCCATGCTAAATTCAAACCCACCGTTTCCTATCATTCGCGGGATTTGACATTCTGTATTTTCTTGTTGTGTAATCCTCAAACTATTTTATTTATACAATGAAGCCCTCCTATTAACAGCCATCTAACACGATGAGACCTAAGTGTCACGACACTTTTCCTATCTTGAAAATGCTTACGTGAACTTTATTATTAATGAAAAAAATAAATTTGACATAAGCTTGTAAAAGCAAGTTAACAAGGGTAAACAGACAAGAGGTTGAGGGTGTGCCGCTAGCCTTGCCTAGGGAAAAAGTGCCAAAAAATCCTAAACCTTTTGCCTTTGTGCCGATTTAGTCTTAAACCTTTTTTTGATGCCGATTTAGTCCTAAACCTTTTTACGTTGTGCCAATTCAGTCCTTTCAGGCTAATTTGGCCGAATTTTGCTGATTTGGGACGCCGGCCGGCTGACGTGGCCTTGTCGGCGCTGACGTGGACAACTTTTAATAATATTTTAATATTTTTTAAATATTTTTTATTTTTATTTTTTTTATTTTTGTTTTTTTCTTTTTCCTCCAGCCGGTCGCCGGTCCGGCGACCGGCCAGAGGCGACGGCCGGCGAGGGCGAGGCCGACCTCGCCGGCCACCTCGCCAGATCCGGCGAGGGCGAGACTCGCCCATGGCCGGATCGGTGAGGTCGAGCCTCGCCGGCCATGGGCGAGGCTCGACCTCGCCGGATCGGGCGAGGACGAGCCTCGCCCATGGCCGGCGAGGCTCGATCTCGCCAAATCCGGCGAGGCCATGGCCGTCCCTCGCCGGATCCGGCGAGGTCGAGCCTCACTAGATCCGGCAAGGTGGCCGGCGAGGGCACCCTCGCCCTCGCCGGCCGTCGCCCGCCGGTCGCCGGACCGGCGACCGGCTGGAGGGAAAAAATAAAATAAAATAATAAATAATAATAAATATATAAAATATTAAAATATTATTAAAAGTTGTCCACGTCAACGCCGGTAAGGCCACGTCGCCCGGCCGGGCGTCCAAATCCAGCAAAATCCGGCCAAAATTGGCTGGAAAGGACTGAATTGGCACAACATAAAAAGGTTTAGGACTAAATCGGCACAAAGGCAAAAGGTTTAAGACTTTTTTGGCACTTTTCCCCTTGCCTAGCCATGGCGCGATTCCATATGCTAAGGCTTCCGGTGGGGTTTGTCCAGACTTATAAGTTCATTAGGAAAATTATTGAAAAAACTCTTCGACCTTTTATAATCATGTCAATTTGATCATAATTTTTCTTTTTACTAATATAATTCTAAACCTTTTGCAAGTATGTCAATTAAGTTCATTCGGCTAATTTTGGCCAGTCAATGTTGACATTGATAATTTTTAATAATATTTTTATTTTCCCTTTTCTTTTTCTCTTCTTCCTTTTTTTTTTTTTTTTTTTTTTTTGCGAAGCCCTTGTCGGTGAGCGTTGCAACCTTCGCCCTACCTCCCCTAGATGTGGGCGAGGCCTAAGGGCACTGGGGGAGATGGCTTTGCCTGGATTTGGATGAGGTCAACCTTGCCATAGCCTTGCTAGCTTGGGTAAAGATGGCCTCGCCTGCAACTGGCAAGGCCATTGCCGCTTTCACTAGTGGCTAGGCAAGCTCAATCTCATTGTTGCTGGGTGAAGGCGAGCATCCTCAAGGGCAAATGAAGTTGTGCTCGTGCAGCCACTAGTGAGTGAAAGTGCTAGTATGAACACCTAGAGGGGGTGAATAGGTGTTCAAAATAAATCCTGACAAATAAATGTGGAATAAAATAAGTTTTGAGCAAAGTCTAAATAAGGATCAAAGTCTGATAAGCGAGCCACCAGACTTCTAATAGATGTTCAAAATTTGTTATGCGATGGAACAAACTTCGAAATAACCTGTAAGAATGCAACAGACTTAAATATGAAGAGTTAAGGAAAAAGTATGCACACGAAATTTATAGTGGTTCGGCTTAAATCAAGCTTATGTCCACTCTCCCACGCTAATAGCCTTTTAGCTAGATTCCACTATGCAATCAACAAAAGATTATAACTTCGAGTGCAAACATTTAGTGATAGATCACACTATTTCACTATGTCACTCTTTTGGTATTTCTCTTATGATCACAAATGTTTAAGCTCACCAAAGACAAGTGTATGATCGAAGGTCGCTTAGACTTTGGAATTATAAATTTTACGCTCCGTCTTTTACTTGCTCATTAGTCCTTGATCTCCTTAAATACTCCTCCACTTCCAAACTAGCCGTTGGACAGTATCTAGAGGATCATCTTCCAATCTACCCATTGAACAGATCTATATCTAGAAGATTTAGTAGCGGTGAGTGACAAAAGTAGATTCCCAAGTTGATTCCGATTGTCCATACAAATAGAATCTTGGTTTCCATAAGTAGAGCTTCTTCATTTAGAAAGTTCTTGTCTTCAAGATCCAATTGTCAATCAGTTAGATTGAATCAATCAAATTTATCTTGATGTAGTCCAAACTAGATCACTAGCCATTATATGTTTGGGGCTTGTGTTAAGTTCTGTCAAGTTGTCTCGTTCTGAACATGCTTCATTCGGAATCCGTTACGATCTGAACATGTGTCTTGTTCTAGACCTTATCACGTTCTAGACTTTTGTCTCATTTTGAATGTAAAGTCTGAGAGTGTTCTATCTGAAGTAGAGTCTGAATGTCTTCCGTTAGAAGTAGACTTTACAATCTGGACATAAGTCTAAACATATTCTATTTCTGAACATATTTAGCCTCAAGGTCTAGATACAGTCTGAATAAGTTCAGCTTCAGTAGAGAGTCTGTCTTCCGGTTCTTTCAAGTATAGACTTTGACAAAATCCTTTACATATTCTTTTATCTGCATAGTCTATTTCTCAATCATTAAATACGTTAGTAGCCTTTGATTTATTTTGTCATCTTCAAAACATCATAAGGGATTTCCTTGAGGTCTCTCCCTTTTTTTATGATAACAAAACAATCTCTAAATATGTAGATGTGTAATCATACTTTCTAAAAATATTAATAAATCATAGCAATGTAATTCAAATCAGAAGATAGCAGAAGATAGCAATGTAATTCAAATCAAAAGATAGCAGAAGATAGCAAATGGATTGAGCATAACAATATATAGAAAAATAATTGCAGCTCAATAACTAGTATCAACACATATGCATATTTATATTCTCTCTCCCTTTTTGTCATAATCAAAAAGCGATAATAATAGATATAATATCACGTAGAGAATATAAAACGATAACAAATATATCTTGAATGAAACACGATTTCCAAAAAATCAACTTTTATAAAGTAAATCGAATATTAAAGATATGTAATATGACTCACTGACCAAAAAAATCATATATATCAGCAAATATCCAATAAAAATCACGAATACATAATAAAATTCACTTACCCTTTTTGTCATGATAATATCAATAAAAGATTTGTTAATGACAAAAGGTAATAAAAGATGCACTAACCAGATTTCATAGAACTTAACAAGTTCTGTCACATTTACTTTTTCCTTCCTTCCATAATAATCAAGATCATGATCAATTCAAAAAGATTTTTCCATAATTAATCAATGCTCCCCCTTAATTTTTCCCTTTCTTTTTGGATTCACTTTCTCCCTCTTTCGTACGACATATAAGGGATTTCCTTAATAATTTGTAAAAACTTTGCACAAGGAAGAGAATTTTTTAGCCTCCTTCCTCTGATTTTATGGATCAAACTTGCAATTCTTCTCATGAAATACTTTTCAAATTGCACCATGATTTGCGTAGATTTGCAATCATTCTTGCCTTATTGAATTTCCTGCAATGAACCCATTCCTTTTTTGGTTTCCATCAATTTGGATCCGTCCATTTTGTTAGAGAAAAATATAAAATCTCCATATATAATAAAATATTCTTTTTAAACTCATCATGTTATTTAAGGAAAGAACATTATACACAATAAAATCAGAGAGAATAAAATCCTTAAGTATCTAAGAATATCTTGCATAATAAATTAATATCACGCAAAACTGATTTTCACTTTGCAAAATATGACAAAATCTGAGAGCATAAAATAAGACAAAATAATCTGAATTATCTCTCAGAAAGGAATCAAATCAATCGCGCATATTAGATCAAATCACAACTCTCGAATAAAAATAATCACGTGATTCTTCCTTCAATCAAACCAATCAAAGAATATGATCATTATAAAATCTAAATCAATCAAGGCATGAAGAGAATATAAATGTAATGAGAATTTTTAAATTACGTACCCAAACCAAATTGAGAATTAAAATATATATATATACATATATATATATATATATATATATATATATATATATATACCTTCCTTACCAATTTCTCTTTATTCTTTTTCTTTATTTCCTACAAAAACAACTCACCTTTTCTATGGTATCCATATTTTCTTGAGTCCTTGAGAGTTAGTAGAATATGCTATTTTACTAAATCTATATTAACAGGTCTTCCAGACTTTAGGACAATCTTTCTCAAAATGTTTTGAGTCTCCACAATTTGAACACTTGAGGGCATTTCGACCCACAGGTTTTGTAAAGATCCTTTGAAAATACTTCTCGTACGCAAGTCTAGGAGGTTTTTATCTAAGTCTCTCATTGACTTTAGGAAAATCTATCAGAGAATCATTGTCCTTATTGAAGCCAACTCCCGACTTATTATAGTAAGGTACTTGTATGGAAAGAATATGCTCTAATATTTTTGAACCCTTTGAAAATTTTGTCGAAATATTGGAAAATTCTTTCTTTAAAGAATCATTTTCTTTTACAAGTAAATCTCGACTTTTTTTTTTTGTAGAAAATCTTTTTGCAAAATATCAAACTTTTCTTTTCGAGAAAGATCATGTTGCTTATGTGACATCCCAGATTTTCAACCTTATTTTCTACTGAATTAATCGGGCATTTCATCAACACGCCTACAAGGCTTTTCTCAGAGCTGATCACTCTCGAGATAACTAGACTATCTAGGTAAGCCATTTAGAAATTTTAAGGCATTAGACTTAAGAATTCAACTAGGAATCGGCTTCTCAACTGTGCTCATCTTTAGAGGCCATTACGGCATAGTTAAAAATCGATTTGAGATCAAAGATAGATTGGTTCAACTGAGATATGTGGCCAATCATGGGTGACTCTACCAAATTGGAAAATTCTCATCGACTGGCACTAGTTTGATTTTTACTATCATTTTGGTACTATGTGTCTGTATTTAAATCCTCAAGATTTTTACAACAACCGAGAGTCGCCAATGTGTCGAATGGGTTTAGTGTGGCTTAAAGAAAATCGATCACTGGTCATTTGCTCAAAAATTCTGAAAACTACTCGGTAACCTAGGTCGCGCTAGAAATGTGTCGGAGTGAAATTAACCACCAATTTGAGTCCGATTTCAAAAATTGAAGATTCTATCATATCACAATAAATTCTAGGAACATCGACTTAGTCCAAAAGATCTTTTTGCAACTCGAGGCTTTTTGGGAAAAAGTCGGCATAGGACCGTTTTTATTCAGAAAAGGGCAGGGATCATTTTAACTGCAAATTTGAGAATCAAGTGGATTGTGTGGGTGAAGAAAAATGCTAAGATGACCAATGTTGGGTTGATCAAATGTATTGAGGCCAATTGAGATTAAATCAAGTGAGATGAGGTGTTCAATTGAAGCCATATGCTTGCAAATTCGTGTGCCCCCATTCCCTATGGTCTTTGGACCATTTCAAGAAGTTGTGGAGAGTGTTTTGGTGGCTCAATGACAACCAAGGAAGTGTGGGTGGTGTGAGTTGGTAAAGGGGGTCAAAAATGTGGAAAAAATGGCCATGGTAGGCCCCTTCAACCCCATCCCTACCCTCTCTCTCTCCCTTGGCCAGCCAAACCCACTCTATTCCCCTTCTCTCTTAGCTTGTTCGATGCCAGCAACTAGCAAGAGAAGCTGGAGCTACTGTCGCCACCTCAAACCACCTCGCCGTTGTCGTTTCCCACGCTGCTGCCTACACGTGCACGCCCCGCACACGCCACGCCTTGCCACCTCCCTTACGCCGTCCAACAACCCTATCCCACCATTCTAGCCTCTGTCCAGCCGTTGCAAGTGGCCATGGAAGCCCGCCGGAGTTCCGTCGAGTCCTTGTTTGAACCGGAACCACCCCTGTTGTCCATCCCCAATCCTTGCCTCACCATTTCAACCTTTGAAGCTCGTTTTGAGGTGTTTTCGGGCCTCAGATCCTAGGCCTGCTTTGAAGACGTTCCTGACGTTTCAATCCAAATGGATTACTAAACGGGTGAGTTTAGCTTACTAATCATCGCTTAGTTTTCTAATGATACTTAAGAGTTGATTAGATTTAATTAAGTGCAATTAGGTGGATAGATTAGATTAGATTAGGCAGAAGAACGCTTCAAGTGCCAAAAGTTGGCACAAAGGGACACTTAAGTGCCAAAAGTTACGAAAGGTACACTTAAGTGCCACATTCGAAAAAGAAAGGGACACTTAAGTGCCACTCAGGCCAAAATCCGGCCAAAAATGCGACGTGTACAAATTCTGGCGAAATAAGTGTAAAACGACGTATTTGTTTTGCATGCGACGTGGCCAAATAAGTGCAAAACGACGTCGTTTTGCATTGACGTGGCAATAAATAAATGTAAAAGTTAACTAAATTTAATTTAAAACTAAATTTACTTAAAATATTTAAAAATACAAATACAAATATTAAAAAATTCAAAAAAATTTAAAAATTTAAAAATTTTTTAAAAAATTTAAAAATTTAAAAATTTTAAAAAATTTAAAAATTTTAATTTAATTTAGTTAGTTTTTTATATTATTTTAATTTTTGCATTGACATGGCAACTTGTTTTTTTAATTTTTAATTTTTTAATATTAAATTTTGTTATTTTTAAATGTTTTAAATAATTTTAATTTTAATTTTAATTTAATTAATTTTTATATTATTTTAATTTTTGCATTGACGTGGCAACTTTTTTTTTTTAAATTTTTTTAGTTTTTAAATATTAAAATTTGTTATTTTTAAATTTTTTAAATAATTTTAATTTTAATTTTAATTTAATTAATTTTATATCATTTTAATTTTTGCATTGACGTCGCAACTTGTTTTTTAATTTTTTTAGTTTTTAATATTAAAATTTGTTATTTTTAAATGTTTTTAAATAATTTTAATTTTAATTTTAATTTTAATTAATTTTATATTATTTTTCCATGTCAAACGCTAAAACGACGCCGTTTTGCTTTTGCCTCGCCAGAAAATCGCCATGTCAGCATTTTGGCCGGATTTTGGCCGGATTAACACTCAAGTGTACCATTTTGCTCCGATTTTGGCACTTAAGTGTACCCTTCGTAACTTTTGACACTTAAGTATCTCTTTGTGCCAACTTTTGGCACTCTAGGGGTCCGCGTGTTGATTAGATTAGCTAAATTAATTATGTATTGATGCATGTTAGGCAATTGGATAGTGTAATTAGCAAGTAGACACATACTAATATTTATTGAACGAATCTCGAGATTTTTCCAAGTCTGTTTTGGCGTCCAATTAGGCATTACGAGCCTAATTTGGATTTATTAGTATTTAATAATTAATTTTTGTATTTATTTAATTATTTATTTATTTTTCGAAAATTAGGCTGGGATAGTCGATGACCGGAATTTTATGCTGATTATCGTGGTGCAGTCCGTTTATTTAATTGAGCTTTAATTTGTGCCGAATTGATCTAATTATGAATTTGTAGGAATTATTCCTAAATTGAATTGATTTTGAGTAATTAATTGAAGAATAACCGGGTATCAGTTGTTAGTGCCAAAAGTGTTCTGAAAGACTGTGGATCATAGTGGAAATTGTAGAAAGGAAATTGAGTATGTAATTTATCATGCCGATTCGATGACTAAGTGTGTCATCTCAGAGAAAGGCATTAAGATTTGTAATTGAGTAGGTACATCACCTCGGAGAAGGCACGTGGGCTCAAAGACTTGGTATGTCATCTTGGAGAATGCACGTGGACTCAATTATTAAGTATTACATCTCGAAAGAGACACGTGGGCTCGGTGACTTGATGCATCATCTTGGAAAATGCACGTGGGCTTATTGAGTAGGTATGTCATCTCGGTGACTGGGAGAGTCATCTTGGAGACTACACGTGGGCTCGACAACTAGATATTCTATTGTGGGGAATATATGTTATCAATTTAAATGACCAGGGAAATGGTCTGTTTGACATATAATCGACTAAGTCGATTGAACGACGTTTCGATCTGTGTTGGTTTATTTGAATGCCTATTGAACTATATTGAATTACAGGTGGAATTTGAGGCCAAGGTAAGTCATTTGATTCATGTGGTGCATAGGCAATTGTTACGGCGTATTGGCCTTCTAATCGAGTTTTAGGAGGGTAGAACTCGCTGAGACGTAGTCTCATTGGTTATTATAAAACCAATTTCAAGCCCTTAGATAGCAGCACCTCCACATCCCTCTATTCCTGAGCAGTTTGGTATCCCTGAGAGTATTTCAGAGGAGGCTATACATTTCCACATTCACCCTAATCTAGAAGGATTAGAGTACGTGCTGGTGAAATCTACCATTTGGGTTAACGTGGATAGGGATGACCTGATGTCTCATGAGTATAGATCGTGATATCGTTACTACCATGATGGGCGAAGAGAGGGTACCATACTGGAAGATGATGTGCCATGATTTGTCTTATAGGAAGCGTTTGGAGAAAGGACTGCAGATCCCAAGGACGGGGCGGTAGACGATGCTAGGGATCCCACGCTGGGGAGTGAGCCAGCTTCTTCAATGTACACAATTGAGGATGCCAACTGGAGCGAACAAGAATGGGAGATTGTGGAGCATGAAGAGGATGAACTTGAAGAGGATTGAGACCTCCCCCGTTTTATAAACCCTGTGTATAAATGGTTATGTGATAGATCAGACTTTTGTGAATAGTACTGTAAAATATACTGAAGAGTTTGTATTGTATAAAAGTGTAGTTATGGTTTTTCAGTTGTGAAAAATATAATCCTACTTTTCTATCATATTGTTTTATTGTCTAGGGATTATTTATCTGCTTCCGCATGCATATTTAAAAGAATGGGCCGGTGATGCATCCTGGGACATCGCTAGTAATTGACCAAGTGAAGGATGGGCACGTGACCGAGGATTGGGGCGTGACAGCCTAAGCCATGAATTCTCCTTTTTTGGTTCAGAGATCATTTTAAGAGAAGATTTGAGATTTAAGCAAAGCTCATTTATATATTTAATCACTTTAGTAGGAATTTCTAAATGACTTACCTCGATTTCTTTGTCGGATTCTAAATATGTGTCTGAGTTAAACTTTGATTCTGAGTCTGACTCTGATTCTGAATTTGAATCTGAGTCTGAATTTTATTATCAAGCATCTATTTTCTTGCTTGTCATCTTCTTTCATGGTTTTTTTTTTTTTTTTTTTTTGCCCATTCTACTTGTATTTTTTTTCTTCCACTAAATTTCCTTCCTTTTCTACTTAGCTTTTTGAATTTATTGATCATAAAAGCAAGTTCTTCGTCGTCTACATCATTTTCTGAGTCTGCATCATCAAAATCAACATTAAATTTTAAAGTGATGGACTTCTTACCTTCGGGATCTTCGTCGTTGATTTGTTCCATTTTGTAGGATTGAAGAGTGCCAATCAATTCATCAACGGAGAGTGGCATAATCCTCTAAGTCTCTCAGATTGAGGTCTTAACATGGTTCAAATCTTTTGAGAGACCTCACAAAAGTTTGTTGACCTTCATTGGGGAAGAAATTGGATGACCTTGATACATTAAACTGTTTACAATTTTTGTAAAATGATTAAACATATCTCCAATCAACTCTCCTAGCTTCATCTTGAAGGATTCATATTGGCCAAGTAGGAAGTTTACTTTTGTCTCTTTTACATGATCAGTCCCTTCATAAGTAACATGAAGTCTATCCCAAACTTCCTTAGCCGTTTCACATGAAGAAATTCTATTATATTCAGCAGGAGACAAAGCGCAATATAAAGAATAAATGGCTTTTGCATCAAGAGCTTCTCTTTTGGACAACTCCATCCGAGACTAGGAGCAGGGGGTTTTGTTTCTTTGTCTTTGCCATTCTTATTTGATGTAGACGCAGCAATGGGATTGATTCCTTTTTCCATAACACTCTATTGCAAGGGATCTCTAGATCTTATAAATGCATTCATTTTGTTTTTCCAAATGTTGTATTCATTTCCATCGAAATAGGGTGGCCTAGTGTTTCTTTGCCCTTCCGTAAGTCATGGTGCCAAGATACTAGTCATAGAAGATCCTTAGCTTAAAAGTAAAAACACTTTAATAAAACGAGCACTTAGCTTTGATACCAATTGAAAGTGTTAATACGAACACCTAGAGGAGAGTGAATAGGTGGTCAAAAGAAATCTTGACAGATAAATGCAGAATAAAATAATTTTCGAGCAAAGTCTGAATAAGTATCAAAGTCTGATAAGCGAGCCACCAGACTTCTAGTAGATGTTCAGAATCTGTTATGCAATGAAACAGACTTTTGAAATAACCTGTAAGAATGCAACAGACTTAAATATGAAGAGTTAAGAATAGAGAATGTTGCACACGAAATTTATAATGGTTTGGCTTAGACCAAGCCTACGTCCACATTCCCACGCTAATAGCCTTCTGGCTGGATTCCACTATGTAATCAACAAGAGATTACAACTTTGAGTGCAAACACTTAGTGATAGATCAAACTATTTCACTAAGTCACTCTTTTAGTATTTCTCTCACGATCGCAAACGTTTAAGCTTACCAAAGACAAGTGTATGATCGAAGGTCGCTCAGACTTTGGAATTATAAATTATACGCTCCGTCTTATACTTGCTCATCGGTCCTTGATCTTCTTAAATACTCCTCCACTTCCAAACTAGCCATTGGATAGCATCTAGAGGATCGTCTTCCAATCTACCCATTGAACAGATATGTATCTAGAAGATTTAGTAGCCGTTGAGTAATAAAAATAGAATCCCAAGTTGATCATGATCACCCATACAAACAGAATCTTGGTTTCCATAAGTAGAGCTTCTTCATTTAGAAAGTTCTTGTCTTCAAGATCCAATTGCCAATCAATTAGATTGAGTCAATCAAATCTATCTTGGTGTATAATCCAAACTAGATTACTAGTCGTTATATGTTTGGGGCTTGTATTACGTTATGTTAGTTGTCTCGCTCTGAACATGCTTCGTTCTGAATTTGTTACGATCTGAACATGTGTCTTGTTCTAGACTTTGTCATGTTCTAGACTTGTGTCTCGTTCTGGATGTAAAGTCTGAAAGTATTCTATCTAAAGTAAAGTCTGAGTGTCTTCCGTCAACAGTAGACTTTACAATCTGGACGTAAGTCTAAACATATTTAGCCTCAAGGTCTGGACACAGTATGAATAAGTTCAGCTTCAGTATAGATTCTATTTTCTGGTTCTTTCAAGTATAGACTTTGACAAAATTATTTACATGTTCTATCATCTACATAGTTTGTTACTCAATCATTAAATACATTAGTAGCCTTTGATTTATTTTATCATCTTCAAAACATCATAAGGGATTTCCATAACAGTGAGGCTTGACCTTATCGTCACCGGGTGAAAGCAAGCTTGCCTCGCTAGTGGCTGGGTGATATCAACCTTACCTAGCAATGGTGATGTCAAGCCTTGTAAGATTCGACAAGGGCTTGCCTTGCCAACAACGGCGAAGCGAGTCTCTTCACTAGCCAGTGAGGTCACCTTAGCTCGATGACTAACCCTTATCTATGGCCGGTCACCTCGATCTAATGATTAGCAAAAGGAAGGAGGAGGAGGGGAAAAATAATGAGAAAAAGAAAAGGGAAAAAGAAAAAATAATTAAAATATTCAAAAAATATTAAAATATTATTAAAAGTTGTCAATGTTTACACCGGTCATGCCATATCAGCACTTGCTATGCTACATTAGCATTAATCAACTAAATTTGGTCGAATGAACTGAATTGACATAATTACAAAAGGTTTATAATTCAATTGATCAAAAAAATAAGTTTAAGACTAAATCTATACAATTGCAATGGGTGTAGGATTTTTTGGATAATTTTCCCTAAGTTAATGAACACCATCCAAATAAAACTCAACTAAATATATATGTGAGTGAAGTTCTCGTTGATAATTCACTAATCAAAAGACAATTCCCTCTCACCAGAGATAGAGAAAAATGTCTCTTCCTTGATGTTGCTTGCTAAGTAGAAGGCTTGTTTTTGGGGGCAAAAGGTTTCCATGATTTGTGTCTTGTGTTCCGTGGATTTCCATATATTTACTAGAAATTTCTTAAATTATATGGGTATTTATAAACTCAATAAATATAAATCATTAAATCATATGGAACTCTAGAGGGGTCCCAGCATCCAATGAATGATATCGATTGGGCAGTTGGCTTTGATTTTCTGATTGCTCTATCTCCCGCAATATTTGTTTCGAAATTCTTTCCTCTAATAATGGTAGTTTAAGGAGGTCGCAATTTGGTAATCCATCATTAGTCTTTCTACACTGTCAATTTTGTTTATAAGTCTTCGTGTTAGATATTAGCGATAGATGATGATAGATGGACGATCCACTTGATTTTTGGCACATAAATATATAATCAACAAACTATGTATCATCAAAATCTGAATCTCCAACCCCTTGCCTTGTCAATTTTTGAATTGAAGGCCTTGTTAAAAATACGTGGTCCCAAATCATTTGACTTTTTGCCTGATGGTAACAGTAAGTGTTAATCTAAAAACTTAAAATTAGCTTTTGAATGAGTTGATAGTAGTTCCACAAAATTCTATATGGTATCAAGGTCTTGTAACTCATAAAGGCCTTCAATTTGTCATTAAGATACACTTTGAACTTTAGATCATCGGTTTCTTCTTGAAATATGTTCACCATTATTGAGCTGATATTGCATGGTTTATAAAATCATATAAACTAGGACCTTCTGACCTTTAATCATATTGGTCTCATTGTAAAGCCCACATGACTAATAGCCACATGATCTGTCAACCAAACGATTCCTTTATCTAACTTAATGGTTAAGGAGAGAACTTGTGTATATGGATTAGGTGCACCATATATGTTTGAATCCTCATGCTATCCAAACACAGCATATTTGGGCCGTACCACCCACTTGGGCTTGAACTCACATCTTATATGATCCATGAAATTATTAGATGGATGTTATATTGGTTAGGATTTACTTGCTTAGGTGTGCTTAATTGTCCTAAAAGAGATTGTACTTGAATAATGTCATGGACAACAAGAACTTGTGGTGAAAGCATCCCACGGAGTGACTCTTATGCTTTTCAACAATTTGAACTTACAAAACATATCAAATATTTCATTTTTGTCTTCATTATTTTCCACCAGTTATCAACATTAACATAAAGCTCTAGAATTGGGAGATATATAAATCAAGTCTAGATTCAAATTTTGCATTGATCATCAATATGCGTGTTGCACACTTTGCCATGATCCAAAATGGTCTGATTAGAAGTAAGTTATATAAATTTCAAAGGGAAGACAAAGAGGATGAGACCGGTTGAATAAAGTCAGATTGGGAGTGATTTACATTCCAAGTAACCTAACTACAAGGGTTTAAAAGCAATAACTAGAGAATCAAATTTCATTTTATCCACTATGGATTTGTGGATTGAAAAACTAGTCATAGAGAGATTAATGAATCTAAATTTAGTCCAACATCTATGAAAATTGCTATTTCCATGTATGGTGTTAAGACTTTTGACATGTATACATAGTGATAACTTATGTATAGAATGAATAAATTATTTCTCTTGGCAAAAGATTATATGCATGTTGATGTCCTAACTACTAGCACTTTATGGAAAGAATCACTTCCATCGACTATGAAAAAAAATAAAACTCAAAAATTAATTGGACATTAACTAAAAATTGCCGAATAAGAAAAGACATCAAGAGTTATATGTACACAATAACGCCCGGAATGATTAATATTACGGGGCGCTGCGAACATTAGACATTGAAAGAGTACGTCAAAGACAAGACTCGAGACATTATTCTTCAAAGACCGATTCAAACTAGAATAATCAATATGATTTTGAAATACATTTTTTTAGTGATGATTCATAATTTTCTATACCAAAACAAATTTGTTGATGATGAAAATATTCTTCGTTAATTGATTTTTGTAAGATTTTCCAAATCGTTAATTTCAGCTAAACAAATACATTTGAGAAATTTTTGTTTATTGTTTTGATGGGCCTCCTAACTTATATAATCACTTACTAATTGTCACATCATTTAGTGAATACATCCAATGCGCGAGTCTTAGTATCTCTAGAATTGCCTCACAATTAGTATTAGATTAATGCTTGTTCTTCTTTCCCTTTTTATCTAATGAAGTCAAAACTCAACTTTAGTCTCTTGCTGTAGCAGTCCAAAAATCAAAAACCCATGTCCAACGGTTCGATCAAAAAAAAGAAAAAGAAATGCACACAAACTATAAGCTTATCGATGAATATAAATAGGATCAACATATCTCCCAAGACAAGACATCCTACATTGTACCTTTTGTTGTATTACACAAATTTACCAAAACAAAACAAAGAAGAGAAAAACAGACGGCAAATGAAGAACATGAAGAAGTTCCTAGCCACAAAAGCAGCGGTGGGTGTGGTTTTGTTGCTATTTTTGGTGGGAACAATAATGGAACCAAACAAGGCATGAAGGATTCAAATAAGGGCAATGAGGGAGGTTGGGCAAATGATAAGGCAAGTGTTTTCGTTCACCAAGTCATGCAAAAGGGTCCAGTCCCTCCTCCGAGAGATTCAGGTGACCACACTCCGATCACTGACACCACCAAGACCTAGGCCTTCACTGGTCGAGTCGTGGCTCATCCCTATGGTTACTCCAATCGCATCCCTAAGTCCAGCATGGTTGCTGATGGCAAATAGTTGGAGCTCATGGAAGGACATTCATATCAAGGGGACTATGTGTGGAAATTGAGTTCTTAAAAGTTAATAAAAAGTCTATAAGTATAGATATTTAAAGGGAATAATATAGCCATATGCAAGAATAAAACAACAGAGTCATATGCAATTATGCATAAATTGTCTTTAACCTTTCGCATGTTTCATACTCTCCATCAATAGGAAGAGTTAGGAGAATCCTTTAATTGGGATATGGTTCATACTCAACAATTTTCTTATAATTTGGGCCTGTATTTTATTTGTAATTTGGGCTTTGGCAAGTGGTTTCCTTGTCTTGTGCCTTATGTTTGGAAGATTCTTCAATTATTCGGATGTATTTCAAACCCATGTTTCGTTAAATCATATGGACCCCGAGAGGGACCCTCAAAATCCAATGACTGATATCGATTGTATGGCTTCAATTTTCTAATAGACTTTGCTAGCACAACAACTAAGGGTGTGCAAAGGAATGGGAGCCACCTAGACCATTTAGAACTAGACTAGACTGGATCGAAACCAACAATTCTCATGGGGGCCAATCTAGTTCTCGATTCCAATTTAGTGAAAACGGTGAGTACCAGTTTAATTCTTGGTTTTAGGCGTGGAACTGTTTGCTTGCCCACCCGAAACAAACTTTTATATATATATATATATATATATATATATATAAAGAGAAATTTCATTTCAATTACTTAATTATTTTATAGTTTTTCGACTAAATATAGATGTACATATATGTATATTTATAGTTATTAGACATTACTGACTAATTTTGTCTCTTGGGTATGTAATAGGATTAACCCCCTACTTCTTCTTTTTTTCAAATTAATAATCCATTTACTTGCTTTCTCAACCAAAATGAATAAACAAACGTAGAGGAAGGAAGGAACCAATTAGAGATGTCCATAAGAGCCGAAGGCTTTTTTTAAGAGAATAATTATGTCTCCCCTTAGCCATTCCCACGATTAAATTATGTTGACATTGAAAAATATGAATCAAGTGATTGATTTTTTTTTTTTTTTAAGTTTCTATAGAGATTAGGACTTTTAACTTGGAGTATAATTCTCCACATGTTTTCGATGTTGGGAAACCTTAAGAGGACCACACAATGATCTTCGAAAAAATTAAGTTTTTAACTAAAGAATATTTGTTGGAAGTTTTTTTTTTTTTTTTTTTGGTGAAAATATTTGTTGGAAGTTTGTTTGTATAAAAAAACAAAAGTGTGTTTTTCCTTGTCTTATGTAAGAAAGTTGGGAAGAGATTGGTCAATTAATAAATGTGAGTCTTCTCTAGTGTATTTACAAAAAAAAAAAAAAAATGAGTATAAGCTAGACCCCACAATACCCACTTGCGAGTGCACAAATAATTGCGCGATTATTAGGTACACTTAGCAATTTGCATGCTTGCACTTCTGCGTTTTAATTTGCACTAACCTCTTTATTTTTATTTTATTTCATATGGTTATCTTATTAGCCTTTATTAATTCATTTTTTTAGTTTCTTAAGTATTTTTGGAAATTATGAAAATTTAGAATTTTATTTATTAAAAATTATTATTATTTTATTATTTTTATTATTCCGAGTTTTGTTATGTGTCTTTTAAGACAACCTTTGGAAAATATACTTGTTCAATTTGCAACCTATCTTGCATTTGTTCATTTTGCAACTTCTTTCGAAGGGATACTTTTGTTTACTTTACAATCTTTCGTGAAATGTTGTGTGATACCCTGAAATTCGAGTCCTCTGAGGAATGAATGGATGTGAATTTCGTCAATACATTATTGGTTGATCTCACTTGGAATTGATCACTCCTGAGATACTGACCTTGAGTGGAAAGGTTAATGAGGACAGAATTCGTACTACTAAAGAACTTGACTAGGGAAAACAATTTGATCATGAGACTTGCGTGAGGATAATCCTGTAGATAGGCAGGCCGATTCTAAGAATGACTAAAAGTCGATTTGCAGATAGAACATAATGGAACGACGGGTGATTCCATTTACTGTTATTAAACCCGCGAACGACCCTATGTCAATCCTCAGTAATCGTATACTTTGAAATAAGAATCTATCCTCCGTAATTTCATGCAGTCAAGAACGTCCATGTGTTGAGAAGTCTTGAACGTGGTTTGACACAAGTCGGTTACGCGTAAATCCTCAAAGCCACTTGTCAGTCTAAGTTGTACCCAAAATGGCATTAGGGCAAAATTGACATGGCATGAGAACTAAGAATTGGACTTCGAATTATCGGGAACGTCTAGGACAGACTTTAGATGAAGCTTCAGCGATAGTCAACAGAGCTAGTGAAGTCGAGCAATTGGAAAAGGGATGTTTGGACCAAGAAAGTAAGCCCGTGAGGAAATGAGCTGAGCAAAGCCAGTGTGGGCCTTAGGCTCAAGTTGGGACAACCACCAAATGGGCCTAAGACAAGCAAATGAGCCCATTGGGCGTAAACCAACTATTCATCTTTCAAAGCCCATGTGCCAAATCTTAGCCATTTCAAGCTCAACCAATTCCCAAGCCCATTACTATTCATGGCAAAGCCCAATTCCTAGGCCCATCTACCAATTTCAACCCAAGGTTAGATTGGTAATTTGTGCAAGGTGGAAATGACCAAATTGCCCTTAAAAGCAAGTGGATAAGGGCAAAGGAAGAGAGGGAATGTGAGGGGACTTGCATGGGGAGTTGGGCAAGCATTGATGAGGCCTCGACATCCCTCACATCACTCTCTCTCTCTCTCTCTCTCTCTCTCCCTCATTTGGCCCCAAACCGTCAAGCTCTCTCTCCCTCGTTCTCTCTCTTTTCTAGTTTTTGTTCCAGCAGACATCCCTCCAAAGATTCGAGTTGATTGTTGGCTTCCCAGACGAATCACCTTCGTGCCACCCACCATTGTCTTCAGGAGATCCACACCGTGCAGAGGGACTTGGCCCTTCATCAAAAAGATTCTCTGGCCGTCCTGAATTCCAACCAGAAGCCAGCAGCAGTCTGACCACCTGGAACAATTTTGCTCCTGCCGACCTTTCGTCAAAGATTCGAGTTAAAAGTTGTCTTCTCGTAAGAATCAGGCTACACTCAACATACCACCGTGACGAGGACTTCGAGAACGTTCCAACAAACCTGGCCACACCCTGAACGGAGCTTCCAGTCATCCCGAAATTCGGCGACAAGCCACCGGTCGCTGGATCGCCCAATTCCCCCAAGTTCTACCGGGTTCGCGATTTCAGCCTGTTTTCTCCAATTCTGACCCTTCTTTCACCTAGCTTAGCTACCAGCCACTCCCCTTTGACCCCCAACTGTCGCCGATTGCTAGCCAACCCCTTCGCTGGAGCTCCGGCCAAGCCGTTCAACTTGTTTTCTCCTCCAGCAGGGCTGTTTTTCAGAGGTTTCAGTGGGAGTTTGGGTTGTGGTTGCTGTGTTGAGTTTGGGACCACCTTGGATTGTTGTTGTAGAGGTCCGGGTGTGTCGCCTCCGTCGTCACCGCCGCGTCGGTGCCTTCGGCCCGCTTAATGGGTGAGTTTAGCTCCTAATCCTTTGATTATAGCCTAAACTTACTTATGGTTGATTTAATTAGTGTTTTGCTTAATTTTTTAGTTTAATTTATTAAATATTGAATTATGAAAATTTTATTATTCATGCGACATTATTCATGATTTACTGTTCACGAAACACTGTTCACCCAAGAGTGAAATCCTTGTTTTATGTGTGTTGATTTTATGAAGTGAATGGATGTGTAAATGCATGGACATTCACATGAATTGAGTTGATATGACTGGAATTGAGTGCTGATTGTTGTGGTGCAATCCAATTATTTATTAAAGCTCTATAGTGTGTGGAATTAAATTGATTGGTGCAATTTTAGGGATTTATCCTAAATTGAATGAAATTGAATGATTGATTGGTTGATGGTCGAGTGTGTTTATTTAGTATCAATGATGCAGTGATGAACTGTAAAGAGAGAGAATTGTGAGAGTGAATGGGGAAATTCTCGGCTGAGACCAATCAGAGATGATGTAAGTGGACAAACGTGGTTAAGTGGTTAAGGAAACCATTGGCGAAAAAGGCGACTTAAAAAACACACGCTGCTGTCCAGTACATATGGCACGTTGGCAAAAACGGTGCCATGGAAACGATACATGATTCGGTGATGGGGATATCACTGGCGAAAAAGGGCACCTTAAAGAATGCACGTGATTGATGATCGGTACGTCACCTTGGCGAGAAAGACGCCCAAGAGCATTCAACCTGCTCTGTGATTGAGTACGATCGGTACGTCACCTTGGCGAAAAAGACGCCCAAGAGCATTCATTTGGCTCTAAGTACCCAAATGGAGGTTATCGTGATTGGTAATTGATACATCACCTTGGCGAAAAAGACGCCCAAGAGCATTCATCTGGCTCTGTGACTAAGTATCCAAATGGAGGTTATCGTGATTGGTAATTGGTACATTACCTTGGCGAAAAAAGACACTCGAGAGCATTCATCTAGCTCTGTGACTGAGTACCTGAATGAAGGTTATAAAGTATGGTGTTAATGTGACTGAGAGATGGTCCGATTGACATGTAATCGACTAGGTCGATTGATCAATGCTTTGATCCGATGTCGTGATTGAATTGATTGAGTGATTGATTGATTGAATTGATAGATGCGTATGATGGATTGATGCGTGTTAGGTGGCGCACTATTGTGCAAGAGTGTATGGGAACTATAGCGTCGTTGGTTCCGATTATGCATGAGTTGGTCACATTGTTTATAGCACACACGCATGAATCGATAACGTGCAGGGTGTGACAATGGCCAGGTGAGATCGCTTGTAATGCGACTCATGTGTAATTAATGAATTGTATCATCTATTGGCCATGTGCATGGTGTATATTGTGCTGAGTTATACTGTGCAGGGTATGGCATGTCGGGTAAGGTTGTATGCGAATTGATTGTTAGTTGTTGCTTGTTGTGGGGTGGTTCTGTTAAGATACCTTGAGTTAAGTTGGTGTTATAACCAGGGACTTAGGGGTGGAATTCGCTGAGATTTATATCTCACTGGTTATTGAATAACCATTTTCAGGTCCCTAGTGTGAAGAGTCAGGAGCTTAAAGCGAAAGGGTCGGGAGCATAGGTGGCTCAGTAGTTCTTCATGACATAGACCTTTTGTATAAGCTTCAAGTGCTTATAAAAGTGTATTTGCTTGGAAATTGTTGTCCTGCTTTTCTATCTCAAGTTTGTTGAGGTTAGGGGATTAGTAATTCTCTTCCGCATGTGCATTTAAAATGAATGGGTTGGCGACGAGTGCCTAGGAACGTCACATAGCTGATCGACCACAGTGGGATGTGCGTGCACCCGGGGTTCAGGGCGTGACATGTTGCCTATGTTCTTTAAGACCAATTGCGCGCGCGCGTGTGTGTCGGTTTTCAGATGAACGAGTATAAAATCATTTTTGAGTCCTCTTTCCAAAACTATTGTCATCTTTTCAGTTATTTCCTAGAGAGATCCTAAAGATATACTAGGATTGCTATCTAGTATTATCATTCAAGACTTGTTGTATCTTTGAGGATATTTGCTAGTGACCATTAGTAACATTATGAAGCAAATAAATTCTTAAAGAAAGTGATATCATACTTTAAAATTCAACTTGATTGCTCTATTGATTTGAAGTCATATTTCCCAACAGTATCGTCTATTCATTTTGTTTTATAGTTTTCAATTATTAATCAAATTCAATAGCTTGCAATTTAACTCGAATATAAGGCCAAATAAGCCTTGCAGGGATTGGGGACTTGTTCTATGGACTCAGCTCGGAATCAGATTTGACCGGTGGTCTCATTTCCAAGTGGATCCATCAAATTAACGAGCGGACTTTATTTCCAATTTTTCAGAAACGGTCCTTAGTGGGCGATTCTTAGTTCCAAGGTGAGAACCACCTATCAGGACTATGCTCACCTCTAATAACAGTCTTTGAACTACTGTGAAAATAACAACTTATTGTGAGCCATAAATTTTTGAAAGAGTGGACGCCACAATAAATTATGATTATTTGATTTTTGGTTTTTTATAGTCCAAAAGAAACTATCATTCTCACAATAGTTTAAAGACCGTCATATAATCAATTCTCTTTTTCAATTGCCCTATCTTTAGCAATGTGTTCCAAAATTCTTTCCTTTAATAATGGTAGTTTATAGAGGTGTAATTGTGTTCTTGGTCTAATGAGCTACTCAACCTGCTCTAGATTTCTCAGCAGCTCAAAGACAACAACAGAGAAAAAAATTTGTCTGATGGCTCGAAATTCCCGTGTTTCTCAATTTATGGAGAGGTCACAACTTGGTAAGTCATGAGCAATCTTTTTACGCCGTAGATTTTGTTTACAAGTCTTTGTGTTAGATAATTAGATGAGACAGATGGACTCTCCACTCGACTTTTGGCACATAAAAATATAATCAACAAACTATATCTCAAAATCCCAATCTCCAACCACCTTGCCATGTCAATTTTTTAATGGAAGGCCTTGTTAAAAGTACGTAGCCCTGAATCATTCGACCTTTTACCTAAGGATAACAGTAAGTGTTAATCTACAAACTTAAAAATAGCTTTTGAATGAGTTGATAGTAGTTCCATGAAATTTTATATGATATCATATTTGTATAGCTCATAAAGACCATTACTTTGGCAGTAAGATAGGAATTTGAACTCTAGATCATCGATTTCTTCTTGAACCATGAAACATGCACCTGACCTTGTGGGGTTCACTATAATTGAGCTGATATTGCATGCTTGATAAATCATATAAACTAAGGTCATCCGATATTTACTCATGTTGGTCTCATTGTAAATTCCATGTGAGTAATGGTCCACATGGTCTATCGGGCATAAAATTCATTTTTCTGACCTAATGAATAACGAGAGGAGTTGTGCACATGGATTAGGTGCACAATACTGGTTCGAATCCTCGTACCGTCACGTGTGTACAACCTGTGTGTCGGCCGTGCTACCCACCTAGGCTTGAACTCATATCTAACATGATCCCTGAAATTATAAGCTAGATGTTTTATGGATTCAAGATTTACCTGCTAAGGTGCGCTCAATTGTAATAAAAGAGATTTTACTTGAATAATGTCATGGACAACGAGAACTTTTCACGAAACCATCTCGTGGAACGATTCTTATTATTTTCAAAGGTATCGGCATTGACATAAAGCTTTGGGATCGGAAGATACACAAGTCAAGTCCAGATTCAGATTTTACTTTGATCGTCAAGCAAAATATGCATGTTGGACACTTTGCCATGATCCAAAATGGTCAGATCAGAAGTAAATTTTATAAATTTCAAAGGAAGACAAGAAGGATGAGACCGATTGAATAAAGTAGGATTGGGAGCGATCCACACTCCACGTAACCTAGCTGCAGTCTTTAAAGGTTGAAAGCAATAACCGGAGAATCCAATTTTGTATCATCCACTATGAATTTGTGGATGAAAAACTAGTCATAGAGAGATTAATGAATTTAAATTTAGTCCACCATTTATGAAAAATGCTATTTCCACATGTGGTGTTAGACTTTTGACATGTACACAGTGATAATTTATGTATGAAATAAATAATTATTTCTCTTGGAAAAAAAATTATATGCATGTTGATGCCCTAACTACTAACACTTTATGGAAGTTATCATTTCATCAACTATGAAAAAACTGAGACTTGAAAATTAATTGGACATATACTAAAAGTTTCCAATAAAGAAAGACACGCCAAAAGTTGTTTATGTAAAAATAGTATGCCCGGAATGATTAATACTTTAGGACGCTGTGGACATCTGACAACAAAACAATACGTCAAGGATGAGACCGGAGACATTATTCTTTGACGATGGATTCAACCTAGAATAATCAATGTAATTTTGAAATACATTTTTTAATAATTTTTTTAATTACAAAAAAATAATTTTAGTTAATTCATTCTTGTAAGATTTTCCAAATCGTTAATTTCTGCTAAACAAGTACATCTGACAAATTTCTATTTA
The DNA here is from genome assembly GCA_014182555.1 of Eucalyptus erythrocorys. Lineage (NCBI taxonomy): Eukaryota > Viridiplantae > Streptophyta > Magnoliopsida > Myrtales > Myrtaceae > Eucalyptus > Eucalyptus erythrocorys. The sequence goes on from CM024597.1 coordinate 32,050,215, forward strand.
CTATATAAATGGGCCTACTAACATATATAATCACTTACTATTTGTCACGTCATTTAGTAAATTCATTTAGTGTATGAGTCTTGGTATCTCTAGCATTGGGTCTCGAAGTGAAGTCAAAACCCGAATTTTGTGTCTCGCTATATATATATATATAGAGCATCCGCGTATCTCCCAAGACAAGTCATCTTTCATTGTACCTTTTATTGTATTAGACACAAATTGTACCAAAACAAAATAAAGAAGAAAAAAACAGACACCAAGAGAAAATCATGAAGAAGTTCCTTTCTTCAAAAGTAGCGTTTGGTGTTGGTTATGTTGCTATTTTTGGTGGAAACAATAGTGAAACCAAAGGAGGCATACAGGGTTCTAATTAAGGGAAACGATGGAGGTTGCGCTAATGATGCGGTAAGGGTTCTTATTTTCCAAGCCATGCAAAAGGGTCCGGTCCCACCTTCCGGAGATTCACGTGGCCACACTTTGGTCGCCGACACCACCAACACCCGGGCCTTCGCCGGTCAAGCTGTGGCTTCTCCACGTGGCTACTTTAATCACATCTCTAAGTCTAGCATAGCTGCCAACCGCAAATAGTTGGAGCTTACGGAAGGACACTAATATCAAGGGGAACCTGTGTGTTGTGCATTTTGAATTTCTTGAAATTAATAAGCAGTCTGTAAGTACAGAGATTTAAAGGAAACAATAATATGGTCATGTACACGAATAAAATAGCGGAGTCATGTGTAGTTATACACGAATAAAGTCTTTATCCTTTCGGATGGTTAATTCCCATCTATAACATAGAATATGCAAACATGATGAAACATGTTCATGTACACGAATAAAATAGTGGAGTCATATGTTGTCATACACGAATAAAGTCTTTAACCTTTTGGATGGTTAATTCCCAGCTATAACACAGAATATGCAATTAACATGATGAAACATATATAATATGTTTGTTTTGATACCTCAAGTCTCATAAATTTCTTAGCAATTTTGTTGTTTATTGACGTTTCTTATCAAACTGCGAAGCTTCCAATTAGTAGTTTTCCAGCATATCGACGCCTAATTGTCTAATTATCAGTGCGGCAGCTTCATTCTTTTTAATGGTAATGGAGCCAAATCCACGCAAAAGAAAACCTCGCTGTTCCGAAAGGGGGGAGTTAATTAACCTACCATAGAATTTAAAGTAAAGCTTTCATGAATGAAATATAAACTATTTCACCCGGAATTACTTTGGGAAAAGTGCCAAAAAAGTCATAAACCTTTTGCCTTTGTGCCGATTTAGTCCTAAACCTTTTTTTGGTGCCGATTTAGTCCTAAACATTTTACGTTGTGCCAATTCAGTCCTTTCCGGCCAATTTGGCCGGATTTTGCTTGGACTGGACGCCCGGCCGGCGACGTGGCCTCGTCGGCGCCGCGTGGACAACTTTTAATAATATTTTAATATTTTTTAAATATTTTTTATTCTTATTTTTATTTTTTTCTTTTTCTTTTTCCTCCAGCCGGTCGCCGGTCCGACGACCGGCCGAGGCAACGGCCGGCGAGGGCGAGGCCAACCTCGCCGGCCACCTCGCCCGATCCGGCGAGGCGAGCCTCGCCCATGGCCGGCGAGGCTTGACCTCGCCGAGATCCGACCATGGGCGAGGCTCGCCCTCGCCGGATCCGGCGAGGTCGAGCTCGACCGGCCATGGGCGAGTCTCGTCCTCGCCGGATTGGGCGAGGATGAGCCTCGCCCATGGCCCGCGAGGCTCATCGTCGCCGGATCGGCGAGGATGAGCCTCGCCCATGGCCGGCGAGGCTCGACCTCGCCAGATCCGGCGAGGCCATGGCGAGGTCCCTCGCCCGATCCGGCGAGGTCGAGCCTCGCCGGCCATGGGCGAGGCTCGTCCTCGCCGGATCGGGTGAGGACGAGCCTCGCCCATGGCCGGCGAGGCTCGACCTCGCCAGATCCGGCGAGGCCATGGCCGTCCCTCGCCGGATCCGGCGAGGTCGAGCCCCGCCGGCCATGGGCGAGCCTCACTAGATCTAGCGAGGTGGCCGGCGAGGGCGGCCTCGCCATCGCCGGCCGTCACCTTTGGCTGGTCGCCGGACCGGCGACCGGGCCGGAGGGAAAAAAAAAAAAAATAAATAATAAACGATAAATAATAAATAATAATAAAAATATTAAAATATTATTAAAAGTTGTCCATGTCGGCGCCGATAAGGCCACGTCGGCCCGGCCAAGTTCGATCAGTAAAATCCGGCTAAAATTGGCCGGAAAGGACTGAATTGGCACAACGTAAAAAGGTTTAGGATTAAATCGGCACCAAAAAAAGGTTTAGGACTAAATCGGCACAAAAGCAAAAGGTTTAGAACTTTTTTGGCACTTTTCCGAATTACTTTTTGCTTTGTATACTAGTCATCATGTATAAGAATGAAATTTCCGGCGGGAGGTAGAAATATATTAGTAATTGCATTAGTCTTTAATCTTGCAACTACAAAATACCAATTATATATTGTGGTTTTTTCCATAAGTGCGCCGTATATAATTTATAAAAGAAGCTCATTATAGTTGACATTACTCTAAATATAATGAGAGGTTTTGCATTTGTTGCCTATAGTTGGATTATAATTTTTCATATTAACGTTGCTGATGTTAGATTATTAAAAAAATAGCCAATAAATGCGTGATCCCAAGCCACCCAACAATAGATAGACCTTCCACTCGACTTTTGATAAATATATCCAATTGACCACTATCGCGAAATCCCGACCTCTCACCGCTTACATTTCAATCCAGAGCCATGTCGATTTTGAAATACAATGCCCTTGCAAAAGATCTAATGTCTAAAGACCATTTGACTTTTTGCCGGAATATTAAATCGCGATTTCATCAAAAAACTTACAACTTCTAGATTAATTAATGGTAGTCGCACGATTTTTCATGTGATATAGGAGCTATGTAGATCATCGGGTCCTTTGTGATTAGAATAGTAAATTGATCTCCATGATCACCTGTTTCTTTTAATTGGACCATGCATTTAACGTGTGCAACATTTATGTCGTGAATAAACAAGAACTTTCAATTATTGTTTCAACGGTTTCAATTTGAAGAACATTTCGATCTTCTTATAATAATCTTATCTCCTGTTTTCCAAGAACAAGTTAGGACCAAAATAGATTCTTCTCGCTAGTTTCATCATCAGTAACGTAAAGCTTGAATTGAGAAAATATGCGTGTGAAAGGCTTTTTGTCCCCATCGACGGTGGTCAAATATGAAGCACTTTTATAAATTCAAAGGTAAGACAAAGAGGGAGAGATGGATTGAGTAAAGTGGGATTAGGAACAAACTCTGGTCGACAAATGCCCGGAAATGAACATGTCTTTGTCCTTTTCAAAGGCGGCAGTGTGGGGCACGAACAGAGTTGAAAACCGTGTCTTGATCACATCTGTAGAAACATGTTTATGCCAACACTAGATTAAAAACTCGGAATATCCCAGAATTTTAGTCCTCTTCATTACATCACTCGTGAAATTTGGTCCTCTCTCTCTCAATCAGGTCGTTAAGCTATCTCCTTTTATGTGATCAAATCCCGTTAACTGTCATCGCAAGTAACCATTAAAAAATGCTAAGGTGGCAATTCTAACACGGTAAGACTTAAATGTCATGACAATTATATCTTATTTCAAAAATGCTTATGTGGACTTTAGTATAGATAATGAACTTAATAGAAACTTTTAAAACCAAGTAAACAAGGGAAAAATACAAGGGTCGGGGCTGGGCCGCTGAGAACCATCTGGCAAAGGATCAGCACAATTATAGTGAAGTATCTTCCAATACATTTTGATCTACTATCATATTGTTCAAAAAAAAGGTTGCTCTAAATTTTATTGTGGCTCATTATGTTCCATCTTCCTTTCAATTGCTGATATTTTAATCAAATCATTGTGGCGAAATACCTTTCTCGGTTAACGAACCATATCCCGTCTTCCATGTTGATTTTTCGCTATATGGTTGGTTACTTCAATAAATTCATCCATGATATTTTGCCATAATTTGCATGTTTTCTTATAATGAATCTATGTTATCTTATAGGTTATATTTGAACTTCAATTTCAAATTAAAAATGTAAACAAAAATTCATGCAACGCACGAGGAAGCAAATTAGTTCAGAGTAAAGCCTGGTATGCAGAGAATGATCTATAAATTTAGTTAAGTAAGTGTTGCGACAAATTGAAAATATGCATTTGAGCAAGTGATCATTCAACGCCTAATAAGAGCTTTTTATGTCATTTAACATACTGAATTTGCGATCAAGTTTATACAACTACAATTTCATGGCTATGTGTAATATTGCATAATATTTCTATCTCATGCAAGAAATTTCTACCTCAAAACGTCATCGAAGAAAAAAAATTAACAAGAAATTTTAAAGACAGAGGATTGAATCGACCAAGACATGTTTCACCAAGATAGAAACTCTACACAATTGATGGAAATTAACCATCGAAAAATGTTAAACTATTTATTCTGGCAAAATGGCTATGTTATTGGATGAATCTAGGAATAAAACTTCCACAACACATGCAATCCCATTGATAAGCGTCCTTTGGTGAGCTCCAACCACTTGCGATCGGCAGCTATGCTGGATATGACTAGACTAATCACGCGCGGAGGGGCCATGGCTTGGCCAACGAAGGCCATGGGGTTGGTGATGTTGGCGGCGGGTCTATGGCTGCCTGGAGTGCAGGAACTAGGATTTCCAGGAGCGCGTGGCGGACCATTCTGCAGGGTTTGGAGAACAAGAACGCTCGGCTGATCGTTCATTGAGAATTAAACAAACGTGAGAATAGGAATAGGGAACCAAAGTTGCCATATTGACAAGACATTTTGTCGTCGATGTTGAAAACTAATAATTGAATGCCTGGCAATTTGTTTATAAAACACCGATAAATAAAAATTAGCCACAAGATTGATAAGACATAAAGGATTAAATCGGACAAGACATGTTCCCCCAAGTCACATACTCTATACAATAGATGGAAATCAACCAACAGAAATGTTAGACTATTTTTCGTGCCAAATTTACTTTAATATTGATTCCTATGAACCTCTATATTTGCATCTACGTGTTGGGCTCCAACTATTGGTGATTGGCAATTGCACCATGACTTTGGAACGCAGCCAGATTAACCACACGCGGAGGGGCCATGGCTTGACCGGCAAAGGCCCTGGTGTTGGTGGTGCTAGCAGTTCTTTTAGGTCCTGGAGTGTAGCCAGGACCTCCGGGAGTAGGCACCTTACCCTTTTGCAGGGTTTGGAGAACAAGAACGCTTGGCTGATCGTTAGCCCACGCTTCCTCTTTGCCCTTAGTTAGAACCCTGCATGCCTCTTTTGGTTGCACTAATGTTCCCACCAGAAATAGCAAAATCGCACCAACTCTCAGGAGCTTCATCTTTATGCTAGATGGCTGACTTTTCTTATTCTGCTCTTTTGGGTCTTGGCACGATTTGTCACTAGTTTTACAAAATGTACGAAGAAGGGTGCCTTGTCTTGCGAGAGATATCTCTCATATTTATATGCAAAAGCCAGCTTATAATTCCATCTATTTCTCCGATTCTTCTGATTAAATTGTTGGACACGGGATTTTGATCTTTGACTGCCACGGTTGAAGAAGAAATTTGAATTTGACTTCACTGGTTAAAGAGAGAGGGAACTGAAGAAGAAGAAGAAGCAGCAGCGTTAATCAGAATTTGAATTGGTCGGTCGTGGAACAAGCGTCTCGTCCTTGACGTACTCGTTTGTTGTATCATGTCCCGAACGTCCGAGAAAGATTTAATCATGCACGATTGTGTTCCCACTTGACAAATTTAAGTACGTCCAACTATTTTCCGGATCTTATATTTCCACCAGTACAATGGCAAACGGGATCCACACACACATTTCATTTGAACTCTGAGAAATCTTCACTCATTGCATATATAAAAATATTCACCAAATACATGTCAATTTCTTGCAGATAACTACGTATCTACATGGCAAAACATGGAAGGGAAAGTAAGAAGATAAACGACTTTCATACTCTCAAATGAGTGCGTACATTCCTCCACCTCTCATATAATCATGAAAATTGAATAACTTATTTATCTACTTTCAAAAGGTGCTTTATTTGAAGCCTTAAATAAATCTTCCTTGAATGGGATTTACTTTGACTTCCGGCGGGGTTTGTTTAAGAAAAGGAAATAGAAAAAGACATCAAAATTCAAAATCAATAGAAATAAATGGAAGAAAATCACGAATTAATTTAATTGATATTTTCCTATACTTGTTAATGGTGACAGATCAAGAGGCTAAAACCTGAGATTTCTTAGTTGGATTTGGATTCACAAGAATCAAATTAATCATAGTCGTTTATCACAACGTGGGTCTCACGTGAGCTTCATTTTTCCACAATCTGACAGTTCTCATTGTTCACGACGCGGGGGCTTGAGTCTACAAAAAATAATTTCGAGAAAGGGACAGGCGTTTGGGCAAAAGAGAAAATGGGGGGCCAATCTTTTGGATTATAGAATGGGGAGAATTGTAATGGAAATGGAAATGGAGTCCGTGAGGGGAGGTGGGGTCAGAGGCCTGGCCTTTCTTTTCTGTGCTCTGTGCGTCGTTTGAGATTTTTATTTAGTTTCCCAAAGGGACAAGAAATTGAGTTGTCAACATCCTTGTCTCGTCTTTCACGCGATGATGAGACCGCCGTGATGATAGGTGCCGAAACGGCAGGGGAGTTCCGTTCATTACCGGGTCTTCCTACACGTGCCTCACCAGCATTGTTGACCTCGTCACGCTCTTCGCCCGGATTTGAAATTTTCTCAGAATTGACATTGTGATTGACCGGTGTGAACTTGTGAGTCACGACCAGCGTTGGACACATATATGGTTGCATTGCGAAATTTAAAATCCGAATCCTGTGTTGAGGTTTCCGTGTCGGATGTGCTTTCCGGGCAGCATAAAGAAATAAAAATAATAATTAACACTATGAAAAATTTTAAATTAATACATTAGAGATATATTTATCATAAATTAATTTTTTAATTATAAAAAATCTAAAACTGATATACCAATAAATTTATCTTCCATCAATTTCCGTTAAATTTTATCATCAAATTACTTAATTGAATGACACGTGATAGTTGATGAATGTACCAAATTTGCGATTTTTTAGTGGCATTAATCTAATTTCATGAAAATTAATAAATGATAAATTTGTCATAAATATAACAATTTAGGATTTTTTGTGATCAAAAAATTAGTTTGAGATAAATTTATTACAAGTATATCAGTCTAGGACTTTTTGTGATTAAAAAATTAGTTTTGAGTAAATTTTTTACAAATGTATCGATTTGAGATTTTTCATATTATTAACCCTTAAAAAAGGCGTTGAAAACATGCATTATAAAGTGGGTCGTTCTCTTTTTGCCAACAAGAAAAGTAATTATTACACGTGCCCAACATTTACCAAGAGATTCATATTAAACGGTTCGATAGTGTACATGGCATATGCCGCGTCATTCGGTATTTATAGGCTCTGTGAAAGCTATAAAGAGTGGAAAAGGGAGGACAAAATGATGCTGCTACATTTGACCGTGTCTATTCTATGCTTGAGTTCGAGCATTACTAGTTCCCGAATGTAAGGGCTTTCTGGAGTTCACAGGTCTTTCATCTCCTATTTGTTCCCACGAAGATTTTACTGTTCCATTTGAATCCAGTGGATTTCCTTTTCTTGTTCATAAATTTTCTACAAGAGTGCATAAGGGTCGAAAAGTTGTTGGTAAAGAAAGTTAATGTTTACACGATGTCTTGATAGCTTGTTGATAACTAACCAGCACGTTAAAAAAATTATTAAGTTTTTAAAATAATTTGGAAATTATTTACTTTTCTTATTGTTTACAAAGTTCTATTTGCCTTTCTTCTTAATGCCTCAAATTTACCAATTCTTATATGAATTAACCAATCTTATTTTGGTGACTAAATTACTAACTAGTCAAAGGTTATGAACTCTCATTTGAATTATCCGGAGATATTGTCCAATTAATTCCAAATTTATTGTATGGATATTAATTTTGTCTCAATGTTTCTAACTTTGTCAATTTAGTCCTAAATTTTTGATGAAATTTTAATATAGTTCTTCTAATTAATTTTTGCTATAAATTGCTCACATAGCGATATACTACATAGCACGATCGGTGTAATTGGATTGCCATATTAGCAATTTTAGTAAAAATTGATCAGAATGATTACATTGAATTTTCGTTCAAAGATTTAAAATTAAACTAGCAAAATTGAAAAGTTTAAAATTGAATTGACATTCGTATAATAGGTCTAGGACTAATTAGTTTTCCCAAGTTATTTACTAGTGTGCTTTTTCTTTTTCTTTTTCTTTTTTATGTTGTATTTACTTTAATAACTAGTGTGTTTTTTCTTTTTCTTTTTTTGATGTTGTATTTACTTTAATAAGCCCATTGATGGCCTGTCCTTGAATAATCTGAACCTAACCTTACTTGCGGGATGGGCTCGAGGCCCAAGCCTAAGTCCCCATTTCCAGAATAATAAATAAATAAATCCGAAAATTAAAAAATTGAAAAAACGGTTCCTTGATTAGATAGTAGTATTAGATTTAGTTTGGTGTCTTTTAGTTGATATTCATATAGTATAAATATTTTAGTGAATACCTTGGATATAGTTTAGTCTTGGAAGGTCGATGTTTTAGTGAAGAATTGGATTCGATTTGATTGTAACTCATGGGGGTTATAGTCTCGGGGCTTATTAACAAGGTTGTGTCATATTTTTTGCCCGACTCGTATCGGGTTACCATATGACATTTTACACTTGTTCTTTCATTACCATTTTTTATGAATCGATTGTGATTCCTTTATATTGCTTTTTTTTGTGTTGGGTTTGGCTTATGTTAGTTGAACTTTAGGACCATAATATATACTAAAACATTACACGGACACTTAGTGGACAAGAACTTTAGGATTCATAATTTCGTAAAAAGACTGCGTAGACACTCTAGTTAGATAACTAGTGTAGTCAAGTTCTTGACTAAATCTTTGATTACGTAGTAATTAAGGTATATTCCCATACCTTACTTGGTCTTTAACCGATCCCAATAGGTTAGTGGCAACTCATCATATAGAATTTTCATAAGGTTAATGGAATTTAAATAAAACTTTAACATTGCGTAAGGTAAAAACTTAGAAGAACCCAAGCTGATTATGGAATGTTGGTCCCTAACTTGGCATCACCTCTAAATCTCGTCCCTTTCCCTTGACGTGGAAAGAGAGGTTGTGACAGTATATATCAAGTGTCACGTCCCGATCCTCCAAGCACATGCCCATTCTTGCTTGGTCGATATAATAGAGATGTCCCAGGATGCATCACCGACCCATTCGATTCTATATATGCATGCGGAAGTAGATATAAATTCCTATACAATAAAACAATAGGATAGGAAAGCAGGCCCATAAAATTTCAAACCGCACAACCACACTTATATATACATAACACAACTTGTCATATATTATACAAGTTGCTCCAAGTATATAAACACACATAACGTCAGGTTCTCAAACAGGGAGGGGGTCTAACAACTATGACCGCTCATCATCACTAAAATCCTCTTGCTCCACCTCCTTGTCGACCTCTCCTTCTTCCTCACTCTAATTGGCGCCCTCGGCGGAGTAAACTAGAGAGCCAAAATCATCCTCGAGCTTGAGATCTTTTGCATCCTCCACCACTTCATCTTTAGGGTTTGTTGTACCCTTACCAAAAGGCAACTTTGAAAATATACCGAGGTACATCATATTTCGGTATAGGACTGCCCCTTCGCCTATCATGATAGTGACGATACAATGATCGATACTTATGAGGCACGTGTTCGGATCCACCCACGTCAACCCAGACGGTGGATTTAACCAACACATACTCCAATCCTTTAGGATGGTGATGTATCGGAATATGATAACCTATTTCTGATATATCCTCCGATTTACAAAATGCTTGGGAGGAGTTAGAGGTACTGCCATCTACGGGCCTGAAATGTTATCCCACAACGGGTGAGATTATGTCTCAGCGAGTTCTACCCCTTAAGACTCTATTAGGAAGAAAATTATGCCCTAAAGGCTGCCTAAGCACAATCAGGTGTTAGCGGACTTACTTTAGCCTCAATTCATTCTTACAAGTCAATTCAATTCATAAATACTAACAATCACATCATTCAATCAAATAGATCGACTCATCGATCAATCGACTCAGTCGACTACATGTCATCAAGATCATCACACGGTCATTTCGATTATTCGATCTCAAGTCTTCGTCACGGCCCAACAGGCACAACCTAGATTAAATGGTAGTGACGGCACCACTAGCAATTTTTTTTAGGTTTAGTGGTAATCATGGCCCTAATTGGTAATTTTCTAGATATAGTGGCATCACGGCCCCACCTGGAAATTTTCTAGATTTAGTGGCATCACAGCTCCACTCGGCAATTTTCTAGATATAGTGGCATCACGACCCCACTCGGCAATTTTCTAGGTTTAGTGGTAATCACGATCCCACCTGGCAATTTTCTCGATTTAGTGGCATCATAGTCCCACTCGGCAATTTTAGACTTAATGGTATCACGGCCACGCTTGACAATTTTCTAGATTTATGCCCACATTAACCGATTTTTGGGATAAATCCTCATAGTCACCAATTTCACTCAACTTTCACAACCAGTGCTCAATTAAACAAACATAAGGCACCACTGCAGTCAGCATAAAATTCTGGTCATCGGCCACCCCGATTGAATTTCCGGAAAATAAGTAATTAGGGAAATAAATAAATAAATACCAATAAATCAACTTAAGCCAAATAAAGCCTAATTGGAAGCTGAGACGGGCCCGGAAAATTACCGAACCACTCTAGTTAAATACTAGATGTTGACACATAAATTTTGGCGTCCCGTTTGGTCATTTATCACATTAAAAAATTAGGGGTTAATTTTATCCCTGAAAAAATATTAATTGCATAGCATATAAATTTAGGTGCATTTGTTTTTAATTTGCACTTTTGTGCATTTATTTATTGGATTGGTGGAAAATGGGTTGAAATTAGTGATTCTGAGCTTTAACTTGATAGGCCGAACTAAGCCCATGAAGTAAGTAAATTGGCCCCAGCCTATTTTCAATAATGATTGGAAATTGGAATTTGAAATTTTTCCAAGATATGATGGATTTTTTTGGATGAGGTAAATGGGGCGAAGCAAATATTGCATTCAGAAAAGAAATCTTTATGGATATGGATTTGGAAGAATTGAAGCTCTAACCCGTAGCCTATAAAAGGTTTAAATGCGTAGGTTTTCAAAGGGGGCCACACAATCGATACATACAGCCACAATTCTGAAAAGGGAGGGCATTCAATATACAGCACTTTTTGAGAGAGATAGAGACGGAGAAGAGTGCGTCACGGTCGAGCCCCATCTCGGCCGTGACCTTGCTTTCATCAGTTTGCCGCACATCACTTCTGACAACCAACGCTTCTCCCGCGTGTCTCATGCTCTGATGCCACACTCTTTGTTCCAGAGACAACTCGTTGTGCTGATTTCTAGCATGTTCTGATGAGTCTGTTGCGGTGCTAGTCGTGAAGTTTATTGCAGCTACAAAGACATAGCTCCCTCTCGGTCTTCGCCACAACTCCATTGCTACTCCCACTACTACTTTGAGACCACACATCGATCCGTTGCGCGTTGTTGCTCCGTTGACGGCGTCCCTACTTTGCTGATCTGATCGTTGGAGATTCTCTAGCAAGACACTAGAGCTGCCATCTTTGCTGGATTTTTCGAACGATCCCTTCTTAGTTGCTGATATTATCTCCGTCATCGAGAAACTGATTCGTCCAAGATGAGGATTGAAGGCCATGAGTCCTAAGAGGTGGGTTTTGTCTTCTTCCATCACATCTTGCTAACCCAAGTCAATAATATATTGTCAGAGAAAGCCACAACCGTGAGTCCAAGAAATAAAAGACAATCGGAAAGGAAGTGGCAATTGAGGACTTCGACTGGCAAGCCACACGATATCCGCATTCAAGAAGAAGTCCATTGCCAAGCTCAACTAGTTCAACTGCTCCTTGTTGCCATGAATTATCATTCCGGTGAGATACTTGGCTGAACCATCGTCATAGCCATGCTACCATGAATCACCATTCGTGAGCCACAGACAAATTTGAATTGGGAAGCAATATCCGTACAATATTCAAATTAGGTAAAAAAATTTATCCAAAATAATTCGAATATTTTTTTTCCTACTAGTTGCATATTGACATCTAATCAGATCTCCTCAAGTAATAGGCACAATCCATTAGGATTTGTTTCCTAATCCACAACCACACATCGATTTTTTTTTTTTTTAATCCATTTTTTAGAAGGAATAATTAATCACGCGGGTATAAAATTGATATTTTGATCTTTAAGGCTTAAGATCGATTTATCGATTTTATTAGTGAAATAATCAAGTTTGATTAGATATCGTTTTCAAATTCGAACGATGGATGATATCTTTGATGATTGTGAATGATTTGGTGCTTATCTTTTTTTCTTTATTTATCCCAAAAATACAAAAAGATTGCATTTGCATATCATGTAAATTAGGATTGATTCTCTAGATAAAATTGCATGATAGAATAGTTAGATTCTTTTCTAATTATATTAGAATGCATGTTTAGATGGTATCTAGGTTAGATAATATCTTTGAATTAAATTGCATGTCGAGATAAATTTCTAAGTTAAGATAGGATTCAATTTAGTCCATTTCCTAACTCAAAATTAATATCTCACTTTAGTTAGATTTTTATTTATTAATTTTAATTACGAATTTTTATAGAGAAAAAATACAAAAAAACCATGCACATGTCGTATAGAATTAGGTTCATGAAATGTATGTCATTTAATGGTTGCTACTAGGTTCATTTAATTAGAAATTGCCCGTCATTAGAATTAAGTCATTAGGTTTATTTAGATTGCACATTTAATTATTGTATTTCTTTAAAAATTACTTTATTTATGTCATATAGTTTTTTTTTTTTGGTCAATCCTACTCTATACCTATTCTACACTCACTCTCAGACTTTTGCCCCGCCTCTTGCGGGCGTGGGCGTCGAAACCCATTCCCGAAACTTGCGCGTCCCCACCCCATCCTCCCGAGAAGGTGGGGGTTTGAACCCCACACCTCCCCCTTCCATGATGGAAGGATGGCCACTGGGGCGAATCCCAGTGGTTCATGTCATATAGTTTAGGCTATATTGCTATGTCATATCACTTCATGTTAGATTAGTAACATTGCATTGCATATATATTAGATTTTCATCAAACATGTGAAAATAAAAATTGAGTGATTGCGTGTTAATTAGAAATCATATCTATAATTGCTGATGTGAATTATGATTTAACAGCGCAGATGCTTTTGTTGCTATGAGGTAAGTCCTGCATTATTTTATCTACTTTCTTGAGTGTTAAATTGGTGGTTTGCGCACCCGCATGATCACTTCACATGTTAAGGAAGTGAATTAAAATTAATTCAAGCTGCCCGCAAAACATTTTTTTCAAAATAAAAGAGAAAGGTATCGAAAGGACGTTAGAGAAATCTAACATAATCAAATCTCCGAACTCACAATCTCTAGTTAGCAGAAGTAAAGTAAATTTCTCGTTACTTTACATGAGCATCTAATCGACCCACCAAAAAATAGATTAGTGACGACTCTGATTAAAAATCAATCGCATGTTAAGAACTTGAACCTAAGTCGTGAATTGGTATGGACTTGGGAGAGTTCGAGTTGAGTCTAGGTTTTACAATCCATTAGCCAAACCCTAAGTGGTTTACTCGAAAATTTGGTCATGACCCTAGAGTTTGTCTAGGTTCTAATTGCACTAACTAACCACCTAACATGCATCGATAACTAATTTAAATTCACTAATTAAACCTAACTAACCACCTAATCGATCTTAATCTAATCTAATCCATTCCCAAGCATAATTAACTTGCTAATCAAGAATTAGTGAGTTAAACTCACTTGATTGACGATCCGATCGATTCAAATCGACAAGGACGTGACAGGGGACGATTCTCTCCAAAGCAGGCCTAACTTTCGGGGCTCGGAACCACCTCAAAATGGGCCTAAAGCACCGTTGGAAACCCTCGCTGTTTGTTGCTGCAAAGGATTGAAACAAAAGGAAACAAGGCTGGTTTAGAGCGGGAATGGACCGGGAGAGGTTGAAATGGTTAAACTGGGACTTGACAGGGACCTGTGAAGGTCGAAGGCGACTCCAGCAATGGCACATGGCGTTGGGGACGAGTTAATTAGCCTAAGAACAGTCAGGGACGGCGATTGAAGCAGCATGAGTGCGAGACAGGAGGAGGGCACGCGTGTGGAGCGGCGGTGCGCGCAGACGGCATTCTGGTGTGGTGTGCAACGGCGGACAGTGTGCGAGGCGGTCCGACAGTCTCGCTGGTTTTCTCCTTGGCTACCGGTTACAAAACTTGCATAATGAAAGGGAGAAAAGGGTTGGTCGGCAGCTAAGGAGAAGAGAGGGAGAGAGATAGGGAGACAAGGGCCTTACCAATGGCCTTAATTTTCCAATTCTTGGTCCCCTTGACCATCCTTAGCCACCAACACCTCATTGGCTCTCATTCAGCCACCCATGCTTCACTTTGTAATCCCTTAATTGGTCCAAAACCATAGGCATAGGGGGCATACGAATTTCCAACATTTCTCCCTTAATTGGACACTTATTCTTGCTCGATTCTACACAATTCAGCCTCAATAAAATCAATCGACACCTCAACGTTCGAATTGGTATTTTTCCTTACCAATGAATCCCACTTACTTCCCAATTTTGTGATAAAAAACAGTCCCTGACTTTTTCTGGACAAAAATGGCCCTAGGACAACTTTTTTCCAAAAAGTCTCGGGTTGCAGAAAAATCTTCTGAGATTGAGTTGACGCTCCCAGAATTTATTGTAACATGACAAAACCTTTAATTTTTGAAATTGAATTCAAATTCGCGGTTAATTTCACTCCGACGCGTTTTTAGCGTGATCTAAACTATCAGGTAGCTTTAAGAACTTTTTAGGACAAATAACCCATGGTCGATTTTCTTTCAGCCACAATGAACCTCTTTGACACAATGGTGACTCTCGGTTGTTGTGAAAATCTCAAGGTTTCAAATACGAACACAAGGTACCAAAACGATAGAAAAATCAAACTAGTGCCGGTCGATGAGCATTTTGCAATTTAGTGGGAATCTCAGTCGAACCGACTTATCTCTGATCTCTAATCGATTCATATCTGTGCTGTAATGATCTTGGCAGATGAGCACGGTTGAGCAACCGATTCCTGGTCAAATCCTCAAGTCCATTTGCCTTAAAATCCTTAATGACTTCCCTACATAGTCCAGTTATCTCATGAGTGATCAGCTCTAAGAATAGCACTATAGGCGCGTTGATGAAATGATTGATTAATTTAATTTAAGGCAGAAGTGAAAAATTTAGGATGTCACATCAAGAAGCATCCACATTTGTATCATTACAACAGCATGACTTTTTCATTCAACCAAAATTGACAAAACAACAAAAAAATATTGCCAACAAAATTAGGTGGTTGCTGTTGGAAATTTTCTATAATATGAGCTTACATTAATTAATTAATTTTCTATTTTAAATAACTGCGTTAATGAATATTCCAATATTAGTTAAATCCTACAGTGATCTAATTGAATTGGATATTGACATCTATTAATAATGGGCCTAGTTGAATAGTAAAGTATAAGTAATTGTGTTTAACTGAAGCCCGTAATGGGAAGGATCCAGTTAACACGCTGTTGATGAGGGTTTGGTAGATCCCCTCTCTAGCTTATAAAAAGGTAGTTTATACCTATCAGTTGTTTGAATCTCATTGAAAGCTGTTATATCAAAATAGGTCATCGAGAGGAAGATCTATCATTCCGATTGATCTCTGATTATCAAACTTATCTATTTTTCTTCAAGTGAAGCAGTGGCTCAAACAGATACGTTTTATTTCACCGTGTTTATCGATTTCGGTGTTTTACAGTCATATATGCATTCGATTCTTCTTGATTATTTGGTTGCTTATGTGTATAATTTTCTACATGTGGTATTAGAGCAAGTTATATATGATTGTAGAACCCAATTTTTTTTTTTTTTTTTTATGAATGAATTCAAAATTTTCCTCTTTGAGCCGAAAATCGATTGTTTTTTTTTTTCTTAGGATTTGAGGGTTATAAAGTGCGCATGCTTTGTTCTATATGTCTTCTTCATTGGGAAATTGGTGTTTTTTTTTTTTTTTTTTTTTGAGTGAGGAAGGGTTCGGTTTACTTGGCCTCTAACTGTCGATTTCTCCATGTAAGATAGCTTTTTGGAGAAATTTGGTTTTGATGCTCGCTGTGATGATGTCGTTGATACTCTTTGTACTGCGACTTCTCTATTTTGTAATATGTGTTGTTGCTTGCTTATGTTGAATATCCGGTGCTTCATATTGTGGGCTGCATGTGGTGTGCAAGCTTCAATTGGACTTCAAAATTCAACATGAAAATTATTGTTTGATCATTCTTTGAGCCGAATTTTGGTGTTATTTTTTTTTTCTTGTGGATTTTTTTGCTCGATTGATCCTGAAACCATAGGGTTTTTGTTTTACATGTCGTCATCACCATATACAATTTGTATAATTTCGTTAAAAATTGAGTGAGAATTTAAATTTGAAATTCTAGGGTTTATACGTAGAAAAAGTTCTAGAATTTTTAGTTACATTCTAGCGTTACCTTCGTTTTTCTCTTCAATTCGACGATAGCAACGGTTAGTTTGGAGATTACTATAGTTGATTGTTTGTTTCCCTTTGGATGAGCGATTAGGGTTTCGGCCGATTTTGCTAACTTGATCTATGGGTTTCGATGTGATTCATGTTGGTAGATTAGTCCATACGCATTGCGTGTAGTTCTTACTGTGGTTATTGCTCGATTCTCCTTGGCGTACCATCAAAATCCTTTGAGAGCTAGGGTTTTCTTCTTCCTCTCTTATTCCTTTCTAAAATCATCCAACTAAGAGAGAACAAAACTAAATTATTCAAGCAAGGACCTCAATTATACAAATTTGTAAAAGCCTTCCAGTGAATCACGCTTAAAGATATGTCATCAAGAAGCCAAAACCATCACTTCCAAGTAATATTGAAAAAGTGTAGTCTAACATCATATATAATCACGATACAATCAGTATCCACATATCATGAGGAGGCTTTAGCATGCAATCTAAGTCATCTAGCTCCAGTTTTTCTAATTATATTGTTTGGCCAAATTTTTTTCTTTTCCCTTTCATGGTAAATAGTATTATCTAAAGTGCTTTGCAAGACTTCATTATACGTTTGCAATATTTGGTCAACTCAAAGAATCATATGCCTTGGAGTATATATTTGTTACACTTTGGAGTTGCTTGGCACCACTTACATCCTCCTCTAGGGCATTTGTGTCGCCATTCTGTGTTGCCTGTGGAAAGTTAGAGAATGATCTTGAATTTGCATCATGTACGTGTTGTGCGGGATCATCAGCTGTGGGAGTGATTTTTGTGTCGTTGGTTGGTGGTTGATGTCTCTCTCTTTTGTCCTTAGTGCTGAGTGGCATGCCTTTGTTCTAATTATTTATATGTTACTAATTTGAGAAATATATGGCATTGTTCTTGCTTCCCATCGCCCATTGTCGGAGAGCTTAGCGTACGGGTAGTCTGGATCTTGGGCGATTTTACTCGAACCTTTTAACTTCTCTCAACTTGGCTCAAATCATCTTTCCTGGAGAACCATTGCTTGAAACTTCTTTAGATATGATTTTAGAGTTCGATAGTTTTGACTAGATTGTACTATTAAACTAGGGAATTGACATGGGAGATCATCTGGATTGTTCCCTCTTAGAACAAGAAAAAGAAGAAAAATCATATTGAAGATAGAGTATTATGATATCTTGCCAAATGTGTTTTGTTCATTGCTACTAATACCGGGCCAAATGTTCACCCTTACTTTGATGCACACAAGGAAGGGGTGGTAACAAAGGAGCAGGAGAATATATGTGCTATTGTATTTAAAGGAAAGTGCACAATTTTTTTTTCTATCTTCATGCACATAAGTCTGGTGATGGGAAGTTTGGATGCTATAGGTCCAATTTGTAAATTGATTGTTCACACTTTTTAAAACCTCCTTGCCACCAAACATCAGTGGCCCCTATGCAAGGAGTTCTAAGTTCGCATTCCCAACCAATGTGGATCTTATGTCTCAGCAATCCACTGCAGAGTATTGCTGGCTGTCCATTTATGTCTGTACTGGAGAATGCTTTCACATTA
Source organism: Eucalyptus erythrocorys (assembly GCA_014182555.1). Lineage (NCBI taxonomy): Eukaryota > Viridiplantae > Streptophyta > Magnoliopsida > Myrtales > Myrtaceae > Eucalyptus > Eucalyptus erythrocorys. Next base: position 32,068,619 of record CM024597.1, read on the forward strand.
TCGATAATCCTATCACACTCTATTTTTGTACCAAACTTCTGTCTATTATTATATTCGGAGGGCATATATTGAAAAACCAATTTTAGCCATACCTAGAAGGAAGTGTTATTGTTGTCTGCTTCCAATCTAGGAAATTCCCTTTTTAGCAGTCAAGGTTCAAGAACCACATTAAATAAAGTAGTAAATAAATACACATAATTAAAATGAACCAAACAAAAGCTTGGGACTCAGTTGTAGAGGCTCGGTTATTCTTTATTTCTACACATGCAAAGAGTTTTGTCTCATCCTTTCTGATTGCCGTAAGTTTTGTAGCCTCTCGATCTTTATAGGAGGTTAGTGCAGAAAAAGCCTGCTAATGTAGATTTTCCTTGAAACAAGCAAGGATTTTGTAAAGCCCACGGGCCCAAAATTTGTGCAAATGATGCTTTCTTTCACAACATATTGCAATTCTTGCTGCAGAATCAGTGTTCATTTTTCTATTTGTTGTTTTGTCTTGGTCTCTTGCCTATATGTACTTGGGATTTGACATGAGTGCTTAAGATTTGCTGGTGGGGCTTTTATTTATTAATTTAAACATGAGGACCTATTGACTAAAGGTGATAGGATGGTGGGTTGTTTTCCTTGTCTGAAGTAATTGGTTACAGTGCTTGCTTAGAGTGTCCTTCATTCTGTTTTAGTTGAGGTCAAGATTGATGAACGTATGTAGCTTGTGTGCCATTCTTTTTTTTTTTTTGTAAGAATTGTAGTTCTTGTCTGGGTGCCTTTGTTTGGTATTTGGTGGATGAGTAATTTAAACTTAAATATGAAACATGCTAACTGAAGTGCTAGATGCACCTATCCTTTCTTTTGTTGGGTTAATTCAATGATTTGGACTAAAAGCTTTTTTCTAACCCCCCATTTAAAAAAAAAAAAATTTGTGGTAAAAATTGTTGTTTGAAAAATGCAATATGATCTTTGGAAGCACATGTTGTAAAGTATTTCATATTATTTGATGAATTTTGGGCATAAATTTTTAGAGTTTCCTATTGATAAAAATTAGTATATACAATTGCTCGTCCAAAGGGGGTTATTGTGTATGTTAATTTGGAAAATAGCATGAAGATTAATCCTAAATTTAAAATATGGGGATTTATAGTTGAAAAATATTTATCTGCCCAAAGGGAATAAATGTTTAAAAAATTATATATAATTTCCCTCTATATTAATATTATGGAGGTGTATAATTTAAAGGTTTATCTGCCCAAAGAAGATTGATCCTTGATAGCTATATGTAATTCTCCTTATTGTTGCTTTATAAGCTTCATGTTGTGGAAAATAATGATGCATTATACACTCTACCTAAAGGAGAGTTTATAATGTACTAATTATTTTTATTTAATTATTTATTGCTCATAATTGATCTTATTCCATTTTGTGTGACAAACAATTAATTTTACTGTAAATAATAATAATGTCACTGTTGAAATGTTAATTGGATCAAATATTATACTATTAAGGACCCGATCAAAAATGAGACATTGTGATTGAAAATATCATAACTAAGTCCATGTTAGTTGATTCTCTAATAAAAAGCTTACGACCCATTTTGTTTTGATATTGGCTAGTGAATCCACCTAGAGGGGGGTGAATAGGTGATTGCGGAATTCTTTTTAGAATCTTTAATTAAAGAATAATTTAATATAACTAATGAATCAACAATAGATAGATCATGCAATCATAAAGTAAATGAGATAGGGTAAGAGAGAATTGACACAAGGTTTATAGTGGATCGGCTTGTTCCAAGCCTACGTCCACTCTCCACGTTGGCAGCCAATTGGCTGTAGTCACTATGTAGCAAATGAGACCTGTTACAATTCACGAACTAGACTTCTTCAGTAGACAGTCTCTCCTACAGCTTCTTGCTGTTTTCGCACTGTATGTAACTCTCTTTGATACACAAATTGAACACGAGAGATTTTAGTGAACAAATGATTTCAGAGGTTCTAACGACGAGATTTTTCTATCAAGTCTCTCCTTATTTTCGAGCAACACCGATCCACCTTAAATAGCCTTCGTGCCTCCATATCCGTTGGCACTTTCCAAGAATTCATCCAATCAACCCGTTGGACTGAATCAATTTAAGTGATTTTTACATCGCCGAAAATGTAAGTAGACAATAGCTCGTCAATCCTGTTCGCCCATACAATCAGGATCTTGAGTTCCCAAAATTAGATCCTTCCAAAAATTCACTTGTTCTTCAACGGATAAAATCCGAAGAATAAATCTTTCGAGCTCATGATCACAGCCAGAGATATTCCATGGATAAGTTAGGGAATATAATATCCAAATCTTACTTTCCTTAACCATAAGAATAAACTTTGTTGCCCAACTGTCAAAATCGCAAACTGTCTTCGAGACTTTAGATTTGGGTCTTAAAGGTCTTCAGACGGAAACTGGGTCTTGACAGTCTTCAGACGGAAAAACTTCAAATCGAACCTTGGGTCTGACTGTCTTCAGACGGAAAACCTTTGCGACTTGAAATCTTCAGACTTAACTGATTGAGTCTTGGATTCTTCAGACTTTACTCTCGAGGCTATTTTGTCAACTTCAAAACTCTAAGGGATTTTTCTTCAACATGTTTAAAGAATATGTAAAGAATATGGATGTTTTAGATTCGTTTGATTTCTTTTATTAGTGGGAGATATAATTTGTATTTCTGGATATTATAGTTACATGTAGATTGATAATGATTTTATGATGTCTATTAAAGTATTTATTTTTAATGATTGTTATTATTGATTTTATTATTATCATTTCTCCTGTTGATTGAGAAATGGAATTATGAAACAAGTATCTTTAAACAAATTTTAGTTTAAAGAATACTGGATGTCACTAATTATGAGATCTCATGTTGGATTGTGACATAGTCGTGCAATTTCATATTATTTAGAAATTACGTTAATATAGTTTTATGTCGTTAACAAATTGTATTGTAGACCGATAAGAAATAGCATATATTTTGATCACATGTTGGCACTATTTCTTACTACACTACTAGGCTCATGATCCATCAAAATATAATGCTTGTTATATGTGATTATGGAAGATCATGTGTTATGGTATTTTTTTAACACATTGATCTCCATAATCCTATAATGAGGCTATATAGGATTGGATTGGTTTTGAGATGCTGTTATTAGAATATTTTTTTTTTTTTTAAGTTGTGGCCACGTAAAACAAATTTCTCAGTTATTAACCCGATAGTGTCATTTTCAATATAAAATCTTTTTCAAAATAAAATAAGTTAATTAATGTAGCCCAAGTGGGAGAATGTTGGAAATTTTCTTTAATATGAGCTTACATTAATTAATTAATTTTTTTATTTTAAATAATCAGGTTAATTGATATTTTAATATTAGTTTTTTTTTTTGTCAGTCCTACTCTATACCTACGCTATACTCACTCTCGGACTTTTGCCCCGCCTCTTGCGGGCGTGGGCGTCGAAACCCACTTCCGAAACTTGCGCGTCCCCACCCCATCCTCCTCGAGAAGGTGGGGGTTTGAACCCCTCACCTCCCTCTTCCATGTTGGAAGAGTGGCCACTGGGGCGAATCCCAGTGGTTATATTTTAATATTAGTTGAACTCTACAGTAATCTAATTAAATGGATATTGGCATCTATTAATAACGGGCTTAGTTATGCAACAAAGTGTAGACAATTGTGTTTAGCTGAAGCCCATAATGGGAAGGGCATAGTTGACACACTGTTGATTAGAATTTGCTAGATCCCCTCTCTAGCTTATAAAATGGTAGGTTATACCTATTAGTTGCTTGAATCCACTGAAAGTTGCTATATTAAAATAAGTCATAGAGAGAAAAATCTGGCATTTCGATAAATCTCTGATTATCAGACTTATCTATTTAAAGTAATGGCTCAAACAAGTATGTTTTATTCCGCTTTGCTCATCGATTTCGGTGTTTTACAATCATATATGCATTCGATTCTTCTTGATTAATTAGTTGTTTATGGGCATAATTTTCTACAAATTTATTAGGCATGGAAGATTAAATCGAAAAAAGTAAACATGTATCCCTAAGTTGTACATTCTACAATAGATGGAAATTAACCCTACAAAAAAAAATTATAATTCTTGTGTGTTGTTAAACTATGTATTGGTTCTTTGACCCCAAAAAAAGTGTGTATAGATTCCTTTCAATCTTTCTACTAACAAGTACCAACTACTCAATTCCCTTCACAAGTGTCCTTTATATGAAGCACCAATTATTTCCGATCGGTAGCGACAGCAAATTGAGGGATGCGATCAGCATGATGACGGGGAGGCATGCCCATGGCTGATTGGCCCGCAAAGGCCATGGTGTTGGTGGTGCTAGAAATGGTACTGCTTCTAGGAGTGTAGCTGTCACATCTAGGATTTCCAGTACTGTTTTTTATTAAATTAATCGAGCATTTCATTGATGCGTTTATGGGGTTGTTCTCAGAGCTGATCACTCTCGAGATAACTAGACTAGCTGGGTAAGCCATTAAAGAATTTTAAGGCAATAGACTTGAGAATTCGACTAGGAATAGACTTCTCGATCGTGTTCATCTTTAAAGGTCATTATGGCACAGTTAAAAATTGAATTGAGATCAGAGATAGATTGGTTCGACTGAGATGTGTGGCCGATCGTGGGTGACTCCACTAAATTGGAAAATTCTTGTCGACCGTCACTAATCTGATTTTTCTGTCGTTTTGGTACCCTATGTCTGTAATTAAGTCCTCGAGATTTTCACAACAATCAAGAGTCGCCAATATGTCAAGTGGGTTCATTGTGACTCGAAGAAAATCGACCACGAGTCAATTGCCTTGAAAAATTCTGAAAACTACCCGGTAGTCTAGGTCACGCTAAAAACGCGCTGGAATGAAATTAACCGTCAATTTGAGTCAGATTTCAGAAATTGAAAGTGATGTGCTATCACGAGCTATTTTAGGAACATTGACTCAATCTCAGAAGATTTTTCGGAGGTCTCGAGATTTTTACGGAAATTGGGTTCGGACGTCGCGGAAATTCGATGAAAACTCATATTGGCTAAATCGATGGGAAATTGGACTTTCAGGCCGAGCCTTTGTGTGTCGAGGATTTATAGAAAATCATTTGGGATTTTTCTACGTCGGAATTGGATCTCAATTGGGGAAGTTGTTGGAAGAATTGAAACTCTATATTGTCAAATTCGGAACTAGGGTAAAAGGGGGGGTGTAACAATTGCATTTAAATTAGTTTTGATGGGATTTACTTGTGGAAAGTAATGGGGGACATGGAGTTAATGCAAGAGATAAGAATTCTGACTTTGGGTCCCTCATTGACTTATCCTTCATGCACGGCTTCCTTATCCAAGCATTATTGCTGCCTCTGGCTTCACTTTTCTTTTTCGCACAAAGCAACCCGATCCAATTTCTCTCCCTTGCGGCATGCTCAAAGACTTTACTGAAGTAGCTGCACGCCTGGACAGACTCCTTCTTCCCAATTGTTGTCGGCCACCATCCCTTCACCGAACTCCTTCTTGCTGCCCACGTGTACGAGCTGGTCAACTTCAGCAAACTTCCCTTGTTTTAGTTGACCGGAGCAGCCCCCAGCAACTCACCGAAGGCTTCACGTGGCCTCACAGTGCCATGTCTTGCTGCCAGGCGCCCTTTCCTCCTCCACGTGTGCACGAAGCGATGGAGCTGCCCTCACTGCCAGCACGCGGGTCAACTCCAACAAGTTCATTCAAGTTAGTTGACCTTGAATCTTCTCCGTGCGCCACGCCTACAGCTCCCTCGCTCCATCATCGAAGCAGCTCTCTCTTCCTCGCCTTCGTCCACCGCCTCTTCTCACGCTGTTCGGTCCAGCAGTTGCTGGAATTTGGGTCCAACAAGTAGCCCAACAATTGGGCCATTTAAGCCCAGCAGAATTTTAATTCAATTTGGGTTTCTTCAGCCAGCCCATTCCAGCTCATCTTGAAGTCTATTAGCCCACACATTTTGGCCCAAGCTTCAGCCCAAGTTGTTTGAAAGGCAGCCCAATTCAGCTTTGTTTCAAGCCCGAGTTCAAGCTCAGCACAAGTTTTTCAGCTAGCCCAAGCCCAGAGTTTCTTCGGGCTTATGAAGCTCTCAGCTCGGCCCAAGTTCGGCCACCATTGCGTCGTCGTCATAGTGTCATGGTCTTCATTTTGTGCAGGTGAGTTTTACTCACTAATGCTTTCTTAGTGGACTAATTATGTCTAAGGGTTGATTAGATTTATTTAATTGCAATTAGGTGGATGGATTAGATTAGAATAATTAAATTAGAGATTTATTGATGCATTTTAGTCAAATTGAATGTGCACTTAGCAAGTAGACATGTCCTATTATTTATTGGATACTTCTCAGGATTTTTTCCAACCCTTATCGGGCTTCAATTTAGTAATTCGGGCCTAAAATGAATTTTTAGGAATTAAATACTAATTTTCGAAATTAATTTAATTAATTAATTATTTCCCAGAAATTTAATTGGGATGGCTAGTGATCGGGATTTTATGCTGATGATTGTGGTGCAGTCCGTTTATTTAATTGAGCTTTATATTGTGCTAAATTGAATTTATTGTATTTATTTAATTTTCGAAATTAATTATTTAATTAATTATTTTTCCGAAAATTCACCTGGGATGGCCGGTGACCGGAATTTTGTGCTGATTGTCGTGGTGCAATTCGTTTATTTAATTGAGTTTTATTTCATACTGATTTAATCATTGAGAAAGGGTTGAGTGGGACCATAAAGCCATTTACATATTGAAAGGGTCGAGTGGGACCATAAAGCCATTTGAGTATTGAAAAAGGTCGAGTGGGACCATAAAGCCATTTACATATTGAAAGGGTCAAGTGGGACCGTAAAGCCATTAAGTACTGAAATATGCTTGGTGGAGTTGTGATTCCCACCTGTTATAAGCTGTGTCCTAAAGACCATGATTCACAATTGTGAATTGGTTGCTGTTTGCTACAATATATGAGGCATATGTGCATAACTTTGAGTTGTAGGTTGGGATTGATGCCCAGGTAAGTCTTTTGACTCATGCTGTGCTCTTAAGCAACCTTGTGGCGTATTGGTTCCCTAATAGAGTCTTAGGGGGTAGAACTCGCTAAGACATAATCTCATTAGTTAATATAAAACCATTTCAGGCCCTTAGATGGTAGCACCAAGACCTCCACCTCTCCCTCCCCTTGAAGAGTCTAGTATCCCAGAAAGCATCTCCGAAAAGACTACTCATTTTCACATTCATCCTGACCCGAAAGATTAGAGTATGTGTTGATCGAGTCTACTGTTTGGGTTGATAAGGGCAGGAACGATCTAGTGCCTTATGAGTATTGATCCTGGTATCGCCACTATTTTGACGGGAGACAGGTAGGTCCCATACCAGAAGAGGAAGTACCGTTCATCGTCCTAGAGGAGGCCTTTGGGGCAGGGACTACTGATCTCGAGGGCGGTGGTGTGGATTGGTTGATGCTAGTGATCCTACATTTGCGAGTGAGCCTACCTCTTCTGTGTACTCTATGGGTTATGCCAACTGGAACGAAGGAGAACCTGAGATTCCAGAGCAGGAGATAGAAGGACCAGAGGAAGATGACGACTGGGAAGTGGACGAAGAGTGGGAGGAGGATGAGGAGGTGCTTGCTGAGGAGGAATCGGTGGAGGAAGAGCCGGTAGACGAGGAGTTCGATGAGGATGAGCTAGATGAAGAAGAGCCTGAAGGTGATCGGGATGATCCTGATTATGACCCTGACGAGTATTGAGAGTTTATCCTCCTTTTTGTGAACCTTACCTAGGTGTAGATAAAGTGAGACTTTGAGGATGTAAATAGATGTGAAGTATTTGGCTTTTGTTATGTATAAAAGTTTGGTTATGCATTTTCAATATGAAAATATGGCCTTGCTTTTCTATCATATTGTTTTGTTGTCCGGGGATTTATAATTGCTTCCGCATGTGCTTAATTAATGAATGGGTCCGCGATACTTAGTCTTGAGATATCGCATTCTAAAATCGACCAAGTAGAAGGATGTGTACGTGTCGGATGATCGGGGCGTGACAGTAGCCGCCGCTGTTCATTGGGCTCGGGGTCGTACCCGATTGCAAGATTTGGAGAACAATTGGACTCAACTCCTTATTAGCCAGCGTTCCTTCACGGCCCTTAATTAGAACTCGGCACGCGTCACCTGGTTGCATTGATGTTCCCATCAAAAACAGAAAAATCATCGTATTAACTGCTACTTTTGAAGTTAGGATGTTCTTCATACTTGGCTGATTTCTAATAACTTCTAACTATCTTATTTTTTTAGTCGTTGCAAGTTGCGGGTATTCGTGGGTACGATGAAGAGAATTTGTCTGAGGATGTCTAGTATTTATATTGTGAACGTCCAGCAATTGCTTCGATTCTTCTTCTCTTGATCAAACTGGTTGAACGGGCCCGGGATTTTTAAATTTTGACTGCCACGGTAACGGAGAACAGGCTTTTTGGTATTTGACTGCACTGGTTATGGAGAGGGAAAAAGAAGAAGAATGAATAAAAGTTTGAATTGGTCGTCAAGGAAGACAATTTAACACAATTAGTTACGATCGACTAGAATGAAAGTTAAGTTTGATAAAGCAAAATGAAAAATCTTACGAAGTTCTGCCGTCTCCTTAAGAATTCAAATTTTGGGATTTTTTTTTTATTAAATGACTATAATTCTAGCTTTCCTGTAATATTAGGCAATAATCTAATTACCATTTTATCCAAATTGTGTAAGATTACCATATATATAGTCATGAAGTCAATTCTCTAACTTAATTCTCCGGATTTTCTCCTCCAACCTCTTCGCATTGATTCAACGTAGTCATCTTACTTTTTCTTTTGGTCAAAAATATTAAATCTAATGCTATGATGCTACGAAATCTGCAATGTCACCTTTTGAACCGGGATAGCAACTTACATTGCTTCCATGATCCTAGCACAGACATGGCTATAAAGCCAATTGGAAATTTGAAGATAAAAGACTCGCGTGTTTGGACCGGAAGCATACTAAGCGAAGTATGCATGGTGATGACATGGGAAGTGTCCATGTTGGATAATTAGAAAAGCAACATCCATGTCAGTAGGTGTAGTTCCCACGGAATGAACACAAAAATGTTACTTATAAGGCTGGATGGACTATATTAAACAATATGCATAAAACAAAGGTAAGACAAATAAGTGATCATTAGTTCTGTAAAACTTCAATCGGGAAATATGCAGAGTTGAACACATTCTGTAACGATCCGCGGTGGTCAAATAAGAAGTAGTTTTAGGAATTCAAAGGTAAGACAAAAGAGGATGAGTTTGAATGAATAAAGTAGGATTTGGAAAAAAACTAGGGCGACAAATGCCCAGACACAAACATTCCTTGTCCGTTTCAAAGAAGGGCATGTGGGGGCACAAAACAAAGTTAAAAGCTACCGTGTCTTGATCAAACTTATAGAAACGTTCTCTTCCACCGATGACATCCATACATAGGGTAAACACTAAATTGAACCCAGAATTTTACTCCTCTATCTTATATCATCTGCGAATTATGGTTCTTTATATTTTCTTTTGCATAATCAAGTACTTAAGCTATCCTTATGTATGCAATCAAGGGGAAAGTCAAAAAAGTTTTAAACCTATTATACTTGTATCAGTTCAATTATAAGCCGTTCGATTTGACTTTTTTTTTTTTTCTGGTCTAAAATTTGACCGATTTAGTTCTTGGCTAATTTAATGCTAAATATTTTGACAATTTACCTATTCAATTCTAAACTTTTTAATTGTATCCATTTAGTTCTAAAGTTCTTTACGATTTGCCAATCCAGTTCTAAATCTTTTAATAATTTGTCAATTTAGTTCTTCCAGTCAATTTGTCCAAAATTTATTGTTAGCCAATTTTTAAAATTTTTTTGAATTTGTTATTTATTATTATTATTTTTTCCCTAATTCTAGGTTGGTGAGATTACATGCCCTTGCTGGCTAAGGGATGAAGGTTGCGGCCCTTGCCTAGATTTGTATGAGGGCTGGGCACCCTCTTGTGGCTAACAAGGATACACAGAGGCCCTTGCATAGACCAAGCGAGGGTAGATTAGTGACCTCACTACCCAAGGTTAAGGAAACAAAAATAATAGGAAAGAAAAATTAAAAGAAAGAAAAAAATAAAAATAAACAAAATTGTCCATGTCAGTAGTGGTCATGTCATGTAGGATGGAAGGCGCTAACTAAATCTCTGTGTCAGCGATTTTCTATTAAAATTGACTGAAATGACTATTTTAGCAAAGTATTAAAAGGTTTAGAATTAAATTAGCAAAATTTCAAAAGTTTTTATAACTAAATTGGTATAATTGAAAGGTTTAGAATCAAATTAGCAAATTATCAAAAGAGTTATGACCAAATTGGCTAAATTGAGATGTTTAGAACTAAATTGGTATTATATGTAATAGATTTAAGATTTTTTTTTTATAATACTCTCCGCAATCAAGTCCTCCTGTTGATTGCCACCAAGAGTGTCAATATCTAAATTTTGATAATCTTATCTACTTATTCATCGCATGAAAACTTAAGGATCAAACTTGATCCCTAAATAAAAATAGTAATATTGCATTGCACTTCGGCGATGAGGCATTATGAACTTTTTAGTTTCGTTTTGAATGAACTTCATTAACTCGGTCACAAATTGCATTCGAATTGGCCCGACATGATAAATGGGCTTGAACGTAGGCCCCAAATTCATTTGAACTTCCGAGACCAAGGCCATTTGATTCAAGTCCTATTGGATTTCAGCGAGCCCATATTTCCATTGAGTATGACCGAATTTCACATATGCCTTGCACGCGATTAGGGAAGTGGATTTTGAAGAAGCCTGATGGGCAACAGCGCAGATCCTTTTGAAAATTTGCTCAACATGAAGGTAGGAAAATTGACCACCATTGATATTGGGGAATGAATCATTGGTCAGAATTCACTGGTGGAGTGCTGCGGCCATTTTCATGGGAAAGGAAGATTTCGGATGGAATATAGCTCTCATATTTGGCAAACGTTTCAGCAAAAAAAAAAAAAAAAAAAAAAAAGCATCGTGGACACATTGAAAAAACGTGGAAGGCAGCAGATATTTCGACATACAAAGCTAGTAGCCAAGTTTGAAGAGATCCAATGAGAGAGAAACGAAAACAGGAGAGAAAAGTAATCTTTCTTTGCCAAAATTCAGTAAGATTCAAGGCAATATATTGCATTATTTTTGGCCAAAAGAGACAAGCAGATCAGGTCTACGAGGAATCTCGGAGAGTGATTGGAAGAGAGAGAATTCCTTTGGGTACGTTCTCTTATTTTTGCTGTGATATGAGAAGATTTACTCTGGGCAATAGCATCCTCACTCATGCCATTTTGGGCAATAAATATTTCCTTGCCCTAAGGAACAAAGAGAGTTGATCGTGGGAGGCTTGTGGATCATGAATAAAAAGAAAATGAGAACAAGAAAAGAAGAAAATTGGCTGGAGAGTTGGATTGATTGAGAATTAAAAACAAAGAACTTCACTTTTGTTTGGGGAAAAGTGCCAAAAAAGTCATAAACGTTTTGCATTTGTGCCGATTTAGTCCTAAACCTTTTTACGTTGTGCCAATTCAGTCCTTTCCGGCCAATTTGGCCGGATTTTGCTGACGGACGCCGGCCGGGCGACGTGGCCTTGTCGGCGCGCGTTGACAACTTTTAATAATATTTTAATATTTTTAATATTTTAAATATTTTTTATATTTTTATTTTTATTTTTTTTTTTTCCTCCAGCCGGCCGAGGTGACGGCCGACGAGGGCGAGGCCGACCTCGCCGGCCACCTCGCCCGATCCGGCGAGGCTCGACCTCGCCGGATGGGCGAGGGACGGCCTCGCCGGATCCGGTGAGGCCATGGCCGTCCCTCGCCGGATCCGGCGAGGCTTGACCTCGCCGGATCCGGTGAGGCCATGGCTGTCCCTCACCGGATCTAGCGAGGTCGAGCCCCGCCGTCGATCCGGCTGGAGGGACCGGCTGGAGGGAAAAAAAAAAAAAACAATAATAAATAATAATAAAAAATATTAAAATATTAAAATATTATTAAAAGTTGTTCACGTCAGTGCCGATAAGGCCACGTCAGCCGGCCGACATCCAGTCAGCAAAATCCGGCCAAAATTGGCTGGAAAGGACTGAATTGGCACAACATAAAAAGGTTTAGGACTAAATCGGCACCAAAAAAAGGTTTAGGACTAAATCGGCACAAAGGCAAAAGGTTTAGGACTTTTTTGGCAATTTTCCCCTTTTGTTTGCTTAGTACATTCAGGTTCTTTAATTGGCTGGAGAGTTGGATCGATTGAGAATTAAAAACAAAGAACTTCACTTTTGTTTGCTTAGTACATTCGGGTTCTTTAATCTGTTTAGAGTAAAGTATTGTTTGCACACTTGCATAATCATCTCTTAAGTTGGTGGTTTAGGATTAAACTTGACAAATATTGCATGCAAAACATCTTCGAAATAGAGAGAAAATGTACTAAAAATGCGTTAAACTAATCTATCGTAATCAAATCCTCCTATACACGAATCTATGATTTGTAAAAGTATTACACTTCACATTGTCTAATCAACTCATAACCGATTAGTGATGGCTCCAAAAGGTAAGTTGAATAATGAGATTAAATTTGGTATCAAGTTACGACTAGTATGGACCGGAAAGAACCCATGCTAAGCATAGCCATAAGCTCTTTTTGAGTATAATTGTTCGTACCTGCTCACTAATCAATTTTCTTTTCCCTTGGTGATTTGCAATAAAAGGTAACCATTAAAGCTGCCGACCTAACAATTTTAACACGGTGAGATTTAGATGGTATGGCTATTTTCTTATTTTAAAAATGCTATGTATAGACTTTATTTTTAATAGAAGTAGTGAATATATCATAAGCTTGTAAGAAGAAGGGAACAAGGGGAGATGGACAAAAGGGCTGAGACTACTATGCCCAGCCATGGCACACCACCATTTGCTGTCACTTCTAGTCGGTCGTCTAGGCATGTTGGCCTCCCCCAAGGAGAGGTGAGGTGACACCTCACCTCTCTCTCTCTCTCTCTCTCTCTCTCTCGATCTCGATCTTCCGGGAGCTTAGCGTAGTTGTCAACGTCTCGAAGGTCACATATGGCGAGCTGAACCTCCAGATTTTGGAGCTGCTCGTCCATATTTGAAGGCTCGTTATCATCGATCACTACTTTATTGTTTTATTTTGATAAGTTAAAAGGGTAGTGCTAGCGACCCTTGCACGTTAACAACTCCTCTCCTCATTACAAGGTATTCAATTTAAATCATAACTACTATACATTATCCATGATCCGAAAGTCTGAAATTAGCGGGCCCATCACTGTATTCACATCATGATATTAACAGTCAATAAATCTTTTCACACAAGATATGTCGCAGTTTGGCAACTCAACATAAATAATTCAAAATTTTGCTTACAATGTAGTTCGAACCTGTGAGTCATATGCATTGCTTAGAGCTTGGTGCATTGCTATGAATATTGTACCGGTGTCATGCTCCCCCAAGAGTTGTGTCTAAAGCTTGGGATTTTGTCCGGGGTTTGGTTTCATTTTACATGGGTGGTATCTTCATCCATCTCTGGTTGGAGGACATTTCCTTTAATCAAACTGGTAGGTCGTAAACTTATGGACCCACTCGCGTATAAATTTAATTGATTATAAATGTGAGTAAAGTTCATGCTCGTAATGCACTGACGAAAGAGAGCTTTCTCGGACGGTGAAAAACAATGGCTCTTTCTTCATGCACTGCCGGCTAAGCAGAAGCTTTTCTTTTTGGGGGCACGTAGTTTTCTCGTCTTGGTGCCTTATGTTCTCTAAATTAGAACGCAATAAAGATAACCAACCTCAATGTCGATAGTAGTTATCATATAAATTTTTTATTCTTTCGCTTAATCGTCGTATATGAAAGATACTTTAATCGTTTAAGTAACCACTGCTTCTCAATGTGTTCAGTAATTTTTAATATTTTAAAAGAACTTTATGTGCTTAAATCTTTTCGCTTACTAGTACTATAATATGTAATTGGTGACTATCTTTTTAACAGAAGTAACTTACATTTTTTTTAATATAATAACCTTTAATACAGGAAAGCATCAAATACTGTTTGGTCAGTAACTTTCATTTATATGTGATATTCATATGTCATTAGTGATTTTCATATACATCAAAGTAACTTGCATTACTCCTAGTAACTTGTTATGTGGCTAATAATTTTCATTTACTCTTGATACTCACATGTAATTAGTAATTTTCATGAATAGCGAAATAACTTTTTATACTCCTGGTATTTTTAATCTTGCAAAGTAACAACTTGAACGTGGTTTGTAAGTTTGTAAACTCTTCATTTACTAGTAATATTCATTTGTCATTGGTGATTTTCATGCATAATTAAGTATTTTTCGTGCACATTTAGGCATCGATGTTGGAAAACTATCAATTCAATGCTTCCCAATTTGTTGATAGAATGTCACTATAATTTTCATGCACAATTAAGTACTTTTGGTGCACATTTAGCTGTCAATGTTGGAAAACTATCGATTGGACGCATCCTGATTTGTTGATAGAACGTCACTGAATAAGAAAATTGCTAAGAGATCTACAAGACTTAGACAATTAAATGAGCCAAACATATTTCAACAAGATACAAACTCCATGCAATAGATGGAATTTAACTATCGAAACTCTTATAAAATTTATTCATGCAAAACGACTATATTATCGGTTTCTATGAACCTCTATACTTGCAGCTACTTATTGACTTCTAGGAATTTTATTTCCACCACACGTACATTCCCATTGATAAGTGTCCTTTGGTGCGCTCCACTATTTGCGATAAGCAATTGTGCCATTACTTTGGAACACGATCGAATTAACAACATGCGGAGAGCCAAGGCTCAACCAGCAAAGGCCCTGGCATTGGTGGCATCTGCAGCAAGTCTAGGGCCGCCTGGAGTATAGCCCTCAGGATTCCCAGGAGGGCGCTCTGGAGCCTTTTGCAGGGTTTGGAGAATAAGGATGCTTTCCTCTTTGCCATGACTTTGGAATGCGACTGGATTAACCATGCACGGAGGACCCATGGCTCGACCAGCAGAGGCCCTAGTGTTGGTGGCATCTGGAGTAAGGCGAGGGCCTGGAGTGTAACCCTTAGGATTCCCGGGAGGGCGCTCTAGAGTCTTTTGTAGGGTTTCCTCTTCGCCATGACTTTGGAATGCGACTGGGTTAACCACATGCGGAGGGGCCATGACTCGACTAGCGAAGGCCCTGGTGTTGGTGGTGTCTAAAGGAAGGCCGGGGCCTGGAGTCTGGCCCTGAGGATTCCCGGGAGGGCGCTCTGGAGCCTTTTGCAGGGTTTCCTCTTCGCCGTGACTTTGGAATGCGGCCGGATTAACCACATGTGGAGGGGCCATGGCTCGACCAACGAAGGCTCTGGTGTTGGTGGCATCTAGAACAAGGCAAGGCCCTGGAGTGTAGCCCTTATGATTCCTAGGAGAGCACTCTGGAGTCTTTTGCAGGGTTTCCTCTTTGTTGTGACTTTGGAATGTGACCGGGTTAACCACATGCGGAGGGGCCATGGCTCGACCAGCTAAGGCCATGGTGTTGGTGGTGTCTAAAGCAAGGCCAGGGCCTGGAGTCTGGCCCTGAGGATTCCCGGGAGAGCGCTCTGGAGCCTTTTGTAGGGTTTCCTCTTCGCCGTGACTTTGGAATGCGGCCGGATTAACCACATGCGGAGGGGCCACGGCTCGACCAGCAAAGGCTCTGGTGTTGGTGGCATCTGGAACAAGGCAAGGGCCTGGAGTGTAGCCCCCGTGATTCCCAGGAGAGCACTCTGGAGTCTTTTGCAGGGTTTCCTCTTCGTCGAGACTTTGGAATGCGACCTGGTTAACCACATGCGGAGGGGCCATGGCTCGACCAGTGAAGGCCCTGGTGTTGGTGGTGTCTAAAGCAAGGCCAGGGCCTGGAGTTTGGCCTTGAGGATTCCCAGGAGAGCGCTCTGGAGCCTTTTGCAGGGTTTCCTCTTCGTCATGACTTTGGAATGCGGCTGGATTAAACACATGCGGAGGGGCCACGGCTCGACCAACGAAGGCTCTGGTGTTGGTGGCATCTGGAACAAGGCAAGGGCCTGGAGTGTAGCCCTTATGATTCCCAGAAGAGCACTCTGGAGTCTTTTGCAGGGTTTCCTCTTCGTCGTGACTTTGGAATGCGACCGGATTAACCACGTGCGGAGGGGCCATGGCTCGACCAGCGAAGGCCCTGGTGTTGGTGGTGTCTAAAGCAAGGCCAGGGCCTGGAGTATGGCCCTTAGGATTCCCGGAAGGGGGCACTGGAGCCTTTTGCAGGGTTTGGAGAACAAGGACGCTTTCCTCTTTACCCTTAATTAGAACTCTGCATGACTCATTTGGGCTCACTAAGGTTCCCACCAAGAATAGCAAAATCACACCAACCCTCAGGAACTTCTTCATCTTTTGCCTATATTCCTCACTTTTTTATCTGCTCTTTTGGATCTTGGCACAACTTGTCACTAGTCTTAACAAAAAGTATGATGAAGGCTGCCTTGTCTTGTGGGAGTTACCTCACGTATTTATATGCAAACCCCAGCTTATAGTTTTATGTATTTCTTCGATTCTTTTGATTAAATTGTTGGACACGGGATTTTGATTTTTGACTGCCACAGTTGGAGAAGAAGAAGAAGACTTAAAAAAATTTGACTTGGTCGGTCGTAGAACAGCTAATGTCTCGTCCTTGACGTCCTCGTTCGTAGTATTATGTCCACAACGTCCGAGAATAATGCGATCGGGCACGATTGTTTGCATGCAGCAAATTTCAGCATGTCCAAATTTCAAAATTTCAAGAAAAATTGTTACAAAATTTCAATCAGAAAGTATCATTATAAAATTAATTGTCAATTTCTCACGTATTTATATGCAAACACCAGCTTATAGTTTTATGTATTTCTTCGATTCTTCGGATTAAATTGTTGGACACGGGATTTTGATTTTTGACTGCCATAGTTGGAGAAGAAGAAGAGGAAGACTATAAAAAAAAAAAAAAAATTTGAATTGGTCAGTCGTGGAACAGCTCTCGTCCTTGGCGTCCTCGTTCGTAGTATTATGTCCACAACGTCCGAGAATGATGCGATCGGGCTCGATTGTTTGCACACGACAAATTTCAGTACATCCTAATTTCAAAATTTTAAGAATTTTTGTTAAAAATTACAATCAGAAAATATATTTACAAAATTAATTGTCAATTTCTCAATCTATTAAATCTTCTCAATATTCAGATTTTATTAAACAAATAGATATCTCACTTTCAATATAAAAAATATCTGACTATTTAGCATAATTTGGGGGCATGGCACTAGAATTTAAACCTTTGTTATGGGCTTGTTTGGTAACTGGTCAAGTAATGTCTAATTCTATTTTTTTCCCTGGAACCAAAAAAGTAATAGAAATCCTTTTAGTATTTTTATTTTTTTATTTTTGGGAACAAATTTGTTCCAAGAATAGATTTAGAACAAAATCAAAAAGTAATAATAATAATAATAATAATAATAATAATAATAATAATAATAATAATTCTTTATCCTTAGGAACAACTCCAAAATCAAGTCAATTTTTTTCTCTTCTCGTTTCTTTTTTTCTTTTGTTCTTTTCCTCTTCTTCCTTAAGCCAGTCACTGGCCTCAACACTGGCTAGCGACCTCATTGGTCCCCGACGAGGCCAACCTCGCTGGGCCACCACAAGGTTGGAGTTGCCTAGCTAAAGTGAGGCTGATCTCACAGTGGCCCAGCAAGACCATGCCTTGTCAAGCCACCTCGAGGTTGATGTTGCTCAATCACAGCAAGGCTAACCTCATAGTAGCCCGATGAGGTCAAGCCTCACCGTGGCTAGGTGAGGGGCCGCCTCAACCTTGTCGGGCGTCGATGATGCTTTGATGAGGTTGTCGGCCCTCATCTATTTAATCTCCGGTCATG
Organism: Eucalyptus erythrocorys; assembly: GCA_014182555.1. NCBI lineage: Eukaryota > Viridiplantae > Streptophyta > Magnoliopsida > Myrtales > Myrtaceae > Eucalyptus > Eucalyptus erythrocorys. The sequence continues at coordinate 32,086,670 of CM024597.1, forward strand.
ACCGAGGCTGATGACTATCTCACTGAAGAAGAAGAAGAAGAAGAAGAAGAAGAAGAAGAAGAAGAAGAAGAAGAAGAGGAAAAAAAAAAAGAAAATTATAACGAAATTATTAACAAATTAAAAGAGATTCTAAGTCACAAAAAAATTGATGATTGTATCAAATGTATTTTTATTCCGAGAATAGAAATTTTAAACAGTTACCAAACACTTTCAAAAGATCAAAAAATTGAGGCAACATAATTCGAAAAATTGTCTCCGAAAATAACATGATTATAAAACACACCCTACAAGTCCCAAGTTTCTGACAACCGATCATGAGAACGCGACATTCGACCTTGGGGCTTTCCAAGGCCAGACTCACGAACCCACTACAATTCGTCCCTACGCTCACACCTGGAATCTCTAAGGACTGGCTCAACTTGGGACTTTGAACCCGAGATACTAGTAGATAAATAAGGGATTCCGATGCTTGGACCTTGGACCTTGCGGTCCAACTCAAGTTAATGTAGGGCAGACATGAGACTCTTAGGCCTAGATCCAAACTAGTATGCTTGTTGAAATGTTTTATATATATATATATATATATATATATATATATATATATATATATAAGGAATATTGAATTAGTAATAAAAGTTCAATAATTATATATAACAATTTTTTTATAAAAGATATTTTTAGTTAAATGTTTTTGTAGTTTTCATTTTATCATTCTTACTTTGATTTTCAACTCACTCTTAAATTTCTGACTTGCCTTTTCATAGGATATGGAAGTCGGAATCAATGCCTAAAGCTAATCGTCCCACCCCAATCTCTCTTGAAAATGTGGGGATTCGAACTCGAGAAAAATACCAAAAAGTCTTAAACATGTCATTGGTATGAATTTAGTTCTAAACATTTTAATTGGATTAATTTAACTCTTAACCTTTTTACATCTGTCACCAATTCAATTCTTTTGGCCAAATTTAGCCGGCCAACCTTGACGTGGACGCCGGGCGGCTGACAAATGTTGACATGGCAATTTTTAAATAATTTTTTATTTAGTCGAATTTTTATTAATTTTTTTCCTTTTCTTCTTTTTACTTTTCCTTTTCTTTTTCCTCTTCTTCCTCTTGGGCTTCCTCTCCAGCAGTGGCCAACAAGCCTCTAGTGGCTTGTCATCTATTGACGAGTGTCGCGGCCCTTGCCCGTGGCCTTGGGTGAGGCCAAGTGAGGGCCACGACCCTCGTTGATAGCTAGGGACGGCTTAACAGCCCTCGCCCAGTGGCTGATGAGCCTAGCAGGAGGCTTGCTGACCACTGCAAGGAATCCAAGGAGGAAGAAGAGAAAAAAGAAAAGAAAAAGAAAAAAATTGATAAAAATGTCAAAAAATTAAAAAAGGTTATTAAAAATTGCCACGCTAGGTCGGCGATGCTGGTTAGCCAAAATTGGTTAGATTGATTGAATTTGTACCAATATAAAAAGGTTTATGACTGAATTTATCTAATTAAAATGTTTATAACCGAATTAATACCAATACTATAGATTTATGACTTTTTTGGTACTTTTTCCATTTGAACTCCCCACTTTCTCTTTTTTTATGTGGAAAGGGTAGCTACTAGCGTAAACCCCAATGGTTATATTGTTGTAATTTAGTGTGTAAGATTTTCCCATTTGTTATACAATCAATGTAAAATTGTGATAGTAGTTTTTTGGATGCTATAGTAATAATGCTGAAAGTTTTTAACACACTTTAAGGAAACTAACGATATACATCTTTGTGAATTGCTTATCGTGTAATCTTCATCTATAAATTACAAATAAACTGTCATAACAAGACGCTTAATTTAGAGTAAAATCCATCGCCTACAAATTGCAGGTGAATATTTCATAGACCTTTTTGGCTTGAATAATGTCCTTGGATTTATTTCATTAGATGTAACAAGCATCTCCGATCCACAATTCCGGTTGCCAATTTTTCACAAATTGCAAAATTCAGTCATAGTTGCATCTTTACAAGTGGAGAGTAACGGTACCATCGTGTAATATGTTAAGTATTTTCTTAATATTTTTGTGTTCGTTTGGGGTGAACTACACCAACTAACAAAGATGCATCTAAAATAGTTATTCAACATGGACACTTCACATGACATAAACACATGGCACTTTTCTTCTCCTGTTATGCTTCCAGTGCAAACACACAAGTACTTTGCTTTTAATTTTCAATTAGCCGTATAGCCATGTCTATGCTAATAACATAGAAGCAATGTAAGCAAATTTCAAGGTACAAAAGGTGACATTGCGACATTAGATTTTATATTTTGACCAAAAGAAAAAAGCTTAGATTTCTCAACTAAATCAATCCAAAGGAGTTCTACAAGGAAGCAGAAATCCGGAAAATTAACTTAAGAGAATTGACTTCATGTCCAGATATATATTGAAATCTTACGACCAAGAAGCGGACTACATCGAGACAAACAAAAGAAATGGATAATAGAGTGCATGGAATAACATTGAATGCGTCCATACGTATGATTCGACTAGCACTGGTGAATATAAACTGTGTCCCGACCACATCATGTGATTCAGACATATAGATCCTCCATCTAGTTGGATATTACCTTTTGCCTTGCACAAGTTCTTGTACATAGCAACGGTGAGGACCACATATGGCATAACTAGTAACCACAATGACAAACCCTAGCTGCCAACCCAGCATGAAACTCAGTTATGACGGTATTAGTCGAGATTATCTCGATATGTTATCATCTAAAAGTAGCATGGCTCCTTGTCTCGCTCCTGTAATTGCGTTGTTAGCATATAGATCTTTTCGTGAATGCACATGCACGCACATGTACAGTGTGAATGATTCCGCAAGCAGAAGTTTATTACTTGACCTGGGTGATGGTGAACGGAAAATAGAAATTCCTTGATGGAATGCCTTAGAGAAAACGTGAATTCGTATGCTGACTATGCCTTTGTTCCTTTTTTGTTTGCTGCGAAATTAATGTTTCTTTGTCGGGCATGCAGAAGCCATGTGTCGTGCGGGATCCTTGGGTTACTCGACGGGAAATCAAGAAAAACGAGTGTTGGCTTTCTCAAAGAAAGGGCCTACAGTTTGTGCAATTCCAATTCAGGGCCAAGTGTCTCGTTTCAACGAAATGTAACAAACACGCAATGGAGACGACATTCATCTCAATACAATATACACGAGCATTGTCTTCAGGGTTAAAGAATTTGAATGACGCAAATCCAAAAGAACAAGCCCTAATCCGACCACATGGAAACATTCCAAAACATGGGGTCCTACAATTACACCTAAGAAAAGGGACATTGAAAATAGCGTGGAATTCCAATTCAAGTCCAAAAATCTCATTCAGACACATGTACCAATTACGCGCGATGATCCTCCATTTGGTTGGATATTACCTTTTCCTTGCACAAGTTCTTGTACATAGCAACAGTGAGGTCCACATATAGTATGACTACTAACCACAATGAGAAACCCTAGCTGCCAACCCAGAAATAATCTCAATTATGATGGTATTAGTCGAGATAATCTCGATATGTTATCATTCGGATGTAGCGTCGCTTCTTGTCTTGCTCCTGCACTGCAATTGCGTTATTAGCATATAGATTTTGTCATGAACGCGCATGCACGCACATGTACAGTGTGAATAATATCGCTTGCGGAAGTTTATAACTTGACCTGGGTGTTGGTGAATAGAGAATAGAAATCAAGAAAAAAGAAAGCAAATGTTGACCTTCTCAAAGATGGGCATAGCTACAATGCGTGGAATTCCAATTCAAGTCAAGTCTCTCATTTCAACGAAAAGTAACAAATACGCGATAGAGACGAAGTTCATCTTAAAACATTACACACGACTATTGCCGTCAGGGTTAAAGAATTTGAATGACGCAAGTCCAAAAGAAAAAGCTCCAATCCGACCACATGGAAGCATGCCAAAACTTACGGTCCTACAGTTTCACCTAAGAAAAGGGGCGTTGGAAATAGCGTGGAATTCCAATTCAAGTCCAAGGGTCTCATTCAAACATATTACCAATTACGCGCAATAGAAACAAATGCTCATCCAGACAATCACAAAGTACAGGAACAAATCTTTTTGACACGTTGCACATGGCGGAAACAAAGGGTTCATCTATTGACCCGGCATGCAGTGGTGGGCACGGACAACATGTGTGCTCCTGTCTTTGTGCAGTATGAAAACTTTTTGCGTTATCGGCCCTCGTTGGCTTAGGCTTCAGCTTTTTTCTTCTCTTTCTTCGGTCTCACTAGATTGGTGAGTTTGAAAAGTTAATTGAGAGTCAATTCAAACTTAAAGCGCTTTGATTCGTCCACACAGGTTCATTAAGTAAACAGCAAGAAGGTTCAGTTGCTATTTTGTTTCTGGTCAACGGGGGGTATTTCCACGGTATGAATGTGGTTTGAGCAGCAAGTAAAAGAGACGGCAGTGCAGTGATTGAGAGAAGGCCTCCATTTACTTAAGTATTGGTTAAGAATGGAAGCGATGACTAAGCAAGTTAATTACTAGCCAGTCTTTTGTCTTGAAAATTCTGCGTTTTCTTACATATGATTGACTTGATTTATTAGGATGGAAGTCGGATGGGTTTAATGGGGAATTCAATCCGACTAAATCCGAATGACATGTAAACAGGTAGCGAATTTGGAGAAATAGGACGAGATTGGGATCGACCTAAAAGCCCCATAGAATTAAGGATTTTATAATTAAAAAACCCGACAAGGATAATGATGGATTTTTATTTTAATGAATGGGCCTATTTTGGCCTAATGGGCCTAGAGGCCCGGCCCATGATAGGGAGAGGTATAAAAGGAAAAATGAAAACTGAAAAGTTACGTTTTTCCATTTTTCAGTTTTTCCTTTTTCCCTTTTTTTTTTCTCCAGAAGCGTATTACGACGTTCCTCCCGTATCGTCGTTTCTCCCCTCCTTGAAGAACAAAGTGCCCGTCTCCTCCTCAATTTGCAACGCCGGGGTTTAGTCTATGGATTTAAGGTGTGTTCGACATTGTGATGCACCTTCGTGATCGGTGATTCGTGATTGGGTGTTGAAATCTTCTTCCGCTGCGTTTCTCCTCTTTTTGGGATCGTTTTTGTGTCAAAACGATCGTTTTGGGAATCCTGTTTCCCGAATCCAAACCCTTCATTGGCATCAGAGCAAGGTTAATCACGTTTCCCTTTCCATGTTTGTGTTTCAAAACCAATTTTTAAAGGACTGTTTGAAGCTTGTTTTTATGTTCCCCCGACGCCGATACTGTTCATCCCTTTTTTTCTCTGCTTTCGGAACGTCGAACTGCCTTTTTTATTGCTTGAGATTGTAGTGCTCGTCGATACGAGCGTTTTAAGTGGTCGCACGTCGCCGGAGACCGCCGCACGCGCCGCCACGCGCAGGCGATACGTTCGGCCCGTTGCACGCGCCGAAGTCGGTTCCCAGGCGCGTGCGCCGCACGCGCGCGGTTGAAACCGCAGGCGCGTGCGATGCACGCGCTGTAACCGCTCCCCGCGCGGGAACTGCCCGCGCGTGCAAGGCACACGCCGGCTGACGTCACCGTGACGTCGGCCGGCGGTTGCCCGCGCACGTGCCGCCCGACCGCCCGACCGGTCCGACCGGTCCGACCGGTCCGACCAATCCGACCTGGTCTGACCGGCTAGACCCGGTCCGACCGACCCGATCCGGTCCGACCGGACCCGTAGACTTGCGTTGACCGTTGACCGAGCCGTTGACCGTTGACTTGACCGTTGACCGTTGACTTGACCGTTGACCGTTGAAAAAAAAAAAAAAAAAAAAAAAAAAAGGAATGTGTTTCTTTTTCAATTATGCCATTGTGGATTATAAGTAATCTATTTTTTATTGTGCATTTGTTGCATGAAACGTGGAAAATTATGTATTTTCCCTTATGTTCATTATGGATTATAAGTAATCCAATTATTACAAGTTCCGCATTCGTTGCGGGAACTATAATGCGCTATGCACGGATACCGCATTCCCGAGAACGGACGAAGGACGTGCAAGACTTAAAGGGCTGATGACGGAATTGGCTAATTATCGATGGCGTGATGGTGATTTAGTATCACATGTGGTTAGGGTCAATCGATGATACAAGAAATCATCATCGGAACGGTTATCTTATGCCGGATTTTGAGAAGGTGTCGACCTTCAAGAACACTCTTCCACCCGAGTGGCAAGCGGTGTTAGATCGGCTATGGAAGGTCAACGTGGTCCCGGGTTATAGGAGGCTGGTAGAAGCTTTTGTGAGAGAGTACTATAGGATTGAGCTTATCAAAACTTCAACCCTTAGTATTAGTGCCACATGGAGCAAAGTGAATGCGCCTTGGAGGCGACATAAGAGCTCTCCAAAAGTCTTTCCATGGTTGGCAAATGTGCCTACAAAATTCTCAAATTTTTTGACTGATAGATTAGAAAGGACATTCCCTAATTATTTCTTAGATTAGTTTGAGATGTTTTATTCGTGTAAATATATCTCTTTCTAGGTTGATATTTCCCTCTCGTATATATTACTTAGTGTAATGAATATGCTATATTTTGTGAAAGCATTATTATTGTAATGGATGTCATATATTATTTGCTTTCTGTTATTGCCGATTGATGTGGGTAGCTCTTAGAAGTTTTTGTAGCTTCATAGAATTTAGTTTGCATAAGACAATTATATTAATGACAGTTTTAAGTTAGGATTTTTGGAGGATGATTGGAAACATAGTGACCTTTTGATTCTGAAACCTTACTTGAAATTGTTTATTAATATGATGAGTCTATGCAAAGTGGATGCATAAATGATAGGCATTAATTATTCGTGCATATATGTCCGATGTGTTGGATCGATGGCTTCAAAGCAACTAAGAAAGTAATTGCTGATTTGAACGGCAACAATTGTGAAATATTGAATATGAAGATTCAATATGTGCTGGAAAAGCAACAAGCACTAGAAGCTCTTGACCATGTTATGGAAGATCTTGAGAATGCTGTGCGCCGCCTTGAGCTAGTAGAGGACCACCTAACGGCATTGGAGCCGAGAGTAAATATTTGTTATGTTGGTTCTAGCTCAGAAAGGGCTTTGAGCTCTAAGCGCAAGCGTATTGATTCGTTCAATATGTGGTCAAGCAAAGGATCAAGTCCTCCTTGCAAGAAACCAAGAGTTAACCAACACAAGAGAGGAAAACGTCCTCAAGTGAAGAAAATGTCAAGGGTAAGGTGTTACAATTGTGACAAGAAGGGTCACTATGCTCGCAACTGTCGTGAGCCTAAAAGGTAAATACCTCTTGTACATTTGAGAACTTTGCTTATGTGTCAAGTTCTGTATTGTTGGCTGAATCCAATCCTTTGTGGACTGTAGATTCAGGAGCAACAGACCATGTAGCAAAGGATAGAGGATCCTTTGTGGAATTCCGACGAATACCAACTGGAACTAAGTGAATCTATGTGGAAACAACTCTAGAGCTGAAGTGAAAGGAATTGGCACCTGCCAACTAAACATGCGTGGTGGACGCACATTGCTCCTGCATGATGTGTTGTATGCTCCGGAGATTCGTCGGAATCTGGTGTCTATTTTGGTGTTGGTCAAACTAGGTTTTAATGTAAACTTTCATAATAGTGGTGTGGATTTGTTTTTGAAGACAAATTTCTATGGTTGTGGTTATTTTCTGAATGGTTTCATTGTATTGGATGTTGACTATGTTAATGTGAATGTTTGTTATTCCCTTATCACATCTCCTAATACATATGACAATGATGTGAATGTGTGGCATGCTAGACTTGGTCATATTGGCCAACAACGTATGACCAGACTAGCCAAAGAGGGCTTGCTGGGCAATATTGAAAAAGTCGATTTGCCCACATGTGAGCATTGCCTAGCAGGGAAAACAACAAGGAAACCATTTGGAAAAGGTAAAAGAGCTGAATTTCCTATGCATTTAATCCATTCGACGTCGTGGTCCACCTTGAATGTGAGAGGAAGGCATGGGGCTGTTTATTTCATCACTTTTTATAGATGATTATACTCGATTCGGATATGTCTATTAGATTTCTCATAAATCTGAAGCATTAAGTTGTTTCAAAAGGTTTATGGCCTTGGTAGAGAATCGATTAGACAAGAAAATAAAAGCATTGAGATCCGATCGAGGTCGAGAATATTTATCGATGAGTTCAGAAAATTATGCGATGAAAAAGGAATAGAAAGACAGTTGTCTATTCCATATACTCCTCAACAAAATGGTGTTGCGAGAGAGAAGAAACGAGAACCCTACTTGAAATGGTTAGGTCTATGATGGCACATGCTAACTTACCCATCACCTTTTGGAGTGATGCCTTATTAACTTCTGCCTATGTACTTAACCGGGTGCCTTCCAAATCGTTACTTCCACTCCATATGAGTTATGGACAGGTAGAAAGCCGGATTTGGGTTTTCTTAAGCCATGGGGTTGTGCTGCCTATACCCATGAGCCCTCTCACAAATTTGGGAAATTGGGTCCCAGAGGAAAGAAGAGTATTTTCATAAGATACTCTGAACACTCAAAAGGGTATGTGTTCATAGGTGAGCAGGAAAGTGGGAGTATAACTGAATTTGAATCACGGGATGTCACGTTCTTAGAAAATGAGTTTCCTAAGAAGGGCGAAATAGGTGAAGATTACTCCCTATTTGAAACTATGGATCAAGGTAATGATATTAGTGAAGTTCGTCCAAGTGGGAGTAATATGAGAAGTGATGAATTGCATACAAATGATTCTCAATCACAACCACATGATGAGACGACATCGTCATTATCTAATCCTAGTGGGAGCATAATGGGAAATGATATGCTAAGTGCACAATCTCCCATACGGCGAACAAGTCGCAAAAGTATTCCCCGTCAACGTTTTGACATTGAAGGGGAAACTTTTATGATTGCCCCACAAGATGAGGATGAGCCAAGAAATATACATGAGGCTCTAAGTTGCCCTAGTAAAGAAAAATGGATGGATGCAATGGGAGAGGAAATGGAGTCAATGAAGTCAAACCATGTTTGGGAACCGGTTGATCTTCCAAAGGGACGCAAAGCTATTGGGAACAAGTGGGTTCTCAAAATAAAGCGTAAAGCTGATGGCTCAATAGAAAGATATAAAGCTCGCCTTGTGGCGAAGGGGTATAATCAACATGAAGGAATTGATTATGAGGAAATATTTTCCCCTGTTGTTAGATTCACCTCAATTCGCATTATTCTGGCAATAGTGGCTAGTATGGATCTTGAATTACATCAAATGGATGTAAAGACTGCTTTCCTCAATGGAGAATTAGATGAGGAAATATATATGGAACAACCTGTTGATTTCATTACAAAATGCCAAGAAGGAAAGGTATGTCGACTTTTGAAATCGATATATGGCCTTAAGTAGTCGTCAAGACAATGGTATATACGATTTCATAATGCTATGATGGCATATGATTTTACAATGATTGATGAGGATCATTGTGTATATATCAAAAGATCCAAAGATCGGTTTGTGATCATATCATTATATGTAGATGATATACTAATTGCCGGAAGTAATATGGAGTTAGTTAATACCATCAAAAGAGTTGGTTATCTTCAAATTTTGAGATGAAAGATATGGGTGAGGCTGCATATATACTTGGAGTTAAGATTTCAAGAGATCGTTCGAAGAGGTCGTTATCTCTTTCGCAAGAAACATATATAAATAAAGTTCTTGAACGATTTCGTATGCAAGATTGTAAACCCATAGACACTCCTATTGCAAAAGGTGAAGGATTGAGCCATAGGCGTGTCCAAGGACTCCACAAGAGGAGGAACAAATGAAGCATGTTCCTTATGCTAGTGCTGTTGGGAGCTTGATGTACGCGATGATGTGTACAAGACGACATATGCTTTGCAGTTGGAATGGTGAGTAGATACCAATCCAATCTAGGTCAAGCACATTGGAAAGCCGTTAAGAGAATACTAAGGTATCTAAAGGGAACCGCTGATTATATACTTGAGATATCAAGGAAAGGATCTGCGACTCGAAGGCTATTTAGACACAAGTTGAGAAGGAGATTTAGATGAAAGGAAATCTACCTCTATTTTTGTTTTTGTTTCTGAATAATGGCGCCATGTGTTGGTGCGGCAAGAAACAAACGTGTATAGCCTTGTCCACTATGGGAGCTAAGTTCGTGGCATTATCAGCAGTGGTACAAGAAGCAGTTTGGCTTAAGAGATTTTTGGATCATTTAGGTGTTATTGAGAAAGCTGTAAATTCATTATTGGTTAATTGTGATAGCCAAGCAGCTATAGCGTACACCAAAGATCCAAAGTATCATGGCAAGACCAAACATATAGATACCAAGTATAACTTTGTCAAAGATATAGTTGCACGAATGGATGTGAACTTACGGTACATATTTACGCATAGAATGGTTGCAGATCCTATGACAAAGCCAGCACCTAGAGATGTTTTTTTTTTTTTTTTTTTTTTTTTTGTGGTCATGAGAAATCTCTAGGATTGCGTAGAGTCGATGTACTTGGATATTTTGATTTCCCTGAGCTGTTCACATTTATGAAATTGTGTTTTTCATCATTAATGCCTATGAATCTTTATGTGATCTTTATGCATCTTAATGCTCAGTGCATTATATTGAGTTGAGAAAGTATGTCGGACAGATAAGAGATTAGCCCACTCACACGGGTAATCGCCTCTATTTCTTGTGTGATAAATAGAGATGAGACGATTTTAAGCTTATTATCTAGGTGATAATCGAGAGCTCAAGCTTAAAATATATATGTCGCCCTAACTAAGTGTTAAGATGAGGACATGATAAGTACAATGTCCGAAAGTAAAATACCCCACATATTTTACTTTATCCGTCTAAAATGCCAGATGTGAGTTCGATGAATTATGTGAATGAGTAGATACGTGAACTCAAGTTAGACATTAAGTATGTCCGAACTATCATCTGTACGGTATTGATTGTGTAGACATACGCTCCATGGGAAAGGAGTTAATACCGTAATACGTATTTCATACTACGTATGCATGAGACGACCAATAAGAGTGGCAAAAGTTTGATCTCAACTTTTATGCTGTGTGAGACTCTTGAGGGAAATGAATTCCTCAATTTAAAGTCCCCTCAGGACTCTTACTTATTCTCAAGATTTCTATTTAGTGTTTGCTATCTTAGGATGTTGCCAATGGTCATGAGTTGATTCGATCTAATGGGGCATTTCTAGAAAAGCAAGCTGGACTGAAATTGAGAGTTTGAAGGAAAGAGGAAGATCGATTTTGGAGAATCACATTGTTTTTGTATTCACTGGTCGACCAATTATGACTGTCTTTGGGATAATCATAATTGTGAATGCAATATATATCGTTGTTGAAAAGAGATCAAGAGAGATATAAATGTGATTGATCGATCTAGGGAACTGCATACTAAATCTACTCAAAGTGTGATACCCATTATGAGCTGCTATATATTCCTAACGGATGTATGGCAACGAGCTCTCGAAGTATGCTGGTCGCACGGACTACTCACCAAGTATGAATGTTGCAATGAGGAAAGTGGGACTGCGTAAGGGCCACCATGTCGAGTGGGAGATGTATATAGATGGATTCTTCTTTGATGAGCCAAAGTAAGACTTGTCCGCCCATGTTGGTTTTAGTCCACCATGTGCGAGTGGGAGATGATGGATTTTTATTTTAATGAATGGGCCTATTTTGGCCTAATGGGCCTAGAGGCCCGGCCCATGATAGGGAGAGGTATAAAAGGAAAAATGAAAACTGAAAAGTTACGTTTTTCCATTTTTCAGTTTTTCCTTTTTCCCTTTTTTCTCCAGAAGCGTATTACGACGTTCCTCCCGTATCGTCGTTTCTCCCTCCTTGAAGAACAAAGTGCCCGTCTCCTCCTCAATTTGCAACGCCGGGGTTTAGTCTGTGGATTTAAGGTGTGTTCGACATTGTGATGCACCTTCGTGATCGGTGATTCGTGATTGGGTGTTGAAATCTTCTTCCGCTGCGTTTCTCCTCTTTTTGGGATCGTTTTTGTGTCGAAACGATCGTTTTGGGAATCCTGTTTCCCGAATCCAAACCCTTCAGATAACAACAAAATGTCCCTTGTCTCCTTTATATCACTTTGGTGGTTTGGAGTATACGAAATTCCGCAACGAGTTTAGGGCTTATCATTAAACTTTTTAAAAGGTTCAGCAATGTGAAACTAGTCTTCATAATCAGACTTGACTGCATTTCATCCCATCAAAATTTACCAGGCGATTCAACTTCTGCGAGGGTGATTCACTTCCATGAACTCAAATAGGATGGTCTAGCATCATTGATGAAATATTTTGTTAACTCTAGGGCTTTTTTATTATATTAATACGTATTTCTTTACTCTCCTTCTACACTATCTGTAGCTATGTTTTCAATGATGTTAACAGGTCAGAAGTTTCAAAGGAAAAAAAAATAAAAAATAAAAAAACCATTTTATATTTTCCTTGTTTATAGCTTATACCGTCAAGCCTCAATTAACTTCCACTCGCAACATCTTAGGTTCAAAATTTCTGAAGTTTGTGTTAGATTATGCACTTTCTGATTTCTTTTATATTTTCTAATTTTCCATCGAAGTTAGATTCCCGGGCGTAGTAAGTAAAGTTTTTTTGGTAAAATTTTGTTATGGAAAGTATCTGATTATTATACTAGAAGAAGTCGTGTCAAAATACAGGTAAGAAAAAGAGTATTTCTGTTCAATTTCATAAATTTTCACTATTTTAACACTCACACTCGTAGACTGTCTGAACTCCTATTAGTAAGGCTTTGCGATAATTAGTGTAACTCAAATGAAAGTTAGCAATCGAAAGAGGAAAAAGTACGCAAGTTACTAAGATAAAAATTAATTAACTCTATAGGAGTTGATAAACTCAAAAGTTGGTAAAGACAACTAAAATTTGGTAAAAGATAAAAAACGGCGATAACTTGCAAACTGTTAAAAAAATTTAGCCAAATTCATGAAAGTGTAAGTAAGTTACCGACAAGTTTTCACAAGGTGAGATTACAGTTAATTTTTTCTACTACTTATAGAGCTCCTTCAGAAACTTACCAACACGGAAAAAAATAGTCAGTAGAATTGCACCGTCCTTATGAACATCATGGAATTTCCAATTGTCCTACCAAAGGCCTGTACTATAGAATTTTGCTTGTTCCCGACTGTTCATAAATTAGCTAATATGGCAAATTCAAAGATGATAATGTGAGTTAAATATCCAGTTATAACACGTGAACACAACTTAATCCTCCATGCCAAATCCTTGAGTCACTTAGGAAGTGCATATCTTAATTTATCGCAAGCAGAAGTTACTGTCCCATTGAATTTCTCTAGCTTAATTCTTAGTACAAACCAACATCTTCACTTGGCGCAACATTTGCTTTGTTACCATTTCAGCAACACTCAGGTTTTTCATCAATCCCAAATCTAAAAAACAATGACGAACGAAATTGCTAACAAATTTTTTTTGCACTAATAAAAAACTGCTAACATATTTATAAGGCTTAAAGGATTAAATTAAACAAATTAAACACGTTTCCCAAGTTATACATTCTACAACAGATGGGAATTATCCATCCGAAAAAGAAAAGATAAAAACAAGAAAAGAAAAAATGGAATAATTCGTTTATGCTTGTAAACTATGTATCGGTTCCTTTTCAAACTTTTTTACATATGACTACTCAATTCACTTCACAACCGTCCTTTGCATGGAGCACTAACTATTTACGGTCGGCAGCGATGACAGATTGAGAGACGCGGCTGGAGTAATCATGTGGAGGCGCGTCCACGGCTGATCGGCCTGCGAAGGCCTTGGTTTTGGTGGTGCTAGTGGTGGTGCTGCTTCTTTTGGGAGTGTAGCCGTGGCAGTTACCAGTGCACGGGGTTGGACCCTTTTGCAGGGTCTGGAGAACAATTAGACTGGGCTCCTTTTGACTAGCCTGCGCTCCTTCGTGGCCTTTAAGAAACCGGCACGCCTGACTTGGTATCGTTGATGCTCCCATCAGAAACAGCAAAATCATCACAGCAGCTGCTACTTTTGAAGAGAGGATCTTCTTCATGCTTGGCTGGTTTCTAACAATCTATAAATTTCTTCTGCTTGGGTTGCTGCGACTTGCGAGTCTATTTTCGTGTACAATGAAGAGAACGCCTCTGCGGGGCCTCGTATTTATATTTTGCCATTGCCAAGGTTACCAGCAATTGCTTCGCTCCTTCTTCTCTCGATCAAACCTGTTGAACGGGCCTCACATTTTTGAATTCTTGACTGCCACGCTTATGGAGAACCACTTTTGGAATTTGACTTCACTGGTTATAGAGGGGGAAGAATAAGGATTTGAACTAGTCGTTAAGGAAGACAATTCTTTATTAAATGAGTATAGTTCTAGATTTTCCGGAATTTGTGCCTCAATCCAATCATAATTCCATCCATATTGCATACATACATGCATATATATTTTCTATATATGTGGACATGAATTGAATTCTCTAACTTAATTCTTCGGATTTTCAGCTTCTTCCTTTAATTCTTTTGCATTGATTCAATGTAGTAATCTAATTTTTCCTTTCCGTCAAAATATAAACTCTATAAATTGATCATGCAAAAATTTCCAATTTCACCATCTTTACCGTAAAAATAACTTAAATTGCTTAATGTTGATGGCATAGACATGGCTATACAGCTAATTGCAGATTCAAAAACAAAAGACGTGTGTTTGGACCGGAAGCGTACGAAGCAAACGAAAGTGCCCCGTAATTATGACATATGGAGTGTGATTGTTGGGCAATCAATTAGGCAAACGAAAAGGAATTATATGTTATTTTTATGAAACGCAGCTTCGAATACGATCATAATAAGCTTATATTTTTAATGTATTTCTTCGGTTCTTCTAATTAAATTGTTGGACGCGGGTTTTTATTATTGTTACTTTTGACTGCCACAGTTGAAGAAGAAGATGAGAATTTGAATTGGCCGGTCTCAGAACAGCTAATGTCTTGTCCTCGCCCTTGACGAACTCGTTTGTTGTATAATTATGTATTTCTTCGTTTGTTGTATCATATCAATCCAAAGGAGTTCCAGGAGGGGGCAGAAAACCGGAAAATTAAGTTAAGAGAATTGACTTCATGTCTAGATAATTAATGAAATCCAGACTAATACAAAAAAAAAAAAAAAAAGGATATTATAATACACAGAATAACGTGGAATGTATCCGTACATTTGATTCGAGCAACACTTGTGAATATAAACTGTGTCCCCACCACATCACATGTTTGAGACAACGAGAAATTAGTGTAACTAGTAACTACACAGTTCGAATGATACTGATTGCGCAAGTTTGTATCTTGATATGGGTGACAGTGAATAGAGAATATAAAACCCTAAACGGAATGCTTCACGGAAAATAGATATTGGCATGCTACGATGACGTTGCTCCTCTCACCTGTTGCGAAATTCCTGTTTCTTTTTCAGCGATGCAGGAGTCATACATCGCGCGGGATCCTCTCGTTCTTCGACAGAATATCAAGAAAAACAAATGTTTGACTTTCTCAAAGATGGGCATAGCTACAGCGTGTGAATTGCCCCAGTTCAATGTAAGTCTTCCTGATGTGGGCTACATTAATTGATATTGTAATTTATCGTATTACAGATACCGTTTTACGAAGTTTGGTTTAAGGTAAGATAAAAAGTTTCTTCTCGAAAGAGCTTCTCTCTCTACCTAGGCAGAGCAACATCCCTATCCTTGTAATGGGTGATAGCATCAGCAAACCTCAAGAACCCCCCTGAAATCTCCTTAACCTACTTTCCAATGGGGAGAAACATCACCCTCATCAAAAAAGGGAAACCTTTTTCTCCTCCAAAACTTGAGAAGCCTCAAAACCCCAAACCCTAACGCACAAATAGCCATTGCTTCCTCCCCTATTTTGCACCAACACCCTCTACTCCTACGGCTCGGAAGCATCACGATCTCAGCTGGAAGGAAGTCTCCAAAACCCAGCCGAGCTACTCTAGAAAGCATAATACGACGCCTCAAGACTTCGATTGGGGCAAGTGGCATTGTTCCATTGAGCGATTATGCAAACCCACACAGGAAATCCTCTTGAGTGCTGGCTGCAGCATCTCGGCAACTCTCTCCCCCAAGAGCTCCCTTCAAAGCAAGCTGTAAACTGGAATCTTAATAGTAAGTATTCTCCCTTTGTCGCCCACAAGAAAGAAACATGGAGAAGGAAAATGAAATTGAAATATGTCTGGCAGCGCTATGTAGAAGTTTGGGCCATTTGTGGTCGGAGGACGATATTGTGAATGTGAAATGTGAAATCCCAGTTGAAAAAAGAAGAGAATGTATGCTGACCCTTTATGGCAAACTCTTTTCCAAGCCAAATGTGAATTTCCAAGCTTTCCAAAATACCATGAAGAAGGCTTGGAAGACGGATATAGTAACTTGTAACCAAAAAGAACCAGGGTTTTACTCGTTTTTATTTGAAACAGAAGTTGAAAAAGAAAAAGTCCTAAGCCAGGGACCGTGGTCCTTTGCAAGCAATTTACTGGTGCTGAAACAGTGTGTGGTTGATATACTAGAGCATTGCTACGATTTCACCAAGTGTGCATTTTGGGTCCAAATAACAGGGATATCCCCATGATGGATCCTAAGAGAGGTTTACTCTGATTTGGCTGTGAAAATAGGGAAGATTCTAGAAATTTAACTCCAAACAAAGGGAGTGAGTTACAAAACGGGACGAGTGAAGGTGGAAGTGGATTTAAGTATGAGCGATTACCCCACTACTGTTATTCATGTGGGAGAATAGGCCATTATGCATCGAATTGCGAAGAAATCCCATATGAGCTAACAAAATAGGTTGAGAACAAAGCATGAAAATATGGACCTTGGCTGAAGGTTGAAGTAAGAGAGAAAAGTCCACATTGGGAGGCTTTCTATGGAGCGCTTAACCTGCAACAAGAAGAAGATGAATCGGTCCATGAAACAGAAATCCAGTCAGCTGGCATGGAAATTGTAGTGAGAGAGGAAGGAGTTCAAATGCCAGATCTAATCAGATGCAAAAAACATCCTGACAGCCTTGTACTAGCTGAGAATGAGGAAAGTGCAACTCCAAATGCAGGAGAACAAGTAACCAAAGGTAAGCAAATAGCTATGTTTGAACCATCCGTTGCTTAAGTTAACAAGACCAAGGTGCCAAGCGTCAAGAAAAACCAGATTTTTAAAAGAACAAAGAAACAAAAGAGGATTCAAGAATTTGCCATAGCATTGATAGATGAGGGGGAGCTGTTAGATACCCCTGTTCAAGTGGTAAGAGAAGGAAAGGAATGGGCTCTGGTGGCTAGCCCGAATAAGCCACTGACAATGACATGAGGGTTTTGAGCTGGAATTGTCAAGGGCTAGGCAATCTCTTGACGGTTCAAGAGCTAATAGCCTTAGTGGCTCAAGAAAGGCCCAACCTAGTTTTTCTAATTGAAACAAAAAACAAAGAGTTGCTGGTGGAAAGGGTAAGAAGACGGCTCAAGTTCCCACACTCCCATCTTGTACAGCCAGTAGGAATCGCAGGAGGCTTGGTTATTATGTGGCTAGAAGAGGTGGAAATCCAAGTGAATTTCAGCTCAAAAGAACTCATTGATATAGAGTGTAAAGAACTGGAAAGTGGGAAACATATGAGAATCACATTCCTCCATGCATCCACGAATTTTCAAGAGAGGTTAGCACTTTGGCAACAAATAAAAAATCTTCATGCCGCAAACCAACTCCCGTGGATTTGAATGGGAAAGTTTAACAAAATCATGTATAATTGGGAGAAAGAAGGAATGAGAGAGGCTGATCATCACAAAATTATGGCTTTTCGAAAGTTCATAAACGGCTGTTTATTCATGGACATGGAGAGCAAAGGATGTGCCTACACGTGGACAAACAAGAGAGAAGGCAATGCACTAGTGAGGAAAAGGCTGGATAGAGTGTTATGTACCATGGAGTGGAGGGTGGCCTTTCCGAATGCAAAAATGGTGGCACTACCTACCATGGGATCTGATCACAGCCCGTTTTTGCTCTGCTTACACCCGTTGCAAAACAAAAGAAAAAGGGCATTCAATTTTGAAACCTATTGGCTGGAAGAACAGGAATGTGGGGAAATAATAAGAAGCACAAGGCAAGAGGAACAGTTTCAGCTGTTAAGCTTCCTAGGAAAACTCCAAGAAGTATAAAAAAAAGCTAGCATTATGGAGTTGAGGGAAGTTCTCTAACGCATCATACCAGATAAAAGGGCTAAAAAAGAAAGCGATAGAGATAAACAACAAACTAGGGGCAACAACCAACAAAAAAGAAAGCTAGGAGATAGTGGAACAAACCGAAAAGCTATGGAAACAAGAGGAAATGTACTGGGGGATGAGATCACGTATTGAGTGGCTGTAGTAGGGCGACAAAAATACTAAATATTTTCACACAACAACAATCTAGAGGAGGCGTCGAAACAGGATAACAATGTTGAGGACTGATGAAGGAGTTGGTGTAGAGAACCAAATTCTCTTAAAAGTCATATAAGGGATTTCTATCGAAACTTATATGAATCGGTAGGACCCCGGAACTTCCAACCTATCCTTAATCAATGCATGAGTCCAATCGGAGAAGAGGTAAATGAAAACTTGATGGCCATCATCACAATGGAGGAAGTTAAAGAAGCTATATTCCAACTAGGAGCAACAAAAGGCCCAGGGCCGGATGGAATGAATGGGCAATTGTACAAGACCTACTGGGAAGAAATCAAGGAAGATATACTAAAACTGGTCCAGAATTTCTTTGACACACGTACCTTGGACCCAAACTTGAATTTGACTCATATTTCTCTAATTCCTAAGGTTAAAAATCCTGAGGAAATCAGCCAGTTTAGACCTATAAGCCTATGCAATTTCAGCTACAAGATTATATCAAAAGTGATGCCAAATAGGCTCAAACCATGGCTCCAAGAGTTAATAGCAACAGAACAAAGTGCCTTTGTGCAAGGCCGGCAAATTCAAGATAACATCCTCATTGTCCAAAAAGTTCTGCACCGAATGAAGATTAAAAAGAGAAGGAAGAAGTTCTAAGCCATTCTTAAACTAGACATGCAGAAGGCGTACGACAGGATTGAATGGGACTTCTTGAGAGCTTGTATGTTGAAAATGGGCTTTTGTGAACGATGGGTCCATCTAATCATGAAGTGTGTCACAACGGTGTCGTTTTGTGTGAAAGTGAATGGAGAACCCACGCAGGTTTTTTCCCCCACAAGAGGCATTAGACAAGGAGACCCACTATCACCTTACCTATTTATATTAGTGGCAAATGTGTTATCATAATTGATGCACAAAGCACATGCGGATGGAAGCCTAAAGGGAATCACTCTAAACAGGCACTACCAACATTATCCCACTTGTTATTTGCTAATATGCTATCTTCTTTCTAGATGGAACGGTTAGAGAATGCCAAAGCCTGGCATCAATTCTAAACCAATACTGTTATGCAACGGGTCAAGCTGTCAACTTAAATAAATCTGGAATCGCTTTTAATAGTGGCTATCCACAGAGCTTGAAGGGGAATATGACTGGGGAACTACGCGTTCCGATTATAGAGAAGATTGGGAAGTACCTTGAAATACCATCTGACTGGGGTCAGTACAAGAAAGACATGTTCAGTTGGATTTTGGCTAGAATCAACATGAAGATGGAAGGATGGAAAGAAAATTTTCTCTCAAAAGCAGGAAAAGAAACATTGATAAAAAGTGTAGTGCAAGCCATCCCTCAATATGCCATGTCGATTTTTAAGATACCAAACTCTATTTGTAATGCTATAGAGAGAAGAGTTGCATCCTTTTTGGTGGAAACAAAGTGACGTTAGAAAAGGCATGCACTGGAAAAAATGGGAAGTGATGAAACTCAGAAAAGATGAAGGAGGCTTAGGCTTTGAAGATCTGCAAATCTTAAATAGAGCCATGTTGGGTAAGCAAGCTTGGAGATTACATCAGAATCCTTCAGCTTTGTGGAGTTAGATTTTTAGAGGTTTATACTTCCCGGATGGGGATTTTGGAAAGCCAAAAGAGGACTTCAACCTTCATGGGGATGGCAAAGTATAGTAATCAGGAGAGAAGTTATTGAACCCAAACTTATATGGGTAGTGGGGGACGGTAATACTATAAAAATCCGTGAGGACAAGTGGCTACCCTCTAGCATTATTGGCGGGCCTACAAATAGGGATGAGTCGCACAAAGTGGTGAACTAATAAATATCGACACCAGAACATGGAAAGAGCAAACTTTGCAGAATCTCTATGCAGAAAAGGTTGTTGAGGAGATATTAGCAACCCCCATTAGTCCCTCCCCCAAGGAAAACACCCTACACTAGACAGCAAACAAAATTGGAAGCTATATAGTCAAGAGCGGCTATAACAATGAGCGATCCAAGTCTTTCAAGGTAGCCACAAACACAGCCTTAACATTATTCCAGCCATAGAGAAAATTATGGACGAGCTTATGGAATATCCTAACACCTCCTAAAATTCGCACCTTCCTATGGAGCATGTGTCAAGACACCCTACCAACGAGTGGAAAACTTTACAAGAAAAAAGTCTTATCGGAACCAATATGCCCACTTTGCTCCAAGTACCCTGAGATGATTGAACACTTGCTCTTCTCTGTGGCTAGATAGGAGGAATATGGGTTGACCCAGCTTTGCAACACCTTAACAGCTCACAAAATGTCCCCAGAGCAGACAAGTGACTGCTAGATCTCTTTGAAGACAGCAACCGAACTTCAATGGCAGCAATCGAAATGTCATCCAAAGCAGAGGAAGTCGTAACAACCCTCTAGTTTATGTGGAAAGCGAGAAACAATGCCGTCTTCCGAGGACTTCAACCGAATCCCACAACCATCTTGGAGGAGGCAAGAGCCCACGCCACCACCTACCTCAAATGGAACCCACACAACAGCAGATCAAGATCCAGATCTAGAAAGGAAGACACGAAATGGTTGCCCTCGACAAACCCAAACCTGAAGCAAAACGTAGATGCATCTTGGGTGGGGAGAGAAATCCCAAGTTCGATTGCTGGAATCCTCATATTTGCGAGTGGCATGGTGGAGGGAGGCTTCGCATGTGAGATCCAAGTAGCAACTCCTCTTCAAGCTAAAACCCTAGCTGTCGTAAAGGATCTGAAGTTTCTGAAGCAAATCCAAGAGACTCACGTGTGGGAAGTCATAAGGAAACAGTACATTACGTATGTGAGAGTGACAACTTGACTGTAGTGGAGAGCTTAATGGGCCGTGAAGATGCGTCTTGGGATGTGAGGAATATAGCCCTGGAAGGAAAAAATATTCCAGCCCAATTCAGCCAAGCAAAGACAACCCATTGCCCCCGGGAAGGAAATTGAGTTGCCGATTGGATAGCAAAAGCACATCAAACCAAAAAAACTCCCCCTCAATTGGATGTCTTATCATTCCCAGCCTCTTAGGGATATTTTATGTTCTGAAGTTTATTTACCTTTGTCTTGCAATTTTCGTATGAATGAATGAAAGAAATCACCCTTTTTCGACCCCAAAAAAAAAAAAGTCTAATATGAGGCTGGCTAGTGTGGGCCGAGTTGAGCCTGGCCTGTAATAAGGGGGCCTGGTTGGAAACTTTATAAATAGTACTCAAATCTCTCATCTAACCCTAATTCTCACATGTATCCTCACATAAAGAGCGTTTACTTAACGCTAAAAGGTGAGAGGGCCGCCTCATTAAGCTAGTGATACATAGGACAATAGAGGAGAAGGATTTACACGTGGAACATCAGTTTCCACTTCTGCTTCAAGAACGATTAATCCCAAAATAGGTGCATTAATCTTTCTACTCAATTATGCATGTTCTTATTCCAGTTATGAAAATCTTGGGTTGTGCAATTTGCATCCAACATGTGGTATTAGAGCACCCATAACCCTAGAACTCGAACGCATAAGATTTTTGCCCTAATTTATGATTTTTTGTTCAGTAAAAATAAAATAAAATTATGTATTTGGACTGGGCTCGTCGAGGCGAGCAGATTCGTGGGCAACGTGTCATTGGGAGAGGCAACACGCGCCCCTACCCGCGGTCACACGCTCTCACATGCGGGGCGCGTGCGACGCACGCACGTTGGCTGACGTCAACGACCGGACCTAACCCAACCCGATTGCGGCTGACCTAACCGACCCGACCCGTTGACTTGACCCGACTCGGTCAACTGTTGATCGAATCAATCAACCGATCGGACCGGGCGGCTAGATTGGGCAGTCAGACCGCTACCAGTTGGACTAGTTGTGACCGATCAAGGTACGCCTATGTGTGAGCTCCACGCGTCGTGCACTCAGGCGGCATGTGTTGGCCCGTGGAGCGTCTAATCGGTGCGTGGCTAACAGCGTTGGATTCGTATGCCCATCATCTATCTTGTGGTGTATTTATTTTATATGTTTGATGATTTTATGGATGTGAGAATACATACAAAGCCCTAAATACGTGTATTTTTAGTGTATTTTTGCGTATTTTTCTTGTATTTTTCTGTGTTTTTGAAAATATAAGTGTTGGGTTACAGGTATGTTACCACATACTAATAATATATATAATTTTAATTTTTTATTAATGAATAAAGTAATGTAATTAGCATGATATGTGATTTTGGTGATTTACTGCCCCTATCACTAGAATTAAAATCACATGTATATGATGTATGTGAGAAGTAAAGTTTATATCTTTAGTATGAGAGAGTTTCAAGGATTCAATTGAGTAGTGACCGCCATAGTGGCACGCTTGATTGGGTTTGAGAAATTTCGGTCTCGTATATTGATTAGGATGTCTCTCGATCTAATGCGTAGTCATACTCCCAAATGAGGTAATTGTGTATTAGTTCATGGATGAATACATGATGGCGTGGTGGAAAAGTGACTAATCCTAGTGGTTTATATGCCCAAAGGTGATGGATTCACAAAAATTGGAATATATTCTCATAACAGCTATCATGTGGGGAATGTACAACTACATGTCATGTATTCAACCCAAAGGTGATTATATGATTATGCATGTAATTCTCTAGATATGTACGTCAAGTTACATAGTGCTCACATGATCTGCTACTTGGGAAAATAGCAATAAAATTTGCTTACTGTCCATAAAACGTTCCATTCAGGAACATTTAAAATGTGGTTTACCAATTGACTACACTACTAAAAGATGATGGAAGTCTTAGTGACGTTAAATTATCTATTGTCTAATACCGAAATTAGGACACATCTGCAAAGATTGTGTTTATGTCCTAATAATATATATGTCTCGTATATAGTTGAAGAGATTGTTTCCAAAAGTTTTCTATTTAAGGAATAATCTAACAAAAGTTTTCTATTTAAGGAATAATCTCACACATGTCTAAAGAAAGAGTAGAAAATGTGATAATATTGATATTCTATCTACTCGTAACAGTTATTTAAAGACTTCTATTGATTATTGTGGAAGTAAAATGACTGAGGTAAATAATAAATCGATTAGAATTAGTCTTAAAGATTGTCAAGCTTAATAGTGACCGTGAGTATTTTGGCAAGTATGATAATGCGGAATAGCTTAAAGGGTTATTTGTCAAATACTTGGTAAATTCTGGGATGGTAACTTAATTGCTATGCTTGAAAATCCTGACAAAAAGATTTGGCCGAAAGGCATAATTGCACCATAACGAACATGGTGATGAGTATGATTAGTAAGACTAATTTATCCGGTCTTCCGTGGGTTGATATTTTGAAAGCAACATTTTCACATACAAAACGTGTATCTTATCTAAATTGTTTAAAGGAGTATTTATTTTATGACCCTAATGAAGGTACAAGAATTATGGAATCATATACAGTAAAGTTTCTAGAGTTCGACGTAATTGTAAATGATAACTACCCTCAGACTATTAAGGATAATAGTACAATGAAAGATCACTATGTCTTTATTTTTGCCTATACAAATAATTGTGAAATCTCCTATACCATAGACTAAACTTGTTGAGGTTCAAGGTACTATTCTTGATATAGTTTATGATGAAATTTCTCAAACCTCTCAAGTGTAGAATGAAGTGGTTGTATTAGGAGATCTATTAGGTCAAGATGATTAGTTATATCATCAAGCTATATAGTTTATCTGTGAGAGTATGACTGCAATATCCACTACATGGTTGATTTAGCGAGATATATAAATGTTGTTTCTTATCCTCAATCAAGTATGTGATTAAATACCATAAAAGGCAATATGCAATCTATGAAACATCATAATGTTTGAAAACTTACTAACTTGCCTAAAGATCACAAGTCCATTAGTTACAAATTAGCGTACAAAACTAAAAGGATTTCAAAGAAAGATTGTGAAATTTAAAGCCAAACTAGTAGCTAAAGTTTTCACTCTAAAAGAGGGGTGGATAGTTAATAGTGAAAAAATAATTATTTCTTTATAGTATTTTTAAAGATTCTTTCAG
Organism: Eucalyptus erythrocorys; assembly: GCA_014182555.1. Lineage (NCBI taxonomy): Eukaryota > Viridiplantae > Streptophyta > Magnoliopsida > Myrtales > Myrtaceae > Eucalyptus > Eucalyptus erythrocorys. The sequence continues at coordinate 32,111,186 of CM024597.1, forward strand.
AGTGAACGTGGCATTAATAGTTTATTTTTTATATGGAGTTACGCCAAATAGATACAAAATCTATATAGTGCAACCGTAAAATTTTGCAGCAAATGATTTAAGTAAACTTATGTATAGATTGAAAAGTTTTATTCATGGTCTTAAGCAAGTTTCTAAACAATATTATTAAAGTTTCATAGTGTTGTTTTTTTGTTCAATTGGGAACAAAGTAATTTATGCACCATTCCGATAGTTGGAAAATTCCAAACCCCAAACTGACATCCATGTCGAGATTAGAAGACTAAAATCCCCAAGCCACGCATGCACTAGAATTACAATTTATTTTTTAAAGAGTAAAAACTTAGTCCCAAGGAAATCACTACAAATTAATTTGGCCGACAAATATCCCTTGTGCTTTTTTTTTTTTTTTTTTTTTTTCGCAATATTTGCTATACCAAACATTAAAATTTGTGATATATATATATATATATATTATTTAGAATTATAGTTCAAAACTTCAGTTTGTGAATACTAATTCCAACAAAGCGCTACCTAAATTCAATAGGTTATAAATATAAGATAATAATAGCTTATGTTCCATTACGATACCACCTATGTTATAGGTTCATCTTCAACTAGAATTCTTACACCTAAGCAAATGTATTATTACTGTAATAATATTTTTATCTTGTCAAATTTTTATGTAATCTCTAATCTATTCCTTTTTCTTAGTTTTAATTTTTTTTAAAAAAAAAAAAAATTAAAATTTGGAATAGAGATAGAAATTTTGTACAGTTATAAAACGCATTATTTTGCTCATAAATTATTCTCGGAAATAGAAATAGAACAGAATTATTTCTGAAAATAAATAGTTCCCGAAATAGAAACGTTGCTTTTGTAGCCTAAGCGTGCGAATGGTAACACTTCTTGGCTAGGGAAGAGTTTTTTTTTTTTTTTTTTTTTTTTCGAAATACTTCTTTTCTATTTCTATTCTGGGGAACAATTTTTGAGTAAAAACTCGTTTGGTAACTACACAAAATTCTTACTCCGAGATAGAAAAAGAATAGAAATGTGTTTGGTAAAAAATAATTTAATTTTTATATTTATTTGTTTTTTTTTTTTTTTGTTGTCGGCCGACCGTCGTCGACGCCTTCGCAACTCTGCCGGCGTTCAGCCGGCAATGTGGGCGATCGGTCGGCCTTCAAAGCAATCGGCCGCAGTGGCTGGCGGCGGCAACCGATGGCAACGACCGATGGCAGCGGCCGGCGGTGGCAACCGATGGCGGCAACTGACAACAGCGGCAGTCGGCGGTGGCCGCCGCAAGAGAGAAAATTAAAAGAAAAATAAAATTGAAATTTTACTTTTTTCTAGAAATTGTTCCTTGGAACAAGAAGTAATTTTTTTTTACGTCTCATTTCTGTTCTAAAACCATTCGTTGGTTAACTTTTTATTCCCGGAAACAAAAAAATAACTTGGCACTACCAAATGGATTTCTGTTCTTTTTTTATTCCAGGGAACAAAAAAACAGAAATTCCTAGAAATAGGAATGTTGCTATGCGCAGCCTAAGTAACCATTGCTTCTTAATGTGTTCAGTAATTTTTAATATTAAAAAAAAAAAAAACTTTGTGTTTACATCTGTTTGCTTACTAGTAGTATGATATGTAATTAGTGACTATCTCTTAAACGGAAGTAAATTTCATTTTTTTAATAACCTTTAATATAGGAAACTATCAAATACTGTTTGGTCAGTAACTTATATATGTGTGTGTGTGTGATATTCGTATGTCATTAGTGATTTTTTCATTTACATCAAAGTAACTTGCATTACTCCTAGTAACATTCTATGTGGCTAATAGTTTTCATTTACTCTTGATACTCACATGTAATTAGTAATTTTTATGAATAGCGAATTAAACTTTAATACCCTTGGTATTTTAATATTCCAAAGTAACGACTTAAATTTGTAACTCTTCATTTACTAGTAGTATTCATACGTCACTAGTAATTTTCATGCACAATTAAGTACTTTTCATGCACATTTAGGCGTCAATATTGGAAAACTATCGATTGGATGCTTCCCAATTTGTTGATAGAACGTCAATGTATAAGAAAATTGCTAAGAGATCTGCAAGACTTAGACGATTAAATGAGCAATTCATCAAGATACAAACTCCATGCAATAGATGGAATTTAAGCATCGAAACTCTTATACAATTTATTCGTGCAAAATGACTATATTATCGGTTTCTGTGAGCCTCTATACTTGCTGCTTCTTATTGATCTCTAGGAATTTTATTTCCACCACACGTACATTCCCATTGATAAGTGTCCTTTGGTGCGCTCCAATTATTTGCAATTGGCAATTGCGCCATGACTTTGGAACATGGCCGGATTAACCACACACGGAGGGGCCATGGCTCAACCGGCAAAGGCCCTTGCGTTGGTGAAATCTACAGCAAGTCTAGGGCTGCCTGGAGTGTAGCTCTCAGGATTCCCGGGAGGGCGCTCTGGAGCCTTTTGCAGGGTTTGGAGAACAAGGACGCTTTCCTCTTTGCCATGACTTTGGAATGCGGCTGGATTAACCACACGTGGAGGAGCCATGGCTCGACCGGCAAAGGCCCTGGTGTTGGTAGTGTCTGTAGCAAGTCCAGGGTTGCCTGGAGTGTAGCCCTTAGGATTCCCGGGAGGGCGCTCTGGAACCTTTTGCACAGCGAAGGCCCTAGTGTTGGTGGCTTCTGCAATAGGTCTAGGGCTGCCTAGAGTGTAGGCCTTAGCATTCTCGGAAGGGCGCTTTGGAGCCTTTTGCACGGCGAAGGCCCTTGTGTTGGTGGTGTCGGTAGTAGGTCTAGGGCTGCCTGGAGTGTAGGCCTCATGATTCTCGGGAGGGCGCTCTGGAGCCTTTTGCACTGCGAAGGCCCTAGTGTTGGTGGCGTCTGCAGCAAGTTTAGGGCTGCCTGGAGTGTAGGCCTCAGGATTCCCGGGAGGGTGCTCTGGAGCCTTTTGCACGGTGAAGGCCCTAGTGTTGGTGGTGTCTGCAGCAAGTTTATGGCTGCCTGGAGTGTGGCCCCCAGGATTCCCGGGAGGGCGCTCTGGAGCCTTTTGCACAACGAAGGCCCTGGTGTTGGTGGCGTTTGCAGCAAGTCTAGGGCTGCCTCGAGTGTAGCTCCCAGGATTCCCAGGAGGGCGCTCTGGAGCCTTTTGTAGGATTTGGAGAACAAGGACACTTTCTTCTTGGCCATGACTTTGGAATGTGACCGGATTAACCACACGCGGAGGGGCCATGTCTCGACCGGCAAAGGCCCGACTGTTGGTGGTGTCTGCAGCAAGTCCAGGGCCGCCTGGGGTGTGGCTCTTAGGATTGCCGAGAGGCCACTTTGGAGCCTTTTGCAAGGTTTGGAGAACAAAGACACTTTCCTCTTTGCCCTTAATTAGAACCCTGCACGACTCATTTGGGTACACTAAGGTTCCCGCGAAGAATAGCAAAATCACACCAACTCTCAGGAGCTTCTTCATCTTTTAGCTATATTCCTCACTTTTGTATCTGCTCTTTTGGATCTTGGTACAACTTGTCACTTGTCTTAACAAAAAGTATGACGAAGGCTGCCCCGTCTTGTGGGAGTTACCTCACGTATTTATATGCAAACACCAGCTTATAGTTTTATGTATTTCTTCGGTTCTTCTGATTAAATTGTTGGACACGGGATTTTGATTTTTGACTGCCACAGTTGGAGAAGAAGAGGAAGCAGACTAAAAAAAATTTGACTTGGTCGGTCGTAGAACAGCTAATCTCTCGTCCTTGACGTCCTCGTTCGTAGTATTATGTCCACAACGTCCGAGAATAATGCGATCGGGCACGATTGTTTGCATGCAACAAATTTCAGCATGTCCAAATTTCAAAATTTCAAGAAAAATTGGTACAAAATTTCAATAAGAAAGTATCATTATAAAATTAATTGTCAATTTCTCACGCATTTATATGCAAACAAATTCATTTTATCAATTTTACTCTAACTCTTAACTCATTGTCAAACTTCTGACTTACTTCTTTGTAGGGCGTGGAAGTCAAAACCTATGTCTAAAACTAATTATCCTTACCTTAATCTCTCTTGAGAAGGTAGAGATTCGAACTCCCCACTTCTCCCTTCTTATGTGGAAAGAGTGGCCACTGGGGCAAATTTCAATTGTTATATTGTTGTAGTTTAGTGTGCAATATATTCTCATTTGTTACATTAATAAGTGTGATGGTAGCTTTTTGGATGCTATAGCGTGTGGAATTCCAATCAAGTCCAAGTGCCTCGTTTCAACGAAATGTAACAAATACACAATTGAGACGACGTTCATCTCAATACAATGTACACGAGCATAGTCTTCAGGGTAGAAGAGTTTCAATGACGCAAATCCAAAAGAACAAGCCCTAATCCGACCACATGGAAACATTCCAAAACACATGGTCCTACAATTACGCCAAAGAAAAGGGGCATTGATTATAGCGTGGAATACCAATTCAACTTCAAAAGTCTCATTCAAACACATGTACCAATTACGCGTGATGATCCTCCTTTTGGTTGGATATTACCGTTTCCTTGCACAAGTCTTGTACACAGCGAAAGTGAGGTCCACATATAGTATGACTACTAACCACAATGAGAAACCCTAGCTGCCAACCCAGAATTAATCTCAATTATGATGGTATTAGTTGAGATAATCTCGATATGTTATCATTCGGATGTAGCATCTCTTCTCATCTTGCTCCTGCAATTGCGTTATTAGCATATAGATTTTGTCATGAACGCGCATGCGCGCACATGTACAGTGTGAATAATATCGCTTGCAGAAGTTTATAACTTGACCTGGGTGTTGGTGAACAGAGAATAGAAATCAAGAAAAAAGAAAGCAAATGTTGACCTTCTCAAAAATGGGCATAGCTACAATGTGTGGAATTCCAATTCAAGACAAGTCTCTCAATTCAACGAAAAGTAACAAATACGCAATAGAGACGAAGTTCATCTTAAAACATTACCCGCGAGTATTGTCGTCAGGGTTAAAGAATTTGAATGACGCAAGTCCAAAAGAAAAAGCTCCAATCCGACCACATGGAAGCATGCCAAAACTTACGGTCCTACAGTTTCACCTAAGAAAAGGGGCATTGGAAATAGCGTGGAATTCCAATTCAATTCCAAGGGTCTCATTCAAACAAATTACCAATTACGCGCAATAGAAACAAATGCTCATCCAGACAATTACACAATACAGGAACAAATCTTTTTGAACGTTGCACATGGTGGAAACAAAGGGTTCGTCTATTGACCCGGCATGCAGTGGTGGGCACGGACAACATGTGTGCTCCTGTCTTTGTGCAGTATGAAAACTTTTTGTGTTATCGGCCCGCGTTGGCTTATTCTTCACCAATATGTATGTTGATACTTCAGCTTTTTTTTCTTCTCTTTCATCGGTCTCACTAGATTGGTGAGTTTGAAAAGTTAATTGCGAGTCAATTCAAACTTAAAGCGCTTTGATTCGTCCACACAGGTTCATTAAGTAAACAGCAAGAAGGTTCAGTTGCTATTTTGTTTCTGGTCAACGGGGGGTATTTCCACGGTATGAATGTGGTTTGAGCAGCAAGTAAAAGAGACGGCAGTGCAGTGATTGAGAGAAGGCCTCCATTTACTTAAGTATTGGTTAAGAATGGAAGCGATGACTAAGCAAGTTAATTACTAGCCAGTCTTTTGTCTTGAAAATTCTGCGTTTTCTTACATATGATTGACTTGATTTATTAGGATGGAAGTCGGATAGGTTTAATGGGGAATTCAATCCGACTAAATCCGAATGAGATGTAAACAGGTAGCGGATTTGGAGAGGTAGGACGAGATTGGGATCAACCACTAAAAGCCCCATAGAATTAAGGATTTTATAATAAAAAAACCCGACAAGGATAACAAGAAAATGTCCCTTGTCTCCTTTATATCACTTTGGTGGTTTGGAGTATACGAAACTCCGCAACGAGTTTAGGGCTTATCATTAAACTTTTTAAAAGGTTCAGCAATGTGAAACTAGTTTTCATAATCAGACTTGACTGCATTTCATCCCATCAAAATTTACCAGGCGATTCAACTTCTGCGAGGGTGATTCACTTCCATGAACTCATATAGGGTGGTCTAGCATCATTGATGATATATTTTGTTAACTCTATGGCTTTTTATTATATTAATTACGTATTTCTTTACTCTCCTTTCATATTATCTCTAGCTATGTTTTCAATGATGTTAACAGGTCAGAAGTTTCAAAGTGAAAAAAAAAAAAAAAAAAAAAAAAACGATTTTAGTTTTTCCTTTTTTATAGCTTATACCGTCAAGCCTCAATGAAATTCCACTCGCAACCTCTTAGGTTCAAAATTTTCTGAAGTTCGTGTTAGATTATGCACTTTCTGATTTCTTTTATATTTTCTAATTTTCCATCGAATTTAGATTCCCGGGCGTAGTAAGTAATGTTTTTTTGGTAAAATTTTGTTGTGGAAAGTATCTGATTTTGATACTAGAAGAAGTCGTGTCAAAATACAGGGAAGAAAAAGATACCAGAGTTTTTCTCTTCAATTTCATAAATTTTCACTATTTTAACGCTCACACTCGTAGACTGTCTGAACTCCTATTAGTAAGGCTTTGCGATAATTAGTGTAACTCAGATGAAAGTTAGCAATCGAAAGAGGAAAAAGTACGCAAGTTACTAAGATAAAAATTAATTAACTCTATAGGAGTTGATAAACTCAAAAGTTGGTAAAGACAACTAAAATTTGGTAAAAGATAAAAAAATGGCGATAACTTGCAAACTGTTTAAAAAATTTAGCCAAAGTTAATTTTTCCTACTACTTATAGAGCTCCTTCAGAAACTTACCAACACGGAAAAAATAGTCTGTAGAATTGCACCGTCCTTATGAACATCATGGAATTTCCAATTGTCCTACCAAAGGCCTGTACTATAGAATTTTGCTTGTTCCCGACAGTTCATAATTAGCTAAAGCGATTCAGAGCTGGCAATTTTTACACAAATCAACACGTTTAATTGCAATTATGGCAAATTCAAAAATGATGACGTGAGTAAAATATCCAGTTATAACATGCGAACACAACTTAATCCTCCATGCCAAATCCTTGAGTCACTTAGAAAGTGTATATCTTAATTTATCGCAAGCAAAAGTTACTGTCCCATTGAATTTCTCTAGCTTAATTCTTGGTACAAACCAACATCTTCACTTGGCGCAACATTTGCTTCATTACCAATTCAGCAACACTCAGGTTTTTCATCAATCCCAAATTTACAAAACAATGACGAATGAAATTGCTAACAAATTTTTTTTTTTTTTTTAACCACCAGCCTTGGTGACTCCCTTGGATAAGAACCCCTTGCCTTGGGGGAAAGGTGAGGGGATCAAACCCCAGGGGAATCGGCGTCTTAAGCGTGGTGTCGGGATGGTAGGTCCTCCGCTAGCGTCACTTCAGGGTTTATCCGCCGAGCCAGTGGCATAAGCTACCGTGCGTCGGGGTTCCCTAGGTATAAAAAAAAAAAAAAAAAAATTTGCTAACAAATTTTTTTGCACTAATAAAAAACTGCCAACATATTTATAAGGCTTAAAGGATTAAATTAAACAAATTAAACACGTTTCCCAAGTTATACATTCTACAACAGATGGGAATTATCCATCCGAAAAAGAAAAGATAGAAACAAGAAAGGAAAAAATGGAATAATTCGTTTATGCTGGTAAACTATGTATTGGTTCCTTTTCAACCTTTTTTACATATGACTGCTCAATTCACTTCACAACCGTCCTTTGCATGGAGCACTAACTATTTACGGTCGGCAGCAATGACAGATTGAGAGACGCGACTGGAGTAATCATGTGGAGGCGCGTCCACGGCTGATCGGCCTGCGAAGGCCTTGGTTTTGGTGGTGCTGGTGGTGCTGCTGCTTCTTTTGGGAGTGTAGCCGTGGCAGTTCCCAGTGCACGGGGTTGGACCCTTTTGCAGGGTCTGGAGAACAATTAGACTCGGCTCCTTAAGACTAGCCTGCGCTCCTTCGTGGCCTTTAAGAAGCCGGCACGCCTGACTTGGTATCGTTGATGCTCCCATCAGAAACAGCAAAATCATCACAGCAGCTGCTACTTTTGAAGAGAGGATCTTCTTCATCCTTGGCTGGTTTCTAACAATCTATAAATTTCTTCTGCTTTGGTTGCTGTGACTTGCGACTCTATTTTCGAGTACAATGAAGAGAACGCCTCTTGAGGGGGCCTCGTATTTATATTGTGCCATTGCCAAGGTTACCAGCAATTGCTTCGCTCCTTCTTCTCTAGATCAAACCTGTTGAACGGGCCTCAGATTTTTGAATTCTTGACTGCCACGCTTATGGAGAACCAGTTTTGGAATTTGACTTCACTGGTATAGAGAGGGAAGAATAAGGATTTGAACTGGTCGTTAAGGAAGACAATTCTTTATTAAATGAGTATAGTCCTAGATTTTCCGGAATTTGTGCCACAATCCAATCATAATTCCATCCATATTGCATACATACATGCATATATATTTTCTATATATATATGGACATGAATTGAATTCGCTAACTTAATTCTTCGAATTTTCAGCTTCTTCTCCTTTGCATTGATTCGATGTAGTAATCTAACTTTTCCTTTCCGTCAAAATATAAACTCTATAAATTGGTCATGCAAAAATTTGCAATTTGACCATCTTTACCATGAAAATAACTTAAATTGCTTAATGTTGATGGCATAGACATGGCTATACAGCTAATGGCAGATTCGAAAACAAAAGAAGTGTGTTTGGACCGGAAGCGTACGAGGCAAAGGAAAGTGCCCCATGATTATGACATGTGAAGTGTCATTGTTGGGCAATCAATTAGGTAAACGAAAAGGAATTATATGTTATTTTTATGAAACGCAGCTTCGAATACGATCATAATAAGCTTATATTTTTATGTATTTCTTCGGTTCTTCTGATTAAATTGTTGGACGCGGGTTTTTTATTATTGTTACTTTTGACTGCCACAGTTGAAGAAGAAGATGAGAATTTGAATTGGCCGGTCAGCTAATGTCTTGTCCTCGCCCTTGACGAACTCGTTTGTTGTATAATTATGTATTTCTTCGTTTGTTGTATCATGTCAATCCAAAGGAGTTCGAGGAGGGGGCAGAAAACCGGAAAATTAAGTTAAGAGAATTGACTTCATGTCTATATAATTAATGAAATCTAGATGAGTACAAGAAAAAAAAGGATATCATAATACACGGAATAACGTGGAATGTATCCGTACGTTTGATTCGACTAACACTTGTGAATATAAACTGTGTCCCCACCACATCACATGTTTGAGACAATGAGAAATTAGTATAACTAGTAACTACAATGAGAACAGTTCCTGATTGCGCAAGTTTATATCTTGATCTGGGTGACAGTGAATAGAGAATATAAAATCCTAAACGGAATGCTTCACGGAAAATAGATATTGGCATGCTGCGATGCCGTTGCTCCTCTTTTCACCTGTTGCGAAATTCCTGTTTCTTTTTCAGCGATGCAGGAGTCATACATCGCGCAGGATCCTCTCGTTCTTCGACAGAATATCAAGAAAAACAAATGTTTGACTTTCTCAAAGATGGGCATAGCTACAGCGCGTGAATTGCCCCAATTCAAGTCTCTCTTTTGAACGAAATGTAACAAATATGCGCGGTACAACCGACGTTACAATATACACAAGCGTTGTCTCCACGTTCAGGGTTAAAGAATTTTGAACTTTCCAAAAAATGTGGTCCTACAATCCCACCAGAGAAAAGGGGAATTGCAAACAGTGGGGAACTTCAATTCAAGTCCAAAATTCTCATTCAAACGGACGTAACATGCGCGTGCAAAAGAAGCAAAGGCTCGTCTGAGTAGTCACAATATGCAGGAGCAAGTCTCGATATTCGGCATGAAATAACCTGAATGGCAAGTCCAGACCCAAAGGGCTTCCCAAAATATTGTTGACACGTTGCTACTGGTGGGAACGAAGGGCTCGTGCATTGACCTGGCGTGCAGTGTTGGGCACGGACAACGTGTTAAGTTCTTAGAAGCTGCCTCATGTTTTGCTTGTGTGCTCGTCTTCTGCAGTATGAAAGCTCTTCTGTATATTGGTCCGCGTTGACGTATGCTTCACCATATTCTTTTTCTTACTTTTCTTTGGTCAACGGTCACGAGAATCGTGAGTTTTGAAATTCAATGGCGACTCAATTCAAACTTAGAGCGCTCGATTCGTCCCAAAGGTTCACTAAGTGAAAAAATAAATAAATAAATAAATAAATAAATAACAGAGAGAGAAAATGTGATGGCCATATACTGCTTAGTTTCTGGTCAACATGGGGGTATTTCAGCGGTCTAAATTTTGTTTGCGCAGCAAGGAAAAGAGACAGCACTGTGGCAATTCATTATACGCCCCAATTTACACGCATAGAGGTAAGCATCAACGCGTCGATTAAGCAGCTTGATTACTTTTAATTTTAATGGAGGTGACGACCTGTCACGTTATAGCCACACTAATATATTTTGAAAATTTTGCTGTTTTTGTACATATCACTGACTTGATGTAGGGGTAGAGGGATAGGACAAGTGGGACGGGTCAGGGCCAATCACCAAGAGTTTGGTGGATACGGGACGAGTATGGAATTTTACAATCGAGAAACCCGATTCCCGAATCCTATATTTATACTATGAAAATACCTTTGTCCTTCATATTACCACTGTGGCTCAGTAAGTGTACATAATTACTAACTCTATTAGGATCTGAAACGGTTTTGTCGATTTCTTAAGTTACCCTTTCTATATAAAATACTATGACAGGTTGCCAGAACCCGACTATTTTAGTGAGGCAGGTTTGGATTATTATATTAAGATATGTGATGGGTTGGAACAGATTTCTAAAGTAATAAAAAGTTACTGTGATGGATTTGGAACGACATCTTGTTCTGCTTTCATCCTAATTCATTTCTCATGAAAGCGAAATAGCTTGTCACCATTAAGTTCGCCGACTGGAGCACTTAGAGAAGCTCCTGTGTCAATCACTTCCATTCCTCTCATTAGACCATCCGTAGCACTAACTTTTTAAAAGGTTGAGCAATGTGAAATTACTTCTCATAATCAGGCTTGACTGTGTTTCATCCCATCAATAATTACCAGGTGATTTAACATATGCGAAAGAATATATAACTAATTTCAATAAACACCATTAATGCTAGTACTTAGGCTCATAATACTAAAATACGAATTTCTTTTGTGGACAGTGGTCCTTCTATAGTTGTGGTTTCAATGATGTTAACACTTGAGAAATCTTTTAGGCCCGCACCGGTCTGGTTACCTTCGCTTTTACATTCTCTAGTTTCACCACCCATATTCTTCACAGTGAGATTACAAAAGTGAAAAAGAAAAAAGAAAAAAGAAAAAATGACATCCACTTTACATCTCAAGTTTCAAAAACTTCCATTTAACAGCCTTGATTTCCCTTGATTTTTTCCTTGAATCTCAACATGAAATTGCATGGAATATGTGACTTTTGGTTGACGGTCAAAGAAATCAAGACAAATTATGATAATCTACGGGAAGATTTGGCTTCTTGTGGCTTGTATATGGTATGATTAAGAAGATTTATGGGTATGAAGATGAAAAGTAAAAGAAATTCACGAGTGTTGGGATGCAACATCATTGGTAATTTTATGGATTCCTAACATCTTTCCTGGTGTAGCTTTACAATTCATGAGGAGAAGTGCAGGATTGTTCAAAGGTCCTGCGGATAGGATTCTGAAAAGTAAAGGAGGATACAAATTATAATTGAAGGACAGGATAGTTGAGGGTGATTTCATAATTTGACCTTCCGTTTGATTGGTTTGAACGACAGTCCGGTCAGCTTCTATCATAAATGTTCCACCTAACATATAACTTGGCGACATATGGCGAAGTTGTTTACTGGCATTGCCACATAGATCGACATTTGTGTTGGGGTATGAATACTGAGGAGCGGGAATGACTAATAAGGCCACAATGCCTCCCTTGCACAAGTGCACCCAATAATCCCACGAAGGACTGTAGATCGAATTTAAAAGGTCTTACAAGCGCCTTCACGAGTGGCAGTGCCGTAGTGGTATGGAGTTAAGAGTTTATATAATCCCATAGAACGATCGAATTATGTAAATCACTTGCGTAACATATGTGGCATCAAACACTGCCTCCAAGTAATCTAGCAAGTTCGTTGGTGCTATAGAGCAAACATGTAATTACTAAGACAGTGTAACAATACTAAATAATGGATAGTCATTAAAGCGACATCAAATAAGTGGATGTTAACGTGAATTCTCGATTTCACAAAACAGCTATATCTAAAAAAGATTGAGCATACAACGCCACGCCAGTGTAAACAAAAATATATAGAATTGACCTTATCCACATTAATTTGAAGAATTCTAAAGATAACTTTATATATATATATATATATATATATATTTGCTTCCCAGGATTTAAAATAGTAACCAAAAAATATATAAAAAGAATATGACATAAATTCACGAATTTACACGTTAATATTTTTTTATTGTGAAAGTTTAAAGTGTTCCGGTTTAGCAAAAAAAAAAAAATTGCATGGCTCGCAAAAATTTTGATTTAGCAAAAAATAAAAAATAAAAATCTATCCAAGCACTCTCTAAAACTTTTGAATCAGAATTTCTAATATGTTCCAACATGATATAATTATCAGACTTTTACATCGTTCATGAGCCAAAAGTATATTGGTCTTGGATATTTGCCCGTTCTTCAATTCCAGGTGCCTTGTTTCGTACAATTTCAATCTGGCTTGCACATGGCTGGTTCATTATATATTATCCAACGTCACTTAACTAATGGATTTGATTGGACTTTACCAAAAGGATAAAAATTTTGGGCGAACTTCCCACCACAAAAGTTGTCATGCCCCAAACCTTGAGCGCACGAACATCTCTCGGCAGTTGATTAAATTGTGACATTCTAGGATGCATCACCGACCCAAGACGCGTCACTACCCCATTTGTTTTCTCTTTTAATTAAACATATGCGGAAGCAATTATATAAACACTCTATCAACCAATAAACAACAGGGTTAGTAAAAACACACTAACAAACTTTTCCAAAAATATTATTTTTATTTATATACTTGTTAGCCTCAGGTGAAATAGGCTAGTGAATCAACCTAGAGGGGATGAATAAGTTGTTGCGGAATTCTTTTGGAATCTTTTGCGGTGGAATACGTTGATATCAAAGATATATCAATAATAAACAGATTGCGTATTCATAAAGTAAATAAAGTAGGGTAAGAGAGAATTGACACAAGGATTATAGTGGTTCGGCTTAGACCAAGCCTACGTCCACTCTCCACGCTGGCAGCCAACTGGCTGTAATCACTATATAGCAAAAGAGTGCCGTTACAGTAGACGGATTAGACTTCTTCAATTGACAGTCTCTCCTACAGCCTTCTGCTGCTTTCGCACTATATCTCACTCTCTTTGATACATAATTTGAACATGAAAGATTTTAGAGAACAAGTGATTTTGGAGATTCTAATATCAAGATTTTTCTGCCAGTCTCTCCTTATTTCCAAGCAACGTCAATCCACCTTAAATAGCCTCCGTGCCTTCATACCCGTTGGCACTTACCAAAACATTCATCCAATCAACCCGTTGGACTGAATCAATTTAAGTGATCTCCTTATCTCGAAAACGTAAGTAGACAGCAGCTCATCAATCCTGTTCACTCATACAATCAGGATCTTGAGTTCCCAAAATTGGATTCTTCCAAAAATAATCTTGATCTTCAACGGATAAAATCCGAAGAATCAAATCTTCCAAGCTCTTGATCACAGCCAGAGATATTCCATGGTTAAGATTAGGAAATACGAAATCCAATATCTTACTTTCCTTAGCCATAAGAATAACCCGTGGCTAGCCCGTAAAAATCGCGAACCTGTCTTCGAGACTTAGATTTGGGTCTTGAAGGTCATCGATGAAACCGAGTCTTGAAGGTCTTCGGACGGAAACCGAGTCTTGACTGACTTCAGACGGAAAAACTTCAGACCGAAATTCTAGGTCTGACTGTCTTTGAAAACCTTTAGACCTTAACAACTTCAGACGTAGCCGACTTAGTCTTTGAGTCCTTAGACCGTACTGTTGAGGCTATTTTGTCAACTTCAAAACTCCAAGGGATTTTTCTTCAACAATCTCCCCCTTTTTGATGGTGACAAAACCCTCAATAGAATTGTGAATTGAAAAACCTGCAAGGAAAACTTATATATATTTTGAGGATTATATCTGCAAAACAGAGTGTTAGTCCAATAACAATTATTCTCACAAAATATAATAATCCTGCAATCAAATTCACAAGTCTAAATCCAAATCATCACATCAGCATAAGGTCATAGAAGTTCAAACAACCCAATCGAAATCCAAAATGAAAACAGTCTAAATAAAATAAAATTAAACTTCAAAAATAAATCAAAAAGCTTCCTCAACTTCAAAAACTTTAAATCTTCAAAACCTGCAATCAAATCTGCGCAAATCTCCTCCTTTTTGTCCCATCAAAGAGGTAGAGTGAAATGAGATAAAGTTTTGAAAATTTTTAGGGGCCTGCAGGGAAACGAACAAGTTGAAACTTGCTAAGCTCCCGGACTCGACTTGTCAAGTTTGGCAAGATTTTCCTTCACCGAAGCTAATTCGCACCGGTCCGATTTGACTCCACTTGTGCTCTCAGTGCATTGATCTATTCTTGCATGTTCACTGAAGTACTCAGCAGCGCCTTTTTCAAGTCTCTCATTTCGAAATCCATCCCAAAAACCTGCCGTTTTAAGTCCAACATAACATCCAACAGCTGTGTAAATGCTGTGGAATTGACATTGCTTCCACTTGGACCAGTAGAATGGGTTTGAAAACTAGGAGCTTCCCTTTCAGCCCTTTCCTTCTCAGCGGTGAGGATTCTTCATGCTCGGGAAATGAGATGCATAAACCTCCTCGGGGTCGCACAGACCTACTCACATCACTAAAATGTAGTGGCGATATTGTTCCTTGTTCTGCAGCAACTCTCCCTGAATGAATGCCAGTGGATGGAGTGGAAAATTCATTGCCAACATCCATATCAGCACGAGGATGTTTCTCGGTCTCTTCCCCAGCAAAAGATGGCTCAAATGCAGCAGCCATATCCTCCTGCATTTTGCTTTCTTCCTCAGCCTTCCTTCTTCTTTCTTCTTCTTCAGCTTTCCTCTATCTCTCTTCTTCTCTTCTCTGTTCTTCTGCTCTTCTTCTCTCCTCTTCTCTTCTTCTTTCTTCTTCTCTTTTTCTCTCCTCTCCTCTTCTCTTCCTTTCCTCTTCTCTTCTCCTTTCTTTTTCTTCCTTCTCTTTCCTCTGTTTCTCTGCTTCCTTCTCCTCTGTTTCTTTTCTCGCTCTCTCCTCAGCCTATGTTCTTAGGATTACAGGGCTCCTCAATCTAGAGAGAGTGGACAATGTCATGGCATCTTCTTCATCCTCCTCGTCTTGCAGGATGATCTTTCTTCTTTTCTTTTCAGCCATGGGCTCTTTGCCCTTCCTTTTCGATGAAGCAGTGGGGATCTCCCTTGAAGGTGTTTCCCTCCTCAACCTTTCCAATGCTGCAGTCAGTTCTGGAAATTTCATCTTCATCACCATCTTCTCACCAACGAGCATCGAATTCAACTTTGTTAGGCACAAAGATGTAGGAACTTGAATATCAAAATGCCTAAACAAGTTTGGTGATGATTGATGAATAAGGCAGCTGACCCTTATCCTTCACCACTGTCCTATACATATGGAAAAGAATGACATGTGGAAGTGAGAAAGGTCTGCCCTAGTTGATGGCAAACATCAGCTTTGCCTCTGTTTTGGAAACATCGGTCTTCGAGGTCATTTTTGGCCGGATGCAGCTGATGACAACCTTATGCAACAAAACATTGGTGTTATTCATCCTAGTGTAGGATATCTTGCCTTCAACAGTTCTGTCTCGTACAATATCCAATTTTGCATAGGCTGTTAAGACTTTGATTGGCTGGAAACCCCTTCTTTCCACACCAATAATGTCAGCCAGCAAGTCAACATCAACAACATAATCTTTGTCCATGAAAGAAAAGGACAAATGATTTGCATCCAAAAAGGATAGATTTGAGTAAAAGTAAGCCGCCAATTCAGAGTGGGCCACTGTCATATCTGTGCAGAAATTCTCCAATTGCAACTTAGCAAACTTCCCTCTTAGATTAATCCTTATCGAATCTAGGAAGTCAAAATCTACACTCCTTGAATTGACCACACCCCTCTTCAACAGCTTCGTATAAACTCGTTCATGCTCCCTCGACTGAAATAAGCTCCCCGGAGGACAAAAAGTATTAGCAGCCACACCAAAACGAGGTTCAAAATGAGAGAAAAGTCTCTCATCATCATCTAAAGTTTCAGCAGGAGCATTCTCAAGTGGATCACTCGAGATATTTTCCAACGTCCTCTGTGCAGTGCCTTCACCAACAATCTTCAGCTTCTCCATTTCCATCAAAAACACATACTCACTCCTAAACCCCCTCTCTTTCAAATACTCCTCGATTGTCTTAAGGTTAACCTTCCCATCCTTAAGCCTTTTATAGAGATCGTAAGCAACATTTGGCTTAAGAGTTCTTACCGGTTCTGTTTCGGTAACAACTTCCTTAGAATGTTGACTCTCTGCTTCTCATTGAGGCGAATCTTCCTCCATTAGGTCCACCCATGTAGGACCCTCTTGCTCTCTCTGTGGTCCCCTGCTTGCAATTCTAGAGGACTTGCAAGACGACATTCTTGTAGAACAAGCAAAGTTTCAACTTGAACATGAGGAAAAATGAAACTTTGAGGCGAAAAAGGGACGAACGGCAAAAGGAGATTTTTAGGGTTTTGAGAGTGAAAGAGTATGAGGATGATTCGCAAGGGAGTAGCTGAGAGTAAAAGTGACGGTTCGAGAGTATAAATAGTGAGAGAAAAATCACCGGAATACGAATCGTCGCCAAAAAGTAAAAGAAAAGAACTGCCAAAAATAAACCGTAAAAAGAAAACTGCCTTTTTTGAAAATATAAACTGCCATTAATGCATGTCAGAAAAAGAGCTAAAAGAGATTTTGAAATACTGAAAAGTAATTACCAAAAATATGTTAAAGAGAGAATACGAAAAAGAAATTCGTAAAGAGATTAAATAATACAGAGTCTGACGGATGTTCAGACTTTACCTTTGAGTATGAACCCTTTTCAGACCTTACCTTTGCATCTGAGCACAATCAGACTTTACGTAGAGTCTGAAACACTTTCAGACCTTACTTTGAGTCTAAGCCGTCTTCAGACCTAGCGTTGAGTCTGAACCACTTCCAGACTTAGCGATGAGTCTGAACTACCTTTAGACTTTAGCGATGAGTCTGAACCACCTTCAGACTCTAATTTTGAGTCTAATTATCTTCAAAATTCACAATTCCTAATCTTGAACAAATTGATTCAAAGTGAGCCTTCTCTAGGGGTTTTGTGAATATATCCGCCAATTGATTCTTTAAATCTACATGCTGAATCACAGCATCTCCACTTTGAACATGATCTCGAATGAAATGATGCTTGATTTCAATGTGCTTTACTCTTGAATGAAGTATTGGATTCTTTGTGAGGTTGATTACGCTGGTTTTGTCACATTTGATTTCCGTATGTGTTTCATCAACTCCAAAGTCTCTCAATTGCTGTTGCATCCATAGAATTTGAGAGCAGCAACTTCTAAGAGCAATGTACTCTGCTTCAGCGGTTGAAAGAGCCACGGTACTCTGTTTTCTTGAGAACCAAGACACCATCTTGTTTCCCAATAATTGACATGTACCTGTAGTGCTTTTTCTATCCACTCTACAACCAGCAAGGTCAGCATCAGAATATCCAAGGAGAGTGAAATCTCCTTTCTTAGAATACCAAAGACCTAGCTTAGATGTAGTTGCAACATATTTAATGATACGCTTAACAGCAGACATATAAGATTCTTTAGGATCAGATTGAAATCTAGCACAAATGGTCTAGAAGCTGTAAGGTAAAGAAGTGACCCGATTATACTTCTGTATAGCTTTTGGTCTACACTCTTTCCTTATTCGTCTTTATCCAGCTTTGATGAGCTTGACATAGGAGTTTGTTTTCTTGCAATTCTCCATTCCAAACTTCTTGATAAGGTCTTTTGCATACTTCTCTTGATGGATGAAGGTTCCTTCACTTGATTGTTTGACTTGAAGTCCCAAAAAGAAGTTTAGTTCTCCCATCATGCTCATCTCAAATTCGTTCGCATACACTTTGAAAAATTCTTGCAAAGTTTCTCATTAGAAGAACCAAAAATAATGTCATCAACATAAATTTGAACAAGTATGAAATCCTTGTCTTCTCTCTTTATAAATAAGGTAGTATCTACTTTACCTTTAGAGAAGCCATTTTGAATTAAAAAATTGCTTAACTTTTCATACCATGCTCGGGGTGCTTGTTTTAAAACATATAAGGTTTTCTTCAGCTTGAAAACAAGGTTTGGTCTTTTAGGATCTTCAAATCCTAGTGGTTGTTCCACATAGACTTCTTCTTGAATGACTCCATTTAGGAATGCGCTTTTCACGTCCATTTGGAATAACCTGAAATTTTTAAAGCAAACAAAAGCAAGAAGTAATCTTATAGCTTCTAACCTTGCCACAGGAGCATAGGTTTCGTCATAGTCGATGCCTTCTTCTTGTGTGTAGCCTTTTGCTACAAGTCTTGCTTTATTCCTTACCACTTTTCCTTGTTGATCAAACTTGTTCCTGAAAACCCATTTGGTGCCAATGATTGATTTTCCTTTTGGTTTAGGAACTAGCTCCCAAACGTTGTTGGTTTTGAATTGGTTTAGTTCTTCTTGCATTGCTTCGATCCAGCTTTCATCTTTCAATGCATCTTCTATATTTTTGGTTCGATCTCAGAAATTAGTGCAAGAGCACTAGAAGCTTCTCGTCTTTTAGACCTAGTACGAACTCCTTCATCAATATTGCCAATGATGAGGTCCGAGGGATGACTTGACTTTTGCTTCCAATTTGTAGTTGATTTGTCAGTTTGGTGAAGCTCTTCTTCAGTTGGAATTTCTAAATTTGTTTGAGGCTCAGTGTCTGAGGTTGATTTTCTTCATGAGAATTTGTAGACACTTGCCCAGACTCTAAATCTTCAGGTTGAGTCTGATTTTGTAACGAATCTTCGAACTTCACATTCATGGATTCTTCCACAGTTTGAGTACATTTGTTGAAGACTCTGAAAGCTTTGCTTGTCATGGAGTAGCCAAGGAAAATTCCTTCATCTGATTTTTCTTCAAACTTACCAATTCGATCACTGAAATTCTTTAGGATAAAATATTTGCAACCGAATACATAAAAGTATGAAACAATTGGTTTCTTACCTTTGAGCAGTTCATAAGGTGTCTTTTCCAATATAGGTCTTAGAAAAATTCTATTTATAATATAACAAGCAGTAGAAGTAGCTTCAGCCCAAAAATGAGGTGATATATTACTTTCGATTAAAAGAGTTCTTGCCATTTCTTGCAAAGAACGATTTTTCCTTTCTACAACTCCATTTTGTTGTGGAGTGTATGGGGATGAAAAATTATGTTGAATACCATTGTCATCACAATATTTGGCAAAATCATGATTTTCAAATTCTCCACCATGGTCAGTTTTAATACTCGAAATTGCATATCCGTTTTTCAATTTGAATTTTCTTTGCAAACTTAGTAAAATGAATCAATGCATCAGATTTATTTGCAAGAAAGAAAACTCAAGTAAAATGAGAATAATCATCAACTATAACCAAGTAATATCTTTTACCTCCAATACTTTGAACTCTTGTTGGTCCAAATAAATCCATGTGTAATAGCTGCAAAACACGATTAGTAGATACTTGATTTATAGATTTAAAGGAATTTCTAACCTGTTTACCAAGTACACAGGGAGTGCATAATTCATGCTTTTGATACTTGAGGTTAGGAAGTCCTCGAACAAGCTTTTTGGATGATACTTTTGCAATTTGCTTCAGATTGACATGTCCAAGCTTCCTATGCCAGAGGATGACTTCATCTTGAATTGATATCAAGCATTGAGGACTGTCAGACCTTATATCTAGCAAATAGATATTCCCATGTCTTCGACCAATAAAGGACTGTGAAAGATCCTTACTTGATCCAGAACATGTATCTTCTTGAAAATTGATTTTGTATCCAAAATCGCATAATTGACTAATACTTAATAGATTGTAGTTTAATCCTTCAACAAGAGAGACATTGTTGATTGTAAGATTTCCAATCATCACAGTTCCTTGACCAACAATCTTACCCTTGTTGTTACCACCAAAATAGACATTTCCTCCTTTTATATGAGAGAATTTTGTAAAACAACTTGAGTCTCCCGTCATGTGTCTTGAACACCCACCGTCCAAATACCACTTGACTTTCTTCTTGAAGGTAACCTGCAATTAAAAGAAAGACTCATGTCTTCTTTGGTACCCAGATCTTCTTGGGTCCATCATTGTTAGTAGTATAAACAGTCTTTGCCCAACTCTTCTTAACAGGTCTCCAAACTTTGGGACATTCCTTTTCAAAATGGTCTACACTTTTACATTTTGAACAAGTAAGAGCATGTCTACCAACGGGCTTTACAAAAACCTTTTGGAAATGATTTTTATAAAAAAAATTTTGTTGGCCTATTTCTAATTCTTTCCTTTACCTTTGGGAAATCGATCAAAGGAACGGTTTCTTGTGTCATTCCTAGACCGGATTTATTAAAGTAAGGTCTTTGGATAGAAAGAATCTTATCCAACTTTTCAGAACCTATTGAAAATTTCTTTGAGACTTTCAATAAGTCTTCTTTCAAGCAAGCATTCTCTTTTGAAATATCATTTTCATTTTCTTTCGAAACAGCAAGGGACTTGTCTAGACTTTCAACTTTTTCATGTAAAATTTTTCCTTGTTGTTTCAGTTTGGAATTCTCCCTTTTTAGTTTAGAAATCCTTTTAAGAGAGCCTTTAAGGCTGAGACAAAGTTCATCAATGTATTTTGATACTTTGGTAGGAATTTTTAGATTTCTAACATTGATACCATTGTTTGAGTCTGAGTCTGAATCTGAGTCTGAGTCTGAGTTAGAGTCTGAGTCTGAGTCTGAGTCTAAGTTTGTCATAAGATATATATTTGCATATTCTCCATCACTCTCCTCACATTCAGTGTCACTCCACGTTTCAGCTTTGAGTGCTTTCTTGAACTTTTCAGGTTTTCCTTTCTTTTTCTTCAATAAGGGACGGTTGGGTCTGATGTGTCTCTTTTTCTTGCATTCAAAGCAAACAACTTCTTTGCCGGTATCTTCTTCTTCATTCGATCTCCTTTGAAATCTTTGATTGTCTTGTTTCTTTTCGTTGAATCTTCTGCCTTTTCTATTCAATCTTCTGAACTTTCTAATCAGAAGTGTCAATTCTTCATCATCCAAGTCTTATTCTGAATCTATAACATCAGAATCATCATTAGATTTTAAAGCAATAGACTTCTTACCTTTTGTGTCAAATTCCTCATTGAGTTGCTCGACTTCATAGGATTGAAGTGTGCTGACCAATTCATCTACTGAAAGAGGCATGATCCTCTGTGTTTCTCTTATAGATGTTTTGATGTGATTCCAATCTTTGGAGAGCCCTCTCAACAATTTATTGACCTTCATAGGTCCTGAGATTGGCTGTCCTTGGTATTTCAAGCCGTTTACAATTTCTGTAAATCGACTGAACATATCCGTGATGGTTTCTCCTCGCTTCATTTTGAAGGCTTCATATTGACCAAGAAGTATGTTGATCTTGGTTTCTTTGACTCGATCCGTTCCTTCATAGGTGACGTGCAATCTGTTCCAAACTTCTTTGGTTGTTTCACAAGATGAAATTCTATTATACTCAGTAGGAGATAATGCACAATAGAGAGAGTAAATAGCCTTTGCATCAAGAGCATGCCTTTTAGAAATTTCTACTTGTGGTAATCCTGCTCCATCAGCTATTTCTTTTCCTGTGCTTGATGTAGCTTTAGGAATAATTCCGTTCTCCACTACATCCCATTCCATAGGATCTTTAGATCTTAGAAATGCCTTCATCTTGTTTTTCCATATGTTGTAATCCTTGCCATCGAAGTAGGGAGGTCTGGTATTGCTTTGCCCTTCAATTAACCCTGGAGCCAAAACACTTGCCATAGATCTTTAGCTTCAGAAGTAATAACACTTCTAACAAATAAGCAACTTGCTCTGATACCAATTGAAACAGGCTAGTGAATCAACCTAGAGGGGGGTGAATAGGTTGTTGCGGAATTCTTTTGGAATCTTTTGCGGTGGACTACGTTGATATAAAAGATATATCAATAATAAACAGATTACGTATTCATAAAATAAATAGAGTAGGGTAAGAGAGAATTGACATAAGGATTATAGTGGTTCGGCTTAGACCAAGCCTACGTCCACTCTCCACGCTGGCAGCCAACTGGCTGTAATCACTATATAGCAAAAGAGTGCCGTTACGTAGACGGATTAGACTTCTTCAATTGACAGTCTCTCCTACAGCCTTGCTGCTTTCGCACTATATCTCACTCTCTTTGATACACAATTTGAACATGAAAGATTTTAGAGAACAAGTGATTTTGGAGATTCTAACATCAAGATTTTTCTACCAGTCTCTCCTTATTTCCAAGCAACGTCGATCCACCTTAAATAGCCTCCGTGCCTTCATACCCGTTGGCACTTACCAAAACATTCATCCAATCAACCCGTTGGACTGAATCAATTTAAATGATCTCCTTGTCTCGAAAACGTAAGTAGACAGCAGCTCATCAATCCTGTTCGCCCATACAATCAGGATCTTAAGTTCCCAAAATTAGATTCTTCCAAAAATAATCTTGATCTTCAACGGATAAAATCCGAAGAATCAAATCTTCCAAGCTCTTGATCACAGCCAGAGATATTCCATGGTTAAGATTAGAAAATACGAAATCCAATATCTTACTTTCCTTAGCCATAAGAATAACCTGTGGCCAGCTTGTAAAAATCGCAAACTGTCTTTAGACTTAGATTTGGGTCTTGAAGGTCATCAGACTGAAACTGAGTCTTGAAGGTCTTTAGACGGAAACTGAGTCTTGACTGATTTCAGACGGAAAAACTTCAGACCGAAATTCTGGGTCTAACTGTCTTTGAAAACCTTTAGACCTTGACAACTTCAGACATAGCCGACTGAGTCTTGGAGTCCTTAGACCGTACTGTTGAGGCTGTTTTGTCAACTTCAAAACTCCAAGGGATTTTTCTTCAACATCAGGAAGTGTAATATTACAAGCCTTTATCACGACAACTTCTTACCAACTATTCATAAACTAGTAATGTCAAGGTTAACCTAAATTTTACTAATGCCAAGCCAATCCCTTGTCTTTAAAGAGACCCCGAACCGAGCACGACGGTTCTTCATATTACAAGCCCGAAAATAATAAAAAATAACCGGGTGAGATAAATCTCAACGAGTCAACTTCCTAAACCTTCATTAGGAAGCTAATTCACCTCGGTGGTAGCCTAAACACACAACGACATACAATCTTACCTCGCTTTGGCACATCCCTACATATTAGCACATCACATATGCCAACACTAATACAACAAACATAATCAATAATTAGAACACATAACTTTCATACATCAAGCATCCACGCGAGTCCCAATTATAAGGTAAAACTTGTTTTGGCCCATGTCATACCGCGCCTCACAATTTTACTCAATAATCCGGTGCAATGCATCACAATCATTCACACTTGTTCCGATTATTACTACCCTTCGGGCCATGGCCAACACGCGAGTTTGCAGTCTTCCAACATAACCGGGCATCATCCCGCCCCATCAGGCACGACATTGTCTAGAACCCTCGCTTAGACAGCATTCCATAAAGGAGTATCGGTCCGACCTCAACCGCAACTTGGCATCTGGACTCCTACCGAACATCTGATAAAAATCAGGCATCACCCCCAAACTTCCATTGGGTGACAAGTTTGCTTAAATAACCACTCAAGCACACCAACAATGAAGCCAATACTTATTACCATTAATTAGCCTAAAACAAAAGAGTTCGTTTTTAAATAATCAGCTTCAGCAATTTTTCAGACTTAAAAATCCCAGTAAAATATTTGTACGTGATCACGTATTTGAAATCAACCGGTCAAACTTTGTATACTTCCATTTTAAAATCCCATTGTTTTATTTAGCACATAAAATTTGGCGTCCAAACCCGACACCGCAAAATTCTCTATATTCTGGCCCATAAAATCCTTCTTTTTGGAAATAATAAATGAAATCTATAATTGAACAATCAATAACATAGCATCACAAGTTCAAACGATTGGATAAGCACAATCTCATCCATAAAAATAAGCATAAAATTCTACTTAATGGCCAATCCGTCATTAATTACACTAATCGTGATTAATTAAGCAAAGCACTATTATTAAGGAAATTGCAATTTAGTAGGCTAAACTCGATTAATTAACCTAATTATAATTAATTAACAATTAATCAATGTTAATTAAAATAATTACGATTAATAAAAAATAATTGTGATTAATAAAAATAAATTATGATGAATCAAATAAATCATGATTAATTAAACTAAACTTGATTAATTAATCTAATCGCAATTAATTAATCTAATCATACTTACTTAATCGCACTTAAATTTAATCTAAACCGTCATTAATTGCAATTAAAGTTAAACTAAAATTAACTAATACTAACCATTATTATCTTTAACTAATCTACCTTCTAAATGTAATTAAGACCATAATTCACGATTAGGAAGTTAACTCATGAGTTTTTCAGTGACAGAGAGCTTGCGGCGACAGCGGCGATGATGGTAGCTGAAGCTCATGGCTTGAGCTTGGGCGTTCGGTGATGGCAGCTCGGGCGGACAACAACAGTGACAGTAGCTTGGGAATGATGGTAGTGACGCGGGTGGTGGCAGTGATGGATGGTGGCAAGATGGCAGGTGATGATGGTGGCGTGGTGGTGGTGGATGATGAAGTGGTGCGATGAAGATGGTGCTAAGGGGATGAAGAAGAATGAGCAGGGGATGAAAGAAGGTAGAGGGAAACGAAAATAAATGGAGGAGGAGAGGTTCTGCAATCCAAGAGGAGGAGGCGTGGGGAAAGAAAAAAGAGTGAGGGGAGAGAGAGATAGATTGAAAGAAAGAGAGGAAGAGAGGAGTGAGAAAGGAAAGGAAAAAGGGACGGGGAGGGCCTGCTCAGTGGAAGGGGATGAACGTGGGGAAGGGGGAGAGAGAAAGAGAGAGAGAGAGAATAAATGATATATTTTTTTAATCTCAATATTTCCTCAAATTTTCATCATTTTTCACACCAACTCTTCCCCAAAATCCTCCTAACTAAGCTTCTTGTCTCATCCATTTTCTTTTTATTTTTCTTTTTCCTTAAAGCCGAGATCTTGGCCAATAAATCACAATTTTGCCACTGAGTTTGATTTTTGCTTTTTCGGTTCCCAATTTCCGATAATTCATTTTCCGAAAATTTTGAACTTGCCGACAATTCAATGGGAAATGAGACAACATTCAATAATTTTGAAGGGACCAACGTACCTCGACATGAGAAAGATGTCATGCACTCTAGCAAGTGTTGGTGG
Source organism: Eucalyptus erythrocorys (assembly GCA_014182555.1). Classification (NCBI taxonomy): domain Eukaryota; kingdom Viridiplantae; phylum Streptophyta; class Magnoliopsida; order Myrtales; family Myrtaceae; genus Eucalyptus; species Eucalyptus erythrocorys. Next base: position 32,136,917 of record CM024597.1, read on the forward strand.
CAACGCAAAATGATAGGCCAAAATCCCAATCCACTCCAAAATCTTAAAGGGACCAACGTACCTCAGACTTAGCTTCCTTTTCTTGCCAAATCGCGAAGTACCTCGCGTCGGTGACACCTTGAGGAATACGTGCTCACCCATTTGAAGCTCCAAAGGCCTACGCCATTTATCTACATAGCTTTTCTGATGGCTCTTGGAGGTCTTAAACCCTTCTCCAATGACTTTAACAACGTCCACTGACTGCTGAACCAACTCAAGGCCCATAATCTTGCGCTCTCCAACTTCATCCTAGCAAATAGGAGTTTTGCAGGCCCTACCATACAACGCTTTAAATGATACCATCTTGATACTCTGTTGATAGCTATTATTGTAGGCGAACTCAACCAAATGAAGATGTTCCTCCTAGCTTCCTTTGAAATCCAACAGGCAAGCTCGCAGCATATTCTCGAGCGTCTGAAAAGTCCTTTTAAACTGGCCATCTATCTATGGATAATAGGCCATGCTGTACTACAACTTTGTTCCTAAGGCAGTTTGTAAACTGTTCCAAAAAGCTGTTGTAAACTTTAAATCTCGATCTAATATAATTGTAACTAGCACTCCATGAAGACGAACTATTTGTCGTACGCACAAATCAGAATATATGTCTAATGCAAAGTTCTTTCATACGGCGATACAGTGCGCAGACTTCGTTAATCTATCAATCATGACCCAAATAGAATCATTACCCCGCTAACTTCTTGGCAATCCCATCACAAAATCCATTATGATATGTTCCCATTTCCACTCGGAAATCTCCAGAGATTGCAAAAGTCTACTAGGCTTGCAATGTTGTGCCTTCACTTGCTGGCACGTCAGATACTTAGCCTCATGCTTGATGTCTGCCTTCACACCATTCCACCAATAATACTGGCACAGATTCTAATACATCTTTGTCCTACTCGGATAAATGCTATAATTGCTACAATGGACTTCTAACAAAATTTTCTCCTTAAGCTCCACATCATTGGGCACACATAATCGTCCACGAAACTTCAATATTCTGTCTTTAGTAACTTGGAAATCAGCTTTCCTCTTTTCCACATCCTCTTATAGAACTTTTTAGATTTTAAGGTTTGTCGACTGCAATGTTTTAATCTTTGCCGGCACTCCTAGCTCAATTCTGAGGGTAACCATGAGACTTAAAAGGTGGCTTACCTCAAACTTGAAATCCAAATCTCGAACTCCTTCGAACAGAATCAACTCTTGAACTATCATATGTGCAATTGACGACTTCTAACTTAGTGCATCGATGACATTGTTGGCCTCTTCAGGATGATATAGGATATCGCAATCATAATCCTTAAGAAGCTGCATTCAGCGACGCTACATTTGTTCAACTCCTTCTTGAGAGAACAAATATTTTAAACTTTAATGGTCCCTAAAGATCTAGAATTGTTTTTCATACAAGTAATGCCTCCAAATCTTCAAGGCAAAGATGATCACTACCAGTTCCAAATCGTGCGTTGGATAGTTCAACTCACGAGGCATCAATTGATGGGATGCGTATGCAACTACTCTCCCATGTTACATCAAAACGCGGCCCAGTCATTTGTACAGTGCATCACTATAAATCTCATATCCACTGGGCCCAAACGAAATTGTCAACAGAGATGCGCTAGTTAGCTTATGTTTAAGCTCTTGGAAACTACGCTCACACATATCTGTCCATTCAAACTTTTCTTCATTCTTCAGCAATCGCGTCAGAGGCATGGCTATCGCAGAGAATCTTTCCATGAACCGTCTATAATAGCCTATCAATCCCAAGAAACTTTGAATTTCAATCACTGTTGTTGGTCTTGGCCAGTTTATAATAACTTCAATCTTCGTCGGGTCCATGGAAATCCCTTCACCAGAAATCGCATGACCCAAGAAAGCTATGCAAGTTAGCCAAAACACGCACTTAATGAACTTGGCATACAGTTCATGTTCCTGGAGGGTCTGAAGTACCATCCTTAGGTATTGTTCATATTCCTTTGGACTTTTCAAGTACACCAAGATGTCATCGATGAACATGATCACGAACTACTCAAAGTACTCCTTAAACGCTCGATTCATCAAATCCATGAAAACAACTGAGCCATTGGTCAGTCCGAATGGCAATATAGTGAACTCATAATGATCATAACACGTACGAAATGCCGTCTTCGGTATATCCTCCTTCTTAACTCTCAATTGATGATAACCTATGCTCAGGTTGATCTTGGAGAACATCGAAACTCCTTGAAGTTGGTCAAACAAGTTATCTATCCTTGACAACGAATACTTGTTCTTGATTATCACTTGATTGAGTTGTCGATAGTCAATACAAAGACACAACGAACCATTTTTCTTCCTTATGAACAAAATTGACGCTCCCTAGAGCATTGCGCTAGGGTCTATAAACCCTTTATCGAGCAGCTCTTGCATCTACACCTTTAACTCCTTTAACTCCGACGATCCCATTTTGTAAGGTGCCTTGGAAATCAGCTTTGTTCTAAGGGCTAACACAATCACAAATATCACTTCCCTTTCTAGGGATAATCTAGGCAATTCCTCAAGACAGATGTTGACACCTAAATTTTAGCGTTCCAGTCATTTATCTATTGCATAGAAAATTATAAGTTAATTTTATCCTTGAAAAAATATTAATTACATAACATATACATTTAGGTGCATTTGCATTTTTTGCATTTATCTATTGGACCAATGGTGAATGGGTTAGAATTAGTGGTTCTAAGCTTTAACTTGGCATGTTGGACTAAGCCCATGAAGCGAGCAAATTGGCCCGAGCCCCTTTTTTCTAATGACAAAAAATTATCTAAATGAAGCTTTGATATGATATTACGGTGGATTTTTAGAATTTAAGAAAATCGCATTACAATCTTATCTTTAGCAATAGGCAATAAAATCAATGGAGAATATTCAGGAGATGAGGAAAATAAAAAGATTTTGTGATTGGGAGGTTATAGGCAATCTTCGTGGGATGAAATATTAAAAAAAAAAAAAAGATTGCATTTGTTTTGCCTCTAAAAAGGTGTGTACAGAGGTAGATCGAGTGGGGGGCTTCTCTTGGAAAAAAAACTCTTCCGTGGGGGTTCCTCTCAGTTTTTGAGGTGGAAAAATATTCAACGCAAAAAAAAAAAAAATAAGAAGAAGAAGAAAAGCTTTGGGGGCTTCTAAGGGTCGTTGAAGAAAAAAAGAAGAACACAAAAGTAAAAAAGTGAAAAGAGAGAAAAGGAAAGAGGGGTTTCGTTTCTTTGGGAAGGGAAAAGTCAACAAGATGCAGAGAGAAGTGTGCAGAGAAGACAGGTGAGAGAAAGTGACATGAGAGAGATAGGTGAGAGAGGGAGAAAAAAAACAAAAGAAGACTATTCATCTTCCCGTAGCCGCTCCGCCCCGCGTTGCTCGAAGCCTTCGCTGTGCCGGTCGCCGTGCGGCAACGCCACTCGTCCGCAAGCCCCGTACCACCACCGCGCCTCAACTCACCTACAGCTTGTGCGTCCGCAACCATTTGCTACAGCTACAACGATTCGACGCTCATGTAACCCTTTTACTCGCGAGCTAGCAACCAAGCCACCGACCACCACCACGCGCTTCCAGTAACCGCTGCAACACCTTGATGACCTGCTCCTCTGCCACAGCGCGTCATCGATGCTCGCCCTTTTGCCGCTTCACTACTACTTAGCCGGTCGCGCCCTTGACGTGCAGCCCCCTTGCCGAAGCCCATAATGCTTGCACCAGCCACTTCCGCTCTATTCGCAAGCCAACACTCAACAACGCCTCTACTCCACCTCTACCAACACCGACTTGCAGCGCCAGACAACCCGACACCCTTGCTCCACCGGTCCCTGCTGCCCGAATGCTGCCCTTGTCTCACCTAGACAGCGACCTGCTGTTTGGGTCGCCGGTTCGCCCACTTCCGAGCAACGATCTCGCCGGTGCTACTTCGACCAGCGTCCTTGCTCGCTGCTCCACTTGCCGCCAAAGCCCCCGCACTGGAGATCCGATGACCATGACCGGTGATTGACGGTGACCAGCCACCTGGTTAGAAAGAAAAAAAAAAAGGAAAAAAGGAAAATCAATTAGGTAGTTTTTTTATTTACTTTATTCTATTTTTATGTTATTTTATTTATTTACTTTGTTTTTTAGTAGAATTATTCCTGAATTAATTGTTGAAATTTCCTAAGATGAAGTAGCCCCTTAAATTAAGGATTGACAGTTCGATTTTTGCACCCAAAATTCAACTCGCAATCTCTTGCAAAATCAACAATCCAATCTCACGCACAAGATCCGATTCGCGATTCATTTAAAAATTGACCAACCCGATCTTATGCGCAAGATATGGTTCGCCAATTTATGGATATCAATCTGATCTTGTCTGATTTGCCGTCATGTTGGTTGAATCAATTTTATTTTTGTAAAAGAAATCCAAAAAATATTTGAGTTAGGATTAGGTTGGTTTTGGAATATTTTTTGCTATCTTGCATATTTAGAATAGGGATTTTATCTCGAATTTTTCAAAATAAAAAAATAAAAAAAATGCATTCATTTAGGATGTTAGTTTTTTTTAAAAAAAAAATTTGAATTGCACGTTTAATTATTTGGCAATTTTAATTTTGAATTTCATAAAGGAAAAAAAAAATAGAATTAGGGCATCCTTTGTAATTCATTGCATATTAGGATAAAATTACATGTTTCATTTTAAGTTTAGATTGATTTTTTTAGATAGATTACATCTTAGGTTAGAGATCGATAGTTTAAGATAATATCTCGTTTAAATTAGGATTTAGTCGACTTGATCCTTAATATAAGCTGGATAGAATCTTAACCTTGATAGTTAATTTTGCATTTTTCTTAATTTCAAATTTCATAAAAAATTTCTTTACCAAAAAAAATTTCATAAAAAATAAAATTTGTCTTAAATTGGTTTCAATTTCTAGGATAAATTGCATTTTTTTAGTAGAATAGAAATATCATGTGCACGCCATATAGAATTAGGTTCATGAAATGCACGTCATTTAGTGATTTTTGTTAGGTCCATTTAATTAGAAATTGTTCGTCATTAGAATTAGGTCATTTGGTTAATTTAGATTGCACATTTAATTATTGCATTTCTTTAGGAATCACTTTACTCATGTTATATAGTTTAAGTCATATTGCCATGCCATATCATTTCATGTTAGATTAGTAACATTGCATTGCATATAGATTGGATTCTCATTAAATAAATTGAAAATAAAAATTAAGTGATTGCGTGTTAATTAGAAATAATATCTAGGACTGTTGATGTGAATTCTGATATGACAACACAAATGCTTTCGTTGTTATGAGGTAAGTCTTGCAATTTATTATTTGCTTTCTTGAGTGCTAAATTGGTAATTTACGCACTCACATGATCACCTCACATGTTAAAGAAGTGAATTAAAATTAATTCAAGCTGCTTACAAAACATTTTCTCAAAATAAAAAAAGAAATGTACTAAAAGGGCATTAGAAAAGTCTAGTGTAATCAAGTCCCCGTACCCAAAGTCTCTGGTTCGTAGGAGTAAAATAATTCCCCTGTTATTTTACTTAGGTATCTAATCGACCTACCATAAACTGATTAGTGGCGACTCCCTTTTGCATACTAGATATTTAAACCTAGGTCGCGAATTTGTATGGGCTTGAGAGAGCCCGAGCTAAGTTAGACTTAGTAGTCCATTAGCCTAATTTTCAATGATGTACCCGAAATTTAGGTCGCGACAACAGACATCGGAAAATTCTAGCACTAGGGTAATATATTTCATCCTTAGTTCCTCAACCAACGAATTAACAACAGTCGCCAAATAACCTTGGCAACCCTCATCAAACAATCAGGTTACTTCAAGTGACGAAATTAAAGTAATTGAGGGTCCTTCTCAATTCCCAACCAATTCAAAACTACTATCTGCTAATGAGTTAAACTGAATTGCCTTATGATAATAGTCCATCGTAGCTCATTGCTTGGTGAATCAATCCATACCAATAATTACATCAAAATTAAACATTGCCAGCATAATTAAGTCTATACTTTCTTCATATTAGCAGCCTCTTTACAAACTAATTATTGTCTCTACTTGACGCAAACCGTGACCCAAATGCGGTTGCCGGTTCATTCAGGTTCCTCTCAATCAATTAGGCCATCTCATACAGTTTATCATAATCCTTGAGATTTAGAGGCACTAGCGGGTGCTTAATTTCCAGCTTTAAGCCATCTCTAAACCTTCTCGCTTTGTCCACCGAGTCTTCGATCAACCTCTATGCATACTTTGATAGCTTGGCGAACTTTGCCTCACACTATTCCACAGTCATCTAGTTTTAGTGGAGCACTGAAATTCATCCACCTTTTGCTCTCGAGCATAGTTCGAGAAATACTTTCCGTAAAAAAAATAATTGAAGGCATCCCACTTTGGGACCATACCCTCAAGAAACACTCTTCCCTCCATGGCTTCCCACCACATACTCGCATTACCCTGTAACTTATTTATAGCCTAGGTCAATTTGTCCTCCTCTGAGCACCTTAGTAATGCAAAAGCTTTCTTCAATTCTTTCACTCAGAGGGTTGCAGCCTCCAAGTCACCAGCTCTAGTGAACTTGGATGAGTTAAGCTTCAAAAACTGCTCAACTAACTTGTGCATAGGTTGCTCACCATTCCCAATTTCGAGTGAGACTTCAGCAGGTGCAATCATAGTAATAACAGTAGCAGTGGTAGCGGCGGCGAAGCAGTGGTAGCGGCGGCGACGCCAGCAACTTGGTTGATCACATTACCTAGGTTCTCTAGGGTTTGTAGAATCCGGTCAACCCTAGGATCAACCGGTGCCCTATCTTTGGCATCAACTTGCACCGGTGCTCTCCCTTCAACACCAACCCATCTCGATACCCTTCCTTTGGTATTAGCCTGAGTCAATGCCCTTCCTCTACCATCAGTTAAAGTAGCTACAACCTTTTCCAAGGGGCCCTCCACTCAGGATCACTCATCTTGCATAATCTTTATAGGAATATGCTTTCCAATTCCAATCAGGAATCGGAACTATGAGCAACCCACACAAAGTAATTAACTAGTCACAAGCACAAGCATAAGGAAAGAAATGTTTTTTTTTTTTTTTCAGTTCACTATTTCAAAACCCATCACATTTTATCACTCCAAACATTGATCAAGCTCTAATACTACTTCGGATGAGGAAGTTATGCCCTGAACCCCAAGCGCGCGAACATCACTCGGTGTTCGATTAAATTGTGACATCCCCAGATGTGTCGCTGCCATTCGTTTTCTCTTTCGATTAAATCCATGTGGAAGCAATTATATAAACACCCAATCAACCAACAAACAACAAAGATGGTAAAAACACACCAACAAACTTTTTCAAAAATACTACTTTTATTTATATACTTGTTAACCCCAGGAAAAGTAATATTACAAGCTTTTACCATGGCAACTTCCTACCAACTATTCAAAAACCAGTAGGGTCAAGGTTAACTTAAACTTCACTAATGCCAAGCCAATTCCTTGTCTCTAAAGAGACCCCAAAACCGAGCACGACGGTTCTCCATACTTCAAGCCTGAAAATAATCAATGACAATGGGATGAGATATAATTTCAACGAGTCAACTTCATAAACTTCAATTAGGAAGTTAATTTGCATCGAAGGTAGCCTAAACACGCAACAACATACAATTTTACATTGCCTTGACACACCTTTGCATATTAGCACATCACATATGCCAATACTAATACAACAAACATAATCAATAATCAGAACACATAAGTTTCATACATCAAGTATCCACACGAGTCTCAATTATAAAGTAAAACCCATTTTGACCCGTCTCATATCGCGCCTCACAGTTTTACCCCATAATTAGGTGCAATGTATCATAATCATTTACACATATTCCAATTATTACGACCCCTCAGGCCACAGCCAACATACGAGTTGGCCGTCTTCCAACATAACCGAGCATCATCCCATTCTATCGGGCATAGCATCGTCTAGAACCCCCACTTTGATAACATTTCATAAAATAGTTTTGGTCCAACCTCAAATGCGATTTAACATCTGGACTCCCGCCGGGGATCTAATAAAAATCAAGCATTGCCTCCAAACTCCCGTTGGGTGACGAGTTCACTTAAATAATCACTCAAGCACACCAATAATAAATCCAATTCTTATTGCCATTAATTAGCCCAGAACAAAAGAGTTCGCATTCAAATAATCAACTTCGGCAATTTTTTCACACTTAAAAATTCTAGTAAAATATTAGTACGTGGTCACATATTTGAAAAAAAAAAAAAAAAAAAAAACCCCCTTCAAACTTTGCACACTTCCATATTGTTTTATTTAGTACGTAAAATTTGGCGTCTAAACCTGACACCTCAAAGTTCTCTACTTTCTTGCCCATAATACCCTTTTTTTTTTTGGAAATAATAAATGAAATCTATAATTAAACAATCAATAACATAGCATCACAAGCTCAAACGATCGAAATTAGGCACAATCTCATTTAGAAAAACAAGCATAAAGTTCTACTTAACCGCTAATCCGTCATTAATTACACTAATCGCAATTAATTAGGCTATGCGAATTATTAGGTAATTCCAATTAATTAGGCTAAACTCGATTAATTAACCTAACTATAATTAATTAAAAACTAATCGATGTTAATTAAAATAATTAAAAATAATTGCAATTAATAAAAATAAATCATGATTAATAAAATAAATCACTATTAATTAATCTAACCGTACTTACTTAAACTAATCGCACTTAAATTTAATCTAAACCGTCCTTAATTGCAATTAAGGCTAAACTAAAATTAACTAATATTAACCACTATTATCCTTAAATAATCTACCTCCTAAATGTAATTAGCACCCTAATCCACGATTAGGATGTTAACTCACGGGTTTTCCGGTGATGGCAAGTTCGTGGCGATGGTGGCGTGATGGCAACAAGAACATGACGCTGGTGGCTCGAATGGAGAGTCAACGGTGGCGGTGGCGGTGGCGGCGACTCAAGCTCACGGCTTGAGCTTGGGCGTTTGGTGGTGGTGGCTCGGGCAGACGGTGACGGTGACGGTGGCTTGGGAACGGTGGTGGTGATGTGGGTGGTGGCAGTGATGGAGGGTGATGGTGGCGGCATGGTGGTGGTGGATGCTGAAGTGGTGAGATCTGGTGGTGAGGGGATGAAGAAGAATGAGAAGGGGATTAAAAAAAAAAAAAAGTTGAGGGAAATGAAAGTATATGGAGGAGGAGAGGTTCTGCAGTCCAAGGGGAGGAGGCGTGCGGAAAGAAACAAGAGCGAGGGCAGAGAGAGATGGATAGAAAGAAAGAGAGGAAGAGAAAAGTGAGAGAAAGGAAAGGAAAAAATGAGAGGGAGGGGCTGTTCAGCAAAAGGGCAAAAGGGATGAACGTGGGGGAGAGGACGAGAGAGAAGAAAAGATTTTTTTTTTTTTTCCTCTAAAAATCTCAACATTTCCCCAAATCTTCATCATTTCTCATTCCAACTCTTCCCCAAAATCCTCCTAGCCAAGCTTCTCGTCTCATCCATTTTCTTTTTATTTTTATTTTTCCTTAAAGCCAAGATCTTGGCCAACAAATCACAATTTTACCCACTGAGTCTGATTTTTCCTTTTTTGGTTCTCAATTTCTGTCCGATAATTCATTTTCTGAAAATTTTGAACTTGCCGACAATTCAACGAAAAATGAGACGACGTTCAATAAATTAGTCTTGCGACCCTTGAAAGTTCGTTACTCAAAATTGAATTAAATTTCATGGTTAAAAATCGATCAAATGCGATTTTTGTATGACATAAACTATCGGATGGCTTTCAGGGGTTCTCGCGCGATTGACCCATGGTCGATAATTTTCGATTCACGTTTATGCATCTTCGAATCATGGACGACCCTTGATGGTCATGTAATCGCGATGGTTCAATTACATACAATGAATATAAGATCAATAGAAAAATCGGTTTATTGTCATTCGACGTAAATGTTGTAATCATGCAAAATCAATCACCCATGAACCAACTATTTATTTCCGTCGAATCAATTCATATCCATTCACTAATTGACTTAGAACAATGTGGTATTGACCCATGTTGATCCTTATGATCCAACGGTCGATCCCTGATCAAATTTTTTGGTCTTTCGCATTTTAATTATTTACGGCCTCACACAATAAATTAGTTAACTCTAAGTGATCAGTTCAGAGTAAAATAACCATAAGTACATTGTTGAAATAACCATTTTATATATTTTAAAATATGACCAAATTTTGGGATATCACAATAGCTATCAATTTTATTTATTTTAGAGTGCATTTCTATTCCCAATATATAAAATTCAATGTATTTCATTTACTTACTAACACATTCAATGTTAATAGTACGAAAAGCCTAAACTGTTACACTTTTAATAAATTTACCTTTTATTGATTTTCGTTAAATTTTACTATTAAATTTTTTTTTTTTTGGTGGCCAGGGGAACCCCGCACGGCCGACAGCCGGAGAGTAAACCCTGGGGTGACGCTAGCGGAGGACCCACCACCCCGACGCCACACTTAAGAATCTCTAGTGACCGTGAGGGGATTTGAACTACTCCCCTTGCGTTAGGGGGAGAGAGCCCAAACCATCGCGGCCACCGCAGGCGGTGGTTTTACTATTAAATTGTTGAATTGGATAAAACGTGACATTTTATAGGTTTATCAATTTGCAGTTTTTTCCTCCATTTGTCACAAATGTACCAGTTTAAATTTTTCGTGATATTAATTTAATTTAACAGAAAACTAACAAATAATAAATTTATTACAAATGATCAATTTGTGATTTTTTATGGCTAAAAATTAATTTGGTAAATTTGTCACATACATATTAACTTGGGGTTTTTTTTTATGGTAATAACCCTATAAAAAAAAAGGAAAATTTCAATTAAGGGCCTAAAGTGAAATCGTTTTCTTAAAAAAGGGCCTAAAGTGGACATTGTATCAAATAAGAGCCTGAAGTGACCGATTTAGTCTCGAATAAGGTTTCAACTTGAAAGCCAGTCAAATCTTATTTGCAACTATGGGTATTTTCGTCTAAAGACTTTTTTTTTCTTTTTCCTTTTTGTTTTTATTTTCTTTCTTTTTTCATCTTGCTCACTTCCTTCTTGACAAATGCATCAGACTCCTCATGCACGAGCTTGCACAGGTGCAAAACAATTTGAACAATTTAGGAAAAGAAAAAAACGAAAAGATATTTGAGAAGTTATGTAGTTTTGCAAAACTACAAATTGCGTGTTTCAGTTCTGCAGCCTCCCCATCAGCAAATTTCAAAGCGCATGCTCTACATTATGCAATTTTGCATCCTCACCCAAGAACTCATCGATTTCGGCACAAGCCGGTTTTTAAGTTATTCGCCACCACTCACCTTTTTCGATGATGATAATAAACTTGAGAATCAAGAAATATTCATCAGTGGGTTTTGTTTTTATTCAATTTGCTTGTAAAAACTTATTATAGCAATTAAAGTAACAGTTTCATGCTCTCCCCACCGATGAAATTGCCTATGCCCCGATAACTTTCACTCGTAGCTTATTGGGAATGTTTTATTGGGTTCAGGTTGGATTATCTTCTTGAGTGGGTCCAATTGTGGCATGCTAGTTATTTTTAAAGGCTGCTGAATTATTTTGACCTGTGATTGAAGATACTCGCCTTTGGTGGCGATACGAATCAGACAGCACTCAATTTAGAAAATGAATGACTCTGGTCTACACATATTCAAACAAAGTTGCTTCTCTAACTCTGAAATATTATCTACACAGATTCGAGAGAAAATAACAAAATGAAAAAAGTGCAAAATCGCTAAAAAGTTCACAAAACCACGTATTTCACGAACAAATCAATGCACATGAGTATTATAGAGATTCCTCAAAAACTTCTAATAAATTTGGCTTAGGCACTTCAATATGGCTTCTCCTTACTAAGATCAATCATAGCCTACGTGAGCACCGATTTGAATTCAAGCATCAACGACAACGAGGGCAGCAAGCTAATGGCTTACACCTCATCATGCTTCGTGCTTGACCATGACCACAAGATGTGGGGATTGAATCGAGCTGAGTGTCACATCTTGGTCCACTCGTGCTCGATCTAGGGCTTGGATTGACCTCCATCTTTCAACAAAGGTATTGGAGTTGCTCTTGAGGGCAATGACAAATGAGTGGCCAATTCAGCAAGGAAGATAGAGATGGACTTTGGAGAACACGATCTAAAGAGTGAAAAAGGCGACGGCACGATGATGATGAAGAAAAAGAAAGAGAAGGAGAAAATAAATTAAAAAAAGAAGGAAAAAAGTCTTTAGACGACAATGTCCATTTTAGGTCCTTTTTTAAGAAAACGGTTCCACTTTAGACCCTTAATTGAAATTTTCCCTAAAAAAAATTAGTACGTTACACTATAGGACACATATTTATATCAATACTACCATACAATTATGAAACGAAATGACATAACAATTCAGATTATTAATCATTTTCATCTTATAAGCAAACATTTGCAAAGAAAAGACAAATTCAATCATAACTAAAATTAACTTTTATACATTCGTATTTACTTGAAAATTACGGTGCAGAACATGGAGTGTCACATGCTCTCCTACACACTTCCTCTTTAAAATTTATTTATTCTGTAAATTACTAAACATCATTTTGGAATGTCATTTTTGTCTTTGTTTTCACATGTAATTTTTCTTTTGTCAGTTTTATTTTATTCCTACTCTAATACTCATTCTCAGACTTTTACCATGCCTCTTGTCGGACGTGGGAGTCGAAACCCACTCCTAAAACTTACGTGTCCCACCCCATCCCCCTAAGAATGTGGGGATTTGAACCCCTTACTTTCCCCTTCCGTGTTGAAAGAGTGGCCACTGGGGACTTTCACATATAATTTATCCCGCATCTAATTGAGTAAGTACACGTTTGCATGCGATTTCTCTTAAAAGATTTTATCGGTCTTCCTGACAGTTGGGTTAGGTCTTTGACTGAACGCTAGGATTAAATATCTGGAAACCTGATTTTTGGATCCACAATGCACATTATCCAATATTTTATTCTCGCATGATTTTTATCCAAGATATTTAATCCTGATTTTTGGATCTTCAATGCACATTATCTAATTTTTTATTCTTGCATGATTACTATCTAAGATATTTTATTCGTCGTGCTGTGCAATGATAATAAATAGTCGCTTAGCCACTAACAAATTCATTAAATAAATCTGTTTGAATAAATTTCGTCCATATCTATCTATGGACGCGTGAAAATCTATCTGTACACACTTATACATTAAATGAAAAATGGTCATTTGAAATTAAAGAAGCCAGATGCTTTTGTCAAGGGTCGGCAATTTCTTAGCAACGGAATATCTCGTGAGACGCCTAGTAAGTGGAGAACACCTGACTTCCTTCTATAGTTGTTCCTAAGAATCATACGGTAGATAGCATTTTTTGTATCGGATTGGACCATCAAATTATAACCGATACATTTGTGACAAATTTATCTCAAATTAATTTTTTAATCACCAAATACCCAAAATTGATACATTTTTTATAAATTTACTTTTCGTTAGCTTTCATTAAATTAAATTAATATTACGGAAAATCACAAACTATAAACTAAGGGTAAAACCCCGAATTGGTACACCCGTCAATAATTCGAAAATAAAATTTAACGAAAACTAATTGAAATTAAATCTGTCATAGATGTACTAATTTATCTTTTTGGTGGGGGATTATAAAAATATCAATTTGGGATTTTCGTATTGTTAATCCTTTATGATATCCGTTCTGACCTAACTTCCCATTTTCGGAAAAGGGTTGAACCTGACTTTCGGCATTGTCGCGGGTGCGAGTTGACTTTCAGTTAGTCGGGTGGAAGAGAAGATAGGAAGGTTTGCCCTTTATAGCTCGTTTCATAAAACGAAGGCTCTCTCGTCCAAGAGAAGAGGGGAAAAAACTTATGTTTGCTTGTTCTTCCGGCCACCAAAGTGCGGAGTGATATGGAGATTGCCACGTATTCGTCGACTACCTTCACCATTTACCTTCCAACGCTCGTGCTCCTCCTCGGCAATGTCGTTCTTGGGGCTCAAGCCAGTGTTCATTATTACAACTTCATGGTCAGTAAAATTTGCATGCTTTTTACTCTAACTGATTTTGTTATGGAGGGATTCGCAAACACTTGTTGAGTATTTCATCAAGAGAAATTTGCAATTTTCAATTGTACTTATCATTTTTTATCGCGTGCAATCGCCACCTTAGAAAGTGAATTGCCTTGAAAATATGTCTGAGGGGTATATCTTGAAGAACTTATCTGAATGAATCTCTTGAAAATAAGTCAGAATCTTATATATAGTGTTTAAGATTACATATGGTTGGATGAAGATACTGAATTTATAGATTTGGTCAACTGTAAAAGAGATAATAAAGGATATTGTCGTTGTTGACACCTAAATTTTGGGGGTTCATTTTTGCTAAAATATAAAAAAAATAATAATAAAAATGCATGGCATATAGTTTAGGCAGATTTTATTTAATTTTGTTATATTTTGTTATATTTTTGTTAAGATTATTATAGATTTAGGTAATATGTGATGGGAGGTGCGTTTCTGCGCAAAAAGGGGAATTTTTGGATAGAATATGCAAAAATATTTTTATGATATATGCAGAGGTATCGCACGCGAGCGAAATTGGTAATAAAATATACCGCGAGGATACAATGTTTGGGTGTATAAAAGCGGGTGCATACGGTCGAGCTAGGGGGGCTGACTTTTTGTAGAGAAATTTTGAAAGCAAAAATAAAAATAAAAAGAAAAGTGAGCTGAGAGAAAGAGAGAAAAAATAAAAAAGAGAAAGAGAAAAGGGGCCGAAGCCCCCCTTCCCCGGCGACCGTACGTCTTCCCAGGGGGGAACCCTCGCCGGCCCTCGTCGCCGTCGAGGCCATCGCCGCCGCACCGCCCGCTCCACTCGCGCCGCCCCGACGCCCTCTGCAGTCCCCGACGCCGTCGCGATCGCGCCCAGATCCAAGCCGCCCCGAGGCCCTCTCCGCTCCGCTCGCACCGCCCCGACGCCCCTGCTGCGCCGAGGCCCTCTCCGCACCGCCTCGTGCCGGCCACCGCGCCTTCGTCATCGCTCCACCGCCTCCATCGCGACGCCCCTCGTTCCGCCCGTGAAGTCGCCGCCGCCTGAGCCTCCCGCTGGTCCCGCCGAGCCACGACACCGAGCCTCGCCTGCAGATCCGTGACCCAGGCGCCCGTGAGGTCTCCTCTTCGCCTGCAGGAGGTCTCGCCTCTGCCCAGATCTGCTATCGCGACGCCCCCCACTCCGCCTTTGTCGCCCCGACGCCACCGGTGAGCCCAGATCCAGGCCGCCTCGAGCCGCGACTCCCGTGCTGTTACGACTCGCCCCGACGCGCTGCCTGGCCAACCGTGCGCACGCCCGTCCTCGGCCCGAGACGCCTCCTATCGCCGATTTGCCGCCGCCTGCCTCCCCGATGCCGCGCCGCCGTCGCGCCGTCCCTGGAGAACCTCGCCGGGACTCTTGTCGAAGCCAGCCACCGCCGCCGGAACCCTAGCCGACGTTTTCCCCCGCCGGCCCCTTTTTTTTTTCTCTTTCTTTTTCTTTTCGAAAAAACAAAAGAAAGCAAAAAAAAGCAATTAGGTAGATTTCCTTTCTTTTATTTACTTTATTTTATTTTTATTGTTTTATTGTTATTTTATTGTTATTGTTTCCTTGTTATTTATTTTTGTTAACAACATTAGGCCCTAATAAGTGATTGGAAATTCCAATTTATCCCCTAATTCGCAACCGCACCGATTTTTTATTTCGTCTATAAGGCTTTAGACGAAATAATTAATCATGTGGGAATAAAATTGATATTTTGACCTTTAAGGCTTAAGATCAATTTATTGATTTTACTAGCGAAATATCACCCCTTGATTTGAATGATATGTGATATCCTTTTTGGGTAATGTTGAATGAACTTGATTGTTTCTATTTGTCTTGTGAAATGCCTGAGTTAGAATATTGCATGTTTAGGGTTATTTGCATGTTTAGGCTAAGCATTTTAGTTATCGTAAATCTTAAAAAAAAAAAAACAACAAAAAAATCAGTTAATTTAGGTTGCATGAAATTGTTAATTTCAAAACAAAATCAAAAAAAAAAAAAAAAATCAAAAAAATCTTTAACTGGGTTTAATTGTCTTGCATATTTAGTTAGGGATTTTAATTAAGTCATGAAAAAAAAACAAAAAAAGCAAAATTCACCTAGGATGCTAGTTGAATCGCATGTTAAATTTTAATTAAAAAAAACAAAAAGCAAACAAAAAATCATCAATTTTTAGAATAGAATTGCATGTTTAATTTTTAAGCTTAGATCATTTCTAAATAGATTGCATCTTAGGCTAGAAATTACTAAATTAAAACAATTTCTTAATTTAAATTAGGATAACCTAATTCCTAGTTTAAATAGGATAAAATTTTAATTTAGTTAGGAATTTCATTCAAATATCTTAGGATAGATTAATTCCACCTTTTTAGGATAAATTGTAATTTTTAGAAAAAAAAAAAATAAAAAAATCATAAAATCATAAAATCAAAAAGAAAAAAATCAAAAATCTTGCATGAGCATGTAGAATTAGGAATACGATTTAGTAAATAAGACATTTAGGCTAGCAAATTAGGTTTTTTTTTTATAATCACATTTTTAGGATCATTTTTTTTAGAAATATTTTTTTAAATAGGTTAGGACTAGATTTAGATAATTTCATTCTTAGAAAACTTGGCACTTTTAAAAAAAAAAAAAAAACCAAACAATAAATAAATGGTCTTCTAAGTCAAAATAGGGTTAATTTAAATTAATCCTAAACATGAATTAGAAAATTATTCGTTTTAGGTAGTTCAATTAGAGCTTTTATTAATTCAAAATTCCAGATAAAAAAATCCAAAAAAATTAGGTGCATGTTAATCAATTTGCATTCTAGGACCATTTAGTTTAAATTTGCATATTAGATCATTTAAATTGCAATTATTGCATTTCATGTCATATAATTTAGATCATTTTGTCATGTCATATTAGGCTATTAGCATGCATTGCATTTAGATTAAGTTCCATTAAATAAAGTGAAAACAAAAAAAGAAATTTGCGTGTTGATTAGAGACAATATCTAGGATTGTTGATGTGGAATTTAATCTAACGATGTAGATGCTTTCGTTGCTACAAGATAAGTCTCTTAACCTTATTCATTGTTTTATTGGGTGTTAAATTGGTGGATTGCGCACCCGCATGATCACCTCACATGTTAGGGAGATAAATTAAAATCGATTCAAGCTGCTTGCTAAACATTTTTCAAAATAAAAGAATGGTACCGAAAGGGCATTAGAGAAATCTAGTGTAACCAAGTCCCCGTACCCATAATCTCTGGTTCGTAGGAGTAAAGTAATCTCCCATTACTTTACTTGGGTTTCTAATCGACCCACCAAAAACTGATTAGTGGCGACTCCTTAATAAAAATCATTTGCATGTTAAGAATTCAAACCTAAGTCGCAAATTGGTATAGGCTTGGGAGAGCCCGAGTTAAGTCTAGACTTAACAATCCATTAGCCAAACCCTAGGTGGTTCACACCCCGAAAAATTGGTTGCGACAGCTTGGCGACTTCGCTGGGAATTTGAGGTAAAACTCTTAGTGGACTTAGGCCAATTTTTCTTTTCTTTTGAAAAATGTTTTTGTTTGGCAACGAGGATCCCAGGTATGTTCCTAACATTTAAGGTGTTAAATGTTTTTGCAGATTGGGAGGTATAAGGGGAAGTGTTTGCTAACCTTTGTTTTGCAGGGAGGCGTAAGAATGAATGGTTTATTTTTATGTATGAAGTGTTGCTTGATATAAACTGTTGTGCATGCCTTGCATTTAACACTACACTTATGCACACACAACCTGCCGTCGGACCTAGGCCGCACTAGGATATTTAGGATGGTATTGAGTTGGATACGACTTTGACCGCGAGGCCGCGTAGTAGAGGTTGCCCAACTCAATCCCGAAAGTTTCTTTCTTGGTGTCAAGAATGTTTACCTCTGCCCGCGAGGCTACGTCGCATTGGGGTATCATTCTTGAATAAGCTGGAGTTAGAAGGGCTTGACTTATTATGTGAGGCTACATCTAAGTCATCCCACCCTTTTAGCTCCACCTTGTTTAGCCTTCCTAGTTAGAAATCGAACCTCACGTTTCATGTGCTTGTCTATGTGGTTGCTTTAATCGCCATGTGAAGTAAGTTTTCTACCCCTTACTCTTGCAATTTACTTATTGTATTTCGTCTTTCTTTTGTCGGTCCTTGACATTAGGTTGGTCGAATCCTGATTTATAAACAATGGGAAAATCCGACATTCGATTCGTGCCTGCACCAAAGGTTGAACTTAAATCATGGTGGGATCGTCTGGGCCATGATGGCCAAAGCTATGTTAAAGGTAGACTGGGTCGCCTTACTCCCCTTCTCGACATCGATGTTCAAAGTGGCGTCATGCAAGCACTCGCTCATTTCTGGTGTCCCCAAACATCAACATTTATATTTGGTAAGCATGAGCTCACCCCGACCTTGGAGGAATACGGCATCGCCATAGGAAAACCTTTGGAATTGGATCTAATAAACCCACCTCTTGGAATAAAACCTGCATCAATTTTGTCGATTTTCTTAGGATGGATGAGGATCGAATTAAAAGAGTGCTAAAAGATAATTGTCTTGCATGCCCTTTTTCCTTCCTAGATCAAAGTTTTGCTGATGCAGACGCTCTTTTGAAAAGCAAAATCTTCATCTTAGCCTTTTTCGAGTTTATTATTTTTCCTCTCCGCAAAGAAGCTATTAAACCTGCTATTATATTGGTTGTCAAACAAGTGTGTGCTGGGGTTGGTTTTGTCAATACCATTTTAGCTGAAACATTTTTGTCACTTACCCGATTCAAGGAAGATGAGGATAAAACTTTTCATGCACCAATTGAACTCTTACAAATCTGGTTCTTTTCTCACATGAGAAAGATCGACATTCACATGCATATTATTAATGTTACTGATTCTCATCATCCCATTGAGGTATTCAAGAAGTATCAAGATCGAACTCCAAATCTTTCTTACTCAAAATGGATCAAATTGTTGAAAAATTCCAATACCAAGAGTTTCCTATGGCATGCTAAATGGTTCCAAGTCTCCAAGGCACGCCTCACTCATGGCGATGATGAGCCAATTCCATTATTGGGGATCACCAGTGCCACTTCTTACTATCCACTCCGAGTGGCCCATCAATATTGAGTTGTGCAGGACCTGCCACCCCCTCTCAAGCTTGGTTTGTTCCAAATTCAATTCACTACCAAGGATGGTGATCACAAGAGATGGCTTCACTGCATCGAACAAGCCTGGCTCGCATGTCGCGAACAAAAGTTGAACTTGCCCAAGGATGAGCTTGAAGGGAAGGAAAAGGTTTACCATGCCACTACTCGATACATCCGTCGACACAAAATTCCAATCGAGTATCTCCTGAAGGTGCCGGATGTGACTGAGAGGCCCACTCGACAAGCGGAGCTTAATCATCACAAGAGGAAGATTGAGCAACTTGAGAAGCAAGCCAAGAAGGATGCCAAAGAGAAGAGGCAATTACGTCGAGCGTTGGCTTCCCATTTGTTTATGGATCGGGCTAAATAAAGTGGCTTGAGTCAATTTAGTCTTTCTACTTTAGCTTAATGTCTCGGAAGTTGAGTCATTTACTTTATTTGTCAAGAACTTTTCAAATGTCATTTTCAATCAATTTCATTAATAAAAGTGGTTAGATTTTCGTCATGGGCCGGCACATTTCATATCAAAGTGCTTATGTATGTTCATTCATGATCAATTAGGTGGCAACGGACCCTCCACGCTCACCCATTATCACGCGATCAAGGGCCAAAATGGCGGAACAAAATGAGATGCATGATCGTATGTCCAATATGAAAGATCAGCTCCGTCAGTTAGCTGCCTCCATGGAGGTTATAATGACTCAATTCAGATCATTCCAAGTCAATCCGACTCCTCCACCCATTCTTCCTCAGGCTGTTATCCCGATGCAAGCAGATAAGCCCCAGTCAAGTAATAATGGCATACCTGATTTAGAAGACGACCCATCCTCGATCAATGTGGAAAAGGGAAAGTTTCTTGACCTCCCCAAGACGGAGCCGGATGAACGCTTCGCGAAACTTGAAGAAAAGGTGAAACAACTGCAGGAGTCACAGAACTCACTCCCTTTTGACTTGTCGGTCTACGAGAAGGTCAAGATGCCGAAGAAGTTCAAAATGCCAGAATTTGAGAAGTACGATGGTACTACCTGCCCAAAATCTCATTTGCAGATGTACCACGTACACATGGCCCAATATGTCAAGAACGAGCCCCTCATGATCCAATCATTTCACGCAAATTTGACTGGACCAGCGCTAAACTGGTATGTGATGAAGAATGTGAACCTTCTGGAAACCTGGAATGAGGTAGCCGATGCCTTCATCAAGCAGTACAAGTTCAACATGGACATCGCTCCTTCCCGAGAAGATCTTGAGAGGATGGAGAAAAAGAGGAGCGAGTCGTTCAAGGAGTATGCCGTGAGATGGCGGAATCTGGCTGCTCAAATCACTCCTGAGCCTACCGACAAGGAGTTGATGAAGCTCTTCATAAAGACCCTCCCATTTGAATTCCGTAATCGAATGGCAAGCACTTATGTTGAAAGTTTCAACCAGCTGATTCCAGTGGGAGAACAAATTGAGATGGGAATAAGGGAAGGATGGTTCACTGAGTCATCAAGTAAGAGATTCTCTGCCAAGAAGGAGAAAGAAGCCGTCATGGATGTGAATGTAGCCTATAGCCAAGAAAGTTCTGTTCGTGCCCCGATAAATGTAAGGCAACAACAAGCTACTGGCCGTCAGTCATTTGCCCAAGCAAGAAGACAGTTCACTCCACTCCCTGGATCTCCATCCCAGGTTTTAGCAATTCTCCAGAAGAAAGGTTTGCTTTCCACTGACCCAAAGCGCCCTAACCACGAAAGCATGTGTAGTTACGACTCGACAAAGAAGTGTGATTACCATAGTGGGGAATTGGGGCATTCAACTGACGAGTGTTTCACCCTCAAACACAAGATTCAAAACCTCTTGTACACGAAGGCCTTTTCATTCCAAAACGCTCGACCAAATGTCCAAAAAGAATCCGCTACCGGAGCATGAGGATACAGTGAACGCTATTCTAGAATCTGAAGTTGGTCGCATCAAGAACTCGAAGGTACATGTGGCGGATGCTTACAATGGCCTAGTGAGAGCTGGGTATTATCCGGATCATGAAGATATTCCCCTATCACTAATGAAGGAGAGAGTTGCCAAAATGGTTGACGACGGCATTATAGTTTATGCTGACCGTAATTGCATAGTTTCAACTATTTCCCACATCATCATCGATTGGGAGGAGGAACAAGCCGCACTTGTCGCTGAAAAAGAAGAGGTTGATCCTTCACTTGCGGACATGCCCCAGTTATAGGACGCGTCCGATGATGAGATTGTTATTGAAATGCCACAGCCATATGAGTATGTCAGCAACAAGGCCGTCCATTGGTCCTATGACTTGGATGTTGGCATTGTCACAAGGTCTGGCCGGACTTATGCTCAAGCAAATGTTCAACCTGCAAAGCCTGTCACTGATGAAGAGGCCAAGAAATTTCTGGCTGTAATAAAAGCAAGTGAGTATAACGTGGTCGATCAATTGAGGAAAATGCCCGCCCAGGTCTCTTTGCTTGAGCTCCTGCAGACTAGGTAGCACCGACACGCGACACGGACACGTGACACGACACGATACGACACGTCGACACGTTATTTTTAAAAAATAGAGAATTCCGACACGTTGCGACACGTTATATATTAAATTAATATTTTTATTTTTAATTAATTTGATTCAAATTCATAAATAAATAAATAATTAAAAAAGAACCTATAATAAATTGATACTAATAATATTAATAAATCAATTCATTAGAAATTCGAAAGATATAGTCATAATTAATGCGAAACATGTTTTTAACTTTAACAAAAATTATTGATGATATTAATGACTAATAAGAAATTAGAATTTATTTATTTAAATAAATCCATAATTTTCTATAATGACCAAATGTTATCATTATTCAAAATTCAAAATTTTATTTTTCGAAATTATTTTTTAATCTCATTTATTTAATTTTTCAATTGAAAACAAATCCCCAAATGTCCACCCTTCTTTCCGTCGTCCTTTCCCTCCACCCCAAATTTTTTTTTTTTTTCCCTCCCCACCACCGACGACAGACATGACTGTCATTTCCCCTTCCCCCAAATTTTTTTCTCTTTTTTGGTCGAACCCTCCCCCAAATTCAAAAGTCGGCATCGGTACCCTTTTTTTTTTTTATTACTTTTACTTCCCTCAGCAAAACCCTAGCCATCCTCCTTTTCCTCCTTCTCACGGCTGGCCGCACGACCCCCTCCCCTTCCTCTCCTCTTCCTCTTCCTTTCGATCCTTCTCCTCCGCCTCCTCGCCGCACGACCACCTTCCTCCTCCTCATCGCTGATCCATCGCAACGGTGGCCGCCCTCGCCTGAGTTTCTGCTCTCTCTCGCCGTCTCACGCCGTCGCGGTGGTCCGTTGTGTGGCTTTCTCTCTCTTCTTTCTCTCTGTTTGGCTCTTTCTTTGGCCGTCTCTCGCCGTCGCTTGCGGCCTGTCTCTGCTCCCTCGGCCTCTCTCGCCTGAGTCGCCTCTCTCGCCTGAGTCGCCTCCACCCTCCATCGTCTTCCGGACACGCGTGTCGAAGCGTATCGGGAAACGTTGACCGCGTGTCGGAAAATCGGACACGCGTTGACTGCGTGTCCGACCGTGTCCGGGCGTGTCGACGTGTCTGACACGCTTCGACACGTGTCGGACACGACACGGAAGCACGGACAACGTGTCCGTGCTACCTAGCCTGCAGACATCGCCCGTGCATCAAAAGGCACTAATGAAGGTGCTAAGTGAAATTCATGTGCCAGAGACGATCGAGGCAGACAAGTTAGAAGAATTTATAGGATCAGTCCTTCTCAAGGATTTGATCGCCTTTTCCGATGAGGAATTCCCTCTTGAGGGTAGAGGGCACAACAAGGCACTTTACATATCCGTTAAGCATAAGACTACCCATGTGTCCCGAGTGCTCATTGATAATAGGTTCGCCCTAAATATATGCCCGTTGGCTACTCTTCACCGCCTCAAAGTTGACCCATCCAGGATACATGGTGCAACGACCTCTGTGCGAGCTTTCGATGGCACGAAGAAGGACGTAATCGGGCAAATCCACCTTGATGTACAAATAGGGCCGGTCGTCTTCAACATTCCCTTTCAAGTGTTGGACATCCCTACTGCATTCAACTTCTTACTGGGACGTCCCTGGATACACACCGCGGGAGTAGTATCTTCAAGTTTGCATCAGGTTGTAAAGTTCGTGATTGAAAGGAAGTTGGTCACCGTATATGGTGAGGAGGATCACCGGATCTATCAGGAGACGGCCATCCCCTATGTGGAGCCAGACTCTGAGTTCGAAGCGAGCTACCACTCATTCGAGTTAGTATCCACCATACATGTTGTTCCTGACTTGACGCCTCCTACTCCCGAAGTTTCAAATGCTGCCCTTATGGTGGGAAGAGTGATGGTCGGGAATGGTTTTGTTCCTGGTGGTGGTCTTGGAAGAAATGGCCAAGGCATTCGAGACCCCATTGAAGCCCCTCAGAGGTCCCATTTTGCTGGATTAGGGTACCACGGAAGAGGTGGACAAAATTCTGGAGGAAGAAGACAAGAAGGACCGAACCCGACACCTAACCGAAGGCAAGGGAGGCAAAATCCTTGCCACTAAGTATTCATGAAACATTCCCCGGTCCTCCAAGTAATGATGCGGGATGAGGCGGAAGTGATAGACACCAGGGCAGCCGAGCGGCAAGTTTGACTACCTGGTGAAATATTCGGCCCCTCCAAGCTTCTACATAGATCCCCGGAGCATTGTCCCGGATGGATGGGGTGGCATGGATGATCCGATACCCCCGAAGACCGAGGATCCTGAATACATGCTGGAAGGAGCAACAAGCTTGTTCGATGACATCGTCATAGGAGCCATTGACGAAGGATCCCCCGAAGAAATGGGCCTTGGCCCACAAGAGTAACTCGTTTATCGATTTCTCGCATTCCCCTACGTGGGAATTTTTATTGCTTTCTAGGAATAATCATCGCTATCTAGCAATTATCTTCGTTTTCTTTTTAGGATTTGGATTTACATTTTCCATTCAATAAATGTAATTGATTGATGAATATCAATAAAATTACAAGTTTTATTTTGAGGGCATGATGAGGTACACCAAACTAGCCCGGTGATGATATCCAGCCGATAAAAAAAAAAAAAAAAAAAAAAAGAGAAAAATCCAAGGAGAATTCTGAGGCCTGGACTTCATCATGCTTCCTAGTGTCAAAATGTTTATAAAAATCCTTTTCAAAAGTCTTTCAAAAAGTCTTTCAAAAAATCTTTCAAAAATACAGATTACTCGTTTTTGTTTTTCTAATTTATCTACTTCTGTTTCAGGGGTAATCTTATAACATGCAAAGGCATAGAAGTGGACCAATCCAATGCCGCAAGCGCTGATAACGAAGACCCTGGAGACTCAACTGAAGACTCCATTGAAGTGCAGCGTAGCTAGGAACAAGCATGAAAAACCAAGGCTCTTACATCCGAGCAAACTGTCACTATCAATTTAAGTGACACTGAAGAAGCCAAGGAGGTCAAGATTGGGGCAAATCTCCCAAAAGACGAGTCCGAACGCCTAATCCAGCTATTAAAAGAATATCAGGAAGTCTTCGCATGGACCTATGCTGACATGCCCGGTTTAGACCCAAAGCAATCGTGGAGCATGCCTTGCCTACTAATCCGGACGTGCCACCTAAAAAGCGAGAGGCTACGGAGGACCAAACCCGAGCTCTCAAAGAAGATTGAGGAAGAGGTGATGAAGCTTTTGAAAGTGGGATTTATTGAAGTCTCACAATATCCTGAATGGGTAGCTAACATTATGCCAGTAATGAAGAAAGATGGTTGAGTTCGAGTCTGTGTTGACTATCGGGACTTGAATAAGGCTAGCCCGAAGGATGATTTCCCACTACCCCACATAAACGTCCTTGTGGATAGCACTGCTGGATTTGAGTTATTCTCGTTCATGGATGGTTTCTCCAAGTACAATCAGATAAGGATGAAGGAAGAAGATAAGGAGAAGACTGCATTTATTACCCCGTGGGGGACCTTCCATTATAAGGTCATGCCTTTCGGACTCAAGAATGCAGGGGCAACTTACCAGCGAGCCATGGTAGCATTGTTTCATGATATGATGCATCAAGAGATCGAGGTTTATGTCAACGATATGATTGCGAAGACCCGACCTGGAAGAAGCTATGTTGAAACCCTGAAGAAGTTGTTTGATCGTCTTCGTGAATTCAAGCTTCGATTAAACCTTGCAAAGTGCGTGTTTGGAGCAACATCCGGTAAATTACTCAGATTCATTGTGAGTAGTAAAGGAATTGAGATTGACCCATCTAAGGTTAAGGCCATATGTGAGTTACAGCCTCCATCGACGGTCAAAGAAGTCCGAAGCCTTTTGGGGAGGTTGAATTACATTGCCCGATTCATTTCCCAACTTTCTGAAACTGCCAAGCCGTTCTTCAAGCTCCTAAAGAAGAATGCACGATTCAACTGGGATGTTGAGTGTCATGAAGCATTTGACAAGATAAAACAGTATTTGATGAACCCACCAGTTCTTGTCCCACCCTCACCGGGGCATTCTTTGATTCTCTATCTCACTATCCATAGTGAGTCATTGGGAGCGATGTTGGCCCAAGAAAGCCCCGTTGACGAAGAGAACGGGCCATTTATTACTTGAGCAAGAAATTCACCGTATCGAGCTGAAATATTCGATACCGAGAAAACTTGTGCTGCATTATTATGGGTGTTGCGAGATTGCGGCAAGTACACATTGCACTACCAGACGTTCCTCGTAACTGAGAATAATCATATCAAGTATTTGCTTGATCGGCCAGCTTTGGTGGGTAAGTTGGCTAAGTGGCAAATTTTAATCTCAGAATTTGATGTGCATTTCATGCCGCAAAAGTCAGTTAAAGGTCAAGTGATCGCTGATATCTTGGCTGAAAATCCAGGAGTCTCAAGTAATGATGACGGTTCCCCAGATGACCGTGTTTTGAGTGTAGATGAAGGCTCATGGACAATGTTCTTTGATGGATCCGTGAACTTATCCGGCTCTGGTACTGGGGCAATCCTAATATCACCAGACGGACAACATCATCCGGTAGCTGCAAAGTTGGTGTTCCCGTGCACTAATAATATAGCTGAGTATGAAGCTTGCATCCTCGGACTCCAAGCTGCGATCGAGATGGATGTGACCAAATTGAAAGTATTCGGGATTCTCGCTCCGATCATACTACGAGACCGTAGGAGAATGGGAAACCAAGAACTCCAAACTGCTCCCATACCACAAGTATCTAGAAGACACGGTAAAGGAGTTCAAGGAAATTTCGTTTGAATACTTGCCAAGGTGTCATAATCAATTTGCGGATGCACTCGCAACTTTGTCTTCTATGTTGCAAGTCACCAATGGGTTGGAAGTCGAGCCATTGAAAATAGAAGTTTTGCCGAGGCCAACTTATTGCATGATCATAACTGAAGAATCTAATGGAAAGCCATGGTATTACAATATCATGAACTACATTAAAAACCAAGAATTTCCTGAAGGAAGCACTCCGGCAGATAGGAAATACATCACGAAGATGGCATCAAAATTCTTCATTAGTGGCGAAAATTTGTACAAGAGGTCTCATGATTCAGTCCTATTGCGGTGTGTGGATGCAGCGGAAGCTACTCAAATCATGCAAGAAGTGCACGAGGGAGTATGTGGCCCTTATATGAATGGGCACATGTTGGCTAAGAAAATTATGAGATTAGGCTATTACTGGCTCACACTAGAGAGTGATTGCATCAAACACGTACGAAGTTGTCACCGTTGTCAAATCTATGGTGATAAGATAAACGTTCCTCTAACTAAGCTGCATCAGTTTTCTGAGCCATGGCCTTTCTCGATGTGGGGCATTGATGTGATTGGCCCGATAAATCCCAAGGCTTCAAATGGGCATCGGTTCATTTTGGTGGCAATAGACTATTTCTCCAAGTGGATTGAAGCTACATCCTTTGCAAATGTCACTGCACGCAGTGTTGCAAAATTCATCAAACGTGATATAATTGCTCGCTATGGCGTCCCCGAATCAATCATCACCGATAACGGGACAAATCTGAACAACAAAATCGTTGATGAGCTGTTCAACGAGTTTAAGATTAAACATCTGAATTTGTCCCCTTACCGCCCTCAAATGAATGGGGCTGTGGAGGCTGCCAATAAGAACATTAAGAAGATCTTGGCCAAGACAGCCGAGAATTATCGAGATTGGCATGAGAGGTTACCTTTCGCATTGATGGCATATCGAACGTCTATCCGCACTTCTACTGGGGCAACTCCTTTTGCTCTGGTATATGGCATGGAGGCTGTTCTACCCGTGGAGGTGGAAATTCCGTCCCTAAGAGTTTTATCCTAAGCAGAATTGTCTAAGGATAAATGGATGCAACAAAGACATGAGCAGTTGAACTTGATTGATGAGAGGAGACTGAAGGCTCTTTGCCATGGCCAGACTTATCAGCAGAGAGTGGCCAGGTCCTTCAACCGGAAGGTACGACCGAGGCACTTCGAGGTAAACGATCTTGTTCTAAGGAAGCTGTTGCCAAATTTTCCAGATCCCGGGGGAAAGTTTGCCCCAAATTACGGCGGTCCATATGTGGTGAAGAAGGTACTTCCAAGAGGTGCTCTGATTCTGGCTGAAATGGATGGTCGTCAGTTTTCCACTCCGGTTAATTCCCGATCTTTGTTAAGAAGTATTATCCATGATTGAATTTGCTGTGTCATGTTTTGAATTGCAAGTGCTTTTATGATAAATAAATTGCCTCAATGAGTTGCAAATTCAATTATTCAAATTTGTTGCAAATTTTGCATGTTCTTCATAATGAATTGCGTGAGATGAATTAAGTGTGTCAAATGGGATATCTTGGGATGATGAAAGGCAAGCCTTATTCCATACACTATTTCATACACTAACCCCCAATGAGTTGTGTGAAAAATTCCATGCCCGCAAGGAAAAGGGCGGTCTCGCAAGAGGTACGTTATCCAAAGTGATGAGGGGCAGTTTCTTCCTCTACCCAAAACACTACAGGTATATCCATTGTTTAGCCCCTTGAGCCCACACACATGAAGAGTTTGTTTAAAATTACCCCTGTCAAGGATCATCCCACATTGGGACAAATTTGAAATCAAGGGTAGGAATTTTCTTACTCACACTTGCGTCAATCTTTGGGTATTGCTTTCGCAGTGTAACTTGTACGATAATTAAAGTGCCTTAAGATGATGAAGAGCAGTCATTTCTCTATCCTATACACTTTTATCCATTGCATAGCCCACTTGAGCTTATGAATTCATTTTAAACCCAGTAGGTGATCATCCCCCACACTGGGGCAAGACAAATTCAAGTGGCATGAACTAGGATGCCCACAAAAAATGAAGGTTCTGATCAAAGAAAAAAAGTGCAAAAATGGGGCATAAAAAAGCAGTGTGCCTGGTAAAAGCAAGGCCGATGCCCAAAAGAAAAGAAAAAGAAAAAACGCCTGATATGCTTAGCCATACCCTGACAAGGCGGTACAAAAAAGAAAAGGAAAAAGCTCAAATGCTGTTCCAATCAATGAGTGCAAAAGAAAATCTTCGACATTGAAAAAAAAAATTTGTAGAAATGTCATGATGATCACCAACTTTACCCTTTAAACACTTTTTGAGCCTAATCATCCTTTCGTTTCTTAACCCATGAACCAAGCCTACGTTACGTACCTTGCAAAGTCTCTTCAGATTATGGCACTTAAATTAACGTAAAGGTTCATATGTTCGAAAGCGTCGCTCGAAGGAGTGTGAGTAAGATAATTTCTGCCTCATTTCTTATGTTTCTTGACTTGTAAACCCCAAGATGATTGCAGAATATTTTTCAAATAAGCTTGACTCAAAGAGTCTCATTTGTTAAGCCATTGACCAAGCCCGCATTATGGTCCCTCTTAAAAGACCTCTCAGATTGGTAAGATCGTACCACTTGCGAGATTGCTTGGACCCTTGTCTGGCATGATGAAGGTAAGATAGAGCGATTGACAGAATCCTGCATTAAAGATCAGGATAAAATAGCCATTTTAATGAGGATGAGAGAAAAGTCCTTTCAGACCAAAGGATCCCTCATTTGACACATTCATGACACTCATGTATTCATAATGGAAATTAGATGATGCAAGATTGATGGAAATTATCATGAACATCCATTAAATTGATGCGTGATTGCAAACGCATGTTACCTGTCCTATAACCATGTTTTGCAGGAGACGTATCCCTGAAGATCAGAGATTTTACCAGGTAAGTATATCTCTATCCAAACCTTGAATACTCGTCGTTGCACAGGTATTCCCTTTCTAAGTATATTTGACACTCAATTGAGTTGTCCCCCAAAGATTTTTCTCCAGATTCAATCTGATCAAAGCGACCGAAGAATGGTTCGGGTCCTGGTCAGATGATTTCTTCCACAAGGCTGGGCGACCGAAGAATGGTTCGGGTCCTAGCCAAGCAAAACCTCAGTCTAGGTGACCGTAGCATAGAACGGGTCCTAGACAGCATTTATCGCTTTAACAGGTGACCGTAGCATAAAACGGGTCCTGGAAAAGCAATTTCCTCATTCAGGTGACCGTAGCATAGAACGGATCCTGAAAAATAGATTTCTTCGTCGAGGTGACCGTAGCATAGAACGGGTCCTTGACAACACTTATTGCTCTGACAGGTGACTGTAGCATAGAACGGATCCTGGAAAAGCAATTTCTCCATTCAGGTGACCGTAGCATAGAACGGATCCTTGGCAACACTTATTGCTCTAACAGGTGATCGTAGCATAGAACGGATCCTGGGAAAGCAATTCTCTTCTGCCATACTGGGCGACCGTAGAGTGGTACAGGTCCCAGGAAAGCGGAATCTTCACAAAGCCGTGTTACTATTCTGGGCGACCGTAGAATGGTACGGGTCCTGGACATGTAACACCCTCTACCTCGGACTACTTCATCCTCTTCGAAGGTAAGTTATTCCAGGTAGGTTCATTTGCATTAGTATTTGCATGCATCATATAAATTACATTTAAAAAAATGGAATTCATTTCCCAACAAAAAATAATTTATTGCATAAGCATAACCAAAATTTAGGTCTCAATTTGTCTTTGAAGGCAACCTCTGCGAGCTCACCTTCAAAGAGGGGCAGCTGTTGACACCTAAATTTTGGGGGTTCATTTTTACTAAAAAAAAAAAATAATAATAATAATAATAATAATAAAAATACATGGCATATAGTTTAGGCAGATTTTATTTAATTTTGTTATATTTTGTTATATTTTTGTTAAGATTATTATAGATTTAGGTAATATGTGATGGGAGGTGCGTTTCTGCGCAAAAAGGGGAATTTTTGGATAGAATATGCAAAAATATTTTTATGATATATTCAGAGGTATCGCGCGAGCGAAATTGGTAATAAAATATACCACGAGGATACAATGTTTGGGTGTATAAAAGCGGGTGCATACGGTCGAGCTAGGGGGGCTGACTTTTCGTAGAGAAATTTTGAAAGCAAAAAAAAAAAGTAAAAAGAAAAGTGAGCTGAGAGAAAGAGAGAAAAAATAAAAAAGAGAAAGAGAAAAGGGGCCGAAGCCCCCTTCCCCGGCGACCATAGGTCTTCCGGGGGAACCCTCGCCGGCCCCCATCGCCGTCGAGGCCATCACCGCCGCGCCGCCCGCTCCACTCGCGCCGCCCCGACGCCCTCTGCAGTCCCCGACGCCGCCGCGACCGCGCCCAGATCCAGGCCGCCCCGAGGCCCTCTCCGCTCCGCTCGCGCCGCCCCGACGCCCCTGCTGCCCCGAGGCCCTCTCCGCACCGCCTCGCGCCGGCCACCGCGCCTTCGTCACTGCTCCACCGCCTCCATCGCGACGCCCCTCATTCCGCCCGTGAAGTCGCCGCCGCCTGAGCCTCCCGCTGGTCCCGCCGAGCCGTGACGCCGAGCCTCGCCTGCAGATCCGCGACCCAGGCGCCCGTGAGGTCTCCTCTTCGCCTGCAGGAGGTCTCGCCTCTGCCCAGATCTGCTGTCGCGACACCCCCGCTCCGCCTTCGTCGCCCGATGCCACCGATGAACCCGGATCCGGGCCGCCTCGAGCCGTGACTCCCGCCGTCACGACTCGCCCGACGCGGCCGCTGCGTTGCGGCCCGTGCACACGCCCATCCTCGGCCCGAGACGCCCCTGTCGCCGATTTGCCACCGCCCTGCCTCCCGGTGCCGCGCCGCCGTCGCGCCGTCCCGGAGAACCTCGCCGGGACTCTGTCAGCTTGACCGCCGCCGTCGGAACCCTAGCCGGCGTTTTCCCCCGCCGGCCCCCTTTTTCTCTTTCTTTTTCTTTTTCGAAAAAAGAAAAGAAAGAAAAAAAAAAACAATTAGGTAGATTTCCTTTCTTTTATTTACTTTATTTTATTTTTATTGTTTTATTGTTATTTTATTGTTATTGTTTCCTTGTTATTTATTTTTGTTAACAACATTAGGCCCGATAAGTGATTGGAAATTCCAATTTATCCCCTAATTCGCAACCGCGCGATTTTTTATTTCGTCTATAAGGTTTTAGACGAAATAATTAATCATGTGGGAATAAAATTGATATTTTGACCTTTAAGGCTTAAGATCAATTTATTGATTTTACTAGCGAAATATCACCCCTTGATTTGAATGATATGTGATATCCTTTTTGGGTAATGTTGAATGAACTTGATTGTTTCTATTTGTCTTGTGAAATGCCTGAGTTAGAATATTGCATGTTTAGGGTTATTTGCATGTTTAGGCTAAGCATTTTAGTTATCGTAAATCTTTAAAAAAAAATCAAAAAAATCAAAAAAATCTTTAACTAGGTTTAATTGTCTTGCATATTTAGATTAGGGATTTTAATTAAGTCATAAAAAAAATAAAAAAGCAAAATTCACCTAGGATGCTAGTTGAATCGCATGTTAAATTTTAATTAAAAAAACAAAAAGCAAATAAAAAAAATCATCAATTTTTAGAATAGAATTGCATGTTTAATTTTTAAGCTTAGATCATTTCTAAATAGATTGCATCTTAAGCTAGAAATTACTAAATTAAGACAATGTCTTAATTTAAATTAGGATAACCTAATTCCTAGTTTAAATAGGATAAAATTTTAATTTAGTTAGGAATTTCATTCAAATATCTTAGGATAGATTAATTCCACCTTTTAGGATAAATTGCAATTTTTAGAAAAAAATAAAAAAATCATAAAATCAAAAAGAAAAAAAAATCAAAAATCTTGCATGAGCATGTAGAATTAGGAATACAGATTTAGTAAATAAGACATTTAGGCTAGCAAATTAGGTTTTTTTTTTTTATAATCACATTTTTAGGATCATTTTTTTAGAAATCTTTTTTTTAAATAGGTTAGGACTAGATTTAAACAAGGGAAAAAACCACCAAAAACCCTAAACTATGCACAAAGTGACAAAAATACCCCAAACTTTTTTTTTTGCACCACCAAAAACCCCCAAGTTTGCCATCTCGTGACACATTTACCCCATCGAGGGTATTTTCGTTTTTATTTCTTTTTCTTTTTTTTTCTTTTCTCTTCCCTCCGCCGGCTCCGGCGGAGGGAAGCCGGCGTCCAACAAGGGCTGCCCTCCCGGCGTCGGCCCAGGCAAGGGTCGCCCTCGCCGGCGTCGGCCCAGGCGAGGGCCTCCCTCGCCGAATCCGGCGAGGGCACCCTCGCCCGACGCCGGCGAGGGCGCCTCGCCCGAAGGCAGGTGAGGGCGGCCCTCGCCCGACCCCCGATGCCGGCGAGGGACCCTCGCCGAGATCTAGCGAGGGCACCCCTCGCCGGCGTCGGGCGAGGGTGCCCTCGCCGGATCCGGGCGAGGGAGGCCCTCGACCCAGCGAGGGCCGCCCGCCCGACGCCGGCGAGGGCCGCCCTCGCGACGCCCGAGGGCCGCCCGCCCGCCCGACGCCGCCGGCGAGGGCGGCCCGAGGGCCGCCCAGGCCGCCGCCGGCTTCCCTACGCCGGAGCCGGCGGAGGGAAGAGAAAATTTAAAAAAAAAAAAAAAAAAAAAAAAAAAAAAAAGAGAAAAATGTTTTTAAAAGCAAAATGACCAAAATGCCCCTAAGATTTAGGGTAAATGTGTCACGAAATGAAAGTTCGGGATTTTTATGTCACAAAAAATAGTTTGGGGTAAATGTGTCACGAGATGGCAAAGTTTGGGGTTTTTGGTGGTGCAAAAAAAAGTTTGGGGTATTTTTGTCACTTTGTGCATAGTTTAGGATTTTTGGTGGTTTTTTCCCTTTAAATAATTTCATTCTTAGAAAACTTGGCACTTTAAAAAAAAAAAAACCAAAAAATAAATAAATGGTCTTCTAAGTCAAAATAGGGTTAATTTAAATTAATCCTAAACATGAATTAGAAAATTATTCGTTTTAGGTAGTTCAATTAGGGCTTTTATTAATTCAAAATTCCAGATAAAAAAATCCAAAAAAATTAGGTGCATGTTAATCAATTTGCATTCTAGGACCATTTAGTTTAAATTTGCATATTAGATCATTTAAATTGCAATTATTGCATTTCATGTCATATAACTTAGATCATTTTGTCATGTCATATTAGGCTATTAGCATGCATTGCATTTAGATTAAGTTCCATTAAATAAAGTGAAAACAAAAAAAAGAAATTTGCGTGTTGATTAGAGACCATATCTAGGATTTTTGATGTGGAATTTAATCGTTGCTACAAGGTAAGTCCCTTAACCTTATTCATTGTTTTATTGGGTGTTAAATTGGTGGATTGCGCACCCGCATGATCACCTCACATGTTAGGGAGATAAATTAAAATCGATTCAAGCTGCCTGCTAAACATTTTTCAAAATAAAAGAATGGTACTAAAAGGGCATTAGAGAAATCTAGTGTAACCAAGTCCCCGTACCCATAATCTCTGGTTCGTAGGAGTAAAATAATCTCCCATTACTTTACTTGGGTTTCTAATCGACCCACCAAAAACTGATTAGTGGCGACTCCTTAATAAAAATCATTTGCATGTTAAGAATTCAAACCTAAATCCCGAATTGGTATGGGCTTGGAAGAGCCCGAGTTAAGTCTAGACTTAACAATCCATTAGCCAAACCCTAGGTGGTTCACACCCCGAAAAATTGGTCGCGACAGTCGTTGTGACAGTAGAGATGGTAACTAAAGTGGAGAAATGTGGTGTTAAAGCACAGGGCTGTGCTGTGGTGTAAATTTTCATCTAGTGGGAAACCCCCCAGTTAAACAAATAAAAAAGATACATAGCTGGTTGACTTTGTCTGGTGCTTTGGTTTTCTGTATTTTTGGTATATGTTTAATAAAACTCTTGCTCAACTAGCAAAGATAAAGTGGTTGTGATTTTAATCCGATAACCCAAATCAACACATCTTATCTTCCTCTCTACGATGTCCCTCCGTGCACCTTTGACAACCGTTCTGGCACGAACCCCATCTGCGACCGCTAGCGGTACACCCTTCCGGGCCTGTTCACAAACAGCACCGCCACAGAGGGCGGTCTTGCTCGATTTTCAGAAGTCCAGAGGAGGAGAACAGGCGGGGCATTGTGGGGGAGAGCCTCCGTGGCGGTGGCTGAATTGGTCTTGATCTTCTCCTAGTTACCGGAGAGACGATCTAGTTTTGAAACTGACCAGATCATATCTGGATTCACCAAGCAAAAGAGGAGAAGGCGGCTGTAGCAAGGGCTGCAGTGTAGCACTGATAAAGACAGTGGTGGCAACGGACAGACTGAGGACTGACGAGATTTTTTGTTTTCTTTTGTTATCTTTTGCAGCTGAAGGAAACGAATTTTACGAGGAATTGCACCACCAAGACAATTTTAGTGGTGAACGAAAGTTTCCCAGGGCCGGTGATTCGTATTCACAAAGGCGACCTCGTCTTCGTGAACGTTCACAATCAAGGAGGCTACGGAGTTACGCTTCACTGGTAATTTATTCGTCTTTACCTTGCTTTTTCGCTCCTTACTGTTCTATCCTTCAATAGTTTGTCCAAGATTGTCTGCCATGATCAATTCTGATTAGCTTAAAAGATGGAAGAATAGGAATGATGTAGGCTTGATTTGCATATTTAGGATCCGTTCGTTTCACAGAAAGTATCATATTTCCGGAAAACATTTTCTTATAAGTCATTTTCCAGGAAAATAACTTTATTTTCCGATGTTCGGCCGAAACTTAAACTTTGAGTGGGAAATATTTTTCATTATTCGTTAGCTAATTTAATTATTTTGGAAAAATTATCAAAAATTGAATTTTAATATTTTTAATTGACCAAAAAATTAGTTTTATTTTTTATTTTTTAAAAAATAAATTTTTAATTATTTGTATTTCTAAAA
Source organism: Eucalyptus erythrocorys (assembly GCA_014182555.1). Classification (NCBI taxonomy): domain Eukaryota; kingdom Viridiplantae; phylum Streptophyta; class Magnoliopsida; order Myrtales; family Myrtaceae; genus Eucalyptus; species Eucalyptus erythrocorys. The sequence continues at coordinate 32,172,633 of CM024597.1, forward strand.
ATCGAAATTTTTATTCTTTTTTTTTTTTTTTTTTTTTTTTCTTTTTTTCTTTTTTATCTTTTTTCCTTTTTCTTTTCCTTCCTCCTCCGCCACATGCCCGACGATGGCTAGCCGCCCGGCGGTCGACCAAGACCCGGTTGCCGAGATCCGGCGATCTCAAGGCTCGGCCAATCTCACTCGAGCCCCGCTTGACTCACCGAATCTGGCAAGGCCCGAGCTCTACCCCAGGCTGGCAAGAGCTCCACCTCGCTCAATCTGGTAAGGCCTGAGCTCAACTTCGCCAGGTCGAGCTAGGTGGAGCCTTGCCGGCCTAGGGCGAGGGCCGAGCTGGCTTACGGCCGATCGTCGGCCGCCACCATGGCTGGGGACTGGCCAAGGCCAAAGAAGAAGATGAAAAGGAAGAAAGAAAAGAAAAAAAGATAAGGAAAAAAATTAAAAACTCTATTTAAAAAAATAAAAATAAAGCATAAAAATAAAAAGAAAATGTATTGGTAAAATGAAGCAAGATGGAATAAGTTATGGAAAATGTTTTCCACTTCTTAGAAGTGAAAAATATTTTCCTCATTTTTAAAGGTTGTTTTTTCTAATAATGGAAAATATCTTCCTTGACTAGTTCACTTTCCGTGAAACGAATGCTGGAAAATCTAAAAATATATATATATTTTTTTCTGAAAGTTATTTTCGGCGAAATGAATGGACTCTTGATTAAATTGAGGCTCCCCCAATGGGACAACCCTACCGTTCTTTCTTCACAACAGTCGATTTTTTTTTTCCGTGTTATTGAGTTTCTGAACAGGTTGATAAATGTCAAACTAGGGTTGATAAAAACAATTACTTATCACCTGATTTCCCCGTAATTTATATATAATTTGTCAGTTCGCTTATGAAATTATCAACCTTTCTTTTAGTTCGCAAATTAGTAACTTACTTTATTTTCTACCTACTTTTGTTTGCCGTTCTTTCCAATGACTTAAATTACAAACTTTAACATGAATTTCCCAATTTTTATTTTAGTGACTTATTAACTTTTTTTAATTAAATTACAATATAGTTTCAAATTAGAATTAATCAGTGCTTTTTGGTTTGCTTTTTTTCTTTCTGTTAAATTTATCAACTTTTCTTATTGCTACCAATATTTATTTGTCTTTTACTCAAACTCCTTAAATAATTAATAACTCTTACATTGATTTACCAACCTTTATTTGTATGACTTATCAATTTCCATTAGGTTACTATTTAGTTTCGATTTGACAACTTTCAAAGTTGCTTACCAACATTTATACCTTTTCTTTCTTATATTTACAAATTTTTCTAGTGAGTTTCCGACTTTTGTTTGTTGTGCTTACCAACACGTCAAATTTATGACCTTTTAAGAAACTGCCAACCTTAACTAGAGTGACTACAATTTTTTTTTATTAAACTACCAACTAATTTGTGTTGTTAATTCTTATTTGAGTCAGTGTTGATACTTATTTGGTTTTTATGAATTAACAACTTCGCATAGTTTACAAACTTCTATTTACCTTTCTTACACGTGGCTTAAATCTATCAACTATTATATGAATAATAAACCTTCATTTAAGTAATTTGAAAAATTTTCTCTAATTGTACTATCAATTAGTTTTGGGTTACCAATTGTCATTCGAATTGCTTACTGACATTCAATTGTTTTCTACATAATTTTCTACCTACTATATATTTAGTTTTCAATTGCTAATATATATATATATATATATATATATATATATATGCGTGTGTGTATATATATATATATATATATATATATATATATCTTAGAAAATACCAATCTTGGTTAGAGTAACTACTAAAAAATTTTCATGATTAAGTTACCAAAGGTTTTGCATTTCTAACTCATATATAAGTTATTTAATGATATTAATTTGAGTTTTTAAATTACCTATTTTTCTTATATCGACAAAAGAAACTTTTCTTAGCATTCACCAAATCTTATTTACCTTTCTTGTTAATGGCTTATGTTTAATTGCTATTACTTGAAATTACTAGTAGTTATTTGTGTGAGTTACTAATGTTTCTCTAATTAAGTTATCCAGTAGTTTTTGGTTATCAACTTTGATTGAATTATTTACCAGCATTTTTTTTCCTTGCTTAAAATTTTTATTCTTTCATTAAGCTACCATTTTTATTTGTCATACTCACTAAAATTTTAATTTTGTCAACTTTTTAAGGAATTGTCGATCTCAATTAGAGTGATTACCAACACTTCTATGAATAGATTACCTATTTGTTTTAACCAACTCTTATTTGAGTTAGTTTTAAATGTTTATTTGATTAGATCTTGTTTATACTGCAATAGAAACTTCTTAACACTTCCTAACCAAACATAATTGATGAAATACCCATTTTTTAGGCACGGAGTAAAGCAACCAAGAAATCCATGGTCAGATGGACTGGAATTCATTACTCAATGTCCAATTTCCCCAAGAACAAACTTTACATATGAAGTAAATTTTACCACAGAGGAAGGAACTCTTTGGTGGCATGCCCATAGCAATTGGACTAGAGCAACTGTGCATGGTGCTATAGTCATTCTACCACGTGAAGGGTCTAGTTTCCCATTCTCAAGACCCGATGGAGAAGATATCATCATGCTCAGTATGTAATGTGAAGATTATTTTTGAGATACTTTTGACATAAACCAAACTTTTGAAGTTATAACTAATAAGATAAAAGATGGGCAAAAAAGACATGAACTTATAGAGAAGGTCATGTGGAAATTGCAGTAAACCTTTGGCTAGGATTGATAAAAGCAGTTGTCAATTAGTTTAAGCTCCCATACTGCTGTAATGATTTGCAGGTTCGTGGTATGACGAAGGAGATTCACTAAACACGGATTTGTACGAGGATCTGGCTATAGGCACAAGTGATGTGCCTCGTGCAATTGGCTATATGATTAATGGACAATTTGGAGATTTTTTCGACTACTCCAATGGTACGCTCCCTCCCTCCCCCCCCTTCTCAAATTACGTAGAAATAGATGTTGAACTTTGCGGAAACGTGGTACAATATAACTGACAAAATATGACTTTTATTATTACAATATTTTCTTACATCACATACAATACTCAGACAACTCTACACAATTTCTTTCACTCACATGCATACATAGCACACTCTACTCAACACACTCTCAAGAGCCCTACACACACCCACACACCCTCTTGGACTTCTTACTAACACACTCTTAGTTGAGCACACAAATGAGGAGCAAGTTGCTCCTATTTATAGGATGCAAAGGTGGTGACTCTCCTAGCTTTCTACATTATTCTAGAAGTATTTTATTATAGCCTCACAACTAGATTTCTTTGGAGAAGTCTAGAAGTGGTGCAGCTTTTCTTGATGGATTTTTCTAGAACATTTTGGAGAAGGGAGAGATCTAGAGAAATCTAGAGAGAGAGAGAGAGATATGGAGAACTCAAGGAGAGAGAGAGAGGCGGTGATCTTCAACACTCCCCCTCACCGACTACTCTCTCTCGATATAGTAGCCGTGCTGATATTGCTTTTGGACTCTTCAACTGTCTTCCTCCATTCGGCATATTGCGAAGCTTCCTCATACATGGATGGCTCTATGGCTCCATCTTCAATTGCTTCTCTTGCTGCGACTTTCCATTGAGTTTTGTGATCCTTGAATTTTCGCAATGTCAATTCATTCTGCCCTTTAGTCTTCTTTTCCTTCTTCTCACTCAATTCGGTCTTCGTATTCGACATATTTCGTCTAAGAATTTTGAGATTGTAACTCATCCGATCAACCCTCTCATTTGTGACTTTCATTTTGTGCTTCAACCGATTCAATCCCATGCGAAGCACTTCAATGTAGACCTCTTGATCCTTTTCCTCATAAAATTTCTTCCCCTTGATTTTATTCCACCGATCCTTACACCACGGGATGTAAGGTGTAAATGGCCTCCTATTCTCAAAGAAACCTTTCTTTTTCTCCTTCATTTGTTCATTGTTTCTTCCGATATGATTAATTCGGAACGTCATAGTGGGCTTGAGGTCCTGAAGCTTTTGCGGCTTCTTGTACTCACATCGGAACTTCTCTAGCTCCCTTTCTTTTACCCTGAGCTCTCGATCCTTCTGCCTTATCATCTCATCCCTCTTTTTCAACATATTCTCCATCTTTGCCTTCTCAACTTTTAGCTTCTTTATCATCTCCCGCATCTCTTGTAGTCTCTTTTCACAACTGCTTGTTGGCATTGTTAGTTGCTTCTTCGAGTTCTCCCTTGGCTTGCTCTTATTCGGGGTTATGATAGAACCTGTCGAATTATCCAACTCAACTATACAAGCTGTTGCAAGCTCTTCTTGTTCCTTCATTGCAACAGGCACTTGAAAGTCCCATTCTTCTTCGCTTTCAATCTCCTTCTTGTAGGAAGTAACGACATTTCCTTCTTCCTGCTTGTACCAACAAAATCTGGCAATATGTCCTACCTTACCACAAACGTAGCACCGTTTTCTACACCTTTTGTTGCTCTTGTCTTCATCGTCATCGTCATCGCGATCTTGACGAGCTCCCCCTGGTTGATAACCCTTCTCTTCTGGTTGCCTCCGCCAATCTCGATGATTTTTCCATGGTTTGCCATCTCTTGCACTTGTTTTATTTCTATTCTGGCCCTTGAACCCTCTTTTATTACTGAAGATGGCACTTTCATCCTCCTTAATTGAGACCTTAGGGATTTGTTTATCTAAGGCCTCTTGATTGGCCAATATATTTTCCAACTCTGTTAAAGTTGGCTCACTTGCCCATCCACGGGTGGCCGTAATAATACCATTATATTCTGGCCTTAATCCGTGAATTATTATTCTTCTCATTCTTGTCTCAGAGATGGCATTCTCAGGATCTAATTTTGAAATTTCTTCGCAAATAGATTTAACTTTAGAAAAGTATTGACTTACCGTCATACTTTGTTGCGAGATTGAGAGGAGCTCGTTCTCCAGGCATTGTAACTTGGCATCATTTGTCCTCGCAAACAGTGTCGCCAAGTTATCCCAGGCCTCCTTCGGGGTCTTTGCACTCTTTATATGCTGCAATAATTCATCTTCAACAGTCACGGCAAGAACGTAAAGAGCCTTACCTAATTTGACGTTCCACTTTCTTAAATCACCATCATTTGTGGGTGGTGTGGTGTTGTTGCCGCCAACAATATCCCATAAATCTTGTCCAAGCAAATAATACCGCATGCGGGTACTCCAATTATTATAATTGAAGTTGTTGAGCTTCTCCATGCCGTTCCCCGAACTCGAGAAATCCGCCATCGTGACTTAAGTATAATGCCCCGCACTATACCAAGCAAGTCTGGTCCCAGACCAACCGACTTCACAATCCCGGATTGTGCACTGGCAGAACTCCGACGTACTCTGCTCCTTGGCTCAACGATCCTCAACAACCTTGCTCACTTACAATGGTCCCTAACCACTGTCTTCACACGATCTCTGACAACCCGCTCTGATACCACTTGTTGAACTTTGCGGAAACGTGGTGCAATATAACTGACAAAATATGACTTTTATTATTACAATATTTTCTTACATCACATACAATACTCAGACAACTCTACACAATTTCTCTCACTCACGTGCATACATAGCACACTCTCAAGAGCCCTACACACACCCACACACCCTCTTGGACTTCTTACTCACACACTCTTAGTTGAGCACACAAATGAGGAGCAAGTTGCTCCTATTTATAGGATGCAAAGGTGGTGACTCTCCTAGCTTTCTACATTATTCTAGAAGTATTTTATTATAGCCTCACAACTAGATTTCTTTGGAGAAGTCTAGAAGTGGTGCAGCTTTTCTTGATAGATTTTTCTAGAACATTATGGAGAAGGGAGAGATCTAGAGAAATCTAGAGAGAGAGAGATATGGAGAACTCAAGGAGAGAGAGAGGCGGTGATCTTCAACAATAGAATGGGAAAATAACACAAGCAGTCATTAAATTTTGACCTAATATATAATGTGATCATAAATTCAATGCGGTCCCTAAACTTTAGCTTAATGTGCATTATCATTCTTGAACTTTTAATTTATTCGATTTAATCTATGAACTTCTGGCACATGTTCAGACTAGTTTCTAAATTATACGAAAAGGTTTAATGTTATCTTTGAACTTATATAATTTATGGACGAGTTTGAACATTCCAAAAGTTCAAGAGCCACATTGGACAAATTAAAAATTTAGGGATGACATTGTGCATCGGGTGAAAGTTCAAGGATCATAATGTATACTGAACCAAATTTTAGGGATCATTTGTGTCATTATCCCAAATAGAATGAACACTTTTACCACTCTTGTATATTCTAAAGCATGTCTACCTAACATTAAAATTATAGATGTGTTTGACTTTTATAAATTGAAACATAATCTTTTTCCATATATGCATTTCATATTTCGTGATATACATTGTTTTAATACTTAGTTTTCATTGCCATTAATTTTACAGAAACAACACATCACTTATTTGTTGATTATGGAAAGACCTATTTGCTTCGTATAGTCAACGCAGTGCTCGGTGCAGAACTTTTCTTCTCTATTGCTGAACATAGCATGACACTGGTTGGGATAGATGGAGCGTACACAACACCAATAGTTACTTCATATTTAATGATAAGCCCTGGACAAACCATGGACATACTGGTTACTGCAAATCAATCGCCGGGACGGTATTACATGGCAGCTCGACGGTACTCAAGTGAAGACACTGATGTGGAAAAATATACCCATGTTGTTCCTACTGCAATTATTCAATACAAAGGAAATTATAGTCTGACGTCATCACCAATTTTTCCAACCTATACGCTTCCATATTATCATAACTACACTGCTGCAGATCGTTTCGTACCTCGGATCAGAAGTTTAGCCAGTGCAGAATATCCCATAGATGTCCCTCACAACGTAACTACAAGGATGTTCATCACAACTTCCATGAATGAGATGTATTGCGCCAATGATTCGTGCGTAATGGGTGATTCCAAAATTGTCACTAGTCTGAGCAACATAAGTTGGGCAAATCCGTCTATCGATATTCTCCAAGCGTATTACAGGTTCCTCTCCTTTCTAACCTTAAACTTAAGTTTGTGCTGCAGTGTGAGAAGCTCCTGTGCTAACATTTCAACCAACAACATATACATTTTTTTTTTTTTTTTTGAATGACATCCTTGTATTCATATGTAGCAATGTTAGTGGAGTATACAGCACAGATTTTCCCGATATTCCAGAGACTCTCTACAATTTTACCGGCGACGCTTTGTCGGACAGTCTTTCGATGACTGTTCAAGGGACTAAGGTGAAAGTTCTGGATTATCATGAGACCGTGGAGATAGTTTTTCAAGGGACAAACTTGCTGGATGGAAGACAAAGTCATCCGATGCATATGCACGGATATAGCTTTTATGTCATCGGATTTGGCTTAGGAAACTTCAACAATTAGACCGATCCTCAAAACTACAATCTGATTGATCCTCCTTATGTCAATACATTCGGAGTTCCTAGAGATGGATGGATAGCAATTCGATTCACAGCAAATAATCCAGGTATGTCTCGTACTAGTTTCTTTCTTTCCTCATGCTGCTAATTAGGGTTTACGCTAAGAGCATTGCGAAAATCTCCTCAGTAATCAAGTTTGTGATATATGACAGGTGTATGGTACTGGCACTGCCACATAGACCGGCTTATGAGCTGGGGTATGAATGCCGTTTTCATAGTGAAAGATGGGGACACTGAAGAGACGAGCATGAGGCCACCTCCCTCGTACATGCCTCCTTGTGCCGCCACATCGAAAATTGCACTGAAGAAACATAGCAAAGTCGGAGGTGAAATAGATCAAATCTGAGACCACATGAAGTTACAAAGATTGGATAGGACTACCCAAAGAATTGAAATCCATTATGTGCCGGGTCATAAGTCAAAGGCGACATCAATTTTTTTGTTATCATCATGGTCCATGAGCTCGCATTATATAGTTGCCATGAACAACTGCATTGATTAAGTATTTGCGCCGTTACCATCGCGGATCCCTCATGGACACTGCATAATGAAGGATGGTTCGTTACAATTGGATAGTGTTGAAGAAATTCCTTTGAGTTTGTTTTAGATTTTGAAGCCACCTAAAACGCGATTCATCGGTCTGTTGAACTAACACATAGGCACACATCCTAATCAAAATCCTAAGTCCTTGGCAACCATCATCAATGGGAAGATTACCCAAAAAGAGAATTCTAAACATATTGTGTTCATGCCATACATTCCTAAATCTTTCAATTTAATCAATTGGGTCCTAAATATTTGGATGATTTGCCAATATAATCATTTCAACAAATATTAATTGAAAATTGCTAATATAAACATTGATTATTCTACGTAGCGCGGCTAATATTGATTTTTCCATGGCTAGTGATGATCAGCCGCAGGTGAGTGCCACACTCATCAATTGTAGGCAAGGGGTGGCCAATGATGGCCACCCTCATCAGATTTGGCATGGGCAATGGTCGCCCAGGCAAGGGCAGCCCTTGCTTATGGCCAGATAGAAAAGGCAAAGAAAGCAAATAAAATAGGGAAGTCTTTTGTTTTTTGACTTTACTTTAGCTTGTCGGAAAATGTTGCATTGAATGTGTGAAGCTTGATGGGATCGGTTTCATGGATCCACCCAGGAATTAGACCAGACTAGCAATCCAGTTCTTGAGTGGATCCATGAAACCAACAGACGAATCCCAATTTCAATTTTTCGGAATCAATCTTTAATGAGCGATTCCTGATTCTAAGGAGAAACTCTACATCTGGATCATACTCATCCCTAATCGCAAGAGGTTTACTTTATGAACACAACCTAATTTCACGATATTGAAAAGAAGATGGTGTGGAGACGAGTGAGAGAACAGCCCAATTGAAGCGTGGAATTGTCAAAACCTTAATGGTCATATCGACAAGGTTCTTTTGTTCTCCCGATGAAATTTACCGTATCTGCCGACTCGTTGCCACTTGGATCAAGAACAGAATTTTTTTTCTCTGTGCCACCAACCACCAACGAAGGATCTAAATGCACCTGATACTCCTGGAGAGATTCCAGACGGCACCTCGAGACGGCACCTCAAGTTTTCACATAATCTGCGACTTTGTGCTGCTAATTGATCTTTCATTTACCATATAATAGACTATGCTATTTCAATCAGGCATCATACGAGAATTTCCTCACCCATCACTCAACTTTTCCTTTCGCACGCGATTTATGCTCCGATTATATGTGAAAAGCATCTATGCCGCTTCTATGATATCGAACACAAACTCACGATATGATCCAAATATTACCTCATGCAAGTCACTGCTAATTTTATTTTTTGGCCATGGTAAGTCACTGCTGATCGGGTATACCAAAATAAGATGAAGAAAAGCAAGAGAAGAAACAGAGTACTGCTACTTCATGCACCAGCAGCTACTTCATGCACCAGCAGCCACAGTCCCTATGCTAATGACTGCTCCAAACTTGGTTTGCAGAAGATCAGAGGAACGACTGTTGGCACAAAAACACCAATTCACAGATCACAACCTGTGGCCCAAGCACACCGAGCATTAGAAAAATTGACGTAAAGATAAATCGGTGCTTGTTTTGTGCATCAAACTTGACAATCCGAAGGCAAATAGCGAACATTGTGAAGAAATAAAGGAAAGTAAAAGCTACCAAGCTGACAGTGACAGAGTCCAGAGGTTCAAACACTACAATCAAAGTCGTCTTTTATTCTTCTGCTTCAACATACTGCGGGCAAATTTAACAATAAAAATCACTCTGCCACATATTGACTTAACAAGCTTGTCTTACAACTGACATATGAATACAAACAATTAGCTGTCAAGATATGCACCTAAATTTACTAGTCAACAACCTACATCACTCAAATATCTCACAAATGAATCCAGGGCAGGTGGTGAGATTCACCTCACGCATGGATTTGAAAAGTTGAGATCACTTTGAAAGAGCAGCCACAAGCTTCTCTTTCAGTTGCTCAGCACCGCCAACTTGAGTCCTGATGGAAAATGAATGCATCACTTCGTTACCACCATCCTTCATGGAGACATCACATTCTGAAGCAACCTGATGATTTCTCAAAGTCTTTATGACTTCAGAAGCTGGATGAGCCTCCAAGGGACAACTCACCGTCACAACTGTGTCATCATGTCTCACCTGAACGTCGGGCACTAGCTGTGGATTATGCGTACCGTTAACTATATCCTTCTCAGTTTCAAGGACCTTGATTTTCATCTGGAGATCATTGATATATGTAATTGCATCGCCAAGAAGTGATGCCTTGTCCATCTTGGAGATGTTGGGAACGACAGCTCTTAATGCATAAAATCGCTGATTAAGCTTCTCTCGCCTCTGGCGTTCTGCTTCCACATGATTGAGTGGCTCTTCTCTCCCGTTAGCAGGCTTCCTTCCTCTTTTACGTGGTTTTCGGTCATCAGCATGGTGAGATGACTCGTCCTTGTGTTGCTCCAAGCCAGACATTCTTGTCTGAGGACTAAAACCCCCAATGACAATTTGGTTTGAATGCGAAAACAGTTTGGCCTCATTGTCACTAGGATATCCATTTGATGTACCCCCATGAAATTGATTCGAATCAACTCTCTGTGCATCAAACGTTTCTGAAGGAAACATGGGATCATCTTCCACCTTGGGGGAGAAGTTGATGGTCACTGATTGAGGTTTAACACCGCCCAAACTCAATTCCTGCCCAAAAATTTTCGGAAGTACCTTCGTTTTGTTAGAAGCAGGACCTCCCAACAATGTCCTAACCATCTCTACAACTTTTTGTTCTTCTGGAATCACTTTGACTGAACCAAGCTCCACAACACCATTCTTCAAAGGCACAAATGCCACCGTCTGAAAGCCAGCTGACTTTGCAAGGAATGACCTCGATTGATAATGATCCAAACAAGTCGGTGCGTCCGAAGCCCAAATTACTCTATTGGCCTTCAAAGAGCCCATAGGACCATATGCAGAATCGGACTGAAAAGAAAAGTACATCGAGGACAGATAAAACATCTCCACATCTGAGACTCCATGTAACCTTGCAGCAAAATTATCGTCTGAAGACCCACCAAAACTGCTATGAAACTTCTGCAACACCAACTTGTTCAATTCCTCCTTTTTCTCAACTCTATCTGATTTGACATTTTGGTGGGAGCTTCCATCTTCAGCTGCACCAACCTTTGGGTCACCACAATGTCCGTCGCCCCAAATTAAGGTGATTCCGCCAGATCGTAAGCTTGCAGCATGCCAGAAAACAGCATAATTCCAATTAGACCCCTCTACAAGTTGAGCTAGCCCTTGTTGCACACCCAAATCACCAGGCAAGGTAACATCAGATGCAGCATTTCCAGAAGACATCAAAAGCTTGCACGCCTCCCTGCCCACCACAGACTCAACCACCCTCTTGTCATCTTCATTTGCCCAAAACTTCTCACCCATTTTTTGCTTCCACATCTATCAAAACAACAACCCTAATCCCTCCAAGTAGAACAGGCGACCGACTAATCGAACCTCTACTGAAACAATACCCGACAAATTGTGAAGCTCCGAGGCCTCTCAAACAGCATCAACAAAAGCCAAGACTTCAAGAGTCTCAAATCTGCCTACTCAGCAGAAGTAATTCGCAGTCACTTGTGAAGACACATCTGCCGTTAGAAACCCATGTAACACAAATCTAGCAGGAATACCTCAAACCCTTAATTCCTAATCCAATTTCAAGGACGCCCAGAAAAACCCAGATCTTCAAAAGAATCCACAGATCGATTTGAGATCTGGAATCACGAGCACAACAAGAGAGGACGACCCAGTAAAGCAAAAAAACCAGGCTCGCGCAGTAACAGAGACCCACCGAAGCCTCTCCCGAAGAGTAACGAAAGCAAGGTCCCCACTCCCAAACAAAAGCCAAGCCAAGAAGAGTTCTAATCGAGAAAAGGAGTCAAACCCATCCTCAGTGTCGCGGTGCCGACTGTACCTGCCGCGCTTGCGGGAGGCTCCACCGTCGATCTTGGAGACGCCCGGGTTGTCGCCTGAAGGGACAACAAGGGAGTCAAAGGAAGTTCTCGATTCGCGTTCCTGGGCAAGCAACGATCAATTCAAGATCGGAACTGGGAAACCTTTCGAAGTCCCGACCCCTTTTTTATCCCCCGAACTTTCCCAATTCTCGACCGGCCCTCCCCCCCGTCCTTTGTGGTCAGCAGTTAGCACGGGGAGAGGTTGTCTCCTCTGGAATTGCTGCGATTTTGTCCTTTTTTCCGCTCGGTCAGAATTTACCGCACGCGACGGCGAGCCCCGCGACATTTTTACGAGTTAGATGCACACAAATCACGTGCTTCATCACATGGCAGACACCATCCTAGGAATTATCTCGAGCTCTTTTGGCATCTGGCAAAATTATTCTGAAGATTTTTGAGTCAAATTTCGCTTTTCGGAAATTATAACGCGTGAGACAGCCTTAAAATCACCATTAGCATTGTTGATTTTACCTCAAAATGAACATATTTGTAATTCATTTTATGACCTAATACAAAATAGACCAACATATAATTGATGACGCAAAGAGGTGCAAGAAATTATAAAAATGATACGTGTTCGTTTCAATTAATATAACTTCATGCATTCAAGGGGCCATTCCCTTATTAAAGTCCAAGGTTTGGGCCTTCTCTGTGATGGATTTATTCTTCTTTTTAAGTAGTCTTCTTATCTTTCTTGGAATAATATATTCGTGCACCATTTGGATTTTTCATGCTAATAAAATATCAGTATGAGCGCCATGCTCTGATTTCTACTGGTAAGAGGCCGGTGCCTCCGGCACGTGGAGAATAGTAATACATAAAATTATTTCAATCACGTTTTTTTTTCCTAAAATTAAAAGATATATCATGAACAACCTTTTAATAAAAATCTAGAAAGGCAAAATTAGTACATATAAAATAAATTATGAATTCGTATTTTTATTGTTTTTTTCAAAAAAACGTTCAATGCATCGTGACAACGGATCATTAAAATGTATTTCTAATCTTCATAAGAGAGATGAGCAATTATTTGTTGAGCATAGTCTTTTTCTTTGATCATCTTAAAGAAACTATTCCAATATGCGAAATATGACTAAAAAATTTCGAGACACCACTTGTTTCGATAATCTATCCTCTCTCTCTCTCTCTCTCCCTCCCCTCCCACTCAACTATGCTCTTCTCGTGTCCCTCACGGCACAGCCACCTTTGAACGTGTTCTTCGTGTCTCTCTTTGGTGGCACATAGAGTTGGGGCTCGACTTTTGGTGGGCTTGGCGGCAGACGATCCCGACGACGTCGCCATAACCACGCCCTCCAGTTGTGGATGGCATTGTCTGAAAAGAGGGCAATTCAGCCACTTCGTTCATGGGGTTTTGTTTGAGGATGCGCAATGGTGTCACGGGAAAGAGGAGGAAAATGGTATTGAATTGGAAAGTGGAGATGATACATGGTATTTGATCATTTAGTTTTGTTTCCCATTAGTGATAATAAGGAAACTTCTCTCATTTTTCGCTTGCGATGAATAGCTTTCAATACGGGAGCAAAAACCACGTTTTCCATCGATGTTGTTTTGGACAGGTAGGCACGTAACTGAAGGCTGTGCGCCAGACTTGCCTAATGATAACATGGGATGCTCTTTGCATTTACGTGATGAGCCAAGCATTTTAGGCTGTCACATTAAACTTAGGGATGGCAATTGAAAGGGACAGAAGCAGGACAAGTTTGTACACCCAATCCCCACTCCCCATGGGGCATTTGGGTTTCCGCCGCCTCACTTTATGTTGCCCCATGTTTATGTTGAAATTAAGTTCTGAATTGGGGGAAAACCTTATTCAAATTCGGTGCGGTGTGCTTTGCTCATCACTAGAAAAAGCAAGAATATGATTATCACTCAGTCGTCCAATCAAGGAAAGATGATAAATACTTGTCTGATTAAACCATATAACGGAAAACACTAAGTTTGGTATTTAAAATGATTGAGGTGTGAAAATGACTAAATCCATTCTCGCCTTACCCATGAGCAGGGAAATTTTTTTTAAATTTCAAAATACATGTGCTGTGGGGTTTATGAGCATTGGGGCTTTGGCATTGAAAATATTTATCATGACGGGTTGAGTTGCCATCCCTATTGAAATTGAAAATCATTAGATACTAAAGAATGAATAGATTAGTTATATCCTCGATTATTTGAGGGCAATAAATTTGCTGACGTAACCATCTCATAAATATAAAAAAAGGAAAAAAAATTAGGAGACATTTTCCCACTAATTGAAATATTATGTGCGACATTGTCCCTTCACATTTTCAGAAGGTTACTCCACGATTGAACTTGTTCACTAATAAAGAAACATGACAATTACACATAAGTGATCGGAAAATGACATCAATGATTCAAAACCATCATCCATTTACTTTCATTTTATTCAAGACTATTTTTGTAGGTTTGAAAAGGGTTTACTATTAATAGCCGATTCTCGTGACTTTTTTTTATCACCATGTAATTACTCCACGTACTTTTTCTTAAGGGAGGTCCCTATACTTTTTTCATTTAACATGAAATAGTCCGTGAATACTTTTGAAATTGATAGAATCGAAAACTTTATGTGGATGGTGAAAGTAACCCGTGATTTTTTATAGATGAAGGGATATATACGTAGAACTATTATCTTGATGAGTTAAAGCTGACAAGAAGAAAGAGAGAGGTAAAGTATCCAACGACAACCGCACAGAAAATTCGAGCAGCAACTGGGGGTTCAACCAAGGCGAAAGACAATTTAGCCGACATGCGGAACTTGAGTAACCTTCCCATTCCTATCGATCCAAACCCAAACTCTATCGCACCTGAAGTCCTTCGTCACCGGCGTCCCCTCCGGCAACACCCTGGCTCTGACGTCGCGGTTCTCTCTTTCAATGATCTCCGCTGCGACCTTCCCACTTCGCCCAACAAGCTCCGGCCATGCGCTTTTGCCTACAGAAATTGTTTTGAGAGGGGACTGGGATGAAGCTACCAGGAACTCAGAGCAAACCAATTGATGGAAAAGCAAAAAAATAATAGTGTGAATTACATGAGAGGCATGAATTTTGCACAATGAACGATTTAGCAAGCCACACCGAGGCGTCCTTACAATCAATCCTTTTCTGGGTAATCTTGAGAATGATAACTTAGGACTCTGGTTATTGATATTAAGGATGTTACCTGGACAATGAGACGTGAATTCCTCCATTCTGGATGTGTGCTTTAGAAAGTCAATAATCACTTTAAGAGGGGAAATGACAGGTGCATTGTACGGGTGCAAGCACCTTCTTCATTTTATCGGTGTCGAATTGCTGAGAGAGAGAGAGAGAGAGAGAGAGAGAGAGAGAGGTGGCATCGCTAGGTAATTCCATGGCAATGCTTACAGGATGATCTGTCAATATGCTAGCCAACTACGTGGACCCGGAGGTATCCCAGGCATAATGGGCCGAGTAAGTAGCCAAGATGACCCAACAAGCCTTCGTATTCTTAAGAATCTAGAGTTTCTAGAGTATCTTAATTTGTTGACGTTGGTATCAGTAACGTACAACTTGTGTTGACGCGACCTACGTAACCCTACTGTCCAAGCATCGGCTCCTGCGCACCAAAACCCAGCAAAACAACGACAAGCCCAGATCCGACGAACAGCAGCTCCAAAAAGTCCCAAACCTGTAAAATCAACGTTGATAGTGCCTGGTGCAGCTTCACGGTGTCGGGTTCGGTAGCGACGGTTGTTCGAAACAGCAGCAGACTCCTCGTCAACGGCTTTGCGAAACCCATCCATGCGTTTTCAGTCCTCATCGCCAAAACCCTAGTGGTGAGAGACGCTTTACTTTGGCTGAAAAACTTCAAACAGGAGTGTACTTGGGAAGTGAACGGGAGTTCCAACTTACTTTAGATAATCTAGAAGCTGTTCAAGGTATTCTGGGCCAAAAAGAATGTGCATGGGCTGGCCGATCAGTAATTGAAGACTGCAGACTCCTCCTGGCTCACATGCCTAGCGTTAAATTAGCCCACAAGCCCAAAGAAGCCAATTGAGCAACGGAGGCCCACCGAGCAAGAGAACTCCCCCTAACTAGATTACTTGTCCCCCCATTCTCTTTCGTTAATTTTATGCTTAGATGTTGAGACTTTGTAATATTCTGATGTTGGTTAAGTAATGAAAGCTATATATTTCCGACAAAAAAAAAAAAGAATTCTTGTAATAAATGGAAAGACAGTAGATTTTTTTTTTTTTTTGGTCAAAAATACAAATGGTATTGATTACTTAACAAAGTTTGCTGAAACTACATCAAGAGTTTCGGCATATAACAAATATAAAAGAGCAGTCGGGGGGTTATCATCTAATTTATGGATATACTATTGACCTTTAGGTATTGGCTAGATTGTAATGAATGGAAAGAGGGTAGATGAAAAGCTTGGATCTCCATCTTTAGATCAAAGGGAACTCAATAGTCATAATTGGAGGGGCTTAGATATATAGGGGTCTCACATCCTTCATTTATATCATTCTATATCCAATATTATGAAAAATATAAGCATTGTCCACTTAAATGCTTCTCTTCTCTACGATTTTCTTTCCAATTCGAGATGGGCTAAGTGAGCGAGCGAGCAACACATAAAGAGGAAGGCTGAGACCCCTAAAAGCCTCAAGAGGGGGAGCTTGCGGTTTTGAACTCACAAAATCCTTTGAGGGAAAGTTTTGGCGTTCATAAAGTGATTCTGAAAATGTCTGAGCCATATCCTGCCTTTTTAAAGCTATAAGCTCAAAACCAAAAGCAACTATTTTGTGTTTGAGGCAAACGGACTCTTAGCGGGGAGAAAAGGGGGCATTGTCATTTGATGAACAGACCTTGGAGTGAATAGGTTGGGCAAATTAGGATTAGAGTCCCCCGATAACTTCAAATATTCGAATTAAGCAATTAATCAAGTTGGTTTCCAATGGTTATCGAGCCAAGTTCAATTAAATTTCTAGCAGTTCAATCCAATTATTAGAACTTTAGACTTCACGTAATATGAGACATGCTCATCACATATTTATAATTCGTGGATCCATGCACTAAACTCCCAGAAGTGAAGGCATGAGGCATGACATCTCCATTCAATGTTCTTTTACTTGTGTGACGAAAAGAATCGTTACTATGTAGGCCGTTGATACGGCTTCCCAAGATCTACATAGCTAGAAACTCAAACATCCATGAGGTTTGACAAGGATTTGTGTACCTGGTTTTGAATCCATTGTTCTTGGAGCAAAACGACAGCAATCCCGGACTTCAATGCTAAAGATCTTCTCCTCTATGACCCTCGATTCCTAACTCGATGAGACCGCCACTCACGACATGCCTTATGTGAGTTCAGAGAGAATTTTGGAAAAGTTGAGGGCTAGAGGAGGGACCTTAGCGCTATTTATAGAGTTTTGGGCCGGCCCTCTCATCACGGGCAGGGCCCAACTCGGCCCACACAAGTCAGGCCCATATTCGACTGCTAAGAAACTTTATACCTCACTTTATTAGATCAACTCCGTAAAACGGATAATTATGATCTTAATTAATGTGGCCCACACCAGGAAAATTCTTACATTCTCCCACTTTGGCCATATTAATTGAGATCATACTGTATGTGCACACTTTATGTTGATCTAGAGATAATCCTTAACAGTCAATCCTATCCCATAAAGTCTCCAACACCGAATCATGGCGGTAACTGCATGTATTTACACAAAGCCTTCCATGGTCACGAATGCTTTCAACTTTATTGATATGGATTCAATATGATTGTGTGGCAAACAGATAACACCTCATAAAGAGTAATACCTTATGTGTTATCTCCCTTGTCGGTCACTATTCTCTTATCTTTAAGTGTCACAAAAAACCGGATGTGACACTAGAGAATATCTTTATGGTTCTAACGAACCCACATATGTCTTATCTTTATGGTTAACCTTTATTTATGTGTAATCAAGACATATGTACAAGGCTAATAACTGGATACCCCTAGCCTTTACTCAAGATTTACACAGTACCTTGAGATTTTCCTTAGATATATGTGCACAATTCAATAACAACTTATACAAAGAAAGGAGTTGACATATATCGAAATGTTACAAAAAGTAACAAGGTACAGACATAAACTTTATTAGAGCAAATCTGAAATACCTCCTACTTAACGCTAGTATCCACTGATTCTCCTAAGCCCATGTTCATGATATGTCACTCAAATATACAAGGGCGTAGGCCTTTAGTCAGTGGATCTGCCAACATATCGTTTGTAGAAACATGCTCTACTATAATGTCACCATTCTGTACCATTTCCTTTATGGTCAAAAATTTGACCTCCATATGCTTAGACCCTTTGAGACTTCGTTGTTATTGACAAACAACACAGCAGAATTGTTATCACAATATAACCGTATGGGTCTATTCACAAAATCAAATACGGTCAATTCCTTAATGAGGTTCCGAGCCAAACGGCTTGAGTAGCGGCTGAAAAACATGCTATAAATTCTGCTTGCATGGTAGAGGAAAATATAGATTTGTTTCTCACTTTTCCATGATACCGCACCTCCCGCTAACATGAAGATATATCATGTTGTCGACTTCCTATCATCTTCACAACTAGCAAAGTCGCATCCGAATATGCTACCAATTGCAAATCATGGACATATCTATACACCAACATATAATCTCTTGTTCTTTTTAAGTATCTCAAGACCTTTTTGGCAGTAACCCAATGATCATGTCCTGGATTCGATTGGTATCTGCCTAAAAGTCCTGTTACAAAGGCAATGTCTGCTCTAGTGCAAACTTGAGCATACATAATACTTCCAAGTGCATTAGCATAAGGTATGTCCTTCATTTGGTCTTTTTCAAAATCTGATTGAGGACATTGTGAGAGACTCAACTTGTCACCCTTAACGACAGGGAACACTTCCTGGTTTGCAATCCCGCATGTTGAATCTCTCCGAATACGATCAACATATGCCTTTTGAGATAAACCTAACATACGACAAGAACGATTTCTATGGATTTCAATGCCTAGAACGAAAGATGCCTCACCCAAGTCTTTCATGTCAAAATTATTTGACAACATTTGTTTTGTTTCATGCAGTAATCCAATATCGCTACTTGCAAGCAAAATGTCATCCACATAAAGTATGAGAAAAATAAATTTCCTCCCACTAACCTTGCAGTATATGCACTGATCTACTTTGTTCTCAACAAAACCAAAAGAAGTAACAACATGGTGAAACTTCATGTACCATTGTCTGGAAGCTTGTTTAAGACCATAAATAGCTTTCTTCGGTTTACACACACCTGAATCATTTATTGCAAAACCTTCGGGTTGCATCATATAAACCTCCTCATCAAGGTCTCCATTTAGAAAAGCAGTCTTAACGTCCATCTGATGTAATTCATGTCAAAATGAGCTACTAATGCCATGATCACTCTAAAAGAGTCTTTAGAGGAAACTAGAGAAAAAGTTGCTTCATAGTCTATCCCTTCCCTTTGAGTGAAACCTTTGGCTACAAGTCTACGGCTTTAAATTTCTCAATCTTTCCTTTTGAATCTCTTTTAGTCTTGTAAACCCACTTGCAACCTATGGGCTTACAACCTTCCGGTAATTCAACAAGTTCCCAAACGCCATTATATTTCATAGACTGCATCTCATCTCTCATTGCATCCAGCCATAAACTAGATTGAGGATAGGAAATGGCGTCTGTATAAGTCACTAGATCTTTAATGCATCTTATATCATAATCATGTTCTCCTAAATAGACCATATAGTCCGATGGTATAGCTGAACGCCTTTCCCTGGTAAACCTCCTAAGTGGAGCCACTGTAGGCTCATTTTGAGTCTAAGGAACTTGAATGACCTCATCTGTGGTCGTTTCATCAATAGGATTCTCAGCGTTGACAGGTTCAGTTTGTGACACAGTAGGCTCTATCATTGTCTGCATAGGTAAGGAGAAAGATATAGCAGGTCTCATAATGTTGTCATGTTCACTAATTTGTGAACAATCATGCTCTTCACTACATCAAATTCCAAAAACTTGGCCGTTTGAGATTCTACAATCCTTGTTCCTCCACTTGGATTATAAAACCGATATCCCTTTGAATGTTCGAGTAAGATACAAAGTAACATCGAGTGGTTTTAGCCTCCAACTTACCCAATGTTGGATTATACAATCTTACTTACGCAGGACATCCCTGGACCTTGAAATGATTCAAACTTTGTTTGCGCCCGAGTCCATAACTCAAAAGGAGTTGATGCAACAGCTTTAGTAGGAACACGATTCAATATATAAACGGCTGTTTTTAATGCCTCACCCCATAAAAATCAGGTAAATTTATCCTACTCATCATAGATCTTACCATATCCATGAGAGTACGATTGCGCCTTTCAGCCACACCATTACTTCGGGACTTCCAAGCATAGTGAAGTGAGCCACTATCCCAGAATCCTCTAAGTATTTAGCAAATGGTCCTTTAATTTGCCCAGCATTACCATGTCTACCATAATATTCTCCACCTCGATCAGATCTAACCACCTTTATTACCTTTCCTAACTGTTTCTCAACTTCAGTCCGATAGATCTTGAATTTCTCAAGAGATTCGGATTTCTCCTTAATTAGGAAAAGGTAACCATACCGAGAATAATCATCAATAAACGTGATGAAATAAAAATTTCTACACAAGGTTGCAGTATAGGGTCCACTGATATCGGTGTGAACGACTTCTAGTAAATCAGAACTTCGAACTGCAGTTTTCTTCTTTATCTTAGTCATCTTTCCTCTACAACAATCTATGCAAGTTTCTAGGTCACCTTTAAGAGTAGGCAGGATGTGTGTCTTTATCAGCCTTTCTACTCTTTCTTTGGATATGTGACCTAGTCGTTTATGCCACAACGCATAAGACTATTCCTTAGGTAGAGGTCTTTTGGAAATAACATTTTCAACTGTATTAGCGACGTATATATCATTGGGAGATAAACACAATATGTACAATCCATTGAACATGTTGCAAAGCACCCAACCTTATTTGAGTTAAAGAACATAGAAACAAGATCTTGTTCTTTATTTCAAAAGAGTAACCACACATATCCAAACATGATGCGGAAACTAAATTCCGCCTAAAGGAAGGTACATAGAAAGTGTTTCTTAATATCATATTAAAACCGAGTCTAGATTCAAAATGACGTCTCCCACGAACTCAACATCGATCTTGTTGTTGTTTCCCATAATGAGCGATGATTCATCCTGATTTGGCATCCTTCTGTTTGTGAATCCCTGTATGGTAAACGCAACATGATTAGTTGCACCACTATCTAGCCACCAGGAACTGGATGGGGCTTCAGATAGGTTGGATTCACAGACAAGTGCCAAAGAATCATTACCTTTATGCTCATTTTTAGACAACCAAGCTTTATATCTTTCACAGTATTTCTTTATGTGTCCCCTCTTTCCACAAAAATAGCAAAGGACACATTCCCTTTTAAAAGGTATCTTTTTGGGAACCATAGAAGTGGAGGGACCAGCAAAGGGTGCCTTTCTAAGAGCCATAGAGTTGGATGGACAAACAGCTTCAGGATCCCCTTTCTTGGAAGCCGTATTATTAAAAGTTCTTATGGCTTTAGGATTTCCTCTCTGATGTGCAACCCATTTGCCTTTTCTACTGGCAGAACTAGAGGCATACAAGGCAAGATGCCCTCTCTCCTTTTTTAATTTCTCTTCCTCTGCCACAACTCTAACTATAAGATCATTAATGGACCAAGTTTCATTTCGCGAACTATAGTTCGTCTTGATAATTCCAAAATCGGGAGGAAGAGTATTTAATGCTTGATGCACAATGCAAGCTTCAAGTATATCAACTTGAAGGATTCGGAGTTTTGTCGAAGATCTACCATCCTAAGCACATAATCTCTAACTCCGGTTGAACCATCATACTTCATATTAAAAAGTGATTGCATGAGTGTACCTATCTCAGCATTGGTAGAAACACGATACCTAGCCTCCAAAGCTTTCATCATTTCCTTAACAGTACAATCAGTTGGCAAGCCACTCATCAAATGTTCCTGAATTGACCGTTTCATAATGAGCAAGCAAATTCTATTACTCTTTTCCCATGCAGCAAAACGTACTTTCTGGGTTTCTGTACTTGCATTAGTAAGGTCTGCCGGTCTATCCTCAGTAAGAGCAATATGAACATCTGCAAGCTCCATTCCAAACAGAAAATCCTCTTTCCATTTCTTGAAGTTTGACCACCTCAATAGCTATGGAATTGCCATTCACAGAGAATGTAACTGATTTTGCGAGCAATACATGTAATTAGCATCATATGAGTATCAAACATACAAGAGCTACACGTATCATCATATAAACACCTTTGGGCAGAATACATGACATACAATTGTATACCCTTTACATGACAGCGATTCCATGAAAAATATGCTCTAACCTTTCGTGAATTCATCACCTTTGGGTGTATAAATCACTAGGGCTAGCTACTTTTCAACCATATGCTGTACATGTATCCCTCCATCAACTAATGCACAATTACCTCCTTTGGGAGTATAATTATACATAAGATCATGAGACATCCCATTTAAATATGAGACAGATATTTCTCAAATCCAATCAAGTGTGCCACTTTGGCGGTCACAACCCAACTGAATTATCAAAATTTCTCTCATATCAAGGATATAACTTTATAACTCACATACGCCTTTTATAAGTGATTTTAGACTTGATGACGGGGTCTTTTGTCACTAAAATCACAAAACATGCTAATTGCATTGCTCCATCCATTAATACAAACTCGATAATAAATCAACACCATATATATTCCTCAAGTGATGATATAATTATAAGCATGCAATTGCATTTCTAAAATCATAGAGAAATACATGAAAAATATTCCAAAATTACCCCAAAATCACATACTTCAAGGCTTTCACATGCATTTTCACATCCTTAAAGGCATCAAAAAATGCAAATAAGCACATCACAAGGTAGGAAATTCACATACGAGCACGGCGGTATAAGTCACGCACCAAACGGCCACCGCACGCGCCCTACGCGGCGCGTGAGCCCCACGCGCCGACGTACAAAACCGGTCCGAAGCCGGTCCGACCGGTCAACGAACCGAACCGGTCAACGGTCGGACCGGTCAATGGTTGGACCGGGTCGGGTCAACGGTCAACGGGTCGGGTCAACCCGATCAACTGGGTCGGGTCAACCCGGTCAACGGGTCGGGTCAACCCGGTCAACCGGTCGGGTTAGCGTGACGTCATCGATGACATCACCGCTACGTGGCGGTCACACGTGAGGCGGTGGAGATGACGTCATTGTGACGTCATCGAGACGCGTGGCACCACGTGTCCGCGCGCATGCGCGCGAGGCCACGTGGCCGCCACGCGTCGGCGCGCATGGGCTAGGCGCGCGCATGAGGCCACGTGGCGGTCCACGGGCCGGCGCGCGTGGGCCGCGCGGCGGCGCGTGCCGTCAACGCCCAGCACCGCCTGGGCGCGTGGCGGCACGTGCGGCCTATTCCGACCTCCTCCGGCGACGTTCGACCCACCATTTTGCTCGTATGGACGAGTAAAATCCGTTTATGCAATAAAATTTCACTTTTATTGGATCAAAAATCACGAAAAAGCAAGGCAAACATTCGGAGCTAGAGTGAAGACCGAAAACAAGCCGTAGGCGGCCGATTTAGCTCCGGCGACGGGCTCAACAGGCATAAAAGGACTCAGCTCTAGTATATGCAGGCTCTGATACCAAATGTAGGCCGTTGATACGGCTTCCCAAAATCTACATAGCTAGAAACTCAAACATCCATGAGGTTTGACAAGGATTTGTGTACCTGGTTTTGAATCCATTGTTCTTGGAGCAAAACGACAGCAATCCCGGACTTCAATGCTAAAGATCTTCTCCTCTATGACTCTCGATTCCTGGCTCGATGAGACCGCCACTCACGACATACCTTATGTGAGTTCAGAGAGAATTTTGGAAAAGTTGAGGGCTGGAGGAGGGACCTTAGCGCTATTTATAGAGTTTTGGACCGGCCCTCTCATCACGGGCCGGGCCCAACTCGGCCCACACAAGCCAGGCCCATATTCGACTGCTAAGAAACTTTATACCTCACTTTATTAGATCAACTCCGTAAAACGGATAATTATGATCTTAATTAATGTGGCCCACACCAGAAAAATTCTTACATACTAATCCTTAGTGACGGGAGTGCATCCATGCGTAATAAGCTCATGATCCCGTAGCACTGCCATCACCCCAAGTCCGAAGCCCTTCCCTACCGCCATCACGAGCTAGCGGGCCGCGACATTGGACCTCGGGCCACCATTTGGGGCGGCGTTTGATACCCTGGGGGCCACGACGACGAGCGATACAGGGCGCTGACATGATGGCAGCCGGCGGGTGAGAGAGGATGAGAGATGAAGTGGACAAACATGAGAGCGGAGGAGAGAGAGGAGGGTCAGCGAGAGAGTCATTGCTGCATGAAACCGATTGACGAGAGCCCACCGCCGCGCATGCGATGTCGATTTATGTTGGATTGACATGGCGCTCACTTCATCTAATTACGTGCGGGCGGGGGCTCACTTTCTTATGATGAATGGGGTAGATGGTAGATGAAAAGCTTGGATCTCCGCTGTTAGATTAAAGGGAACTCGACATTTATAATTGAAGGGGCTTAGATATATAAGGGGCCCCTTCTCTTTCATTTGTATCATCACATCAGCATTCTTCACTTAAACACTTCTCTCTCTCTCCAGTTTTCTTTACAATTTGCGATGGGCTAAGCGAGAGGGCAATATATAAAGAGGAAGGCCGAGATATCTCAAAGCCCAAAGGGTGAGCTTGCGGTTTTGAACTCGCAAAATCCTCCGAGGGAAAGTTTTGGCGTTCGTAAAGTAATTCTGAAAATGTCCGAGCCACGTCCTGCCTTTTTAAAGCTATAAGCTCAAAACCAAAAGCAACTATTTCGGGTTTGAGGCGTACGGACTCTTAGCTGGGAAAGAAAGGGTTATTTTCCTTTGAGCTGGGGGAACTGAACCCTCTAAGGACTTGGCCATTTGATGAACAGATCTTGTAGTAAATAGGATCCAATATATGAGCGATCTAAGATCTTTTTAGGCAAATTAGGATTAGAGCCCCTAAAACTTCAAGAAAATTATCTAAAAAGTCCTAAATTTATTACAATTTTACCAATTCAATCATAAAACTTTTAATTTTACTAATTAATTCTTAAACATTTTTACATTCTACCAATTGACTTAATTTGGCCATTTTTAACTGGAAATTGCTGACATAGATACTAGTCATCTTATGTAACACAACCGATACTAATGTTGATATTTTTAATAATATTTTTAATTTTTTTCCTTTTTTTCTTTTTCTTTATCTCTTCTTTTTGCCAATAGCCAAGTCGCTCATCATTGGCCGCAGGCTGGGAGGACTAGCTCATTTGCCACAGGCAAGGGTCAATCTCATCGGGCCTCAACTAGGCGAGGATTGCCAAGCAAGTGCAAGTGCTAGCATTGAAAATCCTCGCTAGATTTCATGAGGCCAACCCTTGACCAGATTGAGGCGGCCTTGTCGGCGTCGCTTTGGTGAGGCCTGATGAGGATCAGCCTTGCCCTAGGCCAAGGTGGCCTCACCTAGTCCAAATCTAACAAGGCTAACCTATGACCTCCATTGCTGTGGCTTGCGACCTTCGTGCATAGTGACCTAGAGAGAGAGATGGTAGGACACAACAATGGCTCAAGTGGGTGAGGGACTGCTATTGACGATGAATGGAAGCGCAATGGCAATGCCTCGTGGCAACCTTAACCTCATCCTCACCCTTAGCCAAGTGACGCCTAGTAAGGTCACTTGGCCTTGCCAAATCTAGGAGCCCTCACCTAGGTGAGGCCAACCCTCCTGGCCATGGCCTACAACCAGTGGCCATGGCAAGTAGAAGAGGGAAAGAAAAAATCTAGAAAAAAAGTATTAAAAATTTCAAAATATTAGTAAAATATTATTCAAAAATGCATATGTTAACACTAATCATACCACGTAGAACGTTCGATGTCCATGTCAACAATTTCCAATCCTCAATTAGCAAAGTTGAAATGTTTAGGAATAAATTGCAATAGGTTTAGGATTTTTTAGATAAATTTTCCCTAATACTTCAAATATGAAAATTAAGTGATGATAAATTGGTTTTTGATGGTTGTCGAGCGAAGTTCAAATAATTTTCAAGCGATTCGATCAAGCTACTAGAACTTTTGATCTCACATTGTGTGAGATCCGCTCATCACACATGATATATAATTTGAGGATTCATGTGTATTAAGCTCACTGACAAATCTAAAGGCCCTGGGCGTAACATCTCCACTCGATGTTCATTTACTTGTCTAACAAAAAAGAATTGTTACTTCTCCTTAGTGACGGGAGTGGATAAGTGCATAATAAGCTTATGATCCCATAGCACTGCCATCGCCCAAGTCCAAAGCCCTTCCCTACCGCCATCACGAGCTAGCGGGCCGTGACATTGGACCTTGAATCCGGGGTTCGGGCCGCCATTTGGTGCTGCATTTGAGACCCCAGGGGCCACGGCGAAGAGCGGCAGAGGGCACTAACATGATGGTAGCCAGCGGGTGAGAGAGGACGAGAGATGAAGTGGACAAACATGAGCGGAGAAGAGAGAGGAGGGTCAGCGAGAGAGTCCTTATTGCATGAAACCGATTGACGTGAGCCCGTCGCCGCCCATGCGATGTCGAATTATGCGCATTCGCGCGGCGCTCACTTCATCATCTAAGTACGGCCGAGCGGGGTTCACATCATCGGGATCATTCCATCATTTTTCAAAGCGGAAGAGGGGAGGGGAGGGGAGGGGAGGTGTTTTTGGGGGGGGGCGGTGGGGTGGTGTTTGTGAGGGAGAGAGGGAGAGGAGAAAGGAAAATAGGGTGACAGCTTGGAGATATGTCCAACATCCGAATGGAGATATTTATTTCGTGCATGTTGTCGTGACATGTGGTGCTGACATGTGTAGTACTATTTAACTCAGTAGGTTTTACTCCATCACACACAATATTGAATTTTTTTTCTTTTCTTTTTTTTTTTTTTTTTTCCATAGGATGCAGGGAATTGAATAATACAAGATGGCGCCGACCAATTGACTATCAAAACCTTTATATATATATATATATATATTATGATTAGTGGGGAAGGATCACTCAAACATAGGTTTTACTCCATCACACACAACATTGAATTTTTTTTTTTTTTTCTTTTCTTTTCTTTTTTCCATAGGATGCAGGGAATTGAATAATACAAGATGGCGCCGACCAATTGACTACCCGAATCAAAACCTTTACACACACACACACACACACACACACACACACACACACACACACACATATATATATATATATATATATATATATATATATATTATGATTAGGTGGAAGGATCACTGAAACATAGGTTTTACTCCATCACACACAACATTGAATTTTTTTTTTTTTCTTTTCTTTTCTTTCTTCCATAGGATGTAGGGAATTGAATAATACAAGATGGCCCCGGCCAATTGACTACCCAAATCAAAACCTTTATATATATATATATGTTATGATTAGGGGTGAAGAATCACTCAAACGTAACCTTTATCAACTATAACCCAACGCACTTGAGTGATTCCATATGCCAATCAAGACTAGTGAAGGGAGCCAAAAAAAAATGAGCGCCCAATCGCGAGCCTTATTGAAAAGGCCCCTAACTATGTAGATAAGGCGTTAGTGCCTTACTAATAACATATAGAGGGTATTAAGGACCATCAAACGATCAATTGCCAGTCATTCTTTTTCGAGGCAATTGAAAAACTGTATTAATTGATTTTAATTTTCTTGACCTCTTATATTTCCTTTCGCCCAAGCCTGGGCAAGGGTTGCTCGTGGTTGGCTAATCATTCCCCCACCATCGCTAAGTCCTCCACCGGCTTTTTCCTTCTTCCTTTTTTTTTTTTTTTTTTTGGGTACTTCTCTAAAGTTTTGCTAATTTTTAATATATCTTAAATAAAATTTGTATTAAAAATCAAATTTTGACCAAAACGATATTGTTTTAATCACATTAACTCTGTCTATAATAGAAAAATAATAAAACATCAAGTTAGTATTTTCCATTAATCAAATTAAATAGAATTAACGAAAGGACATAATTGCACCAATTTGACAAAGTTTAAGACTTAATTGCACTTCTAAAAGTTTGAGAACTTAATCATACTTTTGTAACAAGTTTTATGACTTACTTGCAAGTGAGTTTCCCATATTCCAACTTCAAAATTTGCGACTGAGGTCGCACTGTCCACTTTGTAAACTAACGGCAAGGTTATGCACTCATTTTCCATGTGGGCAAGTATTTTTTGGTTGCGCTAAAATTGCATCTTAAATTGCCCCTTTAGGAAAAAAAAAATTGGGCAAGGCAGAAAAGAAAATAAAAGGATAAAACAACAACCCCCACGGTTTTGTTTTTGAATTAACGGCATGATTCATCGATGATCAACTGAAGTATGTCGTGTTTTGCTAGGGGCTTACTATGCTTTACTTATGTATCTTTACACTTGATGCAATCTGTCAGGAATCCCACGATAACTTTTTCCAAAATATATCGAAATTCAGTGGCTGATCGAGAAATTACGGGAGGAGGATATATGTGGGAACATATTACTACATCACTTTCTCCATTGACACTCAAGAAAATCTTGAGGAAGATTTTCATATTTAAGCATATTGCTATCTAAACACTTAATTTCGTTTGTTTCACGAAAAATAAATAAATAAATAAATAATTTAAAAAGATCGATTATATTGATTGAAATAATTCGCTTATGAATATAATTTTTATTACCATAACAATTTATGTCTAAACAATTTCATCAACTATAAAAATATTTTTTTCATTCATTCATTTTTACAAGTGATCTAAAGCAATCATTTTTTGAAAAATATTTTTTTAATTATTCATTTTTTTATAAAATAAATGCATCCCGATTCCTAATTTTGGTGCGGGAAATTAAAGCTTGGGGTCTAGACACATAATGGCCTTGTAGGCTCGCAGCTTTACCCAATCCTCTAAGGCTGCGTTTAGCAGTCAGGATAAAATTTGAGATATGATATGATTTATCCTATCCTCTGTTTGGTAGTCGCTTAGGACAGGATAAAGTCGGATATAATGGGGATATAAGCATAATAAAATTATCCCATGAGGGAGGTG
The DNA here is from genome assembly GCA_014182555.1 of Eucalyptus erythrocorys. NCBI lineage: Eukaryota > Viridiplantae > Streptophyta > Magnoliopsida > Myrtales > Myrtaceae > Eucalyptus > Eucalyptus erythrocorys. Next base: position 32,201,987 of record CM024597.1, read on the forward strand.
GGATAAAGGTAGGGAGGATTTCTAATGTTCATAATAAGAAAATTATTTTTCTCAAATAACAAACTTATTAAATTAACAAAAATGAAATTATATTTCAATAAATATAATATTTGAATTCTAATTTAAGAAATTTAAAATAAGAAATAATAAAAATGTATTTTTAAATAATATTATTTTAATTTATATATTCAACTTTAATTCTATCTTATAATGAACATTCAATTTATAAATTAAATATTTATATTTATTACATATTTTAGGTATTTTTGTATTTTAGGTATGTTAGTACAGTTTACTATTTGATGAAATTTTATTAAAGAATGATGAAAGGGGAAAAAAAGAAATAAAAAGGAAAATAATATAAAAAAGAGGAAAAATAAAATAAAAATAAATTAAGGAATAGTGTTACGAGAGATTTTCACCATTTCCGTTTATGAACATTTAAGTTCATTTATAATGATATGTCGTTTATATAATAAAAAAAGTATATGATATGATATAAATATATCCAACTTTAATATTGCTATTCGCCAAACAATAAACATGATATAAAACAATATCAGGATTTCATGTTCTATCCTATCTAGTCCTATCCTGATTAGAAATTCGGACAACCAAATGTAGATTGAACTGTTAGTAAGCTTAGGGTTGGCACAAATGTAGGTTGAACTGTTTCCTTTTAATTTCTCCTTCCAAAGTGGGTTTTCTATCAATATGGAGGGACATTAAGGCTATGCATAACAACGCTTTTTGGCTGGGGAGTTTTTTTTTTTTTTTTTTTCAGAAATACTTCTTTTCTATTTCTATTATAGGGAACAATTTATATGTAAAAAAACCCATTTGATAACTATATAAAATTTTTACTCTAGAAATAAAAAAAAGAATAGAAATGCGTTTGGTAAAAAACGATTTCTTTTTTATATTTATTTGTTTTTTATTTTTGCCGGCCGATCGCCGCCGAATGCCGCCGTCGCCGCCACCGCCGCTCACGCCCACCGCCGCATGTCGCCGCCAACCGATCGCCCGGGCAACGATGTGCGGCGAGAGGGGCGGCGGTCGGCCGGCGGCAACGGTGACCGGCGGTGGCTGGCGGCGGCGAACGGAGGGCGGCAGGCGGCGAGGGGCAGCGGTGGGCCGGCAACGGCAAGAGATGAATAAAAAATAAATAAATTTCACTTATTTCTGAAACTTATTCCCAAGAACAAGAAGCAACTTTTTTTTACTTCTCATTTCTATTCCAAAACCATTCATGGACTAACTTTTTCTTTAGGAACAAAAAACCAACTTGCCGTTATTAAACAGATTTCTATTCTTTTTTTGTTTCGAGGAAGAAAAGAATAGAAATTATTGGATTGGGGAACTTTGTCATGCGCAGCCTAAGTTTCTTCATTCTTCTTTCCTTTTTGGAGTTTGATTATCTTTACCTGCTATTCTTAAATGAAATTCAGAATCTATACACCCGATCCATCGTCAATCAATAAATTGATGTCGAGTTTGCATTAGATGCCAACGAACACTCGACCTAGTTGTATGAGACGGAGGTTGGGAGATCGGAACTTGAAACGAGGGAGAAAAAGCTGAGTGATATAAGATGATGCATGATTACTACACAACTTACTTTGGTCGTCATACCTAACAAATATCTTATTTGAATTCTCAAACATAAATTACTTTTCGTCCTTCCTTATCTTAGGCAATTGAAATCATCTCAATTGTTGCTAAAAAAAAAAAAAAAAAAAGAATCATCTCAATTATTATGCCTTTATCTCCATGACAAAAGTAGAAAACTCCAGTCTAGTCACGAATCAAATCACTCACGGAACGTTTCATACTTTTAGCCTATGCGAGGGACTTGAGCCACAAAACGGTCTTTGTCGACCCAGACCCAGACCGCACTGCATCAGAAATCTGTCGTGACCTGAGTTCCTTCCCTCCGCACGACGGCATCGACAGCCGGGTTCTCGCTCTCTATCTTCAAAGCTGCAGCGTCCCCATTCGCTCCGACGAGCTCCGACCACGCATCTTTCCCTGCGGATTTTGGAATAAGATGGGGTCGATGAGCAGCAAAACGAATGAATGAATACCAAAGTGGATGGATGGCTTTGACGTCACCTTTTCTTTTTTTTTTTCCATGGAAGATTGTTCTTTGTGACTTTGTTTTCTTATGACATTAGGTCTCCGGTTTATAACTCAATTGGTGAAGTTCTCATTCCAATTGAAGAAGTTTCGCATGCTTGTAGGAATTTTCAATTTTAGTCCTTATTATTTGTTCAGTTACAAAACTAGTCCTCACATTATATTTATTAAAAAATATCTTTCGTCTCATCTTTATCCAAAGTCTCACGGGAATGCCAAATTCAAACCAAGTATTTATTTGGTAATTCCTACGTTTACAAATCTGCCCAATCCGATTGAAAACCTTATTAGGATAAATGACATCCCACTCAAGTCTTCTTAGTCACTATGATGTGGGGTTACTGATGGTAATATAATTTTTTCTGGTTTCTTATAAACTCTCTAAATTACTTTAGCCATAAATGGCTAGTTAAAACCGTGATTAAATTATTTAAAAGTGATCTTTTTCCTTCTTGAAGAAAATATTGCGATTTTTTTCATCTTCAAATATATGATCTTCAATCATACAACTTCTTAGTGGATTCCATTAAAGTCATAAAATTCAAATATGTGATTTTTTTCCTAGAAGAATATATTGCCATATCTATTCATGGGATAATTAATTATATAAGTAATCATCCATATAATGGTTACGTGGAGAAGAAAATATTCAACAGTATCTTGAAATTTAATCCTTCCTTATTCTTGATGAAATGCAATCCGCTTATTTTAATGAGTTCATATTATATCTACTCCAACTTACTTTGGACTTTGGGTCTTTTTATTCCCGTCACACCAGCCCATACAATCTTGCAATTAAAATAATTATCATTACTTTTTAAATAAATCATTCGTTACCCTCAAGAAGTCATTAGCATTTATTAAACCTTGACAGCAACTTCATGGTACTTTTCATTATTTTGTCTAATCTGTAACCCTACGTGATTGGTTTTCCCATTTCAACAGGTTGACCGCTCACTTTCACCTAAGTCTAAAAGCGCGGGTCGTTGTTATAACATTTGCAAATTTTGAATCTGAAAATTGAACCTAGACGTAATATCCGATAAAATTCCTAAAATCAGTATTGCATGTCTTAGACATGTATAAATTCTGTTATTGATGTTACATAATGTGAAATTTCGAGTAAGATTTATGATCAACACGAATATAATTTTATTTTCAAGTCAACGCAATGATTTTATGCATAAGAAGATGTAATTTTTTATCCTTTTTATTGCATTGTAAAGTCCAAAATTCTCTATTAACTTGTTCGCAACTATCAAATATATCAAACATCACTGAGTATGATGAAAGAGCATCCAAGTCAGTCAAATTGATAGATATGTATCGAATCATAAATTTGCTAGTCGAATCAATAAATTCGTTTGCGACTTTGGCACATATTGCGGAGACTTCTAATCAAATTGAATCGTGCAACCCGAATTGAGAAACGGCCGGCTTTGATGACTTCGGAGTGAAGGGTCTTGCTTTTCTCTAATTAATCGATTCGCTCTCTTAGTGTTAGGGATGATCATGGTCCGAATTAGACCAATCCAACACTTAACTCAAGAATCAACCTGCACAGTGTTAATCCCAATTTTTGGGACCAAGGATCAATCTGGTTGAACCTGAAACTAATGACTGAACCAATCCTATAGATTCACTCTGATTCCAAGGTCAACCGGGGACCAATCAATTTTTTTTTTTTTTTTTTTTGTTTCATTTTTTGTATTTGCTGAAAAGACAAATCTATTGTTCTAAATTACATATGCATCAATCGGAACAAGCCGCAAGATGAGGGTGAGTGGCGGGGTGAGCGAACAGAGGCAACCCGCAAGGCGAGTGGCGAATGGCGAGCATTGTTCACGAGTGAAGAGGGTTTCTAATTAGAGCTTTGTTTCCTTTTGATTTACTTAGCAACGAGTGAGGCCAAAGAAGAGAGGCAAGCGGCGCGAGCGTTGAGCGGTGAGTGGCAAGCGATGCTGGCATTGAGCGGCAAGCAGGGTGAGCGTTGAGCTACCGGTAACAAGTGGTGTGAGTGGAGTGACGAGCAAGGCAAGCAACAAGCAATGCAAGCGAGTGGTGAGCACCGAATGGGGAAAGTGTCGAATGGCGAGCAAGGCGAGGTTGCTCGCGAATGAAAAGTTGTTTCTTTCTAGTGAAAATTGAATAAGATAAAGAAGAAAGAAGAGGATAAAAAAAAAAAAAAAAAAAAAAGGAGAACAAGAATCCTAGAGGAGGAGGACGCCGTTTAATACCATTTATGTTAGGATTCACTCTTTAAAATATATATATAAATATTAGATATATAATATATAACATATCTAAAATATATATATATATATATATATATATATATCTATTTATAATCAGGGTTGGTATAGGTTGGACCAACGCTAAACTCTCAAGACCGATGATTAAACTACACAGTGCTGATCCAGGGATTTCAAAACTAAGGACCGACCTAGTTTCCTTATGAAAAAAACTAGGATTATCAGGCTTGGACCGGTCTAGGGTTGACCTTGGATTGACGCTGATTCCTACTTAGTATCTGTAAGCAAAGATGTCATTGGATGATTTTCTTTGTAAATTGATGCTTTTGGCTATTATCGCAAGCAAAGATGTCATAGGATAGCAGATAAGATGAGCAATACTTTATAGAAGAACACCTCGTCTTTTCCATTGACCAAAATGCTCGGTCGGCGGAGTAGGTTGTGTAATTCAATATGACCCCCGGACATTGACCGAACTTGCAAGAACTAGATAAATACGGGGAAGTCATGTTTTTGTTCTTATGATCCGACTTTTGAGTTCATATGGTTAAACATTAGTCGAAATTTTGTTTAGGAGCGAGCTATTTTATGCTATATTAGCTTCGCTTTCATGAAATGGTCTATATAATGTGTGTTTGAGTCCCCAACTCCTATGACTAAGTAGCGTCCCCTTGTATATCAAAGGATAATTCGAACACTCGCTTTCATGAAATGGTCTATATTTTTTTTTACAACATGAAATGGTCTATATAATGTGCGTGTTGCGTCCCCAACTCCAATGATGAAGTCAATAGCGTCCCCTTATATATCAAAGGATGATTAAGTCAATAGCGTCCCCTCATATATCAAAGGATAATTTGAACTCTCGCAAGGGTAAGGTTAGTGGATCCTTACGTGTGCCTTCTACATTAAAATCCTGATTTTTAGTATATTCTATAGTGAACACATTTCGAATCCGTTGTTGTAGTTTATTCTTACGATGAGAAAACTATTGATGTTGTTCCATATCAATTATGAAAAGAGCCGATAATCAAAATATAAGTGTGAGGGAAAGCCTCGCCCTTTGAGCCGGGTCAAACACTCAATAACCGGTAACTTTCCTATGCGAGTGAAGTTTTCTTTCACACTTATAAACCTACCACCAGCCGCTTACATTGACAACCTTACTACCAATGGCCACAGAACATATTTTGTCACCATGGACTACCTATGCTGACGACCTTGCCCTTGCTAGAAGCTAGGGCGACAAGATGTCGAATTTGCGTGGTGTTGGCCTAGTGAGAAGTGGTTTTTGCAATGGAGGCTCAGTAACGAAAATTTCCATCGTCATACCTTTGAGAAAATTATTAAAATAGTCCTAAACCTATTACAATTGTGTCATTCAATCCTAAACTTATTTTTTTAGCCAATTAAGCCATAAACCTTTTGTAATATATGTTAGTTCAATCCTTCTAACCAAAGTTGGCCGGCCGGCACCGACATGGCTATCGACCGGCATCGGCAACAATTTTTTTGATAAACATTTATTTTTTCAAATTTTTTTATTAATTTTTTTTATCTTTTTTCCTTTTTTTTTTTTTTTCCTCTTTTTTTCCTTCTCCCTCCTTCTTCCTTTGACTCTAACAATCGGCTAGAGGGGAGGGCTGGCCAATTGTCAAACTGAGAAAAAGATTAAAAAAAAAACAAATAATTCAAAAAAATATAATATTATTAAAAAAATTATCGCCGGCATCGACCAACAGCCACATTAGTGCTAGTCGCCAATTTTGACTGGAATGATTAAACTGACATAATTGCAAAAGGTTTGCGACTCAATTGGCTAAAAAAATAAGTTTATCCAAAAAAATAAGTTTATGATTAAATTGGCATAATCGTAATAGCTTTAGGACTTTTTGGATAATTTTTCCCCATGGCTTTTGACGACGAAATATACCAACCAACGGCAACATTGCCGTAGGCCAAATCTTTTGTAGTGTCGCACATCACCAAATGAAAATAATCTCGTGATTGGACCATTTACCCTAAGTTTTAGCTCATTTTCTTATTGAATCCCTTGATCCGATCGATACATCGTGGAGCTGAGGCCAAGACATACCGACTCAAAAATTGGTTGTCGGCTTATTTTTAGTAACGTGAGATACACGGAGTGATAACTTATGGTGATCATTAGGAAGCCCTACCTGTTTTGAAATTTTCCGAAATGAGAGGGCAAAATGAGATGCAAAAGGAGATAGGTAGGGAAAATAGAGGACGGCGGAACCCGTCATCCCGTGCGTCGATTTTCTTGGTGTGTAAGCTTCGACAAATCGTGTAGGCCGCCTCTTGCGAAACGTTACGGAAGGACGAAAATCATTTAAAAAGGAAAGAGAACTTCAAGGCTACTCAGTAGGATCCATTTGATATTTGGGTATATGAGGAATTTACGCAAGGGAACCGCCGGTGTTTCTATACTTATTATACGAACAGTCGTAAAACAAAATGACCCCCAGCTCAGCTGGGCCAGCTGTAGCGTCGAGCTCCATTAAACAAAGAGCTCGATGCCGTGGCGAACACATCCTAGATCCAACGTCAAGCTCGGCAAAGATCGCGGCGGACAACGTTGGGTGAGGGATGGGGAAGACAGCGTGGCGGTCGTGCGCGACGCAGGCGGAGAGGGGGCTGAGATGTGAGTTGTGGGTTGGGTGAGGGACTTGGGTTGGAGTGTTGTCTAGTTTTTTAAATTTGGAATGTCAAAAGGGGTAAAGTTGGAAAGAAAATGATAGGCCTGTAATTAGGATTAAAATCGTTAGATGGATCTTGAAGTGGAATCTCTGAAGTGATGTAGGTAGGAAAAATAGGAGTGAGCGTTTTCTAGAAGGGTCCAAATACACCTAGAACTTACTTGTTAGAATGCTACATACTTTGAAACCTAGAAGCAACATTGTCACAAATTTCAGAATTTACTCAAGTTCCACTTATATTCTTAATTGAATAATTCTAATGACCGCTAGTTACTATTACAATCCACTTACCACAACTTATATTTAAATAAACGAAGAATATGAAACATTAACAAAATAACAATTATATATTTATTAGAATGGAAGTTCAAACTAGTGATTTCAGATTAAACACTTATTATCTTGCGCTAGGAAATAGGAATAGAAATAGAACAAGAAAATATATAAAAACTTATTTTAAGTTTCATGTGTCAGGTTTCAAGTGAAACTTCCACTTGAAGTTTCTCTTGGGAACCTTAAATTTACCCATCAAAATCAATTACCTTCAATATTCTAAAACTTGGAATCGGAGCAGTTCCCTCCGATTTGATTTTATCATGAAATCATGCTCACTCCTAAAGAAGATGGTGTATGATACATGTGAATTGATTGTATCTAGTTTTCAAAACATAGGGGATAACAAAGTCAAATACTACCTTCCAAATATGAGCCTCTCTTTCTCTCTACCCATAACATCACAACACCTACGCTACACCTCTGTCGCCACTCATCACCATCGCCTCCCCAACACCACTCATGTTTCTTGCCTTATTGTTCCGCGCCCCCCTCTCTCTCTCTCTCTCTATTCACGTACATATATATACACACAAAAACTATTAAATTAATGTTTTGAGTTTAAATTCGGAAAATGATTAAATTAATATCTCAAGTTTGAATTCGGATAACGATTTGTTAAACCGAATTTTGTTGAGGAAGATTTTCCAAGCGGATTACAAATCGGATGAATAAATCTTTCTTCTTATTGGACTTTCTTTCAGACATGCAAAATAAGCAACGAAACATGGAGGATATGTTTTGTCACTAGAAGACAAAAAAAATTGGCACACTATATATATTATTATCTATTTATCTTTAAGGGAGATGAAAGAAAAAGGAAGAAAAATGAAGGTTTTCTTTCCATTGAAAAAGGAATCAGACCGTGGGGCCTAGAGTCAAAGTTGTTGATTGTGGGCACACACATATAAAATAGAATGTGCCTTTTTTTCTTCTTTCCAAGGAAGCCGCTGAAGCCCTACAAAAGAAAGAAAGGAGTCGCACATCCACGCCGTTTGAGAGAGCAGCCACAAGTTTTTGAAGCCACGCGAAGCCTTGAAAAGGAACGTGAAGACATACATACACAAACCAAAGACGAACGCTGGAGTTCTTGATTTTGGCATACGTAGAGTGTTTTGTTTTAAGTTTGAAAGCGTGATGATTTTGTGTAGAGAGTTTATGTCCAAGCAGGTTGTTTATTTATAAACACTTTAAGTTTGGGGTTAAATCTAAGTGTGAGAAACACTCGAGCGTGTGAGCAATTATAAATTTTGATTCTTCGATTATAATAGATTATTTGCCGTTGGCTCTGCCTGTGAACGTAGATATCAATACTCAGACCGAACCACATAAATTTCTAGTATCCTTATTATTTCTCATTTATCTCTCTGGAATTTGCACGTTAACATAAATTACAAGATCTTATATTTTCCATGTATTATATTCCAACAATTGGTATTAGAGCTTGGGATCGGATTTCTTGATTGTGATTTAGAGTTTTTGCTTGTCTGATTATTATCTGGAAATTTTGTTATTGTAATTATGTCTGAGAGGAAATCTGAAATTGAGAAGTTTAACGGAAGGAACAACTTTAGATTATGAAGCATCAAGATACGGGCATTTGGCCAAGGCACTAGATGGTGAAGATGAGTTACCAATTATAATGAAAGCCTCTAAGAGGGTAGAGTTAATGGAAAGAGCAAATAGTACAATCTTGTTAAATTTGTCAAATGGGGTCATAATAGAGGTTGCTAAGGAGAAGGATGCTGCAGCATTATGGACAATACTTTAGGCACTCTATGTGAAGAAAGGTTTGAACAGTCACCTATACATGTTGAAGAAAATGTTTCAATTTTGATATACTGAAGGTACATCTATCATAACACACCTAGATGAATTTAATAAATTCATGATGCATGAATCTAAAGAATGTCAGTAAGATACCTGATGATGATGAACATGGCATGATGTTGTTAAACAATCGCCTATACATGTTAAAGAAGATGTTTCAATTTAGATATACTGAAGGTACATCTATCAAAACACACCTAGATGAAATTAATAAATTCATGATGGATCTAAAGAATGTCGGTAAGATACCTGATGATGAAGAACATGGCATGATGTTGTTAGCCTTTTTACCAGAGTTATGAGAGCACTTTACTGATCCACTATTGTAGGGGCATACTACAATTACTTCAAAAGAGGTAAAGTTTGCCTTATTCTCTAAAGAGTGGCAGAAAAAGTTGCGAGATGACGGTCTGGCACAAGGAGTAGCGCAAGCACTGACGATTCGGGGTAGAGAACAACATCGAGGGCCTAGTAACAGCAGAGGTAAAAGCAAATCGAAATCACGCCATAGAAAATCCAAGGAACACATGAAATGCTTTGAGTGTCACAAAGCGGAGGAATAAAGCTGCCAAAGTGGAGGAATAAAGCTGCCACAAGTAGAGTAGCAAACGTTGCCAAGGGAAGCAATAGTGATGCAAAAGCTATTTTATGTGTGAATACTACTTCATCAGGAGACGAATGGGTGCTAGATTCGGGGTGTTCTTATTATATGGCGCCTTATAAGAACTGGTTTATCACTCACTAGACTGCAGATGAAGGTAGGGTTCTTTTGGGGAATAATGTAGTCTGTAAGGCTGTGAGGATAAGAACAATTCGGATTCAGATGCATGATGGGGTGGTGCACACATTAACAGATGTGAGGCATGTACCGGAGCTCAAGAAGAATATTATTTCTCTAGGGACACTTGATGACATCGGGTGTAGGTACACCACTTAAGGTGGAGTATTGAAGATCTCTTGAGGTGCCATGGTAGTGATGAAGGGAAAGAAAGTGAATACTCTCTATCATCTACTATGAGAGATCGTGACCGGAACTGATACAGAATTGATACAGTTTCATCAGGTGAGTCAAACTCTAACTTGACTCAATTATGGCATTATGCGTTTGGGGCACATAAGTGAGACAGGTATGACGATGCTGAATGAAAGGGGGTTGTTGAAGGGTCAAAAGACAATGAAGCTGGACTTATGTGAGCATTATATCTTTGGAAAGTAGTACCGAGTTAAATTTACTATAGCTGTTTACTCGACCAAACGACTAGTTGAATATATTCATTCAAACGTCTGGGGCTTGTCTTTGGTTCCTTAGAAAGGAGGTGCCCTATATATGCTAATATTTATCGATGATTATTCGAGGAAGGTATGGGTATACTTTTGGAAGCATAAATATGAAGTGTTTGATTGGTTCAAGAAATTTAAGGTACTGAATGAAAAGAAGTCAGATAAACGAATTAAGTGCTTGAGAATAGATAACAGCATGGAGTTCTGTGGTAAAGATTTTATTGAGTTCTGCAAGAAAGAAGGTATTGTGAGAGACCGCACAGTACCTGAGACACTACAGTAGAATGGCGTGGCAAAACGGAAAAACATAACTTTGCTTGAGCGAGCTCGATGCATGCTTTCATATGCAGAACTTGGCAAGGAATTTTGGACCAAAGCAATGAACATGGCATGTTACCTAATTAATTGATCACCATCATCTGCTATCGAGTGGAAGACTCCGGAGGAAGTATGGTCAAGGAAACCTATTGATTACTCCGGATTACGTATATTCGGATGTCTTGCCTATGCTCATGCGAGTGATGGTAAGCTTGAGCTGAGAGCAAAGAAGTGCATATTTATGGGTTATGCACATAGGGTGAAAGGTTACCGGCTGTGGTGCACCAATCCCAAATCACCTGATTTTCTAATTAGTAGGAATATAATATTTGACGAGACTGCAATACTTCAACAAAAAAAGATCTAAGACATAACCAATAGAGAAGACATATCATAGTGTTATTAGTGAGATGAAGTTTCAGGTGGAAACTTTGGAGACTTCGAAGGTAACAGAAGCTGAGGCTGCAAATGAGGCCACAGTTCCTGAAGTTGGTGGTAGTGGACAATCAGCACACCCACAGCATACTATAGCCATAAATAAACAAGGATGGCAAATTAAATCATCGGTACATTATGGTTATACAAATATTGCTTATGCATTGACTGTAGGTGATGAGGTGGAGACAGATAAGCCTTCGTCTTACTCTAAGGCGAAGGCTAGTTTGGAGTCATTGTAGTAGTTAGGGGTTATGAGTGAAGAGATGAGATCACTCCATCGAAATCAGACATGAGATCTAGTCAAAGTACCCAAGAGTTAAAAGATTGTCAAAAGTAAATGGGTCTTTAAACGAAAAGAGGGTATTCTTGGTGTTGAGGCAGCGAGGTATAAGGCGAGACTTGTGGCGAAGGGATATACATAGTGTGAGGGCATTGACTACGATGATATGCTCTCTTCTGTAGTAAGACATACTTCTATTCATGTTTTACTTGCCTTAGTTACTTCATAGAATCTTGAGTTAGAGCAAATAGATGTGAAAACGACATTTCTTTACGGTGAGTTTGAGGAACAAATTTACATGAGGTAATCATAGGGATTTGCTATTCTAGGTAAGGAAGATTATGTTTGTTTGTTGAAGAAATTTTTGTATGGGCTGAAACAGTCTCCTAGGCAATAATATAAACGTTTTAATATTTTCATGACTAGTCAAGACTATTCAAAAAGTCAGATGGATAATTGTGTCTACTTTAGAAGATTGGAGAATGGTTCTTTGATTTATCTACTCTTATATGTTAATGATATGCTAATAGCAGTTAAGAATATGTCTAATATTGATGTGTTGAAGATGCGATTAAATGCTGAATTTGAGATGAAAGATTTAGGAGTTACAAAGAAAATTTTTGATATGGAGATTTTGCGTGGCAGGGCTACAGGAGTTTATTGAGAAGATTGTGACATGTTTTAATATGCAGTCAGCAAAATCTGTAAGTACACCTTTAGCAAAACACATATAAATTATCACCGCAAACTGAGGAGGAGGAGGAGGAACATATGTCCCGTATTCCTTATTCTAGAGTCGTGGGTAGTATTATGTATGCTATGGTGTGCACTAAACCTAATATTTCACAAGCTGTGAGCGTAGTTAATCGCTATATGAAGCATCCTGGTAAAACTCATTGGGAAGCTGTGCAATGGATCCTCAGATATTTGAATGAGACAGCAGACGTGGGTATAATGTATTGAATGGACAGCAATGGCAGTGAAACCATCAGTTTTGTGGATTCATATCACGCCAATGACTTGGATGATTGTAGATCTTTAGCAGGGTACATGTTTACGCTAGCGGGTGGTGCAGTTAGTTGGAAAGCATCCTTATAAGATCACATTGCCTTGTCTTCGACTGAGGTACAGTACATGACACTAACATTTGTAGCAAAGGAGGCGATATGGTTAGAAAGTTTGCTCTTGGCCTTTAAATTAAAACAAAAAAGTGTGGATATACACTATGATAATCAATATGCGATATATTTGGTATGTAATCCAGTTTATTATGAGTGAACGAAACATATCAATATCAGATACTATTTCATCAAAGCTCTATTAACGTCTGTGGAGAGTGAACGCTCATCGGAACGTTGGGAGAGCAGCATAGATGAAGAACACTATAATTTAGCTTCAAACATCAAGTCAAGATGAAGACATACCTTCCGGCCACCATTGCCGGTTATTGTGATTCATGCTCAGTGATGCGGTTAACTTAATCCACCGGGACATTTATTAACTGCCTCAATTGCCATGCAAATTGCAAGGTACCCATAATAAATGCACACGAATCGAACTCACAGAAGCCATTGCTTCCTGATCACGTCCCCGTAGAGGAAACCTCTTCCGAGATTCCTTAGTCCTATGCATGCACAAAACATAGGACTCTGCGAAGGCTTTGCGGAAACATTCCTGGTTGCGAAACTGTCTATTTTGTCAAAGTCAAAAGAAAGATTGGTTTTCTCAACTCACAAGGTCAGGAAGAAGTTTCCAAATGAAAATGATTTGTTTGGAAAAAGGGAGTTGGGTTCGGAGACGAAATGCATGCACAGAACGTAGGACTCTGCGTAGGCTTTGCGGAAACATCCCTGGTTGTGAAACCGTCTATTTTGTCAAAATCAAAAGAAAGATTCGTTTTCTCAACTCACAAGGTCGGGAAGAAGTTTCCAAAAGAAAATGATTTTGTTTCGAAAAAGAAATGGAGTTGGGTTCGAAGCCGAAATCCATGCACAGAACATAGGACTCTGCGTAGGCTTCGCGGAAACATCTCTGATTGCGAAACTGTCTACTTTGTCAAAATCAAAAGAAATATTCGTTTTCTCAACTCACAAGGCCAGGAAGAAGTTTCCTAATGAAAATGATTTTGTTTGGAAAAAGAAATGGAGTTGGTTCAGAGCCGAAAATAAAAGTCGAGAAGTACTCTAGCCTTTTGGATTAAAGCCCAGAAATAGTACATCCATTTTCAGAGAAATGTTATTAAAATGAGCGAGCGAATTCCAAGTTGAACTCTCATATAACAAACGTAGAGAATGCTGATTCACACGTTTTCATATGACATCATGGGAACCTCGATCTTTTAACGAAAATGGTGGAAACTTTTGGCCTCCGAAGGTGTGAACATGACATTATATAATGAAGAAAAACATGGGTACGTCTTAATATCAAATCATAATCATTAAAATCTGCTTCTAAATACCCCACCCACTCATTTCGACCTCTGCAAGCACATGAAATCCTGAAAGCCCTACGAAAGATCTCAATTCTCAAAGCCAAACCCCCACGCCCCACCATAATAATCCTCCTCCTTTCTGTCGGCCTTGTCGCGTCGCTTTATTACTCCATCGTCTTCCCATCGAAGATGTGAACATGTCATTATATAATGAAGAAAAACATGGGTACGTCTTAATATCAAATCATAATCATTAAAATCTGCTTATAAATACCCCACCCACTCACGTCGACCTCTGCAAGCACATGAAATCCTAAAAGCCCTACGAAAGATCTCAAATCTGAAAGCCCAACCACCACGCCTCACCATGATTTCCTCCTCCTTTCTCTCGGCCTTGTCGCGCTTTGATCTCTTTCCATCGCTTTCTCACTCCATCGTCTTCCCATCGCTGTTCATCGTCCTCAGCGTTGTCTTCTTCTTCTTCAGATCGTCGCCGCTGCCGCCCTCAAAGAACCTCCCGAGAGTCGACCCTATCTTCGGCTCCTACTTCTCATTCTTCGCCAACATCAAACGGCGGATCGACTGGACCGCCGACCTGGTCCGGAACTCCCCCTCGGCGACCTATGTCTTACACCGCCCCCTCGGCAACCGCCATGTCTTCACAGGCAATCCCGCCAACGTCCAGCACATCCTCAAGACCCACTTCGGCAACTACGAGAAGGGCGGGGTTTTCAAGATTACCCTCCGCGACGTCCTCGGCGATGGAATCTTCAATATAGACGGCGAGTCCTGGAAGTTCCAGAGGCAGGTCGCTAGCCACGAGTTCAATACCCGATCTCTGCGGAAGTTCATCGAGACCGTCGTCGACGCCGAGCTAAACGAGCGGCTCGTGCCTCTCCTGGCTTCCGCAGCCAAGAGCGGGTCAGTGATAGACATGCAGGACATCCTCCAGAGGTTCGCCTTCGACAACATATGCAAGATCGCGTTTGGGTACGATGCCGAAAATCTGTCGCCATCGCTTCCTCAGCCGAAAGTAAGTTTTGTCCGGACTCATTTTACTAAATTACAGATATAAAAGATGTGCAGTTTTGGGTGAGCCTTGCCAAACAAACAAAAATTTCTGTCAATCACATCACTCATCGAACGATTTGGTATTCGACAGGCGAAGTTTGCAGAAGCGTTTGAAGACGCAGTGAGAATAAGCAGCGAGAGGTTTCAAGAGTTCTTCTCCGTGATTTGGAGGATCAAGCGTTTCTTCAACCTAGGATCCGAGAAGCGTCTCCGGGTCGCGGTCTCCGAAGTCCGTGAGTTTGCGAAGAAAATCATGAGGGAAAAGAAGAGAGAGCTGAGCAAGAAGTCGTCACCGGAGTCAGCCACCGACGACCTTCTGTCTCGATTCTTGAGCTCAGGCCACTCCGATGAGAACTTCGTCATCGACATCATCATCAGCTTCATACTCGCCGGCCGGGACACCACATCGGCCGCGCTGACGTGGTACTTCTGGCTGCTCCACAAGAACCCGGAGGTGGAGGCCAAAGTCCGAGCTGAGATAATGGAGAAGTCCGACGCACATGCTCCTGGGTACAATGATGTGAAGGAGATGGTGTACACGCACGCGTCGCTGTGTGAGAGCATGCGGTTTTATCCGCCGGTGCCGGTTGACACGAAGGAGGCTATTAGCGACGACGTCTTGGAGGACGGCACGGTGGTGAAGAAGGGGACGAGGGTGGCGTACCATCCGTACGCGATGGGGAGGCTGGAACAGCTATGGGGAAAGGACTGGCCGGATTTCAGGCCGGAGAGGTGGCTGAGGGCGGCGGAAGATGGCAGCGAGAAGTGGGCGTTCGTCAATAGGGACGCGTTCGAGTACCCAGTATTCCAGGCGGGGCCGAGAGTTTGTCTTGGGAAGGAAATGGCATTCCTGCAAATGAAGAGAGTGGTGGCCGAGGTGCTGCGGCAGTTCAGGGTGGTGCCCGCGGCGGAGGAAGGGGAGGAGCCGGTATTCATTGCGTACCTGAGCTCGAAGATGAAGGGTGGGTTCCCGGTGAGGATTGAGGTGAGAAAGTAAAAGGGAAAGTCAAACTTTAGAATCATCCGCAGGTGTCCTCTGACTAATATGTTGCTCTTGCAATATGGCATCGTCGTGGTAATTTATCTTGTTTTACATGATGAATCCGTTATGATGATTTGACCCGTTCTACGTTGGTCAGACATCAAAGGGAATCGTCAAAATAACCATTCGAAATTGTGATTGTTTGAATACGAGCTTATAGTTACGAATCACTCGGTGGACACAATGAAACCGCATATCCATCCCACTTAGAAAAATTTAAAAAAAAAAAAAGAGAGAGAGAGCATAAAACTCGTAAAGAGACGGCTAAGAATATAGTACGGTGAGTAAAAAAATTATCTAAAAAGTTATAAACATATTATAATTTTATCAATAAATCATAAGCTATTTAATTATACCAATTAATTCCTAAATATTTTCATATTTTGTGACTTCCGGATAATTTTAACCGAAAATCGCTAACGTATATGATAGTAGTGCCACAAAAAATAGCCAGTGTTTTTTTATTATTTTTTCCTTTTCTTTATTGTTTTCCTTCTTCTTCTTTTTTTCCCTATCAAGTTTGAAGAGGGTTGCTAGCCGACCCTTGACAACCACAAGCGAGAGCTATTAATCCTTGTTGGCCCCTAAGCAAGGGCCATGACTCTCCCCTGCAAACTAACGAGAGTTGGCCGGCATCGGGAGTATGCAAAAGAATCAAGAATTGTTTGGCCTGCTTGAAACCGGACTGGCTCGAAACTAGTGGTTCCTAGGGGAAGCAGTGGATAGTTGGGTACTAGTCCAGCTCTTAGTTCTAAGGGGGGAATCACCTGCCCTTCTACGTGGACCAGACTAATATTATAATAATATATTAATTTTTATTAAAAATAAAAATTCTAAATCGTCATGATTGAGATTATTTTAATGATATGATTTCATATAATTGCTAATTATGATGATTTGAAAAGAATCGACGCTTTAATTCAATGCCTTGGTCGAAGTGCACTTAACATTTTCAATAAAATGATTGAATGACAGCGCAATGCCCATTCATAGAAGAAAACCAATTCAATATTTACTTTGTTTAATGCTTAACTTCACATGATATGATCTTTGCACTTTTAGGCATTCGTATGTCTTTTTCCCTACTCAAACAAAATCAAGTAATCAAGTTGATGTTTATGTACAGGGTCTTTTTCTCACTACCTTATTTCCCTTTCCATCTATGTATTTTGTATACTCAATGCTCTGGTTGTGTGTGTGGCTGATGAGTGATGGCAGTGATCCTAAGGTGGGCAATATTAATCATAAAAAATGATCCTGGTTAGACCAGTTCCATGGATCCATCTGAGATTTGAACCAAATTGGCAGTTTGGTTCCTGAGTGGATCCATAAGCCAAAGGGCGGTCCACTCAAACTATGCTCACTTATAGCCGATATCCTCGCTAAGCTTAGGGAAAAAAAAAAAAAAAAAAAAAAAAGGACGACAATAAGGAAAAAAAGGTGAAAAAAATTCATAAAATTATAAAAAAAAAATATTAACATAAGTGTTGGTTAGGTAGCATTTATGTCGGTGATTTCTAACTAAAATTGGCCGAATTAACTTAATCAGCAAAATGTGAAAATGCTTAGAAGTTAGTTGACAAAATTAAAAAGGTTTATGACTTAATTGATGAAAATGCAATAGATTTAATACTTTTTTGACAATATTTCCTATTATGGGCCTCACTAATTTTTAATTTCATTTTTTGTACTCCTTAAAAAAAGGTTGAGGACCGAACTAACCCAATGGGTTCAGTCTGGTTTTAATAACCAATAATTTTTTATTTTATTTTTTATACTTTTTGAAAGGACAATCGGAGATCGTACCAATCTAATGGGTTCAATAATGAGTGAGGCCAGCTAAAAAAGGCAAGCGATAAGGGTCAGGTGGGATGAGCGTCAAACGAAAGAGTATCAAATGACGAGCGGGGAGCAACAAGTCAAGCGAACATCAAGTGACGAGCGGCATGAGTGACTCAAAGCGAACAAGGCGAGTGTCGAGTGACAAGCAAAGAAATTGTTTTTTTCAATTTTGGAAAATTGAAGACTAAGATGACAAATAAGACAAAGGAGAAATAATATTATAGGAGGATGCCATCAAGTGCCTTTTTGTACACCGTGAGGATTTCTCATAAAAACATTTTTCTCATTTGTAAATTATGACTATTGACACTATAAAAGACATTAAAAACCTAAGTTATTAAAGAATAATGTAAAATTACTTAAACTCCTCACTAAAAAATTATTTAATGTTGTTGACGCCGTTTATTTTAAGGTTTTCTCTATATAAAAAATTATATGTATGTGTGTCTATATATATATATATATATATATATATATATATATATGTATATATTGTTGGAGTTGGTCCGGATTGGACCGACCCGGAACTCTCAAGATTGAGGACCGACCCGCACAATACCGGTTTAGGAATTCCAAAACCAAAAACTGACCCAGTCTCCTTGGGAACCGGATTAAGACTGGCAGGGTTGGGCTGGTCCAAGGTCCAAGGTTGACCCTGGACCGATACTCACTCCTAGTGGCCATGATGTGCACGATCATGTTGAGAAGCCGTAGGTTCCATAGCTAAGTCGATTGTCACATCATATGTCGATAATATCATCTAATTTAAATAATAAAGAGAAATAGCCATAAATGATTCATGGATATTGATCCAATTTGAAACGTTATTTCTATATTTTTAATTTGTGCAATATTGCTCTTATATTTTTTAATTTGTTCAATATAATTAATAAATTATTGATAAATGTCAAATCTAATACTTAAATTATATAAAAATGTTTAATGTTGTATTTTTGTGATTACAAGTTAACATAATTTGTTGATGTGACTTCCAATTCGTTAAGTTTAAATGACGGACAATAATGGAAAGTTACACATGGATAATAAAAACAAGATATCCATACCAAGTCATAGTATATAATCAAAGTCATTAAACAACGACGGACATGTAAACGTCCTATTTCCCTTTTTCATTTTTAAAGTAGATAGATAAAAATATTATATATATATATATATATATAGACATATTATCTTTTCATTTTATTATTCCGACTCAACATATAATCCATGTTACCAATAATGTCCAATTTATCATTTGAGCAAACGAAATGACTATATTGAACATTTATTAATAATTCAGAAATCACATTAAATAAATAAAACCTGACCGCTAGGTTAGGAATTCGACTCCCAGAGTTTGCTACAACTTCTAAAGTAGTTTCGTGACTTAAGCGGGAGGCCCCAGCTGGTGGGTTGCTAGGTTAGTCTCCCCTGAGGTATAGTTGGTGTTGTGCTTCCATAAAGTGAGCTAGGCCTGATTCTGTGCTTCCATAAAGTGAGCTAGGCCTGATTCTCGACATAAAGAAGAAGAAGAAGAAGAAGAAGAAGATAATTTATTCCGTGATGGCTAGGACGGAAAAGGTCGTGGCTAACAAGGTACGTTCGATTCTGTGATGTACCTTAGGATCGGTGATGCATATGAATTTAAGAAGAAGAAGAAGAAGAAGAAGAAGAAGAAGATAATCTGTGGCTAACAAGGTACGTTCGATTCTGTGATGTACCTTAGGATCGGTGATGCATATGAATTTCCCGAGCTCGTCTTCCACGCAAGTTTAGGGGTTCGATTTAGGGTCGAATCCGGTTTTTGGGGATCCAACAATCCACAACATTGATATCAGAGTGAGAGTTTATGTTTCCCGATCCCTTTTCATGTTTTTGCCGACCCCTTTCATGTCTGTGGATGTATTTTTATTGATTTTCGTCAAAAGAGATTCAGCCGGCACCAATCGGGGCAAGAAATCCGACACTCGAGACTGTTCATGCGATTTTTCGACTTTCTGTAAGTCGAAATCGACTTCTGATGGCGCTGGACGAAAGGTCTCGTCGAGACGAGCGCGACGAGTGGCGGAACGTCGCCAACGGCCGCCGGATGCGCCCTCACGTGCAGCCGGAGCGAAGCGGTGTCTTCGGCGTGTGCGTTGCACGCGCCGACTTAGAGCAGGCGCAGGCGCGTGCGTCGCATGCGCGCGCGCGCACGTGCACCCGGCGTGGCCGCTGGCGCGTGCGAGGCACACGCCAACTGACGTCATCGTGACGTCAGCTGCACGCGTGCCGACCCCCGATCGGCCACCCGGCCCGACCGGCCGGTCCGACCCGCCAGCCCAACCGGTGACCCGACCCGGCCCGATCGGCGACCCAACCCGTCCCGACCGGCGACCCGACCCAGACCGACCGGCCGACCCGACCGGCGACCCGACCCATCCGACCCGGCTGACCGTTGACCGTTGACCGGCTGACCGCGACCGTTGACCAACTAACCGACCGTTGACCGCAAAAAAAAAAAAAAAAAAAGGAATGTGTTTCTTTTTTCAATTATGTTTATGTGGATTATAAGTAATCCATTTTTTTTTATTTTGCATTTGTTGCATGATTTATGGAAAATTATGTATTTTCCTTTATGTTAATTGTGGACTATAAGTAATCCAATTATTTAGTTCTGCATTTGTTGCAGGAACTATGATGCGCTATGCACGGATACCTGCATTCCCGAGAACGGATGAATGACATGCAAGACTTAAAAGGCTGATAACAGAGTTAGCTAATTATCGGTGGCATAACGGTGATTTAGTATCACATGTGATCAAGGTCAATCAGATGATATAGGAAATCATTTGGAATGGTTATCTTATGCCGGATTTTGAGAAGGTGTCGACCTTCAAGAACACTCTTTCACCTGAATGGCAAGCAGTGTTAGATCGGCTATGGGAGGTCAACGTGGTCCCAAGTTATAGGGGGCTGGTAGTAGCTTTTGTGAGAGAATACCATAGGATTGAGTTATCCAAAACTTCAACCCTTAGTATGAGTGCCACATGGCGCAAAGTGAATGCGCCTTGGAGGCAACATGAGAACTCTCCAAAAGTTTTTCCATGGTTGGCAAATGTGTCTTCAGATTTCTTGGATTTTTTGACTAACAGATTAGCAGGGACTTTCCCTACTTATTTCTTAGATTAGTTTGAGATGTTTTTGGGTGAATATATCTCTTTCTGTGTTGACTTTTTTCCTTTGTATGTATTACTTAGTGTAATTGATATGTTGTATTATGTGAAAGCATTATTTTATTTTATTGGATGTCAAATATTATATGCTTTTTGTTATTACTGATTGCTGTGGGTAGTTCATAGAAGTTTTTGTAACTTCATAGAATTTAGTTTGCATAAGGCAATTATATTAATGACAGTTTTAAGTTAGGATTTTTGGAGGATGATTGGAAACATAGTGACCTTTTAATTCCGAAACCTTACTTAAAATTGTTCATTAATATGATGGTCTGTGCAAAGTAGATGCATAAATGATAGGCATTAATTATTCGTGCATATATGTCTGATGTGTTCAGATCGATGGTTTCAGCAACTAAGAAAGTAATTGTTGATTTGAACGGCAACAATTGTGAAATATTGAATATGAAGATTCAATATGTGCTGGAAAAGCCAGAAGCACTAGAAGCTCTTGACCATGTTATGGAAGATCTTGAGAATGCCGTGCGCCACCTTGAGCTAGTGGAGGACCACCTAACGGTATTTGAGCCGAAAGCATATATTTGCAATGCTAGTTCTAGCTCAGAAAGGGCTTTGAGCTCTAAGCGCAAGCGTATTGATTCGTTCAATATGTGGTCAAGCAAAGGATCAAGTCCTCCTTGCAAGAAACCAAGAGCTAACCAACACAAGAGAGGAAAACGTCATCAAGTGAAGAAAATGTCAAGGGTAAGGTGTTACAATTGTGACAACAAGGGTCACTATGCTCGCAATTGTCGTGAGCCGAAAAAGGTAAACACCTCTTGTACACTTGAGAACTTTGCTTATGTGTCAAGTTCTGTATTGTTGGCTGAATCCAATCCTTTGTGGACTGTAGATTCAGGAGCAACAGACCATGTAGCAAAGGATAGAGGATCCTTTGTGAAATTCCGACGAATACCAACTAAAACTAAGTGGATCGATGTGGGAAACAACTCCATAGCTGAAGTAAAAGAAATTGGCACCTGCCAACTGAACATGCGTGGTGGACGCACTTTGATCCTACATGATGTAATGTATGCTCCGGAGATTCGTCGGAATCTAGTGTCTGTTTTAGTGTTGGTCAAACTAGATTTTAATATGAACTTCCATAATAGAGGTGTGGATTTATTTTTGGAAACAAATTTCTATGGTTGTGGCTATTTTCTGGATGGTTTCATTGTATTGGATATTGACTATGCTAATGCAAATGTTTGTCATTCCCTCATCACGTCTCCTAATTCATATGACAATGATGTGAATGTGTGGCATGCCAGACTTGGTCATATTGGCCAACAACGTATGAATAGACTAGCCAAAGAGGGCTTGTTGGGCAATATTGAAAAAGTCGATTTGCCCCTATGTGAGCATTGCCTAGCAGAGAAAACAACAAGGAAACCATTTGGAAAAGGTAAAAGAGCTAAATTTCCTCTACATTTAATCCATTCGACATCGTGGTCCAATGAATGTGAGAGGAAGGCATGGGGCTGTTTATTTCATCACTTTTATAGATGATTATACTCGATACGGATATGTCTATTTGATTTCTCATAAATCTGAAGTATTAAGTTGTTTCAAAAAGTTTATGGCCTTGGTAGAGAATCAATTAGACAGGAAAATAAAAGCATTGAGATCTTATCGAGGTTGAGAATATTTATCTGATGAGTTCAGAAAATTATGTGATGAAAAAGGAATAGAAAGACAGTTGTCTATTCCATATACTCCTCAACAAAATGGTGTTGCAGAGAGAAGAAACAGAACCCTACTGGAAATGGTTAGGTCCATGATGGCGCATGCTAACTTACCTATCACATTTTGGAGTGATGCATTATTAACAGCTGCCTATGTACTTAACCGGGTGCCTTCCAAATCAGTTACTTCCACTCCATATGAGTTATGGACAGGTAGAAAGCCCGACTTAAATTTTCTTAAGCCATGGGGTTGTGCTGCCTATATTCATGAACCCTCTCACAAGTTTGGGAAATTGGGTCCTAGAGGAAAGAATAGTATTTTCATAAGATACTCTGAACACTCAAAAGGATATGTGTTCATCGGTGAGCATGAAAGTGGGAGTGTAACTGAATTTGAATCACGGGATGTCACATTCTTAGAGGATGAGTTTCCTAAGAAGGGCGAAATAGGTGAAGATTACTCCCTATTTGAAACCATGGATCAAGATAATGATATTAGTAGAGTTCGTCCAAATGGGAGTAATATAAGAAGTGATGAATTGAATCCATCTGATTCTCAATCACAACCACATAATGAGACGACATCATCATTATCTGATCCTAGTGGGAGCATAATGGGAAATGATGTGCTAAGTGTACAATCTCCTATACGGCGAACAAGTCGCAAAAGTATTCCCTACCGACGTTTTGACATTGAAGGGGAAACTTTTATGATTGCCCCACAAGATGAGGATGAGCCAAGAAATATACATGAGGCTCTAAGTTGCCCTAGTAAAGAAAAATGGATGGATGCAATGGGAGAGGAAATGGAGTCGATGAAGTCAAACCATGTTTGGGAACTGGTTGATCTTCTAAAGGGACGCAAAGCTATTGGGAACAAGTGGGTTCTCAAAATAAAGCGTAAAGCTGATGGCTCGATAGAAAGATATAAAGCTCGCCTTGTGGCGAAGGGGTATAATCAACAGGAAGGAATTGATTATGAGGAAACATTTTCCCCTGTTGTGAGATTCATCTCAATTCGCATTATTCTGACAATAGTGGCAAGTATGGATCTTGAATTACATCAAATGGATGTAAAGACTACTTTTCTCAATGGAGAATTAGATGAGGAAATATAGATGGAATAACCTATTGGTTTCATTACGAAAGGCCAAGAAGGAAAGGTATGTCGACTTTTGAAATCGATATATGGCCTTAAGCAGTCGTCAAGACAATGGTATATACGTTTTCATAATACTATGTGGCATATAATTTTACAATGATTGATGAGGATCATTGTGTATATATCAAAAGATCTAAAGATCAATTTGTGATCATATCATTATATGTTGATGATATACTAATTACCGGAAGTAATATGGAGTTAGTTAATACCATCAAAAGTTGGTTATCTTCTAATTTTGAGATGAAAGATATGGGTGAGGCTGCATACATACATGGAGTTAAGATTTCAAGAGATTGTTCAAAGAGATCATTATCTCTTTCGCAAGAAACATATATAAATAAAGTTCTTGAACGATTTCGTATGCAAGATTGTAAACCCATAGACACTCCTATTGCAAAAGGTGAAGGATTGAGCCATAGGCGTGTCCAAGGACTCCACAAGAGAAGGAACAAATGAAGCATGTTCCTTATGCTAGTGCTGTTGGAAGCTTGATGTACGCTATGTTGTATGCAAGACCTGACATATGCTTTGCAGTTGGAATGGTGAGTAGATACCAATCCAATCTAGGTCAAGCACATTGGAAAGCCGTTAAGAGAATACTGAGGTATCTGAAGGGAACTGCTGATTACAAGCTGAATTACCAAGGAAAGGATCTGCGACTTGAAGGCTATTCAGATGCTGATTGGGGAGGAGATTTAGATGAAAGAAAATCTACCTCTGGATTTGCGTTCTTACTGAACAATGGCGCCATATCATGGAGCAGTAAGAAGCAAACGTGTATAGACTTGTCCACGATGGAAGCTGAGTTCGTGGCATTATCAGCAGCGATACAAGAAGGAGTTTGGCTTAAGAGGTTTTTGGATCATTTAGGTGTCATTGAGAAAGCTGCAAATCCATTATTGGTTAACTGTGATAGCCAAGCAGCTATACCATACACCAAAGATCCAAAGTATCATGGCAAGACCAAACATATAGATACCAAGTATAACTTTGTTAAAGATATGGTTGCACGAAAGGATGTGAACTTACAGTACATATCTACGCATAGAATAATAGTAGATCTTATGACAAAGCCAATACCTAGAGATGTGTTTTGTGGTCATGTAAAATCTCTAGGATTGCATAGAGTCTAATGTATTCGATATTGTAATTTCCCTGAGTTGTTCACATTTATGAAATTGTGTTTTTATCATTAATGCTTATGAATCTTTGTTTGATCTTTATGCATCTTAATGCTCAGTGCATTATATTAAGTTGAGAAAGTATGTCGGACAGATAAAAGATTAGCCCACTCACACGAGTAATCGCCTCTATTTACTGTGTGATAAATAGAAATGAGACGTTTTTAAGCTTATTATCTAGGTGATAATCGAGAGCTCAAGCTTAAAATATATATGTCGCCTTAACTAAGTGTTAAGATGAGGACATGATAAGTACTATGTTCGAAAGTAAAATACCCCACATATTTTACTTTTATCTGTCTAAGATGCCAGATGTGAGTTTTGATGAATTATGTGAATGAGTAGATACGTGAACTCAAGTTAGACATTAGGTATGTCTGAACTATCATTTGTACGATATGGATTGTGTAAACATATGCTCCATGGGAAATGAGTTAATATCGTAATACGTATTTCATACTACGTATGCATGAGACGACCAATAAGAGTGGCAAAAGTTTGATTTCAACTTTTATACCGTGTGAGACTCTTGAGGGAAATGAGTTCCTCAATTTTAGTCCCCTCAGGACTCTTACTTATTCTCAAGATTTCTATTTAGTGTTTGATATCTTAGGATGTTGCCAATGGTCATGAGTTGATTCGATCTAATGAGACATTTCTAGAAAAGCAAGCTAAACTGAAATTGAGAGTTTGAATGAAAGAGGGAGATCGATTTTGGAGAATCACATTGTTGTTTTTGTATTCACCGGTCGACTAATTATGACTGTCTTTGGGATAATCATAATTATGAATGCAATATATATCATTGTTGAAAAGAGATCAAAAGAGAGATATAAATGTGATCGATCGATCTAGGGTACTGCATACTAAATCTACTCAGAGTGTGACGCCCATTATGAGCTGCTATATATTCCTAACAGATGTATGGCAATGAGCTCTCAAAGTATGCCGGTCGCACGGATTATTCATCAGTATGAATGTTGAAAAGAGGTTAAGAGGATCCTGTTCGGCCCACCATGTGCGAGTGGGAGATGATGATTTTAATTATTAATCGGATGGGCTTAAGTTGGCCCGTCCGCCCATGTTGGGCCGAAAAGCCTAGCCCACAAAAATTGGGGCCCATGGATGGAGAGATATAATGAAGGGGTGCGTTTTTTTGTTTTTTTGGAGGGACGTATATGAGGGGGGGAAGAGAGAGGGAGAAGATACCTTTTGGAATATTTTGACGTACGTATTCTCCCTCTCTCCCTCCAAAAAGACTCTAAAGAGAAAATAAAGAACAGTAGGCTGAAAGAGGCGACACCCTTCTTCCTCCAAGGCGAATTGCTGTCATCGGATCAAACAGGACCGTTTTTTCTCTTCTTCTTGGCGTCGTTGGTGTTTAATCTGTGGCTAACAAGGTACGTTCGATTCTGTGATGTGCCTTAAGATCGGTGATGCATATGAATTTCCCGGGCTCATCTTCCATGCAAGTTTAGGAGTTCGATTTAAGGTCAAATCTGATTTTTGGGGATCCGACAATCCCCAACACTCACGACAGAGCCACCGTTGAACATGATCTCCACGTCTCTCTCTGGTGGAGCCCGAAGTTGGTGCTCGACCTTTGGCGAGCTTGGCGGCTGACGACCCCGACAAGGTCGCCACCACAGCGACCTCGAATTGTGGTTGGCATTGTCTGAAAGGAAGATGATTCAGTCTTTTCACTCATAGGGTTTTTGTTTGGGGACGGGCAATGGTGTCGCGGGGAAGAGGAGGAAAATGGTATTGAATTGGAAAGTGGGGATGATACATGGTACATCATCGTTTATTTTTGTCTTCCATTTGTAATTATAAGAAGGAAACTTCTCTTATTTTTCGCTTGTGATAAGTAGCTTTGAATACGGGAGCAGAAACACGTTTCCATCAATGTCGTTTTGAACAGGTAGGCACGTAATTGAAGGCTCCGCTTTGGACTTGCCTAACGATAACGTGCGATGCTCTTTGCAATTATGTGGTAAGCCAAGCATCTTGGGCTGTCACATTAAAGTTAGAGATGACAATTGAAAAGGACAGAAGCTAGACAAGTTTGTACGCCCAATCCCCACTCTCCGTGGGGCATATGGGGTTCCGCCGCCCCACTTTATGTCGCGCCATACTTATGTTGAAATTAAGTTTTGATTTAGAAAAAAAAAATTATTCAAATTCAATGCATTGTGCTTTTTAAACACTAGAAAAAGCAAGAATATGATTGTCAATCAGTTGTCTAATGAAGGAAAGATGATGACAACTTGTTTGATTAAAACATGCAACAAAAAAGCGTAAGTTTGGTATTTAAAATGATTGGGGTGTGAAAATGACTAAATCCATTCTCGCCTCACCCCATGAGAGGGCAATTGTTTTTTTAACCTATCCAAGTTTTAAAATATGTGTGTTGTGGGGTTTATGAGCATTGGGGCTTTGGGCATTGAAAATCTTTATTGTGACAGGTCGAGTTGCCATCCCCATTGAAATTGGAAAACGTAGGATACTAAAGAATGAAGAGATGAGAGTGAAACTTTATCTATTCCATGGCAATACTAGTTATCTCCTCAATTATTTGAGGACATTAAATTTGTTGATGTAACTATCTCATAAATCCCAAAAAAGGAAAAATAAATAACAGGAATAATGAGACATTTTCCCTCTAATCGAACTATTACGTGCGACATTGTCCCTTCACATTTACATAAGGTACTCAATGATTGAACTTGTTCATTAATAAAGCAACATGACAATTATACATAGGTGATCAAAAAATGACATCAATGTTTCAAGATCATCCTCCATGTACTTTCATTTTAATTCAAGAGTACTTTTATAGGTTTGAAAAGGGTTTACCGTTAGTTTTTGAGCCGTTTCTCATGACATTTTTTGAGTATGTAATTATTCCATGTGCTTTTTAAATATAGGTCCTCATAACACGAAAGAAGTCCATGAATATGTTAGCTGGGTTCACTCCTATGTAGAGGAGACCCAATGAGTTATAAGCCCAAAAAGGGCTTGAGCTCGTATAATAAGTTATATGAGAAAATATGGTTTCTCACTATCTATATAAAGTGATAGCCGCAAAAGGAAATAGTAACAAGAGAAAAAGAGAAAGCAGAAAATCTGGGGGTTGAGGCAATATCTGATTTACATTAAGCTGGCGTTGGAGGTCGATTCGTGGTCTGATTGAGCTGAAATTTTGTCAGCATGTTCGTGGCGCAATCTTCTCGAATCTTAACGGTTTGATTTTTGTTTGAAGCTGCCTACATCAGGTTTTTCGTGGATTGATCAAAACCTGCGTTTTTTGTCAGTTTTATACTTGCTCTCTTGTAAAGTTTATGTGTATTGTCAAGAATTATGTTCTTGAGGTCTTTGTTGTTATGTACCTCTAGTATTTGCTAGAGAAGAACAATTTTGTTGATAGTGAAGAATTTTTGGTGGACTCCGGTCCCGTGATTTTTGATCTCCTCGCATCGAGGAGGTTTTCCACGTAAAAAAATCATCTTGTGCTCGCGTGCTTGGTATTTATTTTATTCTACTATATCGATTCATATTAGGTTTACACAAGAGGGGAGATTATTTTATTCCGCTACGTTGATTCGATATTGTTCGAATTGTTATCGTTCTCCCATCAGAGTGGTATCATAGCATCTGGTTATTGCTTGATTTTTCTACCTTGTGTTAAACATGGAAACAAATACGAGTAGAATGGTTACACTGAATGGTTCGAATTATCATATTTGGAAATGGAAGATGGAAGACCTTTTATATGTGAAAGATTTTTATTTGCCCGTATTTGTCGAGGAGAAACCAGAGAATAAAACTGATGCTGAATGGTCTATATTTCATCGTCAAGTGTGTGGTTATATTAGACAGTAGGTGGATGATAATGTTTTGAACCATATTATTAAGGAAACACATGCACACAGTTTATGGGATAAGCTCGAATAGTTATATGCCCGAAAGACTGGGAATAATAAGTTATTTTTGATAAAACAGATGATGGCTTTGAGATATCAAGATAGTACTCATTTGACTGATCATTTAAATTCTTTTCAAGGAATTATAAATCAGTTAGCTACGATGGGAATCAAGTTTGATGATGAGATACAAGCACTATGGCTGCTTGGCACCTTGTCGGACTCATGGGAGACGTTCCGAACATCTTTGTCTGACTCTGCCCCGGATGGTACGATTACCATGGATTTGGCCAAGAGTAGTATTTTGAATGAAGAGATGAGAAGGAAGACACAAGGATCGTCCTCTTCACATTCTGATGCCTTGGTTGTTGAGAAAAGGGGTAGAAGTGAGTCTCGAGGTTCGAGAAATAGAGATAAAAGTCGAGATAAAAGCAGAGGTAAGTATAATAAATTTGCTAATGTTGAGTGCCATTATTGTCATCGAAGAGACATATTCGGAGATTTTGTCGCCGTTAAAAAGGGAGAAACAAAAGGAGAAAGGTAAAGAGAAGAAAAGTGATAATGACAGTGATGACAATCGTGTTGCTGCACTTAAAGAAGACTCTCTCA
Organism: Eucalyptus erythrocorys; assembly: GCA_014182555.1. NCBI lineage: Eukaryota > Viridiplantae > Streptophyta > Magnoliopsida > Myrtales > Myrtaceae > Eucalyptus > Eucalyptus erythrocorys. Next base: position 32,231,739 of record CM024597.1, read on the forward strand.
TTATTTTTTATGCTGATATGGTGAATTTTGTATCTCATGAGACCAGTTGGGTAATTGATAGCGGTGCATCCATTCATGCTACATCTCGTAGAGATTTCTTTACATCATACAAGTCAGGTGATTTTGGATCTGTGAAGATGGGAAACAATGGGCTAGCTCAAGCTGTAGGCATCGGTGATGTGTGCCTAGAAACCAGCAATAGCACAAGGTTAGTATTGAATAATGTTAAACATATACCGATATCCGCTTGAATTTGATTTCTACAGGCAAGTTGGATGATGAGGGGTATTGCAGCACCTTTAGTAATGGTCGATGGAAACTCACCAAAGGTTCTCTTGTTGTGGCTAGAGGTGAAAAATATTCTTCGTTGTACATTATGCAGGCAAAGTTGTCCACAGACAAAATTAATGCAGTAGACACCGAAGATACAGCTGAGTTATGACATTAGAGACTCAGTCACATCGGTGAGAAGGGTTTGTCAATATTGGCCAAGAAGAAACTCTTTTCAGGATTGAAAAGTTCGACGCTAAAGAAGTGTGCTGATTGTTTAGTAGGAAAACAGAATAGAGTTGCATTTAAAAGCTCCCCTCCTTCAAGAAAATCAAGTATACTGGATTTAGTGCATTCTGATGTTTGTGGTCCTATGAAAACAAAATCACTTGGTGGATCTCTTTATTTTGTTACCTTCATAGATGATTTTTCAAGGAAAATTTGGATTCATACCTTGAAAACTAAAGATCAAGTGTTAGATGCTTTCAGGCAATTTTAGGCTTTAGTTGAGAGACGGATTGGAAAGAAATTGAAATGCATCAGAACTGATAACGGGGGAAAGTATATTGGACCTTTTGATGAATATTATAGACAACAAGGTATTCGATATCAAAAGACACCTTCCAAGACGCCTCAGTTAAATGGCTTAGCTGAGAGAATGAACAGAACACTAGTTGAAAGGGTAAGATGCTTACTTTCACAATCAAAGCTACTTGGATCCTTTTGGGGTGAGGCTTTAAGTACAGTTGTGCATGTATTAAATCTTACTCCATGTGTTCCTTTAGAGTTTGATGTTCCTAACAGAGTTTGGACAGGCAAAGATGTTTCTTATGATTATTTGCGTGTCTTTGGGTGCAAAGCATTTGTGCATATTCCCAAAGATGAAGCATATTCCCAAAGATGAGAGGTCTAAACTTGATGTGAAAACACGACAGTGCATATTTATTGGTTATGGACATGATATGCTTGGCGACAAATTTTATGATCCGGTTGAAAAGAAAATTGTAAGAAGTAGAGACATTGTGTTTATGGAAGATCAAACAATAGATGATATTGAGAAAACAGAGATGACTTCAGCACCACAAGTTAATGATAATTTGGTTGATTTGGATCCGGTTCCTCTTACAAATATTCCTACATAGGTTGATGAAGAGTAACATGAAGTCAATGTTCCAAAAAATGCACATGTTCCTGAACATGTTGAAACGGATAACAATATTCCTGATTCAGAGGCTCAATTGGATGTTCCACTGGATGTTCCAGTCCGGAGATCCATTAGAGACCGACGACTTCCACCAGGTATTCTGAATATGAGTATATATTATTGACTGATGCAGGTGAACCAGAGTGCTATGCAGAAGCAATAAAAGATGAGCACAAAAGCAATTGGTTTGATGTTATGCGAGATGAGATGCAGTCACTTTATGATAATCATACTTTTGAGTTGATGAAGTTACCTAAAGGTAAAAGAGCTTTGAAGAACAAGTGGGTATATAGGTTGAAGCAAGATGAACATTCTTCACAACCACGGTACAAAACTAGATTGGTTGTTAAGGGATTCGGTTAGAGAAAGGGTATTGATTTTGATGATATATTTTCTCTGGTAGTGAAAATGTCTTCTATCCATGTGGTACTAGGCTTGGCAACTTCCCTAGATTTGGAGATTGAGCAAATGGATGTCAAAACAGCCTTCCTACATGGTGACTTGGAGGAAGAGACATACATGGAACAACCTGAGGGTTTTAAAGTAAAAGGGAGAGGGGATTATGTATGCCAATTGAAGAAAAGTCTCTATGGCCTAAAACAAGCACCAAGACAGTGGTATAAAAAGTTTGCGTCGGTTATGACAGAACAAGACTATAAGAGGACTTTGTCGGATAACTGTGTGTTTGTCCAAAAATTTTCTGATGACGACTTTATTATTCTCTTGCTTTATGTTGATGATATGTTGATTATTGGTAGGAATGCTTCAAGAATTGAGTTATTGAAGAAACAATTGAGCAAGTCTTTTGCCATGAAAGACTTGGGCTCGGCGAAGCAGATTTTTGGCATTAGAATTACCCGAGACAGAGATGCTAAGAAGTTGTTTTTATCGCAAGAGAAATATATCGAAAAGATCATTCAGAAATTTTACATTGACAAGGCTAAAGTGGTTAGTACTCTTATTGCTGCCCACTTTAAATTAAATATAAAGCAAAGTCCTACGAGTGATAAAGAGAAGAAAGATATAGAAAGTGTTCCATATCCCTCAGCTGTAAGAAACTTAATGTATGCGATGGTATGTACACGCCCAGACTTGGCGCACGCAGTTGGCGTTGTTAGTCGCTATTTGTCAAATCCAGCAGAGCACTGGAATGCAGTGAAGTGGATTATGAGGTATCTTCGGGGAACTTCAAATTTGAAACTCAGTTTTGGGACCAGGAAACTTGAGTTAGTTGGATACACAGATTCTAACTTGGCAGGAGATATTGATACTCGTAAATCTACTTCTGGTTATTTGATTTATTTTGCGAATGGAGCTGTGTCATGGAAGTCAAGATTGCAGAAGTGTGTTGCACTTTCTACAACTGAAGCTGAATTTATTGCAGCAACTGAAGTTAGTAAAGAGATGCTATGGATGAAGAAGTTCTTAGAAGAACTTGGGTTCAAGCAAAAAATGTATGTGCTATTTTGTGATAATCAAAGCGCAATTCATCTTAGTAAGAATTCATCTTTTCATTCTAGATCGAAACATATTGATGTTAAATATCATTGGATAAAGGATGTTCTAGATGAAAAGTTGTTGGAACTTGAGAAAATTGATACATATCATAATGGCTCTGATATGATGACGAAGACTCTACCAAGAGAGAAGCTTGAACATTGCCAATTGATAGCAGGGATGGTGAATCCCTTCACATTGTTATGAGGGGGAGATTTGTTAGCTAGGTTCACTCCTATGTGGAGGAGACCCAATGAGTTGCAAATCTAAAAAGGGTTTGAGCTTATATAATAAGTTATATGAGGAAATAGGGTTTCTCACTATCTATATAAAGTGATAGCCGCAAAAGGAAATAGTAACAAGAGAAAAAGAGAAAGCAGAAAATCTGAGAATTGAGGCAATATCTAATTTACATCAAGCTGGTGTCGGAGCTCGATTCGTGGTCCGATTGAGCTGAAATTTTGTCAGCATGTTCATGGTGCAATCTTCTCGAATCTGAACGGTTTGATTTTCGTTTGAAGCTGCCTACATCAGGTTTTTCATGGATTGATCAAAACATGCGTTTTTGATCAGATTTATCCTTGATCTCTTGTGAAGTTTATGTGTATTGCCAAGAATTATGTTCTTGAGATCTTTGCTGCTATGTACCTCTAGTATTTGCTAGAGAAGAACAATTTTGTTGATAGTGAAGAATTTTGGGTGGACTCCGGTCCTGTGGTTTTTTATCTCCTCACATCGAGGAGGTTTTTCACATAAAAAAATCGTCTTGTGTTCGCGTGCTTGGTATTTATTTTATTCTACTATATCGATTTCTATTAGGTTTACATAAGAGGGGAGATTATTTTATTTCGCTGCATTGATTCGATATTATTTGAATTGTTATCGTTCTCCCATCAGAGTACTCGTGAAATTGATAGAATAGAAAATTTTATATGTGGGCGATCAAAGTAGCCCGTGATTTTTTATTGATGTAAGGATATATATCGAACTATTTACTTGATTAATAAAGTTGACAAAAAGAGAGGGAGAGGTCAAGTATCCAACGACAACCACACCGAAAACTCGAGCAACAACCCGGGTTTCAACTAGGGCAAGGGACAATTTAGCCAATATGTGGAACTTGAGTAGCCTTCCTATTCCTATCGACCCAAACCCAAACCCAAACCCTATCGCGCCTGAAGTCCCCTGTCACCAGCATCCCCTCGGGAACACCCTGGCTCTGACGTTGCGGTTCTCTGTTGACGATCTCTTTCGCGACCTTCCCGCTTCGCCCCAACGAGCTCCGGCCACGTGCTTTTGCCTACAGAAATTGTTTTGGGAGAGAACTGGAATGAAGATACCAGAAACTCAAAGCAAACCAATTGATGGGAAAACCCAAGAATCAATAGTGTGAATTACATAAGAGGCGTGAATTTTGCATTATGAACGATTTAGTGAGCCATACGGAGGTGTCCTTACAATCAATCCTTTTTGGGTAATCTCGAGAATGATAATCAAGGATTGTGGTTATTGATATTAAGGATGTTACCTGGACAATGAGATGTGAATTACTCCATTCCCGATGTGTGGTTTAGAAAGTTAATTACTTTAAGAGTGGAAATGACGGGTGCATTATATGGAGTAGGGGTGAGCATGGTCCGGGTTGGTCCAAGCCACCCCCTAACCCTAGGACCAACCCGTATAGTATCGGTCCTCAATTTTTAGGACCGAGGACCGACCCTGTTGAGCCTAGGACCAAGGACCGGACCGACCCAATGGGTTCGGTCCGGTTCCAGGGTCAACTCGGGACCGATCGATAATTTTTTTCATCTTATTTTTTATACTCCCTAAAAAAGAAAACCTACAAATTAAAATTACACATCCATCGACAATGTGGTATTGTGCAACTAAACTATATATACCAATACCTATTTAGCAAATTTAAGATGACACAATAATAGAAATTTTGTACTGCTAACCGCTCATCGAGATATGGGACAAGATGGAAAGTTCTTGTAATCATCTATCTTTAATATTCATAACACCATATGCAAAAGCGTTTTCTTGCATTTGATCACTAGAGTCCACTCAACCAAAAATTGAGCTTCACACCACTTGACTAGCATTTGATCATGTAGAGTTCACTCAACCAAAAAATGAGCTTCACACCACTTGACTAGCAAATCACTGTAGCAGCTGCAGTACTACTCTACTCTTCAAAAACTTCTACCATTTGACACAAATTGAAAAGCAAAGTGCAGCTGAAATTCATTAGTAAAATACAATTAAACCATAAAAAGTTCAGAATATTTAATATAAACCATGAATATATAACTTCACATTTTGTTAATTCACTTGAACTTCTAAACACTGAAAACAAAACAAACAACACATAATTAATACTCAACAAAAGTTTTAAATTGAAATTACTATTAGTGCTATTGATAGAACATCTCAATATAATATAATATAAAGACATTTTACTTAGGTTTGAATATATAAAAGAATTATAAATAATATAATATACGGGTTGGTCCAGGGTTGGACCGACCCAAAACTCTTAGGACCGAGGACCAACCCGCACAGTGTTGGTCCTGGAATTTCAGGACCAAGGACCGACCAGTCCCCTTAGGAACCGGACCAGGACCGGCGAGTTGGGTGGTCCAGGGTCGGTCCAGGGTCGACCCTAGACCATTGCTCACCCCTAATATGGAGGCAAGCACCTTCTTCATTTTCTTGTTGGAAATTGCTCTGAGAGAGAGAGAGAGAGAGAGAGAGAGGTGGCATTACTAGGTGATTCCTTGCGAATGCTTGCATGATGATCTGTCAATTTGCTAGTCAACCACGTGGACCGGAGGTATCCAACGCATAATGGGCCGAGGAGGTGCCCAAGATGATCGAACAAGCCTTCCTGTTTGTAGGAATCTAGAGTTCTGGGAGTATTTTAACTTGCTGTTGACGTTGATATATGTAACATACGACTTGTGTTTTGGATAATTCTTGTAGAGCGGGTAAATGGTAGATGAAAAGCTTGGATCTCATTGTTAGATCAAAGGGAACTCGACATTTATAATTGGAGGGGCTTAGATATTAGGGGCTCCTTCTCTTTCATTTGTATCATCACGTTATGAAAAGTAACAGCATTTTTCACTTAAACGCTTCTGATGAGCTAAGCGAGCAGGCAATATATAAAGAGGAAGGTTAAGACAACTCAAAGCCTAAAGGGTGAGCTAGCGGTTTTGAGCTCACAAAATCCTTCTTGGGAAAGTTTTGGTGTTGGTAAAGTAATTCTGAAAATGTCCCGATCCATGTCCTGCCTTTTTAAAGCTATAAGCTCCAAACCGAAAGCAAATATATGTTTGTGGCATACGGACTCTCAGCGGGAAAAAAAAAGGGGTATTTTCCCTTGAGCTAGGCGAATTGAACCCTCTAAGGATTTGGCCATTTACTGGACAGATCTTAGAGTAAATAGGATCCAATATATGAGCGATCTAAGATCTTTTTAGGCAAATTAGGATCAGAGCTCCCCTAAAACTTTGAGAAAATTATCCTGAAATTCCTAAATTATATTTTTGTCAATTCAATTATAAACCTTTCAATTTTACTAATTGAGTCTTAAACATTTTTACATTCTATCAATTAAGTCAATTCGACTAATTTTGACTAGAAATTGCTAACAGAACGCTGGGCATCCTACGTAGCACAGCCGATGCTAATATTTTTAATATTATTTTTATTTTTTTCCTTTTTATTTCTTTCTTCTTTTTGCAATAGCCAGGTCATTGGAGGGCTAGCCTCATTTGCCACAAGCAAGGGTTAGTCTCATTGGGCCTCGCCTAGGCAAGGGCAAGTGCTAGCATTGGCAATCCTCACCAAATCTCGCAAGGTCAACCCTTGACTAGATTGAGGGCCTTACCAGGCATCACTTTGGTGAGGCCCAACGAGGATCGGCCTTGCCCATGGCCACGGGGGTCTCGCCTAGGCCAGACTTGGCAAGGCTAACCTATGACCTCCATTGTTGTGGCTCACGACCTTTGCACATGGTGATAGAGAGGGATGGAGGGACACAATGATGACTCAAGTGGATGAGGGGCTGGTATTGACGACAAATGGAGGCATAATGGCAAGGCCTTGTGGCGACCTCGACCTCATCTTCACCTTCATCCATGTGACGCTTGGCAAGGTTGCTTGGCCTTGCCAGATCTAGGAGCCGTCCCCTAAGTAAGGCCAACCCGGTGGCTGTGGCAAAAAAGAGAGGGAAAGAAATAGAAAAAAATTAAAAAATTAATAATATTATTAAAATGTCAACGTCAACACCAATTGTATCATGCAGAACGTTCGATGTCTATATCAATAATTTCCTATCAAAATTGACCAGATTGACTCAATTGACAAACTATCAAAAGATTTAAAACTCAATTAGCAAAATTGAAATGTTTATAACTGAATTAATAAAAGTGTAATAGGTTTAGTATTTTTTGGATAATTTTCCTTAAAACTTCATATATGAGAATTAAGTAATAATAAGTTGGTTTTTGATTGTTGTTGCGCAAAGTTCAAATAATTTTCGAGTAGTATGATTGAGCTACTAAAACTTTAGATCTCACATAATATGATACCCTCTCATCATATATAACATATAATTCTAGGATTCATGTGTATTGAGCTCACAGACAGGCCTAAAGGCCTGTGGCATAACATCTCCACTCGATATTCTTTTACTTGTCTGACAAAAGAATTGTTACTTCTTACTGACGAGAGTGGATAAGTGCGTAATAAGCTTATGATCCCATAGCACTGCTATCGCCCAAGTCCAAAGCCCGTTCTTGCCGCCATCACGAGCTAGTGGACCACAACGTTGGACCTTGAATCCAAGGTTCAGGCCCCCATTTGGTGCAGCAGTTGAGACCCCAGGGCCCACGGTAACGAGCGGTAGAGGGCGCTAACGTGATGGCAGCCGGGAGGGGAGAGAGGACGAGAGATGAAGTGGACAAACATGAGTGGAGGAGAGAAAGGAGTGTCAGCGAGAGAGTCATTATTGCATGAACCTGATTGACGTGAGCCCACCTCCGCGCATGCGACATCATATCATGCGGATTCACGCGGCGCTCACATCGTCGGGATCATTCCATAATTTTTCTAAGCAGAAAAGGAGAGGGGAACGCCGGCCGAAGGGAAAGAAAGGAAAATAGGGCGACAGCTTGGAGATATGTCAACCATCCGAATGGAGATATTTGTTTCATGCATGTCGTCGTGACATGTGGTGCTGACATGTGAAGTATGGGGTTTCTCTATTCGAACTCCGCATTATTTTGCTCCATAATACACCCCACTGAATTGACTCTTTTTATTTTTCTTTTTTTCCATAGGGGTGCAGGGAATGAATAATACAAGATGGCCCCGGCTAGTCAACTACCTGCATCATAACCTTTTTTTTAATTATTATGATTAGGGGCAATGATCACTTATAAATGTAATATTTATCAACTATAAGATGTCATCCAATGCATTTGGGTATTTTCATTTGTCTAGTATAGCGAAGGGAGCCAAAAAACATGAGCATCTCCATGCAAGCCTTATTGAAAAGGCTCCTAACTATAGATAGGGCATTAGCGACTCACCAATAATATATAAAGGGTATTAAGGACCGTCAAATGATTGATTGCCAGAGTCACTTATTATTATTTTTTTAAGGCAACTGAAAAATTGTATGAATTGATTTTAAATTTTTTGACTTCCCATATTTCCTGTCGCCCAAGTCTGGTCGAGGGTTGCTGGTGGTTGGCTGACCATTCCCCTACCATCAAGCAGCAAGACCTCCACCTGCTTTTCCTTCTTCTTCGTTTATTCTTTTTTGTACTTTTTTAAAGTTTTGCTTATTTTTTAATATAACTTAAAAATTGGTATTTAAAATCAAATTTTGACCGATATCGTTTTAACCACATCAGCTTTGTGTATGATAGAGAAAATAAAATAAAAAATCAAGTTATTATTTTCTATTAGCCAAGTTAATGAAGCTGCACGGTTGCAGGGAGGTTAGAAAATGATGAGGGCGGCAACTGACCCTTGTGTGTTCGGCTAGCCGGAGGGCCGCCCTCTGTCTCACTTTTGGTATTCTTTTAAGATTATTGTATAATCTTTTGTTTTAATCTTTTTTCTCATGTTCAACTTTTTTGTTATTTTGGATAAATGTTGATGACGTGGCCATGATGCGTACAATCGTATCGAAAAGTCGTAGGTTCCATAGCTAATTTGATCATCACATCATCCGACCTATTAGATAAACAAAAATAGCCATAACTAGTTTATAAATATTGGTTACTATATTTTTAATTTGTGCAATGTTATTCCTATATTTTCAATTTGTTCAATGTGATTCATAAATTATTAGTAAATGTTAAATCTAATACTTAGATTATATAAAAATGTTCAATATCATCTTTTTGTGATTACATGTTGACATAATTTGTTGATGTGACTTCCGATTCGGTAAGGAAAATATTTTCTAAGACTTCACCACTTAGGCATACATCACTTAGCGACCTACAAATCCATTCAAATATGAACTTATCTTTAAATTTAGGGAAAATGCCACCAAAAACTCCAAATTTTGCCAAAAGTGACAAATTTACCCCAAACTATTTCTCATGACACAAAAAATCCCGAACTTTCATTTGTATGACACATTTACCCTAAATCATAGAGGTATTTTGGTTTTTTTGCTTTTAAATATATATATATTTCTTCTCTCTTCCCTCTACCAGCGTCTGGCGAGGGCTGCCCTTGCTGGCGTCGGCCCAAGTGAGGGCGACCCTCGCCCGACGCAGCGAGGGCGGTGCTCGCCCTCGCCAGATCTAACGAGGGAGGCCCTCGTCGGCATCGGGCGAGGGGTGCCCTCACCAGCGTCGGGCGAGGGTGCTCTCGCCAGATCTGGCAAGGGCAACCCTAGCCGGCATCGGGCGAGGGTCGCCCTCACCTGGGCCGACGTCGGCAAGAGCTTCCATTGCCGGACGCCGGCTTCCCTCTAACGAAGCCGGCGGAAGAAAGAAAAAAAAAAAAAAAAAAGGAAAAAACAGAAAGAATAAGACGAAAATGCCCTTAATGGAGTAAATGTGTCATGATTTGTAAAGTTTGGGGTTTTTCGTATCACAAAAAAAAATTTGGGGTAAATTTGTTACTTTAGGCAAAGTTTGGGGTTTTTTGTGGCATTTTCCCTTAATTTTATGCAAACTTACTTCATATATTTATTTCCTCGTTATCGTCAAATGAATGTTCGTATGGATTTTAAAAATAAGCAAAAGAGAAAAGAAGTAAAACATGTCTCATGCTTCCAGTTGAGTGGCCTATTCTCTCCTTGCGTCTTAGGTAGCTAGAGAGTAAACCTGGGGGGACACGTAAGCGGGATGACTCACCACCCCCGGGGTCCCACTTAAGACCCCAAGCAACCGTGAGGGGATTCTAACTCTTCCCCTTCATGAGGGAAATAGAGCTCAAACCATCACGCCACCAAGGCAATGATCTCTTTACGTCTTTTGTGTTCTAATAAACAAAAGAAAAAAGAAACAAAGCATGTAGAGCCATTTGCTTGAGCAATGTACAACTGCAAAGTAGAATAAATAAATAAAATAATAATAAGAGTGCAGAGCGCGAACTTGAGATCAACGAGCTGAAGGTTCACCTAGCAACGGCTGACGACTAGTCAAGAAAGAAAAAGATAGGAAATGAAGAAAAAAAAAAGAAAAAAAAGAAAAGAAACAGGAAATTAAAAATAATTCAAATCAAAAAGAAAATTAAAAAATAATTCGAACAGAAAAAGAAAAGAAGAAAAAGAAAGGGGATGAGGAAGTGAGGATTTATAAAAGTATGAAATAAAGAGATTAAGCGAGGAAAATGTTTTCATTTAATTTAAAAGACTTTTTTCCTTTTCATGGAAAATATTTTCTCTAAAAAATTCATTTTTCGTTAAATTAATACTGAAAAATTCGAAAAATATTTTTTTAAATTATTTTTTACGAAACGAAAGAAACTTTAATATAAAATCATACTTATAAAAATCTACGTAAGATATTCCACCCACCCTACCTCTGCAGGCACGTGCATTCCTACAAAACCCTACGAAAGATCTCAGAGCACAACCACCACGCTCCCACTATGATTTCCGCCTCCTTTTTCTCAGCCTTGTCGCGCTTTGATCTCTTTCCTTCGCTTTCTCACTCCATCCTCCTCCCATCGCTGTTCATCGTCCTCAGCGTCGTCTTCCTCTTCTTCTTCAGATCGTCCCCGCCGCCGCCCTCGAAGAACTTCCCGAGAGTCTACCCTATCTTCGGCTCCTACTTCTCGTTCTTCGCCAACATCAAACGGCGGATCGACTGGACAGCCGACCTGGTCCGGAACACCCCCTCGGCGACCTACGTCTTCCACCGCCCCCTCGGCGACCGCCAGGTCTTCACCGGCAATCCCGCCAACGTCAAGCACATCCTCAAGACCCACTTCGGCAACTACGAGAAGGGCGGGGTCTTCAAGATTACCCTCCGGGACGTCCTCGGCGATGGGATCTTCAATATCGACGGTGAGTCCTGGAAGTTCCAGAGGCAGGTCGCCAGCCACGAGTTCAACACCCGGTCGCTGCGGAAGTTCGTCGAGACCGTCGTCGACGCCGAGCTGAACGAGCGGCTCGTGCCTCTCCTGGCTTTCGCCGCCAAGAACGGGTCAGTGATAGACATGCAGGACATCCTTCAGAGGTTCGCCTTCGACAACATATGCAAGATCGCCTTCGGGTTCGATGCCGAATATCTGTCGCCATCTCTTCCTCAGCCGAGAGTAAGTATTGTCCGAACTCATTTTACTAAATTACAGATGTAAAAGATGTGTGGTGTGGGGTAAGCCTTGCCAAGCAACACAAATTCCTGTCAATCACATCACTCATCGAATGATTTGGTATTCGACAGGCGAAGTTCGCAGAAGCGTTTGAAGACGCAGTGAGAATAAGCAGCGCGAGGTTTCAAGAGTTCTCCTCCGTGATTTGGAGGATCAAGCGTTTCTTTAACGTAGGATCCGAGAAGCGCCTCCGGGTCGCGGTCTCCGAAGTCCGTGAGTTTGCGAAGAAAATCGTGAAGGAAAAGAAGAGAGAGCTGAGCGAGAAGTCGCTGCCGGAGTCTGCCGCCGACGACCTTCTGTCGCGTTTCTTGAGCTTAGGCCACGCTGATGAGAACTTCGTCATCGACATCGTCATCAGCTTCATACTTGCCGGCCGGGACACCACATCGGCCGCACTGACGTGGTACTTCTGGCTGCTCCACAAGAACCCAGAGGTGGAGGACAAAGTCCGGGATGAGATCATGGAGAAGTCTGATGCACACGCCGCGGGGTACGATGATGTGAAGGAGATGGTGTACACGCACGCGTCGCTGTGTGAGAGCATGCGGTTTTACCCGCCGGTGCCGCTTGACACTAAGGAGGCTACGAGCGACGACGTCTTGGAGGACGGCACGGTGGTGAAGAAGGGGATGAAAGTGACGTACCATCCGTACGCGATGGGGAGGCTGGAGCAGCTATGGCGAAAGGACTGGCCGGAGTTCAGGCCGGAGCGGTGGCTGAGGGCGGCAGAGGATGGCAGCGAGAAGTGGGCGTTCGAAAATAGGGACGCGTTCGCGTACCCGGTGTTCCAGGCGGGGCCGAGGGTTTGTCTTGGGAAGGAAATGGCGTTCCTGCAAATGAAGAGAGTGGTGGCCGGGGTGCTGCGGCAGTTCAGGGTGGTGCCCGCGGTGGAGGAAGGGGTGGAGCCGGTGTTCATTTCGTACCTGAGCTCGAAGATGGAGGGCGGCTTTCCGGTGAGGATTGAGGTGAGAGAGTGAAAGGGAAAGTTAAACAGGGAAAGTTGAACTTTAGTTTCTATTTTCTCTTTAGATATCGTGTACTATCCATCATCCGCAGTTGCCCTTTGACTAGTATGTAGCTCTCGCAACACGGCATTGACGGGGTAATTAATCTTGTTTTATGTGACGAATCCGAGCTGAATTAACCCATTCTACATTGGTCAGACATCAAAGGGAATGGTCAAAGTATCCATGCAAGATTGTGATCGTTTGTATACGAGCTTGTAATTACGAATCACGTAGTAGACGCAGCGAGACCGAATATCCATCCCCTTCAAAAAAGAGAAAGAGAGACGAAAATTGTTGGACCACTCTATATACTTTAATTCATGTCACGTTTCATGCATGGACTTAAAAGTCGAGACATATTTGACAATTTTCCACTTTGGCTCAACTTTTTAGCCAAAGTGCTCATAATCCTTGTCTATTTTCCAAGTACCCCAATAGGCACGCCATCTCTATAGACATCAATTGAGCTCTAGCAAAGCTTGAACTTTGCCAAAGGAATGGGCTTCATCATCATGTATCAGCGGTTCTTTGTCATCATGATCTTCATAAAAACTTTATAAAATGATACTTGATGTCAATTTGTTTCGCTTGTTCGTAATAAATTGAATTTAAATTCATATATATCGCGCCTTGATTGTCACAGTGTATGGCAATGCTTTTCTACTCCAACTCAAAGCCCAAGAATAAGCCCCTTAGGTATATCGCCTCATTCGCTTCAAAATTTAGTGCAATTTACTCTGCCTTAGTCAAAGACAAGGCAATAGTATTCTGTAAGGACACCTTCCAACTCATTGCACCATCTGTCAATGTAAACACATACGTTGCTAAAGACCTACAATCCTCTAAGTCATTAGTGTGATCCGAATCCACATAACTTGTGTTCTCATTGCCATTGTCATCCCTTTGATATTCTATACCAATATTTGATTTCCCTTTAAATATCTAAGGATCTATTTCATTGCTTTCCAATGAGTTTGTCGTGACCAAATTTTCGGGTGAACCATCTAGGGTTTGCTAATGGATTGTTAAGCCTGGACTTAACTCGAGTTTTCCCAAGCCTATACTAATTCGCAACTTAGGTTCAAGTTCTTAGTATGCAATTGATTTTCAATTAGGAGTCCGCCACTAATCTATTTTTGGTGGGTCGATTAAAAACCCAAGTAAAGTAATTGGAGTTTTACTTTACTTCTACGAACCAGAGATTGTAAATTCAGGGACTTGATTATGCTAGATTTCTCTAACGCTCTTTCGGTACCTTTCTTTTTTATTTTTGAAAAATGTTTGGCAAGCAGCTTAAATTGATTTTAATTATCTCCCTAACATGTGAGGTGATCATGTGGGTGTGCAAACCACCAATTTAATACCCAATAAAACAATAAATAAAATTACGGGGCTTACCTTGTAGCAACGAAAGCATCTGCGTTGTTAGATCAGAATTCACATCATCAACCCTAGATATGATTTCTAATTAACACGCAATTTCTCTTTTTTTGTTTTCACTTATTTAATGAAAATCATGCAATGCATCCAATCTAACATGAAATGGTATGGCATGGCAATGTTTTCTAAATTATATGACATGAATAATTTTTTTGTGTTTTCTTAATGAACATACAATAACTAAATATGCAAATTTAAATTAATCTAATGACCTAATTCTAATGATTGACAATTTTTGATTAAATGAACCTAACAAAAATTACTAAATGACGTGCATTGTATAAATCTAATTTTATATGACGTGCACATGGTTTTTATTTTCCTAATAAGCATGCGATCCATGCAATGATGTGCAAAGAATGCCCTGATTCTAATTTTTTATGAAATTCGAAATTAAAATTGCCAAATAATTAAACATGTAATTCAAATTTAAAACTAACATCCTAAATGAATGCATTTTTTTGGATTTTTATTTTTAAAAATTCAAAATAAAATCTCTATTCTAAATATGCAAGATAACCCTAAAACAAGAAATATTCTAAAATGCATCTAATCTTTAACTCAAATATATTTTTTTGGGTTTTTCTTTTACGGAAACAATCAAATAAAGGCATTTAGAATAGCACGGCAACAAATCAAGCAAGATATCACCCATGTCCATTTAATTTTGGGAAATAAATTGACGAATTATATCTTGCGCATGAGATCGGATTAGCCAAATTTTAAATAAAATCACGAATCGTATCTCGAGCGTGAGATCGGATTTGTGATTTTTCCATGTGATTGCGAGTCATATTTCAAGCGTGAAATCAGACTGTCAATCATATGCATGTTGTGGTTTCCCAATTCATGAGGGATCAAAAGATCTCTTGGATACGACGATACCCATCAAACATTCAAAGAAAGATTGCTATATCACAAATTAGGAAGACATATATGAAAATCAAATTAATCGAGAGTCTTACCTAATTCATGATACCACACGGGTGACATTTCCAAATTCGGATGGATGATGGGTCATGAGAATCACGGTGAGGAAGACCGATGATTCGTAGCATGCACGGTCGTTCGGTAATTGTCGGACGTGTTCCACAAGACCAGTACTTTGGAATTCTATCCAAGAACTTCAGCTTATCTACTGGCGATGGAATGCTCTTGGATTTCTTTATTTTAATCTTCAATCCACCACTTGACTTTTGTCTTCTTCTCTTCTGCCAACTCTCGACCATTGGTGGTGCCACTGCAAAACTGAATCAAATCCCAATGAGAAGGACTGAAAGGTGATCGTGGGATCGCTAGAAATTGAAAAATAGTTCTGGGAAAGGGGCTGGCTTCTTGCTGGGATCGTCTAGAATAGACACGTCGGAGATGCAGGAGTGCGTGGCTGACTCCCGGTCTTATGGCAGAGACTTTGTTGCCATTCAGCAAAAAGATTAAAACGTGAGAGCATTGACAACCTCAAATCAGGAGATAAATGCACGAAACCCAGCCACTTTATTATGTTTTAAGATACATTATGCACCAAAAAAAAAAAGACTTGGTTCCCCATGAAGACGATTAGGAACAGATGGAACCCTTTCTTTATCTTCTTTTTATATATATGCACCAAGATCTATGGTGGAGGATGATGGCTAAGTGGAGATTCCCTTGCTACGTGTACCCTCATCAAGGTCCAGACGGTGAAGAAATTTTGACTAGCTTCGCTTGCTGGATTCGGATGAAATTCAATGGGAGATCTGGGTCTCGCTGAGCAATGCTTGGACTTTGCTGGAAGTTGCTCACCGGCCTGGATTGCTGGAGATTCTGGTTTCGCTGCAAGGACTGACAAATCAAGTCAAAAATCACCGCTTCGCTTTGTATTGTGAATACCTTCTTGTGCCCATTGAAGAATCCAGACTCGGTGGCCGCAAGATGCTGGCCAGCATCTCATGACTCGGTGGGGAGATATCAAGACAGCATCGCAGGGGGCTAGAGACACGATGCAGCCCGATCCCCGATTTGTTGTCGCAAGTGGTCTGCTCTTTCTCGATTGTGGATCATGGCTGGTCCCCTCACAATTTCTTCTCTTTCTATGCTCTCAATTGTGGCCGTATGTTCAATGTTTGGCCCCCCCTTTACTTAATTGCACGCAAGGTATTATATAGGTCTAAAAAATGTATCCTTGCAGTATATATTTTTTCCTTTTTTGCTCGCGCATGATACCCCTAAATATATCGCTGAGATATACCCCTTTCGCACAATATTCCCTTTTTATTTTTTCACATATTTTATCCAAAAAATTCCCCTTTTATGCAAAAGTGCATCTCCCAATATATATTAGCTAAATCTATGAAAAATCTTAACAAAATATAACCAAAAAAAAAAAAAAAAAGCCTAAACTATATGCCATGTGATTTTTTTATTTTTTTTATTTTTTAGTAAAAAATCAACCCCAAAAATTTAGGTGTCAACAGAGTTTTTCTTGGCTACTTTGTGTAACGACTAACAATGATCACAAGTTGCAAAATGTTAGGCATAGTGCTATCATGGTGCCCATAATACTATCCACTGCACTAGAATAAAGAACATACGATATATGCTCCTCCTTCTCTTTATCATGCAAAATCACCACACTTAATATTTTCACTACAACCTAGGATACTGTTTTAGTCAATATAAAGAGTTTTTTAACAAGCAAACATGGTCTTTCTTACTTGGAATAGCAAATCTCGTTGGCTACTTTCATGTAAATTTGCTCATCCAACTCACTACAAAGAAATGTCGTTTTTACATCTAACTACTTCAACTCGAGATCTTATGCAGCAACTAGGACAAGTAATACTCAAATAGAAGTATGACTTACCATTGGAGAGAACACCTCATTGTAGTCAATGCTTTCCTACTGAGTATACTCATCCACAATGAGCCTCACCTAATACCTTGCTATCTCGACACTATGGATATTGTCCTTCCACTTTTAGACCCGTTTGCATTCAATAATCTTCTAGCTCTTGGATATTTTGACAAGATTTCTTATCTGATTCTAAGCAAGCAATTTCTATTTCTTCACTTAGCACTAGCCATCACTTCAAAGTGATTCAAAGGCTCATTCGTCTCCACCTAGTCACCTACAATTAATGCATAAGCAATAACAGAATAACCATAATGTATTTGTGGTTTGCTTTCTCTATTTGTCCATGGCTATATAATGCTACAAGCATGCTATTTATTTATTTTATTTTTTTTGGTAAGGTAAGTAATACATTGACTTTAAACCACAAATTATATAGAAATAGGGGGGTCGGCACCAAGAACTTACACTCATAAGAACAAACAAATCAAAACGAGTGGAAGCGTGCCGAGAAAATGTAACAAAAATAGCCAAACAAAGGCAACCAAACAGCTAACCAACTATAGCTAGGAGCCAAAAGGCGGCGGCAAACAAAAGGGAACAAAAAACAGGGAGGCATTACAGCCAACACAGCAACAGCCCTTGCAGCAGCTCAGGCTGAAAAGATAAAAGGACTAAAATTCTAGCATTGTTGCATCCTCCTATTGATGAGGGTGTCCGGGACGTGACAGTAAGTCAAGGCTTTGTCCCTGACGACCTTGTCCAGTCACTTTTTAAGAGTCAACAAAGAAGGTTTACCATCATAGAAGAGGATGTTATTCCTTTCCTTCTAGATAATGTTGCATAAAGCTCCAAAAGCGAACCGAGTAAGAGATTTGTGGAAGGTATCCACCGAAAGGTAATTGATGGCCCATTGAAGGTTTTTCGACCATGAGTTGTTGCGCCAAGCTAAGTTGCATCTTGTAGCCCAGAAGATAGCAAGATCACCCGTGATGCGACACCTAAAGGATAGGTGATCAACAAAATCAGGCCAACAATTATAGAAGACACATCTAGCATCCAAAATTCTGCGATAGGTTAGAAGAAAGATCTGAGTAGGCAATCTATTCCTAGTAATTAGCCACATATGGAATTGGAAATGAGGGATCAAAGAGCAATTCCAGATAAAGGGTGCCCAAGGCACAGCTCGGCCTCTTGGCGGGATACTATCCCAAGCAGAGGCGGCTGTAAAAACTCCCAATGGATGACCAAGCCACCGAAAGCAGTCAGCATCTTGGCTTAGAATGGGAAGAGGCTCACGCCAAGAACCTAAAATATTATGGACATTAAATGTCGAGGCGAGAAGAGAAAAGAACTCAGTACCTGTGGCATGCCTAGAAATGCTCGAGTGGTAAATATCCATATCAGAGAAGAAGAAGCTCAACGGGCCTCTGAGGTGCCAATTGTCAAACCAAAATGATACGGAGCTACCATTTCCCACTCACCACTTGAACAAATGGTGAAAGTCCTACCAGAGATCTAGTATCTTTTTCAGACAAGAACACAAGAGGTCGGTTTACCCACTATCCAAAAGTTCTTTTTCGTCAAGAAGTTAGAGTGTATTCATTTACACCATAAAGACTCCTTATCTGTGAATAAGATCCAGATGTGTTTGAGCATAGCTGCTTTGTTGCACTCTCACAATCTACGAATACCCAATCCACCTTCATCCTTAGGGAGGCACACATTGATCCAAGCAACTTTCGCACCTCCCGATCCAAGTTCTAGACCTTTCCAAAGGAATTGTCTAAGGACTTGTTCTATAGAATCAAGAATAGACCTAGGTAGAATAAAAACATTTGCCCAGTAAACTTGAATCGAGTGCAAAACTGACCTGATCTGTTAGAGGTAACCTGCAAAAGAGAGAAGCCGTTGGGTCCATGATTGTACCTCGATGTAATTGCATTAATCAACGCTGTACAGTTAGCCTTACATAGCCTTGATGCAATAATAAGCACTCCCAAATACCGAAAGGGTAAAGAACCTTCCTGGAAATCAAAGAAGTTCTTGATGCTAGTCTAGGAATCCACTAAGACGCTTGAGAAGAAAATCTCACTCTTGTGTAGGTTCAGGACTAAGCCACTCCATTGAGAGAACCAAGTAATGCCATCCTTAAGCAAGGACAGGGAGGGCATATTTGCCTCGGAGAGGAGTAGAACATCATCCACAAAAAATAGGTGGGATACCGAGAGGGCTTGCACTGCCAGAAGAATTTAAACTCAGGCCGCCGGGTTTGGAGGTTAAGGATCCTAATGAATACCTCCATCACCATCGTGAAAAGGTAAGGAGACATGGGATCGCCTTGCCGGAGACCCCTACCACTTGGGAAGAAACCATGAAGTTCACCATTTAGTGAGACAGAAGATTTAGGCATTCAAACACACACCATCATGAGTTTAGCCAAATGCTCAGAAATTCCAAAGGCTTGCAAAGAAAGTTCTAGGAAGCCCCAATTAACCGTATCATACGCCTTGCGAAAATCAACCTTGATAACACATTTGGGTAGATAGGGTTGAAGATGAAAGCCAGCAAAAAGCCAAGCATGTTATTTATTTAGTATCACTAATTTTAAGAAATGCAATTTTATCTGTAATCTCAACCTTTGTTACCTCTAAGGTCCCTAGAGGCTCCACCTTACGATTAACACTATGATCCATTTGTTCTACCAATTGTATCTTAGATTTCCCCTATCAAAGTATAATAGTCTCGTCAAAAATCACGTCGCTGCTTATTAAAAAAACTCAATGATTTGAGATCGGTGCACCACAATAGGTAGCCTTTCACCCATGTCCACAACGTAGAAATATGCACTTCTTTGCCTTTGGCTCAAACTTGCGATCACTCACATGAGCATACGATGGACATCCAATCTTCATAATCTAAGCAACCAATGGGTATCCTCGGCCATACTTTTTCTAAAGTTTTTCACTCGACAATTGGTGATGGAGATCAATTAATTAGGTAACATGTCGTGTTTACAATGTCAGCCCAATAGTCCTTACCCATCTCTGCATGCAAAAGCAAAAGCATGCACTCATCTCACTCTAGTTTAGTTTTACTCTTATGTTTAGAAAACCGTTTGACCATGGTGTCCTATGAACAATGCAATGTCTCACAATTCCTTCTTTCTAGCAGAATTTGATAAAAATCTTTACCATAGAACTTCATACCGTTAGATTAATTCTTAATTAGTGTCTTAGATTCTTGAACTAAGCAGACACTTTGGATTTGTGCTTAAGTAAGTGTAGCCGTACCTTCCTTTGAGTAATCATTGATAAAATCAGCATATATTGAACATCTCATTTTGAAGAAATCGAAGACAGGCTCCAAATGTTTGTGCATGCGTGCATGCACAAGTGTATATAACTTGGCTTGGATTAATGCATCGTTATATTGAATTTAATCTATCATTCCTTCTCAAATATGTTGTGCTCATGCGGATCTAGTTTTCCTATCTTCTAAGCCTTCAACAACCCCCTCTCATTTAGTATCGTTATACATGCCTCACTTTTGTGCCCCCACTGCATATGCCATAAGCTAAGTTAAGTTCGAGTCTAACTTGACTAATGAAACTACAACAATTCCCATCATGATTTATCATAGTAAATGATAGAGCAAATTCACATTCTTCACTTTCATCACTATCATGGCACATTAAGAGATCTATAGAACTTCACTTTAAGTGGTGTACTTACACCCGATGTCATCAAGCATCTCCCGAGAAATAAGGTTCTTCTTAAGCTCCAATGCACGCCTCAAATCTATTAGTGTGCATTCTACCCTATCATGCATCCAAATCTGAAATGTCCCCATCCCCACAACCTTGCATGTTGTATTTTTCCCCATCAAAACTTTATCATCATCTATAGTATTGTAAGTAGTAAACTAATTTTTATGATGAGTCATATGATAGGAACACCTTGAATTTAGAACACAAGACAACCTTTGCATCACTAGAGCTCTCCTTGGCAATGTTTGTCATATTGCTTGTGGCATTCTACTCACCACCTTTGCTGAGGCAGAGTATCACGCAATGGCATCGACAGTTGTAGAGATCAATTGGATATCATCCTTGAGATTACCTAGATATCATTCCTTTTGAGAGGTTTGGGTGTTCATCTCTCAAGTCCACCAATATTATCTTGTGATAATATAGTGTACTTAATATGTCAATTAGTCCAGTGTTTCATGCAAGAATTAAACATATCGAATTAGACTACCATTATGTTCAAGAAAAGGTGGCTCTTGGAATAATTGCAATTAAGTAGGTCAATTTGCTAATCTTTTCATGAAACCATTGTCTAGAAACACATTTGAAAAATTATGTTGCAATTTGGGAATTCAGAATTCTCTCATTCTCAATTTAAGGGGTTGTAAAGACATTGATTTATCAATCAAGGAAGAATAATTTGGAGATATCAATCAAAATCACAAACTTCTTGGAGATGCTAGAATCAAAGAATTGATAACTCTCGTGATATAATTATCTCTTCATTTATTATTTTTCAGTGTTGTGTTGTTTCCTTATGAAGTGTATGTTGTAATAGGATTTGGCTAATGGATTATTAAGTCTAAACTTAGTTCGAGCTCTCTTGAGTCCATATCAATTTGCAATTTTAGGTTCAAGTTTTTAACATGAAAATGACTTTTCAAGTAGGAGTTGCCATTAATCTATTATTTGGTGGGTCAATTAGAAACTCAAGTAAAATAATGGGAGATTTACATTACTTCTGCGAACCAATAATAGTGAATTTGGGGACTTTATTACACTATATTTCTTTAACATTTTTTCGGTACCTTCTCTCTTTTATTCCGAAAAAAATCTTTTGTAAGTAGCTTGAATTTATTTTAATTTACTTTCTTAACATTTGAGGTGACCATACAAATGTACAAATCACCAATTTAACACCCAAGAATGCAATAAATAAATTACGGAACTTACCTCGTAGCAATGAAAATATCTGCAATGTCAGCTTAGACATCAACAGCCCTGTTTATGATTCGTAATTAACATGCAGTCACTCAATTTTTTTTGGATTTTAGGATTTTCTCTTCTTTAATGAAATCTAATATACGTGCAATGCAATTTAACCAAATTGTCTAATTCTAATGACGAACAATTTTTAATTAAGTGGACCTAGCAACGGTTACTAAATGACATGCATTTTATGGACCTAGTTCTATGAAACATGCACATGATATTTTTGTATTTTTTATTAAAATTCGTAATTAAAAATTACTGATAATAAAAATCTACTTAAAGTGAGATATTATCTATTTTAGGTTAGGAAATGGACTAACTTAAATCCTATCTTAACTTAGAAAGTTATCTCAACATACAATTTAATTCAAATATATTATCTAACATAGATATCATCTAAATATGCATTCTAATACAATTAGAAAAAAAAAATCTAGTTATTCTATTATACAATTCTATCTAGGAAATCAATTCTAATCTACACAATATGCAAATCCGATCTTTTTTGTATTTTTAGGAGAAATAAAGCAATCAAAATATTCAAACCATTCAATCCATAGTATGATCCAATCGAAACAATATCTAATCATTTGAAATTTTGTTAATAAAATCGATAAATTTATCTTAAGCCTTAAAGATCAATCAATTTTAAATATACCTGCTGAATCAATAATTTCATCTAAAACCTTATAGATAAAATTAAAGATTACCTGCGACTGCAAATTAGGAAATATATCCTAATTTTGAGATACCTATCGCTCAAGGTATGCAATTAGATTGCAATAAGTATAAATTAAGTATGCAAATATTCGAATCAAGTCAGTATCGGATAATTACCTAAACTAATGGATTAGGTTTCCATATTGAACTGCTGGCGGCTAAAATCGTGCAAGGCGAGGCCGAGCGCTGAGTACCGGCAGGAATCGCTTGAGAACCTGCAGGAAAATCAACAAAGGTCCACTAGGCGTCGCTCATGGCGGGTTGGAGATATGCCAAGACTTGCTAATGGATGACTCAACTAATTGCCTCGTGATAATAAGTGGACATTGGTCAGAGCCTCCACAGAGAATTGCTGACGTTGGAAGGGCATTGTCTGGAAAGCTTCTGGAGTCAACGAATGGGCGCTTTGACAATGCTAGAACTTGCTGCAATTCGTTGGCCATTCCTCGAGACTGGGTGACCACTGGGTCGCAGTGCTGCAGGACGTACGGCAAGGGCACCGGGAAGAGCCTGTACTCACTAGATGGACGTCGGGGCGGCCGTGGGAGACGACCGATGCTCACGGACACACCTGCAAACACGAATACTGTGAATTCAAGGAACGACGATGCTTGGCTTGTGGTGAAACTCGCTGGACACTGGAGATCGTCTATCGGTGGGCATCATTGGAGGATGCCGAACACTCGCTGGCACCAATGGTGTTTACTGGTGTGACGTCAAACGGAGGTGGGCAGGTTACGGCGAGGAGCAAGGACGTGATATCAAGGTCCAACAACGACAGGGGCGTCGGAACGTGAAGTAGCGATGGTGGACGAGCGTATGGAAGGAGTCGGGCAGTCTCCTTCTGCTTTCCTCTCTTCTCCGTGTGTGGACGAGCCTTTTTTCGAACCTGCCGCAATCTCTTCTCCAATGGGCAAAGTGCAGAATTGACTGAGAGGAGAAGAAACCCCTCTCTTTGTGAAAGACGTCTTCTCCTTGTCAATCGGGTTAGAAGGCCTCAGGGAAGACAAGCTCCCTCTTTTGCCTTTTGGCCGTACGTCCACCTTCTTTTGTGGCGGCACGCCCCTCTCTATTTTGTCTCTCACCTTCTTATGGCCGTGTATGCCAATATGTGTGGCCTCCCTTTATCCTATTGTAATGTGGCCTCCTAATATAGCTGAGAGAGGGGCTGGCCTCTTCAAGGAAAGAGAATATATTTCGCACATCGCATATTTCAGCTCTTTCATGCTCACGCACATTGATGATTCAATTTTATCAATATTTCATCATAAACCTTCTAATCTATTGTGAAATATATCACTGAAAATTTATAGAATATTGAAAGAATAATACGAATCATTTCTATCTGTTGACCTGTTGTCTTTTGAATGTAAGCCTTGGTGCCTGGGTCTGTTGCTGTTCATTTGTGTAGCTCCTTGGTTCTTTAGTTAATATATATTTACCCTTTATCCAAAAAAAAAATACGAATCATTTCTAAAAATATCAAATCATCATTCCTTATAAGTCAATTATCAATCTTTAGAAAATAATGGATTTGGGCTAATTCGCTTTCTTCGTGGGCTTAGTCCCACTCGTCAAATTAAAACTCAAAATTATCAATTCAAATCTATTCGTCATCAGTCAAAATGCAAAATACAATAATAAAAAAATATTCTTAAAATTATATGCTACATAATTTAATTCTATTTTTTATTTAAAGGTTGAGAATTAATCTTTAATTTTTCTATAATAAATAAATAATGAGGTTATCAAAATTTAAATCTCAATAGCGTAACCTTTTTAATATTTTTATATACTACGCTGAGTTCAAGAATCGAACAGCTTTTGTTCCCTTTTAGTCGATACCGACGTTGTTGCCTGTGGGTCACCCTCACCTCTTTCCGTCTCTCTCTCTCTCTCTCTCTCTCTCTCGGTTCGAATCTGCCGTTTTCAAAACAGAGAATAATTGGAGCCTTGACTTGTACTAAATATGAGGGAATCATTTGCCAATGAAAGCGTGAATATAGCATTTACATGAAAGAATATTCAGGATTCCTTAAATCATATGATGATCAGAAGCAGGCCAATGAAATCCTAAAAACCCACAAAAAAAAGTCAGAGCCCAATCGCCACACTTTGATCTCCAACTCCTCGACCATGCCATACTTTGATCTCTTTTTTTTCACTTTCTCACTTCATCATCTTCCCATCACTGTTCTTCATCATTACCAGCGCCCTCTTCTTCTTCAAACCGTCCCCGCCACGGCCGCCGTCGTCCTCATCCTCGAAGAACCTCCCAAGAGTCTACCCTATCGTGGGTTCCTACTTCTCGTTGCTCGCCAACTGGAAAAGGCGGATCGACTGGACCGCTGACCTCATCCGGAACTCCCCGTCGGCGACCTACGTCTTCCATCGCCCCCTCAGCCACTGCCAGGTCATCGCTGGGGACCCTGCGAACGTCCAGCACATCCTCAAGACCCACTTCGACAACAACGAGAAGGGTGGGGTCATCAAGACGACTTTCCGGGGCCTCCTCCGCGACGGAATCTTCAACTTGGACGGTGAGTCCTGGAAGTTCCAGAGGCAGGTTTCCAGCCATGAGTTCAACAACTGGTCACTACGGAAGTTTTTCGAGACCGTGGTTGATGCCGAGCTGAAAAAGCGCCTCCTGCCACTCCTGGCTTTCGCCGCCAGGAGTAGGACACTGATGGACATGCAGGACATCCTCCAGAGATTGGCCTTTGACAACATATGCAAGATTGCGTTCGGGTAAGATGCCGAATATCTATCGCCGTCACTTCCTCAGCCGAGAGTAAGTACTTCCCAGACTCATTCCACTAAAATACAGGTATAAAACTGGGAGAATTAGCATAAGTCTCGCCAAACAACACAATTTTCTATCACATCACCCGCCAATGTGTTACTTGATACACGACAGGCAAAGTTCGTAGAAGCGTTTGACGACGCAGTGAAAATAAGCACCGAGAGCTTGTCGAGTTGCTCTCTGTGATTAGGAGGATCAAGCGTTTCTTCAACATTGGATCTGAGAAACGCCTCCGGGTCGCGATCTCCGAAGTCCATGAGTTTGCGAAGAAAATCGTGAGGGAAAAGAAGAGAGAGCTGAGTGAGAAGTCCTCCATCGCTGAGGACCTCCTATGGCGGTTCTTGAGCTCAGGCTACTCCAACGAGGACTTTGTCGTCGACATCGTCATCAGCTTCATACTCGCCGGCCGAAACCCCGTGCTCACGTGGTACTTCTGGTTGCTCCACAAGAACCCTGAGTTGGAGGCCAAAATCAGGGGTGAGATAATGGAAAAATCCGACGCACACTTGACGGGGTACGACGATGTGAAAGAGATGGTGTACACACACGCGTCGCTGTGTGAGAGCATGCGGATTTACCCGCCGGTGCGGCTCGACACGAGGGAGGCAGTGAGGGACGATGTCTTGGAGGACGGCACGGTGGTGAAGGGGACCAGGGTGACGTACTATCCCTACGCAATGGGGAGGCTAGGAGAGCTGTGGGAAAAGGACTGGCCGGAGTTCAGGCCGGAACGTTGGCTGAAGGCTGCGGAGGACGGCGGTGAGAAGTGGGCGTTCGTTGGGAGGGACATGTTCGTGTACCCGGTTGTTTCACGAGACAGCTCCGGTTTCATTAATCGAAGGTGTATTTGAATAATATTCTAGTCTTACAATATGCCATCAAGGTATTGATCTTGTTGTGTGTTATGATTCCGTTACAATTTTTGAATAAGTATACTATCAGTGCCATAAGTTGTATACCGCGCTCACTTTGGTGTCAAAAATTTCCGTCGGATCACTTAAGTATCAAAAAGTTTGAAAAACACTCACTTTGGTGCCAATTCCAATCTGGTTAGCCGGAAATCCGACGTGGCACTTTTTTATTAATTTTTTAAGCTGATGTGGCTCGCCAAAGAGTACAGTTAGCATCCTGACACCAAAACGATGCCGTTTAGTGTCTCCCCCAATTCAAAACTCTAAATCTCCGACCAGTCGCCGTCCTCAACGGCCCCCGCGCTCGGCGACCGCAGCTTCGACCCCGACCCCTACCCCAACCCCGACCTCGACCCCGACCGCGACCGCAACGATGGCCACTCAACGGCCGCGGCTCTGACCCCGACCCCAACCCCGACGACGGCCACTCGACGACCAAGTCAAAGGCTGTGATCTAGCCAGTGCTTGGGGAGGCCGCCAATGAGTGCGCCACCATTGATGTCTCCCTCTCCATCTCCGATCTCCCCAACGAGTGCTTGGCCTACATCTTCCAGTACCTAGGCTCCAGCGACCGAGGCTGGTGCTCCCTCGTGTGCCGTTTAGGGCGTCCGAACAGCATCGAGCAATGGCGGCTAAGTGAGCAACAGCAACCCAACGACAGTGGAGGCTGAGTGACGACGGCCAAGCAAGCTAGGTCGGAAAAACCTTAATTTCAATCCTCAAATAAAATAAATAAAAAATCCCCAAATGAGTTAAACAGTGTTGTTTTTGTGAGGCCATCCATGTAGGACGGCAAAACGACAAGGAGGACAAAAAACGACGCCGTTTAAAGGCCTTATCGATTTTATTTTTTTTAAGGCCACATAATTATTTTAACCGGAATCTTTCGCCGATACCACCAAAATGATCGTTTTTCCTCCAATTTGGCACTTAAATAATCTGACAGAAACTTTTGGCACCAAAGTAAGCGTTATACACAATATATGGCACTGATAGTGTACTTCTCCCCGATTTTATCTATTCTAAATGAGTTAAGGGTGCAGAGGGAGTATTCAAAATAATCATGTAACCGACGAAAAAAAAAATCATGTAAGATGGTAACACAATTTACAAATCACTCAATGAATAGGACAAAAATTATAAACAATACAGAAATAAAAATTTTGTTGGTAGAGATGGGTTAGGGTGGTGTAGCTCTATATTAATACTTTAGACCACTGACGATCGTGATTTACTTTCACGAAGAGAGAGAAAGACTCCGTTTGTTTCATAAAAAAAAAATGACATTGCTGAAATATATTTTTAGAAAAAATGATAATATAAATAAGCTGAAAAATATTTTTTATCACTTGGTAAGGAAATCTGATTTGATTTTCCTAAATTGACATACATTATTTGAGCACCCAATGACTTGTGCATAAGTAGCCAAGGAATCCAATATAGGCATTAGGATCTTCGGTTTGGCCTCAGCCTGACCCGAGCCTCGCCTCAATGGATTAAGCACTCAAGGACCAAGGCACGAGCTTTGAGGTCCCAATCTCGACCTCAATGGACCCAAGCGTGGGTGTTGAGGACTTGATCTTAGGCATTAAGGTCACAAACTCAACCTTGATGGACACAAGCCCACCTTCAGCGGACCTAGGAGTGAGTGCGAAGGTCTCGAGTTTGGCCTTTGTTTAACCTAGGCGAGTGCCAGTGTTTCGGACATAACCTCAATGGACTTGAGACCTAGGCACAAGCACCGACATCCTAGGCACAGGCATTAAGATCTAAAGCCTAGTCTTGATGGACAGAAGCCCAAGCACCAAGGACCCTAGCATTGGCATCGGGCTATGGACCCAAGCCCAACCTCAATGGATCCAAGCTTAAGCATTAGAGATTCAGGCACAAGTATTGATTATCTCGAGCCTGGCCTTTATGGATGTGGGTCAAGGAGTCCTGCAATGGTATTAGGAGTCCTAGGACTAGCCATGGGCACTAGTGTCTTGAGCCCAACCTAGGTATGTTCAGGTCTGGCCTCTTTAGACTAGGCTTGGCCTTGTGGACCCTAGTGGACCTAGTTTGGCCACTATCAAGGATCTAGGAACAAGTATTGGGGTTTTTGTGTCCAAAAATAGCGTTTTTGGACTAAATATTAATATCTAGTCATATTTTAAAAAATGATTTCCAATTATATAAAGATAAAATTATTTTCTTGAATTTAAACATAGATTTTTCGTTGACTAGGAAAATATTTTTCATTGACTCATTTTCCTAAATAATCCAAATGCCCGAAAAATGAGGAAAATTTTTTCTATGAAATAAATGCAGTTTAAATGTACATTCAACATAGTTAGAGAAGGGAAATAACATATGAGTTGGTTCCATTTAAATGTAACTCACAAATTACGTGTTCAAAAATTTTACTAAGACAAAACTTGATTCTAGCATCATGAATTTTGTGAGACCACTATTAATTATTTACAAGATTAGACTCATAGATGCGGAAAAACCACTCCATATTTTACATGAATATAAAGAGCATATAATATTCATAAACAAGTGATGCGAAGATATTTTAATAATACATTTTGTTTCATTTCAAATTCAAAGTTTAATTATTTCGTTTCTCTGTTGAATTTGAGTGCAAAATCAAATCACACCACACAATGTAATCTCTTCTAGTTGATTCGACACACACAAAAAAAAAAAAAAAAAAAAAATACTCTTCTAGTTGGCTGTCCAATCTCTTCGAAGTCCCTCGAGTGTTACTGCATTCTGAATCTTGTCTTTTGTACTCGATTCAAGATTATGTTTTTGTGTTGTGCAAACATGAACGTGTGTGCCCATGTTAGAGATACCAATCTTTAATTAAAAGTTCTTTTAAAAAAAATGATGCGGCATATATATTTATGTTTTCCTTCTATTAGAGACTCAAAAATTAGGGCCGATTTAGTTCCTCCCATTTTAGTAATAATTACAAGCCCCGTCATTTAGGAAATAAAATTTAGTGAGATATTTTTTAGTATATATAGCATTCTTTAACCAATTAATGCAACATAAACTCCATGTCCCATAGTAATCCCAGCATCATTAAATCATATCTATTTAGATGAAATCTGACGGTTGAATTAGGGAGGGGAAATGCGGTTGATTGAAGTAAATAGACACGTGCACATGAGTTAATAAATGTGATAGATGATGACCCTGTCGTGATTAGTGTTTGTACTCCACTTGATAATGATTCGGACCTCGAAATTAATCTGGGCCAATTTGGTCTGGCTAGCATCCGACGAGGTAATCCGACTTAGTCATCAAACCCTTATTTACCAGATGTCACTATCCACGTCACCGCTGCATCAACAAAAATGGAAGAGAAAATTAAAGAAGCAAGAAAAATTAATTAAAAAAAAAGAGATCAAAAAAATTTCAAAAAAAAAAAAAAAAAGAAAAGAAAAGCAACGGCGGAGCTACACAGAGGTTAGAGAGAGACGAGGGCATTGGAGAGGCCCAATCCTTGGATTCTCGGTCCTCGAGAGGGTTGGTCGACCCTCGTTGACGAAGGCCATCCATTTGAATTTGAGGGTCCGTTCGTTTCACGAAAAATATCATGTTTTTGGAAAACATTTTCGGAAGTCATTTTCCGGAAAATGACTATATTTTCCGGTGTTCGGCCAAAACCTAAAATTTCAATGGAAAATATTTTCCACCGTTCGTTAGCTCATTTAATTGTTTGGGAAAAATTATCAAAAGTTTTTTATATTTTTTAAAAAATGAATTTTTAATTATTTATATTTTTAA
Organism: Eucalyptus erythrocorys; assembly: GCA_014182555.1. NCBI lineage: Eukaryota > Viridiplantae > Streptophyta > Magnoliopsida > Myrtales > Myrtaceae > Eucalyptus > Eucalyptus erythrocorys. The sequence continues at coordinate 32,262,077 of CM024597.1, forward strand.
AAAATCGAAATTTTTATTATTTTTCTTTATTTTTCTTTTCCTCTTCCTTCCTCCCTCCTCCTTCATCCTCCTCCTTCCTCCGCCGCCATCTCCTTCCTCCTCCTTCTTCCTCTTCCTTCCTTCCGCCGCCGCGCCGCCGTTGCCTCCTTCCCGCTCGACGATGGCGGCCGCCTGCCGGCGGCCGACCAAGACCCCATGGCCGGATCGGCCGAGCTCGAGGCTCGCGGCGGAGCTCGGCGGCTCGTGGCGGCTCGGGCGAGGCCCGAGCCCCGCCCAACTCGCCGGATCCGGCGAGCCACGAGCTCCACCGCCGGATCCGACGAGCTCGCGACTCGCGAGCCTGCGAAGCTCGCGGCGAGCTCGGGCGAGGCCCGAGCCCCCCGCCCGGCTCGCCGGATCCGGGCGAGCCGCGAGCTCGCCGCAGATCCGGCGAGCTCGCGACTCGCCGAGCCTACGGCGAAGCTCGCGGGGAGCTCGGGTGAAGCCCAAGCGCCGCCCGGCTCGCCGAATCTGGCGAGCCGCGAGCTCCGCCTAGGCCGACGAGAGCTTCGCCTCGCCGGCCACCGGCTTGCGGCCGATCGCCGGACGCCGTCGGAGCCGATCGCCGCCCCGCCAAAAAAAAAAAAAGATGAAAAGGAAAGAAAGAAAAGAAAAAAAGAAAAAAAAGAAATTAAAAACTCAATTTAAAAAGAGAAAAAGAAAGTAAGAAAATAAAATGAAAATGTATTGATAAAAAGAACCAAGAGGGAAGAAGCCATGGAAAACGTTTTCCACTTTTCAAAAGTGGAAAACGTTTTCCACACTTTAAAGGTTGTTTTTTCCAATGATGGAAAATATTTTCCTTGACTAGTTCATTTTCCGTGAAACGAACATCGGAAAATCCGGAAAACATTTTCCCGGAAGTTATTTTCCGTGAAACGAACGGACCCTAAAACTCACGCGGTACATGCTTTGTAAAGATAAACGGCACATTTTATAAGTAGAGTCTACGTACGTACCATGGGGGTTGTCAGCCCCCACCTCCGTCATCAGCCCTACCGTGAACGGGATGGTTACCGCGTGGATGGAGCCTCAAGGGGCGTCCTACACCCTTGGAGTTAAACTCCGTAGGTTGGTACGTAGGTAACGCTAGTCCTTAGTCCTCCGTTTTACATCCGGAGGCCAGGAAACAGATGAGAGATGGTTAAAGTCTACCCTACGACCCGCTCCCAACTGGGGTTTCTCACCCCTGCCAGGTTCTTCCTGAGTTAGGAACTTAGCCTTGGAACCCTCTGAGGCACCACCCACGCGGTAACCATCCCGTTCACAGTAGGGTTGATGACGGAGGTGGGGACTGACAACCCCCATGGTACGTACGTTCGTACGTGAGTTTTTTGTTCCTCTAATAAATTAATAAAAAAGAAAATGTTTATATGAGTGCTGCTAACCTATCGTGAGATTAACTGTCTGCATCGAGCTATAAAAATAAATAACAGATAATTAAATATTCTTACGATGCAGATGCACGTTCCTTTAAAAATTCGTGGTGCAAAACATGTAGTGAGGTTAGCCCTCAGTAAAAACAGAATAGATGACATTGACATAGTAATGAGTGGAGAAGCAATAATGGCGCGAGTGCGCGTACATTTCATGCTGCAGTGGGGGAACCTTTTTGTCTTTCTGCCCGCCCCACCTATCTTTCCGTTAACTCCCAATCGCCATCGCCAGCTTCATCCACACTCTCACTTCGCTAACTTGCCACTCCGTCATGCATCCCTCCCCTACCTCTACCGCCGCCGCCGCCGCCACATCGCCGTCGTCGCTCTCTCCGCACCTCCCGCCGCGGCACTAGAGCCCCGGCCGCGCTCCAGCCGCCGCCGGTTCGGGAGGACGGGCGGGCGGGACGGGAGAGGCGCTCGAGGAAGCAGCCTGGACATGGCCCCCGACGACGGCGCCGCCTTCGCCGCCGCCGCCGCTGTGGTCGCGGCCGACGCTCAGGCTCCGGTGAAGAAGATGGCGGCGTTCTCTCGGAGCTGGATCCTGGTGAACCGCGAGGGGCGGAGCAGCTTGCTGGATGTGGACAAGTACGAAATCATGCGCCGCGTGGGGATCCACGCCCGGGACCTGCGCATGCTGGATCCCATGCTGTCGCACCCTTCCAAGATCTTAGGCAGAGAGAAGTTGATTGTCCTCAACTTGGAGGTAATTTTGTCTGCTCGGTGATGTGTCGCGGTCTCGTCTGCTCGTGTAGTTTCCTGGAGTTGCGGTCGCTGATTCGCTTGTTCTTTCCTTGTGTTGTTTCTTCTTGTTTGATTCCGAAACCGCAGCACATTAAAGCGATCGTCACGGCAGAGGAGGTACTTTTGTTGTTTTCAGTTCGTCTACGATCGATCTTCTCCCTCCTTGCGAACGTTCTGCATTTCTTTTCTTCATTAGTTTCCGTGAATGGGAAGAACCGATGTCTGTTTTAGGGAGATTAACTGTGTTTGGTGAAGAATCGCTTCCTGATTATGTATAGGTGTTGCTTAGAGATCCATCAGACGAGAATATCATTCCAGTCGTCAAGGAACTCGAGAGGCGGTTGCCGGGAAGCGGTCAGTTCCAAGGTGAAGAGGACGAGCAGCAAGAAGCGAACAACGACGCTGATGTCGGGGAGCAAAATGGTATCATGTTGCTATTTTTAGCAGATGATGCTCATTCGATGGTCCTTCAATAATTAAATGACGAAATTGATGATGAGATAGGACAAAAAGTGTTTGCTAATCACTGGCGTTCGATGAGTTCAGTGATAGCTTCGTCTTTGTGATATTTGCCAGAGGAGAAATTTCTTGATTGAGATGCTGGTCATTTTGCTATACTGTGCAGAATTTCCTTTTGAATTTCGGGCATTAGAAGTTGCATTGGAGGCTATCTGTAGTTTCCTTGATGCACTCACAAGAGAACTGGAGGCTGATGCTTATCCAGCTTTGGATGAGTTGACTTCAAAGGCGAGCCTTTCTTTAAAACCTGTTTGTTTGCTCATTTTCTTGGGAGTTGACTAAAGAATAAACTTCTCGTTGACATGTCCTTGTACTATGACGTCTGCCTGGAGTATGCATGCAGAAAACTTGCTCTTCCATTCCTTTTTTACACTAAATAGGTAGAGCAGATCCAAGTATTTGGTCTGTGTTCCTTTTTATTCCTTTTTCTGTTAATAATACAAATAAGGTTTGCAGATTAGCAGTCGCAATTTGGATCGAGTGCGAAAATTGAAGAGTGGTATGACAAGATTGACCAATCGTGTTCAGAAGGTATTGAAATTAGTGGATACCTGTTCAGGTTTATAAGGTACTTCTAATCACCAAACGGTCTAATTCAGGGAGAGGCTTATCAACTGCTTGTTCTCACTCCGGGCTGCATTGTCAAAGTGCTTTCCAAGGATTTATAAGTTTAGTACACCTATTGAGTGATGGGTTGTTAACTGTGATGGGATGTCTTTCCACTGGACTGGAGTATCGATACTAATAACCCATGTATCACTTTCCACTTGATAAATTTGCATTACTGATTGTTTTCATCAAACCAGTTTCTTCTTTGTCAGACTTAAGTCAATTGTTATTGCTTGTATGACTTTCTTAGTATTACACCTTGACACAGATCTCCACAAATTTAATCGGTGGTCTGCTACCATTCTTCTGACCGGTTAAACATACTTGCTGTTCTTGCTGTTAGAGAGGCATTTGATGTAAAATAAATGAATTCTGGAATGAAGGGTGGATATTTGGAGGGTAAACTGTTGGTTTCATACTGCTATCAAAAGAAAATATATTACCTGGCCTAGGACCTAAGGGACCATTTACTTTCGCATATCCAACTACTCTCTCTCTCTCTCTCTCTCTCTCTCTCTCTCTCTCTCTGAGATGAATGGCATTTGTTCCTAGTTTCAGTAATACAAATAATTTTGGAAATGACTGAGGGTTCGGCTTTCTCTTGTTATCGTAACAAACAGGAACTCAAATATTTCTGACATCTAGTGCTTTGAATTTCTATCCTCTTATGCTTCTTAATATGCTGCTTACACAATCACATCTTCTTATACCTTTCTTCTCTGCTTATGTGCTCTCTAAATGTCTATGCACATTACTTGTCCCTCTCAATTATCAGCCTGAACTTTCTTAGGTTCAAGATGAATACCAACACAAGTTGGTTGACACTCTATCCTCCCAAAACATACCCAAGAAAAGAAATCTAGTAGTAATATCAGAAAACCAAGTTGTACTATTTGCTGTGTTCATAGCACTCAATAAAAAATCCTGTCTTTTCCGTGATAGAATTGATGAAGAGGACTTTTTTTGGTTATTGCATTTGCAGCGCCCTATGCTTTTGAAATCTCAAATGAAAAAAAACAGTAGATTCTACAAAAGAACTCTAGAGAATCAAGTTCGTCGGAATCAATATAACAATGAAATCAAAGGTTTAGTGTTTCTCTGGAGATTAGAAATCAACCTTCGCTTATTAAGGAGGGAGCAACTGCTGCATAAGTTAGCCTCTATTGGAGCTACAAGGATTCCCGGCAAATTAAGCATTGTAAGCATGGAAAATGCCACACCCTCATGCTCTATAAGCAAAATGGATGTTTGGTCATGGAGTAACTCACTGATATATGCTTATTACAGAGGATTTTTTTTTTTTTTTTTTTGGCTCTTTATTCCACACTACATCTCGTGCCTCACATATCAATTTAGCCATCAATAGTTCCCATATTTTTTATTAATCCTCTCCCTGCAGAACCATCTAGCTGTATAGGACATGGCATTTCTAAATTATTTGTTTATGGAATGAGGAATTTTCTCTTACAGTACTGCTCATGGGGAATTGCAAATGGATCTGACTTTGACAATATCCTTGCTTGGCTGCACAGAACCTTGCTTTAGATTGTTTTCTTGAATTCGAGTATTGCGCTTGCTGGCTTTTCTAAAGTGATTTATTATCCATAACGTATAGGAAATTTTCGTCTGATCTCTCTATCTAATTAAATTGTAGTGGAAAAATTTAAGTGCAAATCATCTTTTCAACTATGATACCATCTGCTAAAAAATGCAGAGCGATTGACACAGTTCATCTCCATCTCCATTGATATTGTTCAATGCTCTGTTTTTCCGCTTGATATAATGGTGTGTTTTTAATGCCTATTACTTCTATGCATTAAATTGAGATAATCATCTACGCTTTCAATCAAACCATGAACATATTCTTTACATTATCACTTATTGCAGATAATTTATTTGTCTGGTGCTTCCAGTTCCAGTGTTATTAACAGCCAATACTCAGTTAAATAACACCTGATTTCAAGTGATATTGGTTTCCAGGTGAGAGATGAACTGGAAGAACTTCTTGACGATGACGACGACATGGCAGACCTTTATTTGTCGAGGAAACTCGCTGCAGGGTCATCACCTGTCAGCTGGTCTGGAGCTCCAGATTGGTTCTTTGCCTCTCCTGCAACTGGCTCAAAATTATCCAGAACAAGTAGGGCTAGTGCGCTAACAGCTCACGAGGAAAATGATGTTGAGGAGCTTGAAATGTTGCTGGAGGTTAGATAAATCCAATCAATGATCTTATTTTGCTCATTGTGAGTCCATAAGTAATGCTGCTGCTTTTCTGCAGGCATATTTCATGCAAATTGACGGCACTTTAAACAAATTGTCAACGGTATGCATTGTCATTGATATCCTTGCAAGAGTTCTTTGTTTCATCATGTTGCCTCACAAATTCTCTTTCAGCAATTTAAGGAAAATTTCTTAGAAGATAATTATCTTGGTAGACTAAACTGTACTATTCCCACAAGCTGATTCTTTTTATTCTCTTTCAGTTGCGCGAATACATTGATGATACTGAGGATTACATCAATATTCAGGTAAGCTTATGGAGAATTTGGAGCCATATCCTCAACTATGTGACATGTAATTTAAACTGTTTTTCTCTCACAGAACATCATTAGACTATGTAGTAGTAACTAGTGACATTTTGATCTGTTTTTTTTGTCTTGTTACAGCTTGATAATCATCGGAACCAGCTTATACAGGTAGGATTCACAAGATACGCAAAACTCCACTAGGTATTTTGGAAATTGACAACTGTTGGCACCCTACGTTATCAAACAAATGAATCTCCATTGCAAGAAAAATTCATGCTCATTGCTAATTTCTACTAAATTTGAACTGGCCATAGCTAGAGCTCTTCCTCAGTTCAGGAACTCTGTGCTTGTCTGTTTATTCTCTGGTAGCAGCGATATTCGGCATGAATATTCCCAACATGTGGCATGAAGGTCATGGTTATGTCTTCAAATGGGTACGTAAATCTCATCCCGATTGCCTTCACCACGAAAGCCTAATCCTTAAGTCTCACATGACATTTTGTCCGAGTGCAAGACATGATGGATGGTCTGGTTTTATTCATGTTAACGTTCAATGGGGAAACTCTCAGGTGGTCATTCTCGCCGGAGTTTTGTCTGGATCCATTTTCCTGTCAATAATGTCCTATGCTCGGCACAAAGGTCTGGTTGGTTCTTGAAGCGAATTGATTCATTCGGGAGGGAGGTTTCTGCAAAGCTTGAAATGTCTTCTCAGGCTACCGAATTTAGGAGCCATCCGATGTGCCAGCTCTAGGACATCATGTGGACGACATCACCCTATTAGTTTCCCACAAATTGTACCAAGAGTTTGTGTCTCCCACGCCAACGATGTCCACGAGATGGATGAGATGGAATGGACTCATATCTCCCGGTCAAATTCAACATTCCCTGCATGTGGTTAGAAACTAGATGCCATTGAAATGTCCAAGTAGCAATTGGGGTCAATTCAAGTGAAGACGAGTCGTTGATGTCGTGCAATATTTGTAACGCAGGGAATACCTGTTATAATGAAATTGATTTTTTTCCCTTGAATATCCGAGGTTCTTGGATGACGAATCCCGCCGGGCAATTGTTGATCCAAACAAATTTTACAGAAATAGTAACATATTGAAATAGGCCTGGCCTGAAACCTACGGAATTTTGCTGAACATTCTGGAGAAAATATTGGGTAGCTCTGGTTTTCCACGTCATTTATATCTGATCAGGGAATGAAATGGCCTATACCTGATGTGGAAAATTAGGATTATCCAATTTATTCTCATCATTCTGTTCTGATTGGTCATAGAATTATACCTTTTTTAGGCCTAAAAATGGAGAACCACTCTCTAATGGTAATTTTATTGAGATGTGAGTTTGTGGGTACAAAAATTTGACCGGTACATTATTCATTTGATAAAATCTTGTCAGTGCGTAAGAAAATCTGCTTAATTAAATTACAAACTTTAAATCGCACTGTAAATTATTAATTATTTTCGCATAGCTTACCTAATTATTGAAATTCGCAACTCTTAAATAAAATTTTTAACTTTTATTCAAGCAAGTCCTTCAATTTTTTGTTATAACGAATCAACTTTTATTCACATACCTTTCTTATTTTTAAATTATTCGACTTCATGATGTGCAAAGTTGCAGACATGTGTCATAGGCCGAAAGAAAGTCAACCCAAGAGGTTCCTAGAGGACGATCGCAACTCACCGTGGACTTTTTGCTCTCGCTCGGATTCCCACCGAGTCTTCTTCTCGAAGTTTTCAAGGGCGGGCGACACCGCCATTTCACCTGATTCTAGAAGTCCTCTCATTTATGTTGGTAGTTGGTAGCTTCTATTTATGTCAGTCGCTAGTAGTTGGTATTTATATCGGTTGTTGAAGTGGTGCGATCTCGTCCACCGGTTAAATTCTAGATCAACGGTTGTAAGCCGAGGCCCTTGACTATAAGAAGGGGTGTCCTCTCTCATTTGTAACCATCCAAAACATTCCAGCAATACTAGCTCACTTTCTTTCCAGAGCTCCTCTCTCTAAACTTTCTCTCTCTAAGATTTGGGTTGTGCGAGCGAGTTGTGCGATTGATCGAGCAAGGCTTGGCTTGGGTGATCCAAAGTTGCTCGAGTCACCGCGTGGTCACGATCCCAATCGATCGGCCCGTGACAAGTGGTATCAAAGCAAAGGAGAGTTCTGTTTGGATAGATCAAAGAGCACCAACTGTTCGAAGGAATGTCGAGCCAAGAAGCTGTCATGGATGGAGAGGCCGCGGAAGTCAAGAAGACCCATGGCCGAGCAAAGAAAAGAGACGCCTCGATGGAAGCCTTAGCTGCGTTCGGTGAGAAGATCGGGAAGGTCCGGAGTGCTGTACTCAAGCTCATGGAAGGTCTTGACAATGTGCAAGACCGGATCATGGAGGTTGAGGGCTCGCTCCATGAAGACTTCACGACCGGCATCAACCAAGCTACAACCCCGTTGCACGACAAGGACGAAGCTCTCGAAGCATCGATCGATGGTTTGAACGAGCGTGTCCAATTGATCGAGGAGGTAAGCCCGTGTAGGGACGAGGTCGAAACCATGAAAGCGGAGATCCAAGAGCTCAAAACTGAGCTCGCCTTATGCAAGCTGAGCATCACGAACGGTGCGGTGCCTACTCAAGCGGTACCCAATATTGAGGTACTGAAGCCGAAGGAGTTCAAAGGCGAACGATCCGCCAAGGAGGTGGACAACTTCGTCTGGAGCATGGAATAATACTTTGACGCTATCAACATTCACAACGAGTCGATCAAGGTACGAACCGCTTCCATGTTCCTTACTGATACGGCAATGCTTTGGTGGCGCAATAGGTGCGATGAGATTAGATGTGGTGCCGAACTCGTAAGCACGTGGGATGACTTCGTGAGGGAGTTCCGCGACTACTTTTTCCCCGAGTTCGCTCAACAAGAAGCCCGTAGAAAGCTCCATCGTCTCGAACAAAGAGCTACGATCCGAGAGTACGTGAAGGAGTTCATAGAGCTCAAACTCCAAATTCGCTACCTAAGCGAAAAGGAGGCTCTCGGAGCGTTCATGGATGGATTGAAGCCGTGGGCACTTCTCGAGCTCAAGAGACGAGACGTGAGTAGTCTTGCGCGAGCGCTAAGCGTGGCCGAGTTGCTCATTGACCTCACCAAAGCTAAACCAAGGAGTCGACCAAGAGAGTGGAGGTCGGATCAACCCGAAGACGAAGGAAGAAACACTCCCCGTGGTGCGCCCGATCAAAGTGGCCGAGTCAAGACGTGGGGAGAAGGGTCTTCCAAACCATCCTTCCAAAGGGGTTGACCACCGACGGACTACACGAGTAAGTTCGATCAAGCTCCGCTCTCTCCTTGTTTCATTTGCAAAGGTTCGCATTGGACCCAAAAGTGCCCAAAGAAGGGTCGAATCAACGCCCTCCTTGCCATCGAGGAAGAAAAGGAGGAGGCCAAAGAAGATAAGCGGCAAATCCATAATAGAGCTGTGAGGAAGGTCAACTCAGTCCAAGCTCGATCGTTGACCAAAGAAGAAGGAATTGCACCAAACACGGACATATTCTTCGTGAAGGTCGAAGTGTGCGGCCGAACACTTTACGCTTTGGTCGACACTGGTGTGTCGAACATGTTCATGTTGACCGAGGTAGTCAAAGCCTTGAGACTTCGCATGGAACCATCCGAGAAGTCGTACAAGCCCATCAATTTAGGCAACTTCTATGGCGTAGGAGCAACTCCCGACGTGGATATCAAGATTGGCGGATGGAAAGGCAAGGTGACATTCGAGGTAATCCCTCTTGACGATTATGAACTCATCCTTGATATGCAATTCTTCGAAGGCGTGAGAGCCATGATTGACATGAGGACCAAGTGTCTCATGATCCTTGACCAAAAATGTCCGTCGATGATTCCCATGATCAAAGGGGTGGTCGACACCAAGACCATCGCGTCGATTCAACGCCTCGATAAAAGCTTGAAGGCAGTAATGCGCATCAACAAGCTGTCCGAGGTGAAGCCGAAGGTTGAGTTGGATCCTACTCTAACACACGCCATGCCAATCCAAGTGCTCTTCCCCGAGGTTGAGTGCACACCGTATGCTCCGTCCAAGCCGAAGGTAGAGCCGCGTGCCAAGTCCGAGTTCATCATAGAAGGTTGCGGTCCTTTGTACAAGAGCGTCCGCACCAAACGAAACAAGAACAAGAGAGCTCGTGCCAAAGCCCATGCTCGTGCCAAAGCCAGTGCTCATGCCAAGAAGGCCGACCGTCAAGCTGAGAGCGACGAGGACGTCGCTCGATTGAGTGGGGGAGAATGTCACGAGCCGAAAGAGAGTCGACCTAAGAGGTTCTTGGAGGACGATCGCAACTCACCCGTGGACTTCCTACTCTCGTTCGGATTCCCACCAAGTCTTCTTCCCAAAGTTTCCAAGGGTGGGCAACACTGCCATTTCACTTAATTCTAGAAGCCCTCTCATTTATGTTGGTAGTTGGTAGCTTCTATTTATATTGGTCGCTAGTAGTTGGTATTTATGTTAGTTGTTGAGGCGGTGCGATTACGTCTGCCGGTTAAATTCTGGATAAACGGCTATAAGCCGAAGCCCTCGACTATAAGAAGAGATGTTATCTCTCATTTGTAACCATCCAAAACATTTTAGCAATACTAACTTACTTTCTTTTCAGAGCTCCTCTCTCTAAACTTTTTCTCTCTAACATCCGGATTGTGCGAGCGAGTTCTGCGATTGATCGAGCAAGGCTTGGCTTGGGTGATCCAAAGTTGCCCGAGTCGCCGCGCAGTCATGATCCCAATCGATCGGCCCATGACACATGTATCTATGTAATTGTTTCTTTTCTTATTTAACGGGTAAAAAGAAGGGCAGGCGTGATGCTCCTCCGGGCTCAAAGGATTTTGCACATGCCATGTGACCACAAGCCCACGTTGCTCTCCAGGTCAACCAGATCACGCACGGGCCTGTCTTAGTCTCAAGTAAAGGTTATTAATTTCAGGTTAGGTAGTTTGCATACCCGAAGCATAAAATCTATCCTATTAGAACTAGTTTCCAATTTTTATAATTAGAAACTTATGCTATTTGCTCTGGGACTGGCTTCAAAATCTACCCGGTGTTTTTAGTCAGGTTTCAAGATCTATCTAAGAACATGTCTCTTTTTAATATCTTTTTTTGGTTTCATCTTTTTCAACAAAATAATGTGATAAATAAAATGATTCAAAGTAAAAAGACAAATGCGGGCAAGCTAGCAAAGGCAAGTCAAGAACGAGTGAGGGGAGGCTCGAACAAGCAAGGCCGAGCCGTGAGCAAGCGTTTGAGCAACGAGGAGGGTGAGTCGCGGGCGAAAAAAGGAGTCGTGAAGTTCTATATTCAAATTCGGTCCGATCAGTTTGATTCTTGAGTGGTTTCTTCACTCGAAACAGGGACCAAACCGATTTTCACTTTTTAAACCTAAAAGCGGATCGGTTATCATGCGGTCCGATCCATCCTTTTCCCAAATGGAGCTCTCACTTCTTGTCCATGAAAGTCAAAGCCAAGAAAAAGAGAGGCTCCTGTTGGCGTTCTTCTGCTGCAACATCAAAAGTCAAAATATTCGGAGCATTCAAAAAAGGAGTCTCCCCGTTCAAATGGGTTCCTCGCGTTTTGTTCATCCACCTCCCCACATCTTCCACAACCCTCGAAGATGGTGTCGCAACCGTCGAGTCCTCCCCATCTCACGGACGTTGACCGTGAAGAAGTAGCAGCAGCAGCAGTGGGAGCAGCAGAAGTAGTGGAGGGAGGAAGAGGCACGTGGAAGCACGCCGCCTTCCACGTGGCCACCACCATCGCTACTCCCGCTGCTTACGCTCCCTTGCCCTTCGCCCTCGCCTCTCTCGGTTGGCCTCTGGGTATCTCTCTCTCTCTCTCTCTCTCTCTCTCTCTCTCTCTTTCAGGTTCTACGTTTGCATTTCTCTTTGTTTTTCATGCTTTCCCGGCTTTTCTTGTTTCTTTGTGGTGTTTGACGAACTAAATAAATTAAGAGTGTTAATCATGGGGACGTTCTTCGATTTGGGCTGCGAAATCTCTGTGTTTTTCTGGACGCTGACGGCTGACGAAGTTGGCGCGAATAGCACCTGTTTGATGTTTCCATAGTAAGCAGATGGCACCTGTTTGATCTGGTGCTTTGGAGGATTATCAATTCGATTTGCTTACTTCCCCTCCCTTTTTGGGTCTTCGGGAACGGCACAGAACAAGAAGTGAACTGTGTTCTGTCTTTGTTTATTATCTAAGATATTGTTGACCACTTACGGCTTGGACACTTGTTGAGGGAAACGCCTTGGTCTTCCAAAGCATCGATTGCACGCAACACGAGAAATACAATTTAATGGAATCCAGAAATTTTGCTTATCTTGTTGCTTGACTCTTTACCTCCTCCTCCTCCTCCTCCTCGTCAAATTACTTAAGATGTTAATTTGGGCCGTTGCTGCATTCAGGTGTTAGTAGCCTTGTTAGTGCGACCCTGGCCACATGGTACTCCAGTCTATTGATCGCTTCTCTCTGGAGATGGAATGGGAAGAAGCAGGTCACGTACCGTCATCTCGCCCAGAGCATATTTGGTTCGTGTTACCGTCTGCTCTTTAACAGTTTTATTTTCATTAAAATTGTTGGTGTTTGACGGGTAGAATCCCGCTTATTCACCATTACTTCTCTGTTGTTTGGTTTTGGAGTAGTCCTTTTTTAACCGTTCTTTCCAGGCATAGCTTACAGGGGATGTCATCTTTTCGAAAAGTAGTCTTTAAGTTCATCTTATTGGCTCTTTCAGTAGATACATCAACACGTCTGTTTATAGAAAGCTTATTCTGTATTCGTTGCAGCTGACTTGTCTGACTGCGATAAAATAGTTCTTCTTTAGCTTACTATCGATGATTCAGTGAAGAGGTATATTGATGCCACATTATGTGATTAATCATGAAGTGTTACCTTAGGATCGTATTCGTCTTAGTCTGACTAAATTTATCTCAAAAATCATCAGCAAGCACCCGAAATGCTGCTACAAGCTAAGAGGAGAAATGGAATTTGAACATCTAACTTTAATGTTTGAGCGATCACATGAAAACCTCTAGATACTCTCAAATTTTGGACATTACTGTATAACTTGGGAGTAATTTTGCTGCTGAGACATAACGACATCAAGGTTTGTCTTGAAAGATCCAAAGATTCGAAAGACGTAAATTATTATCCATTCATCGCCACTTAAACAGTGCTTGCAATTGAAGATGTCTTCTTTCTTTCCCCTTTAACTTGTTTTTTCAACTTATTCATTCTCTTCTTATTTTTATAGGTTCCCGGGGTTATTGGTCTATTGCATTTTTCCAGCAGGTCGCTTCATTGGGGAACAACATCGCGATTCAAATTGCTGCTGGCAGTAGCCTTAAGGTTAGACAAGCTTTACAAGCCTTGCTGTGGAAAACATGAATACCCTGTCTGTCGTCTGGCATCAGCTTTTCCCTTTCTTCCTTCTCACATTCTCCATCCTTCTGTATGCTGTTTTCCAAGGCAATCTATAAATACTATCAAAAGGACGGGACTCTGAAACTGCAGCATTTCATCGTTTTCTTCGGAGCCTTCGAGCTTCTTCTCTCCCAGCTTCCCAGCATCCACTCCTTGAGATGGTTCAATGCAATATGCACTTTCTGCACGATTGGTTTTGCTGGCACAACAATTGGCGTGACAATCTACAACGGTACTTTTAAGTCGGAGCTATTACTCTATAATGCTCTCTTTCAGAAACTCGACATGGCATCATTGCATCCTTAGGTTGAGATTACCGCTTGCCATTCAGGGAAAGAAATCGATCGGAAAACAGTCAGTTATAGTCTGCAAGGAAGCTCCTCGTCAAAAGTATTCAAATCCTTCAATGCACTCGGTGCAATAGCATTCTCATTTGGGGATGCAATGCTTCCAGAAATACAGGTAGAGCATATTTGACATATCATGCGGTAAATTAACCAAGCTTCCTCCTTTCCTTTTGTTTTCTTAGTTCCATTTTTAAATCGGCTTTTTAGTCAAGCCTCGAAATGCTTTTTGCTATCTATTGGAGAAGTCGAGATTTAAATTGAGCCTTTCCCTTGTCAGCATACCGTGAGAGAACCCGCGAGAACGAACATGTACAAAGGCGTGTCAGCAGCGTACACCATAATCTTATTAAGCTACTGGCAATTGGCCTTCTGCGGGTACTGGGCTTTTGGATCAGATGTGCAGCCTTACATCTTGGCTTCTCTGACAAATCCGGATTGGACAATCATCATGGCTAATATTTTTGCCGTGATTCAAATAGCAGGATGCTTTCAGGTAGGCCCGCGTATTTTTCATGAATCGATAGTCAGTGTTCGTGATTCTCTGTCGATTCGAAAACTTACAACTCTCCGTACATAACAGAGACCTCTGTGATTGTGAAATAACCACTGAAAAGGACATGAGTCATATTTTCTTAATGGCCCTCCCTGCATTGTTCATTAGAGGGCTATGTTGGATTTGGAACTACCTTATTAGCACTGTCTTCTTTGTGAGGATGCAGAGGGAAGGTCTTGCTGCTGCATTAGAAGTAGGACATGGAACTTTATTACCTATCTTTCCATGAAGATCAAAAGAATTAAAGTCTTCGTGTTACAATAATTTTCACTTGGAAGGAAGCCTCATGATGTTCTCTGCACAGGACAGAGACGAAGAGAGATGATTATGCAGCTGTATGTAGTCAACCATTTTTGTAGGATGGTTCAAAATTTTAAATGGCTACTGATGGGTCAATGACTGTTAGATGATGAGTTTCTTCGTACAGATATATTGCAGGCCGACATACGCGTACTTCGAGGACCGAATGCTCCACGACAAGCATGCCGCCCGTTTCCCATTCGGCGATCGCCTCGTCCGCCTGATTCTGACCTCCGTCTACATGGTCGTGATCACTCTCGTTGCTGCTGCGATGCCCTTCTTCGGAGATTTCGTGTCCATCTGCGGCGCAATCGGCTTTACCCCGCTCGACTTTGTGTTCCCTGCCATCGCATTTCTGAAGGCTGGAAGGGTGCCCAAAGACCCGAAACTGCGCCTTCTCGTTCGGGTCTTCAACTTGGCCATAGCAACGTGGTTCTCCGTTGTGGCCATTTTGGGCTGCATCGGCGCGGTAAGATTCATCACGGAAGATATCAAGACATACAAGTTCTTTCACGATATGTAAGTCAAACGTGAAATATGTAGTCATCATACGTATTGATTTGGAAATTTCATCGTACATTCTGGAGTAAGATTTCTTTTGGTGAATTTCATAGATGATCACTAAAATTATGGGGCGTTTGCAATTCAAGCGATGAACTTTCGTTTCAGTCGTTGAGTGCAATTTAACTTCTCTCGGTTTTTGGCAATGGATGTACCACAATTGCAGAGGAGCTACCTTTTCGACCAAACACTGACATGGCATTCCACCGAGCATCATGTCAACCGCTAGAAAAAACCTCAAAAAAATAATAATTTGAAAACAAAAAGGAAAGAGAAAAGGGCAATTGGGTCGCAGTCATCCACTACCTTCTGTGGATGGTCGCCGGCCCTCGGTCCAGTCACCGTTGCAAAGGGTTGTGCGATCCTCCACCGCTGTCGTAGACGGCAATACGGCCCTTTGCGCCGGTGGTGGAGGTTAGGGGTGAACATGGTCCGGGTTGGGCCGGTCCACCCTCTAACCCTAGAATCAACCCGCACAGTGTTGGTCCTCAATTTTTGGGATCGAGGACCGACCCTATTGAGCTTGGGACCGAGGACCGGACCGACCCAATGGGTTCGGTCCGGTCCTGTGGTCAACCGGGACCAACCGATAATTTTTTATTTCATTTTTGTACTCCTTAAAAAATCGATTGAGGACCGAATTGACCCAATGGGTTTGGTCTGATTTCAAGGTCAACTCAGAACTAACTAATAATTTTTTATTTCATTTTTTGTACTCTTTGAAATGGCAACCAAGAACCGTATCGACCAAATAAATTCGATGATGAGCAAGGTCGGTTAAGAAAAGCAAACGGTGAGGGCTAAGTGAGGTAAGCGTTGAACAAAATGAGCATTGAATATCGAGTAGAGAGCAATAAGCCAAGTGAGCATCGAGCAGCGAGTGGCACAAGTGATCCAAAGCGAGCGAGGCAAGTGTCACGGGCCGATCGATTTGGGATCGAACCGTGCGGCGACTCGGGCAACTTTGGATCACCCAAGCCAAGCCTTACTCGATCAATCGCTCAACTCGCTTGCACACTCTTTCAGCTCGTGACACAAGTGTTGAGTGGTGAGCGGAAAACTTGCTTTTTTTCGATTTTAGCAAATTGAATACTAAGAGTACAAATAAGACAAAAGAGAACAAATACCAGAGGAGAATGTCATAAGGTGCCTTTTTGGACGCTATGAGGACTCTTCATAAAAACAAATTTTCTCCTTCGTAAATTATACTATTTACGCCGTAAAAGACATTAAAAACCTAAGTTATTAACTAATAATGTAAAATTACTTAAACTCCTCACTAAAGAGTTATTTAATGTTGTTGACATCGTTTATTTTAAGGTTTTCTCTATATAAAAAAATTATAAATAATATTTTATATATATAGTCAGGATTGGTCCGGGTTGGACCGACCCGAAACTCTCAGAACCGAGGACCGACCCGCACAGTGCTGGTCCTGGAGTTCTAGGACCAAGGACCGACCCAATCTCCCTGGGAACCGAACCAGGACCGGCAGGGTTGGGCCGGTCCAGGGTTGGTCTAGGGTCGACCCTAAACCGATGCTCACCCCTAGTGGAGGTCCTACAACCCTCTACCCTCAACACCGGGCCTCTGCCCAGCTTTCGTTTCCATTTAATATTTTTTCTAATTTTTTTTAATGTATTTTTGTTATGATTGAAATGGCATTAGGTTAAAGCCATGTTAGCGCCACGTGTCTTTTGGTATTGATGTTTAGTTGAAGTAACTATCAGATTCAGCGCCACGTGTCTTTTCGTATTGATGTTTAGTTGAAGTAACTATCAGATTCCAACCAAAGGTGCATCAATTGCAAGAAAATGAAAAATGAAAGTTCCACTCGGTGATTGAAATAAAAGTTTAATGGTCAAATTACAAATACTACCTAAAATTTAATGATTATTGGTGAAATTTGATTTAATTTTAGGGGTGATCGGTTCTCGGTTCGGTCCGATTCCACCTTGGAACCGGGAACTGGACCGGGAGCACCACTTCCCAAAATTGCGAACCATGGACCGAATCGTTTAATCCTAGGATCAGGAATCGGATTGGACCATCGATTTCAGTCCAATCCGGTCTAATCCAACAAAATCAGCTCTACTTTTTTGTACTAAAGAGTTACCGCGCTCTAGACCGATCAAATCTAATTCCGTTCTCGGGCGATTCAACAAAACTAATCACACATGTTTCCACGTGTAACATATTCATACTTTACTCATGTAATTTACATTTCGTGTGTTTTACACTTAACTTTAACCATGAAAGCCATAAACAATTTGGCTAAGGTTGTGCTTAACTTAGATTTTATAAACAATCTCTCTTCTACTCTTTGAATGTTTAGTCGATGTGAGACTCTTGGAGGCTTGAAGTGTCTATGGGTCTCTTGAAGCCGTAGTTTTACATCGAGTAGAAGATGAAACTAACAAGGAGTTTCTTCTATAAATGAAAGAGTAACAAAAAGGGTTTTAATGGTCTCTTAGCCACATAAGAGGTTGTTACCTTAAATTGCAATTTTGATTGCAATAAGTTATCATGTTTATATATTATGTTACTTCTATGTATATAAATATATATAAAAAAATTTGTTTCGATCCAGTCAGTCCGGTTCGATTCGGGACCGACCGGCCACCGGTTCCAAGATTAGGAATCGGGAACCGGACCACCGACCGTGGGAACCGCCCAAAACCGACCATTTCGGTCCGGTTCGGGCGATTCCCGTTGCACAACCCTATTTAATTTCTCTGATTTTTCATCTTATTTAATATTTCCAATCTCTAACACCTCATTTCTTCAGAGAAATCATAAATAGTCACTGAACTTTTTCTTCTGGTATTTAATATAGTGCTTGAATTTCTTTTTTAAATTTAGTTCTCAACCCTTTTGAGCTGAGTTCAACATAAGCATTCTTCCATAAACACAACTGGCGAACGCCTTAATTATCCAAAGTGGCATCTCTAATTAGACGGTCCAGATATTTCCACGCCCTTTATTAAGGGGCTCACGAGATGAGGTATGTTAGATTTTTTTTCCTTTCTTTCCACCTTTGTTTTCTTGTTTTCCTTCATTCTTTTCCATCTTCTTCTTACTTCCCAGCAGTGCTCAGCCTCCACGTCCTGCAGCAGTCCACCACGCCATCTCCTCGCCCGTGAACCATATCCTTGCCATCGTTGTCACCCATCCTCCTCCTCCTCCCCTTGTGTGTTGTGAGTCCGACTCTCGGTATGTTCTGAAATAGTCTGGTCTTTTGCCTAGTAAAAATCTACTCTAGCATCATATATGATTTTATAATATCACTATCAACTATTCCAAAAAGTTAAATTGCTAGATGAAAATGTGATTTAATAATTTGAATATTCTATCGGTACATATTCCCGAGAAGAGCTAGTCGCTAAGAAATCCATTATGAATCTGCATTATACAGAATTTGTAATTGCCTAAGTGCTTCCTAACCTTATATATTACACACAAAATAAATGCATAAGTGTTATCTCACGATCTCTTATAAAGAATTCACTCAAAAACTCAAAGGAAAAAGCCTTATCACTTTCTTGTTTGCTTCTATATGTAATGACCTAGTAGGATTCTATCTCTCATATATATTTGTAGCTAATATAGGAAACTATTTTCAAAAAACCTATTTAAATTATGACACCACTCAAATTAGGATATTACTTAAACTGGAAAGCGTACTTGGATCGGGTATCTTTCTCCACTCTCTCACTCTCCAATTGACTCAAATATGAGGCAAATGAAATTGCACTTGTTAGCCACTTTCTCAATTAACAATTCTTCTAGTTCAAACAACACAATTAACAATTCTTTTAGCCGCTTTTTCTCCTCATCCACCTCTCTCTGGTTATTTTTTCTCTTTTTCTTCCCTCGACTGAGAAATCAAGGGAGGCATCATCTTCTCAACTTGAATTGAGATTTTCTCTCCCACTCTAATCTAAGAGTATTTATTATTATTATGAAGCTTTTTCAAAAAGAAATTTCTTTACTTGCTGTTGATGCTCTTCTTTACTCACTAAGGCTCCGTTCGTTTCGCGGAAAATAATTTCCGGGAAAACGTTTTTCGGATTTTCCGGTGTTCGTTTCATGGAAAATGAATTCCTTAGGGAAAATGTTTTCCATCCAAGGAAAAAAGTCTTCTAAAGTAAGGGAAAATGTTTTCCACTTTTGAAAAGTGGAAAACATTTTCCTCACTTGATCTCCCTTACCTCACATCTATACAAATCTTTACTTTCTCCTCTCATTTCTTCTTCCTTCTTTTTTTATTTGAATTATTTTTTATTTTTCTTCGTCTTTTTTAATTTGAATTATTTTTAATTTCCTTTTTCTTTTCTTTTCTTTTTTTTTTCTTTTCATAGAAAATAAAGAAATGGTTTTCTAAGTCATAATAGGGTACTCATCGATCTTAAATTCGTGCTCGTCAATCTGGCAAGTTTCGAGCTTGACACTTGCGCTTGTCAATTTGATGAGCGAAAAATATTTTCCTTACCGAACACCGGAAAACACTTTCCGAAACACTTTCAAGTTTTAGCCGAACACCAGAAAATATTGTCATTTTCCTGGAAAATGATTTCTGGGAAAATATTTTCCAGAGATGGCCCATTTTCCGCGAAACGAACGGACCCTAAGTGTATCTTACGTTTTCATCATTAGGAAACAACATGCTTCTTTAGATCTTCCAAATCAAGAAGTTTGATTGGATCGAGGAGGAATATAGTGAGAATTATTCGAGTTTTGATAACTCTCATCTCCCAATCTAGATTTAGATCTAGAAGCTCTTCTCTCTCAATCTAGATCTAGATTTGGGAGTTCCTTTGAGACGTTTTTTATACTCATTTAATTTGTCGTGATTTAGGCTTAGATTTGGGAATCTATTCAATCTATTTTGAATATCTTCGTATGGTGATGATATTGAGGACGTTGAACCTAAGTGTATTCGTCAAAAAAAAAAAAAAAAAAAACCTAAGTGTATCCCATCCACAAGGTAAGCCGTAACTATTGAAGAAAGAGATTATGGTGTGCGCTCATCACTTATGATAATGCGAGATTCGGTGATTGGTCACCATTCACTCTATTTTGATGCTAAGACAAATCTGTTCTTGTGGGATGAAATTGTACTTATCATAGCAGTATGTGCTTTATTGTTCTAGGTTAATATTTTTTATTTGCTTTATTTTGAATCTCTTAGAACTTGATATAGGAATGAAATATTTACTTTGGATGGAAACAACTAAAAAAAAAAAATTGCGCCTTTCCACCAACAAATTCGGGTGAGTCCACGGTGTGGAGAGCGAGCAATTTAATTATGGGGCAGAGAGAATCCCATATCAATTGCAAGCTAAATGCTCAGGATGTGCAAAAGGCACATAGAACAAAAAAGAACAAGTTATCATTATGACTAGGAAAGAGAAGGACGAGGATACCGGTAACTGATTGACTAGCTTGATCGGTGATGTCGATCTTGGCAACCCAAACACTAGATGTAAATTGCGGCATCCCTTTTTTAGAAGAAAATTTATCTAAAAAGTTCTCGCCAATTTAGTGTTAAATTTTTAAATTTGGCCAATAATCTTAAACCTTTTGACAAGTATTCAATATAATTCATTTGATTGATTTACACTTGAAATCGCTAGTATAACAGTACAATCAGTGCCAACTATCTTATATGGCAAAACCGACAGTTGACTGATACGGATGATATTACATGAAACTAGGTCGTTTTGCAATTTTCTAACAATTCTTTGAATCTCTTTCTCTCTCTCTTTCTCTCTCTCTCTCCCCCCGCGCCAACCAATACCATCAAAGCCTCAACGAAGCTCGCTGACCAAAAGCAAGGCTTTTTTGTAGACATACTCGAACGAAAAAAAAGCGGTCCAAAGCTTCAAATTAACAGAACAACCTTCTCTCTGCCGCAATCAACAATTCCACGAAACAAACCTGCTCTCTGCCGCCACCAAAGAGATCAAGAAACGAAAAATTCCACAAGCTCCGAAGCTCAGAGACTCTCGGGAGAGATAAACAGAGTCGTGAGTGAGAGAGGGGAGAGGGCGGCATCGATGGTTCGGGCGAGAGGGTGGTTGTGACGTGACTGAGAGAGGCGCCGCGTGACTGAGAGTGAGCTTGTGCACGAGAAGGAAAAGTCTATCTACTAGGATTTGTGAAGAGTCAACCAGAAGCGTGACTGTTAAGCTACATTTGATTGACCGGATACAGCCAGGATAGCACGATGGTGGGATATAGAAAGAATACAACCCAGATAAAAAAATCTGAGAGGGGTGGGGTAGACCTGATAGGATTTCTATTTTCGATCAATATTTTAAGAAAACCTATTCTCTCCTTTTCCTTCTCCTTCTCTCACATGCACGACTCCTCTCATGAAATCATTAGTCGAAAGGTTTTTCTTCTCCATAGCTCTAATCCGACAAATTCAAACACCATCTCCAAGGAGGAGCCACTGGGGTTTTGTGCTTCCTTGCAAAGTTCTCTCTCTCTCTCCATCGATATTTGCACGCGTCACATGGTTTGTGAATTCCTTCCTTGGTTTGTATTAGCTTTCATGGTTTGTGAATGAGAGCGTAAGTCACTAATTAGTGATTAGTGTTCTGGAGTATTTAAAAGGAAAATCCATCAGGTCCGAGTGGTCCAAGTGGGTGATCCACCCCTGAAACTAAGGACCAGACCGATAATTATTGGTTTCAATTTTATGGAATTAGGAATCGAATCGGCGATGGCGGAAACCACTCAGAACCGGCCAATTTCTCGGTTCAAGCTGTTTCTTTTGCTCACCTGTAACACACACTAGACAAAAGTTCTTTTGTGATTTTTCTTGGGGAAATATCGATGAGAGGTTGCATAGTAAATACTGAGAGCCCATTTGGTTCGACTTTGGGGAAATGCCCTTAGGAGAATGTAAATATCCTTAAGATAAAGAGGTTTCCGAAATGCTACACATTTTATTTTTTTTAAAAAATTGAAAATTAAATCCGGCGGCCGGCTAACCGCCGGCCAACTCCGGTGGCCAGATTTGGCCGTCCGGCCGCCTAAGGTCGCAACCTCAGGTGACGCCATCGCCACCTGGGGCCACGACCTCAGGCACCTGGAGGTGTAGAGGCCGAGATCGGCTTTCCGGCGGCCGGATTTGGCCTCCGCACCGCCGAGATCTAGCCATCCGACCGCCCGAGGTCGCAACCTCGGCGACGCCGTCGCCGCCGGGGGCGCGACCTCGGGCGCTTGGAGGCGCAGAGGCTAGATCCGGCCTTCCGACGGCCAAATTTGACCTGCGCCGCCGAGATCGGCGGCCCGAGGTTGCGTGGACCAAGGCGGCGTCGCCCGGTTCCGCGCGAACTAGGCGACGCCGCCTAAGGTCTGCGCGACCTCAGGCAGTGTCGCGATCCCAGGTGGCGTCGCCTGGGTCGCGCCACCCCTAGGCGGTGGTCACCGGGGAAGCGCGACCCTCAGGCGGCGGTGGCCGCTGCTAGAGAAGCCCGATGGGCGGGGAAGAAGAAGACGCCGGGAAGAAGAAGACGCCATGAAGAAGGAAGACGAAGGTGGAAGAAAATGAACATTAATTCTTGCATCTCCCAAATGCTGAATGCTCAATGCTGCACCCTCCCAGCTTTCAGCATTCAGCCTTTGGAATGCCCATATTTGGGCAAAGGGGCTTTCAAATATTTTGCCAAACACTTAAATTTCCCCCAAGGGGCTTTGGGGCCCCAAAGCCCCTTGGGAATGCCCAACCAAACGGGCCCTGAGTAACTCTGGCAATTCCAATTTAGTTCCGGCATATCTACATTACTTGATAATACTTGGGATGTAAAGATAATACATAATTCACCTAGATTTTTTTATGAAATTTGTGAAATTTCTACTAGGTCACTATATTTGTGATATGCAGAAAATTTGTAATATACATTTAGCTCCGTGGTCTTCCGGAGTGTAATTTCATTAAGGGTTATAAAATTTTATAATTCAAGGTAACAAGCTTAAATGATTTTTCTAATTTCAATATGATCAATTAATAGATGTTGATATCTAGGTTGATTATATGAAGTCACGGTGAAAAACTTATCATCATAATAAGTGCCAGAAGTGAGCAATATTCTCTAGAATGCATGTCACATAATTTTCAATGTAAAATTCACTACGTTGAGATTTCCTTTGCGTAGGATAGCTTTTACTAATAAATTTTCCGGGTTTCCATTGGTGTTTGGAAAGGATATTGAGTCCCCTATTTATTTATTGATATGTAAAATATCAATTCAAAATGACAAAATATCTTTATATAATTACCCAAAATTTGTCATTCCATTATTCTCGCACATGTTCTTAATTTTTACCTTGGAATTTAACCACTAAATGACATCATCCATTAAATATTACTTAATTATGGTTTAAATAATTCTTAGAAGATGAAAATGAATAAAAGAAAAAAAAATTCCATTTTACTTCCCATTTGGCCGAATCAAGCCCCATCTTCAGATCTTCAACTTCAATGAGTTTTCTATCTTCCAATTTCTTGCAAGGAAAAGTCTCAACTCATATCTTATTACAACCAAGCTTCCAAGTCTATCCAATTTGAGTTCTTTAAGCTTTTAGCCTCACTTATATAGTGTCTTGTAGGTAAAAAATTTTGGACTTCATTTTCATTTCTTTACCAAACTAGGTAGACAATTGTTACTTCTTGTTATAGTTTGTTTTTCTTTTAAAGTGATTAGAGGTTTGATTCTAGTCTTTGGCGTTAGGTACGTGAAAACTTTAGGGACTATATTGCATTTGATTTGGCTTTGGAAATGGGATTTGAGAAAATGCAAATATTGAAAGCCTAAAGCTCTTTGAGGAAATGCAATTTATGTGTGGTAAAACACATTAGCAAAGCAACTTTGGGTCAAGTAGCGTTTGGCAAAAAAAAAATTGCAAAGGGCTTTGGCTACATTTAAAAAAAAAAAAAAAAAAAAAAAAAACTCAAATCATTTGCAGGAGATGGTGAAGGGAGGATGCTTGCAAACCAAATTTAGCATCAGCAGTGGTTGTTTGAAGTTACCTAACTTTTGGTGGCCCTCAACAAGGTAGTATGGGTCGCGACCTCACACGACCCTTACCCAAGGTCACGTGACCCCAAGCTAGGGTTGCTTATGGACACAAGACCCAAGCAACCGTCCATTGGGTCACAAGAACCCAGTAACTGTTACTTGGGTAGCAAGAGCCAATGTGACAATTGCCTGAGTCACGCGACCTCCGATCCCTTGCTAGCCTCACAAGGACTAGATCTAGCCTCATCAATCGCCCTTATACAAAGAAGATGAACTGTCACAACAAGAGCAAATCCAAAAAATGAAAAATTATTGGGAATAGTTTTGGAAGAAATTAACCCAAAAATAGGCCTTCTGCAAATGTTGAAAGTCGAAGTATGTGGGGACCTACCTTGGGGTTTCAACATTGCTAAGGCTTTTATTTGGTTGAATGCTAAACCAAATGCTGAAACAAATGCCACATTTTTTCCCAAGGGCCTTTGGGGGCTGAATACCTCTTGAGAAAGTTGAATGCAATGCAAAAAATGCACTCTAAGTTAGATTGATCTACTATACATTCTTCAACTTGATTGGTTGTGGTTGTTTGATATCAAGTTTAGGACTAATACCACAAAAAACCTTAAATTGGTACATATATGCCACATTTATCCCAAATAAACTTTTGTGTCATAAAAGCTCTCAAACTAATACACATGTGCTACATTTACTCTAAACTAATTTCTATGTCACAAAAATGCCAAACTTGTACACTGGTACGCGAGTGCCGCATTTTCCATAAACTAATATATATATATATATATATATATATATATATAAATAATTGCCACATTAATCCAAATTGTGGAAAATTTGGGATTTTGGGAGGGGGTAAATGTGGTACCGGTGCAGTAGTTTGGAACAAATGCAGTAGGAGGTATTGGTTCAGGATTTTTTGTGATATAGAAATTAGTTTGAGATAAATGTTGCACGAATGCACCAGTTTGGAATACATGTGACACAAGTGAACTAGTTTGTGAGTTTTTCTAATACAAAATTAGTTTTGAATAAATATGACACGATTATACCTGTTTGAGGTTTTTGTCGTATTAGCCCTTCAGTTTAATTGGACTTTAAGAATGGCACTTTGAGCTCTTGGCTAAAATCGCAAAGTTTTCTACAAGAATAGAATGTGCTTGAACGATTACCAAAATGTTTTATTGCATCTTGGATAGGAAAAATGTAAAAATGGTCAAATTAGACCTAAAAGTAGCATTTTAGTAATTTTGACATGTTGTAAATTTGCAGAAATGGGAGGGCTCATTTAAAAAGGCTAATTTTATGATCATGTGTTAATTAGTAGGCTATCATGTTAGATCAATTAAAGAAAATTAAACTGGTTTAGATATTAACTACTTTTGAAATTTTAGGGGCAAATTTATAATTTCACTAAATTAGGGGACTATTCAATTGAAATTGGAAACTATAGGGACTACTCACAGAATTCGAAACCTTATGAATAGATAGGTAGTTAAGGTATTTTTAAAAATAATTACTTAATCTAGACAATTTATATAAAATAAAATTGGACTTAATTACATAATTCACTTTAATATGGTTGTTTTGATAATTTTCCAAAATCTACAGCATGTCTATAGTGTAAATAAAATATTCATATATCTTAGATAACAAATGAATGGCGTTAGGTAGTTAATTTAATTAATATTGCTTGATTAACAAAAGTTTGAAGGTTATGAGTACGAATTGCTAAATGAAAAACTTTATTGGGGCAATTATGTAATTCTAGAAATCTTGAATCATAGGAAATTAGTTTTAATTTTGATGATTGGTGAATTTAATTAAGGCGTGCTCTTAGAAAAAAATTATATAAGTAACTAAAGTTATAAAAGAATTGATTGTCTAAGGTTAAATTTATCAAAATGAGATATAAATTTGTGCAAGTTCAAAAGATGAAGGTCTTAATGTTAAAAAGCATGTAATTATGCCAAATTTTACACGGCAAATGCTAAGAGATTAATTGGTCATTATATGCAATTATGTTCATAAAAATATACATGGCATTTATTATGTAGTAATAAATTGAGTGTGAATGATGCTATGTGCCAAATATCTATGCCACGGAAAGCAAACCCCTTTACATGAGTTTGTGTGCAAGACTTTGCTAAAAGACACATGTTCTACCGTCTACGGCAGATTCTATAGGATTGGATGAAGGGACATGAGGTCCACTAATTTATTACATGTGATGGGTTTGCAACTATCATCATTATATATGATTTCTAGAATAGTCGGTTATGAGATAACTATCATCATGAGGGTGAGGGTGTACATGGAGTATCTGTCGTTGTTGATATAGAGGACATCCGCAATGGATGCATTGAAGAATGACTAGATGAGTTTATGATTTTATCCTCTATGAGCTGGGGTAATGGCATTTCGTTAGTTGAGATGTGTCTTGACCAAAGATGAGTAGCTCTAAATACTCACTATGCATATTATTAAGTTGTTGTGGTAATTGCACATCATGAGATAATATGTCATTTGCCTGGATGAAAATGACTAATCTTATGTCACATTGGCAAGTTATTTTCACTGCATATCAAGATAGAAAGCTAATGCATCTAGGCATCTTCATTTTGTATATGCAAACATTGTAAACTCGTCTTGAATTCATACTACTATATTTGAGAACTAATCAAGTGGAAAGATAATCTCTTACCTTAGATCTATAGATTTCATTTTTTGGCTCTAGCTTACCCATTTTATTTTATAGATTTGTAGTGATAGGCCCACTTCATGCGATGAGATTTGGGATACCACTATCTTTCAAGTGTGACAATCAGTATGTACCTATATTTGGATTTGTGATGGTGTATTAAGTACAGCTTTACTATTTGGGTCGATAGAAGTTTACCACAACTTATTCCTTACCGTTTTTTCACCTAGTAAGATTATCTTAGTGATGGGTTTGTGGGACCTTTGAGAGGGTTTAATGGTTTGCCTTGTTTTCATGATAGAGATGATGTGATGGTACTCGAAATTTTAGACACTTGAATAGGAAGAAAAGTGTCAGAAAAGTCCTAAACATATTAGATTTGTGTCAATTTAGTTATAAATCTCTTGAACTAGTGCTAAAATACTGACCAAAAAAAAAAACTAGTGTTAATTTAATTCTAAACATTTTAACTTGATGTTAATTCAGCTTTTCCTGATAATTTTGGTCAAGTTTTGCTAATATAGACATCAGTCAATTTACATGACATTGTTGGTATTTATGTGGATAATTTTTAGTAATATTTTTTTTAAAAAAATAATTTTTTATTATTTTTCTAATTTTTTTTTCCTTCATTTCTCTCCTTCACAGCCTAAAGTAAGAAAAAAGGAAGCAAAGAAAACAAATCATAAAAATGATCGAAATTTTATTAGAAAATGCCTATGTTAGTGCTGACGGTGCCACGTACGCCAGGTTGGCAAAAATCCGGCTAAAATTAGCCGGAATGACTAAATTGACATCAAGTCAAAGGTTTAGGACTAATTTGGCACTGGTTCAAAAGATTTATGACTAAATTGACACTAAGTCAAACGGTTTAAGACCAAATTGACACCAAAACAATAAATGTAAGACTTTTTTGACACTTTTCCCCTTTAGCAGGGTGTTAATTTGAATATTGCATAGGTAGGCTTTGAATTGAAGATGACATGTATATAATGATGTTAGGTGTACCCCGATTTGTTCCTAGGATTGCTATAATGTACTATGTTATATTTTGGGAATAGATGTCTAAACCTATTGTAGCACAGTTAATTCAATCATAAACCTTTTAATTTGTCCAATTTATCTTTAAGCCTTTTAACAATTTGACAATATAGTCATTCCAATCAATTTTAATCGATCACCAATGATGTGGACGCTAGCCATCCTAAGTGGCACGGCGAAAGGGCAATGCTAACATGGACAATTCTTTCGATTATTTAACATTTTCTAAAGCTTTTGTTTTTTTTTTTTTAATTACCTCTAGCGGTCGCATGCAAGGGCTAGGACACCCTCATTGTCCCTTGTTAGCCACAAGTGAGGGCTTGTGGGCCTCGTCGACAACTATGGAGGCTTGCACACCCTTTCCCAAATCTTGCAAGGGCCACAATGCCCTCACTAAAGTTGGGCTTGTAAGGACATTGCGGCCTTGCTTGTGGTGGGTGACCCTCATCAGTCATCACAAAAGCCTTAGTAGCTAGTGGAAGGAAATAAGGAAAAAAAAAAAAAAAAAAAAAACTAAATAGGAAAAAAAGAAAAAAAAATATAGAATTATTTTATAAAAATTACAAAAACCACTCAAGTTAATGTTGGTTGTGCCATGTAGAACAACTAGTGTTAATTGAATAGCCAAGTCATTGATTTTAGATAGAAATTGGTCAAAAGGACTACAAAATTGTTTATGACTGTATTGACCAAGTTAAAAAGTTTAGTCGTTGTACAATAAGCTTAGGATTTTTTGAATAATTTTTCTTTATATTTTGGATCTTTGTATTTATATATTAATGATTAATATTATTACGAAGGTGCATGAATATGTTAACCAAATGGTTATGCTTTTTAGCGTGATTTGTATTTATACTAGGGAAAATTTCAAAAAAAGGACCCAAAGTGTTATTGTTTTCTCAAATAAGAGCCCGGAGTGGACTTTGTTTCAAATAGAGACCTAAAGTAATCTTAGTTGTTTCAAATAAGGGCCTGAAGTGGCTTTGGTTGTTTCAAATAAGGACCCGACCTCATCGATTGCCGACTGGCTAAATTTTTCGACCGATCAAGGGTATTTTTGTCATTTTGCATTTCACCTTTTTTTTTTCTTTCCTTTTTTTGTTTTTCTGGTTTTTCTTCTTCCTCCTCGCCGGTGGTTGACCGGCCACCAATGATGCCCACAGAGGGCTAAGCGAGGGTCGTCATACCAAGGTGAGGCCATCCCTTGCCCAGCCCTTTTGTGGGCATTGCTAGTGGTCGGCTAGCCATTAGCGAAGAGGAAGAAGAACTAGCCAAAAAAAAAGGGGGGAAAATGACAAATTACGAAAATACCCTTGATCGCTGGAAAGACAGGTCCTTATTTGAAATAGTCATAGCCAAATCAAACTCTTATTTGAAATAAATATAACCACTTTCGGTCTTCATTTGAAATAATATCTACTTTAGACCTTTATTTGAGAAAATGAAGGCACTTCAAGTCTTTATTTGTAACTAGGTCTACTTCGGGCCTTTATTTAAGGAAAAAAAAAGGTACTTTGGGTCTCTTTTTGGAATTTTCCCTTTATACTATAATGTTTCTACCTTTTTTTTATGAGGCTTAAGGTGCGTTTGGTAACGGTTCTCTCTCGGGAACAAATTTTGATTAGAAATTATTATTTTTTATTTTGTTCCGGGAACAATTTCTAAACATTTTAAGTCGTTTGGTAATTGTCCAAAATTTCTGATTTTGGAATAAAATTGTGTTTGGTATCATGCTCAAAATTTCTACTCCAAATTATTTTCATTTAATTTTTAAAATTTTTTTCTTTTTTTTCTTTTCTTTTTTTTTCCTTTCTCTTTCCTGTTATTCTTCTTCAAGTGGTCGGTCGCCGGTCCGACGATCGACCAAATGAGGGTCGACAACCTCACCGGGCGGCTGGCCCTCGTCGGCTAAGCCTCGCCGGTGGACAGGCAAGCCTCGCGGTGGACAGGCAAGCCTCACCAAGGCTGGGCGAGGCCCGCCTGGCCACCAGCAAAGCTGGGCGAGCCTCACTAGGGCTGGACGAGGCCCATCGGGCCACTAGCAAGGCTCGCCTAGCCCCGCCGAGGCTCGGCCTCGCCAAATCACGAGGCTCGCCCGGCCTCGGCGAGGCCAGGTTGGGCAAGGCCCGCTTGGTCACCGACGAGGCTGGGCGAGCCTCACCAGTGGCTGGGCTTGCCTCCGGCGAACTCGCCGAACCGGTTGCTGGCGACTAGCAGTGGTGGGCGACGAACAGGAACGACGATAGACGGCAACCATGGAATGGCGGTAAATGAAGAAGAAGAAAATGGAAGAAGAAGAGAAAATGGTCTTGATTCTTAGATTTGTTCCCGGGAACAAAAATCAACTATTTCTTTATTCTTGATTCTATTCCAAATCTACTTCTAGGAACAAAAAAGGGAAAATGTCACAAATGGTCCATATATTTTTACTCGATGGGCAATTTTGTCCCTGAACTATTGATAAATGTCCGATCTAGTCTCTAAACTTTCGATCGGCTCAATTTGGTCCCTGAATTATTGATAAAATGTTAAATCTAGTCTTTTGTTACTATGTTTCCTTTTTTTTTTTCTTCTTCTCTCTTCCCTCTATCAGCTCCGACGGAGGGAAGCCGACATCCAGCGAGGGTCGCCCTCGCCGATGTCAAGCAAGGGGCTCTCTCACAGATTTGTGAGGGGCCAAACACAAATCTGTGAGAGAGCCCCTCATCGGCGTCTCATAGATCTGCGAGAGACTAGATCTGGCGAGGGAGCCCCTTGCCCGACCCCGGCGAGGGCTCCCTCACGGATCTGCGAGGGAGCCCCTCGCCCGACGCCGGCGAGGGCCGCCCTCACTTGCATCCAGCGAGGACGGCCCTCGCCCGATGCCGAGGGCCTCGCCGGACGCCGGCTTCCCTTCGCCAGCTTTGGCGGAGGGAAGAGAAAAAAAAAAACGAATGACTAGATCAAACATTTTATCAATAGTTCATGGATCAAATTGAGCCGATCGAAAGTTCAGGGACTAGATCGGACATTTATCAATAGTTCGGGGACCAAATTGAGTAAATTAAAAGTTCGGGAACGAAATTGCATATTGAGTAAAAATATAAGGACCATTTGTGATGTTTTATAGGGACCATTTGTGATGTTTTCTTAATAAAAAAAATAGAAATTTGTTTTCGAGAATAAAAATTTTACCAAACGCGATTATGTTCCAAAACTTCTCCTGGAAACAAAAAATCATAATCTGGTACAGTTGGAATGGTTACTAAATAGGCCCTTAACACCATGAAAAACTCTAAATTAATATACTTATGACATTTATCTATTAATTTCCGTTAAACTTTACTTTAAATTATTAAGTTGTACTGTTGACAAGTGTATCAATTTGAGATTTTACCATTTATTTGTCACGTATATATCAGTTTGTGATTTTTCATGATATTAATCCTTTTAAATCATACATGTATGTATGCATGTATGAATAAACACTTGTTGTGCTTTGACGTACTTAGGCATCACACTTCAATAATAACTTACTGGAGGAGAATGCGGAGTACAAGGAGGAGATGGCGGAGGACAGCCCTAAGACGGCCAATCTAGTGAGGTCGACCGTTCATCAATTCGATACGGTCATTCTTTAGTATTTCAATCAAAAGAGTGGTTCGACGAGAAACGATAATGTGGCGTACAAAGAGGAGATGGCGGAGGACAGCTCACTGACGGTCAAGCAAGTGAGATTGATTGTTCATCAACTCGATTAAGTCACTCTCTAGTAATTCAAATACGTGTGGTCTGACGAAAAGCAAAAGCGTGGGGTTGAAGTGGGAGATGGCGAAGGATCGCTCACAGACGACCAAGCTGGTGAGGTCAACTGTTCATTAATTCAATTTGGTCATTCTCTTGTAAATCAAGCAAATTTAAGGTTTGAGGAGAATTGGACATTCGTTTGCACTTAAGTTAACCTTAACATCCATTTAGGAGAGAAAAAAAAAAGTATCAAATTTGTTAGCCAAATTGAAGAAACTAACGAAGACTTAATTGCACAAATTTGACCAACTTTAAGATTTGATTATACTTTTAAAAAAATTGTAGGACTTAATTGTACTTTTGTAACAAGTGTTCCTAGAGATAAATGATCATTTACTGTACTTAGGAAACGTATTTTTTCTCTTGTAAACCTTAATTTCAAATAACTGTTAAATATTACATAAATACATCATTTTTTTTCCTTTTACCACAATCGAAATTCGTACCTGCAATAACTTGGGCACGGAACTGAGTGCAGGGTGACCCCATAAACTAGAAAAATGGCTATAATTCAGCAAAATTTCTGGAGTTGCCTAGATAAATCTCATGTGGTATATTACCTATAGAAACATAGATTTGGAAGACAATTTGTTAACAGGCAGAGCATTAGGACACTGGGGTTCTTAAAAAGTCTGAGGAGCATGGTGAAACTATTACGAGGAAGCCGACTCCTCCCCGAATGATGGGCAAGGGCAAGCTTGCAGGTCCAATCCTATCATCATATCTCTCTTCTTACGTGCTTCATCGTCTTTCACTGTATTTTATCGTCGTTTGAAGGTTGAATTGTATGTGCAGACCAAGATCTGTCCAATGAAAACTCCGAGGTACCTTTCTTGAATCATGACCCTTCTTTTGACTATAATCTGCGAGTCACCTTACACGCTTGTGACACCAAAATCAAATATCTTGCAAGCGTGTGCTTAACTGGTTAAATCAACTTATGCTTATGCTTGACAAGCACAAAACATGCTGTTAAACCACTTAAGCTTAAGCAACCATCATCTGTTAAGCCGAGTTCTCTGTCTTGATTGCATACCTTTTTAATTTTTTTAAAATTTTCTGACGTTTTTCCTTTTTTTCCTATTTACGCTGCCAACCATGTGCTAGGTCCAAAACACCGTCGTTGTCCCTTGTTAGCTACAAGTGAGGGCATCATGGCCTCGTCTACAGCAATGAGGCCTTGATACCCTCTCCCAAATCTAGCGAGGGCCAATGAGGCCATTGCAGCCCTCACCTACGGTGAGCGACCTTCATTGGTCATTGTAGAAGCCTTGATGATCGGTAAAGGGAAATGGGAAAAAAAAACAATTATAAAAATTGTTCAAGTCAGTGCTAGTTGTGTTATATAACATGGCGAATGCTAATTGAACAACCACGTCGGAAATTGGCCAAGAGAACTACAAAAATATTTAGGACTATATTAGCCAAATTGAAAACTTTAAGACTAAATTACCCACTATATAATAAGCTTAGGATTTTTAAATAATTTTTCCTTATATTTTGGATGTTTATTAATATATTGGTGACTAATGCTATTAT
The DNA here is from genome assembly GCA_014182555.1 of Eucalyptus erythrocorys. Taxonomy (NCBI): domain Eukaryota; kingdom Viridiplantae; phylum Streptophyta; class Magnoliopsida; order Myrtales; family Myrtaceae; genus Eucalyptus; species Eucalyptus erythrocorys. The sequence continues at coordinate 32,295,296 of CM024597.1, forward strand.
GAAGGTGCATGTATATGTTAACTAAAAGGTGATGCGGCATCCTAAATTTTTGACTTTGCTTTCAATTCAATAAATCAGGCATTTCATCGACGCACCTATAATACTATTCTCAGAGCTGATTACTCGTGAGATAACTAGACTATCTAGGGAAGCCATTAAGGATTTTAAGGCAAATAAACTTGAGGATTCGACCTGGAATCAGTTGCTCAACCGTGCTCATCTGCCGAGATCATTACGGCACAAATATAAATCGATTTGAAATCAAACTAGTGCCGGTCGATGAAAATTTTGCAATTTAGTGGGATCACCCACGTTTAACTACTCCTTTTAGTCGAATTGACCTATCTTTGATTTCAAATTGATTTATATCTATGCCGTAATGATCTCAGTAGATGAACACGGTCGAGTAGCCGATTCCTAGTCGAATCTTCAAGTCTATTTACCTTAAAATCCTTAATGGCTTTCCTAGATAGTCTAGGTATCTCAGAGTGATCAGCTCTGAGAATAACACTATAAACGCGTCAAGGAAATGCCCGATTTATTGAATTGAAAGCAGAGTCAAAAATCTAGGATGTCACAGGTGAGGTTTTGTGGCTAATTTACATATATATATATATATATATATATATATATATATATAGGAAATTACCAAAAAAATCTTAAACCTATTGCAATTGTACCAATTCAGTCATAAATTTATTTTTGGTCAATTGAGTCTTAAACCTTTTGAAATTATGTCGGTTCAATCCTTCTAGTCAAGATTAGCCGGTTAGTGCCGACATGACTGCCGAACGGCACTAGCGACAATCTTTTTAATAATAGTTTATTTTTTAAAGTATTTTATTAATTTTTTATCTTTTTTTCCTAGGGAGGAGGAGGGAAGAGGATGGAGAAGAAAAAAAGGAAAAAAAAAAGATCAAAAACTAATAAAATAACTCGAAAAAACAATATATTATTAAAAATTTGTTGTCAGCTATCAGCCGACTAATTTTGGTTATAAGGACTGAACTAACACAATTTTAAAAGGTTTAGGACTCAATTGGCTACAAAAAATAAGTATATAAGAATAAACACGGATTGCGCTATGGCATACTAAGGCATCACACTTCAAGAATAACTTATCGGAGGAGAATGTGGGGTCTAAGGAGGAGATGGCAGAGGACGGCCAAGCTAGTGAGGTCGACTATTCATGAATTTGATATGATCATTCTCTAGTAACTCAAACAAATTAGTTGCTTGACAGAAAATGATAATGTAGCATACAAGGAGGAGATGGAGGACGATAGCTCACCAACACTCAAGCTAGTGAGCTCGATGGTTTGACTTTGAAAAATGGCTTTGGATTCAATACAAATGCTGAAAACCAAAGTCCTTCGGGAAAATGCAAATTGCGTTTGGTTAAAACTTATTTGCAAAGCAACTAAGTTTAAGTAGTGTTTTTGTAATGAAAAAAAAAATTACAAAGGGCTTTGGCTACAATTTTTCTTATTTTTATCTAAAAAAAGGGATAATTACCCAAAAAGTCCTAAACCTATTGCCCATCTGCCAATTCAATCATAAACCTTTTTTTTTTTTGCCAATTCAGTCCTAAACCTTTTCTATTTTTGCCCGTTCAGTCCTTCCGGCCAAAATTGACCAGCCGGCGCTGACGTGGACGCCGGTGGGGGGACCGGCCGACGAGGTAAATTTTTAATGTTTTTAATATTTTTTTTCGAATTTTTTAATATTTTTAAAAAATTTTTAATTCTTTTTTGGTCTTCTTCTCCCTCCCGGCGCGCCGGCCGGCCGCAGGTGAGGGCCGCCGAGGGCCGAGCTTGCCGGATTTGGCGAGGCTCGGCCTCGCCCGCCGGCGGCGAGGCCGCCGTCGCGGATCCGGGCGAGGCTCGGCCTCGCCCGGCCCACGCCGTCGCCAGATCCGGCGAGCTCGGCCCTCGCCGGCCACCGGCGAGGGCGAGGCCGCACCGCGCTGCGTGGTGTAGTCGAGGAACCCGCAGAGGAGCTCGATCTCGTCCTCGTCGGTCCAGAGGCGCCGGAATAGGGTTTTAGCGACGGTCACGGGCCGGGAGGGCCGCTTGAGCTCGGAGGGGGAGATCGTTCCAACGATCGGGGACGGGGGAGGCGGCGGAGGCGGCCGGGGCGGCGATGGCGATGGCAGCCTCGCCGGCCACCGGGCGAGGTCGACCCTCGCCCTCGCCTTCGCTAGGCGAGGCTCGCCTCCGCCGGTGGCCGGCGAGCTCGGCCCTCGCCGGCCCTCACCTCTGGCCGGCCGACGCCGGCCAGAGGAGGGAGAAGAAGACCCAAAAAAAAAAGAATTAAAAATTTTTAAAAAAATATTAAAAAATTCGAAAAAAAAATATTAAAAACATTAAAAATTTACCTCGCCGGCTGGCTGTCCCCCACTAGTGTCCACGCGCCCGGCCGGCCAATTTTGGCCTAAGGACCGAACGGGTAAAAATAGAAAAGGTTTAGGACTGAATTGGCCAAAAAAAAAAGGTTTAGGACTGAATTAGCAAATGGACAATAGGTTTAGGACTTTTTGGGTAATTATCCCCTAAAAAAATCAAACCCGTTGCTTCCAACGAAGGGCTCAGGCCATCAGTGAGCCAAATCTAGCACCAACGCCTGTCAACTGAGGTCGTACGGCCTCGGGCAATGCCTAGCACTAAGGCTTGGGGTCATTGGCAAGCCTGGGTGGCACCGTCGTTGTCGCGCATCACCTAGCCGTAAACCCTAAAGATAGGGAGGGCAAGATAGGAATATGAAAAACTTTGTGAGGGCAAGATGGGAAGATAAAAGTCTAGAAATAGCATTCCCCTCAAGGTTGGTTTAGCCTTCCCAATGTTAACTTTCACTCTAAAACCCCTTGAAAATTATTGCTGAAAGCGCGAATGATAACCATTTACGGTCAAAAAGCGTGAATGATAACCATTACGGTCAAAAATTGATTTTAGAAGAGAAATAAAATTTCCAATTTTTATTAGTGGATGAGTTTTAAGCCAAAATGCGCGTTTAATAACGATACAAAATTTTTATTCTCAGAATAGAAATTCAGTTGATAACGACACAAAATTTCTTCCTTTTGATGGCGAGTGACGGCGGCGATCGACGACAGGCGATAGGTGGCTATGGCCAACAACTGATGGTGGCGAATGGCAACCAACATCGGCAATGATGGATTTCTCCCTTACGGCAACTACGGCAACGAGCGGCGATCGGCAACTGAAAGCGAGGGACAGTGGGCAGTGACAGCAGTGGTCGACGGTTGGCGACTGGCAATCGGCGCTTAGCGCCGACGACTGGCAACCAGCAACCAGTGACGAAGGATGAACAACCGACTAATAGCAAGAACGAACGATGAGAATAGTTTTATTTCTCATTTTTGTTCCTGAAATATAAAAGTGAAAAAAAATTATTTTTGATTTTTGTTTCAAATCTATTTCTAGAGTAGAAATCTATTCCAGAAATAGAAAAATGAAATAAATTTACTAAGTAGATTTCTGTTCCAAAAACAAGTCTGGAATAGAAAGATAGTTCTGAAACAAAAATAGAATGATTATCATATGTGTCCTAAACATCCAAAAAAAAATTTCAAGGGACTTTGAAGCTTCAAAGAACTTTTATAATGCTGAATCAAACACACCTTTAGTCATTCTCTAGGATTTCAAATGAGTGTGGTTTGATGAAAAATGAGATCGCGAAGGACTGCTGAGAGACGACCAAGCCGATGAGGTTGACTGTTCATTAATTGGATTTGGTTATTCTCTAGTAATTCAAACAAATCTGAGGCTTGAGGAGAAATGGCGTCCTATCGGACATTGGTTCACAATCGAGTCAACCTTAAAATTCACTTGATAAAATAATAAAAAATCTTAGGCCAAATCTGTTAGTCAAATTGAAAAAAAGTTAACAAACGGACTTAATTATATCGATTTAACAAGTTTTAAGATTGAATTGCATTTTTTAAAAATTACAGGACTCAATTTCACTTTTGCTACAAGTGGCCATAGATAGAATGAGAATTTACTATAGTTAGGAAATCAATCTTCTCTCTTCCATATCTGAATTGCGAAGAATTGTCCAGTATTACATAAATACATCAGTTTTTCCTTTTATGACAATCAAAATTCTTACCTGCAAGAACTTGGGCACAGAACATAGTGCGGGGTGACCCTAGAAACTAGAAAAATGACCATACTTCAGCAAAATTATTGGAATTGACTAGATAAAGCTCATGTGGTGTCTTAACTATTGAAACATGGATGTGGAAGACAATTTGTTAGCTGGCAGAGCATCAGGACGTCTGCGGTCCTTAAAGAGTTTTAAGGATCATTGGTGAAACTATCACTCCTCCCTAAATGACGGGCAAAGGTAACTTGTAGGTCCAAACCTATCATCATATCCCCTTCTTACATGTTTCATCAACTAGCGCTTGTATTTTGTCGTCGTTCGAAGGTTGAATTGTTGCGCAGACCAAAAGATCTGTCCAGTGAAAACTCCGAGGTACCTTTCATGAATCATGACCATTCTTTCGACTATATTCGGCGAGTCACCTTACATTCTTGTGACACCAAATTCAAAATCTCACAAGCGTATCAGATACTAAACTGGTTAAGTCAACTTGTGCTTATGCTTTACAAGCACAAAACATGCTGGTAAACCGCACGAGCTTGGGTAACCATTATCTGTTAAGCCGAGTTTTCTGTTTCGATTGCATTAGTTAGCCAAACGGGTACTTGATACAAGAGAATGAAGGGGAAATTGTGACAAGGATCTTTGATCGGATCATGAACTTTAGCTCGAGATGTTTGCTTATGCTCTTTACAATCTACTTCCACATCACAAGAAAATGACGAGAAGTTAGCGCTAGAGACTTCGAGTGGTTCCATACGATATGAATTCTAGCACCTATATATTCGCAAAACCGGTGCAACGAAAGGATCAAAGCATTCATCAAAAGAGCAGCATTAGTTTTCTTTTGGTCAGATAGAAGCATTAGTTTACTATATAGCAAATTGACTGCTTAACTTGGTCTACTTTAGTCTGGAGTGATCTATGCTTTACATGTACTTTCCACGACGATTGTTTTTCCTTGACTTTGCGGACGGCCCTTCAAGATAAACAATCTTGAAAAGCTATTTGCGGATGATTCAGACGTGCAGTGTGCAGGAGTCTGGTCTAATTTCAATTCCTGCACTTGGGTTTACTGCTATACTGATGATTAACATATTTCTCCATCCTTGATGGGCATACCAGATGGGATTGTTGCTCTTTATTGTAGCTCTTTTTTATCGAAGTGAGGATTTATTCTGAAGCAATCTTCAAGTTGGTTTGAGGATGGTAATCAAGTTGGGTCTCATACTATGGTCCACTTTGGCGCTGGTGTTCTTGTTCTAGACCGGTGAAAAGCAAATTCCATCCTCACAACAAAGATGGTTTATGCTATCTGGTATGTTGCGTACAGATGCTAATTCGTCTCTGCAAATTCTTGATTCGTCCGTAGCTGCAAGGGTCAAGATTTGGCTGATCTGAAAGAACCAAAAGTGAAGCTCCAACACCCCGTGGCTTTTTCACTCATCAACATTGACAAAAAGCCCAACGCAGATGCCACATTAATTTGTTCTTTTGTCACGAGTTTCTTAAACATCAAAATCAATTAGGGAACGAATCTGAGGATGAATTACGGGGTTTAAACGATAGGTTTGTGCACAATCTCGGTGAGATGGACTTGATCTTTTTTGTTCTAATCCCATTTCATTCTTTTACCACCTCATGGTTAAGAATGCCATGAGAGGTGAATCCAAAAGTGTGCTGGACTTCGAAAGTTCTGAATGTTTAGGTGCTTTTGAACTTAAGTTCGATCGAGTTTAGTGCATCAATGCGCATTGAGGAAGCTCAAATTGCTAGTTTTGAGGCACAATGGAAGCATAGGAGATGGAGAAGGGTAGAAAGTTCCAGCAAGGGGATTTTGAATTTTACCATTGAGCTCTATGTAGCACTATTTGCTATGCCACATTAGGATATGAACATATCACTAGTTCAACCTTCATTCCACAAACTGAGAGATGATTTTTCACTCATTAGAAATAAGCAAGTGATTTGTACAAAAAAAAAAAATCTAGATTGCAAGTTAGATACCTAATGTAGTGCAATGGCACCTAGCAAAAGTTAGGGAGGCATGTTCAAGTTGAGTGACGTTGAGGTCAATAGTTTCCAGGTCAAATCTCCATGGAATCGCCCAATTCTTGATGCAATAGATCCCTATGTTTATCTACTTTCTCCCGACCCCTTCAAATCCCGGATCCTCCGAAGGCATTCTTCGTGAGCCGGCCGAGACCGCGATGAGATCACGATGAACCCCGCCGTTGACCATTGTGCATTCGAGACGGCATATCTCCCTCCCGCCTCACCCGAACCGCACGCAAAAATACTCATTAGAAAGCTCACATAATTTCCTACAAGGTGCAAAAAACCGCATCGAAATCCATGGAGTGCAGCTCGAGCAATGCCCGGATGAATCGAGCTGAAAAGCACACCCCAAAAGCGCACCGAGCTCCACCTTCCCCATTCCTCCCTGATCCCCTCCCCCACACATGCGAACTCCGCCTCCCAACACAGCCGTCGAGATGGATCCATCGGAGGGCCTATATTCAAACTCCCGGATGGCCCCGATCCGCGTGAGGGTCCTCCCAGCCAATCAGGGAGCGCCCTTTGGATATATTCCCCCCGCAGTCGGACTATTTAAATTCTCCCCGTTTCCACCACTTCCTCTCAACGAAATTACCCGCAGCGACGCAGCACACTCTCCGTCGATCTCCCATCCCTCTCTCCGCTTTCTCTCTCCTCCCGATCGCAGATCCAAATCTCCGCTCTCTCTCTCCTCTCCTCTACCTCGGGCAATCTCCGGCGCCTCCTTCCGGGCCGGCGAAACCCTAATCCTTCCAAAATTCGGATAAAATCTCTAGGCTCGCTGATGGCGACCGAGGAGCCGTTGCCGGCGGTGGAGCCGGCGCCCGAGGCGGCCGTCCCGGAGGCGGCGGACGAGAACCCGGCCCCCAAGGCCAGCAAGTCGAAGAAGGCCAAGGAGCCCAAGGCCAAGAAGCCCGCCGCCGCGAAGAAGCCGCGCAATCCCCCCTCCCATCCCCCCTACGAAGAGGTAACGGCCCTGCGTTTCCCGGTTCTGTAGTCTGTCCGAACCTTTTCCGGCCTCCCGCGTGCTGTCCGGAGTGGTCTCTGATGTCGTTTCCGTTTTTGGCTTCTTGCAGATGATCAAGGACGCGATCGTGACGTTGAAGGAGAAGTCCGGCTCGAGCCAGTACGCCATCGCCAAGTTTAACGAGGAGAAGCACAAGCAGCTGCCCCCCAACTTCAGGAAGCTGTTGCTCTTCCATTTGAAGAAGCTCGTCGGCTCCGGCAAGATCACGAAGGTCAAGGGCTCGTTCAAGCTCCCCCCAGGGAAATCGTCGGCGGCGCCGGCGGCCGCCCCCAAGCCGGCTGCCGTGGCTAAGAAGCCGGCGAAGTCCAAGGCTGCTGCGAAGCCGAAGGCGAAGGCGAAGGCCCCTGCTAAGCCGAAGGAGACGAAGTCGGCCAAGCCTGCTGCGAAGGCCTCAGCGAAGCCGAAGGCAGCTGCTAAGCCGAAGCCCAAGGCCCCCGCGGCTAAGCCCAAGGCTTCCGCCGCAGCTGCCAAGTCGAAGGCGGCTAAGCCCAAGGCTAAGCCTGCGGCTGCTGCCAAGCCGAAGCCAGCTGCCCCGAAGGCCAAGGCTCCGGCCAAGCCGAAGCCCAAGGAGAAGCCGGCGAAGGCTTCAAGGACCTCCGCGAGGACCTCGCCGGGGAAGAAGGTGGCGGCGCCTAAGAAGGCCCCGGCGGCAAAGAAGACGTCGGCCAAGACCGTCAAGCCGAAGAGCGTCAAGTCGCCCACGAGGAAGCCTTCGGCACGGAAGGCGAAGAAGTGATGGAGGAGCCGCCATAGGGAGTGAGATAGAATGCTTGTCTAGGGGTAGTTCCGGTAAATTCGATAGAACTCGTTGGTTGGTATTGTATTGTGAGGCCTCTTGGGGAAAATACATAGCATCGGAATTTTCTTTTTCTTTCCTCTTCTTCTCAGTTTCTTGCCTTTGTTCCCTGTGAGTTTTTAATGGTTCTTGGGAGTAGTAGCATTTTCTTAGATTTGTACTTTGGTTGCTTGAATAGATCACGAGGTGATGATGATAATTCCGTCGAATCATGGCTTAAATCCTTTCTCCGCGGTCATCCTAACGTCTTCTTCACCACGATCTCTTTCTTTGTGTAATTGGGGCTATCGTCTCCCGAGATCTGAATCCCATTGGAGCTTGCTTAGGGTTTGCGTATCGCTTGCTTGCTCGAGAAGCATCCTAGCCATTGACGCCGCCTAGGTAAGTTCTGAACGAATTCGGCTTCTTATATTGTTGGAGGATTACATTTCTGCGGCGTATTACCCGAAGAGAAAGGTGGACTTGTTCCCTTGCATCAATCATGGCTTGTATTTGTGGGCTAAGTTTTCTAGCATTGTTGGGGAACAAAACAGGAAACAATAAGGAAATTTTAGAGGTATAGAATGGGCCAACTTGAGCTTTTTATCCAAGAGAGTACGTACTGTCCTATCCCTGACCTGGGCTGAGGTTTTCTGAGGTTCACACGTGAGAGAGATACAAAAGGGGATTTTTCTTCCTGGGTGTGATTTTCCTAGGTTCAGACAGAAATTAGGTGACTCTCAACTAACGGTGTTAGGCAATGCCTGTCTTTAGTGACATCTTTGCTTGCTTCTTCGTTTGACAGTTCCTGGAGAAGGTCCACTTAGCATTAGAAGAGGGATCGATTTAGAATTGGAACTTGAGGGGATCAAAAAACCTTGTGGGACTCAAGACATCAGCATCCTTGCTTATGGCACATTCCAAGGATCAGAAGTAGCAATGGTTCAACCATAAAATGTGGTTTGCGATGCTAACGAAGCAAACGAGGTTTCAGATCTTGCACCAGGCCATTGTCGTCGAGCTTTCCATACAAGAGGGCTGATTGTTTTTCGATTGCATTGGCTCTCTACTATATGATGAACTGGTGTCAAGTCTTTGTAGTGTTTCAGCTTGGTCTTGGATTGTGAATGGCCCTCAACACATCTAATGGAAATGAGCGATCGCAAATCTAGTTTCTGTCTACTAACTCCGGAAGAGAGAATTGTAGATGCTGGAACTCTTAGCTTCTTGGCATCTGATTGCTCATAGGAGAAAGATAACGTCTGGATATCATGAATGTTTGCCATCTTTCGAAAAGGTCGACAAGGCAAAAACTTGATATTACCGAGATTCATCAGTAGGCTTCCTTGTTTTGATTTAATCCCTGGACGCAACGGACCGTTGGGCACTGTCTGGCGAAGACAAACGGGCGTGTTTTGGTGGGAGAACTTCAGGTGGAACGGGAAGAAACAAGGTTTCCCAGTCCTCAAGAACATGGAATAACGGCAAGAAAACTAGTAATGAAGCGTTCATCTTTCATCTGAAGTTAATTTGGCAAGCGAAACTTGGCTGAGAGTTCATGTTTAGGTGCCGGAAAAAAAAAAATGTGCTTACATTTCTCAAAATCTCACTGAAAGCTTGTTTGGCAAGCATTTTCCTAAAATGTTCTCAAATTACATCGACGAAGCGGACAAAGCAAAGAACCAAAGACCATCATGGTGGATTCATTATGCGCTCCCGTCATGCCTCATCTGAAGCTTCCACATGGATGCTTCTCTTTTTAGGGGAAAAACCAGCTTGCATCGACTAAAGTTTCCCTTTCTGTACCCACCCAACGCTGAGGCAGAGCTTGAAGAAGCTGATTCCCAAACCAGTTTGGGATTGTGCAGTTTCCTGATCTTCACCCGCCATCACTTTGATTTTGGGCAAAAAGCCAAGCTTAAAGAAGCTGAGGCTTCTAAAGGGCTTGGTGAAGCTGCAGAACTCTGGCCAACTTTTTACTTTTCTTTTTATTCCATTCAAATTCTTTTGCAAGCTTCACAAAATTTTTTAGCACAAAAGAAAAAGGCTTCAGGATTTCAACGTAGCTAAAAACCATATGAGACCCTTCATGTTCAGTATTTATCAATCTACTCCCATACGATTGTATGGTGTGTTGCAGTCATTAATACTTTAAGCAAACATGCTTTCAAAATTTCATTCCAGTTGAAGTGTTTAATGTACATGAACCAAACGCATTTTCAAGAGAACAGAAAACTATTGAAAAATCTTTGCGAACCAAACACACCTTAGTGTACTGTATTTTCTTTCCATGAATCTCTGCAGAATGTCTGAAATGTTTTTACCTCTTCCATGGTAATAAACGCTTTCCTTTCTGTCTTTCATGAAGTGGAGATTTTATGACAAAATTCCTTCTGAATTATGACATTATCTCAGTGATGGAATAAACGTGATTCACTCTTGCTTAGTAGTGGCTGTCATGTTGAGAGATGTGATATTGCTTGGGTTCATTGCACCATAAGCATGGTATCCATGCAAATGTTATGCTCTGGCTATTGAAGTTTTGTAGTCCTATCTTGAGAATACGCAAATTTTACAGATTGTTGAAATTGGACCAAACCCACATGATGTACAGAGTTATCTAAACAAATTACAACAAAATAGAGATGTATCGGTTCTCTTTAGCACTCTTTAGTTACGACGGCCGAGTGTTGCTTGTATGCATTTATAGTTGCCATAAAATTCAGATCGTTAAATTCACATACAAGCTCCATCTATTCCTTAAAGTTCCTTTGCTTCTGATCAGCATAACAAAAGTCTGATCGATGTGTGAAGCTGAATTTTAAATTCTAGTGTGAAGCTGCAGCTCCTGCATTGTGAATCAGTCACTTCAATCTCTCAACTTTCTGTTTTGAATACTTCAGCTCCTGCATTGTGAATCAGTCACTTCGATCTCTCAACTTTCTGGATTGAATACTTCAGCTCCTGCTGTATGTTTATCCTCGAAGGTGATAGTACAATGTCTTTCCAAACTGAACCAGCCTCACAAGCTGGGTTTGGTCGTCTGTAGAGCTCATTTATGGAGTCTGCCTCTTCATTCAATCTGCCAACCGTTTCCAAACAGCTTATTTCCTCTGGATCGACCAACAATGTCTTGTCTCTGTCTTTCCATCCTATCAACTTGACAAAAGAGAAAAGACAAAAGCT